>OZ022391.1:8323425-10723425 GCA_963989295.1 Ametastegia equiseti | reverse complement strand
TTAACGTCCAAGCCTTTCCATCAAGGAAAGTGTAAATCCTGTTCTCGATATTCATGGGGTTCGAACTCTCGGAGAATCATGTGAATAGGTATAGGATTGACTAGTAGCGTTCTCGTGATGTATTTTAACGAGTAGTTCAACACTGCAGCTGGATATAGTGTTAGGTACTCTTCTCCGTTGTGAAGATAAGCTTTGGAATAGCCTATGGGAGTTTAGTTTCTTCTGCTATGGAGAGTACCGGTCGATGACTGTGAATGTTATGGGGACAGTACATAGAGTTCTGTATTATTACACGGGGTGCCATAGATTTACGTCTTAACTCTTACTCTCCTAAATGGCCTGCGATGAGATTCTTGAAGCCTGATATTTCCAGGGACGTTAACTCCAACTACTTTGATTCCGCACCGCCTTAAGGTCCTCAACGTCCTATGCGCAGGATGCGAGAAATTCTCTTTTTGCTAATTTTCGAATCTTTCGATCATTCGAATCGTATCCATGCTGTTCATCATCATCAGACGTTAGTTTGCGATTTGTTAATTGGAGTCAAGTTTTTCTCATCCAAAAAAATGCTCCAGAAATATCAATTTCAATAAAACTTTTGGTAAATTCAGATCGAAGTATCGACGCAAATCGTTAGAGTCAAACCCGTGGCTGCAGCAACTGTATTTAGTTCTGAGGTATTCACGCGATGATTCTAACGTAACTAATCTGTATTTAACGACCTAGAATAGCTAAATTTAATTTGTGCCCAGCTCAAGTCAGGGATCGAGCTAGTGTCTTGCACACAACTGCAATCTACGTGTGTTTCATCACTGTATACAAGTGTACACCATTGTACAGAATAGCGTGATTCTGTATCTCTGGCATAATAGAAGCAGAGAGATTTATATAGGAAAAAGCGATTATCCTGGCAAAGCGAAGTGATAATCGTTTCAGGAATTCAAATTACGTAATTTTCTAGCATAACTTAACATCTTGGGCGTCATATCACCGAGGCGCGAACTTTTACACATATATATGAAGAACAATGCAGCTATTACTCAACTCTGTACTAGTTGTTACTGTTATTTCGTTATAGTGGGTAGAAATAAACTCGACCACGATAGGCATAAAGCTGGTTTAATTTTTTTCTTTATCGCATAAGTGTAAAGGGAATTTATGTGTTGGTCAGTTGTTGTATGTGGTTCTTAGACAACTTGAAGGAAAGGGCATTTCTTCTGTACCTATACCGGCCATCCTACCTACCGATATGAGACATTGAACCGTGCAGGGGAAAGTAGCCTCAAAAGAAAGGCGGCGCCTGTCCAGGTTTCAGGCACAAGTATATCTCGACTCTTTTATCAACCTTGATGGTGTACTGAGAAAAACAAACGGTTCAAGAAGAGAAAAGGAAAGAAATAAAGAAAATGAGAAAAAAAAGCATATGACGAAGGATCGAAACGAAAGTGGAGCGAATACCACAGAGCCTCGCAACTTCTTTATTATCAACTCCTCGTATTTATTCAGTAATCAATTTGACTGGCAGTATCCTCGGATCGTAGATCTTAGCACACAAGTTTCAGAACGTGAGAGAAAAAACGGAGAAAAACTATCCATACTAACTAATAAGTGAAGTATAATTAGTCAGAGAGGCTTTTCAACGGTTTGAACTTTTTTGCATCCTAAAACTTTTATGATTGAAAAGAATGAACAAGTTTTAAGTTTTTGACGAATGTGAGAAGATTCGGGAGTGGAATGACGGCGGAAACGTTCACATTGCTTGAATCGCGCCTTCTTTTTGACCCGGTGAATTAATCCGAGGTTAAGATCTCGTGGTTTCCGCAATATGTCCTATGGCACAGCCACGTATGCCTGAGGTATTCTTGAAAATAATCATCCGGAAAGGACTTTGGAGACGTTGGGTTAACTTGACCATTGCCTCCTGTAGTACCACTGCATTCCTGTTCCATGCCGTAGCTCGATTTATCAACTTTAGAGACGTTTACCATCGTAAAGTGTATCTACCTAGTGTATAGGTACGTGCCCAGTGTTCTGCTCTAATAATTCAAATCTAGTTGTCTATTGGGAACGCGGTGCAGCCGCACCACCCTAACAGTAAACCACATCAAGCTGAAGAATTGAAATTACAAAAGATTACATTATCCACTCGATTTTTGCATGTAATATTTAAAAAGTGAGAATTTCAAGAAATCGGCAAACATTAGATCATGGTCGATGAAATCCAGCCACGGTCATTAAAGTTGGGTTTCCAAACGATAAGAATTAACTACGATATAGCACGAGATTCAAAAACGATGAAAATTAATAGAAAAAATGACAAAGGAAAGAACCTAGAGTATGATCGTTCCCGTAGAATTTAAGTGTCTTGAAGATTTTTAAGGTGTACGACGGAGTTTACGGTCTTCGCAATTTAATTGCATGTCTCCATCCGACCTTGTCGAGTGATTATTACGCTACATGAAGATGATGTTAAGATTGTTTTAATTTTTTTTTTCTTTTTCTTTTTTCATTATTTTTACACCGTGCAAAGTTTAAGTACCTGCGGGGATTACGAAAGCGCGACATAATGTATGAGATATGTCGACATTCTTTTACGGAGATTGAAACTACTCTCGTACATAGTTCCTCGACCTGAAAATCTTTTCCCTTCAGCAGTAGTAACTTATGAGTTTTAAATTCATTCTCTTCTCTTTACGTCATGATCAGCGGTTAACGACTACCGTCAATTGTTTTTCAATCTGGTACTTAAGGCGTCTGTACTAAAGAGAGTACGTCTTATGGGGTTAAAAACCCCGTATAGTCTATACGTTTACGAGCAACCCCACAACCCTTTGGAGTATGAATTACCCGTAACTGATAGCGGAGCTATAAACCTAGACAGAACTCTTGACTCGTGAACTTCTTCGCTGTAAATGTCGAGTCAACAGTTGTAAAAACGTCTCAAGACGATATGGTACTAGTCGATTTAAACCTAACCTAGCTAACATAAGAAATATGAATCTGACGAGGATTCTATTCGTTTTTTTCAAACAGTTAAATACTTGGCCACTTTCTGCCGTAGTAAAGAATTTATCACCTGAGTTTCATTTCACTACATTGGATAGTTGGGAAGAAACCACGAATCGCGTTTTCGAGGCGATGGCAGTTGGTAATAAGGGAATTCCGAACATAGGGATTCATCTAAATATAGAGGAGAATCCGAATTCTTTCGTTGAATTTGAAAATTCACAGTTTTGAAAAATCTATTACCTCATACCTACAAATTGAGTTGATACGTGTCCCTGCTATATGCTAATTTCTGCATAAAAATCAGGATATGTTTCAGTTCATAAGAAAATATAATCAGATCTTGAAAAGCCAACGTCAATCCTCCGAAATCACGTTTGCTAAGAAATCAGTCAGAAAAGAATAAATTGGCAAGCCAAGTATTCCTGATGCAAAAAGCACTTGATTGAAATCCTCCAGAAGCTATCAGAACTCAAAGTGCTGACTCTCTGGGCCTTGACTGTTAGATTTTTCAATTAAAACTTTTCTCATTAATTTTCACTGATTCGAACCAGATACTTATCTCCCTGAAAATGTATTTTCAATCCTTCGATCAAGGATCCTTCATCCTTGATTCAATTTCTCAAACTTTCCCCATAATCGAACTCGCACGTCTCATGTATAATCTATCGTCTAGGGTTAAGTAACTTTGACGCAATGCTAAGTACAAGACTGTCTAAATGTTCACGTTAATATAAGACGATGTTGATAGATTATCGGCGTTAGAAGAAGCGAGTGAATCAGTATAAAGTACAGTTAAGTAACGTAGCTGGTGTACCTGCTCGTCAGTTAAACTCTAGGTGTTCCCAAGTCATGCGAGTTGAAGTTTATTGAATATAAAATACGAGATCGTAGTTTCGTGATCTTCGTAGGTATAATGCATGCTTGAGTATAATATGACTTGCATCGGAGTAGGTAATGAACGGTCAAAGTTAATCGCATGGTAGTGAGAGTCTAGACAAACTGTCGACTCGACGCGGAACTTGAGATTCTTGGGATCCATCTTTCAAGTCTGACAGTCAGGCTCTTCTCTAACCCTATAGCTCAGCTCAAGAGCACGTGTCTAAGTATATAATTTACACTGCGAGGTGGTTGTTAAAGGTGGATGTCACGATCTAGAGAATAGAATAACCCGCAAGGATTAAATATAACTCAGATTCCCGGTACTGCACCTCGCACCTCTCGAGGTATAAAAGACAAGATCTAATCAATTGATCTTTTTCCAAGTATTTTTATTTTTTTTTTTCTCCATCACAGTTCCATCGCTTATAATCAAATCTATCGATTAGCGCCATCGATGACGGTACAGTTAGATCATCGACTCGACAATAGGTTCAGAAATGAATAAGCGATAAAAGGCGAACGAATTGACGGAAAATAAGTTGCAAAAAAAACACAAACTGGACTAGCTAATTAGACACTGACAATACCTTCGCAACTTACCAATTTATTTGGGGTAGTGGCCTGAGGTCATTTCGCGAAAAAAACGCTTCTCTTGTTAGATAACGAGGCATCGATCATTCGTTGCGATATCATTCAAAGCGAATATATCTACCAACGCATTATAGATAAGTTTCTTTCACTTTTTTCGAAATTTTGTATTTCTTGATGCAATTTGAGTTGTATAAGATTCTGGGGATCTCGGACTAACTCGTCTAACCAAATTAGTTCCTTATAGACTCGCGGTGATTGCCGGAAAGTTATCTTTTCTATTTTTGCATTTATTTTTACGTTTTTTCATCAATTCATCTCGCCTACAATCTGTTGTATAATAATACCGGACTCGGCGGCAGGAAAGACGTAGCAGCGCTTGAATTGAGCCGGTTTTTATTTTTCTCCAATTTTGTTGTACAATCGTGTTTTTTTATTTTATTTTTTGGGTGTTTTTTTTTTTTTTTTTTTTGTACGTATATGTTTCGCCCGATACAGAGAAGTAAAAAATGCATGTAACAGGTCGATAAATCATTGACAGCGGCGCGATATAACCGCGGCGTCTATAACTCTGTAATTTTGAAGATCAAAATCACGTTTCTTCCGTGGTCTTACTGCCTACTTTGATACCTTAGCCATCCAATTAACGTTTCGGAAGCTAAAAAACGTGTTTTAAAACTAGATAATTTCAAAACTGGACACACGTCAATTTCTTACTCGAATCACATATCAATATCCTAGAGTCGCGATTATTAGTTTCTTTTCTTTATACAAATTTCCTCACCAATTACTCAATCGTGTGTCAAAAGTTACCAAATTTATAATTCGCAGTACGTATTTAGAATATATCTGGATTTTCACATCCTCAAAAAATCAATTTTGAACCACGACGAAACACAGCAAAGACACCTTTGTTGCCTTGAACGTTAACTGTTCTGTTGAATAACTAATTTTCGAATCTGACCATTTTTTTGAAGAGCATATTTCCTCAATTATTAGGATTTTGACCACCTGCAGCACCTCCAATACTTTCCCAGCATTCCTGTACTTTTACAATTTTCAAAATCCAAGAAATACTTTCGAAATAAATGATCAAACTTTAATGGTCTATGATTTGCTAATCCGATCTAATTTTTCCGACTTCATCTTACCGTGTGATTTTTTACGATAACGAAGTGGGTATCTGGGAAATAGTGGGAAAATGAGACAGTGATTGAAAACAGCACTTTGAACTATCAAAAATTTTGTTGGGCGAAAATCTTGTTAATAATTCCATTTGACAATTTCAGATCTTCTATATTTTCACCAAATTTGAAAAGTACAAGTATTGTAGGGCTCTCTACGTTCAATGTACTAATCTATATCCCGTTAGTCAGTTTTTCATATAATCTGACGACGAAAAAGCGTACCTTACGTATTATACCTACGCCTTTATACTTAAATTACGTATATTTTTCAGTATAGTATAGAGTCCAACGACCGGCTGACCGAAAAATATACAGACGTATAACCTATACGTTGTGCGTATGGTATGAACACTTACTGCGGTATCGTTCAGACCTTTAAATTACTGATAATATTCGAGGCAATATTACCAGCGGCTTTTAGTTCTCGAGTATTTCTCAGGTCAGAGCTCGAGGATGTACGAGCGATTTAAAGAAATCGAGACTTCTTCTTCTTCTTCTTCGTCTTGGTCGGTTCGCTTCGAGATTTCGTTGCGTAAGATTGCGTTTTACATACTATTCTATACGAGGCACATCTCTACCAATACATATCCAAAACACGTATGTATATGTACATATGAACACGTGTATATAACGCAAGTACGTTGATATATACCTATATACGCATCTACCTTGTTAAAGCGAGGGGATTGCTTATTGCTTTTTTTTTAAACGGCAGCCATCTGCTCCCTGGTGGGTGTCGAAAGAGAAGAAGAAGAAGAAGAAGAAGAAGAAGAAGAAGAAAAGAGAGAAAAATATAAGGATAAGAAGAAAGAGAGAGAAAAATAAGTAAATAAAAAATAAAAATAAAATAAACCCAGGTAGCTTCGTCGCAAGTATTGCGGAGGCGAACGGGTCTCTCGGTTAACTTATAATACGAGCAACTACCGTGTAGGATGATATCGATGGTCGAATGTTAACCAATAACATTGTATACGAGCGATTTAATTATTTTATTTATCGTTAATCAAGGAAGTACGCTTGTACCAAATTAATCATTGAAAAATACAAGAATATTATTAATAAACGAAAGTATAATTTTACTTCATTTTTTCCCCCTTTATTATATTATAGATTATGGGTACAGTGAAAGTGTGAAGATCGAGTCGGAAACGTAAGAATAGATGAGATCGAAAGCTGAAAGCGCGAAGTATATTTCACAGATTTCTCGGTTAATATATTATGAAAGCGTGTTATTGCTAATTACAAACGCAATATAAAAAGTTCATTTTCTGTACTGCAAAAATATGGGTGCATACGTACGATACATGCATATGTGAAAAGAATTCTATACAAGATTGCCGATTGCGGGTTCTATATCCTTTTCAAGAAGTTTGTTCACTATTGAACATCGGTTCAAGAGACACAAGTATTTAATCACCCGGTTGTTATATACGCAGGACACGCGAGATGGTCACAACTGGTAAATACGACTGTAAATTACCCATGTTGAAAAAAATAAAAAAATAAAAAAATTATGCAGAGGCGTTTTATTCAAGGACTAAACCTTACCCGACCATGCGATGACGATGGCCTTTATATTACAACTGGCATACCTAGCGATTTTAATAAGAAATTTACAAACTAACAGCTTCGTTGCACGTCAGCATAAAATTAAAATTCTTTCACACACGAGAAAATTAAATTAGAAAAAAGGATCCTCATAAAGTCATGATTCTGCTCAAAATTGGACATACTTTCGCTGAATAAAGGAACCAGTATGTCACGGTTGAAAGAAGTGAACATTATCCAAAATAAATGGATATATTTTAAAAAAATGTCATGTATAGGTACGATATCGTCAATTTGACTAATAACGAATATTTCGAACAATCTATTGATCCTAGAGAAGTTGAATCGGACAAAGAATTTGCCTAAATTCGTGCAGAGATAGACGATTTCTTTTCAGGCTAACTTATAGAAACTGGAAGAGGAGAGAGAATAAAAAAAAAAACAAGTAGAAAACACCCGAGCGTAGGCAGACGGTTGTAATTAATTTTGACTAGATTCGATTTCTTTTCTATAAACTAACGACCCGAGACGACGCGAGGCAGTTTGCAAATTGAACCCGACATACACATATACACATATAACCAGTCGCGGTGATTTCTAATCGAGTATCAAAGAAATCTCGACCGATCGATCCAAACGCGGACCTGCTGCTTCGTATATAACGATCACTCGACTACTTTTTACGAAGTTGATCTGAAACGCGAAGCTCGTGCATTTTATTTACTGTTCCCGGACCCGAGGCATGGAACTGAATTAAGGATAGAGCAACGCTGATATAAAAACGGATTGCAAAAAGACAAGAAAATCATGCGAATTGAAATCCTTCAAATTTGAACAACTAGACGGGACAGTTCCAGTCCAATTCAAAGAAAGAAATCAAAAAATCTTTCTCTCGGATGCAAATTGAATCTGACATCATCTAAAATTATCAAAGCCATAAAAATAGAAAATAAATTAATCAAAAATAGAAAGAACTAATTTAAGGTCAGATCAATTCGCTCTTGAATAGACTTTTTGCTGGCCTTTTCGCGCGCCTTATACCGAGCGCTCGCACCTTGTTCGTAATTAGCATTTTTTCCGCGCTGCAAATAACAAGCATGACTGAGATTGTCGATATACTCGAACCTGCATCGACGATCCCGGAGCCCCCCGTGATTCCCCCAGGTAAATATACTATACATACTAGATCGGACAACGAGAAATACCATTATGCAAATCGATTGATCACTGATTTAGTAATATACCTTGATCAACTCGTTTATTTCCTTACGAGTTAGTCCGATATGGCAAAAGAGATTGAATTAAAAAAAAATAGCTGACGAAAGCTAATTGCATATAAAAATTCAAAACTTAGAATATTATGTATCCTAATCAATAAAATTTATATTATTCATTTTCTTGCTCCATCGAATCGAATCGTAAATTTCGACGTTGGCGTTATAAAAATCTACACATACGATCAGTCGATGTTTTAAAAATGTTAATTCTTTTTACTTTATGCAACTTTTATATTTATATATACTATTTATACGTCTCTAGATTTATTACGATCCTTAGTTTCTTGGTATAATTTATAGGTACGAGCCATTCGGACGGTAATACGTGTCAAGTTGATGACTCGCGCAGAAAGCTTTATTCTTTCGTTAACGAAACGGCGTGGCTCTCGACCGGGGTCAGCACCCAGGAAGAAACTACATTGCCATGGTACAGCGCATGCATATATACATCCATACATATCTAGGATACGAGAGTACATTTCTACAAGGAGTATAAAAGCCACCGAAGGATAAGAAGAGATGCTCGGGTCAGCTCAGCAAGAGAAGAGCAAAAAGTCAATTACCATTGTCCGCAGGACAATGCTTCCTATATCATCGATTCAAACTCCAAAGACTTCAGAAATTTTTCCCAAAGATCATGTCGCAAAAATAAATATCATTCTAAGTTTCTTCGTACTTTCTCTATTCCCGTTTTCCCCGAGGATTCAATTCTTTTTATCGCACATGCACGGAAAACCCGATTTTCCCCGCTTGTTTGGCGAGAGTAAAATGGACTTTTGTTTCTCTTGGGCCGCAAGCGAACTTGCGCATGCGCAAATCGTGAAGAATTTCTTTTCTTCCCTACAAAAGCGGAAAGAAAAGTTTTCTTCCCTCTACAAGCGGGAAGAGAAGAGCGTTGTACACCAGACATCACTAGACACTATAGTTTGGAAAATCGGTTTCCATGCACGTGCAATAAAAAATATAGTGTGCATCAAGGGAGGATAGGTATTCTTTACCTCGTGTGATTTCACACTCGGAAGAAAACACCTATCTTCCTCCCGTGATGCACAATATACTATTATATGAATTTTGAAATAAGAAAAAATGCACAAGGGCGATTGGATTCTGAGTCAAAATTGTCTTCTCACCTCGAATAATTGATTTTTCAAATTTATCTCGTTGAAGTTTAGTGAGACAATGTCTAAAGCTACTTCTCGAAGTAGATACCTGCGACTTCGTAGTGAGATGAATTTCCGAGAACAATATTTCGTCCCATTCTCTTATGCTGTTCAACGTTACGTGTCAACTCTTACTTCTGTACCCGGGAGCAATAAGAATTCATGAAACGTATGAGAATGGATACTCGAGATATTAGAGAATCATTGGTTCTAACAAACCCAGCCATACGTCACGAAGACTAGGTATAAGTCGTGAGAGAGCCCTTAGCGTAATAGAACGTGACATCCTCCGCTGAATGAGCTACGCGATTGCATTCCATACCGCTCGATGTTACGAGCGATGAATAAAAACGCGTAGGTGTAAACCCAAGGTAGCTATACATGTGTACATAACCAGTTGACCTGAGCCTAGAAATACGATCGAGAAATTTTCATTCAAGGTGGCGTCTCCACACCTATCAACATTCGTTCCTTTCTCATCGACACAGAAATCACAAGAATCGATAACAAGAAGTCAAGTTTCGAAAAGAAAAGTGCATCTAAATACTCGATAAGTATTTTTGTACGGCCATAATTTATGTGGTAATCACGAAACCTCCCCAGAGTTTTAGGTGGTATATATTAGAGGGTAGTTTTATGAACAATTATGAGGTTCGATAGATTCGCGTATCGCGAACAGTCACTGACTTATGCCAGTTCTGAACAATTTGCACATTTTTTACCCTGATCGCACAATTTCAGCTGCACTAATGGTCCGAAAATGAATTGTGCGACAGATTTGGAATCACTAGGAACGTTGCTGTTGCACTATGAAACGGTTTTGCGATATGTGGTTTTCCACTATTGGTACTTTTGCATTCCTGGGAAGAAAATCCATTTTTTCGGAAATAATGTAGTGTCAATAAACAGCTGCTCCACACTGCCGTAGTAGCAAATTTGCTGACCAAACTCTAAAAATTTCAGACAATTATATTGACAACGGAATACCTGCAATTGTGGTGAAACTTCATTTTCTTCGTTAGGCTACCCCCCTTCGCTACTTTTAACTGTGTACAGAATTTACTGTCGATTTGTAAATTTCTTCACGCGCCTAACTGCAGTGATTGTGGGTAAATACTTGAATGCAACTTTTCTGCACGCATATGTGATGACCAGAGAAGGTAATAAAATAGAAATGCGTGATTTGAGCTATGGCTATATGTATATCTGCAACTACATCTGTGCAAGAGCGGGGAATGACTATAGGGATTATTATTGCGAAAGCTTCGTTTCCTAACCTTCGGTTGATGGACGTCTTAACGGTACCCGAGCCGTTTAGCAGAACTCTGAGATTTATGCTATATGCAATGAAGAATTCCGATACCACGTGATTTCGACTTCAACGTGAATGCATACATGCCTATTCAAGGAGATAGCAATGCATTACGTAAAGCTGCATGCATACCTAGAGGTTTCTGTGATAACGATACGAAATTTGCAGCTAAATCGATTTTTCGGCACGCACTTAACTCATACGGGTCAATCAATTTTCTGGAACGTTTAATACGAAGATTGAGATACTCATTTTTATCTTCCCGTTGTTTTGATTTTTTTTTTCATGAGGAAAAACAGAAGTTATTGTAATCACCCGCGATTTCTGCTCGCTGTAAAGACGACCTGAATCATTTGGAACAGGGCTGAAATATTGTTGAAGTAGTCTTTGAACCGAGCGGAAGTCTTTGAAACGTCCGGGAATCGAAATCGTGGTTGCAAAACAGTCGATGAAAAACATAATTCTGGGATTTTCCGATCAAGGATCATGAAACTCATCAAAAAGATATGTTCATCCGTTCAAAGTGGCATGTTTTACCCCTATTTCATATGCTCACGCTTGTTTTTACACTCAGAGGAAGTTTCCGAAATATCTGGGAATCAGAATCGTTGCTAAAAAAAAATGTCCGATCAGCCCAAACGCGCTTGTTTGATGTCAAAATTCAATTTCTTAGTATGAGAATTATTTCTTTCCGCGTTGAAATACTTGAATCTAACATACGTGGTCACATATTCGGTGAAGAAGAGAATATCTGGACGGATAAACAGTTTCTGTGAAATCCTGGGTGCATTAAACTCGTGCAGAAAGCGCAGATGAAAACTTACACGCTTCAATATTCTTCCGTTAGAGTAATCGTTCGTAAATTGTCTTACGGTGTTCAGAATAAGAGCAAAACGCCTATACATCTTTACTTTTCAGGAGCACGATCAGGTACATAAGTAATTACCCGTAGTTTATTTCAAACTATACTTTCTGAACGAGCCGCTCAACATCAACCCTAGATTGCCTGAAGTCATGAATCCTCCAAGATTCTACTGATCCAAAATGAAAGTACAGCAAGATTGAGCGGATCTTGGTTCGAAGTCAGTTAAAAATTACATTTGCTGTACAAATATAGTCAAAAGTTCACCTGTGACTTCGCTGCGCCAATGCTTTTGATCCACTTCACCAGTCGAACGTAAGCTCAGCGTCACAAATATATGCGAAATATCTTACTAACGTCAGACTTGCGTCTCTAAAATGAATTACGCAGGTAGATCGATTTGATAATAATAGCTGTGCGATATGCAGGCCAAAATGTGCCAAATATTTCGTACAAATTGTATACCAATCCGATTGAAAAGATATCTGCGGATTAATCTACATATCATTGTACTTCACTTCAGAACCTTGCGATTAACAAAAGTCCTCATCTTTGTATTTCTGAGCTTATGGCTGGGAGCGGTACAGTAAACGAATAGCTAAAGTTTCCGAAAATAAGAGGCGCGAAGTTTGCGGCTCATCGACAATGGGTGCAATTTTTGATCGGCTTTGATTTTTAATGTTTTTTTTTTTTTTTTTTAAATAAGAATCAGTTACTCGCTAATACAATGATAATAATAATAATCCACAAGCTTTGCTGTACTTTCAAGGGACAAGAAAAGAAAGAATTTGAAAAATCAAAAGTAACAAAATAAAGTAAACTATCGCGGTGAAGCTATCAATGAAAAATTCGTGGGACCCTTAATTTGCATTCAGAGGTGGTAGCGTATCTCTTAGTGTAGGTATATAAGATAGACGAGAAATGCATCTGCAGTAGATACGGTACGTGATTTCGTCGTTTCCTGTTACGCGAGCAGACATGTATATAGCCAGAAAGCAGTAATATGTCTGGTGAAATAAGCAACGGTGGAAAGTGATTATCACTGGAGAAAGATGCAGCAACATGAGTTTTTATTTCGTTAATACCGCATATGCAGTTTGCATCACGTGATCGCGATTAAGCCAAGGTTCGATTCTTGCTACTTTCGTTTGCTTATCGGTCGCGTTTCGCTGCAACGACCGGTCTTCGAGTACCAAATCGAATGCCGTTATGTGTTAAAACCAGTTTTCCGTTTCCTCACCACTTTTTTCTTTCTTTTCCCACTACATGTCTTTTTTTCTTACATTTTTTTACCGTTTTCAATCCAATCCGAACGCAAGCAGAACAGAGACAAGGAAACTCAGAAAGAATAGAATTCACTAATAAAAAAATAAAAAAATAAAAAAAACTATCATTAAATCGACCAAAATTTTACTGAATTGGCAAGAAAATTTGGTAAATATAAAATTAACAAAATGTGAAGTTGATTTGTCAAAAGATTCTTGTCAGTCGATCTTACGATTATAGTTCAATTAACATGGCAAAATAATTTGTCAATTGTTAAATAGAATTCTGCTGAATTGACAGAAAATCACCAATGAAATCATTTTGGTCAGATTTGCAGAAAAAAAAATTTCTGAATGTTGAGTTGAAAGCTTTGGATTCAAACCACTCTTTCGTTTTTTTGTTTTGTTTTTTTTTTCTTCTTTGCTTTTTTGATTGAACCATTTTGATCGCGATTTCAGGATTATTATCGGATCGTTAAAAACTGCGAAAGAGACATTAATTAGGAGTCAATATTTTACTATCACGGTGAGAAATTAGTTCATGGAGTATACTTTACGTATCATCTGTATGTAGCTATACATCTTGATGGATAATGGGATGAATAGAAAACCGCGTTGATTGTATGGCAGTGGCAGAAAAAAAAAAAGGAAATTAAAATGATAGACCGGCGCCAGACAACAGCGATAAAAGTTTAACGACCCGTAAGCTAGAGTCAGGTGCCTGGATCATTAATCGTAAATGTTCTTTGTACGCAACGCCGAAGAGAGGCTATAATCAGTCTTGCCATGTTCAAAGGATATCAACTCAATTGCTGTCACTCATGCGGCAAAAGATACATGTTTTAATTCGAAGTTCAACACGATTTATGTGACTCAATACCTTACGGATTTCCATGAGGTTTTTGATTTTTTTTTTTTAGAATATATTCCGCATTTTCTTTTTCACCGAACATGACATATCGCATTAATTTAAAGAATGGTTCAATTCTTCCAGCAATTCAAAATCTACTTTCTACGCTGTATTTTTTTTTTTTTTTCATTTTTTCAATTCATTGTTTTTGAATGTTCGATTTAGTTTTTTATGAATTCAAGTACGAAAGTAAGTGAAAAAGAAAGAGTCTCTGTATTCCCGACGTTGGGTATAGTAGGTATTTGATCCCGTATAGGCCTCCGGAGTTCGATGACTAAAAAATGTGAAGAGAGGGCCGCGCCGTGGACGTTATATTCTTACAATGAAGAATAATTTCGCGACTTTCTACAGCTCCGGGGTATAAAAATGTACGGGCGCGCACGAAAACGAAGCCAAAGAAGACATTCATTCATTATGCCCTTGGACCACTTTCTTACATTTATCTTACGACCATGCTTCTTCTTTCTTTCTTTCTTTTTTTCTTATTATTCACAAAATGAACAGCAGCGAAATGATTGACTGGATAATCACCGAAAGTAGTCGAAGTCGATTTCCCTCGAAATATTAACATATTGTATATGTACATCGAAATTCATCACGAATTTCACCCCACATCGCCCATCAATAATGCAATTTTTTGTTGAACGAAGTTCCACATGCAATCGGCATGTGAAAAAAAAATTACAACTAGTCCCAAATAAATTTCTTCCTTACAATTAGCCAAAGTTCATTTCGTATCATTGAACATTTTTCTCATTTCGAAACTCACGTTGTACAAATTAAGACACACCGTTGCTTTAATTCGACTTCACTATAAGATCTAGGCTGTTTGTTGAACTTGAGGTCATTAATAAAGCGCGGAAAATTGAATTGAAGAAATTGTCATCGAAAATATATTAAGTTTTCGAAAAAACGAATATATATCTTTCCCATCGGACTAACGTGTGTTTCGAAATGCGTCTATAATACAGTAATGCAGAATAAGCTTTGACGAAGAAGTGAAATGATTTTGGACTTTGTGTTCAATGTGTCTCAATTTCAACCACGACATACGTCCTAAGCTGGTAATCCTCTTGATAAAGTTCAAACCCTATGAAGCTATAACGAACAACTTGTTGTAAAGCTTTTAGCTTCATTTGTCTCTAGAGTTTCGCCACTCGAGGGCAATAATTAAACTCTTGCAGGAGCAATATCTGGGTTGCACGAGGTGCAATTTGCATACATTGAAAGAAAGCCACATCCACATACCCCCCTAAGCGCAATATACGAGAAATATATAATGATAAATATTCGTGCAACGAACGACATAGATTCAAGATTGAGAATTTCTTTTATCGGCATCACGATATATTCAACGATCGTGATCGTGATCAGTTTTTATTCGACAACTTTTTTCTTCTTCTTCTTTTTATTTTTATTCTTCTTCCATTCCTCTGGTGACAAGAGCCATTATAAACTCCGAGCATGTCACAAAGAACAATAGCCGTTTGTGTATATGTATGTATAGGAAGGTACAAGTATAATACAAGATCTGAGATCATACAAGAAGCTCACGAGGCCCAGTAAACTTTTTGGTAACATCGCGTCCACCGAGTTATAGGCACAGTTTTATATATTTTAACTGAGGAATTTATTCCGTTCAAACTACGTACCTACAGATTTTTCTTCATCAAATTCTTCGGAAGATAATTTAGTGTTAATTTCTATACGGAATTGAATGTATTATCAATTCTGACTGATCAGATATAAGGTTCACCATTACGCGAATTGAGAATTTAGGAGTAACGATTATCCGCCAAAATGTATTAGAATGCGATAAACGAAAATAGGGGGAAAAAAAAATAGAATTGCACTTTTTCGCATAGTGATTAGCGATTTTTTCAATGTCAGTGAAAGCGGCTGTTACACGCATGTGGAACATAACGCGGTGTCCAAGTCCTGCGGCAATTGTCGAGTTTTTCTATTATCTAGTTAGAGCCTATAGCCAAGAGCTAAGAGATTGCTACTGCAGTATAGGCAATAAGTGGTAATAAAGCAAAATGAATGAATGAAATGAATGAACAAACGAATGGGGATGTCTCGACGTATGTTATATGAATTTATGTATGAAGAACGAATTTCACTCTAAGCTATAACTAATATTTGTTTAAATCAATATTTAATCACGTATAGTAAAGAATTTCTATTCCTCTGTATAGGAATGAGCTTTCTTCGTTTCGACAAATTCAAATCTTATAAGAATTGAGTATGTAACTGATCAGCCCACGCGAATATAAGCGAAATTTTTATAACATTGAGTCCTCGATACATAAATATACGAATCCATGATATTTATAAATGAGCTCGATATAAACTGTAAGCGAGGTGCAGTTGGTCCGTTTTTGTCGAAAGATACTATAAACTTCGACGAAAAGTATGTACATTTTATCGGTGTCTGGAAATAAATTTCATACGCTCTTCAGTAGCTAGAGAAAATTACTGAATTAAAATAATATATATTCTCGTTTTAGGGCTGCCCTACTGAAAACTATAATACGATAAATCACGTAATGCTATGACCGAAATTGGTATATGTTTTATCATACAGGTAATTTAACATGTGAATAAGACTTAATAAATAGAGAATCACATGATGAATCATAGTATATGTTTTGGTTTGTGAAATTTTTGTCACCAATTTTGATCATAACATTACGTGATTTAGCATATTATGGCTTCAAAACAATATTTTTTTTGGTTTTCAGCAATGCTCGGTTTGAATCCGGGTGAAAATCGTGAAACGCGAAAAGGCGGATGAAAAAGTGAATACAGCTTTTAGAAATTTCTTCAGTTTCACTAAAATCAATATACTATATACATTGTGCAAATCTGGGCGTTTTCAATGTCGCTGATGATGGATTGGAGAAAAACGAATCATGAAATTCAAAATGACAAATAGGATCTAAGAAATTATTGTAAAAATCGGTTCAAAAGGGTTTTACGAAATCCTCGATTATGAGTTCTTTATATCACGAGACTCAGAGATCAAGAAAAAAAACGATGAAAAATTTGAACTGGTCTTCAGAAGTGTGTCGAATTCCTTTCTTAATTCCTACCAATTTCCCCTGAACGTCTCAAATAAAGATTGTTATTTTCGCGAATCATTGTAATTTTAATGTCGTGACTATCGAACGTAGCCAAATAAGTCGAAGAATGTCAGAAAAACATGCCTCCGGGTATGTTAAGAAACAGTTATCGAAAACTATAAGCAATGAGCGATGAACGATAGACATATCTAAGTAGGATAATGGTAGACTTAAGTTTGAAAGCCGCCGACTCTTTGGTTATTGATAATAATTCAAATTCTATCACATCATATCTCCAGCTTATTATAATTTGTTTGCTAAAATTATAGCCGAATCAGCGTGGGCGTTCAGGTTTTAGAAAAGCATTAGCAATCACATCAAACTCGGAGTAACGGTGAAACATGCAAATTGACGAGTACTTATTATTCGCAGAATTGAATTCACTAATATATTTTTTTTTTCGACGAATGAATTGAATAGCAAAACAGAGACATAGAAAAATAAGCAGTCGGTAATGAGGTAGTAAGAAATTGCAGGAATATAATATTTTCTTAAATAACTCACCTGACTCTGACCAACTCGATACGAGGCAGGATCAACGTCGACGGACAGGAGCATATCCTCCACTTCTCTTCGCTCATCGGCGACAGGACTTCGTGGACGAACGTGATTATCGTTAGCCAGCAGTCCGAAACGACGTCTAAATTCACCGAGTGGCATGTGCTTGGGAAAACCAACTTTGTGCAAACGAATCGCTTCGATAATTTGACTCCCTCGAATCTGTAAAAACAAATTAAAAATCATTTTGAACACCAGAATTCTATCAAACTTGAATTTTATCACATTAACTAATCAATCAGTTCAAATAAGAGTGACTAGGAAATGTACAGCTCTCAAGAATTGAATTCTTATCGACTTTTTCCAGCTTGAAAATCGCTTCGTCAGTTTGAATAATGCAAAACCGACTCTGTGCTGATTTCACAACGAATGAAACTTCGTTACCATTGCATAGAAAATAATTTACCTGAGATCGAAGAAGAGGAACGTTGATAATACTGTCTTCGCTTTGATTAGACTTGACAGAAAGGAGACTTTTGTTATCTGTACAACCTGCGTTGTGTTGCGGTAACAGACAGTGAACGAACTTGACACGTGTTCTTCGCAGAGTTTCGATTAAGCCATCCTGAAAACATATTAAAAATGTTAAAAAAAAGAAATAGCACAAAAGCACTTACGATTAGAATATTTCCAAAATACACATAGTCTGAACTAAAAACTTGAATATTTGAAAACGTGATTACCAATTTTGGATATGTTTCTGACATTATATTACAAAGTATGATAAAACCAAGGAAAAAAGATACCAAAGCTATTTGGTAAATATACATGATATAACTGTCACAAGTCATGACGAAATTTACTTTTTACGCACAACTGTTTGCTGCCAATGCTGAATTACATGTGTCTCTGCCGTACGACACTGAATAGAAGATATGGGGCATGGATAATCTTGTGGTGTAACTGATAGCGTGTAAACCTTTGACTCTTAGCGCAACGTCACTTGCCGTTTAGATGTTATTATTTCAGTTGGAGTTAATTGTTCATGAAATGAATTCATTTTAGAGATGGATTGAATTGTTTCTTTTTTTCTCGTTGTCGAAAGATTATTCGATAATAAAATCGTGAAATTTTGTGCTGCTGATTACTTATGAGAAAATAAAACTAATAATGTCGTTGGAGATCAATTTTTTGCTTGAATCTAAAAGTTCTTTAGCACATTCTTCATCCCCTAATCCAGGGATACTTACAACAGTGAATTTCACTTGTAAACAGACGTTCTTTCGCTTGACCGCAGTAAAAGTTCTTCGTATACTAGAAGCTCGTCTCAAAGACTGGGAACCTTCCAATCCATGTACCGAACCACTCAGAGCACCGGAAACTCCGGCTCCACGAGCACAAACGAATAGTCTGTTCACATCCTCTCTGAAATTAATTAAAAATGTTATTAAATGTCTGACCTCTTCACCTTTTAATTCAACTTCGCTGTTGCTGTTAGTGGAATTCCGATTAGGAATTAGTTATCAACAGTTTCGCTCTACTTTTCAATATCCAAAGACGATATTCCGATTTCAACGTTCAAATGGAACTGGATTTCAATCTCGATACTCAAGTTTTCAATTTTACAAAGGATTTTAGTTAATAATACATGATAAATCGGCGCATTATTCTAGTTTGAGACTCAAAGTTCTATATTCTTGTATAAAACTAGTCAAAAATATATGATGAATGAATAATAATAATGTTCACCTTTGGCTTTCTTGAAGAACTGAAATTGCGCTTCTAGCTACTGGGTTTTCTCGAGTAGCTTTTAACCAGCCTGTAGCCGTATAAAGAACTGGATTAGTTCCTTGCAGATGTTGAAGAACGAACTGATTGTTTCCCGGAGCTTTTCTCAGCAGCATTTGATGATCTATAAGAGTTGAAAGTTTCACACATTTATTAGAGTTCAGCACATATTAATATCAAGATGGAAGTTAAAATTCGCTCTAGATTCCGTAAGTTGTATTATTGGTATATTTACCTCTATCCCCATAGTGGGAGAACAATCTATCCAAGAATGCCTCGTCGCTACCTCCTGGGCAAGCAGTTTCTTCATCCAAAAGCCACAGCAGTCCGCGTCGTTCAGCCTGCCGACTACTGCTGAGATCGCTTTGACTAGCTCTCAACATCGCTGCACCTTGGGAACCACCTCGATCCAATAGGGAAACCAAAGCTTGAGGAGATCCAGCACCACCAAAACCATAATCGTCTTCGTGATCTATATCAATTCCTTCCTGAGCGTATCTGAAATTTAAACATAATCTGTGAAACTGAGAAGTATACACGAGCTTAATGAAATATATAATACAATATTGCCCAGAAGTTCGAGATACTCAGGCGTATTTCGGGGCAGAGAAGAAAGGGAAATATTTAGGAGAAAAAACGTCGTAGAATGAAAATCTTAGAAGCATTTTGAGAAGCCTTCTGCGTATTATTTTTGTAATATGCTCTAGTCGGTTGGAGAAAGTCCCAGAGTCATTTATCAAGTCTCCATTCGAATTTCGAGGAAGGATTATTCTTCATTTTTGAACCAAGTATTTGAATTGTGATTCATTTCTTTCAAGGAAAAGTTCCCAGGCCGCCTCCGCCGATTTGATTTATTTTGCAATATGTTATAGTAGACCTAAAACTGAATGATACATTTTTTTTGGTGCTGATAAACACTTTTAGGGAATGATAGCAGCCTCCAAAGTTGGGCAGGTATCAGTCGGATTTATTATTTTACACAGAACAACATAATTTTTGAGGATGAAACCAATTAGAAATATTTGCTCGTGATTAGAGATGAAGTTTCATCGTTGAAAATGATATTCTTCTGTATAAAATAATAAATTCGACCAATTGCAGCCCAACTTTGGAATCTGGTTTCATCCCCTAAAATTATTTATCAGCACTTAAAAAAAAAAATGTATCTCTGAGTTTTTGGTCTACTACAACAAATTGCAAAACGAATCAATCCAGCAACAGCGGCTGTCTGGGAACCCTTCCTTCTTAGTGAATTCCGATCCATCTTACCTATCTTTTGGAGCGACAAGTGTAGTATGATGAAACAGTAATTGAAGTCGTTCTTGAAGATAGTTATGACACAGATCTTCGAAAGTAGCACCAGTCTGACGACCACAAGATGCTGGATTTTGAAATCCAGGCGCATCGCACAGCAGCAAAGATGATACCGTGTGTACAGGTGCTGATATCGATCTAAAAAATAATGAAATATTAATCATTTCACTGCTCTGTAAACTCACCTATCTCAATTCATAAATTGAGTATAAAAATCTCTCACCTATTGATCAAAGCAGCGATGCAATGAAAGACTTCGGAATATAATCCGACGAGCAAACCTTCGAGAGCCTCTAAGCCAGTAACATCTTTGGTTTGTTCTGGACTGGGGGTTCTCAAGCTCGGTCTAGAGTTGTTGGGAGTTCCGCCACCGCCGCTGCATGAGAATATAATTCTGCTTAATTCTTCGACCGATGTACCAAGGAGAGTGGCTGCTCTCTCGGCACATTCGACTCTAGCGAATTGCCAACGACTTTGAGAGCTAGTTCCAGCTTTAACAGCGCCGGCGCAGCTCAGATGATAAATTCCAGCTAATACAAGCCAGACTACTTTTTCCTCAGTCTCAGACATCCCGAGAATTTTAAACGCAGCTACTATTCGATTAAATTCAACCATAGCGCGCTGTTTGTCTTCATGTTTTTGCAGCGGTGTTATGAACGGATTGTTTTCCGCTACTAAATTTGTGAGATGAAGTTCCTTTCGCAGAGGACCTTCCGCTCCAGCCAAAAGTCTGTAGACTGCGTGAAAAGTTGGATCCCCATCAGCTCGACGCCCAATTCTCGATCTTTCAAGAAGGAGAACCTGTAAATAATTGATTGAAAATTATTAGACTTTGAAATGGTAAGTTGATCGATTCCCATTGAAAAGATTTTCATTTTACTTAAATCTCATGATGAAAATTCAATTACACTATTAATGAACTTACTTGTAAAGATGCAGAAGCTATTTGTCCAGATTGATCGAAGTCCAAGCTAAAAATTTGAGTGAAACGTGTAGCGTTTGAATTCATGTGAGTCCTGCTGTTGCCGAAAGCTTCAAGTACCGTGAATACCGCATTGAGTTTCTCAATTGTCAATATCTGTAATTGAAAGATGAATTGAAGATTGATAATAAGAAAGAAACAAACAACGACTTAATTAGACCGATAAAATTCCTCTAAATTACAATAAAGTTTTGGATAAACGACGCATATTCTACTGGCAATAAAATATCTTGAAATTCTATACTTCGATGCAGATGAAGTATTCAATCTCCGCCTTCTGTCATCTCCTTTATTTGCGTGTCATAAGCCATATATCATTGGCTTCCAAGACTGTAATGAATAACGAGCTTCTACGTCAGACAAATAAATGGATTCTGACCTTATTTACTGTCCCTGCTGCCAAGACTAGGTAGTGTAACGCGTGTTTGAAATTTGTTGTTTTTCCAGCTCCGCTACGCCCAAGTAAAACCAAAGAATGATCTCTTCGTGTCGCAAGCATCCCTCTGTAAGCCGATTGTGCTACGGCATAGATGTGTGGCGGCATATCTTCACTTTTGCAGCCTTTAAACATGTGCACCACCTGCGGATTAAAGGATCGGACAAAAAGATGAATAAATATAAGATTTCATAGTCAATTGGTATGTTTGACTTGTTCCAATCATCACGTATTGTGGAAAATGTGTATCATTCTTGTGAAATTACCTTTTCCGAGTAGATAGCCAGAGGTGCGACTGGATTGATGACGATCATGCTCTCTCCGGCGTAAGTGTGAATTAAATTGCTGGCGTATCTCTGCCTGAGAGTATGAAGTACAGAAGATTCATTCAAAAACCGTAGTTGAGATAATTCTTCGGCTTTGTCAAACTGCGGTGGATTCGCCTGCGAAATAAAATACATTTTAATTTTCTTTAGCTTGAATCTCCTGACTCGACTTGTGAATTGTACGTCTGACATCTGGATTCTAAGCGACCCATAAACAGATTGAACACATCTGCCATCCTGAACAGAAAGTGAGCTCGCAATGATACAATAATTTAATTATCAAGTACTGATTGAGTTGCTGCTGGTCATGAGATAGGGAAAAGTCGTCAGTGGACTGCCATATGATATTGTATGATTAGTCACAGGTACATGAAACAGTGGAATATGATGGCATACTCTTGAAGATTTTGATAAAATTCAGTTTCATAATTCATTCAGTTTTGTTCATTACTTATTTGTTTTCCATTGCAAGACACTATGTTATTCGTTTTGATTAGCAGTTATGCATATACTCCACTGTTTCTTTTCCACCATGATCGATATGTGCAGTTCAATGAATTTCGGGAATGTTTTTCTCAAACCTTACGAAAAAGGCATTTTGCCACAGTCTTATATTTACACTATGGAGGACTTCAAGATACGCACCACGGGTATCCAGTATGTCATTGTCATGATTAAAACATGCGTATTTTAACAATTAGAATTGTTCAAAATTAAAGGAGCACTGAATGACCAGAGCTGCAGACTATCGGATTCAATACTGTTGAATTCGTCAACACTGGGCTTTATAGAAGACGAGAGACCATCAAAATATTATTATTGATCTCCTACATAAACAGCAAGAAACGATTACAAACGTAGTTCAGAAGTAGCGACGAATTGCGTAAATACTTGTACTATGGTCGAAGTGAAAAATTCACGTATCAGGTACGACTGGCATAACTCTGTAACGGTTTGATCCACGGAGGTCTGTGACACCTCAATTTCTTTATTAACCCTTCGTGGCTACCATGGATATATTTTACCCCGGCCTCATTTTGGACAAAAAACATTTCACAAATGCATTTGTTGAGATTCGTTTGGCTGAAAGGTGCATTTTTTGCACTCATATGTTCCACTGATACGTTCACATTCAATTCTACCACACTGTATTAAATTTGGAGTGTGGACTACTATGAAATGCGATTTAGTGTCAATTCAACGCTATTCAGAGTCTTATTTACCACGGAAGGAAATTTTGTTACATCAATTGGTATTGAACTTTCGACTTGACTACCATCATTGGTCGATAGTGGTCCAAGTTCGATTATCATAATACTATACCGTCTCTTACAGTGCAGGTCAAATGTGCTCCCTCTCAATTGAGCGTTATTTTTTCAATAACTTTCTTTATGAAGTACAGTAACTCACCTTTTCAACATCTTCTTCGTCGACAAGTACTTCGTCGCCAGATGGTAGAAGACGTACGCGAAGTTTCCCAGTGTCTGGATCTGCAAGTCCGCATCTTGTAGCCGCGGAAAAACCGCTCCTGTGCAATAGCCAAACCCTTTCGGCAGCTAGCCATGCTTGTTCCTGTGCCAGGTGCTCCTCTGATCGCGCCTGTTGAATTAAAAAAACACTAGTTAATGCTAATTCCACTCTCACGACGTAATTCGATTGATTGAACAAGGGATTTTTAGAGGGTCGATCCACTGGCTAAAAATCTATAGTCTTCAATCAGCATTTTCATTCGGTAATATCTGATCTGAGATAAGAAAAAAAAAAATGACAACAGTATTGGCAGTTGTCGTACCGGTTCAACAAAGGTGATATTTTTCCGGAAGCACTTTCTCAAAGATTCGTGATACTTATTGTTAGTTGATTTTCGTTCTTCGTTAAAGAAACCGAGTAGATAAAGAATAACGTAAAGAAGTACAGCAACGTGAAAGAGCATTCTTAACTTGACGGTACGAGTTCAGGTATGAGATTGTGCCGTTGGCACGAACGAATGTTGGATCGCCACCTTGTCCTGGGTTAAGTGGGTTCGGTCCCTGGTACGTTCTATGGGTATTAATTTATTTTCCCCGTGTCTTCCTCATCGCCTCATCGAACACGTGTCGAGCATCGAAAATTGTGCCTTACTGAAAATCGCGTATTCCCGCGAGTGCGATAATACTTACGGTAACTTATGCACAGCAAAGTTACACAACATGGCACCTTTTACCATCACGCAAATACCCACGCCACTTCGGTGAACTTATATAGTCGTAGTAAAACAGTAAATGGTTAAATAAAATAGGCATACTGCAACAATCGGTCTCCCGGTCGTCCTTCATGCGGAATTCCATCAGTGATCAAACACCGGGTTTTGCATACGACTTGTATGCAGTTCTAAGACAGACTTGTTACGGGTCATTAGATAATCGGCGTATAATGGACTCTCCTGTCCGTAATTATCATTATCTTAATTGAGCTTGAAGATCAAGTCTCTCGAAGATCATAAAAAGCTGTAATTATACAGTAGAAAAAAATATCGAAACTATAGAGTAGAGTAAACGTGGTTTGCATCTGAATATAACTATTCTTCGACACACTTCAGGAATACCTGCTTCACCATTATTACCCAAGCGAAGGGAACCTCTTCAAGAACTTTTGATTGGTTGAATTCGACTTCTATATAGGGTCAAAGTTGTTCAGAATACCACCAGTCATAACTGGAAACGGAAAATTGGAAAACTCCATTGCAGGTCATGTGCATTGAGTCATGTGCAAATAAGTGAGACCGAAATGTGGAATTTCCGGGAAAATGCCCACATTTTTCGAGAAATGCAGCAATTCATTTAATTCAACTTCCCACATTCTATTTCTGATCAGATGGCAGGTCTACCGAATAATTAGATCTTGATCCTGGAGAAGTCGAATTGGATCAGAGGATATGCTCATAAGAGATTCGCGCATCAGATGTTTCGGAATGAGGCGATTGCGACGATGTGAAAGGAACATTAGCGAAGAAATGGGTTGATTTTGGACCATGTTGAATGTCCCCAGCCATCATGACATACTGGACCCTTTATGAATTTCTTCACTGAAATAATCCAAGACGTTCAACTTTCGAGACCTGTGCATTTGAGGACGGTTGGGTGTGGCTAGTTTGTGAAATGCACACACAACATTTCACGATCACTTGACCGATGGTAACCCTTTCAGTTTCACATATACACTAGACGGTCTTCAAAATCCCCATGCACAAACATCAAGAACACTTGACATTTTGTTAGATAAATGTATGCGTGCGCTTCACTGCAGTAGATCATTAGCGTATACGTTGTTTATTTCTTCGTTATATTATACCACGTGCATCTTAAGCGTCGTGACGTAACTCGCCTGCACATTGAGCAAGGAAACCCGATATTCTTCAAACACATTGCACTCCCAACTCCGGAGTGACTCTCAAACTCCATTATTTTATTTATTTTTTAATCTAAACTGTATGTACTCATTTCCCTAGCGATTTGACCTGGCAATATTACACGCACATCTTTATTTTAAGCTTTCTGGCTCGCTGAAGAAGAGTCACTGATCAGACGTGAATCACTGGATAATACATACTGCAAGCCGTGTTTTCAGGCATGGAATCCAGTTTCAACCAAAATTTTTAAATCGATGGAACATGTTGAGCTGTATATTATGACTTTGATCCAGAAGATCAGAAATAAGGTATACGTCTGTACATGTATATCGACTGGTTATCGATGGCTATTACACGAAAATAGCGGTAGATTCCAATAGATGTGACGAAACTTTCTAAATAAATGAATAAATTTCTATTTATGATACGATAAGGCAGATAAAAGTACGACCAAAGGTTCAATCGTACAAGTGAGCGTCTCCATTAGCCCTAGAGGAATTTACGAGGAGTTTTATTTTCTAAACTGCATTAGATTCTGTCCGTCATTCGCTCGTTCGTGGATAGAAGAGTTGAAGATATTATCTCGACACAAATTGATTCAATTGCCAGAATGAATCGAATGAGAAAACATCTCAGAGAATTTCTTCTCCTTCTTTGCTCGCTTTTTCAATCATTTCTCCAAAAAAGGCTACATCAGAGTTTCTTCTGTTGGAAATAGCGAGAATAGACATCAGAAACTCACATATATATATGCGTATGGCTAACTTTGCCACTAACAATAAACTGCACCGTTAACCGAGTCGCGGAAACATGGCAGGATTTATGCAACGTCGTGTATTCAACGCGTATACGGGCTTAAGTTTTGTCGCAGTATAAGTATATGACTCAGGGTCTCAGACTGTAACTAATAACAGAGACACGAGACACAAGTCTCAGGTGAAGAGGGCGAGAATAATATAGCAGGTGAGAACAATGATCGTCGTTTATAATTCGTTTCAACCGCTCCTCACCAATGGAGAACCTGCAAGGCAGGATTGTGATTCCGAATTTCAAAAGCTGCGAAAGGTTACAATTCCAAATTTTTATACTACCGACTCAGAATTTGCTTATGCAACGTCATTTATTTGACAGCTATGTTATGAGCTTCGTAAAAAGTAGTCTGATTCTATGAAAATGAATATATTCACGGCGTATGAGGATCATCAGTGTTGATTCTGATGGTTCCGGCTTATACGACACAATCAGCTCATATTCAACTCCCGAAACCAACAATATCGTGATTTTCTCATGGAACAAATTGATCCAGTGGGTCTGGTCGACTTTATACCAAATATCTAGGCTGTTGCACGAAACCGTTATACATTAATCGTATCTAGGTATGTTAAATTCGGCGATGCATACATATAAATGACGATAAAGATATGATAGTAGCTCGTAAGCATTAACCTGCTGCGTTCGTTATAATTCTTAATCTCCTTGAGGTATGCTCGATCACGTCAAGTCCAGTCAATTTAAATAAATGAGGGACATATAGAAAGATTAGCATAACCTACTAATTTCTCCGCGGAAGTCTCTTCCGTCACGCAGTCTTTTCACATTGGTATGTATGTACATAATGATACATGCAACAGAGTTTACATACGTAGATATGTATGTACCTCGCAGAACCGTTAGAATGATCATCGTGTAGGTTGTGCTGCTGATGCTGATGCTGCTGCTGGTTACTTGCTACCATTTTGTAACGTAACATCGTGAGTCGCATTAAAGGTCTCAGGGCAATGATCGCGAAGTTATCCTATCAATTAATCCGGCTAACTAGCCTAAGTGTAGATAATTAAATGAATATCGTGCCCGTTACTGGTATGGTGCTGGTACCCTTTGACACACCGTAAACGGCTACAATCTACTCCGGGTCAAACGTTAACCATCAGCAACTCTAAGGGTCAGCCCCTGCGTTGATGCTCTTGTTGGTTTGTGCTTGATCGATTTATTATCCGATATAGAAATCTGGGCTTTTTAAATGGACGAAGATGATGAGTTCCGATGATCCCTGATAACGAAATGTGCCTCCTTCCTCATCGCGAGAGAAATGCTCCTTTTTGCTATTCATGGATTCGGTTTTTTTCTTAAACGTTCCAAATACATCTGGGCAGATTATACGGGTTCAAGGAACTTTCCTGAAAGTAGAAATCCTCCAGTTTTGCGAGTCTTTCGTATACCTACGAACTACAATCACCTTTGGATATAACTTATAGTCAATGCAAGGAAATCAGTTCATGCTACTTCACCGCTGTCTAATATCTTTCTGGCTCAATCTTGCGAGTATTTATTTTCATCTTATTTCTCAGTAAATACGATTCCCTCAAACGCCCACACGTCTCTGGAACTGAAGATTTCCGCAATAGGAAATTACAGCAGTATAGCAACGGTGGCGAAGAAGAGTTTAATCGACGGATGTGTATGCATGGTATAACTACCGAAAGGTTTTTAAACGAGAATATATAAGAAGTAAAGATTCTAGGAGCGACAAGCATGTCACGAATTGCCATCCGATTGCAATGCGAGTATAGAGGCCTCTTTCCATTCCAACTTAAGATAATTGCGTTTCGTGTTCCCGGTGGAATTTCCTTTCGAACCATAAGGGACGTATCATTCATCAAGATTTGGTAGAACCGACAAGTCTCGCTCGAACCTTAGTTACATCTCCCATTTCACCGAGTTAACAATTAATCCTTTGCTGTCTCGGCGAGGAAATACGTCTAACATACCATTTTAATGACATGGGACACGACATAAGAAAATCAAAGATTATGGTCAAATACGGTAATTTGTGTCTATTTTTGACGTTTCGGATACAAATTAAGTCTAGAAACTTCGCAGAGTAAAAACTGTACGGCATTAGTCAGAATTCACTTCTGTAGTTCAGAAAAGTGACCGAAAAATGAGTTCATTTAGAATCAATTTTTGCTCTCAATGAAGTGAAATTTGATTTTTTGTCTGGATTTTTCACGTCCGAAGGGTGAATCCTTTACTCCAAAAATTTAGACAGTGTACTCGAAATTATCTTGAGCAAAATAACTTCGATATAAAATAATTTGGAGCAGTCGAATGAGCTAGTTTAGTTATACTATCTTGACAATGTCCACCACTTATGGCTTGAGAGTAAAAAAGTGTTGGGAATTTCTAGTATCTTTGATGATGTGCGATGATAAAGGGGAGTTTTCCTAAACAGGTTTTCCAGAACGAAGAGTCTTTATATTGAAGTACGGAACGTTTGCAGATGCTGAGAACTGAATTTTTGCGGTAAAAGTTCATCCTGGTAAGGTTCAATTATGATTGCACACCTAGAATAAGAAAATCGCGCAGACTTTGAAGTACATGAATTTGTACATAATAGGGATTTGAAACGAGCGTGAGAGAAGAAGAAAAGATTGACTTTGCGGCTACTACACCAAGGTGTCTAGCCTTGAAAGAAGAAGAAACTGGCAATGTTTTCGGTACCATATAAGGTTGATTAATGAAAGCAGAACTCTTCATCTCATATGTAGAGCTATATGTATAGTATGTATAATTGGGCTGCACTGCGAATGACGTTAATCAGTCCGGATATATACAGCGTGATCCAAATTTCGTTTCCAAGTCTTTGAACGCGTGCCAAATTAGGGTTGAATTGAAGGCAAATTATCAAAGAATCTTGATCATATTTCACGGTACTTAAACAATCGTTTATCATTTCAGATGTAGCTGTATAGAATTTTTAACATGATGATAAATTATATACCGAACACGGCTGTGGATCTGAATTATAAATATAATATTTCAACATCAGTCAGGAGTCACGTTTATTTCAATGACGTGCAAAATTCTTTGCCAATCTCTTCTCGATTCAATCTTCTCTTCTCACCGTCTTACATATATTATTTACCACATCCCTGATGCTGCCCTTTTAGTCATCTAAAACTTACGAAATAACTAATGATATATAATAATTCATCACAACAACTGTAGAGAAATATCAAGGCAATACTATTCCCAGGGTGAAAAAAAACTCCAAGTTTCTCTGACTCGGTTTTTCGATTAATTAAAGAAAAAAATGTCATCCAAATCATGAACTCCAGAGTAGACGAATTTTTTTTGTTTTCATTTCATTATTGATTCCTATTTCGATGAAAAATAGATGAAATGTTTACCAGACTGTATTTCTTGTTATTTATTTATTTTTTCTTCTTAAAAAACTTAGGTCGGGTGAACTCGAACCCACTCTGACTATTTAACATTCAAAGATGAAATACTGCGCCAAATTTCTGTCTATTCACAAAGACATCAAAACTCGAATCTTTGAAAAACGGATAGATTAACGACTTCCGGATTACGTCAATAGTTCCACAAATTGCATAGATTTTGAATTCTTTTTTTACTTTTCTCACCATGCAGTTAAACCTGTATAAACAATTTCAAAAGTGTGATAAACAAGTGTTTGAGCAACGAACGCAGGCTAGGTCTATAATAATAGCTTCTTTTAGATTTCCACGAAGCGCAGCAGCATTAAGCCGGGTGTTACTCGAGTTTCCCTCTCTAAGATCTTAATGACCAAGAGAGTGTATATATGTGTATGGTTATATCCTTCGTGGGGTTGCGCGTCCGCGTCCCTAACGCACACCATAGTAATTGGAACACGCTTAGATATTATGCGGCTGGTTTTCTTTTTCTAAATGAGCCGAGCCTAGCCTAGCCTAGAGTAGCAGTTAAATACTGTTCTCTGTGGTTTAGCGAACAACTCCTGTTCTGTTTGTCGGCCGCAGGTTATTCATCTGCGAACACGTCTCCTTACGAAATTTTCATCTCGATTCCCGTCAAGAAGCATAATTACCTATATATTTACCAAAGAAAAATAAAGGAGAAAAAATCGCATGTAGGTGTTTAAGACTAGACTGTCACATTTCCCTATAATTGGTGTAAAATACGCTATAACTGCTGGACCATGTTGTTAAATTGATAATTATACGCGATGACACTGATTGTGTCCAACCGAATCTCTTGGCAAACTGATTGACACAAGCAATTGAATAATAAGCATCTAAATTATCACGACGTTACGTGTTGGAGAGGTTGACGAGATTAGGGAGTAACTTGATAAACGAAATCATAGATTGACCACCATCGTTATTTGTAAAGTGACCAGCCAATTACTTACTGGCAACAGCTGCTCTTTCAAATGACAATATTCGTTTTTTTTTTCAACTGCACCAAACTTTCATTTTCTTCTCGAATAATCATTCAAATGATGATCACTTAGTTTCGATCCAAAAAAATCTCCACATCTTGTTGCTACTTCTGAGCTCCGCCCACCCTTTAAGAAATAGACGTTGGGAATATTTATAAATAGTCCTAACGAAGATTAATTATAGCCACACATCGAGGAGGCATGGCAATTTTCTTCCCAGGGATTTCAGCACGCAATTTTTCTTTCTCCCTCATTTCAACTTCCGTCGTATTGAGTAAAATCGTGTATAACTCAGCTGGACGAATATTCGGTCAATTAAACTTGGGTTAGGCTAGGTTAGGATCACAGAATCGTTTGAACACCCGGCGAGAAAAGGGAAACCGAATGTTCAAACGGCGCACAGGAGTGTATGTAATCTCGGTGAATAATGTAATATAGGAGCTGTGTGTGGGAGATCAGAGTATACTATACTATAACTATATATATTCTACGCAGCATCTTTACGAGATACACATGTGGCCTGACGGCGCGGCGAGCGCACAGATGGAACGAGTGCAAAGCAATTAGAGAAGAAAACGATAGTCCGATAGCATCATTTCGTAGTAGGCCCAGATTATTATTATAATGAGAGAAATGATGGTTAGTTTAGACGACTTGAAAATGAGATTGATAACATAAGTGGAGAGAATATCAATATAACTTAATATATAGAATCCACGTAGACTGCAGGCTTCTCTTACATAGAATACATACGTATACATATAGAAGAAGCCGTCTTCGAAGAGTATCGAGTGTGAGATTTTCCGAGACTTATATGACTTTCTTATAACCTATGTAGGTATATACGTACATAAGAGGATTTATTTCAGAAATAAAGATTAACAATCGTGCCTATAACGTCAGCGATTTAGGTCTTTAGGAGAAAACTGAAAGATACCTCGAATAAACTCGAAGCATGAGGCAAAGAGCTGATCGAATCTATGCTTTTTGAAGTAAATAGAATTACAGGGAAAATGGTACAAAGAACTAGCGGTATGAACGAAAAATCTTCGCTTTTTTGCAACAGGCACGATCGCAGGTTTTTAATATCCAAACTGATAGTGATACTTCACTAAAATTTAATTGAAATCGGTTGAGCTGTTTTCCCAGATTTGAAAATAGGCGTAATACTCATTCAAATGTTCAAACACTCGCCATTACGTAACCGGCAATGGAAGAGTCTTCGAAAGGTTAATGGAGCTTCTTCACCAAACAGTTGATTGTCCCCGCAAATATCATCCGAATCGCTCAAGTCATTCTCCCGGAATTTAGGATACAAAATTCCTCGTACACACACACGCACACATACTTTTTGGAAAATGCTAGAAACTGATTGTGTGAGTGTTGAAACGGATTTCTACGTTGAAAGCAATTTTTTTTTTTCGATCCGACGTTTTTCGCGATGACGAATTTATGATAGGCACTCCGCTCCGTCAGCGATATGTCAGATATATGTCGGGGAAATATTTCAGAAATGTGTCCAAAATATGTGCCGACACATTTCAGAAATATATCAGAAACAGTAATATAAACGAATCGTAGGAATATTGCAGAGGACATCGGCATTGGTGCCGTATCGGCATCGGTGCCGCATCGGCATTGATGCCGGCATCGGTGCTGCATCGGCATCGGTGCCGGCATCGGCATCGGCATCGGCACCGGTGCCGGCATCGGCATCGGCATCGGCACCGGTGCCGGCATCGGCATCGGCATCGGCATCGGTGCCGCATCGGCATCGGCATCGGCATCGGCATCGGTGCCGGCATCGGCATCGGCATCGGCACCGGTGCCGGCATCGGCATCGGCATCGGCATCGGTGCCGCATCGGCATCGGCATCGGCATCGGCATCGGTGCCGGCATCGGCATCGGCATCGGCATCGGCATCGGCATCGGCATCGGCATCGGCATCGATGCCGGCATCGGCATCGGCATCGGCACCGGTGCCGGCATCGGCATCGGCATCGGCATCGGTGCCGGCATCGGCATCGGCATCGGCATCGGCATCGGCATCGATGCCGGCATCGGCATCGGCATCGGCATCGGTGCCGGCATCGGCATCGGCATCGGCATCGGTGCCGCATCGGCATCGGCATCGGCATCGATGCCGGCATCGGCATCGGCATCGGTGCCGCATCGGCATCGGCATCGGCATCGGTGCCGGCATCGGTGCCGGCATCGGCATCGGCATCGGCATCGGCATCGATGCCGGCATCGGCATCGGCATCGGCATCGGTGCCGGCATCGGCATCGGCATCGGCATCGGCATCGGCATCGGTGCCGGCATCGGCATCGGCATCGGCATCGGCATCGATGCCGGCATCGGCATCGGCATCGGTGCCGCATCGGCATCGGTGCCGGCATCGGCATCGGCATCGGCATCGATGCCGGCATCGGCATCGGCATCGGTGCCGGCATCGGCATCGGCATCGGCATCGATGCCGGCATCGGCATCGGCATCGGTGCCGGCATCGGCATCGGCATCGGCATCGGCATCGGCATCGGCATCGGCATCGATGCCGGCATCGGCATCGGCATCGGTGCCGCATCGGCATCGGTGCCGGCATCGGCATCGGCATCGGCATCGGCATCGGCATCGGCATCGGCATCGGCATCGGCATCGGCATCGGCATCGGCATCGGTGCCGCATCGGCATCGGTGCCGGCATCGGCATCGGCATCGGCATCGGCATCGGCATCGATGCCGGCATCGGCATCGGCATCGGCATCGGTGCCGCATCGGCATCGGTGCCGGCATCGGCATCGGCATCGGCATCGGCATCGGCATCGGCATCGGCATCGGCATCGGCATCGGCATCGGCATCGGCATCGGCATCGGCATCGGTGCCGCATCGGCATCGGTGCCGGCATCGGCATCGGCATCGGCATCGGCATCGGTGCCGGCATCGGCATCGGCATCGGTGCCGCATCGGCATCGGTGCCGGCATCGGCATCGGCATCGGTGCCGCATCGGCATCGATGCCGGCATCGGCATCGGCATCGGCACCGGCATCGGTGCCGCATCGGCACTGGTGCTGGCATTGGTGCCGCATCGACATCGGTGCCGGCATCGGTGCCGGTATTGGTGCCGCATCCACATCGGTGCCGCATTGGCATCGGCACGGCATCGGCATTGGATCCGGCATCCGGCCGTTCGGCTGAAACCGTGTTCACAAGTAACTTGGACGATTTTGCACCGAGACGCAGTTATCGAAAAAAACTTCAAATCGGTTCGGCGATTTAGCTGAAGGCGTGCTTAAAGGAAACTAGTTGGAACGATTTTGCACCCAGACGGAGGTGCCGGAAAAATTCTCAGAAATTCCCCAAATTCTATTTTGTGATCATAGAACTATAATCGTTCGATGTTGAAGAATCTTCAAAACTGGCAAAGACAGCTAATGCCGTTCCCAAACCGGAAGTCGGATCGGGTCTACAATGAAATCTTCGGGTAGACAGAAGATACCCTGCAAGTTTCATAAAAATCGGTTAAGTGGCGTGGCTGAAACCGTGTCTACAAGAAATTGGGGGGTCACATACATCACTGGTGCCAAAACGTGCTCCCTATATGATTTTAAAACTTTTACTCGATCCGACGTTTTTTGCGATGGCGAATGTATAAGGCACTTCGTTTTCAAGGGTCATGCCTAAAAACTAGAAAAATGAAAATCTGACAATCAGTTAATTGAGTAGAAGTTATAAGGTGATGAAATATGGTAGGTACAGATGAGATTGAACGTCGTAACGTTAAAGCAACAGAATAGTAAGAAAAAAATACTTCATTTTGTGATTTGAGCGGATCAAAAACAGCAAAACATTAAATACAGTGGATAATTTTCCAAAGTGATTAGAACACACTTACCTCATTTACTTAGCAATTCTACCTCATAAATTTAGCAATTCTTACAACATTTGGGCCGTAAAATAGCGAATTTTTCCCGAACACTCTGTTACAGTAATGTTACAAACTTTAACTTGACGAGCTTTATGAAAGTTACGAACAATGCAAAGAACTTTTTCATGCCGTAAAACGTTGCAGCAGACGTCAAAGTTTATCCCTCAAAATGAGGTGGTTTGACAAAAATTCTGACTCCAAGTATATCGAGTTTAACATCGAAGAAAAAAAAAAAAGTCAATTCCGTTTCGCCTCGTCGTTTCTTGAAGTGGATAAATACGTTTCCATGCTTCAATCGAAAAGGGAATCTGTTAGAAATATAATTTTCAAAAGCCTCGTATCGTCATGAACTAATTGGAACACGTCTCCGTTTACGAAGTCATTTTAGCCCGTACAAAAGGGCCTTTCACATCGAGGGTATCCCCCCCGATAGAATTAATGACTTGACGGTGCGTATACATGCATATACACGTTCGCAAGTATCTGTTCAAACGTGAAATCTAGAGCGTGAATTAATAAGTGATCTGACGGGTATTAACGATCGTAAAAATGTACATAAAGTTGCGATACCTAGACGATACGTATACCCGATTCGTTTATGCAGTGTAAACGACAAGGGCCTCTTTTGTTCGCAATGATCGTGAATCGTTTTACGATCGTGGGCAAAATATTCTCATTGTGTGAACAACAGAACAATGCCGATCGAATGCTGCACCAATGTCCCAGTATTGGCAAATTCCTCCTCCCCCGCTCACAAACGAAACAGGAGAAAAAAAAAACCAAAAAATAATAATTCAAGAATTCTTGACCATACCAGGACCAGAAGATCACCACTCTCGGTACTATATATGTATACTTTCTGATGTAAGGACAACGATTCTTCAACAAGCACCGCCGTTTTGGCAGCCTTGGCCAGTACGTATCCCTATTTGGTACTATTGGCCAACTCTACCAGACTAGCTGTCTCTTTTCTCTATAGAGTGCCGAATGCAATTTGTGGCGCAAAAAGGGCACCGATCGAACGAATTTGGAACAATTAACTATGAGCCAACTATCTGGAATAAAAACCGAAAATCAATCAGTCTGTCAAATTGATGTGTCACTCTTCAATGAAATGATTCGTCAATTTTTGCAGTTTTTGTTCAGGGATTTTCTTATATTTCTTTGATTTTACTGCTGAGTTGCCGGAGAAGTTTAAGTGCAGAAGGACCGTGGCCGAAACGAGGCAGAGTATTTTGGTATTTTTTATTTCACTGGCAAGTACTTGGAGAAAAATTATGGGTACCGAAATTTTAACGGTTCAAGTTTCGCTATAAAAACAGATCTCGACTGCGAGGAGGTTGTGCGAAATATGCCTTGGCCTCAACGACGAATAAACGGTCAGTTCATCCTTTTTCAGAAATATATACGATGCAGGTATACCTACGAGTACTATATACCAACCTGCCTACTTCAGCCGGAACATTAAAAGTGAACAACTCGCGCCAACATACCAAGTTGAGAAATACATACACATATGAATTGCGTGTGTCTGTGTGTGTGTGCATTGAAGGGTGTGGGAAGGATTACACCGCATGACGCATGTGGGGAAATACAATCTCTTCTAACAAGAGAAAAAACATTTTGTTTTCAGTGATAAGCTGAAGGGACGTCAGATTCAAAGACAATTTTTCCATCGAGCATTTTGGAGTTCATTAGGCAGTTTCAGAGGTTTCCAAATTCACAAATTTAAGTAACGTCTTCAATTAGTGTGGGTTTCAGTTACCCTGGCGATGCTCTTTACAGCATGAGATCCGAAGCAGAGTCGCTCGAATATGTTGAACGAGAAATTGCAATGTTCATTAAGCCGCATTCCAATTAAAGCTACGCGTCTAACGGGAATATCCTGTGTACACTTGAGAAGAGTTTACACGACTGTTTATTTCGCGTAAGATCTCCTCCGGTGGGCTTTCCGAAACTTGCAATGCCGAAAAAAATCAAGTGTAGGTACTGCAAATGCTGGTTTTAATAGAAAATCCAGAGATATGCATTCCTGATCACGTATGTAGTTATAAATAAGAGGACAAATGATTCAACAGGCTGATCATATCACGACTTGAATCTGCGTTATTTCATTCTGTCACGAGTGGTTTCGTTCAATACGAATCTCATTCTAGTTTGGATTTGGAAGTGGGGTGAGTTCATGTTTATGTCAAAGATAAAAATTCAGATACTTGTTTGCAATTTGTCATTGTTTTTCAAAAGAGAGGTTGATTTAACATCGATCGTTGATCATTTTTCACGAGTTAAACTACACAAAGAGGAATGAAAGAGCTTTCAAGAATCTTCTTCGTGGTTTTAGATTGTCCAGTGATTTGTCTAACCATGGGTTAGCATGGCATAAAAATGTAGGATGTCTCTTTCAACAGCAAGACTATAATAAAAGTAAAGAAATGAATGGAGAAAAGAGGAAAAATCAACCGGATTCGGAGGACCACTTCAGCAACTAAAAATAAATTCAACCTTCAACGGATTAAAGAGTCACCCTGACGTAGGTTCGAGCGGTGAACTTTGGCGACCTTACGCAGGTTGGGCCTAATCATGATAATATATCTTACACCAAGAGAAAAATTTCGTTGAATTTGTAGAATTGGAATTTCTTAGATTCAATTAAATCAGCTACTTTTATTTTACCTAATACGTCAGAGTAATATTGAATAAATTATTCGAATTGATCAAGCTTCGATTGATTCAAAGAAATTCAATTATAATTAGGTGGCAAAGTAACATACCTACTCTTACAATTAATAGAAGTTTGCTTACGCTGACGAACGAGTAAAAATGTATCAATTTCAAGACAAATTCGGTTGAAATTTTTTTCGGAGAAACTATAACTAGAGAATTAGTTTAATCCAAATCAATGATTCGTTATTTCTTCGAAGTAACAGCGAATGTAATAATTTGATTGAATGACATTTGGTTGAAAGTGGCTAATGGTTTCAAATCGAAGAAATCATTATTATCCTCGATCTATAGAGCGAATTGGTTTAGGAAGAAACGATATGAATCACGAATACGCTAGATATATCAGATAAATAAATTCGTCCTGATTCACACGAGTAGTTATTTGACCAAAGTTGATACATGGTCGGTATATAAATTCAATCAATTCTCAAAAGGTTGAATCACGAAGTTGTTCAGAGTTTCGAGTCGCCAATCAATTCTCTCAGGATAGTTAATAATTTATAAAGTTAATAATTTCATAATCTATCGACTAACTTGACGGCACGCGGCAATATCGAACTAAGCCTTGAGTGTATATTATCGAAGGAATGCCTCCCACGTGTTCGGAGGTATAGAAAACCGCGCCTGTCCTCATACCGATCGATGTAAAACGTGGCTGGTGATCGTTGTTCGATGTTTACTCTGACGAGTAGTTGTTGGTTATTATTCAAATGTCAATAATCCGATATTGTGACTTGGGAATAGACGTGTATGAGAAAATCGATAATTGTTTGTGAACCGAGCGCAGAGCTCCGATCACTTGAGAGCGGCTGGTCTAAACTCTAAACTATCAGCACGATCATGGATCGTGTCAGGATATCCACAATAGCTAATAGACGACAGTTGTCACGCAAATCTAGGCCGATGCGTGCTTAATGCATTACCATATTCGTATATAAAGACCTTTCCATTGCCTCACTGATCACTGGTAGTATTATACCAACGGAGATACACAACAAGGTCCTCCTATCCTATGCACAGCCTTGAACCGGAACCATCGTAATTTCTGACGATATACCGCGAACAAGAGTCTCAAATCTGATCTCATCTCATTGAATTCTTTCCTCAATATGCTATGCGAATTCCAAATCATTGTCAATTCACTCGCAATCACGTCTCGCAGAATTCTTCCAATATATATATATAACCCTAGAATCAAGTTGTGGGACGAGACAAAAAAGCTCGATATTTGACATCGTGAGTCATAATTCTGATCTTAGACGTAGGAGAAAAAAGAGTGGTACGCATACATTATGACATTGATATCACAAGTTTTTGCCCCAAGTTGTGAGAATTTTTGTTCTGTTTTCGTAGTTACATACCGCACGGATAAATAAGTTATGCAAATCGCATAATATCAATTGCGAGCAACTGGTTGAATTCCAGTGGAAAAATAATGGTGGGGAGGTGGGTACGTGATGAAGAAAATTAATTGTTTCGAGTACGTAGAATAAAAATGTATTACATAATATGTCGCCTGTCTGATGGCACGAAGACGCAGATGCGGGAAAGGCGATTTCGATGAAAACAAGAAGAGCGTATGATGTTTTTTTTTTTTGCATTCATTATCCAAATAGAGAAAAGGCATGTAGATTAATTGATTGATAATCGATTAAAGATGGTCTTTCAAATTTGTTAGCGGCAAGAAATCGTTTCTCTCAATTTTCTCCTCTTTTCAATAAAATTTTCGAATTATAACATTTCTGGATCAGATGACATAAGTTCGCAATACAAATTTGACAATTATTCGGACGTCATATCATCAGAGTGACATGAAAAAGGGTTCAAACTAAAGAACGCCGTTATAGGGAGGTGATCGAAATGATAAGACAGCGTAAAATTGGATTTCGCTTGTGTTTATAAGTTGAATTTGAAAACTTAAAAGCGGAAAATGGAAAACGTCGAATCTACTGGACCTACAAGCTTCTGCTTTTAGCTGGCCAATAATTCAATTTGGAATTGCTATTCCGAATTTCACAGCTGTGAAAGGTTAAAATTCTGAATTTTTCGACTGCCGACTGACAATTTTTCCAAAGATTATTTCCCCGAAAGTCTACGTAGCCAATTTGAAAAACTCCGAATCGAGAAACACCAAAGGGCCAAAACTCTGAATCTCGGAATTAGCGCATGCAACGTCGTTTATTTGCCAACTTTGCCACGAGCTCCCCTTAAATTTGCGAACTTTTGGATTCTCTGAGTTTCAAACTTTCGGATTTTCAAGTACTTGTCTGCATTTCGACCATTCGGATTTTGCAAGTTCTGAATTCTAACGTTTCTAAAAACTCAGAATGGCGTCTGAAATAAATTCGTAATTTTGACTGTTTGGAACTTACGGAGTCCAGAACTTTAATCCAGAAGCGTATTTAGTGTAAATATGAAAAAGTACAAAAGGCACTTATGCCACAAGACACGCGACATAAGTCCACATACGTACTGGCATAAGTTTCCAAGAGATTTACATTGAAATGTTATAACACAACCGACTGTATAGTTGCCTTACAGGTAGAACTTTGGCAGTCTATTACTATCTTGTTTGGGCTGTCAAGTTCAAACAAAATTTACCATATCCACATACATACATATATACGGGCTGATTACGTTAAGCCTTTTAAGTATGAAACGACGTCTGGTCTTCTGGCGCCTCTGAGCCAACTTGAACTATAACGTGAAATTTATTATCTTATGGGTCGGGCAACCTGCTTTTCTGTGTACCGTGCGGCGCTCCAGGGCTGCTGCTGCCGTTGCCGTTGCCATTGCCGAGGCTCTCTATAATACTGTGTCTTGCGTATGTAAATACGTCACTGTCGACTATCGTGATTATTAATTAATTTAACCAGCCCCGATTAAGTTCCTCGCGCTTTGCCCATTCCTACTATATAGCCCCGAGGACGTGTTTTCATACAAGAAGAGCAACAACGCTCCATGCAATTGCGTACAAATTTTTGTTATCCCTGCACCACCCGACGCTGTCAGATATATAAATCGATTTATACACATTTTTTTCGGTATTCGACTTATACACGTAGTAGGTACGTGACTCGTCTATCTCGCGTATATGTATAACGAATTTAATTTGAACAGATACAGGATAACCGATTATCCATTTTGCCATGTCTCCTACCCCCTCGGGGGATTTCTAATTACAGAATTCAATGGAAAACAATTATTTATACCTGCGAATGCGAATGGAGAAAACCTGTAGATGTGATATAAACTCCAGTTACAGTCTTTAATTAGACGACGACTGAAGTAGTAATTATAAACTATTGCATTATAGATCAATATCCAGACTCGATTGCACGGTTTTTCCATTTTCCTATATTATATATCGAATGCACCGGATTGATACACAACGATAGAAAATTCTGCGGTACAATTCTAAAATAATTCGACCATAAAAATGATGAAAAAAAGATTTGCATCAAATTTGAGATGCAAATATTTAAATAAGCGGGTTTATGTGATGACTCGACTATTTCTACTAAGCAAAGTTTTAGATCGGTTTATCGTTATAGACACGAGTAGCTAATAAATTGAATAGTCAAACGGTCGCACCTCTGAAGAGTATAATATAAGACTGAATATAATGACAAGGTGTACAATATAGGATGGAAGAAAAATCTGCGTTGTCAATCGCAACTGGAATAATATGACAAGGTATACGATAGAAGGCGAAAAAAAAAAAGAATTTCAAAAGTTATTTTCCCTTAGGCTAATTGTAAATGCGTACGAAGTGCTACCGTAATAGTAGAAATATGATGATCTTCCTTCGGATCATCTGCAGAGCAATGTATAGAAATTCTTGTTATTAATCTCGGTTCACGTATATGACATTCCGAGATATCCGGATTCGTTAAAACGTGCCAAATTATTCGAGTCGAAAAACCCGTTTCGAAAAGACGTTAATGCGAATACAGCAGCAACAGACGGTTAAGAGAATCTGGTCAAACTGCCCGAAACAAGAATCACAATAAGATTCTGAACGTTTGCGTAGTTTCTAGATATTTACCCGTAGATAGGGTCCGAGCTACGAAATAAGAACGTGGTTTCAATTTTGGGACCAGCCCTAAAGTGCGTTTTAAGGCCGAAGAAAAAGAAAAGAGACAAACAAAAAAATTAAAAAAACAAATTGATTAATTGATCGATCGGATAATATTGAGAAAATATTTGAACAACCGCGCGGTTCAAGCCAATTTCAACTTTCATCTCGCATTGATTTGTGGTCTGCATTTACAAAATACGTACCTATATATTCAATATACACACGGCAAGGTAAACCGCAGCTGCGTATTTAATTAGCAAAATAAAGCATAAACCATACATCGAAAATTGCTTTCTTAATTAGCCTGATTAAACTCTTGACCGATTGCCCAATCGACGCCTATAAACTCTATCAATTAACGAGATGAATTATTTTACGGCAAAGCACGTGATATCGATTAATGCATTTTTATGGACTCGAAATTTTATAGACTTTCTTCGTATAGGTTTGTTAGATTGAGCCCAGATCGGTTTTCATCGACCCAAAAATTTATGGTAACACACAAGATGTCGAAGAGATTTTTCTTCTTTTTTTTTTCAATTCTACATATATGTGGATACTCACGTGCCTCAATTTTTTACGACATTATTTGGGAGATCTGGGAGTAGGAAGTGTCTCTTACCTGTAACAAAAAGACGTAAAATTAAATACCAATGCGCAAGTTACGCTAGAAAAATATTTTAAGATAAGATATACGAGTCGAAAGTTATTCCAATACCACTTAAAATTCTTCGCTGAGTTAAAAAGCCTCTTTTTAATAGATATGCAACCAACAAAGAGACGAGGAATGTATTTCAATCGGAAAGAACGTTCGTGCCAAAGAATCATTACCGCGATAATAGATTTACAATACAATCAAAATTCTCTGGTCGTTGTTCGGTACCTACTATGGGAGAAAAATTAGATATTCAATTTGAAGAAGGAAGAGAAAAAAAAAGTATTCGCCACACAATTTTATGCCTCGTTTAATATCCTCGCGAGAAACTTTCAATGCTTTTCCGCAATAGTTGATAGAATCGTAAAAGCTTATGTTATGCAATTGAAATTTATTCTGTTCTAACCCGAGTCCCTAACTCAAGAAATAACTTGTTTAACCAACAGCTCAAGTTAGGGAATAGAATTTTTGAATCTTCAACAAACGCGAAACCTATAGCTCATTGGTCAAATCACATGCAAACCGCGTACAAATATGTGAAAGCAAAATCGTGATCATTTTGGGCAAATAGTCATGAAGAGCGAAGAAGTAACTTGAGCAATCCACTCATAATATGGTTAGCAAATATACCGAGGCAGAGAAAAGACTTCTGCATAGTGTGCGAAATTCGACCATAAAGTACAAAAGGGCGACAATTCGAGCTGCTGCTCTTTACTCCAATGAGCAAAAGATCATTTGCCTCAGGCTAATTGGCTAGAATTATGTAGTCTTTGTGGGTATTGCGGAGTTTCTGTGCAAAAAGCCTCCGTTGTCTCATTCAGACTGATCTGGATAAACGAGAAAACGCCGACTTGGTAGCTAGTTTCCTTTAGCGCCTAAAAATTGATGCAAATTTATCGCTAAGAGGCGAATTAAATCCGTTTATCTCGACTACAACCGTGTGACAGTCATTTCAATAAGTAACACATCATGTGTGTAACGATCTAACGATGAGTAATAACAGCTAGTGTGCCAGCTGGTCTCAATTGAAACTGGATACGTCCTAAGTAAAGAAGGTGAATAAAATATAAACGAGACTTTATCGAAGTCCAACAGCAACAGCTGATGATCTATCACCGATTAAAGACGACTTGTCACCTTCCGACAGAAGCTGATTAAACTTTAGCTATTCCGCAATAATTATCTGAGAACTGGTTAAATCGACTGGCAGCTACCTTGAAAGGTTGCGGCGCCTTGTTTTCGAGGATAGTGCGAAGGTCCTTGAGGTAGGTTTGTTTCCCGTTTGACCCTTTTCCTGGCGTATTGGCTTTCCTGTTCTGAGCAAGTTCAAGCAATTCTTCCCATTCGACAACATCGTACAAAGTTTTAACGGGGCTACTCCGAGTTCTCTTAACCACCTTACGAATTGACGGTGATGTTTTTTTCGGTAACGAATTGCTCCTAGTCACAGAATTGTCGTTTCTATACTCGCAGCAATTTCTACTCTGACGTTGTTCAATCTCAGCAGTAATCCTGTGCCATTTTCTCTCTTTGGGTACCTTGATGATGCTGCTATCATCCCAGCCAGCTTCCATCTTCTTAAATTTATTCGGATCAACCCTACCCCGAAGAGTCTCAGCCCAACTTCCTCTCTTCGATAATTTTTGACCATTTTCCGATTCACCATTTGACATTTTCCTTCCTTGTACTGGTTTGTTAACACCCTTTGAATCCTTGGTAGTCTGGCCATTGGGACTACCGTTCTTATCGTCAATTCCGTTCAGAACCTGGCTGATCTTCTTGATCATGTGACTTGCCTGATCGACACTGTCCACCCCATGCTCTGATGAATTTAGACTATCAGTATCGCTGCACTCCCATGAGCTGATGCTGTTTCTACTGAGCTTCCTGCTTCCATCAGAGTCGCTTCTACCGTTCAAACTGGACTTAGAGTCCTTCTTCTGAATTGGGGAAGTTCTGGATCCAGGTCTGGGACAATGAGGCGTTATATTTGCTCTAGAATTTTGCTTTGCTATACCACTGCCGTGAGCTTTTCCCTTGCAAGCTTTGTGATGATGCATTTTGCTGGCTGGATTTGGTGACATTTCGTCTGCAGGGGTTGATCCTCCCTAGTATATCTGTAGGGAATAGCTTCACTGAACCATTTCGTGTCTTGAAATTTAGTTCGAAGGATCCTCTTCCACACGTAGATCACTGCAGATTTCTTCTGTTAGACTTTCGCCAATGGACAGATTGCCAATGATTGCCAAACGGACCTCAATTGGAGGTGATAATTAACGGTTCATCAAGCCAGTGTCGACGTCGCGACGTGACCTGCATAATAATGATCCGGCAAAGTTAGGCTCGAACTAATCCTCTGGACTATAGCCAAACACTTCGAAGAGATTAAAGGCGCGAATATTCACATGTTTACTTTTTTCTTTAAATTTTCATTTGTGTTGGCGTCGGCGTCGGCGTCGGTGGCGTCTAGGCGCGGAGCGTGACGGGCGCGAGTCGCTCAAGAACTGACCGACTCTACGAGACGCGAGGCGTCGTCAGGCGTCTGCTGCTGATCGTGAGTCGCACAGAACAGGGAGAGGAACGACGACAGACACTCTCTCTCTCTCGTAGCCAGTCGTGTTTCTCGATCACTTGTTGTCCCCTGCATTTAATACTGTAGAAAGTATATAAGAGAGACGCGAAATGCGTCCGCAAGTCCTCGAATAACTATCTCGTCATTAGCGTTGGATAAATCAACTAATTAAGAGAAAAAAGTTGACAAAAATCGGAAGAAAACTCACAATACTATTGAATTTTCTCATAAAAAAAACGTAAAACTGAAACGACGAAATAAGACGAAGGAATTTCACTCCGCTGAGAAGCAGTTGTGGTATCGGTTTAATTAAAACCTCGTTAGAGTACGAGACACCTCGACGAACCGGGTGGCCAAGGATTGATTCTGATTGATTACCTCTGGATCTTTTACAGACTACATTCTTGCAGTGGACTGGTGCATCTACCATGCGAGCCAAGGTGAATCGAATGAAATGAAAATGAAAACAGGTAGAAGGTATATTCGTTTCGTTGAAACTAACGAATCCATAGAAAGATATTCTGACGATCAACCGCATGGCTTCGTCGAACGGGCCCCGCGTGAACAAGAATGGAACTTCATTCAGCGGATTTATACGCTAATAATTTGATACGATTGTCTTTGCCACGATATCCATCTGTCAAAACCATGTAAGTGAAGTTCTGATCAATCAAGTTTGATCGAATCCGAATGAACATGCAAAATTGGAAGGATCACTTGGATCAGAAACATTCTACGCTGAAAGATTTTCGTTCGGTGCCCTCGGTAAACCTACGAAGTTTAATCAACCCTTGAGGTGCGGAACCAAAGCAATGGGGAATCACATTTTTATTTGAATTCGATCAAGCTTGATCGATCAGAACTTCAGTCACATTGAAACCCCATTTTTACCCTCTTTTCCAAACCCCAGATGCCTATAGACCAGTTTTTTTTTTTTTTTTTTTTTTTTTTTTCTATTCACAGAGAAAAAGAATTTGTTGGATCAAAAAAATATCGTTCAAGTCAAAAAAATGTGCAGTTACGGGTGGCAAAATGAGTTTTTGCTTGGGGCAAATGGAAAAAAAAAAAAACCAAATACTTTCTGAAAACGAAAAAATCATGTTTCCATCGACTAAGTCTTACTTATAATGCACAACTAATTGCTAGAACAAGTTATTTTGTACTCAAATATTTAGTAAATCGAACAAATTATTTCTCTCAGTGATGGGACGTTGAAATGATTTCTAGATCTCATGACATGATAGTAAAGATTAAATGAATTTTGTACATCTTAAATTTTTTCAACAAATAAAAAGCGAGATGAATGTTGAATTAACCTTTGCAGATCGGCAGATAGATCTGCGATTAGACAATCAGCATCACCGTTAATGAAAATCTAAGGACACCGGATGCGGAAGTTCGCGTGGTCTGGTAAGCGGTAGGTATGTTTTCTTTGGAAACAAATTTTGTGAAGTTATTTTGTCGCCCTTCTTTCTGAAGATTTTCCGGAAGAAGTTAAAGTAGGTATACGTATAGGTACGTAGATAGAAGAACGATGGCTCGGTTTTTCGTCTCTGTATTTCGCTTCGCACGAAATTAGACATTTCTAAATACACGTGCCTACGTGTCTTTGTGCGCTGTTCACAGTTGGACGCATTTATATGTATACCTAAACATATACCAACGCGTCTAATCGTAAGTAGTTTTGCTTCTGGCACTGCATCCAGAAACCTTAAGTATAACAGACGCTGCAGGCGTTGATGTTACAGACGAAATAACCGTTCCCCGTTTATCCAGGAAGCCGCAGGTTTCATTTTGGGCACACGACCCGAGAAGAATTGTCATCCCCTATTATTAGGCAGCTCATAGACCAAGCACCTAAATCTATTCCACAGCTAGCACGACACCGATAACTCTATTGTTCGTCGTATAATCGTCACCGTTCTATATGGCTAACAGATTTCTGAAACTTCGACTATTTAATTAAACCGTCTCACTTCTAGGTTAAGCCAGGTCATGATCCTCTCCTAAATCTCTTTTACCTTCTCGTCTAGAGCGTAGCCATAATAATTACGGATTTTAGAAGATTTTATCCATACAGATTCAAGATTTAGGGTTTTTTTCTCCAATTTTTCTTGTTTTTCTGAAATTCTTTAATGAATTATAATTATTATTTCTAGATTTCAGAAACCTATACATTTATGCTTTATGAATAAAGAGAGAAACTCGAAAAGGATCTGAAACTTGAGAAATAAAATGAAAAAAAAAAGAGGAAAGAAATTCACTGGCATTTTTAGGTATTGAAATGTATGCGGTTGCTACCTGTTTTCTGCAGTACTACGTTGATCGTGTGTATTATATATCGGAGGGAAGATTTATTAAATTCGCTCAGTCGCATAACTTGTTTAATATTTACAGAACAGGCAGACCTTTCCTCTTGGGCAGAGAGACGGACCACACGTTAAGAATCACACACGCCTCAAAGTTGTGAAAGCCAACGATCAAGAGGCGGACAACTGGTTAAATGTTGAATGAAAAAAAAAAAAAAAAAAAAAAACATACACCTATAATAAGAAAATAAAGAAACAAAGAATCAATCCCATACGCTTTTAACAAAGCTGTAGACGCACGTGTGTCCATATACGCGTATTGCATACCTACCACAGGCGACATAGACACAGCTATACCTGCGTTGCAGATCTGTAATTACTCATTCTAACGTTCATGCCACATGTGTTACTTTCTGAATAACATCACAATCATCTGTTCATCCGACACAGAAATCAGTTTCAAACAAACAAAACAATAGAAGTGGAGATAGTTTTTGATGCTGTCCCTGTAACACGTTTTTCGAATGATTTTCCGATATTTACGGGAGACTTGGGAAATTATGCATAAGATATAGGTTTTTCGCACCTATATCTTTCAGATGAATCCGAATTCATTTCTACTCTAAAATCGATCATTTTCACATGTTAAAATAAGTACCTGTTTTCAAACGTGCACTATATGCCACCATTTTTCTCCCAGAAATTCCATATCTGACGAGTATTGCAGTTCAAATTTGATTTGAAAATATTGAAAATTCAAAAAGTTCTGATTTTTTGAATCAAAAGGTGTATTTTTCGACAAATTTATCTATTCACGATTTTTTTTTTTTTTTTTACATGTTCTAATTTGAATTTTGATACAACAACTTTTCACACATGTTTTAGAATGTTAAAAGTATTTTTAGTATTTTTTTGATCCCGATCGGACTGATACTTTTCATAGAGTAATCATTTGAAACTTGGCTGGTTAAATTGTACCCAGTGTGGCCACAAAGGGTTAAAAATAAAAGGAACGTTTTTGACATCATAGGCGGGATTTTTTATGATTCGCAAAGTATAGCATGATCACTAGATCGTTTAATTCTTGGATCAGGAAACGAACCGCGATGCATGTATAATATCCTATACGTGATAGGACACGTGTTAGAACAAAGCATTATACCGATCGGTCCTGCCGATCGAATGAGAAATGAGCAAAAAGCGAAAGCGGAGATCATCGATGCAAAAAAAAATGGCACGTCGATTTATCTGAGGCGTTGTCGCCAAGGACGTGAGCGACGTGCGTGCGTCGGGACGCGGGCCAGCATGTCTACACGCATGATTGCCTCCGGGTTTCTATGCGGTGGCAGTAGGTATAAACCAAAGAACAAGACACCAATTCTCCTCCTCGTTCGAGGTGGCAACATCAATTCTCTACTCCTCGGCGATCAGGAATGCCGCAGCCAGCAGCTGGGTATTGATTACCTTTCCATTCAAATCGAACCGATTCAATTAATCATCGACACCATGCGAGGATAGAAACATTGAAAACCATGTATTCTCGTTATTAAGAACATGCCGCAGTATATGACGCGTGCGGAAAATTAGCCGTACAATCAAAAATCAATTTTCCCGAGGGATGAATCACGAGGCAATAAGTCGTAACTACTATATCTTCAATTTCGAAATATCTCCCAGCATCTCCCGCTAAATTTTTCCGCATGATTTTTCAAAATTTTACAACACCTCTCAACATCATCTAGCACTTGTCTCCCAATATTTCTCAATGCTTTCTGGGGGTCGGATTGCAAGTTCGAATTTCAAAAGCTGCGAAAAGTTCAAATTCCAAATTTTTATACTAAAGAATCAGAGTTTTTAAAACGATGATTTCCCCGAAAGTCATGAACTTCCCTTAAATTTGCGGATTTTTGGACTCTATGAGTTTTGTACTTCCGGATCTTTGAGCTGTCTGCATTTCGACCTTTCGGAATTTGCAACTTCTGAACTCTCACGTTTCTAAAAACTAAAAATTGCGTCTCAAATAAACTTGGAATTATGACAGTTCGGAACTTCTATAGAATTCGGAACTTTAATCCTGCGCAACTTCCTGAAGATCTTCTGCATTTCGTTCGACCACGACTATATCTCCTCGGTGATTCACCCTCCGAATTTTCCCTGTATAACACAGATCTCAATTATAAAATAGCATAACTCAAAGAGTAGGTGTACTCGTAATCGATAAAATCCTCGTCTGTTTCGAAAAGTAATAAACGACACGCTCTAATTATCTCAATAATTTTCATATTATCATTATCACTGACCAATTACTACCCGACGAGTCTGGGTGCGTAGATTAAACTGGATCTAATTATAGGAAAGCGCGAGTCCGCCGCACCAGCAACAGCAAAGCAAGAGGAACAGCCCGAGGGAGGAAATGAAGAAATTGGTTCATCGTCCTAGCAGTTTGTTTGCACAGTACCTATACTGCAGTTTCAAAGCTTTGATTAAAAGTCTCGAAACATGAAGTGAAAAAAATCTTTAAAGAATCTTCAGCCACAAGTTTTATACGCAAACCGTATGATATTTTGTCATACTGATCAGAAGTCGTCAGACATAGCGTGAAAAAGTTCTGAAGAAACGAGTGTATGATAATAAAATGAGATAAAATAAAATAAAATAAAGTCCCATACGATTTCTAAAATCAGGTTATTTTATCACCAGAATCTCAGATAATATATATATAGTATAGAATTATACTTACATACAGAGAAGTAAAAACTTCCCGAGAGTTATGAGCGTTTCAAAATTTGTTGAAACGCTACTTTTACAGCTACCTACATACCTCCGTGCGTACGTTCACGATAGAATTACCCAATCCATTGTTCATAAGAAGAAAAGAAACATTCCCCACTCGTTTATAAATCATGTATATATGTATGATCATTGCGAAATAAAGATGCAGCAATGTTTCGCCCACGATATACCATACGTACACGTATATATAATACATTTCACTTACTTTCCTTGACAATTGCATACGTTATACGCATTTATACACACTTATACATACATTAAGCAAGGAGACGAAAATCTAGGTATTATCCGTAGGTACCTGGAGACATGTTAATTATTCCTTCAGGCGTATATATATATACGCAGGATCTGTTGATTTTTATACGCGATATTTAACGAGGTAATAAGAGGCGATATATTACACCGATGTGTAGTAAACTACCCGACTAATTGTAAGTATAAGTCCCAACGAGTTGATAAACGCTTAGATAAGTGCTCAGCACTTTCAACAACGACATGAAAAAATAGAGAAAAAAAAAATCATCGGAAAACAAGGATAAATCTTGGACCTAAAAATTTTGGCGCGTTTCGCACTGAAGATCTTGGGTGGTTAATGACGCTATAAATTTTGCGGAATTTACTGCATCTGCATATACACGAGCGTGTACCGTTCGTCGCGAATCTTAGGCGATCGCGTATATACCGTTCCAGAAGATTTAATTGCATTTGTAAAGACGACACTTGCACTAATAACGTAGTAATATACTGTTAGAGAGTTGCGCTAACTGCACTTGAATCTCATGAAACGCGAATTGAGAGTTGAAGAAATTCAATAGAATTTAAAAATGGTGAAACCAAATTTGATATGTAAATAAATTTTGATAACAAAAATCGCCCGTGATGCATCTGGACTAAATTCCTGAAACTTGACACAGGAGAGTTGTTCTAATCCGAGAGAATAGTGAACGTCATTCGGTCAGGTAGGCGGCCGATGAACGTGGGCGTCATGAGTAGCTGCTACGTAGTCGAGCCTTGCTCGATTCCGATTTCAGCCTTAATTGGGCCTTTGCAGAGTCTGGCTAGCCTGCCGATGAGACAGAAAAGCGGTTTTGGAAATGGCGAACCTTCTTCGGGTTCAGAATGACCGTTTCATCGTATGTACCGATACCCAGACTCTTCTTGATCCCACGACTCGTGGCGTCAAATCATTATAGAGACATTGACTTGGTGTGATATAACGAGATATATTTACTATTCTGATCCGTCTTCGTTATGATGAGAAGTTTATTAATTGATAGACAGAAACGTGTGACTGATGGTCGATGAACGATTGATTCCCGTGGGCTCTTCAGACCAATACAAACGTATAGGTTATTCATATGTACATATTATATTCATTCAAACTTATATATGACCGGAGAGTTTGTGCTTTGGACAAACTTCTATAGAGAAGTGTTAAACTGATTGCAGCCCAGCTATTTTTAGTACTCCTTGTCGCCAAGCTGGTTCTCCCACGTGTATCAGCCAATATTGTAGATCAAGAGAGTGGGGAAGGAGTGTAATCGAGTATTTGAAAAAATCGTTAGGTATACATCGCCTCACTTCAGTAAATTATATCCATACTAACCTGCGCATGAATTTTAAACTACGAATTCAATTACGCATAGATATGAATCAGGTACATAAATTTTATGCAAAAACCTTTCAAGTTCGTTACACGAATGTAGATCCATTAATTATTGTTATCTAACCAAAGTAGTATATGGTTCCTAAAATCATGACTTGAAAAAGAAAAAGAAAAAATTTCAGACAAAAAATGATATATATATATATATATATATATATATATATATTTATAGATATAGAACATGAGGCGTTTCATATATAGTGGTAATAAATGGAGGAAAACGGATGCGACATCTCAAACGGTAATGTACAGACTAGCAGTTTCTATATCGGATCTTCCAAAACGAGCGAGAGCACACGTGGTGGTGATATTGAGAGAGTCGGTTTTAACAACACGTGTCGTCGAGCTTCCGCGAGCTTGGAGAGCAGTAGGTACGCTGCACCGTTACCGGTACATTGCAGCCAGCTATCTGTCATTCGCCGTTGCTTTCTTCCTTCCTTGGAAGAGCACAACAGTCAGCATAGGTATACATTATGAGTCACCCTCCTCTTTTCATGGTGGCTTTTGCTGCAAGAGACATTATAGAAACCAGATCGATGCATCTCTCGATTCTACACTGCTGCAATTACTTGTCGATATATATGTACATGTATGAACGGGGGGATCGATGTATAGAAAATGTACCAACTGGTTGCTATAGGTATATAGAAATACTCTCTATGTAATATGCATATATATATATATATATATATTGTATCTAGATACACGATTTCCAAAAAAGGAAAACGGCCCGACAACGACCACATTGTGACCTCAAATGCGGGTACGGTTTATTGTATATTTGCACTGTGCAGTGTTACGTGGGTGGTCAGAAGCTACGAGTATAAGATTCCTACCTTAACTTCAACGTTGTGATCGCGTTAGTCTTCCAGATTGAGATTTTGCCTAAGATATAGACCAATATATTCATCCTTCGTTTGGGTATGTATGGTGATTCACTCCGCACCAACATACCCGTAATAGTGATTGGAATCGGAGAGAGATTCTTGACCACATCATTTATTAATTTATCGATGAAGATGAACCCGTTCCGAAAGTTACACCGTGCAGTTTATTTCTCGCCTTTCATTCTTCCAACGTAGGTTATAAGGCAAAAGTATCATTAATTAACTGGACACCTTGAGGATGTCACACTAGCTGGACAGTCATAAGTATGGTACCAATAACTGGATAAACGTGCAAAATTCTGTATGGCCTTCCAGCTACTAGTAGGTACCATTTCTTAGGCTTTACAGCTCAAGGTATCCACTCTTACCTCATGGGGTACTCTTACCCCATGGTGTAAGCGGTTGGATAACGATTGAAACCTGAGTAGGCATCCATGAAAAATAAGGCTGGAAATCAGAATTGTATGGGAAATCATTGATGATCATCAGTTCACTGCATATTGTCTTAAACTCTCTTTAATTAGCTGATTACAGATCTTAATTTTTGTCCCTTCAACGGTAAAGCTTATTTCCGGTTCACGACTATCATCAGTTGGTGAACAATTCTTTCCGAGTCGTCCGCACACAGCCTGAGATTCAAAATAATGAAACACAACCGTTTGGCTCAAAGAATTTTGAAAATTATTGTAAGGTGAACGTATAGTTCACTGAAGTATAGCTGATCACTGAAGAGTTTGAGCTATCTAGCTATACATACTGGTACTTCAACTTCCTTCGGTGTCAGAAAGTGAGTTGAAACTACAGGGAGAAACAGAAAACCAGAGAAGAATTGTCCAGCTTGGTAATTAATCTTCCGGAAGATTGGGATTTTGATTGACCTGAATGAAACTTTTGCTTCAGGCTTGAAGAGTATGATTACGAGTCGTATATTTTAAGACTTCTAAACATTCGTCGCGACAGTAGGTAAGTTTCGCCATGGATTCGACCCACGTGTCCCTTGCTAACACGTACCACGTCGTTTTCTGTATTGCGAAACTAGCCGGAAATTACGTCCCTTGTGCATCGTGGCCCTTAGGGCAATAAGGTTTGCCTTTCAACACTGAGCGACTATAATCGTCAACGACCAGATGCCTCAATCTTATACTTTCCGGGCATCGACAGTTTCCGGTTCTGTTTAATTTTCGATTCAATCTGACATACGAAGCTTTCCGTAGTTCGCTTCAATAAGCTAACACAAACTCTCACCAAAAAATGATGTATCGAATTTAAAGTAAGCCCTTTTTTTTTTGCTTACCATTAACACGACTTGTAGGAATGAGGTAATAACAAGTGGGTAAAAAGTGAATGTCAAAATGTTTTTGTTAACAATGAAGCCTAGTCAAGATGTGTTTCGGTTTAGCTGGTAAGCCTTGAAATTAGAAGCGGAATATCCTCAGGAGTACGAAACAATGAAAGAGCATATATGTATAATTGTATACTAACATCTGGATGACAAAGTTCAAAAATATCGTTAGATCATGTATACCTACATATAATACCTACACCACACCTTGACCCATAACTACTCTACACAACCGTTAAGTCAACGGCTCAATATTCTAACTCTGGATTACGTTTATTGTTATTCAGGAGTTGAATGGGGCCGTTAATCGTACATGAGAAGAGAATGTGGCCGTACGCGCAATTATGAATACATACATAATTATTATCTGACAATAGCGTCTTGTAGTTTCCTATTATTTCAGCTGACTTGACTCACCTTAATAGATACACGATGAGTCCAAATTTCAAGGTAAAATCAAAGTGGAACTTCACCGAAGTTCCCTAGAAACGATTTTTTTCATTTTCTCAAAGATACCAATTATAAGGAACAATCAACACTCATCAAAAATTCCTTCATAGAAGATTCGAACAATTTCGGTGCGTGTCTATAGAAAAAAATCAATATTCTAGGCGATCAAAATTCTTAATCCTTCATCGCAGAGCTTTTTTCCCAGACGAAACACTAAGCGGAGAACATTGAAGTTTCCTTTTTCAAACATACATGCTAATATTATCGAAATTTTGCAGGGCAGAATTCTTGGTTGGATTTTTTCAGAATTCCAGATAAACCAAAAGTCATTTATATAAAAAATGTATTACACGTTGATATCCGTCAGTGTTTCTATTTACGTGTTGATTATACCTGAGGGAAATTTAATCGTGGCACACATATCTAGGTACGATATGAAAATAAATTCAACAATTAATAACCACCATTCGCAGGGCTAAATGTGCGTTACGAGGATATACGTATACACGTGTATGTTCACCGCACCCTGAGGTACTACAGTGAGGTGGGTATAAATATATACTTGTATATATTTATATAAGTCGTGCTGTCTAAGTGCCCGCCGAAGTTGATCTGTAATAAATTGTGAATTACACTTTGTATCTACCGCTATTTAATTATATCACGTTGTTAATTATTACCCACCTCGTAACTATCGGGCTAACTATTCTGCTAACTTGTTATTATATTCGGGCATAACGGTACTTCGGCTAAATAATGTACGTTACTTATATATATATCATGCTTCGAAAATACGGTAGTGGCCGTAAGGCGTGTGATTAATTCCAACTGATTAAAGACGCGACTAATCATCAATCGTTAAAAATCTCAATCATGCCGAATCATATACTCGACCAACCTATACACGGACAATTTGTAAAAAAATTTTATAACTTGTACAAGAAATGTGTATTTCTATCTATCTATCAACTATCAAAATTTCGTACTTTTTTTCCGAAAGGCGTTGATCGAAGCTCAACGAACCTAACACATATATATAAAAAAAAGAAAACAGAAATCCAAAAAGTTTCCAAGTGCAAAATTTTTTTTTCTAAAGTCCGGGTCAGACCGCAATTAATGACTTGGCACTTTTTTTTTATGTCGATTGGCATTTAGCGTAGGTAAATGGGTATCCGTCAGTTATACACAAAGAAAAATGTGGGCGCGTTAAAGAGTCCTGAAAATCATCACTGGACACAAGGACCCACCGAACTATACCCAACTTTACGTGGGACGTTAAGAGAAAAGACGAATTGAGAGCGACTAGTAGATAAGTATTCTCGACCTGCGCTATACCGAGACCGATATATAGTAGTTGAAATTTTCGTGGGCGAATTTTTACTGGCACACCTAATTCTTTCCCTTTCTGTTTGTCTGGCTTTCTCCCTTTCTTCGCAGGTCTCGATATTTATCTAGGTACTTTTGTTTCTATAATGCGAGAAAACGAATAGGTCGATTCGAAACCCTTGACGAATCGGAAACAGGCTCAAATATCCTCATGAAAAATGAGATCGAAATTTTCTGGGCCACGATTATGGAGATCGATTAATTAAAAATTTCTTTAAATCAATAAATATAACAGGCACATCAGGTGAAATTCGAAGTATAATTAAATAAAAGATGAATTTTAGAACAAATTACCCAAGAAATTTGGGAGTGTATAGTTTTTCTTTTAACTTTCCAATACATGAGGAATGACGTTTCCTATCCGAATTCGTGAATGAAAAGAAGATGATCGTTTTCGAAAGAAATTGCGGTAGAAATTTGGTTATCAATTTTGCGAAAAATCGACCTTGCACGAAGAATTCATCGGAAATTTTGAATCTCTCTGTAGATATAGGTGCGGGTGGAATGCACGGAAATCGATCATCACCGGTTGTATAAATTTACCAAAATGAACCGACGCCTAATCGGCGCGCCCACGTGGCCGTATAGCGTAATTAGCGGTTAACAAAACCCCGAAATCGTTCCTTCCCGGAATGGTTACAAGAGATCAAGGCATATATATAATTCCTCCGTATACATAATCCGCGATTTTGTATTACGTCCGGGTATAGATACGTGGACGATTTCATCTGAGCCGCTCCCAGCCTCCCGGAGGCTGCATGAACGATTTATAAATCGCGGAATGATCTTTAAGCCGATATTCAAAACGGTGGTAAACTTTCCTGCTTCGTATCGAGTCAGAAAAAAAAGAAACAAAAATAGATAAATACTGGAATATTAATAACAGAGAGAGATAGTTTCGTGCGATCAGTTTATCGATACCAATTACGTACGTTGGGCTTGTTTCTATTTTTATTTCATTTCATTTTTTCTCCCATTTTTCATGTAGTAAAAATATAGTTACTTAAGTCCGTATAATTTCTAATCTAGAATCGTCTCGACTTCAATAAGATTTTTAATTTTTTACCGAATGGAGATTGAATGAAAAATCAATTTGATGATTTATTTTTCTAAATCATAAATGCTGTGGGAACGTACAGCTCCTCCTTACGATGGAATTTCAAATCAGTATATACGTATATAAAATCGAATTTGTATTCAGCGGTTATTTTTATGGTCAAACGACTAGCTAATCACTGCGATTCACAGACGTAGATGGGTACAAAACGCCGCTAGATACCTTGCGCAATAATATAATAAGTCAAAGTTCATAAAACAAGCTTCGTTTACAAACTTATTCCGACTGGTTTTCGCTGCTGGATTAATTTATATCGTCTGCACAGCGTTGAATTCGCAAGTCAACATACTGGTTATAGGCATAAAAATTCCAAAATATCCACCTGCATGAGCAGTTACGTATATTTAGTATCTAATACACAAACACACAAGACCACTAAAAACTCTAACCAAGTATAGATATAATAACGACTACCCACTCGATCTTTAAACAAAAGTAAAATCAGACCCCGACGAAAAAAAAAATATTGAATGAAAATTTTTCATTCAAATTCAAACGCCTACACGTACCTATATCTAGTTTTCGAGTTGGTCCCGGATGGTCAATGGTGAACCGAAAGTGGTATATAATCTTACAAGCTGATTCACGAATTAGCATTAGCTGGTAAGTCTATATAATGACCGTGAATATGTGATTTTATTTTGTATCTTTGTTTGTTAGATCGACTGGCTTGAAATCGCAAAGAAAAAAATTAATTGGTAGTTAAATTAAGGAGAACGCAGATTTCTGTATTGCCCGGAAGTATGATAAGTCCGGTACGTATAAAACAAAATACTGCACCGAGTATATATGAATAGTTGCAGCAAGGTAATAAAATCGATGGAATAACCGATTTCCGGTTAATAAATACGAGACCCAACCGTTCTAGGGACTTAAGGCCAAATACGGAATGGAGCGAGAGATACGCGATTTCCTCTTACAGAATCTTCGTTCAAAAAAAAAACAAAAACCCTTGCAAGGATGGAGTTACGATAGCTATAAAAGAAAATAAAAAGGATATATAAGAGGAGAGAAAAAAAAAAATGAAAATGAAATAAAATAAAAAAAAAACCAGAAAAAATACATGTACGGTATTGAATCGGTGAATAAATATGAAAATAGTTGTTACCAAAGAAGGCGGTATACTCGGATACATATACGCATTACGCTTCCAGATATAGCTTCTGGTAGGTAATGCAGCCGCTGCTGGTACGGCATGAGTATAAGTATTATCCATATGCACGTGCGCAAGAAACGCGTTTATTCCGCCTCCGCATATTCTTTTGAACGAGAAAATATCCTATCCCTAAACCCTGGAGGGTTATAAAATTACTCTAAAAAGAAAAAATTAAGAAAAATCGAGGGGAAAAAGTGACTGAATTTATTTAACAAGTAATGCGTGATGTAATCGATAAGATTAGAGTGATATATGATATATATATATATATATATATCTTTGACTCTTGGCTACAGGGCGTTTGATCTACAATCTAGACGACAGACTGGCAATTATACTCCGGTACCTAAATACGTATCTTTGCGTTGGTAAAATAAAGATCGACTATATGATAAACGGCGGACAATTAGATTAACTGATGAACGCGTATTAAATATACGAAGAAGTTCCGAAAGAAAATTATTTTTTCAAAAATAGAAGCTGCAGGAAGAAAAAAAATGTGTAGAAAGTAAAAAGTGGGTATATGTAGTGCACGTTATATAGCTGCTCAGAGATCAAAGGAAAAATGTCTCTTGGAAAACAGGAAGTTGACCCGGAGTCGAAGAAATACGTGATAATGATAACAGCCCTCATGCAGCAAGCACTAGGTACCTTCTATATGCTTTTACCGTAATTATCAAGTCAACCTTGGAGTTTTCCCATTTCCTGTTTGAGTGTAATACGTGAGTAAGTGCGATGATCAGTCTCAACTTATAGTAGCGAATTGGCTAACCTTTCGACGGCTTATACAATACACTCATACATACATCTTTCGCTCAATACATATTCATCATTGACAATTCTACACCATGGTGCATAAAATTTAAAAATGCCTGAATTAAGTTCACTCAATCTCGAGGCCTGTTACGAAATCGAAAAAAAAAAGAAGAAAGAAAGAAGGAATCACAAGAATTAATGTGCACAATGTACTAATAGGTACAATTCAGTCATAGGTCTTATGGAGTCCATCGGTTAGATAGATGGAATTACGCATCATATACGTTCCATATTCTGACACTGCAAGAAAACGCATCTAGAAGATTGAGCAGATATACTCGACCATCCGGAGGTCTGATCCTCTCCGTATGAATTGGAAATCAGTGATCTATAGATCACTACACCACGCACTGAATCGTTCAAGGGTTAGTTATCGCCGTTATAAGATAAGGCGATTGTTGTTTGTAAGCTGCTGTTATCAGTTGTGTACCTTCAACATTTGATAACGTGACAGAAAGGTCAAGTTTTCATTTGGTTTTATCGCGATGTTCTAACGTTAGTTCAAGTAAGCTGTACACCTTTGCAGTTTTTCGGATAAATGATATTTTTTTTATTTTCATTTTTAATAGCATATAGTACCAAGTGAAAAGCTTTCAACTTGGTTCAGGCGATAGCTTTATTCGAACGTTCAATATTCGATAGTAATTTGATACGCGGTTGCGTATCATCCCAGGTATATATGTATACAAGTATAAGTATAAAGTTGCAGTATTTTCGGAAAGCTACGAAGCCTTATCACGGTTTGACCTCCCTTGTATCAAGATCCCCGAATCATCGAGAGATTATTTCCTGATATAATCACATTACCCGCATCGGGATTCAAGTGACACAAACTTATATGGAATCCACGATCTATTCCACAAATTAGAAAAAAAAAATAAAATATTACGAAAGCAAACTACCAAACAAAAGTACAAATCTGAATGAAAGTATAAATTTTATACATCTTGTGGTTTCTTTCCTTTTTCATTACATTTCATTCCATTTTTTTTTTTTTTTTTCATTTCCTCTAGTTGATTCATTCTTAAATTTATTTCACGTTTACCTATCGAGTCTTACCGACACGAGGTAAGCGATTTTTATTTATATACCGGTATACCGAGCGAGTTGTGATACCGACAGAAGAGCAGATATCTTCACTATCGTTCGAGCTAGATGGCGCTGCTAGTTGATGTACAGAATAAACGATTTTGATCCGTTGGTAACGTAGAGTGCTACTGATTTTTCTTCGCACTTTCTACAACTATTATCGAATAGGGGGAAAAAAAAAACAATGTTGTTGGAAGAGAATAAATATTTCTGTCGCAGTAACGATAGTTCTCATTATGTAACGTAGATTGATACAATTGTTACATGATAATAACTTTGTGGCGCAAGAGCATAGAGATATTTAACAGCGAACTGCACAAAGATATAATACATTCTCGATTTTACGTAACACTTGTGTATACCAGACGCATAGTTTACCATATATGAATGCTAATATGATTTAGAAGTTTAAGCGCCAGGTGGTTTTTGATACTCGATCTTCCCCCGAGGTGGAATATAAGGTTCGGTTCGTTCGAAGTTCAAACCATTTAATTATTAAGCTAAATTATATTTAGAACTGACGTCATTTTCACGGTTAACGGTCTGTCGCACATTATAAATATATAGTATGTAGCTATATCAATTATTGCACCCCGACTGGCCGTTACAGTTAACTTCCATTACGTTACGTTACACACGGTCATGAGTCGCAACAGTTGCAATGTAATGGACTTTAATTAGCAAACATCTCATATACATGCTAAAGCCACTAAAATCACGTACCTACCTACATGCATAATGAATAACAGCCGTTATACCTAGAATGTCCAATATTCAAGCCTAGAACGGTAACTTGGGGTATTTAAACACCCGAACGACTTTAAATCTCCCGCCGTGCACGTTCCACGTTTCGTTCTTTTTTACCTAATTTTTGATCAACATTTCAGACTTCACACAAAAGTTTCGTAGACCCACATGATTCTGCATCAGAACACGGAAAACAGGAGCCACCGTAGGACTCTTTGCGTGAAATCATATTTGAGATATGAATTTTTCAAAAATGGGGTTCTTTGTCACCCCGCAGGTTACCGGAAAAGGTAAAAAAAAGTGAGATTACCGTTCTGGGGTTATAGTTGAATTATCGCAAAAATTATCACTGAATCTTTCTATACAAATATCAATAATGGACATTTAATTGATTTTTTCAAAATTTCACTTGCCGCGATATTTACTTCAATCATTAATTTTATTTTTTTTTTTCAATCAGATATTTTCGTCTCATCGTAAGCAAAATTGCAACAAAACCTGAACTTTTTTAATCAAGTTTCTTACAATTACCATCTCGAGGTATCGGGCTTGAGAACTTATTGTTCAACTTACGCGGGCGTTCGATGTTTTGCGCGCGAAAGTAATACAGCGTAAGAAACGCATGAATGAGTATCGGAAGATGACGTAAATACACTACAGAACCAGGCAAACGTGCCTCTGAGATATTTTACCTCCGTGTAACGGTAAACTGTGAGTTTTTCTAATTTATTTAAATTTTTTCAATTTTATTTCTCTTCTGACTACGTATAAGACGTGATTCAACAGAAAGATCGATCAAAGAAATTCCAGACTATATTATATTTACAATGTCTAGATATAGGATCACGTTCGACGTACGCGTATATCAGGACAGCTATAGTGAATGGAACTTGATGCGAATGCAAGCCGGAACGGAAATCTTCCGAAAATTATTCCGCATTATAGAATTCGAAAGTACAACCTGTGCCTATACGTCCAAGGACGTGACAATCCATACGATCGGTGACGATTCCACAGAAATACCTATACGTTGACGAATTCCTGACAAATCATTCACACATGCGGTTCATTTATTCTGTACATACCTATGGTCACTATCGAGGTAATTTTTAGCAATTTTGTTATGACCATGAGCGCAAGATTTGGAATTCCATTAATATAGATGAAAGTTTGCAGAAATTCACTGTTCCAATATTGAAAATTGTATTTCTGATCTTTCCAACAGCCCCAAAGCATAACAGGACATGCATTTTATTCCGGAAATTACAAAAAAATCTATTTCTTTCCTCAGAGTGTAGCGTAACGGCACACAGATTGATGGATTTTTGAGAATGCAGATCACTTCTAATCAAAATATTACAATGATGAGGGTGTTTCGAACTAGGCTATAGAAGTTTTGAAAATTGGTAAAATTTCGTTAAAATCAATCTAGGTACGCAATTACTTCGCTTCGAAGTTTCCTAATTAATATACCTAATCAAAAAGAAGATGAAAAATGTATGAAATAAATTACGGGATAGTACCAACTTACGGTTTCCATCAATTTCCTCGTTGTCTAAGTAAGAAAAAGAATTCGCGCGGTGAAACTTTCTGAACAGATCCATCACCGTCAAACTGTATAATACCGATATATAAATACATATACGAGAAAATAGCAGCAAAAGTGTTATATACCCGCTTCGTCAGACTCTCGAATAGACAAACTAAACAGTCAGTTGGTGTAATATATATGTAGGTATATATAGGAATGCACTCATTACAAGGTAGCCGCACACAATCGAATCATGTGTGACTCATTGGCAACGCTTATACATGATTTCTCTTGACATTTCTACTGCCGGAATTCACGTGTTGTGTACATACGTTACATACATATAACTGACGATCAGAAATACGTCCAATATATTCGAGTATACAATAATGAGTTTCGGTCATATGGATTACCACATCGCGGGCATATATCACCATAATACATATACGCATGTATACGATATAAGATTCTCCGACAGCTGTGCGAGTGGCTCATCGTTTATATGACGTGATGTCATTTTAATTTCGGGATAATGCGTTCCCTCCTCGTTAGCTTAGGTACCTATACAACTAGTATATATGTATTATGTATATTGTGGGCCTATATGATTGTGTTGTGTAATGAAAAAAAATTCGATCGCTATTCGTTCAATAGCTAATTATTATACGATGAGAACTCACATTCCGAAAAAATCTAAATTAGGTATAGAAAAAAGAAACCTCTTTAATCGATAGCTTCAGAATATCCGCGGTGGTGTTCTGATCAGTTTGGTTACTGTAAAGTGACAGCGATTGATTATACGTTATTGCTCCTATGCTCATGAATAAATCGAGTATAAAATACGCACAGATTTGCACTTTTATCCAAAGTCGATGTATAATTAATTCTAGTCATCGCGGATCAATTATATGTACCAACAAAATTTGATATACCTACATAGAATTGACTCGAGAAGTACAAAATGTACCTGCGTCTTATCAAAAGAAAACAGAGAAAAAAAACGAAAACAAAGTGACTAATTATTACGTCTTATCTCACGCCACGATAACGAGCTCAAGTTTAGATTCGAGATTCGTACAAAATATCAACAGTACCTATCTATCTAGTTAAAAAGTGTTAACGTGACTCTTCTATCTGGCAGCAGAGATATAAGAGTTTCGAGTAAATTTGGTATCATATGACTGATAATTATTGCTCAGCGATCCGCGGGCTTGATAATTTGCGATAAAGATATACCTACCTATATATAGCGAGAAATAGAGCGGGACAAAAGACCGTTAAATAGCTTATCACGCAATGCCTTACGTAGCACGAATCGCGGCCCGTCAAAGGAATCGTTTAGCATCATATACAAGAGTATTTCTTCATTGTCGGAGGTTGTTAACCTGCCTGTGCCAATTACACATATTATACTTGTCTCGCAGGGAAGGAAAAAAAAATAGAACAGAAAAAAGAAAAATCGAGTCAATAATCAAGTCAAAACAAATCAAAATAGGCATACAAAACGAAAGATCTAATCTCACGTGTGTATGAATCATCGAACGAACTCTTATATGTGATTCTTTTTCATACTATTAAATACACTTACAGATAGATAGAGAGCAAGATTCTCTAGCTTTTTTACATCTGGTTAAAACCGATCCGAGATGATTCTTTTTCGCCTAGATTTGTTTAGAACTCGGATTGACCCGTTTCACTTCGTGATTTTCTAGCAGAGCAGAATAATTACAATTCGGTTCGAGATACGTAATTTTCTGCTACGCGAGTAGTAAAATTTCAAACACTCCAAAATGTCGTAAAAATATATAACGTATCAATTTTATCAGTTTATTTCACGGTCAAATTTGCTGTTTTACTGCATCGATAGAGAAATAGATATACATAGAATATAAAATCCTAATGCCGACAAAGAAATACGTCTCTGGATTCGATCACCGATCGTGACTCACACCATCAATGACTTGGCAATAAAAGCAAATTCATTCTCAGATAAATTTACGGTTCATGTCAGTATTTAAACTTCTAGGAACCAAAACTATACTCGTATACCATACTACTATATGTTGACTTTCCTTTGCTATATAGAGAGACATGGCGGTCACGTTTTACTCTCAACTCGCGACGCCTGGCGCCGCGCCGTCAGAATTGCAGCTCGGAGGATACATTTCAAAGTGCAATATGTACACGATAAAGCTCGAGCTATCGTATGTTCACGAGTAAAGGTCAAGAAAATAATGCAAATACGTTTCAAGAATTCCTCAGTTTAGAAAAAAAAAAAAATTCTATTCCAAACCTGTACACTAAAATAAATATATACAATGGGTAAAAGTTCGGTATCTACATTTTTGATCATGGAAAATTCGATCTGCCTCAAAATGACGAAAACCCCTCAGTCAAGGAAAATTTTTGGTTGGATATGAACCGCTGGTATTTGTGGAAAGACAATTTTATTTTTGCCTGTTCTCGGCGAGCCACACCCAATTTTAGCACCCTTCGCAGGAATTTTCCGGACCCGTGAACGCAATTTGGGAGAGAAGAAGACCTAACTCGATGATTCTACCCATCCGCTTTGTCATTTTCTATATGGCCCAATAATTTCTGTCAGACTATTCACTCACCCCGTGATCAAGCGAACAATAAATTCACGTTTGCATAGCTAACCTAGATAAATTTATGAATAAACCAGAAACGCAGGTTTCAGTCTATGGTTAGAAAGCACATTACAGCTCCCATTATGAAGCTTTCGGTTTCACGGATAAAAAGTAAAAGTATTATATACATATTTGAAGCATACCTACATTCATCTCTTTTTCGTTACCTTCTTCAACCAGAGTGTCGACTGAATCTTGACAGCAAAATTCCCTGAGGATTCCAGGTTTTCACTGATAATTATCAACGATGATTTTCCAGTCATATCGAAAGTATCGTTTCTCATTCACACATTTCTGTCTATTCATACCCGACAATGCCAATCGTATTCTATGAATAATTTATTCGTTGCAACAATTCTCAGCCTTAGTTCTGACAAGAAAATGTTCACTCGTGGAAAAATTCCCCGAGTTTTCCAAGTTTTTCGAAAGGGAAAAGTTTCCTGAGACCTGGTAATTAAATATGAAACAATTTCAGTCCGATTGATCACTTCATCGCCTATGAAATCACACTGAATCACACTACCAATTGATTAGGTATATATAAGCATATAGTATCTATCCCAAAATTTCCGAGAAATAAATTAATTCAATTTCCTATACGTAGATCGTACAGGATCCTTCCATAGTTTCCTTCCTCTCGTTAGAATTGATTTTCTTTTTCCGAAGGTACAAATGCGTGGCACGGGGAACATAGCCTAGGGTTTGGGATTGTGATACTGTTCAATTTCCCCAGGGTGATTAGTATTGTGAGCAAGAAGGTATACCTATAAACCGACTGCAGGGCAACTCGAGTTGCAGAATTGAGATAAATTCCTATATCGATCGTTACATCCCTTGGAAGGCGAGTTAAGGGAGTTGGAGTCGCGATATAGTCTCAGGTCTTAAATTAATCGTAACAGAAAATGTCAGGCGAGAAAACGAATCGTCGCACTATAATCGCGACGGTCCCAAGCGAAACGATTAAATAATTAATGGCACTGTTTCCCACGCGAGTCGAGGAGAGGCGCACGCCAATTAAGAAACACTGACGTACAGTCTGTACCTACGTTATACCGCAAACTACATACATGTATTATACATACATCGCGTTCCGTTCGGAAAGTCAACATGCTTCTGCAGCAGTAGGTCCCTACCTTCTTTCCTTACGTATACATACATAACCTACGTATGCAACACGAGATGTGGTATGTGTGCCGTTTATCCTGTACCTCACACTTCTTACTTACTTTGTTGAAATTTACACATTACGTACCTACACCTTTCACACCTTCATCAACTACCAAAGGGTTTCAAACAAATACCACAGCCAAGTAGACGAAAGAAATAAATAAGTAAAAAAAATTAACAAAATGAGTGAAAAGGCTCGCACTGTGCGCCTATACAGGCTGAAAATTTGAACAGAAAATTGTGAAAACCTGCACAAGAATAAAAAATTATTACTTCGATTTCGCGATATTTGCATAATTTCAGAGGATCAACGATCATCATTCTTCAGAAGTTGGAGTACATTTTTCTTATATCGATAGAAGATTTTGGTAAAATTTGAATAAAATTGTTCTTTTCACTTACGAATGTACTAAGAGGCATCTAAAAAAACGAAATTTCTTTCACCAAAAGTTCAATAATGTTTAGGTTATATTAATATTATGCTATGAAGGAAACCCTTCTGTGCGAAAGGTTCTTCATGCGCATGAGCTATACCCCATCGTAGAAGATTGATATTTTTTCTCTTCGACACCTGCCACCATTATTCAAATTTTATAGATAAATTATTTATTGGATATTTGTAAGTGATTTGAAGTATGAAAAAACCGCTTTCATTTTTGGTTGAACTTTAACAGAAGTCCTTCCGTTAAAACCAATCATGATTAGTAATCTTAATTACTCACGTGATGAGCTCGAGTTGAAAAAGTGGTATCGGTATAATATTTCAACTTCGATAATGATTCAGCCCTAGCGGTTGAAATCGGCACAGAAAAGTTAATCTGCATGTTCGCAAATGCTTGAGTGCATATCGCTCCCTCGGGTATAAGAAAATCGAACCTGCCTTCAACCCCCGGGGATGAAGTGAACAGATCGATGCCAAAGACGGGATATCGCGTGCCCCATACGTATGAGACCATTCGCTGGTTGGCAGTTAGCTGGTGGTTCCATGTGAACAGAAACTATGAACTGCAATATATTGTGTCTCATGCAGAGGCCCAGGGCCGCCCTCTCGAGAATCACTAGGAGTTGGGTGTGTACCTACCATAAATAACCTTTATTACACCACATACGACGATTTTATGCGAATCTAATTGTAACCGATGTGTACACGTGAAGCTGAGCATGTGTGCACGACGACCCTTGAGGTGAGGGTATAGTCGATCTCAAAACTACGTTGATTGAAAAGAAAATTTATTACTACTCCATTGGGTGGAGGTCAATATATCGAAAGATCAGATTTTTGAACCGCAGGAAATCCGAATGTCGAAAAATAGCAATGGCCCAAAATTCAAAAAGTCTATGTATTGAAGAACGGCATCAGAAATTGAAATTCGAAATATTGGTCATTCTACACATGCGGTTCTTTCTGAATTTTATCCTTCACGTCATGCGCCATTTCATCCGATTGTGTAATTAAAGTAATTGGTTGACTAGAGTACCCTGGACTTTCCATTACCTTTGATTTTTTTTTTTTCTCCTGGTCAATTTATAAGAGATTATGATTTTCTGCAGCCGAACCAGTCGGCCAATGTCAGTAGGACGTGGAAATTTTCCGTCGTCAGGGTTTAGGCTATAATCCTGTAAAGTTTGGAACTTTTCCAACAAGAGATTGTCTTCCAAAAGATGGGGTTTATTTCGTTTCGGCACCACCGAAAATTACACATCGAATTACACTTTTTCAACCCTCTTTGTAATCGCAAAATGAACCGCAACGACGAACTAAGAAAAAGCAGACTATATTCGCCGGAGTGACATTCAGGTAGATTCAAAGCTGTTTAATTTCGCATAAAACGATCGTGAAAGGCCGTTCAAAAAAGCGTTTTCACGCTGAAAGCCACGGCTTGAAGATCCTTTCATAAAACTGGCTTTGATTACGTGTTTCATTGCGTTATCTGGCTCTTTGAAGTACAATATGTCAAATGTAAAAGGTAGACTGATCTTTCCAACGATCCACGACATGAAAAGAATGTCATTTTCCACGAAAACCAAATACCACCTGTCACAAACTTTTTCTCAAGTCTTTTGCCAGCGAGTTAATCAACGTTGAAAAAAAAAGAAACGGCTCAACAGACTTTTATAAAACAAAATGAGACGAACCAAAAATCATTTGAAAATTCAAAAATAGCATTTTGAAGCTAAAACGAATTATCATTCCCTGCTGTACCCATCTGTTTTACTACGTAGGTACGTGTATGAAAGTCAACAAGGTCAGCACAGAACATAGTTTCGTGGTAGTTATAGCTGCGGTAATATTATAATAGCCTATACGTGCCTTTTTCATTCGATTACTTACTGTTTTCTTTTCTTATTATTTTTATTTTTTTGCAAACCACACGACACCAGTGAATGCCAGGTAAATGCTGCGGTCAGCTTTCAGAGGCTTTCGGTCCTGACTAATCACATGTGTATTTACCACGCTATATGTACCACATCAGGGAACACACACGCATAATAATAGGTATGTACAATGTACATTATATATATATAATATGTATGTATCCCACAGTATATGGAAGTACAAATATCCCGGAATGTGACATCGATCAGTGTGTCACCCGACGCAGTCTTCACAGCTACGACTTCCGCCTAACTATGGTTTCCTCAGCTCTGCAGGTTAATTCTGAAACTCGACGCGATCTGTTCGCAAATTCCCGAATTAATTCTACTTTTTCTTCTAGATTCTTGCATTGCTCCTCACCAAACGAAAAGAAAAGAAGAAAGAATGCAAAAAAAAATAAAATAAAAATGATCAAAGATGATGTAAAGTCCAGGGCAATCCTGTATACAGTTGACCATGACCAATTATCTTCTTGGTCATTTTGAGGAATTAGTCCATGAAGATTTGCCGATTAAACAAACGGTGAAATAACAAGTGGACATACTGAATTAAGTACACATGGACTAATGTGTCCAGGCCACAGGGGGTTAGTCAGTAATGGTGAAATCGTGAAGACCATGGGGGGTCGGTAAAATGAGCGTGTATTGGTTCATGGGTGCGTGATAATTCCGGCTATGGCTTTGGCCGTTGGGAACGTAAAGTCTGCAGCCGCCCTTTCCGTGTTTTGAAGCACGTGGGTTATAGTGCAGCAGTTATAGGCGTACACCCGAAGTTAACCTGTCAAGGGCGCATAATTAAAAGTCTGATTCACCGTCTCGCGTAGACACATTATATAGGTACGTGCGGATAGTTTTCACTCGAGTGAAGATAAATAACAGTAGATAACAATGAAATGATGATGGAGATGAATTAACGACGATTTTGGTTAAATCAATCATCGCAGGACCAAAGCTGGTGAGAGTCGGGATTAAAATTCCGAATTTCAAAAGCTGCGAAAGGTCAAAGTTGGGAATTTTTATACTAAGGAATTAGAACTTTTCGAAAAATTGATTGCCCGAGACTCTAGGTAGCCAATTTGAAAAACTCTGAATGAAAAAACACCGAAGGCTCAAAATTTTTCAACCTTTCGGAATTTGCAAATTCTAGACTATATAACGTTTCCAGAAACTCAGAATCGTGTCTCAACTAAATCCGGAATTTTGGTACTGTTCGCAACTTCAACCCTTCTCCGCTGGTTAAATTGGAAAGATAAATAAAAGGAAAAAGGGACCGAAAATTGGAGGGAAATTTCATATGCATGTCCACGTAATTCACAGCACCTCGTACAGTGCTCATTAACGTCACGGGATTGTTGACAGGTCGAAGTACTCTTGACTCCAGTTTGTCACCGCCTACGCACCGCGGTTGATTCGTATATGTATGCCGAATGGGGGTCTATACCTGAGTTTTTATACCCGCAATTAGACGAGGGTCGTTTTGCAACCCCCACGCGACAAGACGTCGCATATATTTGAAAAAGGGCTCTCAAGTTCTGCACTGGACACATTCTGTCCAAACTTTTCCAACATTACTTAGTTCCGAAAGGAATTCCAATTTATATCTTTATTCACGTATTCGCAACTGAATCAAGAAGACTATACGATTCGAAGAAAGCAGGAATGAAATAATTTTTAGAAAATATACTTGTGCTGTACAAAATATCGCAAAGTTTGTTCTTAATGGGAAACAGCAACGTTTCAAAGCTTCAAGAATAGCACAATGACAAATTGTTATCAGGATCTATATTAATACATAGAAGTACCTATAGTGTACAGCAGATTTTTATCATTATACCCGCAGAAAAATATCGACTTATCGTTGTATCGCATAGCTGGACACGCAGTACGCGCACATATTATAGTATTATTGCTATTATTATAGCTATACTTAGGTGGATAAATATTGTTATTCCGATTATATTGAACGGTGGAAGAGATATCGCGTTATCTCGAGACATGGAGTATACAAATTACCGGCTATACAGAATGAATAACAACCGTTTGTAACTTTCTCCAACTAAATCCCCGTCCATTGTAATTCTGTGTGAAATTCGTGATTTCTTTACTTCTGCAGCAGGGCCAATGACCGCCGGATTGATTTGTATGAGAAAATCTCAAGCACATCATTTTATTTCGGCACATGGAAGTAATTCAAAGATTTTTTCATGTACCCGTCGAAATTTTCAGCAATTAATTCACTCTGCCTAAAATTATATCGTCTTTGTGATCAGACCGTCCAAAAATAGAGTCCTGAGCTTTTCAATGACGACGAGAAAGACGATATTAATACCTACAGTCCCTTTTCTGCAATTCTCAAAGGATCTCATCAGAAAAGCCAATCTGTAATTTTGGCAGACGACATCCGCAGGATTCAAGGGATACAATGAAGCTTTTGGTGTGTTAGGGACAGCCGATAATAATCTGCAGACATTGAGAATAAGGAGTTTCTGTAGGTGTATTGAACCGCAGTTGGTCGAAAGATATTGATAGAATTCTTGGTATAGGGTTCAGGCTAATTTAGTTTAAAGGCTGATTGTAGTTTTGTTGATACAGCCGACCACAAGTTGCTACTTGGATTAGAGCGTTAATTGGGGATTAATCAATGGGGAAATCGGGGTGAAACGTCATCCAAACCTAGAGAGTACCTATAGTGCGAGATAGTGTAAGAGGGGTGTCAGTGAACCAGCATGAAGCTAGACCTCAATCTAAGGCTGGCTGGACTCACTTCAAAGGCTTCTCTAACGGCTGGTACGATGCGGGTTCTAGTCTTTTTCCCTCCAACTCATAGGTATATACCTAGCATTTCCTTTAATCCGCTACACACTAAGTCGGCCAGTGACATTTACGTGTCCAACTTACGGCTGTTTATATACAGTCCCTCACATAAATATTGATTTAAGTTTTTCCATGACTAGGTAGGTGTATCTATAGTCAAGAGTGACAAATTACTTTCCCACTCCCACCTTCTGTTTTTTTTTTTTTGTTTTTTTGTTTTTTTTTTCTTTTCTTTGCTGTTTTATACATTTTCCCGGGGCGGCATTCAAGTTCCGAATTCCAAAAGTCACGAACAGTAAAAATTGCGAATTTATTTGAGACGTGATGACGAGATTCTAGAAACGTTGAATTTCAGAACTTGCAAATTCCAAAAGGTCGAAATGTGGACAGCTGAAAGATCCGAAAGTCGAAAAGTCAGAAAGTGCAGAAATCCGAGAATTTGAGGGAATTTTATGATCACAGCTATCAAATAAACGACGTTGCATAAGCGAGTTTCGAGATTCGGAATTTTGGCCTTCCGGATCTTTACCTTTCGGAATTTTTAACCTTCGGTGTTTTTCGATTCGGAGTTTTTTAAATTAGCTACGTAGACTTTCGGGGAAATAATTTTTCTGAAAACCGTGGAGGAGACCGCAGAGTATTTCGCGAGTGAAAACTAGAAATAAATTATCACTTCTTCGCCGAAGTTAGATAGACGACAGTTTTCGAAAAATTCAACACATCTTTTTCTCTAATTTGCAAATGGCTTGGCTTAAAATGGAATTTTTCGATTCCCAGCGCTCAATTTATGGCAGCCTAGGTGTGCCAAACAATTTTTTACCCGGAGCAGGCAAATCAGGATAACGGCGGGTCTAAATTCGTGCAGCAGGGGTTTTGTGAAATGAGATGATTATATACAATGATGTACAATGAATTTCATGTTGGAACAATCAATTGATTTGGGACTTGGTCTATGACTGATATTGAATCAGAAATACAGGATAGTCATCTACCGTCGATGATATAGGAAATTATTAAACTAATTTCAATTTGACATGAAATAACTAGAACACAAGTTTTACAATTCCAATATTGTGTAATATCCTACATTCTGTTTAAAATGAAAAGACGTTGCCTATTATTCTAGATGATCGAACAACGAATCAGTTGCAATGTTGAATTCTGAAGAAAAGAGTATCTAGGTATAAACCAATATAGTGGAATAAATTAAAACGTTATTCTGTCCAAAATTTCAAGAAAAAATTGAAACTTAGTTTTAAATCAATAGGTGTTCCAAATTTTTGTTGCGTTTAGGCGTGTGTAGCGTACGATCATTTACCTTCCGTGTTTTCACCTAAGAGTTTTTCACTTCAGGAAATTTATCGACGGAGATATAATAGTGCAGATGAATCTACAAGATAAAGCGATTAGATTTTCGCGCGATATAGGGGATCAATGAGAAAAAAAGTCAACTGTGGTTTCTGCGGTCATAATGATAAAATTAACGAAGATAAACGATCGATATCCCTGGCTTGAAAACAGGTATGGATAACTATACAATATACGTACTATATGTACGTAGGTATAATACGTAAATTCTACCTCACATGGGTGTAGTAGATACACAGAGTAGGTATATATTCTGCAGGATAAGAGAATAAATATACCGCGCGTCCTCGATCGCGGTAAAACATTACTGTGAGATAGTTATGACCTCTCAAGTGTATGTCAAAGAAAAATCTTCCGCATCCCAGGTTATAGGTACCGCTCTGATCTAGTGTGCGCAAAATCATACAAAACAAAATCAAAGTTTTCAAATTTCATAAAAAATTAATTCAACAGACAAAAATTGAAGAAAAAAAATGCATACAGATTTATGGACACAAATCACAGTGTTCAGAGCAAAAAAAGAAAAAGAAAAAAGAAGAGAGAAAAGAGAAAAGAGATTAACAGGTGAAACGTAATTCTATATAGTTAGGTAACGGCGAGCCTACTTGCGGGAATGATATAAATTTATAAGAAAGTTAATACCCGATATGGTAACCGCGTGGAGAATTCTATATCAGAATGTGTATTAGTGGTTTGTATTATATACCAGCCAAGGATATAGATATACATTATACATACATTATACGTATGTATAATGACGTAGGTATACAGCAGCGTTGTACAGGGTGAGTTGTAGGTTAAGTATCTATGGGTAAGAAGGTGCATACGATAGGTATTATATGTGTATAGGTAGAATAGGCGAGAGAGACACCATAGGCGTAGGAACTCAAGCAGATACCAAGTAACGATACGCAGTTGATCCCGTTAGCCGATTACTACGCCTCGGGGAATGTGGGTGGAAAACAGGCATCGAACTTCTTTCACTAACTAACATATATACCGGGGCACGGCCGATCTATAGCAATCGATATTACAACGCGACGTGGGGCCCCGCGAGATCGTGGCATAACACTGTTACTAATAGGCACAAACTAGTCCAGAAAATCTAGGCCATCAATCTCGACCCGCTGCAAACTCCGTTCGCTTTTTGAATTGTTGCAAAATAATTCGCTAATTATTAAAAAAAAAAATTCATACATTTTTCACGTCAGTCATTCTGATGTTTATATTTTTTTCAAGTATTCAGTATTTCGTAGGCAAATTTCAAATCTTTTGAAATTGTACGAAAATAGTACATTACGATACGAGTACGGAAAGGCTTATTTGACGAAATGAGAGGTTTACGGCACGAGCCGAAGGCGAGTGCTGTAACGAGTTTCGTCAAAAAGCCTTTACGTACAAGTTTCGGACATTATTTTTCATCATGAAAGCCGAGAAATCGCGACGAAGTTGCGATTTTGAGGTTAGAATGTTGAAAAATAACTTTTTCGAAGAAGATCCAATTTCGTTGCATATAATACGGTTTTTTACATTCCGATCGCTTGATTTCATCCTTGTGAAACATCTCACGTGATTTTCCACGTGAATGATATTTGGTAGCTTGAGATTTTGAACAATTTTTCCAATCACTGATCTCAAGAGAAGAAAAAATAAACCAAAGTTGTAATTGCGAAATCAAGAGACTTTATCCAGGTACGAAGGACCGGAAATCACTGATGCTTACTTGAACAATTTGAAAAAACGAAGAGAAAAAAACCAACAACAAACAAATGGAAGAACATCTCAGCTTGTATAATGACTGATTGAGAATTAATGAATTTCTAGTCAAACTACGCCAATGAACGGTGCAGATTTATGAACACGCATTGATTTATTAATTTTTTTTATTTTATTTTTTTACTATTGATCGAGTAACACGTAATTGATCTTTGGTAAAGTGTGATAGAGAGTGAGAGACAGAGGTATAGAGAGAGAGAGAGAGAGAGAGAAAGAGAAAGAAATGTGGAGACGTGTCGAGTGTCAAAGAGAATCACCGCGTTTTTTTTTTTGCCTCCTTTTTTTCTTCACTTCTTCAGGAAGTTAATAAAACGTCAAGTTAACACGGTATGTTTGTATTGAAAAATTTTTTACCTATTACAGGTAGACAGGTAGGTAAGTATGTATACGTAGATGTATTTAAAGAACGGCGTCACGGTTTTTGGAGTCGTGTATAGGAAATCGGGCAGTTCAGAGACACTGACAGGTGTATGTTACATGTAGGTATACCTCGTTACTTTTCCTCTGCAATTATACAGAGTGTATATTATCTATCTCAAGTGTCGAAAATGAGAACGTGAAAAATTGATGCAAAGTCGTGTTCTATCAACCGATGAATGAATGAACAACTGCAACAACAACAGAATTCTTTTCATAAGTACACCAAGAAATTGTATTTTATCTCTTTTCGTACTATACGGAATTTTTATAGTTGTTGATTTGCTGAATGAACGCGGCTTAATTGTGTCGATTTTGCTCATTATCATCACTTGAGATGATACACCCTGTATACAATACCTGCTCACACGTTCATCTATACACACTTGATGTATGTAGTACCATCTACCTGAATACTAGGAGCCAGATGATATGCACACGCCTCTGTTATAGATGTACAGGATCATTCAGAATTCATAGAAAATCTTTCACCGGATAGTCCTTGACATATTCCGTCGAAAAGACGAGTTCCGCAGTTGTTTGAATTCCATAAGTACCTACTCCAGAATTCATTTATTCTTTAACTCATAAGTTCATTTCACATTAAAAAAATGTCCTCTTCCAGAAGCTGTGTTGTAATGAAAAGAACATCTTTTTTTATGTAAAATTAATAAACTTTGACGACGGAAATAAATTAATTCGGGACTAGTTCAAATTTCTGAATCCAGCCTGTACTGAGGAACAAAATGTGATTTTCAAACAAAAATGGCTAATTGTAAGATGATTCCGATTTCAAGTCTAGCGAGAAAAAAATAAAACAAAGTATGAAGCTGAATAATTAAACTAATAATAATAATGATAATGAAAATTGCGGAAACCACATACAAAAAAACAAACGTTTTTCGAACGAAAATAATAGCCGAGGAAATATGGATCTCAATTTCTACAAAGTTCCATGATCTGGTGAAAGATCGTGGCGAATTTTGAATGTAACTGTACGTAGGTATAATAAGAAAGTATCAATGCGGGTGATTGAGGTAAGTATGTAGATAGTATAATAAGTGAGTAAGTAAGTAAGCATAAGTGGTAAGTGTGAGGCGCAGGTAATTGGAGATATTCCTATATATAGTGGACCGGTCCTTCTGGATCTGTTAAAGAGTATACTGTACCCGTTTGAATAAAAGCTCTGATCAAAGCTCCTCCGTCAGTCGTAGATTACAGATTATACAGATGTCGTTATGGGAAGATCGTGTCTCCCGTATAGCCATAAGGCGCAAGCCACGCCGCGGTATGCGGCACATAAGGCGTAAGTATATAAGTGCGAGCCGAGGTATAACGTAGGCCTATGTATGTATACCTATCTATGGTAGAGATTTTCCTGGGAGTCACGAACTTTCGACTTTGTGTCAAAAGGTCACAAGCCTCTAAGGAGATTATAATAAGAATGCCTGACGCTCATCCTTACGTCATAGGCCTGCACGTGTATATATATGCATAATACACATACTTTTATCTGTAATAGTATCTATAGTATAATAGTATATAACCTAGTAAAAGTAGGTATAAAGTTGTACCTTCGAAGTGTGTACAACTTGCGGGACTTGAATCGACTAGTTTTATTCTCTCAACTCTCAAGCATGCGATGTCATGCAAATATGTCGAACAACCGCAGAAGCCAAACTTTGATAAATATGTCGTCGTTGATTCACAGGAAGAAAAATAGAAATAATCATACCTTTCCAATTTGTTATTCCTTTTTTGTAATGGAGCAATTAGACGAAGTATATGAATGAAACAGTAGACAACTCCATAATGTCTCAATTACTGTTAAAGCTTCCTTTTTTCTTTTTTTTATTCTTCGTGGGATTTGAATCATTATGTGATTGAAGAATTGAATTTTGGAAAATAAAAAAAAAAATGAATAAAAACTCGATTTTAATGAGATGTAGTAAATAAGTAACACCGGAGATTCATCAGTACATTGAAAATGTTCGATCCGTCAAGTTTACGGGATTTTTACTTTCACTTGAACCGACGAGTGAATACCTAACACCATTTTTCTGATGAAGTTGAAAAAAAAAAGGTCCAAAAAGCTCACCGTATTTTGATGAAATCGCAAGCTTCCGGACCGCCGCAGTGTTCCACCCTGAATATTAGCGGGGGCGAGAACAACGTGGGTACCATCGCTTCCACCACGTCTTGACAATTCGGATAATTCTGCGACTGGCTGCACCTAAGTAACATAAGAGGAAAAAAAAAAATCATTGAAAATCGATTGACATTTGAGAAATTTGAAAACATACATATACATGTTGTATATTTTATTTTGATTTTTGACGATATAAGGTTTGTAGAATCGTGATTATCCCCGCCATTATTTTTTCCGAAAAGCACTGTTCACACTTTTCAAAAATTCATAACCAGAAGTCGTTTCTTTTACATAGCTGGACGATATAATCATCGATTTACCTGTACCCGTAGACATGAGTTATTAGTAGATTTCTTGTAATTATATACATGAGGCTGAGATTATTAGTTAATTAATTAATTCAGTTATTTTGACGCCCCTGAATATGCTAATTCAATTTAGGATAGCCGAACAACGATATCTCATCTCTACCTCCTCCTCCTCCTGCTCGTCATTTCCTCCTAATTACGTCCATACATATGTATATCTATACAGATGTGACGTATTTATGTTTACTGTCTAACTAATATGACGTGCGCGAGATACTCTGTTAATCGTTATACAGTTACGTTACAATCAATTGAGTATTCCATGCTACACGTGTGTGGTACTATTTACTCTACAATTATTGATGCAATTGATTTTAATTGAAACATGTTGCTGTTACATCCTCAGAAATCCCATGTACCTACCTATCTATGTGCTATGTGAGTATGTACCTAATTTACTCCACAACTAAATGTGAATTTATTACAAATGGACGGTTCCGGATTTTCTACAAATTACCAATGCAGCGTATCAACGTGAATTGCGAAGCAGGTTTCTCGGAATTGCGAAGAAATTCTTCATTGCTCGAATTTTTTATGACAGAAACAAAAAATTGTATTTGAATTCGTCGAAATTGTTTGGCTTTCTGATGACGGTTAATCCCGGAATCATTATCTTTTTGCACTTTTTCTTAACTTCCAACTTTGTAAGAAGGAAAGTCAATACAAAATAAAATGATCAAAAAATCCAATAGTGGAGCTTTCACTAGATTTTTACCAACGCTGTAATCCGAATTATCTACTTGACTGTTTTATTTCCTCGAATCAAACTTGAATAATAATTGAAAAGACTAGAATGAGACTAGTGCTGATGTTTTACTTATAGGTACAATACGTTCTTCGCGATACACGTAGCAGTCAGACATAATAAATTTGCACAAATTTTCGTTCTGGAAATACCGAAATATTAACCTTCTGCAATGAAATTCGAAAGCGAAGACGTAATTGGAGGTCCCGCATCCTTTCACGCATTCTACTTTGTGCTAAGTAAGTGTCAGCGTAAACATCATGTTACGCTGACCAAAACACCACCTCGTGTGTGATCAAAAACATAATAAGAAGAAAAAATTTAATTAAAAAAAACTGGACACCTTAGCGCTCTCAGAATTCTCCACGTATACCAGAAGAGATATAATACGTATATACGTCTACGTCAGATATATCCGTCAATGTCAGTTTCCGATTCGCAAAAGATCGCAATTTTTGTTTTTATTGACCCACAGACAGACTTTTTTCACATCTATCATCTGATGCTCAAAGTATATTCACGAATTTTTTTGTTGCAATCGAATCGATAGCTTTCATGTATGTCAACCGTTCAAACGCATTGCTGGGGTCAATTTGACCCAATGTGATAAACGCGGGACTTTCGGGATGTGTGACAACGAAGGGTTAATTGAAAGGCATTTCTTCTTGATGTCTACGTCATAAAGTGATTGCTTTGATTTGATCTACAGCAATTACAATCACCATTCTGGAAAACCTATACATTGTACAACTTCTGCATAGTATAAAAGCTTTTTTCCTTCACAAGATCTTTCAATCTCTCATTTGTACGGTTAGAACATGGAAGAGCTGCAGACAAAGCTTTAATCGACTTTTGTTTTCCCGAAACACGCATTGTTCCGTCGACAATGAGCTACCCGAAATCCCTAAAAGGGCATCACACGAACCGAGGAATATAGCTGCAGTTGCCAGCGTCGCGACGCCTCGCCAGCGCCACGTCAAGAATGAGCACGAAAATATGTCGGAGATGAGCGATTCTCATTGTTCAACTCCACAAAAAAAAAAAAAAGATGGAGAAACTAGATGAATTGTACAAAAATCGCAAAAATCAACCGTATATAAAAAAAACTGGAACCATTTTTCCAAAGTGGACAGAAATTTGGCAATCCTTTTTTCACTATGACAATCACGTGAAAATATACTACCTATAGTTATACCTACCTATATTCATATTGAACATTGGGATTGATTGCGTAGTGTGAATTATTAATTTGTACGCCATTCTTTGTATAATTATTTCTACAGTGACTTGAGTGAATTGAGTTGGTGCAGTTTGGGACTCTGTATCGAATGATAATAATTTGAGTTTTGATTATTAATCTCTGAGAATGAGTCAACCCAAAGGTTTTTTTAATCGTGGATGACTTTGTGTAGATTACATATGATTGATCACGTCGTTATCATTGGTATAGGCAGTAATATTATGCGTATAATAATTGGAGAATGTAGCCTTTGAAAAAGAAATTAGGAAAATTGAAAAAAAAAACAAAGTAAAAATGAACTTATTTTCATTTTATTTTCCATATTCTGCTCCCTTATGGTTAATTCAATTAGTATAAACGCAAAACGAGAATACATATATACATTCTGGATTCCGTAGGACGCGAAAACGATGAAATCTCTCGCGTTAATTAACGATCACGCGGTGTAAATGGTCGAAGAGTTGCGTATAACGAATGAATAAAAATAAATGAATAGATAAATAACAACCAATACATATACGAGTAGATGAGTTAATATCAGGAAATAACTAACGAAAATGCCGTATATATATGTATTATATATATATATATTTGATTACGCAGATTCGTCTCTAAATTTATATCATATTGTGCGCTGTGCGACTACACACATATGGGTTATATATTATAGTATATACATATACGTATATAAATCATAACGAAATTATCATCTCCGCGGATCAAAAGCCCGAGATAACCAGCGTGATGTGATCAAAGAGAAGGGAGGAGTGAATCCTGCTTTTTTGCGTGAAATATTCTCATATGAAAATCGAATCCAGGAAGATGAACGCGTGTATTACTCGTAAGGTACATTTATGTAGATAGTCTCATTAGAATGTGGAGATTGGTATAATACAATCGCACTCGAGGTATCTCTAGATACAGATTACGTGTACATAATTATATATATATATGTATATATACATACGTAGAGAAACGATATTAGTTTACAACTGCCAACTTCTCTCAAGCGTCCGCATTCCGGACGATAGGTCGCGCGGATTTGCACTGGAAAGTATGCGCAATCTTGTGTAACCTTGAACGCTTCGATGCATCGATTTATAAGCAAACTTCACCACAAGACCCGAACTACCTGTACAGCTATATACCTATACTCACGCCTTGAAACATGATCGGTATATTTCTACCCACTGAAGAATAATGAAGTATGACCACGCGGTGAGAAGGAGAAAAAAAAAAAAAAATTTCATGGATTTTTCGGGGCAGGATTAAAGTTCCGAATTCCAAAAGCTCCGAATAGTGGAAATTACGAAGTTATTTGAGACGCGATTCTGAGTTTGTAGAAATGTTAGAGTTCAGAAGTTGCAAATTCCGAAAGGTCGAAATGCAGACAGCCGAAGGATAGGAAAGTTAAAAACTCAGAAAGTCCAAAAATCTGCAAATTTAAGGGAAGCTCATGACAAACCGGTCGAATAAACGACGTTGCGTAAGTGCATTCCGAGATTCCGAGCTTTGGCCTTTCGGATCTTTAACTTTCGGCATTTTTAACGTTCTATGTTTTTTGATTCGGAATTTTTCAAATTGGCTACAACGTACATAGACTTTCGGAAAAGTAATCAGTCTGAAACTGTCAGTCGGTAGTATAAAAATTCGGAATTTTGATCTTTCACAGCTTTTGAAATTCGGAATTCTAAGCCCACCCCAATTTTTCAGCGTAAAAATAAAACGAGATTCATTGCCTTTCATAAAAGTACACTTCCCTCGACATTTAGACGGGACGGTTTTACAAATGTTCAAACCATTCAAATCCTCCATTGGCCACCATCAGCAGCTGAACACACAACTGTATGCTTCTGATATAAAATATCTTCACTATTTTTCGAGGTAACCTGAGGTCTTTCTTGTGTTATTTTATTACATCATATTTGTTCACTTTTTGTTCTTATTACATTCTGCCAATCTTGCAAATGAGATATTGAAACAGCACAATTTTGTTCCTCCAGTTACTTTATCGGTAATCAATTTGAAAAACGGCCATATTGCTTTTTATTTTTCAGATTTGAATATATATAATAGCTTGATTGATTCGAACATTCGTTGATGCTCATGTCAGTACGAAAAGGAGGTAGAAGAATTATTTGATAAATATTCTGCAGCCAAGTAGATCTGATTAATTCTTGTATTGTCAGGGTCCACGACGGTGTGGCTATACTATTGATATTGAGATTGACGTGGAATTCGTATTGCTCAATAAATATAAATATACATAAACGTTCTTCATTCATCCGCACCTTGACACGCGAGTGAATATTCATTACGAAACTAGACCAATCATTTCACGTCTGGTATTCAGAATACGTCTTTGACGTAAGAGAGCGATCTATGAGGTATTAAAGGTTACGACGTTAACAAACGATTCTCTACCGCAGTCTGTACAATTGAGCATTGTGTGAACAAGCTTGCCTATACTATAATACATACTTTGCACCTACACCTACATAACTATACATGATCTCGAAAAGATCGCCCAGTCTTTGAAACGCAGGTAGATGACAATTTGCCTGTCACTTTCCATTCCATTCGAAGAATCGAATCACACAGATATAGTCGTCGCTGCTGATCTTAAGAAAAGGATTCATGACGTAAAGGAAATCCCAAAAACGTTCTCTTTTCAGAATAAACTCACCGTCACTATGATACGTCGTATAACATGACCCTGCAGTATATGCGCCAGTGAACAATTACGTTCTTCACACACTCCGTGGTTTGATAATAGGTGAGTAAGATGTGCGTACGTTCCGAGCAGATGAAAGTATATGTATGCATAATGCATGTGCACTTCCTCTTACGAGTATATATGGCAAGTATCGTCATACCGTGTGCACGTAATACGTAAAGCAGTTATAGGAGGTTAGATGCAGCACAGGTATAGGCATAAATGGGAACATTTTTAGGTCAATTTGCGACGTATTGTTAGCTTCTATAGCTTCTAGCGTTTAGCTCCGAGACTCTAGACTCTAGTAGACTTTAGTCTCTAAACGCTACCAGAGTATAGAAAAAATAGTTAAAAGAGAGAATTTTTCCTTCAAAGTTGGAGATTACTCATGAGGAACGAATGAAACATGATGTATGCCGAAACCGGACACAGTGAGACTGAGACTGAATGATATTTTGTGGGCTTTCGATATACGAACGAGAGTGAAGTCAATCAAGAAGTATTAGTAGTCATCGTGTGAGCAAAACGAGTTTCTGGATATCAGCTAAATGATGAAATGTTCGAGCGAAATTGAACTATTTGTATGCAGAATGGCAAATGTGTGTAGATCGATGTAGATGGAATTTCAGTTCCAGCTATTTTGAACAATAATTAATAAACGCGTACCAAGAAACTGGTTGATATTTTCTTCTATGACATAACTCAAAATTTGCGCAATGAGATACAATACTGCTTATGGCAAAACGCAATAACGCAGTAAATTTCTTTAAAATCTATTCAGCAATCGATCCATGTTGGAAAGGCATTTTTTCCATCCTGCTACCCCCTTCGTATCCAAATTCCAAAATTGACTATACTCAGTGGAAAGGCGCAGGATGTCAAGAAGTACCGACGAAACAAATTCCATTGAAATCGCACAAAGTATTACCAAGATATTAACAGACTATGACTTGAAAAATTTCTCAACAACAGATTTTGCTTTATTCAAAGTATTCGAGACGTGCCGAATTTCGTTACCAACAGTCAACTCCTTCGAAAGGTATTTAATTACGTTCTACGTGAGAAACAAATTCATTGAATGCGCAAACTCAGCACACGTGTTTCACTACCAAATGCACCTTTCATTTTGAGAGAATGGAGCATGAGCTGATTGTCTTCAAATTGTCAAGTTCTTTGAGCAACGAAATGATATATCATTTCGACAATTATTTGTATAACCAAAGGGATGAAGTTCAAGGACTGTGTGATCGAATTTACCATTCGAAGAACAGTGGTATGGATTTACTTCGAGAAAAACTGTATCCAAGAGCTTCCGAACTTTTCAACTGCGCAGGCAATTGTGGACTACACGTGTCAGTGTAAAATCTAAGCTGCCTCAATATGAACAAGGGGACGCGGTTTGATCAGCTGTACTATGCCTAGCATAGCACAGTTGTTGTTATTATCGTGATTATTACAATCTTCCGCGCTTATCAATTCCGCCCACGAAACCCTACATCCATTATATAGCGCGGGTTACGAAATGCACGTGCTGGGCATAATCATGCAGCAGTACTATACAACTCAATGCGTCCGTTTAGCCAGCTTCCGGTTTCCTGTAAACGACGTTTACAGTTAATACAACAACCTCACCGTGTCCGGACGACGATCGAGTATAAGGATGGACAAGTAAGTAGAAGTCAGTTGATTGTGTGCAAGAATGAATATGGAGAGATATTACACCTATCCATCCACGCAAACGCTTCATTACCTTCACGTTACCTCATCGCACTTCACCTGCAAACCTATTACACACAAACACACACACACGGAAAAGGTACCACTGTACTCTACATGCATGTGTCAGTCGCATTGTTGACCCCATTATCTATAGGTGTGGTCAGATTACTGACAAAGACAATGTTACAAGCTCGGTTTCAAGGTTTGCTCAAGTCTTGCAGAACCTTTTATTACACATACGACGGTATCTGATCATCAAAATCTAATCATCAGCTGTTAGTCATCGGAGAGATCGGGGCAACATGCGGTATACCTACTCGCAAATAACAACAAAAACGATGGTAATCAAACGGAATGTTTTTCAACTGTCGTGATTTCGAAACGTCTTCACCTTGTTACACATTTTCTTTATTCCTTTTTCCTCCCAATTAATTTTCAAACTAATTGTAGGAAAATATGTTGACTGGAATAGAATGAGTAGTTTCTCAGACTTGGTTTGAAACATTGAAGAAACGTGCGATACAGAATCGCTTCTTTTAGAATGAACCAAAATTCTATTTTACATCGTCATGAAATTATTGGCCTTCGTTCTCCTTTGAAGAATTTTCATAGTACCATCCGGCTTTTTGGTTCGATGAATCAACAGCTTGATAAAAGCTAAGAAAAATAGATAGATTCTCGTAAAATGAACTTCTAAAAGATAAAGAATCGATTTTTTAATCTCTCAACCGTAAATTTCGGTTAACAATTAAATCATTAACATTTTCTGATGAAGACTGGAAACTTTGAAAGTACATATTATTGAATAATCCTAGTAGACAATACTCGTATGATCATCGTGTACTGCACATCGCGAGTACATGCGGACATTTGTATTCGAAACGTTCTTGTTTACAGTTATAGTCTCGATAATTTAATCGTACGGTTAGACTACGACCACCATATGTATGCTATATATATGTATGTAGTTATATTTATACGGATCGGTTTGGCTCGTACAAGTTTCATACCTATATCATGTATACAGATATAGATATATATACCTATGTTCATGAGTCAGCTGTGCTATACTGGGGCTTACAGCACGCACATATTCATATATGTAAACACATGTTTATGCAGCATATAGTGATCCGTGGCAATGAACCAGAGGACGGCAAAGCCCCCGCCGGTATAACATACGTATATACGTATTATACGAATACCCGCAACTATAATAGCTCGCAAAATTTTTTAACTCCGAATCACTTTTTTGCTTAAACAAATCCGGAAGTCCTTTCGTACATTTACACGTACGTAAAATTAAGAATGAATTTTGAAAACAACCATATATTCGTCTGTTTTATCAGATTGCTAAGTTGGTTCTGATTTCTCCTACCGACGTCCCACAACGAATGATCTAACGTGTTTTTCAAAAGATTTAAAAACACAATATGCTACGATCTTCAAGATCCACGGCTATAAGTTCAACACCTAGAAATATTCTCTATAATTGTCTTGTATCTAGAAAATCGTACGTAGAATATTTCCAAATTTCTTAATTAATTCAGTAATCGTAATTCAGGGCATTTGGGCCAGGTTTCGCAAATATTCAGGAAGGTAGGAATTTTTGAGGATCAAAGAGGTCGACTTGTTCTATAGAATATATTGAAACCATCTGCGATTGCAGCATCCCATACGCGAAAAGTATTATTTCTTTTCTCACTACATGTGCAGTACGATAGAAAAAAATGTGGATTTGACATTGACGTAGGTAGACGTACCTATAAATTGAAGTAAAAATTCCACCGTGTAGCCAACCAACCGCGACTTTTAATTGAGTGCAACGCGTTTAATTGAGTTTCCACATTCTAGGCGCCAGTGTTATCCGCGTTGATTCAACTATCTATACTACACGTATATAGCTCGCGATTGCACTCACGTGTGAGTGAGTGAGAAGTACATAGAAAATCTGCACTGTATAACTGGAAAGATCCATTTATATACACTCTCGACTTACTGAGCGGGAAAGGTTCTTCGATAAAACCGAGTCTGCTCGGAAGAATTTCTACTTGAACTTAATCTCTCCTTCCACCACTAATTCCTTTTATTTCTCTAAGTCCGCCATTTACTCTCGCGTTTTACTCGAACCTATAGGTATGTACATCAGTGCAAACTTCTTTCGATCCCGATCCCATGTACAGCCACTCCAGTTTGTAAAGATCAACCATTTTTTTTTGCTTTTCATCACGTAGGTGAGAGGAATTTTCGAAAACGACTTTTCTGATTCCCGAACATATTTTTGACTTCTCAAACCTTTTTAGCTGATGCCAAACATGATTTTAAACTTACATTGATCTGTCTGTCTGTAAGAAACGGATAAGCTGGAAAAGGAAATTATAGCTGCATAGCAAAATTTGAGACTTTTCAGGATTAGAGCATATTGTACCCTAACGATGGAAAATTGCCATATATGCCATTGATTAGAAGATCGACCGATAGGGTCAACTTTAACTTTGAAATTGAATCGAAATAAAATTACGCGGTGATCTGGACAACGGGCGAAGAGAAAAATTTGAAACTTAGCAGGGTTATAGCTTGTCTATTTTGATGGTGAAAAATTGCCATGTCTCATTAAGATTGATCGTCCGGTTCGGTCAGAAGAAGTCATGCCATCTAAATTGAACGAGAAAAAAAGTAATCAGAGGCGGTGCAAAGTCCATAGGTTTTCCAATTAGTTCCTTTTTTTTTGTTCGTATTGGTTAATTTTTTCGAACTCCGAAGATAAAAAGCATTTCCTCGAATCCGTATGGTAGCTCTCATGATTTTTTGGAGTTCGAATAAAAACCTGTACCCAAGTATTGTACATATTATATGATGAATTCAGCCTTCGCGAGCTAACGACCCTTATGTAAATGGAAAAACAGTTTTTGTACTGTTCAGAATAGGTATCCGTATAGGATATAATATGCCCTGAGGAAAAAGTGGGAGGAGATAAACTGCAGCATTCTTGCATACATTAGAAGAAGAGAAGACGCGGTTGTTCCGTACACATCTGTACGGTGTAACAACAAGATTTACATCCACGTACGTGTACAGAGAAAGATGCCCTGCGCTGGTTTACGTATTAAGATATGCATGCTTTTATGTACGTACATACCTATCATGTATATCTTCAGATGTAACTTGAGTGGCTACTCCCCGAAGAGTGTTAAGAAAAATTTGGAGTACTTGAAAGTCAAGAAATCTCACTCGAGGTGGTTCAACCCCCTGAGCAGGGCACAAAGGTGCTTTAAGATGAGTGTATTAAATATACGTTTCATACCAGGGTGAAATTTTCGTCACTTACCTAAAAGCCACCACGTTTTGATCCACGATTTTTTTTTTCTCTTTCAACTCGCTGTGTATAATTCTGGGTTCAAGAATGGGAGCTTGGGATCAGACATATACCAAGGCGTGTATGAATTGCTTTCGGAGAACCTTCTTCCGGCGACTTTCAAAGAGTTCAAAAGACGATTGAAAGAACGTTTTTCAATATCCATTCACGTCGTCAGAACTGTGTTTATTGGCGCTAAGGTCTCAAGTCAACACACAAATACATATTACATTCGTCTGTATCTACCAACGACGATTCCAGCAAATACGTATTACACTCGATATACTGTCGGTTATAATGCGAACAGTGAGGCATGGTAGAAAGTATAGGAACCGATCAAAGTAAATCTTTCTAGCCTGTGTTTAGGTGTTACATGCGACTTTATCAGCATGCCATTAAGCTCCAGTTTATGAATAGAATTTCAATCTTCGGAAGTTAGATATAACAAGAAGGCCGATGCACTGTTCCCATCCGAATATTATCCAAATTCCTTTTTTCCTCTGCCCCCTGTACACTGTTATAGCCCATGGCGCCCTTTATTGGACCATTAAACCCAATGCAGGAAATGCAATGCGCTTCATCCTGTCGCTGCTTCATTCATACTCTCAGCCCCACGAGTCCTCCACAAAATCTGCATATGTTCATACACGTGCACGGTATCCCATGTTTTAGATACTGATGAATGGTGGCATCGGTGAGCTAGTAGTCTACGCATTGAAGATGTTTCACCCAGGATTCGATCAAATGGAGGAAATTATACAATATTTTGATCATGGAGTCAATGCTTCTCATCATTTTTTGATCGGAGAGTTTTTGCTATGCGTTGAACCGCGGTAGGTGCGAGCGTCCATGGTTTAGTTGACCCTAGACCTGGGTTGGAGAAAAAGAAGAAGCACCATATGGAAAACCCCCCATCCATTTTACAGAAGAGTCAGAATCGTATGTTGATCTTCAATGCAAATAATAGTGGTAATTTAAGTAGATGAAAGGCAACTGCTTTTGAGTGCACGAGACAGTAAAATCATTTCCTTCAAAATCATTTAGTCATGTCAATTCTTCAGTTAAATAACGTTTGAGTATTTAGGTTCAAAGACAAATGAAAATAACATCTCGTTAAACTTGGCTTTCGTCGAATTTTGGTAAGTGAACCCGGATTTTTTCACCCTGCATCTTGCGTTGAACTGTTTTCCTTCCTATTTCTTCGCACCGAAACAAACCGCGGTGAAAGCCAGTGTGTAATCAAACAAATAAACTTCATAGCCGAGGAACTGGAAATCGCCTAATTATCGAAATTAAGACTCACTTGAATTGTGGAAGAAACTTCATCATTGGAGCATGACTCAATGACTGTTGGACCGAGTTCAGCGGAATTCACTGCATAAAAGCTTTTTACCATATACAGTATACTCAATTGCAGAATTTTTGCCGAGTCATAAAAGATACCCACTTTCTTGGTACGCATACTTTTTAATTATTCACCAAAATAGTCAGGACTGAACCTCCATGCATCAGCACAGATTATTATAGAATTCTCATTGCATTAGGACTTTCCTACTTTCCATTTTCAAAAAATCTGTGACTCAAATCGCCAGTAAATTATCCACTAAATGGAAGACCTTCTGATGTACAAGTTGATGAGTTAAACTGGTTCCCCTTGAGAGGGTAAAAAGAAAAAAGTCGTTTAAACGGGTGCGAAGTAATGAAATTAGGCCGTGGGATGATATACGATATTGATATTGATCATTGGCCGAGATGATGCAGCGCACACATACGAATTCATTTGAGAAAGACAGAATGTAGTTCAAACTGTTCATTTAAATCATCTCGCGAGGCAAAAGCCTGCAGGAACAGCACAAAGTACTACCGAGGCGAGAGGCGTGCGGATATTTATAAGTATTTCAAAAATACACGGACGCCGTTTTCAAGATGGAAAAAATAAAAGTCCAGACCTCTGACCACTCATCAGAGGCAGTTCTCGGGATAGTCTCGCGACCAAACGGTGACACATAGTCAGTCCATCGCCCCGATTCTCCCCCCGTTTCTGTCACATCTGCTAATCCGTTAATCTCTGCTTTTTGCATCATCCGGTATTAGGCCCCTGGCGCCTTCCACACGGTTCCCCCTTTTCATTTCTTTTTTCTTTTTCATTTTTTTTTTTTTTTCTTACTCTCTTTTCTCCAAGTGCGTCATTCCCGGTACATCCAATCTAGGGTGACGTTGCAAACGGCGATTGGCACCTCCGTGTCTTTGACCGCAGCGTGTTCTATTCATTCTCCCTTTTGCAAAGGTCGATGAATCGTGAAATTGGTGTCACAAATTTGAAAACCTCTTACGAGAATCCAGCCACATGATCGATGGGAGGTTTTAAGGCTGTCAAAATGTCGCGATTGCAGAAGACAAAATTGAACATTCTTTTTCCACTGAATCACTGATCGGTCTAAAAATTGAATTTGATCATTTCTTCTAGTCAATTGATGAAGGCTTGTAGTGTTTCAAACGATTTTGATGATAGAAAAGTCTCAACTGGACCGAAATTTGAGTGCTTCATCAATTCGTGCATGTCATGAGAAGTTTCGGGATGAGACGATTGCAATTATGTAAATGAACGTTTGATGAAGAAATATAAACTGATCCTGAACTATCCGTCAGTTTTTTAACTACGACACAGAAGACAGAAGACAGACAGAAGGATCATTTGTTACGGATGTAGTCGAATACGAAAAGCGGAAAACGAATAAGCAATGAATGGATTCAGACACGCAGATTCCACTTTGCATCTTCTTGCATTTCGCTTCGTAGCAATTCTTAAGATTACCCACCCAACCCGGAAGCAGAAAGAAGAAGAAGAAGAGATTCATCCCAGGTGCACCGTTTCTGGAGCAACCATTTTGTTCCTACAACTCAGTTCGTTGTGAAGTATTCCTTTAACTCATTCATTCGTTCGTTCACCCGTTTATTCATTCATTTATTTGTTCAGAGGTAAAGCAACGTCGGTACAAAACACCAGACTCCTGCAGTATACCACTATAAGGTGGAACAAAAGGGTTCAGGCTCAGGTAATATCTCTCGACAATAAATATCGTCCGTATGAACGTCCCGTAGTTATACACGTTATATATTATATTCGAATACCTTGTGGGACCAAAACGACGCTTCATCATCTCCTCGAGGAAAATTTTCCAATTTTTTTTTTTTCTTTTATCACAGGACTGTTATGCAAAAAGCTTGGAACAAGAAGGACTCAGGAATTTCTCTCCTACTTCTGTCATTTCCACGGAGACATCTTTGAAGCAAACATTTTTTACCACATGTATATGTGTGTTCAACCAGGTATTGCATTGCATCGCATCGCTGTTATAGATTTACATGTATAATTAGAAATTCAAATGAAACTATACCTAATGCATTCTTGCAGTGCAATAGATCGTGGCAATAAATAAACACGCGTGTACCTCACGTCAAATATGAATTTTCAACTCCTCCCGCAACTCTGTACGCATATTTAAGTATGCAGGGTGTGATGACCCGCATCTTGATGCTGAGATGATTATTTTTCAGATCCATAACACGTTTCTAGGAAGATATATAGAGGACTAGGTAGGTAGGTATCTACTTCCGGAGATCTGATAGCGGGTTGTTATGAGTTGTTTAGAAATGTCTTAGGTAACGATATTCGGGATGAGCTGTAGCAGTACGTTTATAAATACATGGGGCATTCAATGCCAAATCAACAAGACGTGATCCTGAACAGCTCTCACACTTCTCCCCCCAAAAAATTTCCTATACAATGGGTTTCACCTTAGAAACGGAGCCAAAAAAATTCACTTTTTTAGGTAAACTATATGGGAATCAAACGTTAGAATCCCTCAGCAAAAATATATGGAACAAAAAATCTCCCCGAACAATGGGAGCAAGTGAAGATTGAAATTCCGAATTTCAAAAGGTGCGAAAATTCAGAATTTTCACACTATACCGACTCACAGTTTTTCGAAAGATTATTTCCTCGAAAGTCTACGTAGCCAATTAGAAAACCTCCGTATATATGGAAACACCGGAGGTTCAAAGTTTTGAAAGTTGAAGATCCGAATGGCCAAAACTCCGAATTTCGGAATTTGCTTATGCAATGTCGTTTATTTCGAAGCCTTGTCATGGGCTTCCCTGAAATTTGCGGATTTTTTTACTTTCTGAGATCTGAACTTCCAGATATTTGAGTTGTCTGCATTTCGACTTTCCGGAATTCGCAAATTCTGAACTCTGACATTTCTAGAAACTTAGAATTGCGTCTCAAATAAATTCGAAATTTTGACCATTCGGAACTTTTCGACTTCGGAACTTCAATCCCGCCCCCAAACAGAAGAATTCCAATCTCATTTTCGTATATCAAAATCATCCTTCACAATACCGTAAAACACATACAAATTTGAAAAATGAAGAAACGTTTCAACACCAAACTGCCCGAAAATTTGTGAAAACTATCGTATGAAAACATGTTCATGATGACCGTGAAATGGTTTCAGCGGCCGCCGCAAGCTGCCTCACGATTTCGAAAAATACTTATTCTGCATTTCGTTCAAATTTACGATTGTCGATTATTTTCGAAAAAAAACGCATCCGACCGTAGCACTCACTGCGTAGGTAACAATTTTTTTAGGATTCGAGTTCCGTGCCATACGGCAAAGAGCCAAAAGCTGTATTTTTCGTGAAGAACACAACAACTGCACAGCGGTGAGTCAAATCTTGGTAAAACGACATATACGTACGCGTAAATAAGCGCATATAGCAAGTCGCGACGAGAAGAATTGCGCTTTACTTATAACGCAGCAATACCAGAAAGATCAGACTTTGGGTCTTTGGTTATAACCGTATGGTATTATGGTCTGAGGGATAATACCGCCGCACGCGTGGACGGATTTCGGTTGTTAATATTTCACTGCCAAACGATGGCTGAGGTCCAAGAATTCCGAGTTTCAAAACGAGAAAAACGATCCACTGCCCTGTATACGCAGAGAAGCGAAGTGGAGCTTCGGCAGTTAGAAGGCTCACGTTATGTGTGATAAACAAACAAGAAATGGCGCCAGAAAATAACAAAAAAAAGATATATATAAAAACCCGCAAAACACAAGGCAGCGAGAAATTTTCAACTGCATACATAGTTAGGCATATATGTATAGGTTAGAGTTTAATGAACCACCTGAAGTACGGTCAGTTTAGCAATGACTAATTACTTTCCATTTCTTAGCCTCAAAGTCCATCGCTCTTTTTATCTAGGCCATTCGATCGATGAGATTGATCGTGAACAAGAATTTTTCGGAAACTCATTTTCCCAGCGTTTAAGAAAATAAACCGTCATAAAGGTGTAGAAAGAACCAATAAAAAAAAAAATTCAAATTGTAGTAATTTTGAAGATGAAAGCAGATTAGTCAGTCTTTGAAAAAATGAAATCGCATCATCTAGTATTTTAGAAAAACAGAAAAAAATGATACGAAGATATGACATAAGAACAATATCTAGGTATGTTCACAAGAGGAAAGAATCTCTTTAAAATATAAAATGGAATTGAAATCCTTGCGCAAGACGTTAACCGGGATAAGAAGTAAGATAGTGGTTGGATATCCAGGATGTGGACAGAAGTAAAGTGGGTAAGCCTTATCGCGTAGCTAATCGGATTCTCTTCCTGCCTCCATCTTTTTCTATTTCCTTTTTTCTTCTTCTTCATTTTATCATTTTTTTTTTTTTAATTTTCATCCTATATATCTTGCGTATTTTCCCTGCACGAGGAATGAAAGTAAGAAGTGTATATATAAGTTCATAAAAAAAAATGCACTCAAGCAAACGTATTACCTACACTTTTGGAGCAAGCGGGAATTTTCCAAGCAACAATTAGGAAAAGCAGAAAATCAGGTAGGCAGATAAAAGTTCGCAAATACAGCTCGGATTGAAAAAAAAAAACCACCAAAATACAGTTTGAAAAATCCTTTCTCTCTCTTTTTCTCATGCAATTTTGCGTGTGCGTTGATATATACGAACCGAAATAAAAACTAGAACGAGAGAGGATCCTTCTGAGATCCTAAAAATATGTAAATGCGGATCTGTTGTGCTATATATTGTGATAATCGTATGAACAGGCGGATACCTTCGTCAGCAGCGTGAGCAAAAATATAGTAATTAGCAAACACGAAGAAGATATAATAATATATAGAGAATGTGAGCGAAGAAGTTTCTAGAATCTAGGTTAACTAAGCGCCTTTCTTTGGTAAATTCTCATCTGGTACTGGGCTCGCAGTTAATTAGCAAGATAAATGAGAGAGCAAATTTCATCTCTCAGGGTCAAAGAGCGAAACACAAGAAAGTCAAATATTTTGTTGAAGCTGCAGTGCAAAACAGAAGACGCAAAATACGTATTTAGATATTATACAAAACATGTAAAAAGAGGAGAAAAAATAAGAATCAAATAAACAGGAGAGAAAAAAACAGAGGAAAAAAAAAAGAAAAAACGAGAAAGATTGCTTGGCTAGGAAAAAGAAGCAAAAAAAGAGAAGAGACGAAGTGAAAATCTGCCAACACCGCAACCGATAGATCCATGTACCTAAATATTATTTCACAAAAACTAAGCCCCTATTGGCTTTCTTGAAATCCAGGTAGCCTCTGCCCATAAGCAAGGGTCACGAAATGTTCCGAGGCCCAGGTAAGTCGACGAGGGTTTCAAGAGCGAGCCAGGGGGAGACGGGTGCCGCCTGAGATCTAAATCTCCAGGTAGAAAGGAGGGAGAAATCTTATTCTCAAAAACAAAACAAAAAAAAAAAGAAGTGAAATGCAGCTTGCCATGGGGATGAAGAAACTAGATCAAATAATATGCTGCTAGCTATTCCCATATTTGAGAGTAAGAAAAATAAAATAAAATATCATAGAGTATAGGAAGAAGAAATTGCGTGAATTGATATGAGAACTCAGGAAGATGAAAAAATGTAAATGAAATCAAATGAAATAAAAAGTGAGTATATTCTTTGAAAGAGGTCAGAGGGTATAGAAAATTGACCGAATTATTAATACGCAACGATTGCAGACTCTCGCGATCTCTTGTCCCTGACTAATTGAGCTTGTTAAACGACGATGTCATGCCGTCGACATCGACATCGACTAACCTGAATTCTTAACGACACACATTATTATTATGCGTAACACGGTTGTCGCAGAGATAGTGAGAGAGATTGCCAATTAAATCAGCTATCGAATTAGAACCCAACGTCATTTTGATTACCTTTGTATTTAGAAATTTCAATAAATTATTATTCTATGTACCTACATAGAGTGGAACTCGAAGGGAAAAGACGCGACACTCAAAACTGCAACGTAAATTCGAATTCGTTTATCAAGCAATGACGACGAAAAAAATTGGAGTGTGAAATGGTTGCTCTGCAATATATTTGAATTAATTTTTTCTACCGTGTGTCATAACACAAACACATCTAATTTAAAGCTGAAATTTCTTTGCTGAATTTTTTTCTGAAATTGACCTTTGCTGTTATCAGTAATTTTTTTTTTTTTTTATAAATTCTCCAAAACTTCCCAGACTTTTTCATAAATTGCAAATTCCGTCACCATCCTGACTCACATCTGATCTAATTTTTTCTATATCGCATTAAGGAAAATTTCAGACGAAAATTTTTTCTGCTACGTACATGAAATTGTTGGATTGTTGTTGAATTATTCGAAAAATTCTGAACATGAATAAAGCACCTGAATGAAACGGAGCTTGATTACTTCGGCTGTATTGTTGTTCTATCTATACGCGACTATGTCTGCTCGTCGTCACCATCAGTCTATATCGATTATCTGCCGAACGGTTTGCAACATTACTGTTTACCTAGCTGATAAACGAGCTGTGCAAACCCAGGTTACGTTACGTTGAGACATAGAGGAGATAAAACGCGGGCACGTAGGTAGGTGTGTATATATAAATGTTAGATAAACCGCGGAACTCCGAAGTTATATACCTGTACGTACAAGAGGCATATTTATATTCTAGATTTCAGTTTCCCAATTTTCTAGCATATTATTCTTCCGCAATGCATACTTTCAAGTAATAGCACGTGGTTTGGTGCGTATTTACGTAATTATGCACATGCAGTACCACATTAATGATATAAATGATCTCTATAATATATTAGTAGATTATTCAATAGTACAACATACTCGAATATATTGTCAGCTGTGAACATAACTAATTGAATACTATAGGTTCCCATTATCGTATCATCATTAGTTTTCATCTAATCGATTGCGTCAAATGAAAACAATGAAATTCTAATTGAAGTTGATACTGACGAGGAGCTGACAAATGCATTACTAGCAGTTTTGCGTATATATATATGTATGCATCGTCACGTGCAGATGCTGCAGTGTCATCATATCATCTCTAGTTTGAGATCTAACTTTCTCCTCATGTTTCTCATACAATTTTACTCGCAAACGAGAGAACAGTGCTTTTTCAAAATCGCTTATTATCGTATAACGTTATTCACTCGATGTATGTGGGTACAGAAATTCCCCCATCTATTTTCATCATTATATAACAATTTGATAATAATCATGGGATTTTCGGTTTATTCCCGAAACCATTTTCCTCACGTTATCACAATTGTTGTGTATAGAAATGATGTGCTAAATTTTTAATATAATATATGCTACTAATAGTCCCTGAGGCATGCAATAATAAATACGAAACTGGAAAACGTTGCCATTACTCAATCAAGAGGAATTTTATTTGACCTTCAAAATCGATAATCCACGCATATTCCCAGCCATTATATCAAAATTTCTTCCTTCATATTTCAATCCCGAATCTAAATTAGTCGAAATATTTAAATGAATGTCCTAACATTTGAGAAAGGAACCGAAAATTCCACAGTCAATGAAAAAACAGTTGTGTATAGATTTGAAAGACAAAGTTGGCAAATTTCGATTCATTTCTTATACCCTCATACCTACATACAAAAGCCTTGAAAAAACATGCTTTCTTTTGATCAAATTCGTAGAAAAATCAAAACCGTCTTAAAATCAATACGTACTTAAAATCAAATTGAATAAAATGAAGAAAGAATAGCCTTACCTTAACAGTGACGCTGTTTGTGGAGCCCTTAATCAAGTCGATGATTTCCTCCCTAGACTTGTCGTTGACGTTGATGCCGTTAACTTCGATCAGTCTATCGCCAGGAAGTAATCCAGTTTCGTTATTATTTTGCACAATAGCACCAGGCTCAGCAAAAATGACAGGCCTCATTTGAGTAACACCGTTAGCACCTCGTTCCACAATCATAGCACGTCTTAAAGAGAATCCAAAGTCATTTCTGGGCGGCGGTTGTCTCTGTATTGTTAATTCCCTAGGATCTGGTAGCTTGAGTGGTACTATTTCAGGCAGGGCAAGTTCTACTCCTTGTTCTTCAAAAGAACCGGACGATCTCCACCTTGAGAAACCCTGACTTTCCCCAACGGGTGACATACTGAAAGGCGGTGTAGCAAAACTCGAGTTTGTAGTGTCGGTCAAAGAATCCGCAGATGGACTGGCACTGGTAACAACTTGCAAAAGTTTGTTTTCCCTGTGCTGAGGACTTCTTCTGTAAGATTCTTCCTCGCTAAGTCCGTCGTCTTTGCCGATACTCAGATTATTCAAGTTGGGAACATTCTGATAGGCGATCACTTCGTTTTGCAGGGTGTTTCTCACCAAGACGTTGGAGTCTTGATGGTTGTTTTCGTTCCCATTCTGAACCACGCTGACTTCGGAAGTTATGCTGGTAATACTGAGTCTCGGGCCCTTAAGGATTCCCCTTTTTGGAGGCTTTGGCGGAAGCGGAGGCAGAGTCTTTCCTCCAGCGGTAGTTGACAAAGAAGTCAATGACGCTTCGGATGAATCGCTCTGTGTCAATCCGTCGCCTGTTCCTCGAGACCAGCTCGTTCCTGCAGGGTGGTGAATACTTTCTAATAAATCTCTGTCTAGGGGAGCAAAAAACGAGGCACTGTAGTCCGCCGTTATTCCGCTGGGAAGCTTCTCCTTTTCTTTACGTCTACCACGAATTTTCAACGATCTTCGTACCTGTAACGGAATAATTTTTCAGTTTATTTTTCAAAGGGATGAGTAAAAGTAAAACTGGATGGGTAAACATCCAGTGCTAATTTTTAGGGAAGAAAACAATAAACATGGGGAAAAATATATTTTCTAGTTCAACAAATGCATCGTAATAAATTCTTCAGTTAGACTAGAAGAAAAATATGAACAATATTAGCAAGAATGGAGTGTTGGATGAATTGAATCTACTTTTGGAGTCCATGCGTTCGTGATTTCATTTCTGTTTGAGCAAATGGTCAAAGTTTATCTTATTCTTCATCCGAAATGTAGTGAACAAAGAATTTACTTGAATTTATTTGTATTACACGAGAGTTTTTCAATACAGGAATCTTTCCATCATATTGAATTCTACTGTTGAAGTTCAATTATGCAGATTAGCAGAAAATGAGTGAAAAACATCGTTTGCGGAGTCATTTAATCAGAAATTTGACTAAGTCCTAAGCGGAGAGAGGAAATTAATTTCAATTTAGATCTGAAACAAAGTGAGTAAGAATTGATCCAGGAGTTAAATTCTGATGTCAAAGTGGAGAGAAGTATGAAAAGATGGAAAACTGAGTGAAAAAAGATTTTTAAATAGAATTTTGTTATTGGAGTCGAATTACCAATAGTTTGAATTTACTTCGATCCAAAAAAACAAAACAAAATAAATTTCATTCTAGGTTCGAAGCGATAATGAAAAAGTAACAAAATACTAAATCAACAAGTAAACAATAACATCGAGATGGGATGGAAAAGGAAAAGAAAACTGTTAATTTAGAAACGAGTGTGACATGCGTCTTGTACTTTTTAATCGCGAGTGAAAATGAAGGTGTGATTTTCGAAAGGGCATATCGGAGTTAGTGAAAAAAAGGGACGAAATATAAGAAAAGGAGGAAGAGGAAAGTAAGAAGAGCGAGAAGGTAGAAGGTGGAAGGTATCCTCGCCTCGTCAAGCCGGAGGAGTTCCTCAGCCGACATGCTGCCGCGATCCCGTTTTTTAATTTCCTTCCTTTCCTTCTTCTCTCGTTTACGTTTCTCCTTGTCATCTTTCTCGGCGACTTTTTTCATGAAATTAAACATGTTGCACCGTAATAATATGCACTTATTTCACGCTTCTCTTTCAACAAGAATCAATAATTCACCACTACTCATCCCTTCAGTCGCCGGCGACTGGGAGCGAGATCTTTGATATATACGACTTTTAGATTTTATCCAACTGCTATTGGCCTTCGCCATAAACTCAAATATTTATTATTCACACCCCCTAATAATTCGATTCGATTTCAATCGAATAATTATTACCGAATCTAACAACCCCGAGATCCAGCCTCTCTTTTGGGCTCGCTATATGAAATTCACGCTTGGCCGCCGAAATTGACAGCCAACACAACACGAGACGTCACAACACTGCAACCGCGTTAACATACATACATACATACATTTTTCTATGTAAGATAATCGACCGGGTTTTATTATATCGACATATCGAACAACGTAACCTGCAGCCTTTGTCTATGGCGTATTTACCGAACTGTAAACACCGATTGTGCTATTATTTCTTTGAAATACATACGCGCAGCACCGAATGTCCACCACCTTGTTGGTGTTGGACGGCACACTGTCATGGCAGTACGGCTAAATGCTTTACAAACGTCGCAGCCCACTCCGGCTCGGCTGTCTACGCCAGTGACACCTGGCGGTGTTCTTGACAACCGTCGGTTGGGTCAACGTAGATGTCGATAGCTGCTAAGTTCTAGGGATCTTTTCTACTCCGTAGATATGTTGAAGAGGATAACTAGGTGCGAGTCTACTTGATCGACTGCTGATAAATAATACATTTAGAATTACATATTCGCATATGAATTTGCCGTTTCCTTACCGGTGGAGGGGTGCTATTTGCTCTCCTCTGGCCAATATAGGAGATCGGGACGAAATCGGCACTTAGATCGGCTGAAAATTGATAGATTTTGCCTTATCTTTGAATTGTAAGTCATGATCAGAAAAGATTTTATAAGAAAGAAAAGACGTTTTAAAAGCTTCGGAAGACAAAATTACACATAAATTTCAGTTAAAAAAACACCTCTGATATAGTAAAATAAAAGTTTCTCAATAACTTACGGTCGAAGAGCCCACTTTGCTTTGGTTTGAAAATAAGAATATTATGAAATTATAATGAACTTGAAAGTTATAATTATCATGCAGCCAAACAGGATTGTTGAAACGGAGCAATGGCATAGGTGTTTAGAACATAATGTGGCTTTTTGATACAGCGAATAAAACAACAGATTACACGCGACCACCGACTTTCAAAATTAACGTTCTGATTCAGCATTTTTTAATTTTATTGGAATTCAAACGAATACTTTCTCTCAAAGTTATCTGATTATGTTACGATAGAAGATGAATTAGATGACGCGTTCAAATCTATTACTTCGAAAATGATAATTTCTACCCCGATGCGTCAGTACTGATTTATTCACAAACTTTTTCTCCTACAATTCTGTATGTTGTGATTTTTGTCATCACAAAAATGGGCGTCATAGATTCTATCTCGCATTTTATTTTTCAAGTATTTATTTGATTTCTTTCCAGTTTGTACATTTTTGGAACAATTACGAACGTTCTCTCGTTTGAAAAACAGTTGGCCAGGCAGATGTTCTAGTATTTCTGCTAATTTTAACATTATTTTTCAATTATTAAAATTATTTTTTTGGATCTATTCCGTTTCATCACTGCTCATTTAATGTAATAGGAAAGACGTAATGATGCGACCGTAACCGTGATTCAATTTTTAAATACACCCTATATTAAATCGTTCATTCTTACTTCTGAGGTGAAATCAAATTATGAATGATTTGTCAAACATTACTTGAAACATACAAAAAAAATGATTCGAACAAATAAGTTGTACCAAATGCATTAACATGCTGAAAGAAAAAATATTCAGAATAGTAAATGAAAATAGATCAAATGCAAGGCTAACTTTTTTTCTGTCAGAAGATATTCGTATAATCTTTCCGAGAATCTAACGAAAAAAATCACTTATATCCATCACGGCACCCAATTTTTTGGCGAAAACGAAAATAAAAAATCACAGAATTGTTGTAGGAAAATGGAATAAAATCGGAAGCGATCTTCAGGGGTATGTAGAACTATCATTCAAAAATCACCATCCAAATAGCAGGAGGTGAGGATTTTTGGTGAGATTAAAGTTTGGCATCAAATACTCCATATATAGCTTATACAGTTCTTCGTTCATTAGTAACCAAGCGTGCTGAATTGGATTTGAACAGTTGTCATGAGTTAATCAAATAATTGAGGATATAATTTTATCGTATTATACCTAAAGCAGAGTACGGAAGATTCCGTGTTTTCGCAAAAAAGCAAGCTGTTTTAACAGCATGGCGTAAGACTCGGGATGACTCGACGAGAATATTATTCCATACATGAAGTACGTCAACCCGAGTGCGCTCCATTTGTTGGCGTGTCGAACAAAAGTCCACGTGCGTCTCCGAAATTTCACACCTTCTTGAGAATTTCTCATATGATTTTCTTTTTGTTTTTCTTTCTTTTTGTTAAGCAAAATAGCATGTTCGTAACAAGTGCAAGGCACCAATTATTATTGTTCACGAACAATAATTAGCAAACGATTGATTTTTTTCTCGTACCTGCATGGTGAAGATTCAAATTCAACCAGTTTTTATACTTTTCCCCGTTTTGAACTGCAGGCAATCTCAATTGAAATTCGACTCCTATGCTGATCCTCTGAAATCTCCTGTATTAGATTTGACATGCAGTCAGTCAATCAACAGTCTGGCTATATTCGAAGTCCTGTATCGCAATTCGGAAACGCGATCATGCGAATATGTAATACATATAAAGAACATGGCTCATCACGACAAGACAGCGTGCCTAGTGCGTGATAATGACATTTTATTGTCGTTAGATACATATAACATAGTGGTTCAAGCTACGTCAAACATTATTGTTTTTTCCAGTCGATTTAACTTATCACAGAAGAATTTTGTGTCTCGAGTGCGCCGAGGTGGAACTTTGACACACGTGGCATGATGGAAATAAGTAATGTGACATGGGACGTCATAGTACGAAATATTGATTGGTCGCAGTGTCTAATGAACATTGCGGATTGCCGATTTCTATCTCCGCGTGCATAATATGAGCAACTGTTAGGGTTGGAGGTTATTAATTTCTATCGGAATTCAATGACCCATTTCCGCATTCGTGACGCCCGTAATATGCAATGGACTCGTTTTCAAGTCTACCTATAATTGATGATAGAATTGCAGTTTTTATAAAAAAAATGTCAGAACACTGGCCATCATCTGACATATGCTAGCAACTTTTACGGCTGTCAACTGAAACTCATGTTCCAGTTTCAATACTTATAATAAACAAATGCACATGCATTTTCGAATTAATCTGAAGCTGGATAATTTTGCCAGCGGAATTCCGAACGTTTTGAAAATCCTATCAGATGACTCGTCTCATATCATTATCGGATCCAACATGGCAAATTTAGAATTCCAGAGTTCGGATTCGGAATCCCTTCACCGCGGATTCTTGTTGAACTGATTTTTCCTTCGCGGCGTCTATAGCGGTTGGAAAATTTTCTGTAATTGATCCTCAGGGAACGATCGTTTTTTGACCTCGCTAGCTAGGCAACCATGCCTGTATAATAGTATACTGCTTGGAAATACTTGTGCTTATGAAAACTGTTAGAATCCCCTGAGTCCATCTCAATAAGATGGTGGAATTAGAAATTTCAGGGAAATGATGGTACAATTCGGGGATCGGTAGATCAATTTGCTGAAACATAGTTGTTCATGACGTTCGAGGAGTTGAAAGGTTAAACATGGCAATTACTTGCTTTTCGTTTTTCGCTGGGTGTAATTCTACCAAGAGTTGCCTTAATTAGTGGGTAATCAGCAAACGTTCTGCCCGAAAACAGTCTAGACCAAGCAGATCGAAATAAATAACAAATTTTTCCACGAGTTTCAGACTACATTATGCACGGGTACACGAACGGCTGAATGAAGACACGTTCTTTGATTCCCACAAATTGAATACTGACGGATGATCATCCCGCCGTGTACGTCATAATCACGCGACATGGGGAGCCTATAGCCCCAATTCTAGATTTGCACAAGTGTTGTATTGACGCACATTCCGACTGTTTCGGTCGGGTATATAAAGGGGTTTTGATGCTTTGGATATCAAGTGATCATCCGAAGTTCATCTGCTAAGAGCTAATTGTCAAGAATAGTCGAAGAAGATGGCGAAGTTTGCAACTGCTCTGTGTATCCTGTTCGTTGCCGTGGTAAGTACAGCTTGAACATACGCGTTGAAATCATCCACTCTGAACTCGATCTTTCTCATCTCCAAACCCACCTCGCGTCCCGGTTTGTTTCGACTTTATAAAAGGGGTTTAATTTCGACATTCACAATTCTTTGCAGGGGGCTCAAGGCCTGAACTTATTCGGCGGATTGTCGTCAATTGCAAGCGATGTAGCATCCAAAGTAGAAGCTGGTCTCCAGAAAGTTGACACAGCCTCGCAAACGGTTGAATCAGACGTCCAAAGCGCGATAGCATCTGCTGAAAATAAAACGGCGAGTGCGGACACCACCGTACAAGGATGGATTTCTGAGGTGAGTCTGAAAATCATTTCTAAATTGAATGCGATCCTACGAAATTAGTTGACTGGCGGAAACACTCGATAAATTTCTCCTTAAAACCTCGACACACCCAACAGTTGGCAGAGGAATTTGAAAAGGCCAAGGAGAACTTTGAAGCGCTAGCGACCAAGGTTGAAGCCATACGCACCTGCGTAACTTCAAACATCAACGTCACGGAAATAAATGCGGAAATTGCAGCCAATACGAGCAGCTGCTCCAGTGAAGCTCTGACCAAACTCAAGACCCAATACGAAACTACTTTGACTGCAGTCGAGACGTTCACAACCGCCGAAGCTACCTTCGCGGTCGCATACGAAGCCTGTGCAGCCAATCTCACGACTGTACTAGTGTGCCGTGCGAAAGTGAGTAGAAATCCGTTTTGTATGAGCATTCATTCTTCGCCATTGTTTCCCTATGGGAAAATGACACAGGGAATTCATTGGAAAGATCCAAATTCCCACCGTATGATGTAGAATTTCAGTATCAATCCATGAAAATTCGCGACGGATTCGAATGAATTTCCATGCATTAAATTATCAGACAATTGTTGCACACGAATTGTTAGCCTGATCAATGTCTCGCAAGATATTTGATACACATGGATGCGCGTAAGTAGGCCCCAGTGTGATGTACATTTGTATTTCCCATAGCTCTACGTGTCTGCGTCAGCTAACAGTACCGCCAGCGCCTACACTGCCCTGGTGTCTGACACGGAAGCGCTTTACGAAGATGCCGCCAGTTTCGAGACCACCTTGGCCGCCTGTGGCTCCAGCACTACCGTTGATGAAATTGAAAGTGGATGGAAAACCGATTCCGCCAAAATCAAGACATGCATCGAGAGTGTAATCTCTTCTTCTTCTTCATAACTTCCGCTACAGCGATACCGGTACCATTCAAGAAACGTAGCCCGAGTCTTGTTTATTGTGTCTATGCTGCAAAGACTTTCAATATAGCTGTCCATGCTGCGAAATAAAATATAGAGTTTTACCGCAACGTTGAATGATCTATATTCTGTTATCCATGTCCCTTATCCTGATTCTTTCACGTGCGTACAAATGTTTATCAGTTCACTCCACGGATCAATTTCTTCGATTTTACGCAACTGCTAACTTTTCCAAATCGAAATCATGAAATATTTCTTGGAGGATTCCATCTCTCCGTATTTGAACAGGATAAAATTCAGGAAAAAAACAGAAGAGTAGCCTGACTGAATCCAACCGATGAATTGTATGTACATACCTACAATGGGTATCATCATATTATACATTACATTTTCAATACACCGTGTTCAATTTTTTTTATAATACTGCGGCAACAATTACTCCGGAACGGTTCATCTGATCGGTATGAAGTTTGTACTGCAGTTGCATATCATTACGAACTAAGAAATTCCTAACTCTGCCAAACTTAGATTTATCAAAAATCTGTTGCATACAAGCCTGAAGGGTAACTTGAATACGAAAACTTTTGGCCGGAACCGTGCGGTCGCAGATTTCGGCGCAGCTTTCCGCCCACTGATACTTGAGTATGCTGCGATGGCCACAATTCTGATGCTACAGTAACCATTTCTTTCCAAATCAAAGCTGAGGTTGTAGACTTCCGAACAGTATTTTGTATTCATGTACCCGTACATATCTCTTAATACCATACTGTTGTGAAGAGTTTCAACGCTTTAATATGGAGCTAGAGATTTGGATACTCTCTCAACGCAGCTGCCAAATCTTGATTTTCCTCCGCCATCTACGCATAGTTCAAGTATTGTCCAAGTATCTGTTGACACTCTAGTGGAATGAGTGTAAATGGTTCATCAGAATAGTATTCCTTGAAATTATTCCAAAATAATGACATTCACTGTCCAGAATCATATTATACAACGGCACTACGATCAGTATATATTGCGCGAAGTCTGGAATCTTACCAGTATCTGAATTCAAATTCAGTTCTTCTCATTACCAGACCAATGAATTTCTATAATTTAAATAACGTTTAGTATTCCATTATCATGTCGTTAGCTGATTCTTTTCGCAGTCTAAACAGTACAAGAATATGCTCATTCGCAGGTAAGTTCAGTTTCCTCGTTGCCCACCTGAAACCTCATTCATGCAGCGAAATCTGCCCTACAATTTATCAAAGCTGTACAGTCCTGCCATCTGAATTGCAGTGATGCTCAAGGCTCTGTCAGTATAGAGGCATCATCAAGTGGGAACGGAAGTTGCGCGAAAGACCCCGTTTACGAACTTCTTTGACTTCAACGGGAAGTTGTCATTAGCCCCCAATACCCGAACATCGCTTATCGCGACAAGACGCAGCGTGGCCAGTGCGTGATTATGATTCATCAATATTTTTAGGTACACATCTGCTAAAGCTGCGAAAATACGCCATTATTTGGTAAATTAGTTCATATTATTTTTTCTTCCAGTCGGTTGAACCGATCGGCAGGTGGCATTATTTGCCTCCATTTATCGTGAGCTAATCAGCGAAATAGAGCTTCCATGTAGCCTGTTCATACATGAAATTATTGAGGAAGCGAGAAAAATTTATTCTGTACGGATATGAATTATAAAAATTTGCTTCATAGTTTCAGATTAGAAATATCAATCAATTATCTAACAGGATAACATTCTAACTATGATCTCACAAATAACTCGAATCTCTACTCGATTGAGACCGAAATTTTCGATTAGGAATTCCGGGCAAAGCTCAATTTTCTCCTGGACAGTCCTGAATTTTGATAAGCAAAAAATTTCTAAGTGCTTAGACTGATGCATTTCATTCACTCATCTCATGTTTGTTCCGAAAGCCTGCTAAAAATATATGAATAAAACCTCGACGGGTAGAGATTTGTACTTGTTGGTGGTCTGAACACGGGGCAAATGACTCGAAGGCTGATTCAACGAGAACAGAACGGGTGCCATGTTGTATTTTCATCTTTTTTTTTGTGTTTACCTACATTCTCGGACGAATCACGAACATTTTCCCACTGAAAAAAAGTGGGTCTTGAACTTGTTCTATTTTTTTCGATAATTCGAATATTTTTTTCTCAATAACTTGGATTATCTTCATTAATCGTTTATTCTCATTCTTCAGAAAAGATGAAACCATGAATGAATTGTCAAACACTACTTGAAACATACAAAAAATGATTGAAACAAATAATCTATAGCAAATACGTTAATATGTCGATAAAAAGAATGTTCGAAATGGCGACAAAAATATAAAAAATGCGAGGCCGACTTTTCCTCAGTCGGCGAAGATATTCGGAATTGATCCGAGAATGTACCTCAAAAAAATCATCTGAATCCACTTTTACGCTCGTTTGTTTGACGAAAAAAAAATCAGAAAACACAAAATTGTTGGAAAAAAATTGCAAAAAATTGAAAGTGATCTTCAGGGGTAGAACTGTCATTAAAAAAAATGTCATCGAAGTATGAGGGTATGACAGTTTTCAATTGATTGGTTTGGCGTGGAATGCCTAATACTTTTATACCATTCTGCGTTCATTAGTAACCAAGCGAGCAGAACTGGATTTGAACAGTTGGCATGACTTAAATAATTGAGGATTGTATGTACATACAATATTCGCATCATATTACACATAGAGTGGAAGACAAAGATTTTTTGTTTTCACAGAAAGCAAGCTGTTCCAACAGCATGACGAGGATTTCTCTTTTTTTTTCTTCTTCTTTTTCTTACACCGCGACAGTACGTCCGTAAGAAGCGTAAGCCACCAATGATCATAATTGTTCTCGAACAATCATTACCAAAATGTTCTTTTTTTTTTTTTTTTTTTTTCTTGTGCCTACGGTAAATAGTCAAATTCAACCTATTTTGATACATTTCGAACTGGCCAGTTCTAATCGCGCAGTGGAAATTCGACTGCCATATTTTCATTCTCTAGAATCTCCTATAGTAGATTTGAGATACACTTGTCAATCAACAGTCTGGTCATGTTCGAAGTCCTGTACATCACCATTTTTTTCCAGTCGATTGAACTTATCAGAGAACAATTTGGTGTCTCGAGCTCATCAAGGTGAAACTTCCACGTGGCATGAAGGAAAAAATTAACCTGACATATATATTTGCTCATATCGTTGACTGAATCAATCTGAAGCTGAACAGGTTTGCCGGCAGAATCCCTAAAATCTTCGAATTCCTGCCGGAATACGTGTCGCTCAAATCATTGTCGGATACAACATGGCGTATTTATAGAATTCCAGAGTCCGAATTCGGAATCATTTTGCTAGAGATTCTTGTTGAAATCATTTCTTATCTCTTGGCTTCTCCACTTGTTTGAAGGATTCCCATAATTGATCCTCTGGCTACAACAGTTCTCTGACGTCCCTATTCAGATGACTATACCTGTATAGTATACCTACTAACCGGAAATATTTTTGCATATGAAAACCGTTAAAATCCCGATCCCTCATCTCAATATGACAGTGAAATGAAAGCGTCAGAGTCTCAGGAAATTGACGGTGCAAGTCGGGAATCGGTATAGATCAATGTCTTGAAACACAGTTATGGTGTTTGAGGAGTCGAAAGGTGAAACATGGCGGAAGAATAATTTTCTTTTGGTAATTGTCGCTGGATAGAATTCTATCAAGAGTTGCCCCAATTAGTGAGTTATAGGCAAACGTTATGTCCACCAGCAATCTAGAACCAAGCAGATAGGAATAAATAAGTTATTCTTTTAACAGTTTCGGACTACATTTTGCACCAAGATGTGGACGGCTGAATAAACTCAAGTTCTATAATAATTCCAAGAAATTGAATATTTACGGATTAAAGTCCCGCCTAATATGGCATAATCACACGACACCGACAGCCTAGCACCGATTCCAGATTTACACAAGTGTTTGATTTACGACTGTTTCGATCGGGTATATAAAGGGGTTTTGATGCTTTGGATATCAAGTGATCATCCGAAGTTCATCTGCTAAGAGCTAATTGTCAAGAATAGTCGAAGAAGATGGCGAAGTTTGCAACTGCTCTGTGTATCCTGTTCGTTGCCGTGGTAAGTACAGCTTGAACATACGCGTTGAAATCATCCACTCTGAACTCGATCTTTCTCATCTCCAAACCCACCTCGCGTCCCGGTTTGTTTCGACTTTATAAAAGGGGTTTAATTTCGACATTCACAATTCTTTGCAGGGGGCTCAAGGCCTGAACTTATTCGGCGGATTGTCGTCAATTGCAAGCGATGTAGCATCCAAAGTAGAAGCTGGTCTCCAGAAAGTTGACACAGCCTCGCAAACGGTTGAATCAGACGTCCAAAGCGCGATAGCTACTGCTGAAAATAAGATAACGAGTGTGAACACCACCGTCCAAGCATTGATTACTGCGGTGAGTTTGAAAATAATTTCAAAGTTGAATCCGATTCTATAAAATAACCCAAGTGGCGAGAACACTAAATGAATTTTTTCTAAAAACTCGACACACCCAACAGTTGGAGAATAAATATGATCAGTTGGCGGAGAACTATAAAACGTTTGCGGCTAAGGCTCAGGCTATAAGCACATGCATTACTTCAAACGTCAACATCACGGAAATAACTGAGGAAATTGCAGCCAATGCAAGCAGCTGCACCACCGAAGCTTTGACCAAACTCGAAACCCAATACGAAACTACTCTAACTGCAATTGAGACGTTCACAACCGCCGCAGCTACGTTCGAGGTTGAATACGAAGCCTGTGCAGCCAATCTCACGACTGTACTATCATGCCGTACGAAAGTGAGTATGAGCATTCATTCTTCGCCATTGATTCCCTATGGAAAAAATGACACAGGAAATCTATTGGAAGGATCTAAATTTCCACGGCATGACGTAGGATTTCAGTAAATCCATGAAAATTCCCAACGGATTTGAATGGATTTCCGTGTGCTTATTTAGAAATTTTCAGTCCGATTTTCGTTCATCGTTGCACATCTACTCAGAATTTACAGCTCAGACCAAATTATTGGACTATAGATAGTTACGGTTCGATTATTTTTGCTATTTAATCCACATGGACATACGTAGACCCCGGTGTGATGTACATTTGTATCCCCCAGCTCTACGCGTCGGTGACATCTAACGATACCAGCGTCTTCACTACTCTGGCGTCCGATCTGATCAAGTTCTACGTAGAATACTTCAGTTTCGGGACTACCGCGACCGCTTGTGGCTCCAGTGCTGCCATCGGAGGTATTAAGAGCGAATGGCAAACCGCAGCTACTAGTTTGAAGACATGCATCAATGATGCGACCTCTACTTCTTCATAACTTCCGTTACAGCGATACAGCAGTTCTGTTCAAGGAAATTAGCTTGAGTCTTGTTCATTGTGTCAATGCTGCAAAGGCTGTCAATATAGCTGCCAATGCTGCGAAATAAAATATAAAGTTTTACCGCAAAGTTAAAGTATCTTCATTTTGTTATTCATGTCCCTTATATCCAAATCCTCAACGTTCACTTACAATTATGGATTCTAGATCACTCTGTACTTGAACTACGGATGAATTTTACGAGGGAACATCGTCAAAGTGTTCCCTTCCGATTTCAATAAAACTTTGGAAGATTGCAGAAGGAGTGAAAATATTGGACATGCATTTTTCATGTTTACGGAATTCCACTCTGAGGAGATGTAATCAACCCGTAAAAATTGCAGATTTTGCTATTCCATATAAATGTAGCTTACGAAAAACAACCGTCCAAGATTTTCGGCTAACAAGGTGGTACTAGGTGTTTTATGGGGTCACTGATTCCAAATCTGCAGTCGAAATTGAAAAATTCAAAATCGCGTACTTAGAATGGCGGAATCACTTTTTCAAAAATCATGCAAATCGCTTGGGACTTGGTATTCCAAGGTTCTTGACGTCCCCGATTTTAACATTGAGGTTGAAATTAAGAAATTCGAAATAGCTGACCCGAAATGGTGGACCAACTTTGTTCAAAATGGTGCGAACTGCTTCGTATCATCGCGTTTTTGGAGTCACTGATCACAAATCTGAGGTTGAAGCCGAGTAATTCGAAGTGGCAAATGAAATTGAACATATATCCTCAAGGCAGCTCCAAAATCTCGAGTTTTTTTCGGCATTTACGCATAGCTATCAAGTTTTGTCACAGTATGTGTCTAATGGAATGAGTATAGATGGAACACAAAAATCGTATCTCGAGAGATTATTTTCAAATGATTATATTTAAGGTCGAGAATCACATGACAGAACTACGAACAGTCTGCACCAACTCTGAGATCTGACCAGTGTTTAATGACATTGAAGTTTGCATCGTTGGAACGCAACGGAATCCGACGAAAATTCAAAAAATACATGTATATTTACTGAAAATGATACAGCTGCCAGGATAATGTTTTCGAGTTATTTTTAGTGGTTTTCATCTATTAAACCTAGCAGGATCATTTTTGGTCGATGATGTAGGTATTCATTTTTAATTTTCGTCGAATTTCGTTGCGTTCCAATGATGCAAACTTCAATGTCATAGGATTTACGACGTTTGGCACATTTTATTATACAGACCAATAGATTTCTGTAATTCAGATAACATTTAGTATTCCACCAGCTGATCCGTCGGCTGATTTTTATCACAGTCCAAGCAAGTACAAGACTATCCGCTCATTCGAAGATAAGTTCAGTTTCCCCGTTGCACACGGGACACTTGATTGAATCTACAGGGTCATTCTCTTGAAGCCGAACATAGGAAATATGGTGTATAAGATTATGGAGAGTTTGGGTTGTGAGCGCGCGCCGCGATTGGCTGGTGAGGCTGTCGGCTGCTTTCCACTACCGCCACCCGTCAAGCGCTCAATTCCCCTAGTAACTAGCCACTGACTAACTCGTACGCCTAACTCTTTGAGATTGTCCATCAGTCCCGGGTGAATTCAAAGCATTTTCGCGTAGCAATAGCTATTCGAAATAATGTGCGAAGTATTTTTCACTTATCCCAAATTGATTTGTCATTATTACGGTTGAAGCATGAAGGATAAGTAGTGAATGATTTGAAGAAAATAAGTGTGAACCAGTAATTGATAAATAATCCATTTTCAGATAACTGACAACGCTGAGAAAATTAGAGTTCAGGTTGTCGAAGAAGACGTTGTTATCCCAGGACAGAGCAGCATCTTCAGAGACGACGCTGCGAGGCGAGAGTGACTATCACGAGAATACCAAGGCTCAATTGCTCTTGAAAGCTGGGATACAAATGTCGATCTCAATCTTTGTGAGTTCTCCGATATCCTCAAACTCTGTATCTGCGTACCCAATGACTAGGTGCCCGCTAAATCTTGAGGTACAGTATTGTCAGCGTAGTTGTCCAAGCCTATCTCAGGCAACAGATGTCGAAGAGTGAGAACCCGCTCCCGATCCAGTGACACTACGAGCTGAGCTTGCCTAGTTTCGCAACGAGATTTCAGATCGTAGAACGAGTACTCGCAACGCAGTTGGCAAAGCTTGGTGACGTACGGAGCAGTTTGGACGCAGGTGTTCGTAGTGCGTTGAAATAGCCTACGAAGAAGCTTCGGTGCTGGAATTCGTAGTCCATCAACGATCTTCACCGAACTGTGTCTAGCCGTCCAATGAACACGCAACGTGGTATCCTCAACGCACTCATCGTAGGCTACCTTCGCAACATCTTCGAAGCAGCTTCGACGCAGCTGTTCGTAGTGCGTCAAGGTAGCCCTACTGAAAATTTCGGGATCAGTTCTGTTGTTAGATTTTATCTGAGCCTCGTATCAGCCGATATGAGTCCTTGCATCATCTCATATGAGTTCTCATGACCGAATTTCGAAAATATGCGTTATATCAGGTCTCAGATGAAATCTTGCTGGACTGTTACACGAGATCTTATGAGAATTTTCTATAAGATGAGATCTTGTGTGAGATCTTGTATGAGACCTGATATAATAATTCAATTTTGAAATTCGGTGATGAGATCTCATATCGAAATTTTCAGTAGGGAGCCTACGATGAGTGCGTTAAGGATGTTTAGTTGAGTGTTGGTTGGACGGCTAGACACAATTCACTGAAAATCGTTGATGGACTCTGAATTGCAGCATCGAAGCTGCTTCGTAGGCTACCTCAACGCACTACGAACAGCTGCGTCAAAGCTGCTTCGAAGGTGGCCTACGATGAGTGCGTTGAGGATGCTACGTTGAGTGCTGTCGAAGCTGCTTCGAAGGTACTGCAAAGGCAGCCTACGATGAGTGTGTTAAAGACGCTGCGTTGAGTGTTCATTGGACGGCTAGACACAGTTCGCTGAAGATCGCTGATGGACTACGAATTCCAGCACCGAAGCTTTTTCGTAGGCTATTTCAACGCACTACGAACACCTGCGTCCAAACTGCTCCGTACGTCACCAAGCTTCGCCAACTGTTTTGCGAGTACTCGCTCTACGATCTGAATACTCGTTGCGAAACTAGGCGAGCTCAGCTCGTAGTGTCACTGGATCGGGAGCGGGTTCTCACTCTTCGACATCTGTTGTCTGAGATAGGCTCGGACAACTACGCTGACAATACTGTACCTCAAGATTTAGCGGGCGCCTGGTCATTGGGTACGCAGATACAGAGTTTGAGGATATCGGAGAACTCACAAAGATTGAGATCGACATTTGTATCCCAGCTTTCGAGAGCAATTGAGCCTTGGTATTCTCATGATAGTCACTCTCGCCTCGCAGCGCCGTCTCAGAGAATGCTACTCTGTCCTGGGATAACAACGTCTTCTTCGACAACCTGAACTCTAATTTTCTCAGCGTTGTCAGTTATCTGAAAATGGATTATTTATCAATTGCTGGTTCACACTTATTTTCTTTAAATCATTCACTACTTATCCTTCATGCTTCAACCGTAATAATGACAAATCAATTTGGGATAAGTGAAAAATACTTCGCACATTATTTCGAATAGCTATTGCTACGCGAAAATGCTTTGAATTCACCCGGGACTGATGGACAATCTCAAAGAGTTAGGCGTACGAGTTAGTCAGTGGCTAGTTACTAGCGGAATTGAGCGCTTGACGGGTGGCGGTAGTGGAAAGCAGCCGACAGTCTCACCAGCCAATCGCGGCGCGCGCTCACAACCCAAACTCTACATAATCTTATACACCATATTTCCTATGTTCGGCTTCAAGAGAATGACCCTGTATGTGAATGTATGTAGGTGCAGATATGCGAATATGCAGATATAGCCGTCTGTTATCTGCAAACTCATCGTTAGATTATTGCGAAAGAAAACGCCATACTTTATGACAATTACGTGTAGCGAGCTCTCCCTTCCACTTTCTGAAAGCTCAACGCTCCTTCGATCTGAAGTGCAGTGTTGTTAAAAGTCCTGTCCATAGAGGTATCAGCATTCCAAAACGGAATCAAGGACCTCGTTCACAAATTTTCTCGACTTATTATTAGACAGGAAGTCAGTAGCATAAGCCCCCAAATACTCGAATCGCTTGTCGCTACAAGACACGCGTGGCCAGTACGTCATAATGATATATTATTATCGGTAGGTATACACTGCAACCGCTAAAGCTGCAAAAACACGCCATTATTCGGTAAATAATTCATACATTATTTTTTCTTCCAGTCGATTTAACTGATTTTCCAGGTGGCATTCTTTACGTACGCTAAACAGCGAAATGGAGGTACCATGTAGCCTGTTCAAACATGAGATTATTTAAGAAACGAAGAAAATTTATTCCGCACGGATATGAATTTAGAAAATTTGGTTCGTGGTTTCGAATTAGAAATATCAATAAACTATCTATAACAGGATAATATTCGCACTATGATCTCACAAACAACTCGAATCTCTACTCGATTAGGGCTGAAATCGAATACGATTTTTGTGCGAAGCGCAATTTTCTCCTGGACAGTCCGGAAACTTATTTTGATACAATTTTGATAAGTCAACCATTTGAGAGTGCTTGCATTGGCTTATTTCATTTATTCATCTCATGTTTCTTCCGAAAACCTTCCAAAATAATCGAGCCGATTATGGCGCCGAATAATCCGAAAATTCAGCCCGTGACTATGAAAATGATCATGGATCATATACTTGCATGTTTTATCCAACAAATTTATACACTTCAGTCGACCGGATCGGAGTCGTTATAAAGAATGTAGAATTTACTTGAAATGCAGAAACGGTGATTTGAAAACTCCTCGATGCCAGTTAGCCAAATTTTCGGAGTCACGGTTTTGGTCAAAGCGTTATGTGATAATCATTGATTAAGGATATCGATTAGGTGGCAGTTTAAATATGACTCGCAAAATACAAATTCTATACCCTCTGCAAATTATACGTTGAGCGTTTACTTGGAAATTCTCTTCGATGTAATCGAGCGTTTTTCATTTGAAAAGAGTTCGTTTATATCACAAATACTCTAATTAAAATTATTGATTGTTTTTCATTATCCGTAAGAAAAATTCATAAAACTAATAGAACCGGTATACTTAATAGCAAGTCCTTTGTACTAGGAAAAAAAAGGAACCAAGGCGTTTGTTGAGCAGTATCCAAAGAGTAAGTACAAAATATTTCTTGCATGGATTCTATGTATAATACGTATTTCACAGGGATGTAAATTTCCAGATGAATAGGCGCTGTGTATATTTTAGTAAAGAAATTTTCGACTCAAAAAAGATGAAATAACGGTTTTTCGTGCGTCATAATCACACGACGCCGATCGTCACGTGCTTCAATTTTGGTGGTCCGCAGGTGTCTTCACAAGATTTGCACAAGTGTTTGAGTTAGGTATACGATTTTGCTGATTTCGTCGGGTATATAAACGGTTTGCGGGTCTTCACATTTACCGAATAATCTTCCTGAGTTCAACCGCTAAGACATACTCTTGAAGAACAGTCGAAAAAGATGGCCAAGTTCACAACTGCCCTGTGCATCCTGCTCGTAGTCTGCGTAAGTATTCACAAAATAGACATAGAAATCATCAAGTTCCTCGTCTGATTATCAAATTGCAAAATTTCCGCCAATTTTATGCTCAATGAATCTAATTAGCACCGAAGAGATACTGGGCTAAGAGATTTTCAATCTTGCAGAGTTGATATTGTGTATTAATTGATGATATTACGTCTCCGTTTTCCTCATCACGCTGCGTCTCATCATGACTTTGAACCGAAACTCGGATTGTTGAAGGGTTGATATCATTTTCAAATCCGCGTGGGAAGAAACTGTCGAGTTTCAGCTGATGTTTCCCCAAGTAAAATTGAATCAGTATATCAAAAAATTGAATTTCGAGTGGGGTTAGACATAAGACTATTCCTTAGTTGATGAATTATTTATACATTTATTATAAGCGACGGATAATGCGGATTCGCTGGACTGTTTGTCACTTCCCTGGGTGTAAAATAGACGCGGGTGTCAAATAAAATATATAAGTAAGATAGAATCAGTAATATAGGTGAAATCGGCTTCAGGTGAAATCGGGAGGGTCTATGAGTTTGAATACGACAGGGTTCAATACAAAAGTATGGTTTGATTTTTCCCGCTCCCGATCCGTCCAAGCACCTTCTAATCTGGATTTGCGAACTAGTTTATATTTTGATAAATGCTATTTTCAGGGCGCTCAAGGCTGGACGATATCTATAGGGGTGAAGACCACAAGTAACTCAGAGTTACTTACCACTTTGGAAGGTTATCTAACAACGTTTGAGGCCGAATTGAAAACGTTGTCAACAGCTTTTGCCCTGGTGAAAAACCAAACCGACGCATATCTATTGAACGTGACAAATTCCATAAAGGAATGGGATGCTGTAGTGAGTATGAGGATAATTTACACCCTTAAAAATATATGAAATCAGTCGTCTGATAAATACCGACTATACATGTCTGATTAGGTGATATTGATTGTCATGATACTGAGATACTAGGTACTATTTTTTAGTAGGTCATGATACTGATGAATGAGAATGAACATATTTGATAAATTTCTAATTAAAAACTTGACCCATTCCTCCATGCCAGTGGACGGAGGAATACGAAGAGCTGGTGGCTAAGGCTGAAAACGCAAGTTCGTGCATATCTTTGAGTGTCAATTACACAGAAGAAGCTTCGCAGATTGCAGCAAACGCGACCACCTGCGCTAATAATATTTTGACCGAGCTTACAACCAATTACAATGCCGTCGTAACTGACTACAATACCTTCATATCCAACGTAAATACAACGTTGACTAAAGCCGGAAACTGTGGGATTTTTGATTTAACATGCTGGGCGACGGTGAGTGAATTTGGGTTTTATAAACACTCGTGGTTCTGATTGATTATTCGGTCATTGGAAACATTCTAAGTACTGCATCGTCATCATGGGTGCATAATTTTTATGAAGAAATCCTACCCATTCACCCATGCCATAATGGCACATGAGCAAAGCCAATAAGACTTGAATGATTTGCAGCAAGATATTGAAAATAAAATTCTGCACAAGTAGGTATTAGTATAATTTCTATTATGTTTCCCAGGTTGTTGCGGATGCAGAAGAACTAGCCACGTCAGCCATTACTTTAGAGGCCTCTGCCGAAACTCTTACCGAATCTTTCGAAAATGTGGGAACTGAGTTCGAAGCCTGTGATTTTGAGTCTAGTTACGAAACCCTCAAAAATGATTGGCAAGAAGAGTACAGCAAAATTGAGGAATGCATTGCTGAGGCAGATTCTTCAGCATGATTCACACGAGGACAACATATACAGGGTGTTTCAGAATTCGCGAAATGACCGTAGCCTGAGTCAGGCTTGTGTCAATGCTGTTCAATAAAATATAAAGTTTCACTGTAAGGTTTGAAGATTTTTTTCACCTGCCATCAAAACCTCCATACCTTGATTTGCACACAAAGTATAGAAGAGCTTATCGCGGGGGATTGTTACCCTCGATTTCAATCGCTTGTATGTAGGGTAGACGTACCATTTTTGGCCACCTTAGTACCGTTTGTGGCCATCGGCTTGATCCATTTGGGGCCATATCTATTACATGAAAATTGAGGTAATGGCCACAATTGGTACAAGGGCGTTTCGACTGTCAATTTCTTAACAATTGAGTGCATTAAGGGGCTTTTAAAGTCGCTTGGAAATTTCGACGCAGATCTCATTTCTCATGGTAATGCAGAGTCATATAGCGTGGTAGAGAGTGGGATGTCAATGTTTTTGGTAATTGAAAACCAGATGAGCTGCCATTTAGTCATTTCTGCATAGAATCTGATGAATTTGGGTTCTAAACGTGTGTTTTTTCAACGCCGAGTGGCATCATACACATGAGGAAGATCTATTCAGTGCAGCTCTAAATAATCAAAAAACTTAGGTAGTCGATAACGAATCTGTAAAAAAAAATTTCAAAATTTCGAAAAAATGAAACATCGCTCCACTTTCTGCCAAAACAATGCATTGATTTCCGAAGTTTAATTTCGATCGGTCAAGTGGTGTAGGAGTTTTGGCTCTCCGCGTTTTCGAGGTGATAGCGCGTCTTTAATAGCCCCTTAAGTGTCGAATTATCAGACAATATGCCATTTAATACTCACTTCATATTCCATTTTCACTTTCTGTTCAGTGTTTGGCTAATTTGAAAGGTACCAGCAATAAATGCAGACTGTTCTTTCGGTGGCCACAACTAGTACAGTGGCCACGAATGGTACGTCTACCCTGTACCCTTGTTGAAACAAAACGGTAAGATCATCTCCACCAAGAAAGTCGGGTCAATATTCTTAGCGGTGCATCAAACTACGGCTATTCCCGTGCAAAAATAAACAGTTCGACTTTTTGTTTCAAACATACAACACTATAAGGATACTCGTCTGTCCTTCGGTGTTGTGTATATCAGGGGTACTAGAAAGAAATTCAAGTTTCGAAATATAGTCATTTTGAAAGTTATTCAGGAGTAAAAATTGCGTCGTGTCAATTCATTGCCTTGATATATCGTTCAACGTAGGAATTTTTGTACAACTTTGTTTGTGAGAGAATGAATAAATTTGGTAAATGGTCATCTCTAGTCTTACACCATAACTTATCTAGATACATTATTGACAGCTAAATGTCCACCGAGGGATAGTGCGGTAGATCTTCGATATGCTAACGTCTCTTCTCAGATTCGTAATTATCAATTTTCGATAGCACTCTTTGTATGAGCTGCAAATTTCCGTACCATAGTGTCGGTTTCGAGAATCATTATATAGAGTCTAGATCCTTGTATAGTGCAATAATAACTTCAATATTGAACTATGTGTCATGTTGATGCTGATAATTACTCAAAAAACAAATATTTACAATGAACCGAGGCTGTCTACAAATCCGTGAAGACCGAGCGTCGAGTACAAACTTCATTCACCCTTAAAAACAGAAATTACATGTCTATTGATAATTTGACTATCACTTCGTCGCGCGATACAATTTCCAACGAAATACTGTATAAACACATATATGAAGCACAAAAATCCAGAGAACCAGAGCTAGTGCCAATACGTAAAACGGCGATGTAGGCATGCCCAGTTCGGACAGAATCTTGGCAGGTGACCGTACTGGACAGAAGGCTTTCGAGCAGAATAACTTCTCACGAGAATTTCCATATATCGCCTGCAGGACCCCCTCGAATGCGTATCTAAAATTTTAGAATTATCAGAGCCCTGTTTTTGACCTTCGTTTCTAAGTTAAGAGTCGATACAGATATCGTGACGTTGACAAACCTGAAATAGCTGATATGACAGACAGGCTGTAGATAGGAGGAGACTTCCCCGGTCTTGACGAAAAAACCAGCGAATAGAAACATCGGTATGTTTAGTGCGGGTACCAAAAAGACACCGATCTGCAATGAAAAATTGGTTTTATGAAAACACTGTCCTAGATTACAAATTATGGGCCATAGTGTTGGAATGCGATACGATCATTTTTATCGGCAGCCATCGACGACCGTGACCCAGTTGTAGGCGATACGATAAAAGAGAGAAAAAAATCTACACGGAGCAACATTGCATGAGCTAGTAGCTTCTTTTCAGATCAGGCTGTTCAATTTCACTAATCATGAGCATATTAATGCCAATTGAAACTGACTGGATTCGTGACTACCTATTTGGACTAGGTCGATACATGGTACAACTTACACAGTGAGATTATCATTACTCACACGCAAAAGATATATGTAGTGACAAAGCAGATTGCGGCAGGGTCGAGTTTAGCTGAAACTTATCACTGAACAATTCAAACATGCATAAAGATAAATATCGTTCTGTGTCTTATCCTGTCAGATAGATATACATAGGATCATATTCCGTCGTGAAATCTGTTATTTTTATCTTCAGCAGATAAAAATAACAGATTTCGAACCAGTTCTGGGACTAGAGGAGAAAAACATCTCGATCGATTGATCATCGAACCGCAAAACACCGCAACCCGGTACTGAGCAGATAAAATTTCTCTAAAACGAACATGAACTCTGCAGGTGACTCAATTTTGGTAACCAATTCCAGTGACCGCTGCCTGACCATGAGGATTGTTTTTGATGGATTATTCTCTCACACAGATACACGTCAACAAGACACAGACAAAGCTCAATTTGTCCAGACTAATTACCTGCGAGCCACATGCTGCACCAGCAGCAATTCCGAAGGACTGGGCAAGGACAGTCAACAGGACACAGACTAGCCACACACGCCACATCCGGTCTATATCAAGTGGCTGGCCTGTTAGCCAGTAAGCTAAAGCCAAGAAGCAGGTGGGACATAGAACCTGAGGAAAGTTGTTAAACGTTTCATTCGTTTATTTGATATAAAAAGATTGGGGAGATTCGAGATTCATCGATATTACCTGAACTTGAATATCTGCCAGGACTTTTGCTACGTAGTAAGACTGCAATGAGTACCAATTGTTCGTATGCTCTCGGAGAAATACGACAGCTTCGATTGGAACTGAACATTAAACATTTACAACTTTTCGTCAGTCTTCCAGATCCAGGATAAGCTTGGCGGGTCTATCACACAAACTACTATAAACTGTATCTTTATCAAACATAACTTTGAACTTACACATCTGCACAGCGGGCATGGAGTTTCCAAAGAACAGGAACAAGAGCGAAGTGAAAATGCAAGAAATGTTGCTCTGGATTTTGGCAGCGTCGTTTCCAAAGTTATAGAACACAATTCCTATGAGTAGGCCAACCGCAAAATGAGCAGCAATCCTGAGCTTGGTCAACGTCTGCGAAACGATATTAAATTGTCATTGATTCGCTGTTATATACAATTATACACGTATGAAAATTCACGGAAACCTTACGTTATCTCTGCGTATACAGATCATCGCTCTGTTAAAAAGGATTATAAATTGCTTCCATTCGGAATTTGCATAGCGCTTTTTTCGTCGCGATTCATCCTCATCTCCGTCCACGCAATCAGATGCAGACTCAAAGCCGTTGCATAGCTGCTGTTCTGCAATATGAAAAAAGCGGTAAAAACGTGATTGGGTGAAATATATATTCACTCGAAAGAATTACAGCATTAGACAAACTGTACAAACTATTTTCAGCTGCAGTGACATATTTGAGTTGAAGCTTCTTCAGCTCAAACTTTTCCTTGCAGACTTCCAAGAGGCGCTCGAGGTCTTCTTTTTGCTTTGTGACTGTCTCAAGTACTGCAAAGTTAGAAATCCAATTAACGTTCCGAATCCAAGTAACTGAATTAAGCATTATGGAAGCATTTTTCATTCAAAGTTGATCGGAGCACAAAAATCAGTCTCACCAAATTCCGCCATGTTATAAAGTTGGGGGCAATTGTGACCACCGGTTGAAAAAGTATCTAGAATCTCGTCTCGTGGACCACAGTATACTATTACCCCACCGGACAAAACGACGATATCATCGAATAGAGATATCAGTTGACTACCGGGTTGATGGACAGTACAGACCACAGTTTGACCTCCACGAGCGAGTGAGTGCAGCAAAGAAATAACCTGAGAGAAATTGATCACATTTATACGTATGCATACTATCAGTTACTGATCCCACAGTTTGTATCTAGATGCGAGAAAAAGTGCTGATAAATTAAGAAAAAGCGAACCTGGGCTGATCCTGTACTGTCTAGTCCACTTGTAGGTTCATCCAACAACATCACAGGAGGGTTAGTTATCAGCTCAACTGCAATTGACAGTCTTTTCCGTTCTCCACCGCTCAATTCGCCAGCTGCTGTATCGAGACATGGCAGCAGTCCCAGTTTATTTGCTACATCGTTCACCTAGAGAAGGCAGGATCCACTTGGAATTCATTGAGATCAAATAGTAGGAGCTTCGAATCAATTACCCGCAGTGTTCCACATTGACGTTCGAGCAAACTTGTTTGCATACGTATGTTCATATGCCGTTATAGTTTCATCTATTCTCTAAATATTCGAGAATCGCGACCAAAGAAATCACGTATGATTGATCGTCACTCAGAAAACATTATCGAATGATTTCAATCAATGCCATGCACATAGAATTTTTATTAAAACGCGATTATGCAGTAAATTTTGCGGAAACTGATGCGTAACAATCATCGACCATTGCTGAATGAAATTTGAACTGCTCTCCCGACAGAACCTGCAGTCTATCATTCGAGGTATGAAAATGCGTTTCTTTTTTCCTTCCCGGATTATCCTTATTAGGGTTTTGCTCAAATTAACTGCCGGATTCGCGAATTAGTCTGAGGATTCTGAGAAAAAGTTTACCCAAAATCTGAACAACATCAATTCAGACGAACGAGCATAATGAAGAATTTTTCTATAAAAGTATCCCAGCTCGTTGGCCACAAAATTATGCAGCCATGCAGGAAAGTGAAATCTAGGAACAATGGATTTTTACTTTATGTTTTCAGATTAAACAGGTTTGCGAAACCTGTTCAGTGAGAAATCGTGTCTTGTGGTTACACTCAAGTATTTTTGGTAAAAGCCATGATCAATGCGTCGTCCTATATATTCCTCCCCCAAAGTATGAAATCATCCGAAGCTTACCGTACGACTTTTAAAATCCACCGTATGAGATGATCCGAGTTTGAGATCGGCGGCTATTCGCAAGGTCTCACGGACTGTTAGGAGTGGTAGGAGAGCAAAGTCCTGAGGAATGTAACACGCCTGCCTTCGAAATACTTCTCCATTTCTCTTGGTTCCATTCACCGTGATCGAGCCCTTTACATTCGAGTTTCGCAGGCCAGAAATGATGCTAAGCAGCGTTGTCTTTCCTGCACCCGAAGGTCCAAGGATGGCCGTCAAACGACCGGGTAGAAAATGTCCAGACACTGAGCGGAGGATTTGTCTCTGCTTTTGACCAGCTGCGGAACATAAAAATAGCTCAGGATTCAAAAATGAAGGTGCTCAGAAGCTGCTATCAGTTTCTTGCTCTTTTCGCAACCAATTTATGCATGGCACGTGGCCTTCAAGTCTTATAGTTTTTTTTTTCTTTTCTATTTAATGATTATGCTATGTCAATTTAATTCACTGCGTATCACAGAAATTCAATTGCGAATTTATATTTCATATCGATTTAGAGACGAAGAAATTAGTTAAACGACTGGAGAGAATTTCGGAACTGCAGCCAGGATTTCTCGGACTTCAAGGATCAGGAAAACTTCTTGACGGATCAAGAAGTGGGTAATATTCCCTCCGATGATGTTAGATTTGATGAATTTTACCAATTCTCGTCTTTGTCCACGTTTAGAAACTAATGAATAGTTAGTGCGAACTACAGCGATCATTCAGATACTATAGACACCGAAGAACATGTAAATAAGAAGTTGATCCTTGAGACTTCTCTGGATTCCTGATCAGTTATTATGAATTACAAATACCGACCATGACTATTATGCAGAGATTAATTGTGGAGAGATATAACAGATATAAAGATAAAGCTGTGTTTCGACTGCGATAAAAACAGACAATACTATCACTCAACGTTCCTGATAACTACAAAGTGTAATGATCCTTTAAGCACGAATATACATTCTATTTAATTCCATTCCCGACAGCATCTTGTCCACTTCAATCAAATTGACCATCTCGAGGTTTTTGGGGTCCCTAAATACGAATCCCGTCACCTGTAAGGGTGAGAAAATATTCGCAACTTTTTGTTTAGCCATTTTACTCTGCATACGCAAGATTTGTAGATTCTAATTGTTGACTCGAAAAAGCAGTAAAACGTGTCTGGTTGTAAAAGTGGTAGTAAATCTTGTTCAGCTAGATTCCATCCAGCAGATGCAGCAAATCTCTGCTCATAGATTTCGCAATCGAATTAATTATGGCAATATCGTTGGACTACTCGTCCCCTCCCTTGTCAGAATTCAACAACGAATTCTGAAGTGTGAAAATATTCATAAGTTTCGTGTCCATGATTTTAGGATGCACCGTGACTCAGAAAGACTTTTCCCAACCACAAACTACGAATAAAAACAAGTATCTGACGAGGAATCATCTTCTTGTCATACCTATATATAAATATATATCTACGCGTGTAGTGACAGTGCAGCAAACACTGAACAGGCAATATAGTTATTCAGGTCGCGTAAGTCTGACCGTATTTGGGGTAATCAATGACATTTATTTTGCAAAACATTGGTAAGCGATGGCTCTTGCGAATCAATTACCAAGAGACAGCTGCACTGGTAATCTAAAAGGTTACGAGAGAGTATATCATTATCTGTCAAGTTCGTAATTAATAAAAATCATTGCCGAAATAAGAATTGCTAACCCTACTATAATTCGTGCCGGACTAAATCATGCCACCGTGCCACTCTGGGTCCTCAATTACATAATAGTATCGCTGCAATTGAAACTGTAAGATATGCGGTAATCTTATACAGTCCAAATTTCGTGGAGAATTTCACATCACTTGATCGCATGAAAAATTTTTGACATTTCGAGCATCTGGTCAACCCAGTCATATCGTCTGGCACGTTTTCTCACCCTAAGTATCGCAGATGAAAGGAAATGGAAGTCATTCATTCATGACTTGTACGTGAATCGCGACCTTGCATTCCGTCAACCTAATGGCACTTCGAATAGATACAGAGAAATCAGACAATATCAGCAAGTAATGCACACTGTTCCTGCTCTAGTGTGCATTACTTGCTAGTGTTTAAGTAAAGTAGAGTAAAAGTAACGCTTACGGTGCACCGAACTCTGAAGGATCCGAACAACTTTCATACATGCAGACTACTATAATTCACTTGATATATATGTAGAGTATATAAAGTGAACGTGTTTTTAACTCGTAATAGTTCCACAGCTCTCAGTAAACCGAATGGAAATCTAGGACACCGTATACTTTTGTGTAAAGTTTCGATTTACTTCAGAGCCGGAAGTTTGCTGATAGTTTAATATGGAAAACAAACTTGCCTTTTTTGCAGCCGACCGCGAAGCTCAGATTTGAAAATTCAATGACAAGTCTCGATGCCCTAAGACGACGGGCTTCTTCGACGTTGATCAATTTACTGGCATCGGTGATTTGCGGTATCACAGAATTCTCACACTTCCCTACTAACGTCATACAATTTTCTCCATTCGCTACCATCATTGATTTATCTTTTGATGATCTTAGCACGACCGATCTACTTCTCAATCGATTATACACCAAAGCAAAGTTGATATTTTACTGCGAGAAGTCTGCGATTATAATTTTAGCGTTGTATTGCGAGAGATTCTATTCCGTTTCTACAGTCCATGTTTCAGCACGAGATTTAATCTAATCGTTGTTCATTTTATCAAAGCTTAGTCAACCACACTTGATCACATACGTATTTCACTCTCTCGATGTGCATGGCAATTGTATGTCCGATGAATATTGCGTGTGTTTGTTGAAATAATTTGCCTGTCAACAACAGCATAGTCGGCTGAACTGACCCTTATAAGAATGAGACTATTTTGCAGCGTGTGCACTCTCAACAATAACTCGCACAGACTGTTCCGGCCGAGCAGAGTCAGTGGGCAAGAAGATATCGAAAGGCCAACTTTCCAACGACCCGCGACTCGGCCATGGTGGGGAAAGATAGAGCTCATTGCCGAGCTTCATTCAGTCCATCATTGAACGTCTCGATTAATTTCGAGCTACGCTTACGAGGGTATAATATCTATCTGCACGTGCTAATAGAAAGATTAGCCGTGGGCGGGGAAAAATTAATCTACTTGGAGCTCAACGTTGAGCTTTTGATGATGAGTCGGTGAAATATAGGTGATTGCAGTGCTTTACGCACACTATCCTCGGGATTTTTAATATCCTCAGCTATTCCTCCTCCTCCGAGTCTCTCAATAGGAGGGAATGTGATTTGGGGAAGAAATTTGCCTGTTTTTTGGCCTTGGCAAAGTGCAATTTGGCTTCAGTCACTTTTACCTCACTAACTTAGAACTTACTTGTCAGAATTACAAATCTTGTGTATAACTAACATCATCGTCATTATTACTGATGACGTATTCTCATATGACTATTCTTACCATGTTCAGATTCATTTTGTGCAGACAATATTGTTGTTGTTTTATGAAAATTTTCCATTACAAACATCCGTATCTGTTACAAAATTTCAACTAGTCGTCTGAAACATGGCAAGTAGTTCACCCCGTAAAACCAGTGCAGGAAAATACTGTTTGTTCCGCTGGGATAATTCAAACTTTGTACAAGACTTAAGGGTACCAGCCCGTATTGGGATTCATGAGAACTGCCAGCCAGCGAGTCACTCAGTGCGAAGTGAACAGGTAAGTAAACTAAATTAATTTTACAGGGCGATTCAAAGTTCAAGGCCAATATTTTACAGGGTTAATCATTGTCGAAGTTGAGGTTGAAATTTCCTTAGCAATTTTCCTTCAAAATTCATTCATTTTTTCAAATTATGCAACAGCAAAATCTTTATTTTATCTATTTAATTTGAAATTTGATACGTCTCGGTTATGGACTAATCCGCTGCTTAAAGTTTATCAAAATAACAATAATGTGCATTTATTCGGGATTTTTATCAAATCGGAAACTTTCACCGAGAAATTTCTCTAATATGATAAAAAAAAGAACCTCACAATCCGTGGCATCATCCCGGATTTCGTGAAAGTGACATGACGCGGGGAACAGATGCAAAAACTAGAGAAATAAGATGAACATCTTTTCTTGATGTTGGAAAGAGAACGTTTAATAGAAAAATTGCTGTAGAAATTTCAATCGAAATTATCACATGGATTGACGCTGTGCAATATTGGTCACGAATTCTCAACCATCATGTATATAAGTAATCACAGATTGTTGATCTGTGAATGGATATAAATATCTACTCAAAATGTAGATTTGTGAATTTTGATCACGACTTCTACGTCGATGATCTGCAATTAGTTGGCCAAAAGCTTTGCTTTCCTGAAACAAGGCGCGCTCGAGCGCGATGACGAACCGGTTAAGTGACCCAAAGTTGGGAAATATATTCTCAACGACTATACGATTTCTCGTAGGATTTCTAGCTAAATCGATCCGTCGGCTTGTGAAGAATCGTGAGATGATAACACCGAATTTAACAATTTACTTTTTGTATATTTTTCATGATTTTGGGCTTATTGTCAACTATAACTCACCGGTCAGCAGATAATTGCGGGGATACGATATTTTGTACAAATTCTGGTTACAAAATGCGCACAGACTGACGTACGTAAAACATTTTGGAAAAAAATTGAACACTTCTTTGCGGATTAGGAAACATATTTTAAAGTTGATTGCTATACCTTGTACAACCCAACGTACTTCTTCGTAATGCCAAATATGTGATGACTTTCGTTTCATGACATGCATGGAAATGAAAATGGTCTTCTGGCTCTGATCCTATCCTACATATCGCTGCAGTTTGCAAAGCCATCAGTTCTTCTTTGATATACCTCGTATCAATATCTTGAATAATTATTATCAATTATATAATGCTCTTCATCGGCGATAACCGATCGATTAAGTCGTGATAGTCTTGTATTATGATATGAATAAAATCAGATGATATGACTTCTGCCCATAACCCAGTGCGCGTTGCCCATGTCACTTGAGTCCAAGGTAAGCTACATTTTCTGGAGCCACGTGTTCTTTCTGGTAGAACTAATCTTACACATTTAATATGTTGATCCATCGGTCACCAGGAAAAAATACATAAATATCTTAAAAAGTTGTATTTATAAATAATCCTGTATAATGTGAGACCGTTCAAATCACGCGCTCCCGTGTCATACTTAGAGTCCGAAGTATAGCAGATTGTCTAACCGGCCACTATAGCACGTTTCCTTCAACCCAAAACTTCTATTAATTTCGATTGCATTTATTACCGTACCTATAATGATGATCTATTCGGGATCTGCGGTAATCGATGCATAATAGTAGTAAAATACCTGGCACATTAGCTAGTCCATACAAAAGTGCTTAATAATCGTGGCAAACGTATTATAACGTAATCAATAAGGTTGTATTGCTCTCGTTCCATGACGCTCTATGAAAATTTAATCAGAATATAAACGTTACACTAATACGGGGACCAGCCCCAATTATAGACAAAAGACTATTGAACACCTATAGGTGCATAAACAATTGTTATCCCGCTTAGTAGTAAAAATATCCTAAGTAATAACCTTGTCCTACGCTATACAAACGAAGATGTTCTGGAAGGAATCAGACACGCGTGGAGCAACGAGGACCCCCACTCCTGGAAATTGGACGACATAAAAGGCTGCGAGGACCAGCAACGACAGGCATTCGTCAGTCAGGCACTCAGGCACGCCAAACGATTCTTGATCTAAACCACTTCTATTGTCAAACTCAACATACGTATTTACCTTGCATTCTTTGCTTTTCATAATAAACATTATTCTTTAAACCTAGTAAAACCATTCATAAGAGCCTGAGGCCGGCTGGCTTACCTCACCTTCACCTCACCATCACCTCATCATCATCCCTGTAAGCTATTCACTACCTGTGATTATTACAATCACAGGAGTCGTAATACTTGCGTCATCCCATCATCACCAGACACATCTCCCATATCAGAGATATACGTTTCGTATCCTTATTGCAAGGCTGCGGGCGTTATATCCTCATACATCTCACCTCTCCATCATTTAACGTAAGTCATTCGCTACCTGTGATTATTGCAATCGCAGGAGCTGTAATACTTACACCATCCCATTATCATTCACAACATCAAGTCATAAAATATACGTCACGCGCACTTAGTGCAAGGACGCGGGCGCTTATATTCCACACACCTCACCTCACCACCATTCCACGTAAGTCGTTCACCACCTGTAATTATTGCAATTGCAGGGGTAGTAACACTTACATCACCACCACCATCATACATTTCATCTCACCTCCATCTCACATAGGTCATTCGCTACCTGTGGCTAGTGCAGTCACAGGAGTCGTAATACCTAATCATCCACCCATCATCCATTATTAGTTGTAAGAATAGAAAGCTTGGAGACAAGATTCACCGACCGCGGGCCTCGAAATATATATAAATCGAGAAAGAACCCTGACTATCTCCGTTTTGTAGGGACGTTAGAAAACGAGAGGGTCACAAATGTATGATATATATGATCAACTCGGTGTTAAACACCAAGATGATTATTTCGCAGTTACGATACCGGTATAACCGAATGATCGAACGAAGGCATGTCGATTCAAATCAACAATAAACATGTTTTATTGTTTCTACATGTATATAAAGCACCAGTTCGGGAATTGAATCCTGAAAATTTATACCGAGTTTCATCTGTACAATATCAATAATAGTAATATTAATAATAATAATAATAATGATAATAATAATAATAATTTCTTCTTTCAGTCCTGTGAGAAATATATATACGTATAGACATATAGGTATAAGTACTTGTTAAGAGAAAAAATATAACATTTATTGTATTTGGCAGTGCTGTGTTTTTCGTATATATCAAACCATTTAGAAAACTCTAGAACTAGTACATTGAGTCGTATTATTGCTTACAAAAATCTATAGTGAATTTTATCACCATAGATTATTTTAAAGCAAAGTGAAGAACCGAAGGAATCCTGGTTTACATTTTATCGAAGGATTCAGTTCCCTCTTAGCATTGGCAACAAAATTCACCGAATATTCATGACTTGATACTCAATGTCTAATACTAATTTCTCCATTCGTATGCCTACAAGTTCATAATGTCTAATCGACACACATTTTTTGTTCATTAGGACACCGTTCGTTATTTTGGATGATATTACGTAGATATGTATTTAAAAAAACACAAATTAAACTCACTCTAACAGACTCATCTTTTCACACATTTTTTAAAGTCTAATTTTACACACGTGCACCATTAAGGGGAGCAGTATGTCGCGGATGGAAAAATTAATCATAGTCCAAAATCAATTTGTTTCATCACCAAAGTTCATTTTGCATCATTATAATCATCTCACTTAAAAACGGTTGCTGCACGAATTCAGGCACACCGTAGGTCCGATTCGACTCATCTATGACCAAGATTGTTCGGAATACGGGCCGTCACAAGTTGAATGAGGGAAATTGAAAAATTTAATTTTTAGGCTGAGTTATTTGAAAATAAGTGGAAAAGCAATGTCCGATTTTCGGAAAATTGGCCATATCTTCTGTGATAATTTTTTTAATTCAATTTCCCTCATTCAACTTGTGACGGCCCGTATTCCGAACAATCTTGGTCATAGATGAGTCGAATCGGACCTACGGTGTGCCTGAATTCGTGCAGCAACCGTTTTTAAGTGAGATGATTATAATGATGCAAAATGAACTTTGGTGATGAAACAAATTGATTTTGGACTATGATTAATTTTTCCATCCGCGACATACTGCTCCCCTTAACCGATTATTTGTCTCATCGGTTATCTGCTGTCGTTAAAAAATCTTCTTTGTTACAGCAGTATTGTCAAACTGAAGGTATAAGTCTATGATAGATATCATGATTGATGGAATCATTATTGAAAATTACACCGATGATGTTTAGAAGAAAATTATTAATAAGGAAAAAAAAAAAGACACAACTATGTACACGGAAATCACTTAAATGTATCCTTCAAATTTAAATAATACTTATTGAAACCGCCGTTAATACTCCACACTTCACGCACATGGCACTCACTATATTACCTGCAGCCGAAGATTTGACAGGGGGGGAAAAAAAACCAAATTACAAACGTAGTATTATATTATAATGTGGTAATATCAAGGTATAGGCACACGTATGTATTCAGCTAATTCTTATAGTTCTAAATAAGTTAAATCTTGCCTGCAATTTGACAGCATTCAATTCACCGTCTTTAGCAATACATACTCACGCATATAATTATCATCTAAACGTCTATTTTACGTATGCAATGTAGAAAAATTATATGAGTTATATCTTCAGTTTATGATTTGGCGTAGACTTACGTACAAAACTATTATTGGTCCCTCGAGGATCTCAATGATTCGAGAAAAGTTGACGAACATGAAGAAGGAGAAAAAAAAATCAATGTCTATCACTACGTGTATCAACCACTAGATATATAATTTTTGCAGGTTCTTCTACCTACAATATTTTTTTTCGTCATGAATTAACTGGCTCAATCATACTGGCGAGTATCGTATGACTTCTAACTTATACAATTACTGTTTGGCCCTGTATTTGCTAATCTATTCATACAAAAGATAAATAATCATTATCTTAACCTCTGGGTTTGGTTTATCAATTTGATTAAAAATACGGACGTAAAACAGTTGCCTTTGATCACCCGATATTACAGGTTGAACGTATAAAAACGAAACTTACATGACGACTACTGGACCGAAGAAGATCGTAGCTCGGATAACCCGTAAAAATTAGTTCAAAATTTTTTAGTATTACCCCTGCGACCGGCAATTGAATTTTACCAAAAATTCGATACACATTTTTGTAGGCATATCAATTATAGACTTCGGAATTAAAGTCATTGTTTGAGCATGAAATGTGTTATTCATTTATCGATTTATATCTCCTCAAAAGCACCTTTCGTTAGGTGAAGAAACCTTCGCCAAGTACATTATAATTTTTAAATAACCGACAAAAATGGTAATCTAAAAAAAAGGATCTTCATTTTCTTATCACAAATTCAAATGTTAATTTTATGCGATTGAGCTTGACTTGCGTCGAAAATACGCAATGCAGGGAATGCCAAGATTGTGAAGCTTATAGCTAATTCTTGGATAAATTCAATTAACGGGGTACCATTGCCAAATTTGAAGAGCAAAATATTCTGGCAAGATACGATCTTTTTCCGTCCAAGATGTATGTATCTATTGATGGCATGATAACATGATCAAAAAATCATTTTGAGCAAAAATGTGACCTTACGTATGTGTACGAGTATGTAATATACGTAAAAACGCTGTTCCGGATTGGTAAAACTTCGTCATAAATTACGCCACGCATTTGAAATTTAATATTAGGATGAAATATGTTACATATATAATAATTTTATATATGTACAGCAGTGAGCCCTGCCGATTGTTTATATCCATTTAAGAAATGACTAGATCTTCCTGACCTGACAGTTTCCTGGTTTATAATATTAATTATATAGGCTAAATAATTCTTTACAAATATATTATATACAGCGTCTATCTATCGAAAGACACTAAACTCGAAGTATTATGTACCGCGCAATCACTCTCGCAGACTGTTTCTCTCGAGAAAAGAAAAGGAAAGAAAAAAGACATACAGATATAATATGAGAATTAATGATGAAGAAAGTGGAATAAATTTAAGAGGATATGAAATACGATTTTTCACCTAGAACTTTTCAAAGCTATTTCCTCAGCAAAAATATATTCGATCAATGTTAAAATTATCACAGCGATAAAGGAAAATTGAACAAAAGACATGATAATCACCGATTTTCAAAAATCGAAATAGAGTTCAACAGATTACAACTATTGATAAATAATCTGTCAAACTTTCGGTCGATTTTTGGCAATCGAAAAGTATCATGCCCTTAGTTCAGTTCTTCTTTATCGCTCTTATCAATTTTGTATTGATCGGATATGTTTTTGCTGAGAAAATAACTTTTGAATATCGTGTTGCAGTTTCCCTTAGCGATTGTTCGAATGTCACTCACTATAATGGAGAAAATGCTATAACGAAGCGTTTCGAAGCCACTATGATAAGTGAACTTTTGTGATACCTTATCATTCGAGAATGATCTTCTGTGCGGGTATATCTCACATCGTACGCCGCACGTGGACTTGTAATACGTGAAGAAAATTCATCTAGATAATGTGACTTTATGTAACCGTGTATAAAATCTGTCAGTCATCACCGTCGACGTTTTATCCTTATTCTGAGTGCTACGTATGCCGTAAGCTCGAGGGCGAAGTAGAGGCCGCACAAGACTGAGATACAAGTTGGGTATGAAGCATGTGACATGTCAATGTTCTCCAAGAGGTGCGCAGGGTATTTGTAGTGGCAATAGATCTCGGAACATTCCATTTTTGGACGATTATACCTGGAATAAAGAATGAAAATTGCTCGTAAACGAAATTCAAACAGTCTCATTTGTCAGGATTTGTGAAGCACAGTCTACAATATCGAGTTTACCTATCGTGGAATTGGCATGAAATTCGAAAAACAGGATGACAAATATGTTTTTGTAACACATGCACGATTTCTGCGTTTTTTTGACCTATTAAGCGAACCTAAAGTAACCTTTTTTTGTATGGTTTGCAATAAGCGGGCAAAAATGGATTCATTTTTGCCCGCTTTTTAAAAAGTTTGCAAAAACAACCGTATGTGTATATATATACATATTTATACTACAATCTTTCATTCTTGTCATATCTATACTTTCTTCTCCTATGTACTACCTCCCTTTTCCTGTTAAATAATTGCAATCTAATTGTGAGGTGCCGTGTCATAAAAAGGTCACCTTAGGTCCGCTTATAGGCACAAAAACGCAGAAATCAATACATGCGTTACAAAAAATATGGTGTGCACCAAGGGCTAAGTGGGCTTTTTCACCTCGTGTGGTTGCAGTACTCGTCTTCGGCTAGCAGACGCACTCGTCTTCGGCTCGCTGCTGCACTCGCCTTCGGCTCATGCTAGCTCGCCTCCGACTCGTACTGCAAACTCCACACTCGGTCTAAAAAGACCCACGTTACGCCCTAGGTGCACAATATACTATTATGATGATCTGGGAACGGGCTTGAGGCTGGATTGAAGTTCGAAGTTTCAAAAGTTTCGAACGGTAAAAATTCGGAATTTATTTAACGAGACGCAATTCTGGGATTCTAGAAACGTAGTTAGAGTTCAGAATTTGCGAATTCCGAAAAGTCGAAATGCAGACAACTCAAAAATCCGAAATTTCGAGGGAACCTCATCAAAAAACTGTCAAATAAACGACGTTGCATAAAGGAATTCCTAGATTTGAAGATTTGTCCTTTCTGATCTTTATAGCTTTTGGAATCTTGAACCTTTGGTGATTTTCGATTCAGAGTTTTTCAAATTGGTTACGTAGATTTTCGGGGAAATAATCTTTCTACGAACTGTGATTCGGTAGTATATAAAAATTGAAATTTTTACTTTTCGCAGCTTTTGAAATTGGGAATTTCAATCTCGCCCCCACTGGCTTAAGAAAGAATATTTTTACAGGTAGACAGGTTTCCTACAGGTAGACTGACCCAAGGTATCGTGAGCGATCGAAAATAAACTCACCCATAAATTGTAACCATGACACCTTCGAAACCGTACTTGAGAAAAGAGATGTGAAAGAGCCATTGCATATAAGGTTGAGCATCGTTCAGGTGAATGAAGAAACCACTGAATATCATGAACGGCATGATAATGAGAGGCCCAAAAATGACACCATTCTGAAAAAAAAAAACAATATCGGTAACTGCTGGTATACCTACGTGGTATGCGAGCTATTCACGTCAATGAGTATAGTCATTGCAATGAGAGTACGGTAGAATTGTTAAAATGAATAAATTAGTCACGCCAAGTCAACGTTAGCACGTAAACCGGAGACTTGACTACAAAAATACAAAAAAAAAACTCGCGATTTCATATTTCCACTTTCACTGTAGGTAGGTATAGACACAACGACCTATACCTGCGCCATTCAATTTCCTGAGGTATTCTCAGTAGGTGAAAATCTACCTGCAGTGAAAGCCAACTGAAGATCGAGTGTAATTAATTGATATCATACCATGACATAAATATATTTCGAAGCACAAGGAATCTGCGTCCTCTGCTTCTAAGCTTGAACTTCAATTTATGTTTGATCAACCATACCAATTGGTACATCAAGCTTAACTCGGTAACAGTTTTTGATACAAAAGTCGACGATGTACCCAATTTTTTTCGTTAAGCTACTTTATGCTTTATTTAAATATAGCATTCAAAAAGGAACTACGAACTGATATGTACCCCTTAGGTATCGGAAAATACTCACATGAATGTCCAGCACTATACCGAGGATAAGTCCAAGGGTTTGTGCGACAAGACTGATGACGATACAAATTGCTATGTACATGAAAAATCTTCGCAATTCGAGCAGTTGACCACTCATGAAATAAACTATCAAGGTGAATAACGTGGCGGCGGTAATTTGCACTGGAAAATCAGCGAGCTTGTTGGCCAAATAAAAAGACCGAAGTTTGTACCAGCGATTGAAATGCTCCCTCATCACGATTGGAAGTTCGGTAGGAACTGAAACAAAATTATCAATGAATCGACAGATTTTTTGAGTACATATAAGAAACACAGAATTCATGATAACAAAACGAATTGTAACTGTGACAGGGATACTCACAAGTGATAATTGTTGAGCTGAAAGCACTGTACATGAGGAACATTATGTTGAAAAACAGCAAATTGACATTGTCAAAAGCATAGTTGCTGTCCAGGCCGATTCGGAAGTAAAGAGTGCCAACGAGAAGTGCTATCAAGAAGTGCATGCTGATGCGAGAGTACGTGAGGATCTGAAAAATGAACAGTAAGTGTTAAACATACCGATGACATAAACATTCATGATTATAGATCGTAGAAATCTCATGCTTTTGAGAGCATTATGGATCATTATGTAATTTTTACTTCTGTAAGACGAAGGTGAAATCATTGAATATTCATGATATGATAGAAAATTACACCGTGAATCATGTGATAGCATTTGGACAAATACATATATTGTCTTCCATGTAACACGTACGGTCTGGCGTTTCCGCCATTTCATTGTAGGTATTAGTACTAGAGCTTGATGTGATTTTCCTAACCCTGGTAATATGCAAGCAAATAATCGTAGGAGAGTGTGTAAATATATTTCATCATTCTTATCTGAAACGACCGGAAACTTGCATGCCAAATCATATCTTGCTCTAACACAGAACAAAACGTTATTCTGATCTCTGATGGTTCACCAACCCTTGTTATATTTCATTGAAAAGTAAAAGAAGAAAGAAAACATATTTTAACGTGAGTTTGTCATCACGGTGTTGGGCTAATCATATTGCCAATTGAGAATTGATTTTGATTTCCTTTCCTTTGAATCCAAATACAATTAATTGCGGACTTTAATTAGCTCCGTTCATCGCAGATTCAAACTTATCGATATAAATCAATCCGAGATATTGATTAGCAAATTTATTATCAGATAACAACCAACACGTTTGTAGTTTCTACTCATGTACTCGTGACATAACATATTGCCAACTATATTGCGTAGGTGCTTTATTATACCTACGTAAAGAATAATTTTGATGACTTGCTTTACCGAAATCTTTTCCTTAATGTAAAAATTTCAGCTTCATTGGTCCGTCTTATGAATAAACCATTTCGTAATAAATTTTCATGCAGTGTATATCAAATATCTATAATTGTCAAAGAATTAATAACATTCGAATTAAAATCTCACCCTGTCCCTAGAAAGCCTGATGACGTTCCTCCTGAAAAGGACGTATAACTGTTTCCAAAAACTAGTTGCATATTCCCCGGTAACTTGGTGATAATCCTTGCCTAATTGGTCCATATTAACCATAGGAGTTGGCGGTAGTCTGGGGGCTCGTACCGGCGTGGCAAGACCAGAGGCGATCATCTCCTCGATTTTTGAAAGTCCTCCAAAGGCAGGCGATCTCCATTTTTCATTTTTACCATTTTCAATCTCATCGACCAGCGAAGGTACGAAATTTCCATAATCCCCAGCGGTCACTTCTAGGACTAATTGAAAAAAGTAAAGAAAAATCACCGTCAGCGTCATATATCTTCGAAAAACAACATGCAACGACGCCGGATATTCATCCAGAAATCACTTTAAGAGTCTCTTTTTAGCCCTGGCTAATTGTCTCACTCTTGATAAAGAAACTTGCTGCAATTAGAAATCAAGCCTGATACTTTTGTGTTAAAAAATAAACAAAGGCAGGTAATAGCCTTGTTAATTATTCGCAATTGGACTTCCGAGTTTCTAATACATAAATCGATTGTCAAAACGGTTGTAACGTTTGTATGACCATCTTGAGACGATGAAAATGACCCAAGTCCATATTGATATTGATAAAGAGATTGGAGGAAACCGTTGCTCTTGACTCAGCTAACAATGAAGATAAAAAAATCAACTAACGCACAAGATACAAAAATATATCGCTTTAATTTATTCAACATTCCATGTCTGTTATGCACATAGGAAGTTCAGCTTCAGACTATATCCGACAACGAGTAGTTTTCTAAAAACGGCAACAACAGCTGAAATGGGGCAATAATTTTGATTCCATAAATAGCGGTAATGATTTAATTCTCAAGGATATAGTCGAACTACACCAAGACAATGCGTCATAATGACTCAAGGACTGTCTTCAGTTCATTAAAGATTTCTCGAGACCAGCGTAAGGTCGTTATAGCAGACGTTAGCGAGGCCCCTGTATACATTCAAGTTACATCTAAAGTGCATTTAACGGAACATAATTATAATTGAGAGGTGAAAAAAGTTAGACTCGGAAACAAAACAGGTTACAAAATAACTCGATCCGAATGATTAAACAACAATGCTTCGGTAAACATTATTAGGCATCTATAAGCTTACCGAAGTCTGCTGGATTGTGATATTCTGGACAGTGAAGACCAGCTTCACCCAAGTAACTAACCAAGTTACCAGTTCCTCCTGTATAAACGCAGCAACCATCAGCTACAACGTAAAGATGATCTATCATGTCGAACAGAAGTGCACTGGGCTGGTGAATGGTGCATATTATAGTTCTACCTTCCCTAGCCAAGGCCTTCAAGAGTCCGATGCACTGTTTCGAAGTAACGCTGTCCAATCCGCTGGAAAATAGAAATATGTTCACGATATATCGTTGAAACAGTGCGGCAAAATGATATCGTTGATGAAGAAAAAGTATTTTATTATTTAGCGGATGATTTGTGCTTGTATCGGCGAAGAATGATATGGTTTTTGATTATGAAACCAAAGTATTTATTAGCCGAGAATGATGAGAATTTATCTTATGCTGTAGTAATTATTTGATTAGAGAATAGAATGGTCGTAGAGAATTTATTTTGTTTTACGATGTGATATAAGTACATGAGTTGGAGAAAGTTACCTTGTTGGCTCATCGAAAAACATTATTGGAGGATTGTTGATCAACTCGAGAGCAATTGCAAGTCTTTTTCTCTGACCACCGCTAAGTTGTCCTGATCTAGTGTGTTTCGCTTCGTCGAGTCCAAGTGCTAACAGAATTTGTTTCACCTTTAAATATAACGGAATACATAAATGAGTCGTGAGAAATAAATAATGAGACGGGTCAGACGAAGGTATAATACGCAAAGTTACATTTATTATTTATCCTGGTTTTTTTCAAAATGCTTACGAACTGGCATAAAAGTCCAAATCACAGAGACGTCAATTTGAAGAAAGACGAAGACTTTGGATAGGGAATAATTAATTGTCGAAATTGTAGCCGAAATTACCGAACCTATCAGTTCAATAAATTATGAAACAATAATTGACGAGACGTATCTCTAGTTTTTTAGTGTGCGTATTGATAAAACGTTCTCATAGTTCACTCGACATTTTTTATCTGATTACATCGAGCTAAATCGTCGGAGTAATTTCATGCGTTAGAAAGCCAGGTATAATGTTAATCAAACTACTCAACAATACGTGAGAAATATCTATGAATGTTAATTGCAGAGTTTGTCAGAAGTTCAAGGGTACCATTGACAAAATTTGAACATTTCCAATGTCGAACTTCGTGGATGCTACCTTTTTTTCTACATCAGAAAATTCTCTATCAGTATACCAATCTCCAAATTCATCCTGTAACCTCGATCACCAGATTTACACTGCATAGTGACCTTGTACTTGTACTCGTATGTACCGTGCGAATGAATTAAATCAGTCAAAATGATGTGAAATTGGAATTCATTTCATTTCAAATGAATGAATGATCGATCGGGCCACAACTTTATCAGAAATGTATAATAGTCAATGCTGACTCACAACATCAGTGCTGTCTATGACTGGCTGTATGTCATGAATAATCTAATAGGCAATTTCTTTCTTGATCAGCTGTTGATTTATCATGACGGCAAATTTTCACTAGAAATTACATTTTTCGCAATCACAATCAACAACGAGCACGATTCTTGTTGCAAAATACAATCAATCGACTATGTAATACCTAATTCGTCTACATCTTCTGGTGGGCTTTTGGCTTCGTGATATTTCAACCATTTTTTTACCTGGTAGAGTTGCATAGGTATAATATTTTTCGGAATGACACTTTGCCTGAAGCGACTTTCGAACAATAATGGCGTAAAATTGTGAAGACGTCCTTACCCTTTCCTTTTTTTCCCTCATTGAAAGACTGAGCTTTAGCTCTGAAGCAACGTGCATAGCCTCCGCAACGGTGAGTAAAGGCTGTAGATTGTCCTCCTGCATAATGTAAGCGGAAGCTCTACGGAACGCGGCCAAGTCCCTGGGCATGCCGTTCACCGTCACCTGCCCACTAACCGAGGACGTTCTACAAATTAGAAAACGAATGGATTAGTTAGTGAAAACGAGTTTAGTTTATTATATCTATGGACATTCAACTCCGAAATCACCGATCAATTCAATTAGAAGTTTACTAACTTTTGACTAAAAAATTCGCAAGAACGTGATGCCTATATGCCTAAACTACCAATAATACCTAAACTACACATGAACAAGCGTAGAAGATTTGGGATTAGTATATTATGCACTAAGGAAGGATTACAAAATTGCGCGAGACCAAAATGTCTTCCTTCCGAGGTGCATACGAGATTTTGTACCACACATGTTGGAGAACGCGGGTTTTTTCGGCCAGATGAGCAATTTGAGGTCCTGTCAGAGGCGGAATGCTCAGAATTTTCATTTATAGTTACAAGAGTTTTTCTCCCTGTTTCGAGAGTTTTTCGCCTCGTTATCCATATAGTAACCAGTTTTTGGCCCGCTGGTCAAAAAACAGTAACTTTTTTCCCACTTCAACGGCTGAAAGGCTGAAGAAAAGATATTTAATCGTAGAATTGACGTACAATTGACACCAATACTTAGATAATGTTCAGTACATTTAATTTCCTTCATTTTGAACGGGCTTGACAAGTACAAACGATAATATGCGATATTGCACAGCAGAATTGCTATACCGATATGGGATTCTTAAATCGTTCTGCAGAGACGTATGTTGACGCTTTATCATGATCGAAAAATGAGTAATCGGAATCCAATGACGGAAGGCGAGAATCGGCGATCATAAATTATATACTTGAGGCGACCAGTTGAAAAATTTAAACATATAGACCAAAATCCATTCATTTATCAAATCACCCGCTGCACAAATTTAGGCACACCGTTGCTCCGATTCTACTCCACCAGGATCAGAATATGGACCGTCATAAATTGAGTACAGGAAATTGAGTTGAGAAATCTGCCTTTTGGGCAGAGTCATTTGTAAATCAGTGAAATCATGTTTGGATTTGAGAAAATTATGTCCACCACGTTCAAGATGAAAAAGTGAAAAGATGAATTGATTTTGAATAATGTTTCATCATCTCTGTATTATAATCGGATTTTTGTTTGGTGATAACATTCGATCTACGAAGTTACATTCTGCATCGCTCCAATTACGAGTGAATGTGGTTTCCGGCATGCTGCGACTATATGTAAAGATTATTTAACTCCGATGATTAATTGAAACTGGACTATCAACGAGATGAGAAGTGCACAGAAAGTGGATAAGGCTTCTTCCTGCTACAATGACCGATTATTTCCAAACATATGTATGTATATACAGTAGAAACGAGACCCACGTGTCGATTTTTCCCACACATCTATATGCCATGTGAACTAAACGCACCGAGTTTCCGTCGTCGTCCCTTTATAGAGATACGAAAGGCAATTGGCCTGGCTACGTGGTTGTGGAAAACTGTATTTTATTACATCGGATGATTATTTGGACATGCAATTAAAACGATCAATCCTAGCGCTTCTAATCCTCATTCAAATTGCAGAGAATTGAGAAACCGTTGTAAATACTAATGCGTAAAGTGATATTACCTGATTGCACAGATCTTCGCCGATCGATTGGCATTAGCTTTGAAAATCAGCCCAGAGGTGTTTGTAACTTTAAAGCAGAGTGGTAAAAAACGGATCCTGCGTATTAGCGTCAGATAACGTATTGACAAAATAGCTAAACGGCAACGTTTACATTTAGTATATAAATCAAACGATCATGCGGTATCACAATACATATGTAAATTTATGAGCCAATCTTGCGAAAACAGTCTCCTACAATCCAATTAATAGAAACCTGTCTACCTATCTAATAACAACACATTCTACAATCAAAACTTGTCATCAAGTTTCGAGTCCGAAAGCCTGCCGGGAGTACAGACGCGTGCTTATCAATATTACCGAATAGCGTGGATAATGAGTACTTCCGCTTGATGATGTACTCATATATCTATACGTGGTAAATTTTCGTTATCGTTATAGAGTGAGTACAGCTATGCGAAACAGTCTATCGAAAATCTCCAATCAAAAAGAACGTGAAGCGATTAAGCAAACACTGCAGGCTAGCGAGAAGAAACTAAAATAATAAGAAGACCAAATTTTGAATAAGCTAATCAGGATACTGCAGTGGATCCCAAAAACAGCATGTTTCGGTTTTGCCGTCACGCAGCATCAATTTCGTGCATAGAACACAACGTTCTCAAGTACTTGAGAATAATAAATGAAATAATTTGTATTTTGAATATACCTAGTAATCATATTTCATCATACCTGTTTTATTCTATAAATTATACGAACCAGCTGTTGGTCAGCTTTCCTATCCCATAATCGCACTGGCTGCCATAATAATAATCACAAATCATCACGAGACAATGATGTCATAGCAACTTGATAATTTCATCTTGTGAATGAATAAAAGCTATCCTGAGATTGAACGGTACTCTCAAAATTGCATTAAACGATAGTATTTCATGATATCCGAATGATATCCTTAGGTATGAAGAGGGAAATGAGCATCATCGACATGAATGAACCTTGAGACGAAATGGGAGTCTGTTCGAAATTTCATTATTACCAATTATTGTCACCTCGAAAACGCGAATCGTAATTTCTCGTCAAATATATTCAACCGAATGAACCCTCTACGAATGAATTCAGTTTTTTTTTTTGGCAGCAAGTGGCTAAGTATGTCACTTCGTCGAAAAATCTGATAAGATTCCAGTAAAATTATCTTGTGTTTTTTTATGTTAGCTAGGTCAAGTTGGAAGTGATTTTTACTATACATCACCTCAAAACATGCCGAAACCGGGAAACTCTATAGTCGAAAAAGCAAGTTTGAAGTCATTTCTGAAATGAATAATTCAAGACCACCGCAGGATATGAATTGAAGCATCCAGGCGCCAGATGATGTGTTGACCAGTATAATGATGTGTATATAAATATACATGTACCAATATTTGCGGCCTCTTGGTAGATTTATATATACGTATAGAATGAAATTGAAACGCATAATGAAAGATAACGTCTCGGTCATCGTCGCCTTTGTTTGTACAAACCGCGAACGGAATATGCGCACCGGTTCGGTCGGCTTCAGAATGAAGATAATGCACCAAGATTTGCAAGATCACCCGCTCCGCACGCGTATGCAAAATGCCAACGTGCAGCGTAACGAACGCGTAAACCAAACGGAGCTACGCAGCGATCGGAGTAACGAAGGAGAAGAAGAAGAATAAGAAGAAGAAGAATAAGAACCTGCAGTGAAGGTTTGCTATACGTGTCTAGAGAAGGTATGAAATTATACGGAACGATCGACCGCAGACCAACTTTTTTCGACCCAATAACATTACGTGTCGACAACTCGCCCTTGAGAAATCCGGCTATTCGCAACACTTTGCGCACTCGGTGCGCTAGCACCTAAACCAACCGAGCTCTTTCTTTACCGGGTATACAGGTTTAATCCCGGTGCGGTCCCGGTGCACTTGTACTAGAGAGCGTTGAGCTCCTTTGCACCGAACGAACGAACGAACGCGAAATGCGAAACGAAATGCGCGGGACTCGTCGGTGCAGCGCCGCTTATTGCCAGCGCCGCACGCGCGACTCAAACTTTCGCGAGTTGATCTGCACCTATCTGCCTATATCTCTATAGGTATATCTATACATGTCATATTATACAGTCTTGACTATTATCTAGTGTTGATGATTTTTCAAGATTTCTCTTATCATTATAACTGAAAATCCAGGTGAGAATAGTTCTGTAGAAATTCTCTACAAATTTCAAGAGAAATTTAAAGTTCTTGTAGTCTTTCACGGCAAGTTGCAATTTCATGCATTTAATTTCGTCGATATTATAGATAACGATTTTTTTTTTTTTTTCATTCAAAACTACGGGAATCAGCAATTCATCAGGCCAAACTGTGAAATGTTCAAAATTTCAATCATTTCTAATCACTGCCTAATATACATATAGTTCTATAAGGAGTCTCAAAAATGTTCAGGTATGAATTGCAACTTTTCTTAGTCTTTCATGAGAAATTGCAATTTCATTTGCTTTCATTGACGATTTTTTTATCACCAATTACACAGGATCTATACGATTTTTTATAGAAAAAACTACGAGAGATAGAATTTCTTACAAAAACAAAAAAAAATATAAGATGTTCCAAACCTTTCTACATGGATATGTAAAATCTTGTGAGATAAAAAAATATGTATCAGCGTATAAAAAAAATGCATAGAATATACATCGAGGAAATCTATCCCTTATTTTCCTATACGTTACATGAGATCATTATTTCCAATTGTTTACACGTATCGGTACATATGAAAAGATGAAATTATGTACGATAGTACGCATCTTTAGGAATGTTTTTTTATTCCCAAAAAGAAAGATTATACACTTTATCAGAGTGAACGTGAGACAGATGCTTTTTTTTTTTTGCTCAAATTCAGAGTTTTATTTCGTGGATAAATGTTATTCCTCGTGACAGGTATACGTATGCGAATCTCTGAGGCTCTGCAGTATGAAAACTGGCTTTTATAAAGTATAATAAAAATAATCGTGCAAAGAGTTTTGGTTCTGGGTAATAAAGTTTCTTTTCAAATGGAACCTGAAAAACACCTCCGAACCCGGTTAATGCCTATATGTATGCAGGCCTGCAAGATTTTCCAGCAGTTAAAGCGTCACAGAAGGATAATATAATTGCGTCATTAATCTCCTGGCGAATTACAGCCAGATTTACAACTTTCATATAATATAAGACTCGCTTTTGCACACAAGTCGAGGATGAAAATTCATTGCCTGTATAAGTCCGAATACCAAAAGATCCGGGATTTCATCTACACATTGCGAAAAATGTGGTAGTTTATTCGGAAATTCGACAGCTTCTTATGTACTATACCTACACATATTTTTCGCTGTGTCAAATTATGCTCAAATAGTGTCAAAGTGACGGCAAGCTATTCTAATTCGATAGTATTTTAGTGCACACCACATGTTTTTTACATCGAATTTCTAGTTTAGAATATATCAGCGTTTTCGCACAAAATTACAAGAATTTTACGATAATTAATTGTCAAAAACTAACCACCGAGGAGCTAATAGAAACTTTCGGACTGTAATCTCCTCAGAATAAGGAAATAATAATTGTTTGAAATTATTATCAATCCGTATTGAGACTTGTTTTCGTTTCACGATTGGCCCTGTGACGCGCGTTGATAAATTTCAGATGTTGTAATCTTCCGCTTCTTTCGTACTTTCCGATCAATTAGCACGTGCTGATATTTAATTTGGAATCGGACTTTGAACCAGGACAAATTTTCTGACCCACGAAGATGAGTTAAAATTGATCTGTACTCACATAAAACCGGCCAGGACGTCCATGAGGGTGGACTTGCCAGCTCCCGAAGGTCCCATGATTGCGGTCAATTCGCCGGCTTTGAAATTCCCGTTGATTGTTTTCAATAGTTGTCGCCTTCCTAACGGACAAGAGATAACAAAAATTCGAACATGAACCTCGAGTTTCAAATAACACGTCAAATTTTTCAATCAATTCAATTGTTTCCATTTTCGTTTTTTTCTTTCTTTGATATGTATATATACGTACCATTTTTTGTCACGTTGACAACATGTAGCGGCTGATCTACCCGTTATAATTTTCTCAAAATCTCAAGTATCCAATTCTTGCTGGATTACGTCGTTTAATTGCAAAAATCGCAAAGTAAGGGCGGAATCCAAGTGGAAATGACATTTCTAGACCAAATTGACAATCATTGCAGAATTTGCCAGAGAGGAGGCATAAGCTTTATATCCATTGAAATCGATTTACTGTATAATATCACGACCCTATATTAAGAGTCTGATTGTTGGTTAAAAATTGTTATCCGTTACTAAAAAGTCGCGTGAGCAAAAACGATTGACTGTGACATCATTAACTACCGTTCAAGATCGTGGTATACATTTCGTTAGTTAGATCAGCGAAAGGAGGTTAGGTTCACGCTATAAAGTGACGTCACAAATGGCGGGCGTTTCGAATACTATTCAATTTCAAATCTATATTATTCCTCATACAGTCTATAGTCTATACAATAACTCATTGTACATACATCTATTGTGACGAATGGTCTGTGTGATTTTTTCAAATGGAAGAACATAACGAAGAAATAAGAAAAATAAAAAATCGTGTTAAACCGAATGAGTAACAGAGTTAAAATGTGATCTTTGAGAAAGCATATTTATTCTCGAAGAAAAGACGCTGAGCGCAGAACGTGTTTGACAAATCGCGAGGTTATCTTTCGCCTTGACGCTTGGCTGTCGGGGCTGACTCGTATATAATAGAACAAAAGGTCTTTTCTCTCTTCTCCGCGAGATACGAATGCTATCGTTACAGAGTGCGATGTACGCGATATTCTGAAAATGTACAATAAACTAGTTTCATTACTTGCTAACGTGTTATCCTTGTCTACCAAAGACAGAATCGCATCCATATAAATGATTTCCTTGAAAAATGTGATTGGACTTTTTTGAAAATGTAAAAAGAATAGTAATGAATATAGTTGAAATTTGTTCGCACTTCTAATTATCAGCAAGTCATAGGAAAAGAGTTTTGATTCTTTCTGTTTCCATTTGTTAGATTTCCTCAACAAATATTCATGGAAGGGTATTCAAAATTTCTTTTCCTTTGGCATTTCTACGAATTTTTGAAAGGCTGATCTCAATTTGAGAAATGTCTGCGAGCGCATAACGAATGAAAGATTCAACGCTGAAACATACTGTGAGAAAGAACAGTGGACCACGAGAGAATCATTGGAACGATAAAAATTATCAGACATACGCTACTGCAGTATAATTGAGAGAACGAACAGCGATGTTGGTTTCCTGAGCAACTCAGGATGCGGTGTAGGTAATAAAATTTAGAAATGGGAGCTGATTCATTCCGTCGTGGCATATCCGGTCGGGTTTTTATTAATTAAATTTATCTTTTCCTCCTTTTTTTCTGTACCTTTTTTTGTACAACTCGAACTTTAAGTGACGCAATTGGCATTCGTCAAGATCGACAATCCAATTGTACATACTTATACGATTGTATATCTTGATCAGATAAATTACGCCAACATTGTAGCTCAATTGAACGGATATTAGTGATTACTATAGATATTGATATACAGATGGGACACCCCCGCCAAATCAAACTGTAAAAAAAAAAAAAAAAATTGAAACTCATGCTTGTGCCAAATTTCAATGAACTTTGGTCTGTAGTCAATAGAGAGATTCTGTCTCAGAGGCAATTTCTTAGGATCGGTGCATCGAAATTCCGAAATTCGAAATCAGGTTATGCGACTGTTTTGTGTCCTAGACTGTAAGTTTGCACACAGTTGATTTTTTTCAGTTCTCCGCGTTCACATGGTGCGAATTTTATTTCCGCAGGATTTAGAAGAGAACTTTTTTTTGTTAAATGAACTTCGGTGAGATATAAATCAATTATGGACTAGGTTGAATTTCCGAAACCAAACTGTACCGACCCCCTTGAGGGGTTGATAATGAACACAGCATTTGGGAAATGATTTTCAGATCAAGTTTGAATGGAACATAGCATATTTCATAGAACAGCAATGTACATACAGCTGATCGTTATTGAAACAATGGATGTTCCGTCAGTGAACAATACCCAATTAACAGATAACACATGTTATATGGACTTTGGACTAGTCCCAAAGTACAACACGATGCGCTGGTACAAAGTACAGCATCTGGCTATTTTTCAATGCACGTATAGAGCGAGGTGATTTTTTAGAACTACTCCTAAGCTTATACTAATAGTTCACTAATTGTCATAATTATTATGCTTGAAATCCTTCAGCAACGACATCGGTTGTCAATAGCAACATTGAAGCAGCACACAATGCTGAGATGGAAATCTCAAACCACTAGAATATCAAAACGATGAATCACCGAAGTATGAAAATACAAAAAATCTCTCAAGCTCAGCGATTCAACGATACAACGACATGTTGTGTTTGAATTGCAATTTCTGTCAGAAAAGTTTGTAATTCCATAAACCTGTACCTCGTTATTTCCCCTTCTCTGATACCGGTATTACGGTTTCTCATCCTCGGTTTCTTCTGGCAAAACTCATGTATTGAAAGCGAAATGCATCAAGTATCGAATTTTCAATACCGAACAGCTAGACCCAGTGTTTGCAAAAATTTTTGAAACGCATCGTGTCTGCAATAGGCAAGTGATATAGACACCATAAGCGATACTTATATTAATATCGTTTAGAGTTTAGACCCTGCAAAGTTCAAGACGTGCCTACCACCTACTCGTGTGACAAGATACGCAGCTATTTTATTTTAGGATCTATTACCAAATTGATTCAATCGCTTGATGAGTAGATAAGGCAATAAGGTGTTACGTGTAGCTACCAATAATCTAGTTCATTTTTTCGTATTTGATAAATGAACTTCGTGAAGATATGTGTATTTGTAAGATAGGATCAGTTTTAAGAGAGTAAAAATTTTCCAAAACGGTTTTTTTTATCACGACAACCCTTTACCTTCACCTTGGCTGCAGTGCAGGCTTTCCGAAACGAACGTGAGCTGAGCATACGAATACACTATACATGTACATGGGTATATGTGTTTATAGCTTTAGCAATATAACAGCATATCTGGACTTTCAAGTATTATACGCATCATCGTTAAGAAGCGATTACAAAAACTGTGTCATTAACTGTATAGCTGATAACCTATTATGTACCAATTAGACTGCATGAACCTAATTCCTAAATTGTGGATCACATGAAAATGGGTCGGTATTTAGATGGTTAAAAGTTTGTTTCTATCAGTGCGATTTTTGTTTAACAAAATATGAGACACAGCGAATGTTCCAAGCTCTGGCTGATGGTTGTGATGGTTGACCAGACGTATGGTTGATCGTTCTCAATCAAATATGTCCATCGCGATAAGTATCGTCTCATGCATATGTTTACTAATCAGATTGTTTTGTCAATCTCTACAAATTTCAAATCAAATTTAAATATCAAGGACGGGATCTGGTCGCCTCCCTAATTAAGATTACAAGTTTTTCGAATTCTACCATTATAGATACGCTGTAATAGAAAAATGCAAATGAAAAATAATTCAGACCCGTGGCCAAGAGTCAAATAGTTTTTATTTTTTCAAATTGTTCATGGGATTCCGAAGCTTTCATTCCGAACTGTATTTCAACTTGGACCTCTAATTTTGCGCACTTCTTTGAGATTGCATGAAACGTATCGATTTGTGGATTTGATATCTAACCGTATACGTCTTCGAGCTCATATCGGAGCTATAACGAGACCATGAACTTTTTCTTGGGTAAGTATTGCTGCAATCGAGTATCCCGTATCACGCTACAAGCTAAGCAATAAGAAACTGGAGGGCTAATTTCTCATGTCATTTGTATCACTTTACGGTCTCCAGGGAAACCGATAAGATCGGTCCTTTCGCTAACAATAAGCTCGTATGGGTCGTTCAGTGACAAATCTAGCCTCCAGATTTTTCGGATTGCTATATAATTATTTGAGAAATGAAAAATAAACTTTCACAAAAGTAGCACGCCTGTATCAAATTTAATGAATTTCGAGTTTGCGCGAGGAGTCGCCGTATAAATAATCGCTGTAAGGTTCAGTTATCTTTTGATGTAGTATTTTCTGGATTTTGAAAATTGTGGGAATAGAATTCTTCGGATAGTTTAAAGTCCTCTTGTTATTCATTTTTGTAATCTTCAGAATTCAGGAAATATTATCTCGACAAATTACCAAACGGTCAAATTTACCGATTGTTATAATTTTTCTCACTCCAGCCTAAAATGAAGGTTCATTTATTCGTGGGCTGCAAGTTCTAATTGAAAATATCAACAAACTTTTTATAAATCGGAAAAGGCTTCTGTCCTGACGCTTCAATTCTTCGCATCTTATTATATTGATTGGACGCCTTATTTGATTTATCTACAATGATAGAAATCTGAGTCGCCCATTCCCCAAAATCTAATCTCCAAATTTGTTATCGCGACTGAGAATACAAAAAAAAAAAAAAGAGAAAATAATGTTCTATGGCAGTACTGAAAAATGTTTGGTGATACTATTTCACTGAGAAGTAACTAAGTAACACGTGTTGAGCAACTTGAGATAAGCTCCTGCGAAGCTACTTCTACTGATAATTATTCCCTCATGAGAACGAAAATAGAATCATTTCGTACAGCAACTTTGATAAAATGCGGATGAAAATTCTTCCCATCAATGTCATCACGCCAATGTACCAAATACTGTATTATTTTGAAAATCCGGATGTAACGGGAAGGCGCATAATTGAAAATACACGAAATGAGAAGATATATATCAGTTGTCAACAAATTTCTCAAATGAGAATCCCATGTGCTTTCAATTATACGCGTTCTTACCGCATCCGGACTATCTCGATTAGATCGTGATGAAGAAAAACGTCTCATGGTCAACAAAAATTTATAAAAAAACATCCTTTCTGGTGTATTTGAGAATTTAGATTATCATAGAATGTGAATAACTACATCTAGAGCAAATTTTTTTCCAAAATATTAGTGAAGAAATTTTTGCTCGGAACTCTCACGTACAAGTCTATCACCGGGAATAATCTCAAACAAAATTCGAAGGCTCGCAGGTGTTTCACAGATGATAATTCCACACCAGAAATAATTTTTCACTCGTAGAACATTGGAACATTCCTGATATACGTTTGCCTATCCTTCATTGTCATTTGTAGTATTACATTCGAAAAGAGAGCGAACCGAATATACTTTGAATGACATTTTTTCAAAAAATAGTCAATATACGCCTCGAGGCAGTATCTTTTACTTTACATTCCACCCCCTCCATTTACTGGTTTTTTATTTTTTTTGTCTAACTTGACACAAGGAGATTCGGCTTCAGCTGGTATTAGGATAAAGGACTAGGCTACGGGAAGAAGGGCCCTTGACTCAGATCGTACCTAGAACCGGTCTTCCACCACGATTTGACATTAGGCGGTTTACTTTCCATTGCAGGTATAAGATTGTACTACTGGCCAGGTCGACAAGGCCATGATGATGGCCTGTTCCTGAATCGAAGATGAACGCTCGACAGAGCTGTACTGTTTGTATATAAACGCAGTAATGAATAACACATACGGGAAAAAAAGTCAAAGAACCCCGGGTGATTTCTCACCAAACGAGTATCGATGAATTTATCAAAGCGAAGAGGAAAAAAATGCGATTGAAGGTGCAATTACGTACCAAACACCGAAAAAATTTGGAAGCTACACGCGTCTAAACGTCACTGCACATCAAACTGCTACTGTTTTTCGATTGCGATTGATATGTTGGTCTACTCATAAGAAAAGGTGTGACTATAATGATGCAAGAGAAGTTTTACTATCGCACAAAATTCTTCATTTTGGTGTTGTAATAATGTGCGAGTAACAATGTACGCCAGGAACGATAAGAATCACACGTTGAATTGATATCTGTAGCTGATCCTAATAAAGGCAACCGATATGCACGCTAGATATCGAAATCCATGATCTATTTCTTTCATAACCCGCATTATTAAATTAAAGAATTGAAAAATTAATGATGTTCCTGAAATTTGTCTCTGCACTTGTCGTATGCTACACATGCACGTAGGTACGAAGTACACTTATACATGTGATATGCCAGTTTCCGTACAAATGTCAGATTCATACAAGTGGTGTAAATTTATTTGTTATTCACATCCAAGTGATGTTTGCCGTCACCCAGCAATGTTTTTCATGAGTTCCAAATTGGTATTAGTGAATTGGCTTGGACTTCCCCACATCTTTTTTATGCCTTATTGGGGTTAATCGACCTTTTTCGGTAAGATTTTCCTCATAGCCGAGGTTCGCAGGATGCTCGTATAAAAGCATCTGCCTTCTCTCCAGTGGAGATATTTTGCTTTGTTCATCTCGATACTACAATATCATCATGTGGTAAATTGACAAAGATAGACAACCGATTCACCTTTGAAATAGAAAAACAAACATTTTTCAAGTAGTACTATACCAACTATAAGCAAGTTTCGAGAAAATATCCAAGAAGTCGATGAATGGAAGTGACACATATATTCGACAAAGGATGTATCACGTGTACCTGCGTTTATCATGACTAGCCGATTAGAGGATTTAGTAATTCCATCGCGATATAAATTCCATTGAGGCAATGCACGTCTCATAAACTTTCATGAACGTATGATTGACAAGATCGATCGATTGATCGAAGAACAAATGTGCGAATTTCTTCTTCTCAATAGATAAAAATACTACAGCACCAATCAAATTGGAATGAATTTCATATGATTTCGTGAAAATCTGGTGCGGGAACGAAACTCTTCCCTACTAATTCGTTGCATGCAAATTTTGTATGGGGAAAAAGCATTACAAATCCAGATCCGTACGACGAGAGATAATCCTGAAGTTTTATCTATAGCTACTGCAGGCAAGTGAAAGAAATTCTGACATGAATGAGCCAGAGTGTAGGTACTTTGAAACAAACAATATATAAGCTGATACATCTGCACGATGTTATATCAAAGTTGATTCCAAGATGACGCGATATGAAGCGTATCAAGAGGTATAGAACCACATCGAGAATCGAGATAGCATTAGATATTGAAATACAAAGTCAACAGGGCAAGAGCTTCCTCCTCCGCCTCCTCTTCTTTACAGAAAAGTCTAGACGCTCCAAGTATACTCGAGCTTATCTTATTGTTTATTATAAGTATTTGGGGGGGTCTCATTTTGAGCGATAGCCGTCAGGATATCATAGCATTCTAAGTATTCGGGTAATTAGAACCTGAAGCTTCACATGCACGGATGTTATGTACCGAGCTTAATTCTTTGACGAGGTATCGACGCCTCTAGATTAGAGATAAAGATTCAATTTTAATCCCAAGTAAAACCCCCAGCCGCAAAGTAAAGTCAATGACATTTCGATTTACTGCCTGACGTGAAACCACGATGAACATCTTAATTTTTTCACAGTACGAAACTAAACTTCGTTCCGTTTCATTCCGGAGTATGTTTTTCGTTTGAGGTCAAACTTCGTTCTGAGGTTATTTTCATTCATTTTTTATCACATTCGGAAGTTGGACGCAAGAATGCTTAAGCAGCACCGAAATGGCTGAAGGGTGTAGTACCTACGTCTAGAAATTCATGAAAAAATTCTTCAATCAGGACAAAAGAGACTGGCAACGAATACCACATCATGATTCGTAAGCATGAGCAACGAAGCGAGGATGAGACACACAAAGAAAGACACTCGATCGTGATCCAAGAGCCAGTTGGCCCTTCTAAGGGTTCGTCTAACGTAAAAATGCAGGTAGGTGGTTAAGGTACGGTGATGATTACCTCTGGTAAGAATACCGGTTCTGACGGTGTACGAGATGTCCGTAAATCGTAGGTCCATGGATCTACTAATCCTTGGTGAAGTTGGGCTAGCAGGAATCAAACTTTTTGGTTTAGTGTCAATGTCAAGTTTCAAATCCGCTGGTCTTCCACGTTGAGTACCAACGTTACCAGGTATTTTCGATACGTCGTTTTGCGTCATTTTCACAGCTGGTTGTATATCTACCGCACTACACACGTGTCCAATCTTCAATGACTTATAAAGCCGTCAGCACGCGCACGTGACTTCAATATTCACATCGCAATTCGGATACGGAACGTTCAATCATTTTCTCCGGCAGGATGAACGAGAAATTGAATGTCTAAGTTTACTCCTTAAACCCTACGTCGTTTAAGGATCTTTCAATTTCATTTAATTCCAATTCTCATTCATGAAAATGACTAAACGTCAATGGAAATCAATCGACGAATCGTTTCCACGCTCGTCGACTAAAGTCTGAATGAAATCGCGTTTATCACAGATTTTCAAATCGCATATTTAAGTACAAAGCTAATATAATAAAGCAAAGCACGTGTACAGATAACTGTCACATGTCCTACGTCCATTTGTTAAACAGTGCGATCATTAAGACCCGGTGTGCTTCTTGCAACACTGCGCGTCTGATCGCGACCGTGGGCGCGGCTTAACTGACTGTAGTCCACGCAGTGGAGCTTGGCTCTCTTGCTGGCTCTTTACTGATAATCATAATAGACCCGGGTGATATAGAACCGCTGGTATCATTGTGTACATGTACATATATGTGTATGAGCAATGAAAATCTTTGTAACAAACATTTGTATATATATATCAACCAACACAACGTAGTGGATCATTTCATTTCCGCGCAGGGACCGGCAACGTAGGGAGTAAATCGTGATGACGATTCAAATGCGAATGACACTTACTACGTACATGCGTGTCTAAAAGTCCCCTTCCTTTACTCTTTCTCTTTCTCTTTCTCTTACTCTGCCGTATTGGAGCTGGTAATTTATTCTAAGCCAAGCTAGCGGGATCGTCGAGGAGTCTAGGCGATGAGATTAGTCGTGGATCCAACCAACGCAGACGCGTAGCTTAAAGTGTAAGGTATATGCTATGGTATATGATGGTATGTAGGTATCTTCTTCTATGCTGCAGTCTCTTCAGTGGAATTTCAGTCGCGGTCACGTGGTCACGCGCATCCCACGTGTCGACTGACATTTAGAGGCAGCTGGCTTTCAGCTATACGATTATTAAATTTGTGTGCGAGTATAAACGATACCCAGTGGAAGCACTACTTGTTAGTGTGTGTGGTCTAGTAGTTAGTACCACGCTAGACAATGAATGCAGTTTAAACGCCACGTGTAGCTGCGTCCTACGCATCACTATCGTTTGTTGTCAGAGTTGATTGGTGAATCACTATTACGGAGAAAAATGAAAAGATGATAATAGCTGGAGAGAGATACGTTTGTGTGCTTCGTCAAGGTATATGAAATTTGAACAGTCCGAAACGGGTTGGATACATTTAGTCTCAATTTTAGACCTTCGAAAACTCGTATCATATTTATGATTTTCGATTCGATATTTTGTCTATGACTCATGGCTGTTGGGTATGGAATTAAACTGCAAAACAATCTCTATACTATTCCGGAAGAAAAAATTTTTGTTATTCTTCTGGATTTCAGGCGTTCCTGCGGATCGCCTGCAAAGTGGGATCAATGGAAACATGCATTGAGTCAATGGGATCGCGAGCCAGAGGTCAATAGAAATAGATATTTGTTAAATTGTATGGAACTGAGTAGTTGGGTCGAGAATACGTTCGCGGGTTTATATTGTGCGATAGAATATCGCTCCGTTAATCCCCGTCCATATAGTTTCCTGTTTTTAAACTTCGTTCGACTGTTGTTGACGCAGAGCATATATGTTTAATTGAAGAGATGGATAGAAGAAGAGGATGAATTGGGCATTTATTGTTTCGAGACAAACTTGATTAACAACAAATGCAAACAAATATTTTCAAAATAGATGCAATTTTGCAGCACACTACTTCGAACTGTGTTCATTGAACAAGTCATACATCTTTAGAAAATTTGAGCCGACCATAGTGGGTTTGGTAGCTAAAGGCTTGACAATTGTACAATTTTGGCCTTATTTTAGTGAAGGAGGAATATCAAAGTGATCCTGGAGACTGAGGTTCGGGAAATTTTAGTGCAAGGAGAAAATGAATGCTTTTCTAATTGATACAGTACCTACTCAATCGATTGATAAGCAGATCCAACCAGATCTATGTAAGTTGGACCAGATCCTATTGATCAAAGTCCTCAAATCGATTCTCCAGGTATAATTATTTGTTTCAGTTATGAATATTTGTTTTTTGAACGACTCGAAAACTACTGAACCAATCACAACCAATCATTGAAACGATTCCAGACTAGAAAAACTCACCTTGATTGAAACCAAAATTATACAAATCAGTTCAGTCATTCTCGAGATATGGTCGATAAAAAAAAAATTGATTACACAGGTGATGGACTTCAAAACGTGGAGATCTAGTGAAGAATTAGCACTCACATGATGCGTGAATTATTTTTATAACTTCCCCTCTTTTGAAGTGGGAAGTCAAGAATGAAAGTCGTCAATGAATTTGTTTCCACAGGTTTTGAAAAAATGATCAACTTTTCAGGTGTGATTCAACAAGGTTCATACGTCTTCCGCTTTTGTCAGTCAGTATTGCTTCATAACTACGACATTATAGTGATACGATTATACTCTGCACCGAATTTCAATCAGACAGTACTATTAAATACCAAGAGAGTTCTTAACCTTTGAACCTCAACGACCAAACATGATACTTCGCAGAACGTAAATGAAGTCATACTGCCCGGTCATTTTCAAGCCGATAACTTATGCTTCATCAGAGAAAACTGGCCTGTGGTCGATAGATAATAATATATGTCATTGTACGTCGCTGCTGGAGAAAAATTCAAAGGTTCAAACTTTCGCCGATATACTCGTCCATCATGCTATACAGATACTTTGGCGTGATTCAATATCGCGATAATTTGCCTCGAACGCAAATGAACTGAACGTAATTATTTTCTACACATCTACAGATCATAATGCCACGTGTGTATACCGAAGACAAGATTATTTGCATATCCAGCCGAAGTGCAACATCGTTTACAGAAGCGGGCGGAATAAAAATAACCTGACAATATTTGCTTACAACTTGCAACAGGTGTGTATATATGCAAGTAAATGGGGGGGGATTGAGCGCAAAGAAAGTGCGTTTCAACATGCAACATCATTTGACAAGATGTTTTCCTGCAAAACAAGATAAATGACAACGAATCCCATGCTGCAGTTCATCATTGTGTTCCATTTCATTAATTCGAAAATAATGCCAATATGATTCTAAACAGGGACACAAAACCATGTTATCAATTCCTACGGCGCAAATCGTTCCGTGTTGACGAGAATGATTATCCTCCTCAAATCTACTTTCTGTTTAATTATTTTCCCGCAAAATACTCGCATTGCGAATTCAAATTGATTTTCAAACCTGCTTCGCACGATTCTGTATCCAATCTTTACTTGTCGATCAGTTGATAATTGAAGTATCTGGATCATATTCATAAAATCAGATCAAATTCATGTTTCTGTGAATAAAACAGTGTTCTGCGTCGATACTTTGCATCTGGAGTCATTCTGCTGGTATGTATCCGTTATCGAAAGTAGGTTATCGAATACTCACTGATGTTAACGAAAAAGTAGTAAACACATTCGAACATTGTCCAGTAATCAACTGACGAAAATGCCGCTCACTGAATTATCAGGCAAGCGAAGCAGAATGGTAAAAATCCTCGAATAACCAGTGCTGCACCCTACTAGACAATTCTGAACCGTAGAAAGGCGTAACTATAGTTTGGAGTAGCTTTGAACTTCGACAAATCTGCAGTTTTCTGTAATTTAATGAATGGTTCATAGGCTGACCGTAGGCAAGCCTTTGAACTTCCCGTTTCCAAACTCATTTCGAACTGGAATGATAGAAATACGAATCATGGAAGAGAAACAAACGAAGAGTTAATTGTAAGTAAAGAAACAGAAGTTCGAAGAATACCAAACGACTGCATTGCATGGTTAGCTCAGAATTTTGTCATTTTTAAATTGGAGCGAATGCTATCAATCAGTTTTTTCATTCTCGGGGTGATTGCAATAATATTTTTTTTTTTTCCAAAAAACGAGAAGACAATATGGACGTGTTGGTTCGGAACACAATTATTTCGGAATTTCTCGACCAAGGAACATGAAACCCGTCAGAAATATATACGTTGTGTTTATATCCGATCAAAGTGGCATTTTGCACCCCTATTTCATATGGTTAAGTCAGTCTTTAAACCGAGCGGAAGTCTTCGAAACGTCCGGGAATCAAAACCAGTACAGGTTCGGGCTGACCATGAGCCAACTTTCCAACTCTCCGTTTTTAAACTCATTTTGAGCTTATATTATAAAAATTCTCATAAAAAAAAAAGGTTCGAATAATACAAAAACCACTGTATTGGTGTATTACAAAATCAGGTCATTTCCAATTTGGAGCAAATGGTATCGATAAAGACCAAAACCAACAAAAGCCGTTAATCCGTTCTCGAGATATCGGCGATTGACATTCTCAATTTCATAGCTTCATTTTTGAATAACTGGAAAACCATCTCACTGATCAAAGCCAAAATATCATTATCAGCTTTAATATAGTCACAGACGGGAATATAGGGCACGTAATAAATTAACGTGTATCGATCAGTATGTACAACTATTGGATCGCATGCATGAATAATGATAATCTGTAGTACGAGTGTAAAATTATGGCCCGTTAACTGATTTGCATCACAAACTTTCAATTTCATCATTTTTTACAGATGATCAAAACTTTTTTATCCACCTTTAGAATGATTCATAGATCCGGTTCTTAACTCAATTGGATTGATCAACTCGACTGCCCCTCGGCATACGGGTGTATTAGCTATATACCGAGATATTTTCTCTATTCATGATTGTTGCGTGTCTAGAAATAACTCCTCATAGTTCTCAAGTGCAGACTAGAGAGTTCAAGGATCATCTATTACAGACACTGCACGCATCCAAGGATACTGTATGTGTGTCTATCTCTCAACGAGGTGAGAGAAAAAAAAAAAAAACACCATAGATTAGTCTACACTCTACACTCTACACAATGTCGATTAGTTATTGGATCATGGAGATCATTTTTAGTTTTTCTCATAACAGCTGCTCTTCTTTCAAGAATTCCAGTTCAACTAGTTCAGCGATCTGTAAACCCGATTCTGTTGATTGTTTGCTTTTTTCTGTTCGGTAATTAGAATATGACTTCAAGATGTTTTTGGTATTCGATTGAATGAAACAGAACCATTAACGATCATTCACTATATTCGAATTACGCAAATAGTTTTGTAGCACTTTGTAAATCACGAAAATACACATTTTATACGGCAAACGCGTAATTTGGTGAAGGCTTCCGGCTAAGAATGCGTAGCGGTATACCTAAATTATACGAAAAATTTACATAATGACGCAACTTCACTACTAACAGATGTTTAGTAGTCGTCAATAAAAAATTTCTGTATGGAAATATTTCAATTTCACTTTCCAACGATTTCGAATAACTTATACGTAACCACACTAGCTAGTCTTGGTTTATACCAACAGCGGAATGTTCAAAAGAAATATCTAGATAAATATTCTCGAACTGATTGTGAAATAAAAAGTTATATGTTTGCTTTAATAAATAAAATAAGTATTCACTTACCTTTCCAAAAATATACAACGAGGTTCTTAACTTAGCTAAGACGTTTTTTTTGTTTCTTCACCAGACAACAAATCTGCCCACGTCGGAAGCAGCCTTCTGGATTACGTGGATAGCATGAGAAACATAGCTCGTTTCAGGAAGTGAGGGCAGGTCTCAGTGACCTGGAGACATCGTATTATATATATTGTAGGTTATATACAATTTTGCGTATAATAATTTAATTTCATTAGAATATGAGAATTGTGTATAATACAAAAATACAAAGATCAATTTTCGCTGAAACTGTATTCTAGTACGATATGTATAATCACGTCCCGGTATAAACCATCAGCCTAAGTTTTACACCAGGGACGATCACTTAACCCTGTCAAATATTTTTCTAACATTTATATCACCGTCTAAAAACGGCTGAATAAAGAACTAAATCCATCACTGCGTGCCACCTTATCAATTAATCATAAATTCCATTATTGTGAGAATTATAAGTCAATCTAGCTATCGGCTCACCGATCAATTAATGTGTGTCAGTAAAATTTAGCCGGTTTAGAGAACCGCACGGTTCACCTTATGAGGTCAGATCACAACGATTTTTACTTTCAACCGCATGTCTGGAAAGAAATTCAAAATTGTACTCTGACCGCGGCATATTTTTCACTTTCATATATGCTGTCGAAGTTCAGAGTTTCATGAGACTTGTCCACTTGTTGTCCAAGCAAAAGGACTCATTGAAGAGCTACGTAAACGGGTCACTAGGATTGCATAAAGTGTGACGTAACATTTTTAGTCGTATCACAGATTCACAGTCAACCATACAGCCACATTCATCAGATTTCATCTTCATTTAGAACGTGTCATTTATCGTTTTTATACTTTTGTATACCGATTATTGAATCGAAACAGAAAAACGAAATAACTACGTTTTGCTTTCGTTGGGAAAGAAAGACCTTAAAAATACATTTTTTTTTTTTTTCTTACGTTTCTAGGCCACATAGCCTCTCAGGATAATCAATGCAGGCGTAGTAATCAAGACTACATCACGCATCAAGATATTTAAGATTGGCAAATGTATCTCACTGAATGACATTCGCAGCAAACCAATTAATGCAGAGTGATTTTTTTTCAAGAAAATTCATCTTGTCGAATGTTAAACAGAGCAAACAAGATCATGTACCCTCGATATACTGACGCGGAGCCACAACATGCTCTCACTTTCAAATTGGCAATTGACCGAAATCGAACGAGCGATCTTATCTACGGTTTAATTTGCACCATAATGCACTGGCAGTTAGCAAATGCATTAAAACTCCGATTCCAACGATGAGGACCAAGTTATTGACGACGTTTGTCTCGTTGATCTCCATGTCGTTTAAAAACTTCTTTGGCTTTAGGTACGGGCAGAAAATATCGTCGCAACTTAAGTCCGTTCTTTCAAATCCATAAACCGTATATAAAAGGCTGTGGAAACCAGCTCTGAAGTAAGATATGTGAAATATCCATCGAAAAGCAGCTGGCGTATCCATGTACCGAATACAAAATCCAAAGACCGAAAATAACACGGCGATTATGGGCCCGGCAAAGACGGCAATCTAAAAAATAGAAAGTTCCAGGATAAGATAAAGCCTCTCCTGATCTCCTTTATGTCGAAAGGCTCATTAGATCAGAAAAACTATGCAAAGGATTTGAAGGCGAAGAGGCTGTCTCAAAATTCATGAACCAATGTTTGAGTAATCGAAGTAATTTACAGACCATCAAAATATTCAAGAGCAATTAATCCTGGCAGTAATTTTCGAGTCAAGATTCAATGACCGATCAATCAAAGTTTGCAGAGTCAGTTGCCGGTCAAGGCACATGCGGAAAATAGTATATTATGTGGCATGCTCGTAAACAAACTGTTTTTAGGCGAGGATGACATTTTCAGTATGAGCCAAAGGCGAGCCGACGGCGAATACTGAAAAATCATCCGAGCCGAAAAGCAGTTTACGAGCATGCGACATACCATATTTTTTGCGGTATTTGTATGAAAAAGCACAAAATTCAGAAGTTTGTAGGTTAGAACTACCGCGCATGCGTCGATCAAAACTGCCATAAAAAGACTTTATACGGCAGTTTAGAGATGCGCACTTCGAACTGCGCATCAAAACTGCCTTATAAAGTCTTTTCATGGCAGTTCTGAGATCAGCTGCATAAAGTGCCACTTTACCGACTGAAAACAGCCTCCAAAAAGCCACTTTTTCATACCAATGCCGTAAAAAGAAATTAAAGAGTCTGATGAGGCCGAGGAGTGAATTAAAATGGAATTAGCGACTTCGTATTACCCTGACAGGTGTCGTTGCACCGATGAAAAAGCCCCAGGCTTGAGCAGTAAGACTTGCGGCAATGCTGACGATCAGGAAGAATAAAAGCCTATGAGTTTCGATGGGTTGTCCTGTGAGCCAATAGCTTACGGCGATGTACGTGGCGGCACATGCAGCTTGAAATGGTACTTCGAAGAGTAAATTGCTGATGTAATAAGGAGCGAGACGGTACCACCGATTGAAGTGTTCCCTTGTAAGAATTTGCATCTCTAATGGAACTAAAATTAAAAATTCATGATTCAAGACATTGGGACTCGAAAGTCAAACCTGTCGCTCTTTGCCAGAGCAAATATAATAATTCCAAAATGTGACTTATTAAGACGATTGAAATCAGAAATTTCAACAGTTAGCAAATATACATATACTTACAGGAAAGTGTGACGGCCATTTTTCCTGTGTAAACGATTAACAGCATGGATCCATAAAGGTATGCATAATTTGCGAGTACCCCAGTGGCTCGATATCCACTGCCTCTGTATAGGTATCCGAATATAACGCCAATGAGTAAATGGCACAAAAGTCTTACAACGAGTAAAGTATGATCCCTCTTCATACAAAGCAGTTTACGTTTGTACAGAAGAAAGCACTGGGCAAGAAAACCAGCCGGTGGTGGTGGTTCCTTGGAATGTGAAGGTGGACCGACTGAAAGTATTATGAGAAACGAATATTTAGATAAAATGAGCGAAATAAAATTGCAGGATACTGAAAACTTGAAAAACTTCTTGCCAATGTATTTGAATGATACTCACTTTCTGCCTGTGGCTTGCATCCGGCAATGGCAGGTTTTTTACATTCCCAGTTTGATTGATTAACAGCCAGAGCTAGAGTGTCTACCGTAATGCCATATTCACCTATTGCCACTTCCATCACTGCAAAAAAAAAAAATTGTGAAAAAAGATATTCAGATGACAGTGATGAGCAATTTTTATAGCTACAAATGTTACGTCTGCCTCTTTGGTTTCAAGCAGTTTTTTTTTTTTTATAATTGGAGAACAATTATTGCGATGACTACGAGACTCTTTCTTTGAATTATGAGCTATCGGACCTCGTTAGCGCTGGTAGGATCAAACGCATTTATATAAACACAAGTTGATATGATGAACCGTTAAAAGTGTTGCGAAGGCCTTCTATCCCGCGCGAAATGATAATTGACAAGTAGATATATCGATGAACGAGCATTGAGATTAAATTGAAAAAATATAATTGCGCGATAGCAGAGCCAGTAGCCTTGCCCTGAAAGATGAGTTTATTGTAGTTCATCGGTTGTTTTATAGAACGAGGTCTTTGTGCGATTCCTTCATCGGGTTAAAAGCCTTTCGTGTATTGTCTAGGGGTACGAGAACCGAAAGTCGTACATATATGCACAATAATATACATAAATTGTATATTCAAGATTATGCCATCGCGAATAACTGTGCCGAACCGAGTCTCGCTTTCAAGATCCATTTTTGGAGATATTCGAAATACGTTCTTGTCTTTTTGTTCTCAATTATCGATCGAAAGTTGTTTTCAAACCAGTTTGTTTTTATTCGCCAATCCTAAAGGTTGACGGTCTCGGGCTCAATGGACTGTTTCATGGTAATTTTGACATTTTGTACGTACATTTCACTTCATAAGCATATACAAACGAATTTTGTTCACAGTCACGATACAAAGATATACCCATGTGCAGCATTTTTGCCCATAACATAAACCGTTTAAACATATATTAAAGCGCGTATCTGATTGAAACATCGATTAAGAAATGAATAACACTGAAGATACATATACCTGTATTGTCAACGCATGAGAATCATGAAATGATATCGCAAGAACGTGGCAATCAAAATCTCATTAACTTTTCCATTTCTTCCGCGGCCTATATTCATGGCTAATGATTTACTCAGATTAGACAATCGGTCATAGATACTGATAGGATTTTCCGAAACTTTAAACATCATTGATAGGAAAATTTACATGACTCGCAGTCAACAACATGGAAAAGTGGATGTGAAAAATATCGAACTATGAAAGGTTCGGAGAAATGATCGCGGAAAGAAACTTCTTGATCTCTACAAAAATAAGAATATAGTAGAAGTAGTAAGCGAACGATCAGTCCGCTAAATATAAGGTAAACGGAAAATTTCAACTTACAAAAATCAGCAGGATTGTGATACGACGGGCAAGGAGCTCCGATGGATGTGAGATGGGGAACCAAAGATTTCACTGGTCCTCTGTAGATACATTGACCGGAAGAGAGAGCGTACAGCGAATCAAACATCTCAAATTGAAGGGCACTGGGTTGGTGAATTGTGCAAACTACTGTGCGCCTTTCTATTCTTGCCAATCGTCGTAAAAGTGCGATGCATTGGCTACAAGACGACGAGTCAAGACCTATAAGCAAAAACCAATCGAATCGCACTTGTGAAAACAGCTTCTCAACACAGAAATGAAAGTTAATTACAAGTCGACTTGATGTCCCAATAAACATTAAACTCTGCGGCTTATCATATCGCTCTCGCTTTCAATTACTCATATTTTGTCGTATCATAATATGTATATTCTGATGGGCAGATCAAATTAGCCCACAAAGCTAGAAACATATTAAGACAAGACAATGTTGGCAATGTTCACAAATTATCCCACTGTATGGATATGCAGCATCTGAAATATCCACGAAAGTGAAACGGCCAGTAGCCACATAGCTATAAGAATTGGTCCAGTTATTGGTCCCATAAATTTAAGACTGTTGAGCAAGTGGTACAATTCTCGAGATGTTCATAAGCTGGTATTTATACCTTACCTGTTGTAGGCTCGTCGAGGAACAATACTGAAGGGTTGCTGAGAAGTTCGAGTGCTATATCGAGTCTTTTTTTCTGTCCACCAGACAGTCGGCCACAAAGTGTTTCATAGCAGTGGCTGAGGCCGAGCATTTCGAGTAGTTCCAGAACCTAAAATACCATTAAGATTCATGTATTGAATCACGGATTCTGGTCATACCCTGTATAGTATTTTCGTCAAATCTAACAAACCTGAGTGTGCTTGTAGGCTGAACTGATGGTGTAACCAAGTTTGAGGTGGGCTGCTAAGGTCATTGCCTCACCAGCCGTTAGTCCTGGTCTGAGATGAGAGTCCTGTTGAATGTAACAGGAAGTTCTTCGCCATCTTTCACTATGGGCTACACGGACTCTTCCGTTGACCAAAATCTCACCAGAAGCACCTTGAACACTGACAATGAGCACAAAGGCCGTTAACTCAAATTGCGGATGTCTGGGGGACATTTCGTTCACTTATTATACGTTTGCGCGAAGACATTTTGCTGCAAGCCATACATGCATGTGATTGACTGATTATCATGCTTCTAATCAACTTGCGTATGAAAAAACTCAAACGTCATGTGCATAGAAATCTGATAACTTGTGCAAAAAAAATACAGTAAGACATTCTGGTTCTTATTCTGCAGTTGAATTTCATCAAGTATAATAATAATAACGGTGTGTACAGATGAAAAAAAAAATCACAACAAGCATACGTTATGGCTATGGTTCTCGAGACTTTCGCCGCGGTGCGAGTTGAACGGGAATTATTAGTTGGCTGCCTTAACTAGAACGGACAACAGGACTTCGATGTAAAGTAGAAAGTGAGTTGACTATAAGAGGATCGTAGACGATATATGCTACACCTAAAGTGGGTAGCTCCAAAAAAATATATAACCGGCAATCAAAATGTCACTTTTGGTGTTCTTATAATTCCACACTAGCATAGACTGGAACCAGACACGAGAACGACTTCTGTATAATTATACGGTGTATCTAAACCGTTACATCATACTCGATTGTTAGACGGTAGTTATACCTCGACTTCCGGCGACCAGAATTGCGGAAACATGCAATTTCATGTTGATTCAATTATTTTTGCACAGCTCTGAGAGAGAATTCTTCAAATAATTGAGTCAGGGAATTAAAAAAAAAAAAAAAAAAAAAAAACCAGGACTTGCATGGCTTTCGAAACGGACATCTCAATCATATATCATTCAAAATGAGGTCATTTTACCAACTCATTCAATTCGGACTCGATATTTGCACGCGATACTCTTCAATTCAGTAGACAAATGTTTATGCTACTTACTTGAAGCCAGCAAGCACGTTCAGAAGAGTGGATTTTCCGGCACCTGATGGACCCATAATAGCCGCCAGCTCACCAGCCCTGAACTCTCCGCTGACGCCATGGAGAATTTCCTTCGTTTCTGTAACGAATTATGAAATTGATTAACATGCGGAGAAGAAAACAAAGGCTTTTGAGTGTTCAGGAATTTGCATTTGATGATTATACCGAAATCTGATTTACAGCCTTGAATAAAAACTTAATAACTTGAAACTTTCGCTTTCAAAATTCGCCTTCTTAAGGCTTTATTTGGCGTATAAGAATTCTCGGTTCGAAATATCGCAACGTTCATCGGCATCTTTATTGAGGAATTATGAGCTTTCCTGTTTACAATGGTCACGTGGAAAATAATTTAATCTTGACACTGCAATAGCGAAACATAATCGAGGAAAAATCTTTTCCAAATGATCTCAAGATTTCCGTTCAAAGTCCGTAAATTATACATTCACCCATTCTTCCTCGTAATTTCATGGAATTATCGCGGATAGTACGAGATTAACAGACTCTTTGTGAAATTACCGCATACAATATGAGATTATCAGATTTTTTTACGCTAGGAAAATTCCAAAGAAGGTACTTTGCTCGGTGAGGAAAAATTCTCGCAAGAGGCTAGATCTTGAATCTTCCAAAGTCAACGAGACAAAAAACAGGTTGCAAAAACTTTTTGCTGTGAGTATCAATGGAATAATTAACCAGATGCAGTGGAGGCAGAATCCGTCCAGGAGAAAAAAAAAATTATCAACTGATTTGATTTGCAACTTGTTGCGAAACAATACCTCAGTTAAGAAAGAATTAACGCAAATTCGTGGCAATGCAGGCATAATGCATAAACGCCTCTGACAGATATGGATCATCGCGTTTATTTCCAGTACGGTCTACAAATCAGAAGCTAATGGAATTACAATGAGAATAATAACTTCCTGCTGTGCAATATATCTGAATGTCTAAAACCGAGAAACACAAATCCCAAACTAATGACTCAAGATATCATCAGAAATGTTTGTGGGGAAAAAATATCATAAAAGTTGATTGTGCCGTGGTTCATTACGAAGAAAATCGCCATAAGTATAATCTATACTAAAAATATTGGACACGTGGGCAATTTTCAACGAATAATATGGAACAGGAAAGCAGATTTTAAGAATTGCGTCAATTTGTTAAAACAACATCTGTTGCAGCTAGTGTAGCATGACGGTGATGTCAAAAACACAATGAACAAGCATTTCAAATACGAATTCCAGTTTTCTATTTTCCATAATTACGGGTTATCAATATCGTCGACAAAATGTTTAATACTGCAGGTAATCAGAAACGATGTTATTCGGTCAAAAATTCCGAACAGAAGATTTCGCGGGTGAATAACTTCTCGAAAAATAAAAGAAAATATCAAACTGAATGCTGACGCAACGTGAGTTGGTCATCCAAGGTAAACTACTCTCCAGTCGAGTATTACAGCTATAAGCAAATTAACACAGAAATTAAAATGCGGCATTGCTTGCTGCAAATTTTCGGCCACGTGTTACCATATTCAAATGACTAAGCTCAATTAAGAATCAGGCACAACCGACTCCGTTACTTTTTGAAGTTCAAAGCACCGGATCTCATGCGCTGATTAGACTGAGAGTAAAGATCAATTCAGCTGACTAAATACAGCGAACAGAATATTATTAGTTGCGGTACAAATAAATATTTTTTTATGTTAATGAATATTCAATTACATGACAAGATATTTATAGTTGCATCAACTGAAAATATTGTGTTCGTCATATTTAGTCAATTCAACTAATTCTTTTTTTTTTCGCTTAGTAATCCTTTGACTGCTTGTCAAGATTAATTATGTATCTGACTGTCAATGAGTAACCGTAACTTTATAACTTTGGTGATGGTTTGATCGATATAGTTTCCTGCTGATGACATACCAACTGTCGTCTGCCGGGTCAGTATAGTTGACTCATAGTTTCGAACAGTCTTGATGATTAGTTCTTCGCATAATTATTGTGTCATGCAAATGGCTAAACTTTTGCGTGCAAAGATCGATCACACATATGCCGAGTATACCAACATCACTACACACTGGGCTAATGGCTTACGCAATATCGCAATTCAGCTTGTTTGCTTCCCGAATTAATTAAGGCATTTGCTATATAGATGAGTATAATAAGTGCTTTATGGAATAACGAGAGAAGTCTCAAGCGTTTCGCAATTCGATTTGACGATTGATCCTCCATATTTCATAGTCAAATTCCGTTGATGAATCAGATTCGTCGTTATTGTGTTTGTAATGTGGGAAAATTTCGAAAAAATAACTGCAGGAGCTTCCGCATGAACATGACATCGGCTCTGAGTGATCGTTATCTTAGAAATAATCAAGTGGCAAGCGTGATCTGAGATATTTTTATAGAATCGTTGAAATCGATAGTGTCCAAAGTTTTCTGTTTACCATTCTGCACTTTATAAAAATTTCCTAACACGATAAGATCGAAGTCGTGACTGTGGAAATAATTTTTACGAAATGATCAGCCACACACGTTCTACGCATTGGTCAAAGCTCGTCGTTCGAGTAGACAAAACACTTAAGTACAATTTTATCGTTTGCCCATACGACTATAGGTATTCGTAAATTAGTAAATCTCCCTATAAGCGACGTCGTGAAGTATGTGAGAATGATTTGGGAGTGTCACAATTTTCAAATACCTGTAGGCAGTGTATTGAAAATAAAATTTCATCCTATGCTGATGGAGCAACCTTTTTTTCTTCTCTTCACGGTGCATATGTCGAATCAATATTCAGTTATTATAATATCTAAACGAGTTCTGATCATCCTCGTGTAATGAGATACACTTCGGTGATTTTCCTTAGCGGAAATCCTGCTTCATTTATTTTATTTTTTTTAACCTTTTATCTTCATCACACCAGATATCACCAAGACACATTGACTTATACTCGCTATACGCTTTGTTCATATATGCGACAAGGAGTCAATCTCGTTATGCTACACAAAGCAGAAGATAAAATATACTCGATCACAATGAAAAATGATAAAAATTGATCATTCTGAAAAAAAAATTCTGATTAATTGGTCAATTGCAAAATCTTTACCATAATTCTACAGCAATTGAATACATTCTTCAAATAATAGAATGATAATATCACTGTCAGATCATAAATATCCTGAAGACAATGTCAAGTCGTCAGAATAGTGAGGATTATTCAGTTATCATATATATGGACAATGTAGGTCAACGTCAGCCTGTCATACTCGTGTAATTGGTAATTATAATGAAAATATTTATTGTCATTGCTTATCGGAAAGCCTGCCTTTCTCGACGCCTCGCGTTCCATTTCCATCAACTGAATATGAATAATGCATAAAATCGACGAATAAAGGGGGCTGACGCAAGTTATGAAAAATATCGGCGTCGGTCGAACCGGTTCAAACAATAAACCAAAAGTATTCGCCATTTTATCACATTTTTTTTTTTTTCTCCATTTTTCATCGCAGATGTCTCGAAGAAAAATATAGTTTTTACGAAGGTGCGGAATGATCAGACCATACATGCCATTGTATCACGGAACATATGACGCGAAAAAGATATTATTTTAATATTCCAATAACCCCTTACGAATCAGACATTTGACCTACCTCATAGAATCCACTATTATCTATTTCATGATATACGTATACAAGGAAAGATACATAATATACGAGGAAGAAAAAAAGAGAAAAAAAAACTTAATGGCAATATAGATAAATCGTCGAAGCAGTCATTACGCGACTGGACATTATCACTGAAATTACAATGAACGTTTTCTGTTGCATTATATGAGGTTATCTACTTAATTACACTACGATATTTATATGCAAATGGATTGAATGACGGAAAAGCTTTGCAACCATTTATCTGCTCACCTGGAATGACGTTTCGAATGCTCCATTGCCTGACTGTGTATCTGACATTTTTGTATGCCAAATCAACTTCAGGTCGTTTTAGAAAAGAATGCTTTTCTTGGATAAGGTAATTGTTGTTGCCCGGATGTTCAACTTTAACATTTTCGTTACTTCCATCCTCCCCTTGGCAGCAGCTCAACGAAGACTTGGACGGTGAGTACTGCGTCGTGGTTATAGTTGTCATAATTATCTCTTGAATAATCTTCACTCACGATCTGATAATTACGACTTGATAAATCTCGATTGGCTTCTATTGCTCGTTTACCATAACGCAGTAACTTGACAACGTACTTTGAGCAAACATTCTATTCCATCTTGAATTTATCATTAATTTATCTACCGTGATATTTGATACCATCCACTGTTAAGAACGAATCTTCACTCTTTCTTTCTGCGTCTGTAACAAGATAAAGAAAACAAAATAGTGAGACAAATTATTACTTAACTGTACAAGCCAGTGGTCAAAACTGCATGAGACATATAATCAGTGTGAACTCCACTTTAGGCATCAAACGGTGTTGTCCTTCGTATGTTTGTACTCGAGATGGTCAAAAATATCGATGGACATGTTCGCAATACAACATTATATATTTGTGATTAATATTCGCACTGCAACGTACTTCACACGGACGGATATACTTATTTTCATTTCCATACTGAATCGATTTGCGTTCAAATCGCGACTTCCTTTGACTCGCGAAAATTCAATCATCGCTCACAATTTTATTAAGCTTCTACATGTGAAGGGGATAATGAGCGAGCTCATCGTGAGCCAAATTCTAATTATAATACTACACAAATGGTACCGATAATCGTACCATTATGTGCCATATGTCAAACACGTGGAATTCTATATTGTTCTTTATCTTACCGAAAGGGCGTCTGTTCAATATTTCATACATCGATCATTCGAAGTAAACACAAATGTATAACGATTATTGTTCAAAGATATCTGGTGTTCATTTGGAATAATGGAATTCCGTTTGAAATCCGTTATTATGAATTACGTATAATACATTTTCTGGGACAGCTGAACTTTGGTCGGGTCTTGCGAACCGAGAAATCGAACTTGACATACAAATGCAATTCGCAATACAGATACATATCTCCTCATCGTATCAACGTCACGGAATATGTATATTTGCGGCATGCATCAGATACCAGACAAGAATAAACAGTTAGATATACAAGAACATTATTCACTACTTAGAAATGCATCGACACCTCGAGCTCTGACTATACCCACGTCAATGTTTAAATATTATGCGATACCTATTCGTCTATAACAATAATTAATGAACTTGATTCCTCTAAACAGAATGATCATCGGAGAAGTAGTCCCACATCTGCATTGAATCGTATCATTTACGGCTATGGCGTCATCATTTGCATCGATATAAGAATTCTCTTATTAATATATCGACTAATACTCGAATAATTCACGTGATGATATAAAAGTGAAAACAAATTTTGAACCAGTCATCTATATAATAATTGCGTATTTTTAAATACGTTCATTTCAAGGCACGGCTAATCAGTCTTGGGTTAGTTTTTTACTCAGCAAAGATTTCGTGAAAGATCTATACTCAAATCTTGTCTGATACTCGAACAATAACTACTAATGAAATAACTCTTAAGTAGCCTGAAACGAATTTTTCAGAACAGAATGTTGCAAATCATCGTCAATGTACATACATCGTAAAGAATTCAAAAAAATGCAAAAAAAAGAACGGCGTGGATGTTCCAACAATCAAAGAGAATTTTAGAGTAAATTAAAAAATGATAGAGAAATTAGCAATTTTAATGGTGAAAATCTTAACAAAATTTTGTCAATGACTCCGATCCGCACGATTATCATGAAACCCAAAACAATTTGTTGATTTTATTGTCAGATGTCATCGATCAGATGGATTACTGGCGGTCAAGGTAAATCAGATAAAAAGATGATAGTATCTACGATTGAAGCAAATGGCGACGACGAGTAAAAACGTGAAGGGAAAAGCTCACCTGTTTACAACACTGGGACTTGCACAATTTCAAAACTGCTATTTGCATCGGTTATAACGACGACGCGACGTCAACTGAACGGCTGAAAGCCCAATTGCAAGCACTATATGCGCTGGAAGCCACGGTTATGAATGTGTCACGTTTGTTATACGAGCTTAGGTTGGGTTCCACGGGACTCGGCGAAGCCAGTGCGCAAGTTCTGTAGAAGTACTGATACTGATGGTAGCCAATGTGGTTTTATCGCATGGCCACGGCAGCTACAATCCAGAAATAATATCGTTTCGTTTCACGTATACGAGTTTGGTTCGCGATATTCTGGCAAAACGAGACCAAGCCAATTAATGAACATGAGCTTTTTCGACTCCACTTTGTTTAGGAATGAGCAAATTCAATTTTTTTAAATGGTCTTTTCTCTTCAGATAGTTCATAAAATTAATGAAAAACCTCTGCTCAAAAAACACTGAAATTTGTTTGAAATAACCCATTCTCCTGTTTGAGAATCACTGTTAACTCCTGAACAATAGAGGCTTGTAGTGCACATGTTACGTAGATGCATATGGCTGTGCATATGGTGGAATAATATTCTCCTCTGCAGTCACAGTCTAATGGTTTCACGATAGCAGGGGAACTTGACGTATTCTTGGATAATGAATTCAATGATTTCCGTATCCTGCGGTACATCAAGCTTCAACTTAATGTCTGGTTCAGTATTGTTCAATTGATCATTTCTTTACTGATCAAGAACATTTCTGAGACTCGATAATTAGCAATTATATCATTGATTGGGTCAAAGCCACGGTACTAGCATATGTATATAGTTTTTAGCGAAAGCCTATATGGTGATGTTTGTTTTTTTTTCATTAGTATCTTATTACACAATTGTAAATTCCTGACATTCGATCGACTAATTGAAAACCAAATACTCGAGAACTTTTAGTTGAAATATTTTTTCATGGAACATTCATGAAAGACGTGATTTGCATTCGAGAAACTCTTCGCTGAAGTAATTTGTAATTATAGAAAGTATAGGAAAATAAGTTGGAGAGGCTGAGGCAAAAATTACCGTATTTTTCCAAAAATCAAGCATTTGCTTAACATCAAAATCGTTTATGTATCAAATTTCTAATTTCACCAAGTTACACTGTTGAATCATTAGGATCGTAAATGGCCCACTCAAACTTGTGCCTTAATATTACAATTAAAATTAGTAGATACAACTTTAAGTCAGATTGACAAATTTTTCATGAAAGTGTTAAAATCAGCGTAAACATTGAAGGGGACCATTTCCAAATAGTATATTTTCAAGCGTGTAGACTGTTCCTGAGTTTTTAGGGATCAAATTTGCCCCGGTCTGCTCCTCTATTCAATTGATGCAACTGTGAACATGAATATCAATTCAATTTATTAAATATATGGTCTGTTCAATTGCTTTTAATTGAGATCAGACAATCGTGCCAACAGAATATCCATCGTTTTCTATACAGGCGCATACGGTCAGCAGTAAAAAAATGAATTTTTTGCTAGCATTGGATCATTAATTCGAAACTATTATCAAGTAATTACCAGGTCAGCTAAAGCTCAGCTCGAGTAAATCTATTCAGTAGATATATTGGCGGTTTATAAACAATCCCTGCGCGCTCTGCAATTCAACTAATTGCTCTGAGAAATATATAGACGCCGTTTATCATTAATGTGCAATTACCGACTATTGCAGTCAAATAACGTAGAAGAGTATAATACTTGGTTGACGTCTATTACGCTTCTTGTTCACAATAATCCGTACAGTAGACCCAACATTAAATTGACAACAGATTTCCGACGAGCCAGTAAGTTATTCGACGGGTATCTCACAATCAGTATTCTGACACCCTGGGATAATTCGAGGTTGAATGGAATTTCAATAGACCGAAACATCGTTTTCAAAATATATCCCATCTTTCAAAACAATATAGATTCTGAATCCGGCTTTAGGAATTTTTGTCTAATATACAAATGATAAGAAGAATAACCCCGTTTCGCTTCGTTTGCAATCCTGGATAGCATAGATTTAGCTAATAAAGTAACTATGACCCATGATAAGAATGTCGGGCCAATATTAGATAAAGAGCAAAATATTTGGTGATTACTTAATAGCCCAGAAATGTCATATCTAATCGTAGTTCTCAAACCATATGCATACTTATACATATCAGAATCCCTTATGCCAACGGTACAGAGAGATTATAGTTCTACTTATTGTTAAATAAAATATATGGATTTGAATAGCTAACTGTTCGCGATGGGCGCAGCTGAATAACATGCTTATATCTACATCTGCATACGCACTGATGTTTGATTGAATCGATAGCGAATTGTATTTCTGAAATTGTGCGTCAGTACCGTATAGAATGTGATCGAGTCGAACAGTTTTTGAACTTTGGAGCTTTGAACAAAAAATTAATAATATATTCTTACGGTTGACGGTTTGAAAGTAAGTTGAAAAATAAGTCATCGAATGTTAAAATCGTGACTGATTCTTACTATTCATCAGTAAAGCCCGGATTGAATAGAAACGATTGCTGAGGTCAATTCGAACATGCAGATATGTGTGTGGAATTTAAAAAAATTTGTGTAAAACTACGGTTCGATATAATATTTTTATCAAACTCGACACGTGATGTCGTAATGTCGTCGGATGTCATAATTTGCAAAGAGGTGAAGAGTGCGAATCAAAGTACAGTATGACGGAGAAAAAGTATATAGGAGCTTGAAGTGAAAGATGTGTTATTATTCCGATTTGTCCAACTTGTGAGCATCATATAATCTCGATAGAAAATTTTCGAAATAAATAAATGAAGATAAAATAATATCTGTTTATTATCAAGCGCTGCCATCTTACGTAACATCAACAATTTCGGATATTGCTCCCTATAATTACGAAGCTCTGCAACACACAATCAATCTTAATTAATTCAAGCACATTTGTGATGAACGTATCTTGAAAGAAAAATCCAAATTTCCCCAACTAGGTAAAACTCCGTTGAGTAAAAAAACTAATAATCTGCATTTTTGTCATCTTTCCACAATCGACAGCGTACTTGTATTTGCAAAATTGCATACACGGATAAATGATGGCCAGAAATCATCGTGTCCTTCGACGTTGACATTCAATTCTGTATCAATACACTCCGATCAATCGTTAAACATCAGCACTCGCCATGATACAATCATGTCATGTACAGTAAAAAGCGATACATCGCACATATGATTTAAATTCGCGGTGCGATTTGTCGGTACGACAATTCGTGAAGAATTCTAAACTCAACTGGTGTAAGTGTAGATGAACTTTAAAACGCGGATATTTTTCCGTTTTTATCAACTGTCACGTTATCATTTTCGCATAACGTTCGATTCACAATATTTTCACTGACTGGGACATAACATCTGTAACGTAGTGTTAATTTGAAGGTTACCCTGAACAGAATTTCTGGAAATATAATTACCCTAATAATCATTCGATATCGGCAATGTATAATTGAATGTCAAATTAAAGTCCTACTATCTTTTTGTCCCTACGAAGAATTTGTAACATAACTCCTATCATTCGACGATTAGTAATACGACAAATATGCCGTTTCCGCATGTGTGCTTTCGATGTTTTACAGGAATTCGATGTTTTACGGTTCAAAGCCAGATATTTTATAAGTGGCTTGTAAATAATTCCTTATTCGACGATCAGTGAGATCATTTTTAATTGATTCTCATAATCAAAGCATGTAGACATATATATAGCGTCACGTCCAATTGCGAGTGCTTCGTCCCCTTAGACTATAACGAATAACAGCTTTATTTGTTTATAACAAACGTGTATGAATTTCGTCTGTTGGTTTTATGCTGTATATAATGTATGTACGTGAACGAATAGAGCTGATCAACAAAAGCCAGCGAAAATTTTGCACCACAACACTGTTCGGGAAATACAAAATACATGTATATAGCGAAGATCTTCTTTCTCTTAGGCTTCTCAATCAATATTTCTTTGCAAACATTAATTGCATATACGTTGAGAATTATGTCTGGTGTGAAATGAAAACAACGAATTCAATAAACGACTTCAAGGGTGTCTGTACTGTTTTGGTTTTATTCGCCAATGTGATTACTTTCGTTTGACTATAGCCAGCTGCCGCAATATATGCGTAGCAAACGTTCAAAGTACGAATGATCACGTTCCTTCGTAAGATTTCAGCGGAAAGATTGACCCTAATTGATCATTCGAGTTTTATCTGACAATTGGAAAAAAAAAAAAAAAATACCCTTCTTCTGTGAGTTGCGTAAGTTCTGCGTCTCATTGTCAGATCACAAGCTTGACATTGTCTATGGATGAATCGCGTGCTTCTTGAATGTATCGTTAAAATAGCAGGCAATGAAAATAATTATACCACACAGGTATGTGTGTATAATCACTCGGAATGATCCCTTATACCTATGACGTCATATCATACCACGGAACAGTACGCAATATGCTCATATGATCAAACCCAGATGTGACTTCAAGATCCAAGACAGAATCTCTGGGGTTAATTGAAGAAGAGGAATTAATTGCGGACCGTGCAGATTTTAATTAAAAAACAAATTTGTTACTCTACGTTTGAATTCGTTGTATATCTCTAGCAGTCACCACCTTTACAGATAATCATTTATTATCGTGCAGTTCAATTGATGAGTCGGTATCAGCGAATACAAGGTCCTGCGTATGTAATTCGCGATGCAAAAGTACACCTCGAAGCATTGAACTATGAACTTTTCGTTAAAATGTATTATATACTAATGGAGTTCAAGTGTTGAGAGAGAATGAATGTAATCTCTGCAGTGAATTTCAAGAAAATTATTCAGATTACCAGTTCAAGAACCTTGCATTGATAAATTGATAATAAAGTACACAAAAAACGTGAATTATTGCTACGCTAGTAATAATTTCTCGGATTGTCACGGATCAACAACATCGCTATATAAGAATGATCCAAATAATGACGCCAGTTTATAATATACTGACTTTATTAGCGAGAGGCAAGGAGATATGTCGGGGCGGGATTGAAGTTCTGAATTTCACAAGTTCCGAACGGCCAAAATTCTGAATTTATTTGAAACGCAATTCTGAGTTTCCAGAAACGTTAGACTTCACAACTTGCAGATCCTGAAAGGTCGAAATGCAGACAGCTCAATTAAGATCGGAAAGTTCGAAACTCAGCAAGTCCAAGAATTAGCAAATTTAAAAAAAGCTCATGACAAAGCTGTCAAATGAATTTGAAAATTTTGAACCTTTGGTGTTTTTCGATTCGGAGCTTTTCAAATTGGCTACGTAGACTTCCGGGGAAATAATATTTCTAAGATCTCTGAGGCGGTAGTATAAAAATTCGGAATTTTCACCAACGAAAAGTACTCGCGAAAAATCGTATAGGAAATTGAAAAAAGAAATCAATGTTGTGTATATTATACTCACTTAAATTGACACTGAATATGAATCACAGTATTTAGCCCGTATACACAATAGTAGAAGAATAGAAAAATCAAACTGTGCACGACATTGAAATAACAATTAGACACACAAGGTAGGTAGACAACTGCAGCTTGTTCACGAATTGCCACAACATGTCAGGTCGACATCTGAATTGCTATTAACGATAACCCGCACCGTTCTTTCGGTAAACGAATCGGAGGATCGAGAGTGATCGAAATTCTCCCTCTTCGACGCAAGTCTCGAGCACAACTACAGGTCGGCGGTGGGTCTGAACCGAAAATATTATTCATATGCGGCAACAGAGTTCATAATAAATATCTATATCGCAATGCGTCGACCAAATCGGCCCATGTCTAGCCTGAAATACGCGATTAAATTTCGAAACGATTTCGTATAAACTCGGCAATGTAAAATACGTAAATACGCAAACCTCAAGTCACTCAATAAATTGCTTCTCACCGGCTCAACGGACATGCCATTTTCCAAGGGCAAACGGAAGGCCGAAGATATCAGTAACAATCGCGAATTTCGACCCTGACTTAGAGTCCCTCAAGCTTCCGACTGCAAAAAGAACCTCGTCTCTTCATGGGCGGAAGAAAAACCAAAAACCAAAATTAAAGCAGGAGCTAGTTAATGGCTGATAGACGATACTACATTAACTATTACCTCGCTTCTTGCTCAAGACTGGACGTATAATATGTGACAGGCGAAGAACAGCGTGCAATGATCTGTATCAACGTGTCAAAGTCAAGGCTGCGATGGAAGGATGTTCTACTTTCATGGGCATAGTTATTCAACGATTAGAATAAAACTTAGAAAGGATTACAGTTTTTCCACATGTGGTAAAACCCGCTCTCAATCGTGTCAACGTATTACCATACTTGCATTTATATACTGCAGTGGCATTGATTAGACGCTGATCAAGTCACGTGTATTCGCATGCATAAATTATTTGATTGGGAAGCATATTCTGTCGAGATCTATTCACAGTTTTCGGATTATGAAAGAAATGATAGCTCTCGCACTTTCAGAAAGCGATTAAACGTATACTGAACGATATATTCATGAACCATCATCGTGCAGGCAATAGCCCCCTGGATTATTCAGAATCGAAAGTTACTTTCCATTCACCAGTCGAGATATTGATCAAGAAAAAAAAAAGCCAAATGCATGATGCAAAAAACCCAAGTCTGCTGTGGCTGGTTAAATAATAATTTATCGAAGAATAGCAACTGCAAATTCATTCGTCACATTTGCTTTATTTCTTATCATCGATACTCGTAGTCGCGATGGTCTAGGTCAAATATGTAGGCTGGCGATAAGTCTCGCCTATACATCATATTCTTCGATAAGGATGCAATAGTGTAGATATACGGAAGCTTTGAATAAACAACAACGCAAAATGTTGGCATGTTTTATTGCCAGTACTACCGATATGAAGCATTTTTTGCCATCGTCTGGCATTGGTACCAATTGATTGGCCCGTGCTGCAAGCAGTACTCTGAGTTGCGAAATACATCCTGGTATATTGGGACACCTACTGTACCAGACGTTCGCAAAAAACTTATCATTACGTACTGCCAATACACGGTCAAAAGCCTCTGATGTTTTTTTTTTTTTTATGGAGAATGTGTAACAAGATATAGTTGGAGATTTCCCTAATTTATTGTTTGCTATGCAATTCTATTAACGAAGAGTATATCAGGCAATCAAGAGCCACTCCGTAACCGTAGGTAAAATCGTCGAATGTTATTTTCATTTTCACATTTCTGATGTGGACTGTGTACTACAGCTATTTTCCCGTTCAAAAGCCAGAGGGTATTCGAAATTCTCCATTCTCGTGATACGTGATACCGTCAACGACAAATAACTGTATTTGAAAAAACGGAAAAAAAAAGAAACAACTAGTATATTCTGACCTCGGACGTACTCTTCAGTTGATTACGAAATGACAAGTCTGATTATGTAGCAAAGTGCAAAATCTTGCTTGCACTTAATTGCGATCTAGGTACGTAAATTCGTGCGTAAGATAATTTGCACACACGGTAATCTACTTCATGGATGTTTATTGCGTGATCTTGATGCATGGACGTCATTCCGGAGTACTGCTAGCTGATGAGAATTATTAACTGGCTATTATAAAATATAAAAGTGTCAATGTGACGAGGAGGCATCAGAGTGTTGGTGTACATTCATATAGATCAACTCGCCACTCAATGTCTTTTCGCAATACCCTACAGACGTACATGTACCTATACAGGTTAATTGATGTCTTCATTTTCGCTAATTGTCCGAGACGCAGACCTCGCGCATTAATTACGGATTGAGGTGTGTTACACATCTCATTAGCAACTGACAATTGTGACAAAGAGCATCTCCAAGTGAGAATCATCGGTCATTATTCTACATTACATAAGATTATACAGTAATGTGCTCTATACTGAGAAGCTACTCCAGTCGTGAAGGAACCATGTGCTGACTTGCTTCGATAATTTAAAGATCGAACGAACTTATTACTTATACTTGTAAGTAAAGTTCTATATCTTAATTGTATATGAAGCGCCTCTACCGAAATGATCACTGCCCAATAGCAACCAATTTGTTCAATGGCAATTCAGCCAAATTATTCCACGAGTTGCAATACACAAAAAAAAAACTTGTTACCAACTGCACATTGTGGCATCGAGTCGATCACATATTTTTGACAAAACATGAGTTCTTTGAGAAGAGGTTTCGATAACATGTTTGTCTAACAGTTTCATCAATTCCTATATCACTAATTTTTTTTCTGTCTTCATTCAACAACGCAAAAATAAAGGATAACTGAATGTTCCGTCACTTTATTCAATTCTTGAAAACTCATATCCCCGTGACTTGTGCATATTCAGAAATATTCGGCGAAACTGAAATCTGAAGTTTCGTTGAGCACAGAAAGTTACCTACTTGTTGCGGTGTAGAAACATGAACAATTAAAGCATAAACTACTTTTAGATCGTCCTATAGTGCCCATAAAAAGAACTTCAATTACTTATGGTTATGACGCACGCTATTTGGCACAATTTAGAATTGTAAATTGTCGCACGTAGTGAGGCTTTACGGTCTAGCAAAAATACAATTACAACACGACACTCTCGGCATTTCAAAATCTCACCTTGTTCCAAGCATAAGTTTAAAATGGATGAAAATAAAATCAACAAAAAAAGGACAAACCAATCCTTTACACAGCCCAGAACTAATCCACTGGTATTGTCTATCCTTCCGGGACGTCACACGCAGGTGAGTGCGAAATAAACATCACAATGGCGCCAACACCTGTCTCGAACTTTTGAATTGTTTTGCACGCAAACTCATTCCAACAAGTATAGAATTTATGAATATTATCGCGTCATTTATTTCATTTACCTGTACGAAAGCCGTACACAAAGTACATAGGAATATGCATTCACATGTGCATATACATATATATGTACGTGGGAATGCCTAACTAATGATTATAAGTAGGTGATGAAAATTTCCAGTTATTTGCAGAGCACGCTTCTCATTCCAATTGCACGCGAAGTGTCGATTAAAATTACAATCGCTCTTTACCGAGTAAAGATGACGTAGGTATACCTATCCAAATTAAATACTAAACAGGACATCGTCATGGATTAAATTGATGGAATTTTTGACATTCATCTTCACCAATTCAGAAGTCAAGAGTCTAGGCGTCAAAAACAGAAATTATTCTCTACTGATGAGAAGTAGGTACTTATATGCCTACCTGAAAACCTCTCGATCAATTGGTTGATTTTCAATATTAAACCCGCGGTGTATGTTCAAGATATTTGTTCATGAAATTCCCTCCAAATCTGTCACGCTGTTGAAAAGCTTATTTGACGTTGACAAGGAGTGAAGGGACTACGTTTCAAGGGGCTTACTAATCAATGCCATGGTAAATGAAGAGGCATGGTACATGGTTCAGACCTTATGGTTTATGGACACATAACCAACGGGAAGAAGAAGAAGAATTGAAGAAGCACTGAGTCGAGAATGAAAACACAACACCTAAAGATGACCAACATCCTGAGATAATTTTCGTCAGTATCGTATGATGTAATTCTACGATGTTCTACGACATTTTATGTCATTCATAATGCTATCTGTGAATTAAAAAAAAATGTTGAATAGCAAACACTGCCCAACTTGTGAATAACCGTACGTGTCTTTACGAAATCATTAACATATGACTTGTCAGAAGTTGCGATAATGTAAACAGTTGAAAGGGCTCAGTAAATTCAAGTCTTAATGAATTGGTTTGAACAACTTGAAAAATCAGTGCGGAAAATTTGAAGACGTCTCTAAGCGGTAGACGGGATAAGGTATACCGTTTATTTATAATTGCTTCGTCGCGAAATAATATTTAATATTTGCTATTTTTTGCTGTCCTGCGATCTTATATAGACTTTGAAAGAAATATGTATATAGATAGAGTTCTCGAAATTCTAAATTGGGAACATGATCTAATCTGTTTCGAAACATGGCATAACACCATACACTCTGTATCCTTCACTGTGAGCTTTTTACAAATAATTCAAGCCAATAAAAAGTATATGATACGCGCAATACTTGGGAGTGAAACGTCGATTTCTATGTAAAAGGGCAATCGAGCGTAACCTTGTTACTAGCTGTGCAGTTTATTGAACGAAGCTATTGTGACAACCTGGAAACCCGAATGTCCAGATAGTTTTGATCAAAACAATTTACAATCTTTATACCATTTCAGGTTCAGTTTATAATCAATACAAGTATTTCACAAAATACTGTAGGATTTCAGACCTGATACCTAGGCAAAGCTCTGTGAATCGATTTGATGAATATATATCAAATTTTTAAGGATTGAGTTTCAGGTATAGATCAGGGTTAGAACATCAAAGAATGAGTAGCACTCAATGGTTTTGTTTACGATAGGAAACTACCATGATTGGATATACCGTCAAATGAAAATAATTTATGATCGTGAACAAGGTCATTGAGTAATGACATTTTACAACCTTAGACTATTGTGGCTGGTATATTGGATTTTCAGAATATCAGTAAACTGCGTTATAGCACTTTGACCCACAATATAGCCATTCATGAACGCATCCATGAGTTTTGGAGTTACTGAGTCTATTGACATCGATGAATAAGAAAGTTTTTCTACCATCAACCAGTCAGTGCGATAGAATTACAGTACTCGATAACTTTTAAGTTATAACCTCAGCACCCAATAACCCTAAATAATTGATAACTTTCATATATTCTCACAATGTGGTTGTACAAAGTGTTAAAGACTGTAATTGTTCATTCGCTGGCCAGTTCACACATGAAAGTGCAGTCGAATATTGAAAGTCATATTTTATACCGCAACTTTCACACAGCCAATTTATTACTGTTTAGTTTATCCGGAATGACGGAAAGCCTTGAAACTGAAATCGCACAACAATTAATTGTATACTATAAAGAAGAAGAAAAAACACTGTCCAGAGTTATCTGACCTTAGTTTACTTTCCCCTTGACCAAATCAAAATATAATCGTTATTATGACTCTGGAAATGTAATCGATTCAAATTAGTAAATCGCATTCTATTAAAGCTTATGGATTCATTCGACCTTTATATGAAATAGGCTTTATACGGTAATGTGAAACACTTCAGCTCAACATGTTCCAAATTTTCTTAGTTGTTAACACCACCGTGCTATACTTGTTTCAACACTAAGGAATACGATGAACGGTAAATACCATTTCTCAAACAGCAGCGTACTGTCGACTACCGTTGGAATCTAAGCCGAGACGTGGATTAATTGTTCTTATGAATATACCGTTAATTCAGTTCGTTTCGCTCTAGATGATACGCAGTCTTCTACTGTAGACTTTGGCAACGGTATGTTGGCCAAGAACTGCCTGCATTCGATGCTATCAAATATTTGAAAAAAAAAAAAAAAACACCGAAACAGTTATATCTACCTTTCAAAGTTCGTTGAGGATCAATGAAAGCCTTGTTAGTTCTTATTTACCGGCACAAAAAAACACTTTTGACACTTTGAAATTGAGGAAGAACAATTTTTGTTATTCTAAAGATACGCGACTGACTTGTTCGTATGCTGGAAACAGACCGAATGGTAAATGAAGTTGATCAACGAGAGATCGGTAGTCAATTGAAAGATTTGGAAGGACCAGCTTCACAAGACATTTCCCCACTGGGACCCGGTAACATTGTGATACCAGTGTCTCTTGACGGTGGCTTCACGGAACTTGAGAAGACCACAGAACAACCTGTACCGTGTCAAGAGAATGGGCTCAGGAAAAAGCAAGAGAGAGAGAGAGAGAGAGAGAGAGAGAGAGAGGAAGAGAGAAAAGTAAAAGGAGAGAGAGAGAAATCTGACGTATACATGTATACACCGTAGATATAGAGAGTACATTGTATATAGGTCAATGAGCACAAGACGAGATATTATCATACCGTGCACCATATAGAAAGACTGCAAAATTTTCACAGTAAAAGTATAGCAAGTCTCACTCAATGTGCATTGCAACTTGGAGTTAGAAGTTTCAGCTACGTTGAGAAACTTGGATTCCCTAAAACTGTCATCTAAAAAGATAACCAAATGAATGTTCCATAATGATGGCTAGCTTTTTCCCAGTTCTATAAAATTCTACTAGTCGCAAACCATTTTCGAATCGTCGAACGTGGAAGTTATTCAGCATGTTGGAAATATGATCATCTGACGTTATTCCTAAATTTCTTTGTACCCATAGCTTTATTTCTTAGAGTAAAGATTCCAGTTTTGCTATTTCTGTTCATGGAATAACAGAACGTGATATATTCTCTGGATACTTTCCTCGTCGCGAGGATTTATTCTTAGCTTGAATTATCGGAGTAATTTTTGCCGGTTAGAAAAACCCTGGGATTTCAAGTCTCGTACCTATTAATTGCGGCTTTTTTCCTCCTTGCGCAAAACCATCAAAGTGGAAAAAAAAAAAAAAATGTAGCCAGAATTGGGTAAAAGTTTATAAAATAGAATTGTAACGGTGAATCGCAGCTACATATTTCATCCACGGATGAAAGCTCGGTCAATGTACAACCGTGCATGTTGAAGCTTGAGAGTTTAAACTGGTTCCTTCGAGCTTGACATTGATCGATCATGAAATCGACTTTGCTGAACCCGCTCTAAAGAGTAAATTTTGTTTTTTCCTCTTTTTTCCCCTTTCTTTATCCGCACTTTCAAAGCACCTATATTCCTTGACGTAGAGTGGGGTACGGTGCATTTTCCTTGACTTCTACGAATTCGTCTACGTATACGCTGCATACATACATATAAACGAAATAAGATTCATCTTACGATATATACGTCGTTGCAGAGACACGTGAGAGTTGTGTATCCACAGATAGGTATGCCAAGTTGAGTCGTTTTGAACGAAATGCGAATAAGAGGTACGGATCGCTATTTGCGACGAGAAAGTCACACTCTCACATGTACATATATACACCTACTACTTAAGGCACTAATCGTATAAGAGTGATTAGGAAATAAGAAATAATAATATTATATCGATGAGGAAGGAGGTGAGAAGCGAGGTATAGAAAACACCTGCGTGCTACGAGGTATACGTATACACCGCAAAAAATTCGATATCAGTCAAATTTAATGAATGAATATGGTAAAATCTGCATCTTATTTTTACTTGGGCATTTACACTTTTATCCGAATCAGCAGACGATTGGTAAGGTACGATTTAACAGGAATATATGTTGGTCAAGGAGATTGGACCTCTACCTATATCTGTACGATATATTTTGTCCAGATATCATTATTTCGTAAATATTATTCCGCAATGTAGATTCGTTAATGTTATTCCGATGACCGTTAAATGTTGGGACAGGTCGTAATCTATAGATATTACATTCTCGATTTGCATAATACCGCAATGCAATTACGAATAGGTATATCACTGTATTATTGCCGTTGATTGCCCCGGAGTAAATAAATCTGCTAATCTCTACGAAATTTTCAGGGTATTACAACTTTTCGTGCTTCTAGCTGTAAAGGAATTGTAATTTTCTTTGAAAAAATCTCAACATTTAATAGCATCGGCAACTTGCTGAGTAAATCTTAGTCTCAAAATACGTTAATGTCAGGAAAAGGTATTTTAATTATCAGTGCCAATCAGCAATTGATTTATTGCAATAGACGAGGATTTATTACCGCTTAAACTACGCGACTACAAAAACCAAACGCGGATCAAGGTTCGGTCAGTTTCATTCTGAAAGGAAATAAAGCTTTCAACCAGACAGCTTGTTTTACTTCAATTCATCGATAAAATCTGTTTAATTATACGGCAAGCAGTTACATTAATTAATTTTTTAACATGAGACAAGCACGTGTCTATGTCCATAGTGTATGTGAAACTAAAACGGGATTCAGTAACCCATTGATCAATCCATTTTAAATATGTTTTATTAATAGACAAAAAACATGAATGAAACAAAGCTGCTTAAGGTTACCGGACTCTTAAAATCCACTAGCGTAAATCGTAATCAACTGCGACGATTAAGTCATTTTAATCAAGATCTGGACTCGAGAATGTAACAGAAAGAAATAAAGATGAAAATAATTCAGCAAATTTTCTCGTGTCATAATTCTAAGTACACTTTGGAACTTTACTATTGAAATTTATACGTGAACGTAGTTAAGATACCTTAGGTGAGATCTACGATACTTATAAATTAATTCGGGAACAATTTTTCCTAACGTTAGCTCTCGTAGAACAAGTTTGTTTGGCTTCAAAGAGGAGGCTAACACTGTTGTCATCTCATGTAGTCTAGTAGTGGTTAAGAGAAAAGTAAGAGTAGGACTTTCGTAAAGTTTCAAAAGTCGAGAAACCATTTACTATAGTAGGAAGTAGTTGTTGAACTAGTTTCGAGTGCAAAGGTGTGCGTAACTGCCCTGCAATCAAATGTAATAAAAAGAAAAAAAACAACCAAAAAACAGGAAACGGAAAGTAAGCATATCCGTTCAAGGGACTACAGAGTGGGAGCTGAAAATGTGGATTATGGTACATAATAACATAATTTTATTATCAACACATATTTAAAAATTGTTCTTAAATTAATTCTTATATAATATATGTAGAGATAAACCGAGTAAAAAGCGATCGATACGCGTACGTATGAATATTATGTATTTATCACCTATCTATACACATCTCAAAGGTATAAAAAAAATATCATTATATCATATTTCGAGTCAATCATTCTATCATACAGCCATATGTACCTATATAATTTCATAACAATGTTTAAACATACCTAGATATCATTTGCAGTTTACAGCATTGTATGTTTACGAGCATTATATCCGAAATTGAACGAGTCAATTACAACGCAGGATTTGGAGCTCGAAGATTAATTTCATTGTCAGATACTTTGACTTAGGTTTAGGTACATACATAGGTACCTACTAGCAATTAAAGACTAAATAATTGCATTGATAAATTAGCGTAGTTTGTTCAATAATTACGTTATTACTTCCTCGCCCGAGAACCACCACCTCTAAATCTATCAGACGATTGATTGGACAGCCGAAAGAACAAAAAATCGCTGATAATAATGCCTCACACAGCAGGCCGCTTGTTCGAGAACGATCATTACAGCAATGTTTCGCGTTAAGTTCGACAATTGATCTTGAAGTGGCGTTAGGCAAACAGTTCTTTTTTTTTTTTGTCTCTTTCTCTTTTTTTTTTTTTTTTTTTTTTCTTCAACTCGGCTAGAACGTGTGATTAATGAAAGTTCATCAACAGGTTTGCGAGTGTAATAATTAACTCGGAATTTTTCGTTTCAATAATCTCACATCGTTAATATTCATATCTACAGTTGAAGCGATAATTCACGGTTGAAATATTGATTATACTCAAATTATTTGAACGTCGAAACCCTGATGAACAAAGTAAGAAGAGAGAAAAAAAAAAGAAGATATTAATCAGAGTAATCGTGAATTCGCATCACTGTCAGTAACGCAACCTTGACCCCTCTCGTGTATTGGGAAAGAATTTGTAATTAGATTTTTTTTTTCCGGCTAAACGTGGATTACAGTTAGTAAATTGATAATTATCAAGGTCGATGTACGTCAACGAACTGCTAAAACCCGAATGAACAGAATAATATACACCTACGCAATAAATATGTACGTATATGTAAATATATATATCTTACAAATAATTCTCTCACTTTAATGACCGGAATGATAAAGTGTCGTGAAAAACACGTGTTTGTGTGCTTGTGTGTGTGTCTGAGTGTGTGAGTGGATATATGTATATTTATCGAGAAGACATCAGCTTCCATTTTAGTAATAGAAAAGCTGCCATACGTGTGAAAATTAATGTTAAACTTAATGCGATAATGTCAAACCAAAATCGATCAGCTTCCATTGCAATTTCGAGTAGAAATTTTCTAGGGTATTTGTAGTGACAGTATTCGGTCGTTGGACAGGGTAGCGTTTCTCTATCCAACCCGTAGATAGCGTTGATGTATCTGAAATAAATATGGGCATTTTTTCAATTTTAAAATTATTTCTTTCCTCGTTTTTATTTATAGAAAAAATCACGAGTTCAACGTACTGCGTTTGCAGTTGAATGAGAAACTTTATTGCAATCCAGAAATCATTCTGAATCGTCAATTTCACACTGATTTACTTAGCATTGGAAATATTTTACAGATTATTAGTAGGGTAATAGGTATGTATGCCAATCATGTTTATTTTATTTGGAAAATCAATAAGAACGAATAGATTAATTTATTTCTTTGTTGAATTTTGTTTCGAGATAATTATGTCACAGAGCTAATCCGCGAAACATTTTACATCAAACGTTCATACGTGTGTTAAATAATTGGTAAATCATGAATCTACTCACCCTTCAAGACCGTATCGCAGGTAGCTAACGTAGCTTCCCCATTTAAGGTAAACTGGTAGATCGCGCAAGGTGACACCGAAGCCGGCGAACATCATCATTGGCACAGAAAGCGTTGGACCCAGAAAAGTTCCGTTCTGAAAACAAGTATTAATTGATATAAATTGATGAATTCATTCTCGAACGTATGAGGTGCATGGAGTAAAAAGAATCACTAATTCCACAGTTGGAATAATTAATAAATATATCTCAAGAGATTGGCAAATTTTAGTTACTTTCTACTTAAAGCATCATATTGTGTCCGTTTCAAGTTTCAACAAACAGTTTTGCAGTGAAAACCATTCAACATCTGATGTTTGATTCGATATTTGAAATTTGACTTATCGGTATTATTAAGGCGCGATTAAAGTTTCGAATTCCAAAAGTTACAAACGGTAAGAAGTCCGAATTTATTTGAGACGCGATTATGAGATTCTAGAAACGTTAGAGATCAGAAATTGCAAATTCCGAAAGGTCGAAATGCAGACAACTCAAAGATCCGAAAGTGAAAAACTCAGAAAAGCCAAAAATCTGCAAATCTAAGGAAAGCTCATGAAAAAGCTGTCAAATAAACTACGTTGAATGGCGCGAATTCCGAGTAATTTTGACCTTCCGCTGCTTTCGAAATTCGGAATTTCAATCCCTGGCACCCCTCGGTACTTACCACTACGTCGAAAACGGCCCCAACCATAAGGCCGAAACTTTGGGCAACGAATGATACCAGCAAACTGATCACTACGAACATAGAAAATCTTTCGACTTCTACAGGTTGTGCAGACATGAAGTACACAATTACGGAGAACAGCAAACAGCAGAATATCGAGACCGGAATATCCACCAAAGTCACGGAGATGTAGTAGGACCATAAACTGTACCATCGATTGAAGTGCTCTTTCTTCAATATGTTCATCTCACTGGGAACTGAAAAAGTTTTTGCAATCAATTAATTTTAAGATTTCTGAATATCAATGCGATGTGTCAATCAACTATTGACAGTAGGTAAAAAGCCCTGCAACATTATTTGAAAATGTGATAGGCAAAAGTGTGAATTATTTCGCAAAATCCGTCGAATCGAGTAAATCAGGCAGATCCATGAATCATTCAGATCAAGGCAAAGACAAACAATATTTGAAAATTGAAATTCAACGGAATCTGGCCTTGCTAATTTCAGTTTTTTTAGTTAATTTAGTTTCACACACGAATAGTTAAATAGACATAGTAAAGAATGCATAGTTCTTAATTGTTAATTCAACTAGAAAAAACTGATAGTGGGTATCGAATTGATTTGAGTTCAACGAGCGAACGGTAAATACTTTTGTTCTACTCACACGTAAGAATAGTCAACATCATAGTGGACATCATGTGATGCATGAGGATGGCGAAGAGAAGATTATAGTTTTGCAGAACCCTGGCACCCTGGTTGCCAGCTTGAATGTACAAAGATCCAAGCATGAATCCGGTGAAAATGTTAACGGCGATTCGAAGATGAGTCAGCGTCTAAAAGTTGGGTAATTATTAGTTTTATTGGTGGTGGTCAAATCAATTTGAACTTGGAACTAGGATATATCATCCGTTATTTTCATCTAATAAACCATTGAAAAGAAAAACGATTGAAATTATCGGTAACCTAAATGACTTCACTATAAGGCTGACGATTTAAACTTCCGAATCGTACAAAAGTAAATCGTGCACGTTTAGCAAAAAAAATGACTTGATTGTTTCAATCGTCACCCTTAACTTTGAGGGTGACGATTTTGCACCTGGAATTTGCATAACTTTTCTGCGAGGGTTCATCTAGTTCGTTAGATATTTCCTTTTCGAGAAAATACCGGATAAAATGGTCCTGAATGGTCAGTTTGATGCTAAGGTAATTGGTAAATGAGTGCTTCAACACTCACAGTGTCTCGTTTGGTCTTCAAGTAGCCTCTCTTCAGGAGGACCTTCAATTGATTCATCTGGGAAGTTTCCTGGCCCGAAGCCTTTTCGTAAATTCCAGAATCCTTAAGCGGATGTTTAGCTGAAGTAGAGAATTTGTCATTATAAACAATATAATACACTTCAGCAGTTTGTCATAAATAATCATGGATTCCGGTCGTTTTTTAGATATACGACTATAAAAATTGTCAATCCGTTCTATAAGAGAAGTACGAAAAATGGAAGGTTCCTAGAAAATTCGTAGAAATTCGTAGGATTATTTTGACCACTGGATGCAACAAATATTTGAATGAAACAACATCTAGAGATGAAGGGAATTTCTCACCTCGTAAAGCCACTGCATCCATAGTAGCGGCGGGATTTGTGAACCATTGAACACTCCTGCCATTCTGCATCGCCGATACCAAAGTGTCGATTTTGTCCTGACCATATTCGCCACAAGCCAATTCAATGACTGAAACAAAATGATGAATTTTTCAGTAACACTGGTCGATTACGAAAATAAGAATTTTGCAGAAAACTTGAAATCCCTGAAACTTTCAATTCAGTCACTGCTCGAAAATTCAATCTTTGGAGGTGTTGAATTTCGCAACATAGCTCCTCGACGAGCAGAAATCTACGCAAAATATTTCATTCGCATACTATCTATGGCTCTCATCGCCTCTGATTGGCAATCAAAATGAGTAGAATGTAAAAAGCATTTAGCTTGTCGTCCATGATGTGGAATTTATTCATAGATTAGAATCAAGCTGTTCTAAACTGGGAAGAATTTCGCAGAAGTGAACTATACGTTCGTTAAAAACTGGACATAAAAACCTACCGTAATCAGCAGGGTTGTGATAAACTGGACACGGCAACTTGACGCTGTCCAAAAACGGTACCATCAGACCTGTTGTGCCTTGGTACAGGCACGCTCCTTGTGCCAGGACGTAGACCTATATTAGAAATTCGATGTTTAGTAATTAGGAACACTTTCAGAATATGTTTCATTTTTCAGATCAGAGGTTCTAGTTCCGAGCCAACGTTTTGTATTACGTGCTACGTTGATTATCATTGAACTATAGCGATTAATTGATAATCATTCAACGCCTAATCTTACCTGATCAAAAAGTTGAAAGAGTGAAGCACTGGGTTGATGGATAGTACAGACAATAGTCCGTCCTTGTCGTGCCAGAAGTTGTAACAATTTCACGACTTGCATGCATGACGAGCTGTCCAGTCCCCTGAAAAAAAAAGACAAAGATGAGTAAGGCAACCTCAAAGCCGGAAAAAATCAGCGTTTAAATTCTTGTCGAAGGAATCAATCAGGTTTTCTTATGAAAATCATTATAACAAATTATCGGATTGCAGGATAAATTGTTTACATTGCGAAAACGTGAATAGTGATGAACTTCGGAGAATCGTGAATCAGTTTGTTTTTTTTCGATGAAATTTGAAATGAATTGAATTTATCCGCTTAACTTTTACATCGGTGTACTTGATTTAATGCTCATTGTCATCGATCTGCGTTTTTGCAGAAACTTACGTCGTAGGCTCATCCAGGAACATGACCAATGGGTTGTTCACCAGCTCCATGGCAATCGACAACCTTTTCTTTTGACCACCACTCAACCTTCCAGCTCTAGTGTGCATATGTCCATACAAACCAAGTTTGGTAAGGATTTCTTCGATCTAGAAGATATCAATTACATATTTATGAACAACCTTTGCTGAATCAGGAACGAATTGTACCTGCATTTTTTTATATAGAGACACGAGTACTTTGTGAACTTGAATTTTCGACCGATAAATTACTTTTACCCAATATCGGTTGCTTGAATGATAATTTTTTTAAAATTAGACAGCAAGCTATCGAAAAAGAAAACGGAAATTAATACAATTTCGTTTCTTCCTGAATTATTCAATTTTTCTGTGGTCAAATTGTGTAATTTGTAAAATCTCAAGTGGAGTGAGAAAACAATCATAGTTAGGGGAGAAACAATTGCTATCCTTGAAAGACATATCGGACAACCTTAGAAACTGAAATGGCTGTATGAAAATAAACCTGATACATTATTATGCTTTCCGATCTGCATTTCCAATATTACCATAATGTGCATAAATGTGAACGTTATTCGCTGAAGAAACACCTGAAGATCAATTGCAAAGGCAAAGTCTTTCATTCGTTCTATTCTTTCTTTCCTTTTCCCTCTCCCCCGAAATTATTGATGTCTTTTTACACAGTAATCATCAGACACGACTCCCGATTATTACTGATCGCGAATCATAATTAATAGTGCTTCTTCTGACAGCTGTATTAAAAAAAAATGTTATGTCGATGAATCTAAACATTCTATCTTCAGTATCAACTCTGAAGGCCAACTGCTGATTCTTACGTGAGACACCAATCTGTAGATCTGATGCCTAATTTTCTGGTGGAAATTTTTATACTGCCTAGTTATGTGTAATAATCGTAGTTTATCGAGGGAATAAAATTACATCGAAAAGTTGCTAAATTACATTGGAATTGCGAACTGTCCGATTCCACCGAAAACTAAAAGGAATATTTCATTTGTTGCGGATCAATAGAGTTTCAACCCCTAAATGTGGGTCGTTTACGTCCCAGCCAATTCGAATTGTTCGAATAACTCAAGAAACATCCACCACTCCATAGTCGCCTTCCACCCTACTGTATAAAGTTTATGGAAAAGGTAAACCCTACGCCGGAACGGACCCACCTTTTGGAAAAAGTTCAAAAGTGTAATATCCTGCTCGAACGTGTTTCTTGGCTGATGATATTTTGCATTTTTCGAGTATTCAACAATCGTGTTTCAGTCTTATGTATTTTCTAACTGAGGATTTTCGGGTGGGTTTGAAATTCCGAGTTTCAAAAGCTACGAAAGGTCAAAATTCCAAAAGCAAAAGATCCGAGAGGCCGAAACTCCGGAATTCCCTTACGCAACATCGATTATTTGACAGTTTTGTCATGAGCTTTCCTTAAATTTGCCGATTTTTGGACCTTCTGAGTTTTAAACTTTCGGATCTTTGAGCTGTCTGCATTTCGAACTCTGGGAATTTGCAAGTTCTGAACTCTAACGTGTCTAGAAACTCAGAATCGCATCTCAAATAAATTCGGAATTTTCACCATTTGGAACTTTTGGAATTCGGAACTTCAATCCTACCCCAGATTTTTTATTCTGAAGAGAATAGTGTATTCTGACGTAATAGTGCAGTGATTGGTACCTCAAGATTACGAATTTTCATGGTGGAACCTCAAGCATCCGATTACAATTTTTCGACACAGCTCACTGGTAAATTCATTTCTCAATCTCTTATATGTTCAATTTCCCATTTGATTTTCAATGTTAAACGTAAGTTTACAACAGCCGTCGCTCGTCTAACATTTTTGCACGACTTAGTGTTATGTTTACTTATTAAAATTTGTATTCCAATATTATTACTAATTGTTAATAACTGTACTTACCACAGCCTCCTTTTCGTAGATCGGTGTGTCTGTGCTGACCTTCAGGTCTGCTGCTATTCTCATATTTTCTATAACCGTTAGAAGAGGTTGAAGCCTGTCGTCCTGTGTAATGTACGCACTCGACCTATGTGACGAAAATCATGAGATTGACCAATTAATATCTGTGCCAAGTTCAATTAGATATTGGGCAATAGAGCTCGGGATATTTGCATGGTGATGAAATTTCCAAAAGTCAAGTACTTTTGAAATTCTGTTTCATACAAAAAATATCCAAATCCCTGATCAGGATATTCTATCAACTTGTACAACAACGACCTAATTGTATAAGTATAGATTATTATCAAGGTGCACTATAAACTCGTCGAAAGAAGGTGAAACACATAAGGCATGTATGTTTTTATAATTCTCATGTGGAAGTCATATTCATGTATTTATGTACCTACATGTACATTGTACATACCTTAGTACCATGGCCTTGACGTGTAGGTACGTCATGGTCGGAGTCAAAGATTCTACTTCTTTTGTAGCAATGAAAGGTAGGTAGTATAAAAACAGAGTCTAAGATCCAATCGATTTATCCTTTTCAAAAAAGTTTGACGTCATACATACAGAAATTTATACGGGTAACGGATTGGTCCTATGTTTGATTCTTTGAACGAGATTTTGCAAGTCATCTAATTACCTCCGAAAGACGTTCAGGTTTCGTGCTCGCCCATTGACGAATACCGTACCGTCGACCCCCGTGATGCGATACCCGGAAAGAATATCAAGAAGGGTTGATTTCCCTGCGCCGGAAGGTCCCATAATTGCGATTAGCTCTCGGGCTGGTAATCTTCCATTAATCTTTTGTAAGATTCTCTTGGTACCTGGAAGTCAAGGAGTTAAAAATTGATATTTTAATCATTTGGAGTAGAAGTAAAAGGGCAATAAATGGTTCAACGGAGCCGAAGAATAACATCGATTTATACGACAGTCATAAAATTTCATCCACAACTAGTTCGCTCCAACAGACGAGATAATTACCTAGAGCATGTAATTAGGCATTGCGCAATGAATAAATGATCCCCGCTTGTCTATACAATATACGAATCGCTAGGAAAGAAAATGTAATGACGTATTTAAAAAAAATCGTTTAGAAAGATTACCGCACAATGAGTTAACCCTAGAATTCGTAGTCGTTCGTAAATTCTCTTCAAATTCGACTTCATTGATCAGAGACTGCTGCAGATGGTCTAGCGAATACTAAATCATCTCATAATGATTCGCAGAACAACCGTAACTCCAAAATTGGTACTGGTAATTTCGAAGTGAAATTCAATCTTGCTCGATAATACATACGGATGAAAAAGTCGAAAGTCGAATATTGGAATGAATTTCAATCAAGCTCTATTTCAAACCAGTATGTATCTTTGACTATTTCGATAATGCTAACGTCAGTTGATGAAGTCAAGATAAAACAGTCGACAAGGTTGCTCGTGTACAATATCGCGACTTTGTTAATTATCGGTATTCTTTTGCATAAGAAGCTGTGACATCAGTTATCTCGCACGTGGGTGGGGTCACGGATTTTTTTATTTCATCCTGTTTGAGGATAAACTCAACAATCACGAAGATTGCACGACCTTATTGCGTGCCAAGTAAACTCGTTCCCTTACGAACGAATCCTCCGGAGGTACACGCGATCTTAACAAGACCATGTATAGATAAAAGCAATGAAATTTGCCTGAAGGTTCAAAAATTTTTATACCTCTGTTAATGAAACGCATTATTTTCGTTCGCGACTTGCCACAATGGTAGAGGGTGAGGCCATACAGACAGACCCGATAAAAAAAGTGGGTAATTTTGAAAAAAAAATCGACGAGATTCTACTTTTTACTGCCATTCAATATTATGACTAACAGTTGCATAAAGTATTTACAATTTTTCATAAGTTTTTGTAGAAATCATAAGCAGTTATCATACACAAATCATCTATGAGACTATAATAAGGAAGTCTGCCACGTACGGAGCTGAAATTTCGATGCTTTTTATAAACCAACAACTAATCGCAAGGCATATATACATGTGTCATTCAGTGATTGAGTTAAAATATAACCGACACATGCATTGCGATTCGTCATAATCGTGATCGTTTTCGTTTAAGGTGTGCGTTTTGCCCCACTTAACGATGCATTCATCATCATCCGCTCCAGTGCAGTCGACGTATATGTGACTACATAAAATATATAGTTAGTTACGTTTCTATATGTACACGCGTGTTACGCACAACTTTGCCACATAAGTTCAAAGGTCAATGTACTTCTGACCTAATGTGTTTATATCTAATAAATAGTGTATGTCGCTCATGTACATTCGCTTTACTCGCGTTTCAGAAAGAAGCGATAATCGCTTAATATATATATCACAAGGAAGTTGCGATGCTCCACACCTAATTAACTGCACTCTTCCAATACCGTCTCAAAATCAGTGATAATGTTTATCAAATTTAATTCTAAATTGCGATATGCGCAGATAATATGAATCTTCTCAGTTACCATAGTTGGACGTTCAAATTTAGGTTTCAGATTAGACATCATGAAGTTACAGACACCCACGAAACTGTTGTCTCTTCCTTCTTTTTTTTTTTTTTTTTGTTAATTTTTGAATTTACATTTCGTTTGGTATCCGATGAAGATATTAATCAGAAATGTTTTTGCCTTGTGACAGACCTTGCTGTTCTGCTTCGACGTTGAGTAATTGTATCGAATTACGAATATCGTACTTTGTACCGTATATTTTATTACTACCATTGCGGATCTCTAGAGAAATCAACGCTTCGTTTAAATATGAAAAATGAGTATCGGTTTGATAAGCGATAATTTATATCTGCGTAATAAAATTAATAAAGAAAATAAAAATCAAAAGAACTAATAGTGTATAATGTCACGCATTTATTGATATACCTACCAAAATGCGGAGTAGAGACAATGCTTGCATTGACGTAGTAGTAAATGTATGTGATGAAACGTGTTCTACTCTCGTCCATAAAATAAAATATTTCAGATTAGATACAGATATTATCTTATCCACATGGACATTGAGCAGTGAACAAAGGTGGATTTGTATCTCTTTGATCGAAGCTATATACCTGCTAACTTGATGGAATCTAGACATACTTGTCTGCAGTCTTCTATACCTAGAATCTAAGTGCATAATCATAACGACCTAGGAGTACTCTCGATAAAACTACAAAGACTTCTTTGAAGCTGCTGAGCACCAGGGCAATGAAAAGAAACGAATAAAAGTGGGGATCGAAAATTTGGTAGTCTGGTTATATCCCCCGATGATAGAGTCAAATTTATTATTTTGCTAAAATTCTCAACGAGTTTTTACGTAATTGATATTCAATAATAGGATCAATGGTCTAGTATCAGTACATGTGTTTCCTATGAATTGAAAAAATTATAAAACGTCATTGAATGTTTAGTTGCAGAAATATGCTTGAATTTCAGCTACCGAATTCAGAAACAGATAATACTGCTGCTGAAGTTATATGCTGGAATTGAATTACACGATATATCCTATCGAGTACAAATTAATATCCGTTTAATAACTCTGTACAATTATTTGAGGTAATGAATCTTCTAAAAATAACTATGACGAACTGAACAGATCCTTTTACATTGGTTTAATGATATGATTCCTGTGATTCTTATTACACCAATATTGCTCGAAGATGAAATTTTATTCAACGAAATTGGGCACGTGTTACCCTGACGTGTGACATTATCGGTGATGCCAATTTTTCCAAAGTGACTATGTTCTATAGATCTCACCTCTTGAGTTAATTTCATTTGAGTAATGAGAAATCGAGTTTTTAGTTCTTACAGGTAGCCTAACAGAGAAGTATCGCACAGTGCTGAGATTTGCCAAAGCTGCAGCCGGAACTTTGGTGCATCATATGCAAGGCAAGGCTCGAAAATAAATTCTCGTCCTGCATCATTAAGCAATTTGCGAATGTGGTGTAAAAAATTGTGAAAAAATCTCCATTCAACTGATAGACAGGTATAATTTGTACGCTGTAGGTGCTTATTACCGAATATTATATGACGTCGTATAGACAAATTTGATTCGGAGAATCGAACTTTTTTTTAATTGAATTAACATGCTACAAGGACATTATACAAATCATTCACGAGTAGAGCTTCTACGTATGTGGGTTTTCATTAATTTTTTCTTTCCATAAGGTTTCTCTTACGAATCAGTAGCAAATCCAGCCCCAGAAATTTTCATTCAAGCCTCGACATAATTCCCAGATAACATAAGAGTTTGCAGGATCAGGTAAAAAATGAACTTTGACCTATAAAATCGGCTTGCATGTGCCTATAGTTAGCAAAAGTTTATCTGCGTGAAAATGAATTTTCTATAATTACTGAATTAATTACTCCTACGGCTGTCAGGTTTCACGCGAATAAATTCGACCAAATAAACACGTTCAACACGTCAAAGTGCTTTCTCTTATTTAAATCTAATTTTCATCACGTCAAGTTATGCAAAACCAAAACTCACTGTTAAAAAAGACGCGAAGTTTTTAGATTTTGTTTGAATAAACACTTTACCCAGTATTATTGAAACGAAACGAATACAGATGGTTAGTCAGCTGTCATAAAATCTAACGTGAAATGGAAAAAAGTCTTCCCACGAATATTAGATAGCGTTTACGGAAATTAGTCTAAACATTGTACTGTTTCACTGTGGCAATGAACACGGCATGGTAGAAATATGAAATTGTACCCATTGAAATGAGCAGCACATTTCATTCGAATATTGAAGCGCATTGCACGTTCGCTATGATCGTAATGTGAAAGAAAAATGATGAAAATTTTCAAAGGAATTCAGAAACTCACCTTTTCGAAATCCGAGCGAAACCGTGTAGGAGATATCCTCGAACATAATATCAATTGGATTTTTCTTTGGCATCCGGGTAAAAACGTCTGGTTCGCCATTTGAAATAGGCGGTGGTGTGGGTTCTGCATTTTGTACTTGACGTGAAGAGTCCGGCGTTCTAGACGCCTCGTGCATTAACACTTCCATAATCCGATGATTATCGATCGATAATCGTAGCGCGATCGTTTACTAAAGATGTTCACTGGCCCGTGGTCATCGGCGGAATGATCTTCGCACGAGTCGCTGTAAAATTCAAGATAACAATACAAGACGGTGACTAGGACTATGGAGCGGATAACAACGGGGTGCGGAAACGCTGGCTAAATAAACTGGTCGTAGCCATACAAAGACGTCGTATGCGGCTGACCAAGACATATATATCTGATTAGATATACACCCTAGAATATCTATTTGTGATTGACACATACTCCGAGGTAAGAAATTGAAAAAATAAAATAAAATGAGAGAGTACTCCCACGAGACCTTGACCGTACCGAGATTACTATCTCTTTTCAAGGCCACTCTTTGTATCTTGTATGTACGTATTATCTAATCATCGCAAATTACGTATTGCGATTATCTATTTTGCACTAGCTTAGGGGTGGTCAGGATTAGAACGACAATTGTTCCCCTACGCTAATATTTCCGCGTATCTCGAGCTGATTGATTCAAAAAATTTGTCAAATTTCGAGATAATTAGAGGTTGAACTATACTGCAAAAGATGAATATCGAGCTAAGTAGATCATTTGAGTTTTTGTGGAAGGAAAATCGCGGCATTTTGCCTATTCGAGGAAGAAGCTTACGAGATATTTCGGTATTTTAGACGAAGTGATGGATGTTCTTCTAGGACTTCTTGATACAAGTGTAGTAGCATGATATTGATAGGACAGCTGGGCTTTTGTATCAGTCTTGAACTTATCAATCATCACGTGGCTCAGGGACTGATAATGCGCATAGGACAAACAATAGTAACTGGTACACGCGTCGAAGTCCAACGATTCGTGAGTCACTCAAGTCCACGTCCACCGTATAAGCTACATCATATGAAATGTGCGCTCTTTACATCTTCTTATGTCCTTCTGAATCGTGTCAATTGTATGTTCCATACTGACGTATAATTGCAAGCCATCGTTATTATATACGTGTATAATACGCATTAGTGTACAGAACTATCTATCATTCGCGATGTCATTGCCTCCTTGAATATGTCGACATACATGTGCAAGATATAGGTAAGCAAAAGAGAATGCTAAATGACTTGCGATGATCGTATACGTATACGTATACTATATTATTTATATTTCTGCAAAGATAAAATGAAATTTTCAATTTTCCAATTGAGATCAATTGAAGGGTTAAGATTTATTCGATCAAGTGAAAGGCGATGATTTTTTTGTGAAAAGTTAATTGGACGTTGAGTATTTGAGTTCTATTTATACACGAGTGCAAGTAGCTACTTGTCCGGATACTTGTAGGTATGAACGTGTACAATCCAGCATGAGAGTAAGAAAGCAAACAAATAAATGACGCGTTTCGCAGTCATTTACTTACGTCCAAGAGAAAAACACGTTCTGCGACGAGTCAATATGGACTTGCACGTGGTATTAGTCCACCTACACATATAGCTATATACAAGTAAAGGCGTATAAGTCAAAGTTTTGCAACAAATAAGCAGAAGACGTAAAAAGCCACATAATTCAAAGTCATGACCAGGATCTTAGTTTACTCGGTAAACAGAGATATTCTGCTACGGAGCTGTTTGCAGAAGCGTGTACAAAGCCGAAGATCAATGGGGATTCAGGCCCTCCGGAATTCAGACTTCTTCTAAGTATTTGACTTTGCGGTATATGTATACCTATACCTGCGTATGTATGTACATATTGCGGAAACGAAAATAGCAATCAATTCTTGTACAACGTTTGAAACAAAAAATGGAATTTTTTATTGTTTTTCGATGGCAGTGAAGTTAACAAGGACATATCTGCATACCCTGACACCTTCACCGTACGAAGGTGATCAACTTTCATTGAATTCTGTGCTCATATTATGAACATGTACGGTAATTGAACCGAACCGACCCATTTCATGAAATAATACTTTTCCTTTCTTACGTCGGTTCAACATGAGGAAACTTTGACGATGAGTTAAGAGCAAAATTGTTTCATTATATATCTGTCAAGGATATAACAAGTTGAATGTAGGTATATTTTCAATACTGTTTTCTTCCTCAGTAATAGCTTCTTTGAGCTCGACTTGCATACGAACAACGAATTGTGCAGTGAATAACAAAGCTCGCTTTACTTTTGAGCAGAACATAGCCCGAGCTTTTCCCCTGGTCAAGTGTATACCAGTGTGAAAAGTTAAAGTGATTTATAGGTAGTAAAATTGTTGCTGATTCAGTGTATATTTTCACATGGATCAAAGTTCGAACCAATCACGATGCCAGTATAATAATTGCATCCTGCAATCCTTAATACCTGTTCGTTTATTTCCTATACAGCAATTTGATGACTATGTAAGATATAATCACGTGACTGGCATTCGTCTATAGGTGTAGGTAATATACGCTAAACTTTGGAGTCCTGTCAGGTCTCTTAAAACAAGATTTCAATTCTGTACAGAATTAATTACCGTACAATAATCGCTTTTGACATATTTCAAAGCCCGCACGTCCCACAAGCTTCCCAAGTCTCTAAACCGCACTGGAACGATCCTCCATCATTGAAAATGATTCAACCACCCCTACAGCTTGACATAAGTGCATAAGTGACGAATCACTCTACGCATTAGCCAGCTCAATCTTCACCAGTGGCTCCGGTGACCACAATTCACTGACAAGGGACACTTTCTTATATACAAACAATTATATGGCTAGTACGTTTTCGAATGACTATTCGCTCTCATAGGTCATTTACCCATGATTCTCCAGATTTCGGAATTCAACTAGTTCTGGGAACGGTTCCATAAACAGAGAATTCCTTTTGAACAAATTCACTGTTTTCGAGTAAAATAATATCTCAAAATCACATTTCTCATGTGATTTAAGGAAGTATTAGCCTGGGCCGATACAATTGATGGAAATCAAAGGCCACAGTAGGGCAGACATGGAGATGACATACAGTTTTCAGTCGGACTTTGACGGGATGAACTCTGTTAGTTCAAGTGTTTGAAAAGAGTTCTACACCTATAGGTACCAGCACAACCGTATCAAAGACTCGTTAGCTCGAATGGATTTTATTCTATCCGTACATCAATCGATTTTACTGTCAAGGATCAAAATCTGCGGCACATATATCGACTCACAATCAGAGAAGCTCCAAGTACTTATCACAAGCCAAAGCATGAGGATGAAAGATCTGATCTGACTCTGAAACGCCTGAGAACCATACATCTGCGTCACGGCTTAAGTTTCTTTTACTTAAAAATGAGAAAAGTTTTCCAATTCTTTGCTCTGGATCATCGCCGATATCCATCAATAAGCTAATCGCGAGATATATACGTATATGTGTATGTGTACTAAATCATAACTGTAGCATCTGCATCGTTGCGATGCTGAGATCAAAGTCTTATCGATAAAAATTTGTACATAAGCTTATTGCGATAAAGAATTTTGCTGATAAATATAACCGACGACTAAGACTCGGTGCGGTTAATCGCTAGTAGATCAATTGAAACCCAGGTCAAAGTACGTCCGATGATTTTTCGAAGCAGTTGACGTCAGGCGTTGACACACACGCACACTTTTACTAATAGCTAATAATAATAGAAACTTTTTGACATCAATCGAATCCCCTATTCGTAAAATTCACGTGTTAATTATTACAAGACGCAATTTTACCTATACGAGTAAAAGTACGCAGAAATGTCACTCGATCTATACTTCGGTACATTTTCGTTCACTGAGTTAACTTGGAAAAGTGACGGCCCTGGATACCATTTGGGTCATTACGTGCGTACGTCTACAATCACCTTGTAATATTCCTACAAGTATATGAAAAACAGTTCGAGAACCTCGAAGCAGATTGACTCAAGTATTGAGAATGCCTCAGCACCATGCTTGTCTCTATAACTAAATTATAACGTGGCCCCAGGTATTCTTTATTCTTTGCTTTTACATTCATTAGTTCTCGTCAAGTTTTCACATTTTTTTTTCTCACTTTTATCAGGATTTGAAATTCGGCTCCAGGTGTACCTACCATAGCCATCCGAGTCAGTCCAATTCAAAATCGATGTACAATTTAGGGGCGATTCCGATCGGGCCTAGTAGTTGTTGATTGAACAGCTTGTATCAATAACCACAATCAATTTGAACCCGGAAACCACAGTCTTCCATCGAGTGTCTTATACGATCCGTCTGTTTGCGGAGTCCGTTTCGCACTGACTTGTAACTACTGTCCGCCGATCCATCCACCACCGACCGAGTAATGTCAGAATCGCCATACGCTGCTGCATGTATGTACTGTGAACCAGTACCAGCCACTGTGACTCACTCAAATCACTCGTTACAAGGCAAAATCTTTTCCACCAGCCTCGGTTTTTCAACGTCAAATGAATTCAATGTCTGCGATAAACCAGGACCTTCATCCTGTGATGCGGAATCATCGTACCCGATAATTCCCAAAACCAACAAGCAAATCACAAATAAATGGCATAACAGTTTGTAGCATTTCGGAAGGGTAGTCCAAAGCTGCGTAAATCACACCTGTTCATTTTCCAAAGCTAAATAATTAATGAAGCCCCAGTTTCAATAACCAGTGAGACATGTACAGTGGTTTGGGAGGATTAACGGTTTACGATTCGGAAACTTTGTGGATAATCGGAAAAGCACCGGTTATGAAAATCCTGTTTTCAATCTTCTGATGTGATGTATGTATAATTAGATTATTCATTGATATGTATTGCCCAGCTGGTAAACTTTTTTTCATTTATGCAATAGCTCATTACCATAAAAGTGGCCATTTACCATGCAACAGATCGTTCACGATCGATTCTAAGTGATTAATCATCATACTAGTGCTGCAAGTAGTGCATAGGTATGTAATTAACTATGGATTATTGAATGACAGTTTGTAAGCTCTGTAACTAATACTGGTAAGAGAAAAAAAACCGACCCAGTTCAACAGATCATAGGTCAAAGAATAGAACTTGCCTAGTTTGCAAGATGTTACGCACACAATATGTACTTATATTATGTATATATACGGCCAACGATTATATACTGTCTCCACAGATATCGTGTGTTCCAATCAAGTTTTCAACTGACAATTTTTTTTTCCCCACACGTGCTGCATCTGTAAGATTCCAAATAGTACGTCAGCAGATCTTTTTCTCCCTAAGCGAAGTATGTAGTTGAGCAGAAAAATCGTAGGCCAATCATTATCCCATTTCATCCTACGTATAGTTACATGCCAATAATCCCCTGTTTTGTTATATCGATTTTTTTCTTCTTTAAATATTTTTTTCGTTGGAATGATACGTCGACGAACGTTTTGTCACAACATGCCAATTAACGCGTGGTAACAGATGAGGTACAAGACGCTTCATTAACGAACTTCGGTTTATCCTAGCGACTATACAACAACACGAAAACATGCAATAATGACACATGTTTTAATTACGTACATGAAAAGTGTGATTGCAAGTTGGATTGTTGTTCGCAAAAAACTTGTACAAGTGCGGAATAACTTGGTCGTTATCAAAACTATTTCTTGCAGCACGTTTGTACATCAAACAGGTAAGTATAATACTGCAGATTCTCCGTCTAATTGTACCTTTAATTGGAAACACTAAGTTTGTCGTTTGAGCTTCAAGTTTGGCGCTGATAAAAAACCGGAACCCGAGTTTATTGGCCTTTGCAGTTAGCACCAAGTATAATTTCAACTTGTTGATGCGATAGCGTGCGGATTACTCATAATAACAAAAAATAACAACAAGCGTATGCTCGCGAGTGATTATAATACCGAGTTGGGGCCAAACTGTATAGAGTTATGTTTCCAGCATGAGAAGGCTACATGATTTTTTAAGTTCTTATTCGTCTAAGTTTGTCGAGTAAATTTAATATCCAAGTATCAGAGGCATTGATCTTTGCCCTGTCGCGCAAGAAGGAAGTCTCTGATATCCGAGTTGCTTTTATAGTTCAAATTTCTTATTATTTAGGTCACTGCTACCATAGTTTAGAATGCTCACAAACATCAGAACCAGTGTTTCTCATCGCTCGTGGAATTCATATGAATTCATCTGACATCATTTAATGAAAATAAACCGAAATCGGAAAAATAAAACGTTCGCTAATTACGAGTACGATTCCACAATTAGTTCGAACACGTTGTTATAAATACCCAAATACCTAATTTACTTGATTGCACCGACTAATCAGCTCATTAACAAATTCATAGCTATATACTTCTGTACAAGGGTCGGGTATATGTATGCGGGGTTACTCACAATCAATCGCTTGACACATTGATTTGAAAATTTGACATTTATCCTCTGGCTCGTGCACGGGGGTCAGCCAGATTCCAATACAATCATGTAATCCAGGGTATAACGAGGAATCGATACGGATAGCATATACCTATATACTGTTTGTCAGGATACGTTTAATTGGTGCAAATCGAAGCTGCCTTTCTATTTCAACGTAGTTAATTACCTATTTCTCAATTCCCTTGCAAGATCGGTGGGAAATAGAATGCGGTTTGTACTCGAAGTATACAGACTACTTTCCCAACGTAGGTACAATATAGGTACCCAGATGTTTGAATTTTCATGAATTTCACAGACCTAGTCTGAAAACCGAACTACAAACATACGCAATGTTGTAGGCAAACGAAACTGCAAAATACGAGAAACCGATATTTCCGAAATTCTGAATTTGTTGCAAAAATCCTATAAAAAGGATGACGATGATTGTTGAGAAAATGATCTGTGCCGCGGGTTTAACGTACCTAAATGTTACATGCATGGATACAAATGGGAATAGGGAACAGAGAATATAGAGGGAAATTACGGATTTTTAAATCAATGTTCAATCTGGATGAAGTAACAATATGTAGGAGACTAATTGTAAGCAGTGTTTGCCGAAGGTAAATATCATTATCTAAAGTTTACCCGCGATAAGCTCTATCCCGAACCAAGCTGCTATTTTCTTACTCTCATTGACGAGTCGACCGAATTTTCCCGTCTATTTTGAAAGCACACATATATTAATCGTCTCGATGATAACTTGGCTTGCTATACATATACGTGTATTATATACATATATCCAAGGAGTTCATGAACCTCGGGGATGTTTTTTCCGTCGTTTAAACAATGGGCAACTAAAGATTAAGTCCCTGAGATGTCGAACCGCAACGCAATGTCGTTTGATAAATAGATTAATCACTTATACCACACGAACTATATATATTGTGAAATATTACCATCTCTAGCCGCATTTCAATCTCGTTTATTAATATAGAATTATAATAAATTATGATAATGAGTATAATGAAATAATGAAACGTCGCTCTGGCTCAACTCAAACTACTCCTTACAGAAATTAGCAATTTAAAAGAAAACGACACCCTAGTAGGTATATACATATATAGGGTATATACTATATACGGTTAGTTTTCTTTCGTTTACGCTAGTCGCGGTAGAGGATGAGATGAGCGGAAATTTCATAACGGCAAAGGAGCTAGCTGTTCGTGGAATATTCTACGATCCGAACCAACTTTCCTGCGCCCGGGATCTCGTTTCTATGCAAGAGTTTTTTTCAAGTTGAACGTGTACGTAGACCGGGCGTCGAGTACTCTTGCGTTTCGTTTTACGGAATTCAATTCGACTAGTGTGCCATTTCAATTTCATATCATTTTTTCTTTTTTCTTTCTTTTCTTCTTTTTCTTCTTCTTCGTTTTTTTTTTTTTTTTTTTTTTTTTCTTTTCATTTTCATTTTCACCCAAAGCGCGCCGCCCGTGAGTTTGCAACCCTTGAGCCTCGTGACGTCGTACTCCATTCTGCTCTCGTGACTTATTTTTGGAGGGCTCCTGTATACCTATATACGTATACCTATATACCTAGATACGTAGCAGCAGCAGCAGCTTCATAGAGAGCGAAGATTTGAGAAAATTCGCGTTAGAGAAGAGAACGCAAACGCAAACGCAAATGCCGAGTCTTTTCTCGAGTCCTCTTCTCGGCAATGAAAAAAACTGTCCTAATTACTCTTGGCGATGATGGTCTACTGCTGGGTTGAAAATTTTCAATTTACCCTTAACACAATGCAATACGAAACGTCCGAAACATAATTTTTATTCATTTTTTCTCTCTCTCTTCCGTCAACTCGAACAACGCGAAATGGCGAACGGTAATTATTTTCAACTTTATTACCAGCACGTACCCCTCAAATTAAACAAACAAAAACCAGCCGTATATAACTTGAAATTATTCACTACGGAGTACTCTTTATATATTTTCACATAAACGCCAGACACCGGTGCGTGTTTCTTAAATTTCAACTAAATTTAGAAAAAAGGAGTGAAAGAAAAAGGAATATTCCCAAAGTTTCTTCTATCAAATCATAATAGCGAATGATACCTATCTCTTCAGGCAGGCTTCATTGTCTATCTTCAAACTAACTAATTAATTTATTATAATCGCACCCTATTATCTCACTAAAATGGCAATTCGCAACGAGAAACTTTCTCCAGGAGATAAGGAAAATACAAATCTCTCCTAGTTTCAGCGGAGAATATTTTTACAAAAGTATCGTTGCGGGCTAGGATAGCGAATTGGTATATAGGTAGATCAGGATAGACAGTCGCATAGTGAACTTAAGACCGAACGAATTCTGTATATTCACGTTCGTACCTATAATAGGAGCTTTTGAAAACTGAAAAAGAAACGAAATGCGATAAGCTCGACAAAGGCCAAACTTAAAATTCTCACTTGTTCGCTTGAGAGCGTCAACGATAAATAATACGCGTTCGTCACGATTGGAGACGCGTTCGAGCCTCAGATAGCAGCTGGGTGCAAAGTCCGTTCAATATGCGCGACAAAACGTATGGTACACATGAACAATGAATACATACATCCACAACAACAATGTTCATCGATATAAAATAATAAACTGAGGAACAAAAATTAATTAATAATATAATTATTCTCGAGAGTGCTTTGCGATAAATTATATGCAGAGGAGAGTCGAGTGAATTCGCCGATTCAATTTCAATTGAATACTTACTTGATCCTTTTGCTCGTGTTATAAACCGCAGAGTCTGTACTAGGTACCTGATTACAATGATAAAATATTGAGGGATAAGTATCCAGAATGTATATTATCGTTGGATTTTTTTGAAAATTATTCAATTAGGTATGTGCGATATTTTTATGAATGGCGAATCGACCCCGACCTCTCATAAGTCAATTCAGAAACCTGAAACGGATCTCCGCACACATCGCGGATACTTTATCTGGATGATTTTGATTCTTCAGCAGAGTGTCCAGTTATTTGGCGATTTCAGATTTCCTGAGACTTCCAGGTTTTGCAGACAAAAATTGTAATCCTCTTCGGTGAAGTTAGAGTATAAAATTGTTTCAAAACTTATTATTACATCATGGAATTGATCCAACACGAATATCATAATAAATTTTCAAGTTTGAAGAAACTTGAAGGAAATTAACCCCGAAATTTTGAAACTTAACTACGCAGACATCTTTCGAATATATAGTTCCAACAAACAAAATTTGTTCGTAATTGAATCGAAAAATTGGAAGAATTCTAAAATGAAGAATAATACAGCCTCCTTAGGCCAGAAGCATTTGATAGTGCGACAAAATTTTGAAATCCCACTGGATTAAAACAAATTTAGAGTCAATTTGAAACAAATTCCAAACACATCATGCAGTTCCCTGAGATTTCAAAGTTTTTTTTCAGAGAGTATCAAATGCCATGAGGATTTCATGAGTCCAGAATTTCCATAAAGTCTGGACATCCTGTCTAATTGATAAAGTACCCGCTAGGAGAACAGTGGATGTCATGTATATTAGGGTGGTCGTTATTTGGGGTAGAAATGAATTTTACCCCTTCCGCCCCCTAAATCGGGTCGAAATACCTAAACAGTAACGCTGTAATTTTTTCAGATTAAAAACAAAATGCTTAACCCTTGACCACAGGGGTTGAAGTTTCCCATTTGAAATACACGGCGTTTTCCCGCGCTCGCAGTCATTATTTTATTGTGGGCTTAAATATGTTTGTAAAATCTTGAAATTTTCAGAAATTATTTGTGAAGCATGTTGCTACATGGGAAAAATTTCTCAAACCCACTACCCTCAAAATGTTGTGTAACATCACCATAATAATAAATTTATATTTTTTTTTCAAGAATTTTTTTCAACTTTTCTTCCTCTTTTTTTCTATGAATGTGAGCAGTGTTCACCGATTGCAATGAAATACTCACACAGAACGAACAACAAAAACAGTTCATTTTACGAATTGTAAGTGAATATCGACAAAATAATCCGAACGCAAAAAAGGAGACAATACTAATTAAGAATTTGTAACTCGCTTGGAAAATTATTTTATTGTAAATACATTTATAACAAAACGGAGAAGAAAATTTTTTTTAATTCTAAAAAAAAAAAATAATAATAAAAAAAAATTTCGTTGGATTAATAATACAGGGGCGTAAGCGCTAAAAAAAAAATGTTTCGCTGTTTAGTGGCAAAACCTTTTTCATGCAATATGAAACGTTTTGGGCATATCTGCGGAAAAAAAATGTTTTTCGCGCTTACGCCCGTTTGGTATTAGTCCATCGATTTGATTATTATGGTGATGTTACACAACATTTTGAGGGTAGGGGTTTGGAAAATTTTTTCCATGTAGCAACATGCTTGACAGATAATTTCTGAAAATTTTAAGATTTCACAAACATATTTAAGCCCACAGTAAAATAATGACCGCGAGCCCGGGAAAACCCCGTGTATTTCAAATGGGAAACTTTAACTCCCGTGGACAAGGGTCGAGAATTTTTTTTTTTTATCTGAAAAAATTACAGCGTTACTTTTTAGGTATTTGGAACCGATTTAGAGGGCGGAAGGGGTAAAATTCATTTTGACCCCAAATAACGACCACCCTCATGTACATATTCGTGATGATAAAGCCACGAAGTCCTTTTTTCATCGTCTTGACGATATTTATGTACGCGATAAAAATAGACTGACTGGAAAAAAAAATCCCTCCAAGTCTATGAAATTCTTTGACTTTTCTCGACTATCAAAGTTCCCTGACTATTCCCGATCTTCCCAGTCTGTCGTCACTCTGATTAAGGAAATTTCTATTTATCTATGATAACATCCTGTAATTCTCGGATTTTTCATCGAGTTTGGGTAGATCATTTTATTCTAAAATGATGAGAAATATTTTATGAATGACAAACCAACTTGATACGACTGTTTCGATATCAGGAAAACAGCATCTTTCATTTGGGAGGAGGAAAGGATATCACTCGTAATTAAAGAATTGAAATTCGGATTTCATTCGTAGGTGAACCCCTGTTAATTTCAGGTTTTTTCATCGAGCCGTTTTTCTTACAATTAGATGATTCATAAGTCTGTTCGCTAAGCGGACGAATCTCTTCCTGAAAACCTGTTTTTTGAATATTAGAAGCTCGGAGACGTATGGAATTTTGTGAAAATTAACATGGGCCATTTTTGACCTGAATTAATCCTTTTCTTATATAAATGAAAGTTTCAATTTCTCAGATAAAAATCCTGGCCGTATTGCAAAATCCAGTAATGCAGAAAAAAAAAAAATTGATATTCAACAAATAAGCGAAATAATTCAGTCGATGTTGAAGACTTTCAATTTACAAATAGGTATCAAAATTGAATACAATGCGCATATAATTTGGACAAAAAGTAATTGACAAAATTGAATCTTATTGATGCCTGGGTTTGTGAATTTGGAGTTGGTAAATGTTAGCAAAACGCAATTTGCTTCGTTATTTTTCAAGGCATTTAATATTTGTAATATTGAAAGATAACAACGAGAATCGGTAGAATGAGGAATTAAAAAAATGTTGTTATAGTTTTTATTTTTTTTGTATTGTTTTGTATAAATTTTCAATAATTATAGGCAATTTCAGTGCGTCAAACGTTTTTATTCGTCATCTTGTACAACTGTGGTTTTCTCAGAAACATAAAGACCGTCCAAGAATTTTCTGATATCCTTGTTTTTAACGGTCGTGGATTGCTGGATCAATGCAGCTAAAACAGAAAATCATTCAAATCAACATAGCTTTCGAATTAATTGTAAGTTCAATTTTTCAGACTTTGAATTAATTCAAATAATTCATTTAAGATTAAAATTCTAATCAATCAATTTGTTAAAGTGGATCTCAATCAAGGAGATTATTAAAGATAGATACTTAGATTGCATTGATCTTGCAATATAGAAAATCTAGAAATTTATTTCTCACTTTTTGTCGCATATTTGATAATAACTTGTGCGAAGAAACAAATATTTGAATTCTAATCAACAGCTGAACTAATTAAGAAAAGAATATAATCAAATATTCAAACTCACCGGATCGAGAAACATCTTCGAGTGAATTTCCTTCTAGGATTAGCTCGTCCTTTTGTTTGGCCGAGTTAGCGACGGTTACGCCATTTGCCATTTTCACTCTACGGATGAATTTCTCACCCAAGAAATTACGGATTTCAATGACGGAGTTGTTTTCCGTGGTAACACAGTTGATGGGGAAATGGGCGTATACAGCACGCATTTTGTACTGGTAACCCTTGGTCACACCCTTCAACATGTTTTCAATGTGAGAGCAGACCGTTCGCACAGCAGCCAACTCTTTCTTGGTTCCGAACCATTTTTCCACTTTCAATAGCCTCGGGTTGACCATCTGATATGAGAAAATAATGATTAGAATTTCAAAGAACGCAAATTGTGTGGCTGGTTGGACATAATTTGTATCTTTTTTTCTTTCGTTTGTAAATATCAGAATGGATTTATCATTTATCAAGAAATGAAGGGGAATCCACAAATCATCATTAATTGTTTGTTTTATCATCGATTTGCCAATTACTTTATGTCAACTGTAAAGAATTCAACATGTTGAACTGTTAAGTGACCAGAAAGGTTCAAGTTTTAAAACAAAGTTATGATTTTTTCAAATAAGTCAAGAGCTAAGATCATAGTTGATGGAATTGTTGAAACCTGAAAATTGCTGACTTTTCCAAATATTTTACAATAAATGAAGCATGTTTGAGAAAGACATTTCTAGAGGAATGCACAACAAAAGGTTCTATTTTTTTTCAGTGACACAAAAATTATTATTAGTTCACCGATCATTTTGATTATTGCCGTATTTATAAAGATTTTATCGCTAGGTAACAAAAATCGAATAATTCTTCACAAATTTCTCTAATTTTTGAATATATTGAACATATTTTTTATCAAATAAGTAGAAATAAAATAATATACTGACACGAATATCTAGCGCTAAGTGCTTGAAAGAACGTTTCAAGACACCACGCGGTCCCTTGACAGTGATTGTCCGTGATTTCACGGAGACAGTCAATCCCTCAGGGATTTTGACCGTTTGGTTAGTGACGATCTGCTTCATCCTGCAGCTGAAATAACAAAAACAAGAATCTATTAATTGAAAATGTAGAGAAGATATGGAAGCATTCGATAAAAGACATTCGAAGTTTAATAGAATGTTCATCAGGGTCAATTTCATAAGGCTGACTAGATGTGAAGTTGAAACGGCTGCTGTTAGAAAATTTATACCGAGTCGCTAATCAATTTACTTGCTTGCCAAAGTTCGTTTCACATGAATGAAAGATTTCAAACAATGACATGAAGTTTCATTGTATTCATATTCAAACAATGCCGTTTAAAAGACTTTGATTGTAATTGTAATTAATTGTATTCAATTTTGATGACCAGTTAACAATTTGTTTATGCTATTCCTGATGAATCAATCCGTTAGCTGGCAAAAGTCATGTCCTGACTGCGCTACATTGAAAACTTGTGAGTTCGAGTTTCAAGGGAATACTTGAAATTAAATCAGAGTCCTTACAAATGTTGATGATTTTATTTTTTCAATTAAATGAGTCTCAATGACTCGGAATATCTATAATGGGAACTGAAAAGTGAGGTTATGTTTACAGATTAACAGAACGTGTGTAAAATTATCAGTTCCAGGGATTTGAAGTAGCTTTTATGCCAATCCAAAACCCTAGTGGCAATTTGAGAAACAAAAGAATCGGAATTTTTTCCGGAATTCTGGGATAATGGAAAATGAAATAACAAAACTTCAGATGATTACTTCAAAATGAACAACTGTGATAAATGCATACGCGTTTGTCATTATATTTATAATTATATCAATAATCAGACCAACGGGAATTCGAAAATTTCAGAAGAACGAAGAACGTTCGAAATTCAAAAATGCCGCTCCAAATTAACGGATGTGGCGAAGCGATGCAAGTGATGAAGTGCAAGGTAGCATAAGTTAAGAAGAGAAAAGTTGATTAGGTTAGAATTGGCTTTCCGCTAGAAACCGTTATCCCAGTAAGCAGAAAACTGCATATAATTGAATTGAAAGAAACAGGAATAAACCCAAATTAAGATTCATATGAGCCACACTTCGTCAACACAACATGCATTGGCATTCCGAATGCATGGTATCGATTCTTTCAGGGATTTCACACTAATGAAGAAAATGTTTGGGTGATAAAATCTTTCTACGATAACCAATCCACAATAATTTTCCTAATTATTTCACTTTTAATGGACAGCAATGAATAACCGTCACATTTTGTCACATCGCGGAATGTATTGTTGACAATAATGGTTAGAGAGGTTAGGTTATATTTAATCATCTGTTACGATACGCTTGGGGAAAATAAGCCGAAATAAAAGCAAAGCACTAAATAACGGACGTTATTTTGGTGTAAAACTATCAAATTCTTGAGTTTTATCCTCCGATGACAATCGATATAAATTCACAATAATTTCTGTTACCTGACACACGCTACAGAGTAACCGGAAAAGGGACGTCGAGAGAAAAATTTGAGGTCTTCAGTGGCATAGAGGAGGCGAACGCCAAGAGGGGAAACTCATCGGCCCCAACACTTCGCTAACGTGGACAAAGCCGCTTGGTGGCGCGCCCAACGTTTTTCGAAATGCCGAAAGTCTCGCGCGTGCGTTATAACGTCTTTCATTGTTTGATAATAATAGACAAATAAATGATTAGAGATGGAAGTAGTTTTAGAGCGTTTTATTCAAAAATACTCATTGGCTTTTCTGTATTTAAAATTTTTCTTAAAATCGAATCTAACATAAAATATAGGAAGTTTAGCATTCCAACGTCAAGTTTCACATCTCCAATTTGTTTCCTTTCGATTTAATCAGAACTTGCGCTTGATATCCAAGTCAAGTCGAATTTGGTGAAATCGTTGTCAATTATCTTTTCATCTTTGCATTGCACGCACTTGCTCCGTAACTTCTTCCAATTTAGCCGAACTCCTGTCAATGGCATCAAGTTGAAATTCAAGGTGAGAAGTGATCAGTGCGAGCTTTTTTAAATTAGCTTCTGAATTTTCCAAACCATGTTCCTGGAGAGCAAAATTTCTTGATGACTGCATCAAAATCTGCAGAATAAAATAACACGTTATTTGAAAAAAAAAATAATAATAAAAAAAACAAAGAAGAAAAACATCATCCTTTCTGATTTTAGCGTTTTTAATCAAGTGCAGAAATGTCTCTTTCTTATTTAAAGAGCTGCTCATTTTTACCTCGCTGCTACGGGATCCCCGTTGTATTTGCCTAGCTAACGAGGCAACATTATTGACATTGACTTGCACTCTGTCTGCTAACCTCATCTTGGAATCAACGAACAGGCTTCGAGCACTTGTACTTGATGCTGAGGCCATGCTACGCCGTCGTGATTCGTCTTTGTCACTGTCACGCGGCTACGGGTGACCCTTATGCTTCGTGTTATATTCCTTGTATGATAATCAAGAATTTATTCACATTTTTATTTCCTGAGTAAATGACAGCCAAGTATGTAATATCCATACAACGAAACTCGTATATTAAATTATTGACTTTTTCAGTCGCCACCATTTACCATTTCGCCCAAGTTCAAGCTTTACGCTCATGAGTCGCGCGACATTTTTAGAACCTCAAGTCCGACGTTCATTGATCGCAGAAGAAACGAATCTGATTGGCTAACGGTTTGAAGTGACCTAATGGTGCGCAACAAAGTTCTGCAACAGCCCTTACAGATTCTTGGGCTTATAATATGTTTGGCGTTTAATTTCTGACTTGAATAAAATTCATTTCATTCAAAAAATAGGCCTCAGCTCCACTACAGTCGGGACCGCACCCACGCGGATTATTGATGCATAGAAAAATGTATTCTAGAGAGAAACCGAGTTGTAAAAATAAAGATAGATGTAATGATTCCATTTTTGTCCGGCATCTTGAAGCGGAGCGCTGCTTTACGTTATGTTCGAATTTTATCAACCGCGTTTCGCAGGATTCGATTATCCAGGTATCATAGTGGAGGGCCGATATAAAAATGATAATGTATATACATTACGGTTAATCTGCGAAATACGAATTACGTGTTCGTGACGAAACGTATGCATAATCTGAGTCAATTACGAAGGAAACATTTCTCTAACCGCTTATTATGATACTTTATGCGGGTAATGCATAATTTAGACGGAATATCAAATCTCACTTTTAATCTTATATTTGCGAAGCGAATTATCATAGCTGTATTAATAATTAGAACCTAATTACTAATATTTCATTTATAACCCAATACTTTTTCATTCATCGAAGTAGAGGCGCAAATCCGATCACGTTTATCCCTGCAGACTTTATACGCGTACTTGATCGACTTATTTAATTCGTGTATGGGGGAAAAAAAAAGAAAAATAATCTCAACGGAAGAATCTCAACATTGTATTCGGAAATTCACCACCAGACATTATTTGTCCTATCGAAATGAAAAGATAGGTCGTATTTATAGTTCCGGCCAATGAGTGAACCGAATGAATAAATTACTGTCCAGCCTTGACTGAAAGATTATTCAGATTATAAAGTAGAGAGTCTAGACTTCATAGACTCTATAATTGAGAAGAGTGAAGAATATTGGATTGCTTTCTGAATTATTTGCACCCACTCTGATATTAAAAACGACAAACTATGAAAATGCCAAAATTATACAGGTGTGTATAATATCGCATTCCTTGTATGATCGGGAAAAAGCAGATGCAACATCGTTCACTCCTGAACAATAGGATAATCACATGAATTTCCCAGATATCCAATTTCTTTGTTACGGTATGTGCGCGTCCAGAACTTTTATTCTTTGAATACCCTCAAATTTCTTTTCACGAACCAGTAAGAAATGAGTCTTCAGACGATTGGGAGAGAAAATAATTGCTCGTTAGCTACGCCCTAACGCATCAAAGTACCCGAATTCTTATACCTGCCGCTTCGGGTTCGTTCGGTAGACAAAATGCTTTCTGCTCGTATAACGGGATCAGGATGATGAATTAATTAATTATTAATAGATCGAAATAATTGGCGTGGAGCCGAGATCGGGAATCAGCTTATAACTGACGGCAATATAGACGTTCTTCACCGGTAGGTATGTACCTATATATCTATATACATATGTATTCACCCGTATATACATATACATAGCGTAAACGAGGATTTATGTATTCCTGAAGATTATTGCCTCGTGAAAAGCCGTTATCGATTCACGCTGTCGTCGAACACTCTAAGCGTGAGGAAATATTGGTAGTTGTTTATAAAATCGATATTATTTTTTTTCAATCACTGCCCGAAGATAACCGCTGTATTATATTGTGTATAAAGTAATTAATAATAATAATAATCATAATAACAACAACAGTTTGAGAGGTGGCCTTTCAAACTCATCGGGTATCGCTCTTGAAGTAAGCCTGGAAAATTCATCAGTTAAATACAATATAGTATAATGTCATCCGGCAGAAAGCAAATCAAAAGTATAATAAAAACCATACCACACCGGCCGATATTGCGGCGTTTTTTTATTTTCTGTTTAATTTCTCTATTCCAACGGGATATGAATGCATATTTTTCTTAACTAATACGTCCATCTACGTTAAAAAAACGTCGCAACGACGATTTGCATTAATTTGACTTTATGCTTCGCATGCATAAACTCAAAGAGCTGAGCTTTCAGCCGACGGAATTTTTAAGATTCATAAAGTACCCACTTGATCCTTGCATCAAAAAATATACCAGCAGTAGATATACAGAAATATATAGCAGGATATAATTCAACTTTATACACAATAACTGGAATAATAATCATATAAAAGCAACTTGGACGAAAGGTACTGTAACGTCAGGGAATTGTAGAATGAATAGTCGGTTTCTAACTGTATACATCTATAGGTATAGTAATAGGAATCTAGAAATGCCAACTCATCGTTCAGGGAAAAGTGATTTCCTAATAATTAGTATGAGAATTGGTATCACGAATCTACTTCTTAATTATGATAATGAACTAGCGTGAACTGTCTAGTCATTGTGGCAAAATATTGTGACGAATGAATTCGTTCAATAATGTAAATGTACGTGTATAATAATAGGAGCAAAAGCTATTTGAAATATTAGAGGTAAAACATCGACGAGACCCACCAGCATATGGTTACATTATATATTGAGATTGAATAAAAATCACTCCGTTTCTTATTGTGCTTCATCCGCAAAATGCAGCTTGGTGGTTTGAGTACATATAGATATACATATAGGTAGGATACATATATTGCTCCGAAAGATGTGCAGTCGAAATATGGTATCGAAAAAATCTTAGGACTTGGAAAAACTTTGGGAACTTTTACTGGAAGTAACCGGATACGATTTTCTGTGGGGAAACTTTGATACATTACCAATATGGTTCCCTCGTATACGGCGTAGGCACGCTGGCACCGTTGCCAGCCTGCTCATGCTCAAGAAACTTACTTTGGGAGATAGATTCCAGCAACTTACCCTTATAAAGCTCTTTTTTATATATAAGTATATACCCACCTACCTACCTACCTACCTACCCACCTACCGTGTAAGAAATTCCACACGGTTTTTATCAACTTATTTGACGTAAGTTGATTCGCCAATTGCTTCGTACACGCAATCCACCGGGTATTGAATTGCACGACGTATGTATATTTCGCAAATATGAGTCATTTAGAACAAAGTGAACTATACTAACGGTTTTATCAACACATTAAATTCTTTAATGGTATAGCATTATTCACGGCGCACTGCATATAGGTGCTGAGTAACTATGTTATAAACGATGCAATCTTTCAATCATACAGCTTTAGTCACTGCACTTCAAGACACATTATTCTACAACTGCAAGTGTTTCAGTCGAGGTTCACGGGTAAGCACGATTCGATGCTTCACAGCGAATAAGTTTTTTTTTTTTTTTTTTTTTTTTTTTAACAGGAACTGAAGAGAGGCACCGTGGGAGAATTCAAATGATGTAAAGTTAATTACCAAAATCTCGTATATACTCGAGGGTGTCAATAGCTTTTACGATGTATACTTCAATATACGGGTTCATAAAAGTAATGAAAAATGTCATTCCACACTGAGCTCATGAACGTTTGATACTCGCACTCGAAAAGATAATTGAACATTTTTGAAGCGAAAGAATGTGGGAAGAAACAAAAAAAATAAAAAAAACTCGTGTAGGTACTACTCTGTGTTTGCAGATTGTCCTGAAACGTTGAGGTGGGGGCTAGCGTATGGGTATTTGAAAGTTAATCTGGCGGAATGCTCTCGTTGTTGAAAATCGCTGACTCGTTGTTGACATCTTTATATATAAAATCCTAAATTCTCTGCACGTTGAATAAACTGGGTGGTAACCCTCGAGCCCGCAAGATCGCTGCATTATGTACTTGTTTTCAAAAATAACGATAACATCGCATGGTGCATGATTACTACGAAATTAACCAACGTTATTCACCCACATACCAATATATCTAGAGTGATCACAACTGTTCTTACGTATATTACTGCTAGGCTGAATCAGGGAGTTATTGAAATTTATGAAAAATTGAAAGATCTGTAGAATGACGAATAGTTTGATAAAATTCCTTGTAATACTTGTTCGATCGGAAAGAAAAAAAATTTATTACGAAAAAAATAAGAATGTAATTTCTATTTCAGAATGTGGAACAATAGCCGGTAAGATATTATTTGTCTACTATAGTAGTCGACGTACATCGTAATAAAAACACTATATACTTCTAATTATACAGATATTCATTCCCAAGTGGTGTTAGGTAAATAAATATCAATAAACTAGATAAACACATATTTCATTTACTGATTAGATGAAACCAGGCATACTTTTCAATTTACGACTTCGTTACACCTGTTATAATCTATGTGTAATGTGTATATACCCTCGTATATATATTTGGATACATTACAATCAATTTAGTATTCATAGATATATATAATATAATTTATGCAAAATTGTATCATGTATTCGCTTACGCAGACTATAGGTACTATATATCAAACATATACACTATACATGTGTGTAAATAACAAATCCTCATTCTTGTAGGTATTTATATATCAAACACTATATTCCCATTCATTCATTACGTAATTGGCACCCTTTAGGCTGCTGCGATTGTAACCAATCGTTCAGGGATCTCATTGTCTGCCTCACTTTCGAGGGACTCGATGCTGCGGTCGGTGTTTGATGGCTTAGCAGCATCTTCTCCGTCAGTAGCCGGGGTGACATCTTCTGCTTCTGGATTACCGGCTGTTTCACCATCTTCCGGTTTGATGTCAACTATACGAACGCGGACTATGGTGCCCTGAACATCGTCTCCGTCACTGTAGGTTGTCTCGTTGACAGTCACAACGTGGCCGTTGATTACCTGTTTACGGAATATGAAAAGACGTGAATCACTCACGTTATATAAATGCTTGGAAAACCGCAAATATTGCAGCGCAAATTTTACAACATGTAATGCGGTGAAGAGTTTCAGTGATTCATTCGAACCCGCTTAAGGGAGGACCCTACTGAAACTTTAAAAAACGTCCAATCGAAGGATAGATCCTCGGAATCTCAGATTATTGCAGGATACGTTTTGGGAAAAAGTTTCAATTTTCTGCGATGAAAGTTAAAGCGCAAGGAACCTTCCGCAGCCCTGCGAAGAAGAGACGCTACGAAAGGTTCCTCGTACCTGAGCTTTCATCGCAGGAAATTGCAATTTTTTTCCAAAACATATCCTACCATAATCTGAAATTTTAAGGATCCGTATTTTAATTGGACGTTCTTTGGCCATTCAAAAAATGAAAAAATGAATTTTTCAAAGTTTCTATATATGGTTTTCCCTCAAGTCTCTCAAAGACGTAAAATCTGAGTGTGATTCATGTCAAGATAAAATAACCATTTTCTGCGAGGCCCTGGCGGGAATAGTTTAGAATTATTCTTATTTTTCTACGAACATTTAGAAATGAATACGCGCTTTTTAGACTCACCTTTGTGGTCGAGGTGGTATTAGCACCCTCGGGTATATTGGAGATACCAAAAAAGCTCCCCTGTCCTGGATAATTTGGAAGACTTTCAGCTAGTTGCTGTCTGAGTCTGTTCACCATGCCTGCAAGTTGATTGCCGTTGTTAATCTTTTGAAATTTGAATTTCGAACGTGACGTTGCGGGCTCTGCTACGCGTCGCACCGCTTCCCTTCTTTTACCGAAAACGTCTGCAGTACGTGGGCAAATTTTATGCCCGTCGAAGGAAAAGATTTACAGACAAACATTTCCCTACCGCCTCTTTCTACTCTCTCACCTCCCTCGTACCATATATACACTTACATAATTTCGGTACAACTGTATCGTATACATGTATTATACTGCAGGTATATATATGTATATGCCATCCGGATTCTAGTGAGACTCGAATCAAGCATTTCCCTAAATTTCCTATTGCCATTAGTTCGTGTCAAGCTGTCATACAAGGAGGTGAAACCCCGGCAAGAAGCACCGAAGTAAATGCCGCCCACGTTATTGCTCGATGTTTCAAAGCAAATGGCTCATTATAAAATAAATTTACATCTCCCAGGAGAACATCGCGAAACAAAGTAAAGTGGAGCCGACGCTGTAGTTTTCTCCTCGTCCTTTACTTTTTTTTTCTCTCTCTCTCTCTTCATCTCTTTCCTTTTTTTTTCTTCTCCTTTTTCTCATACATTTTATTTTTTTTTTCTCTCTCTAACTTTGCCACGCTTTTTGCGCGGAAAAGATCCTCGCCGCCAGAACCGGCTAAGACCCATTAATTTTTTTTCCGCCTAGTCCGGACTAGTCCTAAATACTGAAGGAGCTGTAATAATTTTTGCTTCGCAGACTAAACTATACTTGAATATTCTCGCGGTTGGTTTCATACATGGAGAACGTAACCGAGTTTACTGTTCAAGGAATAAAGCTATCGTCGAAGATTCCTCGGCTATACAGCGAATTTTGAAAGTTCATTTCACTTTTATGTTTTTTTCTTCAGCAGCTTGATTCTAGCTGAATGCGAAGATCCGTGTACTTAGCGGGTTGGTCAAGGCGCAAGGTAAAAAGAAAAAACGAAAGAAAAAGGGGTGAGTGAGTAAATTTGAAAATCATTTCCTTGTCCTTCTTTCTTTGGCTCGTCAGTGCATGGCCTCCATACATCTTTTTCACCGCGCGCGTCACACCATCAATCCCGGCTTTTCATCGAGGTAGGTATACTCCTTGCTTCTGTAAAATCTATACATGCGACCCTCTCCTGGCTCTGGCAATTGACACTCTGCTCCACATTTACGGCCAACCACCCTAAACTTCATCCCTCTTTTTCTTTTTATACTCAGCTGTCATTCGCCCAGTCACGGAAATTTCCGAAAATGAAAGATGTGTCTCGACTCTGATCGAGGGGAGAAGTATGTAGCAGTTTAAAAAATTCAATACAGTTATCAATTCGTTCCGTCACCAAAATTCATCATTCATTAACAGCATCTCTTTTCGAAACACCTTCTGCATGAATTCACACGGAGAGAATTTTATGGGAAAGATTCCCATACTTCGCATAGCAATCTTGGGACATACTTGCACTATGGCGATCGGTCCTATACTTATGCTTAGCGCTACTATATTTTATTGTAGCGCTACTATATTTTATTGTAGCGCTACTATATTTTATTGTAGCGCTACTATATTTTATTGTAGCTGTAAGCATAATTATAGGACCGATCGCCATAGTGCAAGTATGTCCCAAGATTGCTATGCGGAGTATGGGAATCTTTCCCATAAAATTCTCTCCGTGCAGGCAAACCGTTCGTCTGACTATCCTAATTGAATCGAGTTGAATGCAAAAAATCGAATTAAAAAAAATGTCACAGAAGTTACGCTCGAATTTCTGAACATCCGCTTTCCAGGTAATTGCAAATGACTAGAGACAAGAATTGAATTTTCCAATTTCCTGGACTCAATACATGAAAATCCATTCTAGAAGGAACAATCTGGATTCTGAATTTGCTGAATTTGTAAAGCAGGGCTTTGAAATGGCGTGATTAAAATAATGTGAAATAAACAGTGAAGAAATGAGAAAACTAGGAAAAAATACATGGATTCTGAACTATGTTTCATTCATTCTGCAATCGTGACAAACTACAAATATTCCATAGATTCTTCCGCTCATTGTCAGACACATATCAATTGGAAATTTTGTTCCTCATTTCATTGTCAGATGGAATGACTCGAACCTGATGTAGGGGACGTTATGAAAATTGTGTAAGTGTGTCGTGTAAATCTGGTACATAGCAAAGCCAAGGTAGGTCGTAATTATATTAATTCATAAGTGGAAAAAAAGCGAGTTACATCCACGGCGTGAGGTGCTCGAAATAATTGTGGCAAGAAGATGGAAAATGCAGAAAAAATAAATCATTTGGATGAAGTGACACTGCAATAACCCAAGAGCGCATAGTAAAACGAGCCGTGGTTGCTAAAACAGGATAATACTATGTGCGTTATCCAGCATGAGGAACAACGTACCAAAAGCAAGTTGACCTTTTGCAGTACAGTGAAAGTACTGCGTTGTAGGTTGCTGCAGACGGCATAGTTTCAGAGGCCAAAATTAAGACCAACTCCGTTCGTTTGGCTTCGTTACAATGACCTTGTCACCGTGCGGTCTCATAGAGCGAAGTATGTCCTTAATTTTTCTTGAATTTATTAATTTTTTTCCTCTCTTTCTTTCTTTCATTCTTTACTTATTTATTTTCTTCATATCATTTTCCGTGGCAAGTGACGTTATTCGCGATGTTATACGCGTTGCAGGTATATCTATACCTCGAAGAAGAATTTGTCGGGGATTCCAGGAGGCTCTTTAGGTGGATTCGTCCTCGAGTGGCGATTCCAGTTTTTCCATCCTCCACCCTCAACCTGATCCGCATGTTTCCAAGCGATTTAATAAGTTTGATAAATATGTCACCGTATATACCGGGTAGAAAAGGAGCTAAGCGAATCTCATATAACTGCAGAAGATCCGGTAAAAGCGAGTAAGTATAGCGTCCTCGTTGCTTGTTAATAAGACGGAACAATTATACCGAACTCTTGAGTTTCAGAGTATATATATAAAATACTATACATATAGTATAGAAGCGGTTGGGAAATCGTGGGGAAGGAACAGCCTTCATTTAACTCGTTGAATTAATATCGCGATTGTTCGTTTCGCCAGTTAACCCCCGGAACGCTGGTTAAATGTTCATTAAATTGAACATTTGAAAACTTTAAACCTCCGCTATATACCTGCAGTACTCAAACATATATCTACCCGTTACATTTGCCTGTTAAACATACGCTCAACTATATACATACATACATACATACATACAAGCATATTCTAAAAAGGCGACGATTTTCGTAATTAGATAAGAAATCCCGAAGCTACTCAGCTAATTGGGATGATAGTGATAACACCTCTAGTCATACTAATCACTCGAGCATGTACACATATATAAGGTATGTGTATGTATATAACAAGCGCGGTAAATACTTTCCCAAAGTAGACAACGAGGTATTATGTTACCAGCTACTCGGATATACATACTTCGGAAAAAATATATATATATTTATAGTTTACCGGACAAATAACCAGACGCGTTTGTTTGCCAGACTTCAGGGGCAAGTCACGCGACACGCGTATAGCAGCTATAAGTATTAACGGTTTAAAAAGCTCGAGCTTTTGCCCAGACTTTCCCCGCTGCCGTGACATATAACTATATCTATATAGGTACCTATATATCCTTGCAAAGAAGTATATTTCTTTCGCAAACAGCTTTATATAGCTATATCGAATCACGCCTGAACATTTTTTGCTATATAAGAGGTCTTCAGGTTTTCGTTTTCATTTTCATTTGACGTTCCGACGTTCTGACGTTTTTTTAAGTTTTCATCATGAAATATGACGGATCTCATTGACCGATTCGATTCGATTCAATTCGATTTACGAGACACTTTAACCTTGAGAAGTACTCGCGAACTTATACTAAGTGAGACCTGAATTAGACTGTGATTAGTGTCACGGAGACAGGCACGTGTATATATATATGGATGGATCAAAGATTAATTAATCGTTTTTGAATGGATTTCTATAGCAAGCCTTACGACCCGCGACGCTCTTTCGACCTATACGCGTATAAACCCCGAAAGTTATACGTAGCGTGAGATCTGGAGACGCGAAAGAACATGAGGATGTCAACAAGGGTCCACGAAAGGACAATGAGTATCACATCCCAGGATGGCCGTCCAAGTTCAACTTGTGAATCTACCGCACGCTCGCGACCTTCTATCCATCCCACCATTTTCTTTATCGCTAACCATTTTGCGATGCAAATCAAGTTGGACCCGTTACCGAAAAAGTCTGGTGACAAGGTTCTTCCAGGTTATAAAAATAAAATTTATATCATTCGTTTTATCTCGATAATTAGCCTGTTATCAATAGCGGAAGGAGAATTCGTCTTTGCCTTCAGTTTTAACTTTCCTGAGCCCCGTATACTCCGTTGACTTATTGTTAAGGCGAGGTAAAACTGGTTGAATGAAAATTTAATCAAAGACCCAACGGTAATTAAACTTTGAGTATAGGTAGGTAGGTAGGTATAGAAACCAAAGTACACGGTGAAACGAACGGAATCACGTGTTTATACGATTGAAGAGGGAATAATTTAATGTTGTTATCAACACGTGTCCCTACCTGATGACATGAACGAAAGACCCGCTACAGGGTCTTGCCCCCTTTGAAATCGTTATCCGCCCTCAGCTCTGTCGAGATGACTAAATTTAAATCTACAATCACGTCGAGTCTCTGGAGAACGGGAAATGGTTTCGAGGGGTCGTCGATATGCGCCAGGGAAACGGATTTCGTGGCGAATTTTTTAGGGACCCATTTCCTCTTTTTCTCACAAATCGGTATACGTATATTACGTATACTATATTAGAGAATCCCCTGGATTCACGTGTCGACTTATATTAATTCATATACCGAATTGATACGTACTTTGCATACTGAACATGAAACGATTCAACGGATTCTCTCCTCCCGAGCCAAAGAAGCTTGTTCCTAAACCATATTCCAGGGGATCGGATACTTCGGAGAGAACGATAATTGGACCAGCTTTCTCCAACTCCACAGAATCAATCTCGGACTCGGTCTCACGTTTTCCTGTAATAATCATCCAATGAATATAGAATTAAATATCAACATAATATAAAAATTGAAAACTTTTCAACAACAAAGACCAGTGATCGAATGAAACGCAAATTGATTTGAAATAAGGGTGGTATAAGAACTACGTAGAATTGATGTTGGTATTACAGTGAAACGCGATTCTTCCTTGTGAAATGAGATATACTACGACGTAGCTGATTATACCTCGACTGAATATCCTACGTTTGATTAATTCAAAGAATATAGTGTCGGAGCAATTTTGCTATTGGATTATTACATCAATTCGTTGAATTGAGGATACAGTCTCATCGAATCAGCATGTATTATACATTATGTAGAGGAGTTGTACCACTTCAAGGAAAAAAGCAATTATTTCTTTCTCTTTTCTTACTCTATATCCTTTCCGCAGTTCTCTTTCATTCACAATTACGTACGGGCGTACAGTTTCATTATTTATTTTTATTTCATTATTATTATTTTATTTTTTTCTATCTCTCGTTGCGCAAAAGACGTCACGTTGTCTTTAGCTCTTCGTTGTATCTAGTTGAAGAAAATTGAACAGTTTTAATACCGGTGCAACCTTTTGACGTGATCCATGCACCAAGCTACGATCCAAAGTAATCAACGTCAATTTCAAAGTGCAGCCACGGCTACATCATGGTGTCTGAATACGATCAGCTTTAACTTTGCATCAAAAAAGAGAGGGGAAAAAAAAAACCACCATGAAGAAAAAAAAAAAATTATAGATAATTTATTCCTATTAGATACGTGGGAATCCACGCGCTACAAATCCTGGGGTAATTTGATACCGCGGCTAAAATACCTATCTCTCTAAGAGACTCTTCACCACTACACAGACACTGCAGAGCAGTGAAACGCGTATTATACCCTAGCAGGGGTGAAACCCAAGACCGATAATACGATTATGTTAATATTGAAACACTTCCTGACCTTGCGATTTTCGTTTCATCCTCCTCAGTTAAATACACCCCATGTATATCTATCTATCTATACCTATATGTATATGCGGATAATGAGCGGATTATATAGGTATATCTCGACTGACGATCATCATGAGAGGTATAAAGAGAATGAGAGATATAAAAAATGGTAGATAATTATCATCGTTTTATTTTATTTTATCTTATTTAATTTTTTTTTTTTTTTTTCTTTCTCTTTATACTCCCGTGCGGCAGTGGAAAATCAGTTATATTATTATAATATCCCACGTCACAATTAATCCTTCGCGAGATAATCCTCACTAGTTACGCGTTGCACTGAAATTAATTCTAGACATGCGCGCGTATATGCATTTACAATATATACACTATATATATACGTATGCATGTATGCACATGTGCGGAATACCTGTGCTGCAGGTTATGACGTAATTTGGTTCCGTGATCAGGATGTGTATAATCGCCTTAAATAAAATATATATATACATAGATATAAGCGAGTTATGGCTGAGGCGATACACACCTATGATAGCATTATATTCTTCGCGTCGCGGAATTGCGAGACGGATGGAAAACCGGTCTGTCACTATGTATATTCCGAAGTCAAGACCAATCGCTGTATATTATAAGTATTGCAGAGCGATTTTGAGAAAAAAGGAACAAAAAGTGAGGAAAAAAAAAAAAGAAAAAAACTGACAAAACATATATTATTCGGAGAGTTCCCCGCGGTCGTGGATATAAACAGGGTGAGGCATTCTTATGGGGACCAGGTCGATTTTGTTGGAAGCGAGGCGAGATATCAGAAATTGTTTCGGAAAGAAGTTGCAGGGTTTCGAAGGGGACGAATATATAGGGGACGACGTCATTGAATTCTTTTTCTATTGCAGGCGTTCGAGGTAAATCCAAGATCGACTTCAATTTCTGGAATAGTAGGGTAGGTGCCTTATATTTTTCTACCGGAAATCAAAACAGCGTTGAATTTTGAGTCCGAAAGTTTTAGTGTATTAATGAGCTGAGACTGATAGGAGAAATGCTTCATTCGATTAGAAAAATCCAAGTTTACCTGATCCGAATTATTATTATGTACCTCGACGCCTGTATTTCGGAAAGAATTCGATGACGTTAATTTCTGTCCCTTTTCCGAAATCGTACAAATTTTTTTTTCTTTTCTTTTTTTCCGAAACATTTTTGCTTTGGTCAGTGTAGATGCGTCACCCTGGTACACACGAATCTTTCTACCTAGTTTGGGAAGTTCGAAGTTACGAGGCGTGCCAAAAGTGCGAAAGTGCGAAAGTGAAAACATATGAAATCTTGTTCAACTTGGCTCCTTTTTCATTCGTTATCCTGTTATATTACGAAAGGTGAAATATACTTTGGGATTTATTTAACTCTTCGAGTATATAGGTATATGCAATTGGGTTGATGTATTTAACCGGCACAATGCGCCGGTGAGCTGAGGTTGCGTCAAGCTCTATAAAATATCATCATAGGAAGATCGCGTGGCTGCTGTATACCTAAATGTATATACATATACAGCGTGTTACGCAATTCCAATATGTTTCATAACGCAAAGAGTTTCAAGCATCGCAGGTAGACTCGATACGTTAGCAAAAAAAAAAAAAAAACAAAAAAAAAAAAAAGTCACCTGCCGAAGAAACGAAATGTTATAGTCGCCATTGGCATTCGACTACCTCGTCTAAGGTTAACCTTCCTTAACGCGCGTTTGTGGAGGTAAACCCCTCTACACACGTAGGCAATAATCACAAGCTCCGGGTACATTACGGTTAGCCGGAAAAGTCAACGTTCACATTCTAGAATATACCTTACCCTGGGTTTCTACAGCAGAAAAAAAAAACCGTCGGGGCATACAATGGGCGCGCATTAATGGTCGATGGATATCGAACGAACGAACGAACCAACGAACGAACGAACCATAGCCAACGAACGAACGAACGACGAACCCAACAGCTGGGCTTTTTTTTTTTTTTTTTTTGCGAATCCCGGAATTTACACGCAGGGTGAACGCGAAGTATCGATAAATAAACAGAGCGGGAATAAAAGAAGTGAAAATACACTTCAGAATTGGCACAATTATTTTTCAGAATGGTATTACTCCGACCTCCGGTACAGGGATGATTATTTTCGTGATGGAGTTTCAAGAGAAGAATTAGACGAAAGTTGTTTACAAATAAAAAGAAGAAGAAGAAAAAAAAAGAACAGAAAAATGAAAAAAACAAAAAAAAACCACTAAGAACATATACGTAAAGAAAGACACACGCGCGCGCTCACTGGCGTAGAATAAAGAAAAAAAAAAAGATAAGCGAAAAGATTTGTCAGTATATTAGCAGTTTAGAGTAAAATTGTAAAACTTTGAATTTGTATAAAAATAAAGGTAATAGGAATGGTGAGGAGATAGGATGTAATACCTTCGTGCGAGAGGAAACATGAGCTCGTTCGTTCGAATTTTGAAAGTTTGTAAAACTTTTCGACGCTTCGCGTTCTCTGCTTTTGCAGCCCCCCCTTTGTAAACGGGTGTTGAATAATTTATATTATCAAACAAAAGGCATGCCTATGCAATTCTTACGAGGCACCCAACCCTTACCCCTTTTTCCCTAAACCTCCACCCACCCCCATACACCATCACCATCACCATCTCCATCTCTATATCTCCTCGTTTACCCCGCGGTGGATCCCAAAAGCGCCTAATGTATCAAATTTGTATCGTATAAGTAAATATTTCAGAAGGCCGCAGAACTTTTAAAACGATTAACAAATATGTTTGTGGATGATGGAAACGAACCGGACCCCCTTCCCCCCAACTCGACCCCCTGCACCCCGACAACAACGGGCACCTGTTGAAAAGGTATTTCCGTTTTCGAATTACATTCGATTAAACAGAACGACCGGATAACGCGTACAAGTAACAATTGAATTTCACGCTAGGAATAACTGCGTACCATACCTTCCTGCTGTATATGTATATATACATATACCTAAACCTCGAACCTAACGACGCAGATATGCCTCCTCTGCCATCTTTTGTACGGCAAAGTTATATCGAATCATTTATAAGAGCCCTAAGTGGCTTGAGAACAATACAATGATGCATATAAGGACAAATTTTGAAAAAAAGCTAATCCTAATCGAGATAATGAATTTTGAAATGTAAACGAATTCCCATAAGAATTTCTAATTACACTTGTACGATGATCACTTGCACTTGGTCTCATAATTATTCGTTAATGAAATTTTCAGAATACGTATTATCTAGGTACCATAAAAAATGAGCAACATGCACGCGATATATGGTACATGGCCAACCGGATCGTAAAGGTCATCATCATCGCGTGACGGGAGACAGCGATGACGAGACAATAAATTTGAAATTTGAGGAGGCAAATTTTCACGAGTCGTCGTTTTATCGTCAGTTGCATTTTTTCCATCCGAATATATAGAAGCCTTGAAAGTGTGACTCAATTGAAAGGTATAACTGCGTGAGGAAATATCAGACTTGAAAATAACTGTACGATGTGTGACTATATGTGACATGGTATATCGCTTTTTTTGTTTGTCATACACTATCTCCGCATGCTAAATTACTGTCTTATGTATGTACACGGATGAAAATATTCTTCGAAGCCTTATTAGAAGACTGTCTGAAATAGGATTTTAAAAATCAATTCTTTAACCAAAATCCTCGAGTATTAATAACAACGTAAGTAGGTATACGAAGTTCACTTTCATTTTGTATCACCGATTCGAAAACAATACGTCTATTTTCTATCTGACCTATAAGGTCAGTCCCCGTTTCCACCGAAAGTAACAATTACGTCACTATATAATCACAAAACGATGATAATCAAGAGTGTTTATTTCATACCTGGGTAAGCTGAGACGATGGCGATTAATGCCGAAGTAAAGAGGATGAAACGTAACGCGTACTTCATGGTGATTGAAGAGGAAGTAAAGGAAAAAAACAAAAAAAAACCGGAAAATAAAAAGTAAAAAATCGGAACAAACGAAAACTGAAGAACGAATACGAAACGGAAAGAACGATCTGGAACGCGAAGCACGACTGTCGATCAAGGTCACTCAACTGGCTCACTCAAATCGCAGTAATGTTCTGCAGCAGAATTTTTCGCCGCTAGTTACTATATGCCATAGCCCAGCCGGTGGCCGACCAATCCTGAACGTTTCCACTCGCAAGCGTCCCTCACACTCGTATGTCTTACCAACGACGACGCTTCAACACGCAATGTTCAATGTATCATATTCACCGGTGCACGCCGAGTGTCCGGCACACGTAAGCACGATTACGTGCATGTATGGATAACAGGATATATATGTATGTACGTGTAATGAGAGAGAAAGAGAGAGAAAGAGAGACACAGACACATATGAGAAGGAGACACAAAGAACAGGGAACCAGTTTGTTATAGTCAAAGAATAATGCTATTTAGTAAAGTATAACATGGTTACGATGTACGAGGGGAGGAAGTGGACATGAGATGATACTAATGGTGCGTGTCCTGCAGGTTGGACATTTCAATGTATTGGTATAAAGAGTGTATTGGTTTTCTCGCAGATTCTCGAATCGACCTTGTAGTCCTTGCGATCTCCCCTCCTCCGTATAGCTTGATTAATGCTAAGCTCGCGCTGCTTCCCAGTTTTATGATTCATGGAAAACGAGCAAACAGATAATTCATTCGAGGAATTGTTCGTCACGTACAAAGCGTAATTAGTCTTTGTATCGTATCAGCTATACATATTATAATATTGTATTTTTATGCCGGTATGGCGGCTATAGGTAACGCAGCTGATGATACGTAGCACGATCTGGGATTATGGACAGGAAATAAAACACATTCAAGTATTACGTATGAGACACATACGGGTGAAAATAGTTTCGAATTTGTTACACCAGAATTTATGAAATTTACAAAACTCGGCAATTGAATCAAAATCAACTTGCGAAAATCTAACCTCTCGTTTCCACACCTCTGTAGAATAACTCATTGGCCAGACTGGGTAAAATTTATCCAGCCAAGTTTCAAATGGTTGCTGTGTGAAAACTATCAGTCCGTTTGGGATCGAAAAATACTGAAAATACTTTGAACATTTTAAAACATATGTGAAAAGTTGTTGTGTCAAAATTCGAATCATAACATGTTTAAAAAAAAATCGTAAATGGCGAAATTTGTCAACAAATACACCTTTTCACTCAAAAAATCATAACTTTATGAATTTTCAATATTGTCAAGTCAATTTTCAACTGGAATACTCGTCAGATATGGTACTTCTCGGCAAAAAATAGTGGCATAGTGCACGTTTGAAAATAAGTATTCATTTCGACATGTGAAGAGGATTGATTTTGGAGTAGAAATGAATCCGGATTTATCTGGAAGATATAAGTGCGAAAAAGGCACATCTCCAAAAAAAAAAAAAAAAATCGTGACTGATGCATTTGTTGAATATATTTTACCCAAAAATGAGGCCTAGGTGAAATTTACCCATGGTGGCCACGGAGGGTTAAAGTATTAAAGTTGTACATTAGTGTCAAAGAAAACGAATAAATTTATGTCATTAAGTTTCTACACCGATTTTCGACTGCCTCGGAAATCTAAAACCCATGCTAATGTTTTTCAGTTATCGGTGATTGAGCTTGAAATTTCTTCACCACCTGGTGGATCATCACGAAATAATGCGAAGAAATCTATTACCCTGATAATGAAATGAGAACCCATTAAATGAAAAATCTTGTATCTTCTGAGTTTCCAATCATTTGAATGGGTCAAATTTTTTCAATTCACCTCGAACAGAAAATTTGAATATAGCATATATTATGTACGCAAGAGGTGAAGAACCGAAATCAAACAACAACCTCTTTGCATACGTATAACAAAACAGAAGCTACCTGTTTTTCTTTCCATAAACCAATACGTTGAACCGGAAAAGGAAAAAATCCGTTAGGAATTTACTCCCACGATCATTTTCCAGCTGTTCGGTTGCAGAAACAACCTCCGTGTGGTTAATACGTGTTATAATCTATCTGGGCCTCTTATGATACTGGGCCTTGTGGACCACTTGCGAGTCCTTTCGCCTATTACGCTTTCGCAACGGCCTAGCGTACAGTAATTGCAGGAATAAATAGAATCGAAAAATTGGCAAGCTAAGTCAGCTGGGGCTTGGGGCCTGGGGGTACTGAACTGAACTGGCATCATATACAGGAACGGCGATAGCTTAGTAACTGAGTGGCGAAGCCTCTCTCCGAGCTCGGAGGTGCAGACCTGAATAATTGCAAGATCTTTAATCCGGACGAGGGAAAATAATTACAGGTAGGTACGCGAAGGATCGCCATGGAGCTAGGCGAAGCTAATTGAAAGGTTACCCGAGTTAGTTACGCGTTACGTGCGTTCTTAAAAAGATGGTTCGTTACTTTCGATGGCTCCTTAAACGCGCGATATCGCGAGTCGTAAAATTAAGTCTTGAGTTAAGTTATCAAGGGGAAATGACTCGCGCAGGAAATATCCTTGAGTTAGGAGTTGGGACGACACGTGACAGGCAAGTCAAATTCTAGCATTGAACTTGAAAGAGGCATATTTACCAGGACCCTTTCATCATCAACCCGTTAATAGAAGTGTTAATTTTTCTAAAAAACGAGGAACAATTCTTATCCATGGAATGTTAAATTATAAGGTAACGAATTGAGCTAATTGTTTAAACTTCACTGACCGCCATCTATATGTTTGTAATAAAAGAATTTTGTTATTTGAATATGATTATCGTCAATTTGTAACCGCCAAGGTTTCCTGCCTGGTGATTTACGTCGAGGAGGATAACGGAATTATATAACGATATGAAAACATGATTAAAATTATTTTAACGTAATCTACCTCGCAAATATTTAATCTGATTCTAATTCGACCCCGGCATACTGTGGGCACGTGCCAGTCAATTTTCAATAATTCATGCGCATATTCGGTGGGATTCGAACTTTACGAATTCAGCTGTTGTACCAGCCACAACTGGAAGAAATATAACATCACAAGTTTTGACAGCGAAGGGTGAGACTAAGTACGGTTCGCCCTTTAACGTCTTGGGTTTTTGGGATCCTATTCCCCCCATTAACGAAATCTATTCTGATTTTAACCGCAAAAGCGTTTGCGTTTTGTTTTATTGTTTATAGAATTGCCCATATACTTACCATGCGAATATGCGGGGCCCTTATTTTCATTACGGTCACACGTTACTGCAGTTCAATAAATCAGTAGTACGAGACCAAAATCCGTAATCTTACAAAGTTATAACACATACAATAAGGGGAGGAGAGTAAAACCCCCCACGTTCTACCCTCCCACTTGTATGTACAAAAACAGACGATAAATTTTATTCTCGATGGAAAAGTACAAGTGTCATTCCGCTGTTTTAACACCAATATACATATGTATGTATATATGTATCTACATTTTACTGTAACGAGCTAATACCATCCACGGCATTCACCACTTTGGAAATATCCGGAATATAAATAGATTTTCCCATTCAAAACAGGTCGCCACAAATCATGCTCGACAAATTTTACCCCAGGTATAATAATTTTCAATGTGAATAATTCTCTCCTCTATTGTAACATCATTCATGCAAGAGTTATTTCAATGATTATATAATTATATAAGCCAACGGAGATAGGCAAATGGGTGTTTTTTCATCACAGGTTACTCTTCTTCGTACATAAAAAGATGCGATATTGTATCAACGAAGCCATTTGAATGAGGGATTACTCATAGTTGCCACAGCTGGTATTCTACAGCTGGCAACCAAAAATATACGTCGCCATTTAGAAATACTTAAAAAGATAATTGTTTAATCGAACCTCGTGAGTCCCAATGCTGCAATCAACTCAGATGTACTGAACACAAGAAGGTGATTCATCCTCAGAACTATATACTCGATTATATTACAATTCATTCTGTAACAAAAACGATGAGTCAAAACTGTAGGTATTCAAATTCATTGCCACACTAATTTTGTTGCGTTTAGTATATTAAGCCATTGAGAAACGAGTCTGTACGATACGTCGCAACTTCCGGAATAGGCGTTTTTAGTTAGGAACTTTGGGTTCTTACTTGGCAAAAGCTATACCAGAGCTTTGAGAACGGATCTAGTATAGGTGGGATTTAGGAGGTGGTACGATATGGACACCTCTGCCATGTATATCCGTAGGTATATGTATAGTTATATACTTAGATATATACATACATATCGATATGAGTATCCGTATATTCGCAGTTTCGTGACCTGGCAAAGGAAATAGATTCTTTATCCAGAAAGTCTTGGAAGGCTTTCGAATATATACCTCAGATACCTAATACCTACTTCGGACAATCACCGTTTATATATGTATATACCTGCACCCGAAAAGGATAGCGTCGAAGAGAGTGTTTTTGATTTATGAAATACCTCGGCATATTATGGAAGTTGCAGAGTTTCATAGAATTTGTTAGTACGATATTAGGACTAAGTGATAGGTAATTAATTTTTAATTACAATCTAAATTTCAAAGCCTAATACCAAGTGGCTTTACCATACCTATATACTTTCATAAAAACACTCGTTCGAAAAATAATTCACAATATTATGTATATTGAGTTTATGAAAGTTTCAGATCAAAGTCCGAGTATTTAATCTAATTAAACTAGAAACACTTTTCTGTTTACTTACCTTATCACACATTTCTTGTTACTCACTGTCTCGAAGCGCAGTTAAACTAAATCTTTGAAAAAAAAAAGAACAATCTTAAACCATACTTGCGTAACCTACCAACATCGCTGACCCCTTGACGTTAACAGATAACGGCGAAACGTAATAAACAAGATATTTTTCTGAGAATTTTGCGGTACAAACCAAACCGTTAAACTTATACGATTCATTATTCAACACAGCACTGAGTCAAGAGTATCATTTAATTTCGAATATGCGTCCGATAATGGTAGACATATTTTGATGTTGGAATTTTCCGCATACTTGTCCCGCGATGATTGGGTTTTTGACGACGATATGTTACACGGTTTGTGGTCGAGGTCAATAATAATTGATCTAGGGATCGTATAAGGTTTTTCGAAGAAGTCTGAATGACAAATAGGTACTCGTGACATTGAAAACCGCGTCTTGGCAAAGGTAACTTTTGCGTAACCCACCGCATTAGAGGAAAGTCAACTTCACATGGTATATGTATGGAGTAACTCTATATATACTCTCAATTGATAATCCCGAAACGGTATTCAAGGGCTATAGTATAGGTTCGGGGTAGTACACCTATGAGTATCTATATCTATATTCGTGCGTTGGCCGAAAAATCAAACGTGCAGAATACCAAAGCCGCATCAACGCGGTCAACGATCCAAAGTTAAGTATTAAGTCGAACCGCTTGGTCAAATTTTTCAAATACTTACTCGTACCTGGCTGGATGGATGGCGACGTAATCTCGATGTACGTGTATACTTGTTTGCTGTACCGCAAGGCGCAGAGGACCTTTTTCTAATTTTTTTTTTCTTCCTCTTCTTCTTCTTCTTCTTCTTCTTCTTCTTCTTCTTCTTCATTGTCTTGTTCTTCTTGTTTAGCTTCTAGGCGATGCTTGAAGGCGTAATAATAACAAGTCTAGGAAAGCAAAGTCCTGTATAGCAAAACCGGTTTAAAATACAGGTAAGCCAAGGCGACAAAGAACCGATGAGAATAGATATGCAACGCACGTCTCCTGGCCACTTGAGTCGGCATTTTGGCATCCCTGCCTTCTCCAGACTCGGCTTTAGCCTCAGCTTTACAATTAGTTAATCCATATGCGAAGTTCGTACCATTCATTTGGCGCTGGCTGGACGCCGCGATGAATATTGACACTAAGATGACTATTACGTCGTTTATGCGTTGTATTTATTTATTTTTAAATAAATCTTCTTCCTTATATGTATACCTTAGACAACGTTTCAAAGTCACATTAATCAAGTAGGTTGTATTTTATCTCTACCTTACTTCCCAAGGATAGAAAATCAGATCGAGCGGTTTATTAATCTGAAACTTTCCATCAGATCAATTTTTTCGTATTATATCTTTGATCTTTCATCATAGATTGAGTTTGTTCAATCATATCATCGATAACTCCCTACTCGGTTTAATCATTTGGAAACTTGGTTTGGTGCTTTGGATACAGGGTGATCTATAAGGGTTGGCTTTCCATTTTCTACTAATTGAGTACCAATTTCACAGAAAAAAATCCGCAGACCTTTACAGCTTGGCTGATCCGGAAGTAAGATAAATGCGGATTGTAGAAGAGTTGAATCCTGCCAAAACAACTAATTGTCATGCCAAATCGTTTCTGAGGTTTACCAGCAAACTCAATGGACTGACTAACCGAAAATTCGTTGAAACAATACGTGATTTTTCTATTTCAGAAGTCTTTAACCAAGAAGAAGCCTTGGAATTATGCACAGTCATTTTGCAGCTGATTTCAATGGTTTTCCTCTTCATATAAAAAGTGAATTGTTTCTTCTCCGAAACGACGTGCTTCAAAAGAAGAAGATGACTCGACGAATACGCGCCGTTATAGCAAAAAAATGCAAAAATATTAGTTATCAGACCAACAACTCGCAGAGCTGTATCGAAATAAATTGCTTCCAGATGTTTGCGCAATCACATATACAGACATGTACCGAAGAGAAAATATGTATTCCTATATATATACCCGAAAAATCATAAACTTCAAACACGTTTTTATATACCTATACCCGAAGGCTTTTCACCTTCCAATTTATCCAGAGCGAAATTTTTTTTCTTACACTACGCAAGATTCATTAATCGAAGGTTGAGACTGTTGGGTGGAAGATGGGTGCGTCAGACAGCTAGCTACACCTGGGATTTGAATTATTATGACAGTGATATCAGCCTCGTTTTCAAATTAACTCACGGCATATCCTATTGCTGCGTAAATAATTCGACTGTATTGCTAAAATGCAATTTCCAAGCACGTTCAGTTGACGCGGGGCAGTCGAATGAATGTTAATCTTTTATTGCCGTTTATACTGCACCTTTAAATGAAGTGGCAGTTGGGTATGAAGTGGAATGTTTTAATTGTGGATGGGTTTATCAAATTCGTGAATTCCCTGGCTGCAGTATCAAGTGACAATATTTGATAATCTAGGCGTTTATGTAAATATGTTTTTGGAAAACAGGAAGATACCTACATTTAATATTTGCGCTCAATAAATTTGCTCCTCGCATTTGAAAAGCTCGTATGTGCGAGCTGGCGTGTTAACACGTTATATACGAAATTATGTATGTATGAAAATCCTTTATCTATAATCGGGAGAAATTTATCGTCAAGATATTAACGCGTACCATGGCGTAGCTATGATAATTGACGGTAATTAAAAAGTGTAATTTGCTCAACCGCCGCAATTGTTACCTTCACGTTTGTTCAAATTCGATTTTACCAAGTTAAGCTCGATTGAATTCAGTCCCGGAGCTAAGTGGCTACTATAGTCAAGGCTACAGACAATTAGAGGAAACGAAGAGGCGGTCTTTAGAACGGCGGAAAATACTATATAGATATTTATCTCGCGAGATAAGTGATGCTGCAGCGCTTCTTCTTCTTCTTCTTCTTCTCTTTCTTCCTCTTCCTCTTTCTCTTTTTTCTACTTCTTTTTCCCGCCTTATTCTTCTTACTCTTTTTCTTCATCTTGCCTTAAGCTTTTGTTAAGAGCAAACCAATACTATACGATATCGATTAAATTTACTCTGCACGATTGACCATCGAGTACCGATAGAACATTAACATTGACCTTTAGGAAATTATCCGTATCATAGACGAGGAATCAGAGGTTCAAATAGCCGTGCTCACATTCAATGCCACATAGAACATTTGAACCAGAGCGATAGCTTGTTCAATGATAACCCGCAAGAAAAGAGAAATAGTAGGAAAAAAAAAAGAGATAATTGCTCGGGGCAAATTTTCCAGTATAAAAAGACCCGCGCGTTGATCTAGTCGAAGCTTAATTAACACGCAATTGTTTTTTTTTTTTTCTTCTTTTTTCCTTGCCGCACGCAGTACCACCGAGTATATTTTCAAATGGCACTTCATTTACGTTCACATATGCGGAATGTAGAGGAAGTCAAGTCTAATCGAATGCACAGTCAGGGGCTACCCCTGATTGAGTGTCATTACCAATGACGAACACAATTTTATCTCTGCTTTCGTATACCTATATACACGCATCAGGAAGAATAACTTTGCGGTATTGGATTTCGTATGCGGTTTCAAGTTCAGATTTATACATCGCGTGATGGTACTTTACATCGAGTATCCATACAGTTAAATTCATTTTCTTATACCTACAGACAGGTTCATTTTGATTGAACGAAATACAATTTTTCAAGTAGGATGTCTCATACACCTAACCGAAACGAAACTACCAAAAACGATGATTAGTATCAAGTCAGTCTTTTTCATTCGACTACACGAATCGTGAACAAAGAAAATTTTGACTCAAGTTTTACGGGCAATTTTCAGCTGCGATTATTCATAAACCCTTATCTTTTTACCTACGTGTAAACAGATTCGAGCTATTTCCGCTAGTAAATCTTCATGTAGTAAAGAAAATCAATTGATATTATTATTATTATTATTATTATTATTATTATTATCATTATTCGTATGCGCTAGAAGAGAATGCCGTAAAGGTGTCAGCGATAACTAATAATAAATTTGTAAAACCGTTAGAAGCTAAATAGATAACGGTGTCGTGGAAACAGCTATAAACAAGAATTATTGAGGACGAAAACTGCAGGTGTACCTCGCGGAAACACGCCGACGTATATACCTATGTATATGAAAATTGTGTGTAAACTGTAAAAGATATCCTCGGCAATGCTAGGGGTAGCTGAGCTAATGGTACCCGCGGTCTTCGTGGAATAATTAGGAAATCGGTGAAAAGAGAAAAAAAAAAGAATAAAAATAATCGATTACTGATCAAAATGACAAATGTTCATCGTCGTATAGCTTTTGTATCCATTCCTTTTCTTCCGGCTGAATACCTTGATGAATTTTTCATCAAAAAAGAAGGTGAATAGGTGGTGGTTGTTCGATGGTGGGGAGTTTTTGGTAGAGCTGTTGCGTTCTGCAGATATACTACGGCAAGGCAACCAGACTGGTTAACCAATATCGTCTTGTTGACGGGTAACCCGTGGCAACATTCGATATGAATTCTCGAAGAAGTTACACCGCGTATAGGGGCACCTCACTTTGGTGGCTAGCTTAGTACCGTTGCGGAATTTCACGGACCTTAACCTAACGCGAAGTTTCGTTAACCAGGGGGTAAACGGTCATGAAAAACCATCGTAATCCACTGAATCCGCGTGCCATTTACTACTACTACGCGTAGTAAACACGCACGAAACGTAAACCGGGACCAATCCCCCCCACCCACCTTGTACGTCTAACGCACCTGAACACAGTGTTGGTTATAGAGTTTCACGAGGTTTTTTTTTTTTTTTTTACACCGCTGCGTTTCCAGTTAATTTGAAAAGCAAAAAAAAGAAAAAAGGAAATTAACGAAGAAATTAACTCGTTCGAATACCTAGCAGTGACCCCATAGTGTCTGCTCGAACCAGGTACTGTTTATGGATTGCACGAGGTCGCGAGTCCATGGCGCAGACGTGGCCTACGGCTACCTCTACACCCGACATGCATAACCTTTGAAGAATTCATTTTTTGGAGTAAACGGTGCTGCAGGGTTGGTCAAAAAAAAAAAGGGATGACCTCTTACCTAGGGTTTCAAATGGAGTGATCGGTGGAAAGAAGAAACCCCCGAAGGCCCCTTAAATAAGAATGTTTGAATGGGCGGCGTGTGGTCCTGTCGGGGTCGTACGAGCCAGGTGAACGCGGGGTCGATCCTTGATCGAGTAATCAGCCAAGCTGGTAATCAGGATCAGTGCCTTTTGTATCGTTTAGCTAACTACAAGAAGGGTGGAGAGCTGATAGAGGCATATAACACAGGGGGACAAATCGAGGTTGAAAAAGTAGTCAGGGAACAGTTCAGCGTTTTAATGTACGCCGATGGTAAGGGCCAGGTAATAAACAGGGCTGAATACCTGAGATGGAAGTTTCGAGACCTTGAGGAGGTCGTACTGCCAATTGAGGCCTCGTTATCAAGATTCGACCCTCTTGCTCAGTGGAAAGACCATGACGCTTGTTGGCAGATGCAGTTTCGAGGTTCCCTCGGGGAGACCTTGCTCCACGTCCTCATTATATGTGACACTAGAGTTCACACCCGTATAGCCCGCATTTTACTAAAGTGCTTTCCCAAACTGGCAATCGACGTTGTCGAAGGCGAGGAGTATCTCGGGGCCAGTGCCCTCCACCTGGCAATTGCCTATAACAACAACGAGCTTGTTCAGGACCTCGTCGAGGCTGGTGCAACGGTTTCACAACGAGCTACAGGCAGCTTTTTTTTACCCAGAGATCAACAGCGGATGAATCCTGCTCGTACAACCGACTACGAAGGCCTTGCCTATCTAGGCGAGTATCCATTAGCCTGGGCAGCGTGCTGCGCTAACGAGAGCGTCTATAATCTACTTTTGGACTCTGGTGCTCATCCCGACGAACAGGACTCTTTTGGAAATATGATTCTGCACATGGTCGTTGTGTGCGACAAATTGGTTGGTATATACAGACTAAATATACGGCGAGATATTCACGCTCGGAAATAATATCATCGAGGTCGTATATATAACGAGCTCGTGGTACTCGTGATTTTTACGCGTTGCTTTGTAAAAGTTTTTCAAAATACACGCTGATGGAGTGATGCACAATTGAGGAGCCACTCGAAATGTTTCGGCTCATATATCGCGAGAAGGGAGAGAATATGAGATCTGACAATTTCTCTGCATATTGCATATCCTCAAATTGAGTTTATCCGTTTTTTGAGTAATTAGGTATAGGTAAATCGAGCTCGTATTCCTCAAGGCGGTTTGCTTTTTATCGAGAAAAATTGTGGTAGACAGTATGTCGAGGTGAGTTTTTAACGATAACCAATATAGGTGTATTCCTGCTATGCGATCCTCGGATACTCTTTCTTAAATTCTCTATAGCCCGGGGCTAACAAGGCACGTTAGTGAGCGCTCCTGTATTTACAATCGAAGTATTTCCTAATTGGTACCAGAAACCCAAGGGACAAAAAAGTCATCTGTTCTTTCTTCCAGTACGGATTCCCCAAACATATCATCATTCCTTCGATCTCGCACCTGGTAGCAGTAAATTTTATTCAATCTGGGTCAAACAATTTATTGCAGAAAGGAATTCGTACGAAATTTCTTAAAAAATTAGAAAAAACCGGACTGTCTTAGTTTTAGATGAAGAAATATCTTGGTTTATATTCAGGAGCTACTCAACTCGTTCGAACTGCTATCTTAAATTTCTTCAAAGTGTTTTATTCGTCGAAAACGTCCTTGACCTGTGAAGTGAAATGGAGAAACGTGATTATTATCATAAAATTAATGACAATGAAGGCTTAAATGTAGAATGACGATTTTTTAAGAAATCAAATTGATATCGTGTATGTACATACATACATCGCAGAATTATTACAGATAAATCTAGAGATCAAAACTGATATTCCAGACACCCACGTATAATGGTTGGTATCTCGTGGTTGTTTCTGAAATTCAGACAGTCCATGTGAATGTTGTCTGGTAGAATTTCTGGAATTCATCCAACTGGGATCCTCTATTCACGAAAACGTGCGGCTTTACATAAGTAATTTGATGATCCGCCGCTATCTCAGAACTGTTAAAACAGTGGCATAGGCCCGTCTTTCTGCAATAGGTTGCTAAATTTGGTTGAAAACTAGATTAAATAACAAAATTCAATCAAATTTACGTGAAAATTTCTTGTCCTGCCAAACGCTCGCACTCGATGTACTCGCAGCGAAATTGATGTTTCACCAGCACTAAAAGAACTTGAAATGTGATAGAAAAGCAGTAAAAATCCGTGTTTAAAATCACCGCTCAAACTTCCGTGAAAAAAAAAAAAAAAAACGTATAACACGGACAAAACACATGTTTTGAACAACGATTCGCATACAGTCGAACATTCTTTCTCTGCATATCGTGTACACGTGTTACCGTTGCCAGTATAGGCGCTGATTGTAAACCGTGTTTTACACCGACGTAGTCGTATGTAGTAGTCGGGAATTACTTCCCTTGTAGGATAAACGGGGGATGAACGAACCACATTTTGAAAAAAGTACGAGAAGCTTTTTCGTTTTGTGACTAAAAATTACCATGAAAATCGGAAACTCGGCACTCAACTTCGCGGATACGGAAAGATATATTCAACATTGCAGCTTGAATCAATAATGACTTTTAAACCATGTAGATACATCGGGTATTATCATCCCTTGGGTATCGTAATCTATGAAACTTTAGAACCCCTGTACAATTTCGAGTTGAAAATTTTGAAATTTGTCAGCATCGGTCCTTTTCTCGCCCCACGTATCCCTAAAATTTTGGGTAAAAACGAACGTTCGCCTATCTCTCAAAGCAAAGAAGATAATCTACTTTCACCCTATCGTATATATCGGTTAGAATACGCGGCGTGTGCAGGCATACATATCTAAATGCCTATCCATATGCATAGAGGTGCTCTCGCGACGAGGTCTCGTTCTATAACAGTACCTACGTGGCTATAGATTTCTGTATGGATACATAATAATTTTCACATAAATCGATATTTATCCGTTAATTTTGAGCACATATCGTTCAGAACTGTTACCATGTGTTGAAGTGTCTAATTTAACATGTAGGTTCAGTTTTCGATGAAAAATCCCGCGGCTCTTTGATATCCGAGAAACTAGAGGTGGCAGCTGTTTCATAGTTTACGATAGTCTAAGGGCTGCCTAGATGCCAGAACGTTGGTCACGTGCAAGACTTAATCAAGGAGAACACGCCAGCCGGCATTGTCTCGTAGATCTTTTAGCGCCTCGAAGACGTAGCTAGTGCCTTCCCTTTCCTATCCTGGCCTATTCTATTCTATCCTATTCTACCCCATATTCCATCCTACACAAGCCTGCACAGAGCCAGGCATCGATTGCTTTTAGTCCATAGGCTGGCCCTGTGAGTGCTGGGAGATGATTGAACTAACGTCATCTTCTAGGACATGTTTGGGTACGCGCTGAGGCACCCCAAACTACCAGCTCGTAACGGAATCGCCAATTCTGCTGGGCTAACGCCTCTCACTCTAGCCTGCCAGCTGGGGCGTGCTGAAGTCTTCAGAGAAATGTTGGAGCTCTCAGCACGAGAATTCTGGCGCTACAGCAACATCACGTGCTCCGCCTATCCACTCAATGCTCTGGACACCCTGCTACCCGACGGCAGGACAAGTACGTTGACGAGGATTGATTCGAAGCCCTCTTGCGAATTTTCGGACTCTCTAGACGCAGTAATTACGTCGTATATATATATATATATATACCAGAACCAGAACCAGAACCAGAGCCAGAACCAGAGCCGTCCGAAACTTCCCTGGTCAATTTGGTTGTCTTCTTTTGATCGCTTTCGTGTCCATGAAGGGCCATTAAGGGCATCCCCCCCTCTAATTATTTCATCAAAATTACCAAATAATTGCTTTTCTCAGAAAATTCTATATCCGCGGTGGTGGAAAACCGACGCAGCTCAGGTCTTAACCAATGAAATCCAAATATCAGCCGAAATTAGATTATTGACGTATAAAAGATACTTCGAAAGAAACCCAATCCGAATGAATTCGTGGTACTTCTTCGTTAGAAACATTGGGGTTTTCAATTCAAACTTGTTGTATGAAATTTCGAAAGAATCGTGCTGTCCAGTAAAAATCGGGAGGTTTTTTTTTCCCCAATGAAACTCATGATTTGGATATTTTGGGGCTTTCATTGATTGGAAAAGACGTTCTTATTGGGGAAGGTAGAGAGGCGGGGGAGATGGATCGGAGAGCGTGTGTATGTAAATATTTGACCTCTCGATGAATTTTTTTGTTAATAAAAAAAAAAAGAAAATATCGGCCGAGTTAATTTCCTGCGTCCTGCAACCCGTACCGCGTTTGGTTTTTATTGTCGAATCGGCGAGAGAAGGCGCATAAGGTCTTTTAAAACGGTAAATGGTCCGAAAATTTTGGCCTAAATTCTAGAAAAGCCAGATAATAAATAACGCAAGGCTGAAAATGTCAATTTCGTTAGATCCCTTTATGCTCTGTAATATATCAGAGACCCCTCGCCCTTCACCCCACGGACCTCCGACGTGTCCCTATAGCCTGCTTTGCCCACTATGTACCATGAATCGGGGTAAAGAAGGACGCAAGTCTTAAAGCAGCAGCAATCGCCTTGAAAATCAATAATATAATGTAGAAAATCTCTATTTCAACGAGTATCTTATCGTTTACAAGCCAACTCACTGAAACTTTTCCAGTTTCGTATAATATATATATATATATACCTAGAATAGACGCGAGTACGTAGTACGATTACATTTTTATCGAAAAATTTATCTCGACGTATTTCGTCGGGTGTTGGAAACTAACTCTGCAGAATATTGTACGACCATCTTCAATTTCATTTGAAATCTTGTTGAAATAACGAAACGAGTAAGAAAAATTTACCCTTCAACGGCACTGTAATTACTTGGAAAAAAAATTTTTAGTTATAACTCTTGGACTTTTTCTTTTGACTTACTAAAATTAACCATCCAGACAGACAATCGTTGTTAATTATTCAACCCCGTTATATATACTGTCAGACTTATCCGGATTTATACTATTTATATATATATGCGAGATGTAGAAGTCTGGAGGTAGGTAAATCTCGCGCGGATTTGAATGCATGTAAATTCTAAATGATTATACGATTGCTTGACTATTCCTCGTTATAAATCTATTCATACGAATCTACTCGTTAATCGGGTAACGTTCGACTAATTAAGTGAGGCCAATTACACTCGGTCTGGGTTCTTCGTTGGTAACTATAACATGCCCACCTCGCTCGTTTGACTTCAATCTAAAAAGGAATAAAGCCCCCAGACCGTTTTCAACGTATTACACTAATTGTAAGGTGCTTCGTTAAAATTGTATTACGCGAAGCTCATAACGTTCAACGTTTCTCCCGAGGAGACAGTGCGTCGGAAATGTTCGCGATTATCACCAAGTGTTTGAGAACGGATATGATCCTCGTTTGCTGAATAATTAATCCGATTATACATCGCGAGTAGCATTCTTACGTTGATAAAAATTCTTGTGCAACTTGCTTCATTCATATAAAATTCATCCTTTTCTACGTCCAATAGTATAATATTTCTATAAAGTCATTTATTCCTATGTACCACGACGCAGCCAACTTTCTTCAACAATTCTCTCGTCTGAAAGTTAATTCCATTCCATTGATTCAACTCAAAGCTAACTTACCTCGATGCAGCATCAATTTGTTGAAAAATGATAATTTTTCTTACTCTGTTCAAATTTACCTTAGAAAATGTAGACTTTCAGCATCTTTTGCTTCTCATTGTAGGTACCTATAGCGAAGCTCACAACCTCGAGCTTAGGCGAGATCTCGTACACAAATTAAACGTTTCGTTTCCCCACAGACTGGAACTCAGCTTTGTTCATAATCCTGAACGGAACTAAGGAGGAACACTTGGACATGCTAGACGGTGGAATAATTCAACGTCTTCTTGAAGAAAAGTGGAAGACCTTTGCCCGTGTAAGATAATTCCGTCACTATACATATAGACTGTTATTTAAAAAAACCAACCAATCCTTGAAGATTTAACTCTGCAGATAAAATTTTCCTACATTTATTTGCGAAAATGTCAACAGCTTCAGTTCTTGAAACGTCTGGTTATCCTGTTATTTCATCTGGTATCGTTATCATTGGCCGTTTATTTACGTCCTGGATACGCAAATTCGAAACTTTTGGCATGGCCAGAGGACCCTACCGACGTTGGAAGAACAATAGCCGAGGCCATCACAGTACTCGGTGTGCTTAGCTATATCCTCGTACAATTGGGAGGCGAAGTTATCAACATCGGGCCCTTGTCCTTTCTCAGACAACTGGTACGACTGGACATTTATTATTTGCAAAATACGTGCGTCACGTGAAACCGACGCACATATCTCAAATGATTCATATATTTAACCGGGTGTACGTGTCATTTATATATCAGGTACGTGACTTTATTGAGGTATGTACATACAGTGTCAAAAAGGCGGATTGTTATTTATTGTTACGGTAAATAATGTCCCTCTGTTTATTTATCACGTTTGCGAATTGCTCGAGGCTGATTAGTTTCAAGTTCCAAGAAGATAGAATTTTTTTTTTGTCTGTACGAGGTTAATTAAGAAGGTCGAAGAAGGTAAAGTTAACTCCTGGCATCAGAGTAAGAGAGGTAAGGAGGAAGGATATAGGGGATCTAATCAAATGGAAAATAACAATAAAAACAAAATAACAAGAATACCAAGTTATCCCATCTCAGACGACACGTTCTGAATTTAAAATCGATGCGTTCGCCTGTCTTGTCAAGTTCGTTAAAATTCACTCTACGTTCTTATAAAGAGGCAAAGAAGCAATTCGAAAATGGAGGTGTCGTAGAACTCGAATTGCAATGGCGGAAGAGAGTGTGTCTTGAATCGAATTAATTGCATGACCAAATAACGATTTTATCACTTACACGTATACACGACTTGCCCTTATGAAATAATTATTCTTTTCCTATCCTCTACTTCATTTGACAGAGTCACGAACCAGCAAAATTCATATTCCTAGTGAGCAATCTGATGATTCTGGCTTGCATACCTTACCGTATTTACGAAAACCGACAAGCCGAAGACGCGATTTTGATCGTCGCAGTTCCTGGCTCATGGTTTCTCCTTATGTTTTTCGCAGGGTAAGGCATTAAGGCATTTCGGCAATCCTCTGGGAGTGATAACGGAACACTCGAACGCATGTATATATATATATACAGCCATACATATATACAGATATATAGATTTGCCAGCCACCCGTGTGTTTTGGCCTTAGCCCCACAGGGATAGGGTATAGAGGGTGGATCTTGTACCAAATGTCTTCTTAAAAGTTGAACAAATGGCTTGGAGCACTTGAATAAAATAGTAGTAGATATACATATATATTGTAAAGTAGAAAATAAGAGAAAAGTGTTTTCTGGACTTTGATTTCTGGGTCGATGTATAGAAGAGTAGAAGAAGATCCCATCAGGAAGAGAAATGAAATGATATTTTATTAATTTTCATATAAATAATAATATTCTCATAAGTGAAATTCCAAACGACTTAAAGAGAGAGCTCGATTCCGTTACGCTTCAGAGAATTTTTCATCCGATTAATTACGCCTGAGGTAACTTAGATACCTAAATAAGAATCGGGGGAAATTTTTTACAGGGCTGTACGATTGACCGGACCTTTTGTAACGATGGTCTACAGTATGATAACCGGAGACATGTTGACGTTTGGAATGATATATACCGTTGTACTTTTTGGATTCTCTCAGTCCTTCTTCTTCCTTTACAAAGGATTCCCTGGGGTGAAATCCTCCCTCTACGAGTCCTACGCTTCTACTTGGATGGCACTATTTCAGATTACCCTTGGCGACTACAACGTAAGTATAATACCTATCTCTACTAAGAAATTGGAATATCACTATCGCGTGAATAAAAACAACCTCCGGTGATGATTATTCCCAACGAAAGATGAAGAACTTTGACGAGAGGTACGTACGTAATACCTACATACCTCATGTACATCTGCAGGAATTAACATCGTCAATTCAATTGCTCGCAGCTCAAAGGTAAAGCTGATGAGATAATTGACACACATACCTATACCTACCCACCTACCTCACCACGCAAAGTGGTAATATCATTTAATATGAATTTCAGTATGCTGAGCTGGGTTCAACGACGTACCCAAATCTGAGTAAAACGGTATTCGCCATTTTCATGGTCCTAGTTCCCATACTTCTACTCAACATGTTGATAGCCATGATGGGGAACACATATGCTCACGTAATCGAACAGAGCGAGAAGGAATGGATGAAGCAGGTTCTTATAAAATGATTATAATTAATGTCCTTCACCTTGCTTTCTACCCTACCTGGTTAGGTCGATGTAAAAATATAGTATTTTTACCCTTGCTCTGAAATACCTATGGCCAGAGAATTCGTTATTTGTGTCATTTTGTCGTTCTACCGCAGTATTCAAAATTAATGTATGAAATATAACCCCCTATACACGATATCGACTAGAGAATATCGATGACGTTAATTTGAGAAATGAATCGACTGAATACCTGAGCTCAGTCGTATGTATAGCTCTCAGATATTCAGTCGATTCATTTCAATTTACGTCATATCTGAATTAGTAAACGAATACTGACGCTTGAATATATGTATATATAATACAAATGCCATTTCAGTGGGCTAAAATTGTCGTTTCTTTGGAACGGGCCGTTTCCCAAAAAGACGCGCATAATTATCTCCAGGAATACAGTATTAAATTGGGTCCCGGCGACGACCCGAACAACCCTGCTTCAGAGCAACGGGGCGTTATGGTTATCAAGAGTAAATCTAAGACAAGGGCTAAACAACGAAAGGGTGCAGTGGCCAATTGGAAGGTAAGTCCATATTTCGTAGCTCGAGTTCAACCCTTCGAGGAAACTGTGGGTGTTTGAAATTTCGAGAGTTTACGCGCTCCTGATTTCATGTATAACGAGGGTATACCTATACCAATGGGTAAAAAGGCTTCGGTATTATACCGGGTCTTTAACGCGATACTCAAAAGTGATAATATCCATCATACATCGTTCCAAAGCTGATAACAAGGGCGGAACATCGCGATTCGTTAAAATATCGTTTTACTACGATGACGAAAAAATGAATTATGCAATACAGAGTTTTGTTTGTCTGAGATACCTGCATGATGCTTCCCTTCATAGACTCGTGTTGAAAGAGTGTCAATTGGACCAAAATTGGGCAAATAGCGACCGACAAATACTAAATATTTAAAATAATTGGCAATTTGTTATTAAAGAATTGATTAAAACAATTGTCCAGACTCATATATTCGGTCCACTCAATGCGCCGGAGTGTTCTGTGACTCTCTGTCCAAATTTTATGTCGATATGTCGAACGGTTCTCGAGATATTGTGGTAAAACTATCGAAAAATGTGGTTTACAGAATAAATGCACACTTCGGTTTTCGCTCTGCTGATCGCAATCTGATGAATTTCTAAAAAAATAAAACGAAAAAATATTCCGAAAGGATCACATTATCGGCACGTGCGAAAAACCAAGAATCGAATTTTCGGGGCACGATTGAAGTTCCGAATTTATTTGGGATGCCATACTGACAATGAGTTTCTAGAAACGATAGAGTTCGGAACTTGGAAATTTGGAAAGGTCGAAATGTAGACAGTTCAAAGATCCGAAAGTTCAAAGCTCAGAAAGTCGAAAAATCCGCAAATTTGAAAAAAAAAACTCATGACAAAGTTGTCGATTAAACGACGTTGCATCTCGCGAATTCTGAGATTCGGAGTTTCCACCTTTCGGATCTTTAGCTTTCGGAATTTTGAACTTTTGGTGCTTTAATAATTTTTCAAATTGGCTACCTAAACTTTCGGGGGAATAATCTTTCTAAAAACCGTAAGTCGGTAGAATAAAAATTCGGAATTTCACCTCTCGCAGCTTTTGAAAGAAATTCGGAATTTCAATCCCGCCCCGAATTTCTGAAATTTCAAACCTCCACAATTCGCTTAAAAAACTGACGTGTACACCCGCTTTGAGTAGGGTAATTTGAATTTATTCCTATCTCTCGACAGCACGTCGGAAAAGTGACGATAAACGAATTGCGAAAACGAGGTATGACCGGCGAAGAACTCCGCTTCATCATGTGGGGTAGAACTTCCTTTTCAACGCCTGTGAGAGTTCCGGCGAGGTATGATCGTCCAAGAGATATAGATGTTCGTAGAGATTGTGAAAGAGGAAAATGTATAGGTATATATATCTATTTTTTTTTTCTTGTTTTTTTTTTCCTTTTTTTTCTGTGTGTTTTAGCGCTGCGGTGGAACCGTCCGAAGTTACAGCCTTAACTGGCGGGTTTGGTGACGCCCTGACAGCTGCTCTTGACGTTATGGCATTCGCCCACGATCTGGACATAACTACAGCCACCCAAGGAATTCCAACGACAGCCAATCCTGTTGTGGCAACAAAAGTATCAAAAACGCAGCTTCAGCCACAGTTGTCGTCGTCGCAGGTGACCCAGAAGGTTGGAACGGTTGCCGTAAAAGCACCAGGGATTTCAGAATTGATTGAAAAAAAACCAATCATCGCTCCCAATTCCGAACGAAAGCCGTTTATTACGGAGACCCGTGAGTTACATAAGAATCCCGTTAGGGTTAAAACCATTGGAGGGTGGGGGGAATTCGAGTTTTTTCGCGTAATTTGACCGTTTCTTACGCTTCAGTTGCAGGCGAACTTTTTGGGGTACGAATCGAGGATAAAGATGTTAGAAATTTAAAATTACCAGACGTAACGGAAAATCCTGACCCGTTACTCGATCTCGTTATCACTGCCGAAAATCCATCATGCGACGACGCTATTCTTCTAAATATTGCAAAAACTGCTCAATTTATTTCCGAAGTTGGTAACGTTACTTCTTCTGCACTTCAGGCTCATCAGCGTCGATCAATTGCTAAGCTTTTGCCATCGACTTTTACTACGAAAAAACAATTCCTGATCGAATCAAGCGATAACGACATTCACGGAGGTGAGGCTTTTCTTTCACAAGCTCCTTTATCCTCATCCTAATCCTGCTTAGTCTAATTTTATCACTTACTCCTAACGTATCTGCCGATATTCTAATTTACCATTTTCCAATTTCTTATACCTAAATCTATGATCGTTAGTCTCGTAGTCAGAGTTTTATAGGTACAGAAAATACAACCCAGGATCTTTACCAATAAGAAAATACTGTAGGTTTGTATTATTAACGGAGTCATTGAACCGTAATGCTTTTTATAAACCACATCCTTGATGGTACTTCAGGGATTACGTGAAAAATAATGTCACTCACCCTTATTCGCACTCACCAAAATCCAGCTGGCTATTAATTCTGTCGTTCTGCTTACGGCCGGAATAAAATCAAAGATGACTCCCATTACTTTAGTACGATGATCTAAGAGCTTGGATTAATTTTTTTCTTTTTTTTTTTACAGATAACGCTCTTCTTGGTGCTGAAACTCGACTGCGTAGAATCAGGTCTGCCAGTAGCAGACTTGCTTCGAGTAGAAAATATTCTTATCGTGACGAGGACAGCTCCTCGTCTACACCTTCGGTTGATTTGACCGCTGGCTATTGCCGTTTGCTAAATGAACCAGAAGAGAAAACTAGCCTGACGCAAAATGATAGTCAAAAAAGTTCGACGATATCGAAACCCGAAACTGTTATGAACGGCGTCAATGGGCATACCTCGAAAATCAACAAACGAAGAACTGCCAAAACGGCGAAAAATAGGTAGGTGATTCCGTATTCTATTATAGAATTTGCATATCGCGAAAAATGACATTTTTCAAAATAACTTTGGAAATTTATTCCGAAGGTATAAAATCACCCTGCGGGAATTGCAGGGACATTGATTACTCGGGTAATCCTTTCAGTGTGAAAAAAATTGGACGTTTGTTTACTAAACGAGTAGAGACACAAAAGTATGGAATTTGAAGAGAAAAAAATCAGATTTTTACTGGATTTTTTTTGCACAAAAATTGGCTCACGTCAACCGATTGACCCTCTCTTGTCAACATTTATATTCTTTACAATGGGGGGAACAGATTTGACCTGTTTTCACAAAAATAACAAGCAATTTCCGCAGATTACGCCCTGGTATTTTGTAGGTAACCAAAGTTCTTGCCCAAGGTAAGCCTACCCCGCAAGGATAATCCGCGAAACCAGATTACGATAAAGATATAGTATATCCTCGGATATATATATTTTTACTTGGCATATCGGTGTATAGGGTATATAGTATAGATATAGATTTCCGTATTAAACTCTGTTCGTTTATTGGCAGAGTGGCGCCAAAGGAAGTGGACAAATCTTCGAAAAGGAGGGAAAAATCTGCCGGTCCAGAACCAGCGGTTCCAACATCACCAGAATCACCTCCAGATCCGTTAGAACCCTGGAGCACGCGAGGCATCACAGACATGAACACGATTTTAGCTTGGAAGGAAAACGCCCCTGAAAGTCCGTAGTAGTAGCGTGGCTGAGTTTTCCTTAAAATCACCTTGACTTTTCCGGTGGGATTTCCGTTGATCGGGGGATTTCGGGATCAAAGATCTTCGGAGATGGCGCCGAGGCCCCCCTAGGATAGAAAAGGTTGCCTCGAACCAAGGAATACCAATTGCTAATTGGATTTTGTAATTCGGTATATATTAGATATATCCATCCTATTTTAAAAAGCCTAACAAGGAATCCAAACTGCGTTACGCATACCGCGCATATCCTATCATGTTTTTAGTAAAAGAAAAGAAAAAAAAAAAACCGGCCCCCTAGCTCTCTTGACGCGTAACGCGGTCCAATTAGCGTCAGCCCACGCAATTCGGTGCCACTTTGTTAAGCGACGACCTGGAAAGATTTATTTTTAAATATCTCTAGCCAATTGACGTTAAGTAAACACCAAGGATCTTCTCATGTATCAAATTTCCATTATAGCTTAAATTTTCAGTCGCAACAAAAAAATAAAAATAAAAATTCATTTGCAAAATGCATCGCGTACCTAATTCACAGGCACAACTTTACTCGGCTACTGCAGCTCCGCAGCATCAACGTATGTAGTAAAATAAATTTCGGTAGCTTTTATATTTGCCATTTTGCCTATACATTATATATTGGCTCGAAGAAATTTTTTAAATTATCGCGGTACCTATATCCAGAAATCTTATTGACGAATCACGCGTACGAAAGGTTCATCTTGAATTCACGTTACATATATCGCCGATACTGCGGTTATATCGGTGACTATTAACTGCCTCTCGATATCTGAACGTAGACTTGAACATATGTATAGGCTATCCCTCCCCCCCCCCCCCCCCCCTCCCCCCCAACTATTGATAACCATTAAACTGTATGGGTGATCGAAGCATATATGTATACGCATATGTATAGCAATACGCCGAATCATGTAGTATGAGCTCTGCATTTCATGTCAATCGACAATATGCGCTTTACAAATCAGATCCACATCCCGCTTCACTGCATCGATTCCGGCAACGTGTTTTCGAATTGTATATGTATATGTATGATTCGCAGTAATAACCATTAGATATAATAGTAAATTGCGTCAAGAATAAATCTGTACCTGAGAGCCATATAAAAACGTGTTACTCTTATATACGATGTTTGTTTAATTTCCTACTATTTATTATCATCGTTAAGGTAAACGGTATTTCACGCAATATATACTCGTCCTTGATAAATTACACTCGGAATGAAGCACCAATCACTCGTGAACCGATACTCGTTTCGTTTAAAACATGTTTAACTTTTAATTGACTGATTGAGAATTGTACTTAACCAGACACGTTTTTTTTTTTTTGATCTTTTTTTCGATTCAAATTAATTGGTCACTTATTGAACTCCATTCACAAAGCAATCTCGTGATAAATTAATGCTCACGTGTTCAATTATCACGTGCTAACGTCCCCTTGTGGCTTTCATCAAAGATATCAATCCCTATATACCCTCATTACGAAAATACAAAATCACTCTCTCTCTCTGTACCTACGGCGATCGTCAGTCAAAGCATTCCGGTATGTACGGCATTAAACTAACAACGTCTATTCCATACCATTATTCATACCGCAATACATGTGAATATGTATATTGTTATATGTATACCTACCTCTGTATTCATTCGACAGGATTTATTCTGCGGACTCTTCGTTATTTTGACCAATCATTCGATTCGAACATACACAGGTGTAGGTATATGGGGATCGATATACTGGCAAGTTTGAAATGACAATACGATTTTCCTGCATGAATGACAGTTATACCTATGTGTATTCATTGATCGATTTGGTAGTTTGTTTGTGATACATAAGGAACCGCATTCGAAATTACCATCAATAAGGTGAAAATCGATCTAGTAATCGTTAAAATCGTTAATGTACGTGGATAAAGTGGCGTAACAAGCAGATAGAAGAATCGAATACGTTGTTGGTTCAAGAAACAGAAAAACTAAAATAAAATAAAATAAACAATCGGGTGAAAGAGAGAAAAAAAATAAATTTGCTTCGCGAGATGAAACAATTATTATCGCCTCTTTTTTTTTTGCATCATATCTCCTGTATACGATATTCCGGTACGTCGCCTCAGACTTTGAATTCGAATATGAAAGCGCAGGTGAAAAAGACAAGGAACAATACCGCGAGATCTGTGCAGCTATAATACCCATACCATGTGCCCATACCTACCTGGGTATAAGACCCTCAAAGTTTCGATTCAGTTGCTATATATACAGGACACAATGTTCAAGATGATAACGCGAAAGCCCTGCCGCGAAACCTCGTCGAGGAAAGTCCCAGGCGACGTTGTGTCTGCCGTCAACGTCTCTCTCTCGGTGTCCCACCGGTCCCCGAGGGATGGTACTACGCCAGACAACAGGAATACTCGTACTACATATAGCCTTAGCGACGACAACCGTTGTTCGAAACGCAACGTTTCTAAACTAAACTGTTCAAAAGTTGTTTGACGAGGTGTTACTAACAGTTTGAAAATTTGTTTTCTATCAAATGAATTCTTGATAACTTGACACGACTTTGGTATTGACGAAACGATGAACTTTGTATTCGTCTGACTAACGAGGAGTGACAATCGTATGAACCTACTTCATCGGTCTGATCGAGTCTAGAGGACTAAAATCAAAAATTTCACGATTCAGTTGTCCCGGATACGTTTCATCAGGTTTTATTGATCTTCTTTTTCCGTTCAGTCTAGACGTTCAGGACTTTTGTACGGCCTGACCGGACTCCGTCAATCGTAATGGGAAGTGACAATTTTTCACCATCAAAGAACAAGCCATAATCCTGTAAAGTCTCAAGTTTTACGGTCCAAACCGTTCGCCAGAAAGCTCAGCTTATTTTTTTCGAATAGACTGACAAACGGACCAGCTTGTGGTTAAAATCATGTTCAGCGACAACTGGAAGGTCTAGAAGTCGAGATTTGCTGGAATTGGCGTTTTTTGTCGTTTTTGACATAAAGTCAATACTTTTTTTTATCCCTTTCATGATGAAAAGTAGAAACCTGAGTGGTATGTATGTAGTTCATAGTTAGGAAGATGAAGAAGAAGAAAATGAAGAAAAAAAAAACACCTTTTCGACAAACTCCACCTTGTTGACTAAAGATCGTTGGACCTTTAACCTTCGATCGTTTCATTCCGAAGATTATGGAGTCGATTGCTTAGGGAGTGGAGGACGTGAACTTGGCAACTCCAGAGATGGCCGAGGTTCTTCACCTACATAATAAGATAAGATCCAAGATCGTGCAGGGCAAAGAACTCCAAGGAAATCCTGGTCCACAACCACCGGTACAAAACATGTTACAGATGGTATAAAAACTAACCGGTCAACGCCCTCGTTGTATGTATACATACCCAACTCGAAACTAGTTATCTTCAACATCGTTATTTACCTTCAATTGCAGACAATTTCAAACCCTGGAATGAAGAACTGGCTACGATTGCGCGAGGCAATGAGCTATGCAATGTATAGTAGACTTGAGGTGAGTGACTTTTCCCGAGATATCTTGGCAAGTGGTTTATTCTCATTGGTCTTTACCTATAAGTGGATATTTTTCAAGGGAACAAACTTATGTGACGGATCAAACCTCTCGCTACCTAGGTATATATGGAAGCAGTAGCAATCAGCTCTTGCGGTGGGGGCTATGAAGTAGAGGAAAAGGAAAAACGAGGTCTCGGTCAATCGTATTGCAAATTTATTCCATTCCTACTTCTTAAGTCCTAATCATTTCTCGTTTATTCTACCCGCGCGAGGCTTCCAAAGAGATAAAAATCTACCTTCCTGCAGGTTAAACCGTAAGAAGTTAGCGTTACTTTAGACAGGATATTGCGTGTATCCTCTGGATCTATGTTCTATCGCGAATAATCAAATAGCCAAGCATATCCTATCTATAGCTCGAAAAAAAAAAAATACCGGGTTTTAACTGAGGTGCCAACGGTATCCACAGGGGAACTTGAAGGCTTCGAAAAGTCGTCTTCAAAATATGTTCCGACTTAAATATCCATCACTGGAGTCGTATAAAAAAAACTCTAAAAACTACGAAATCGACAACTGAAGATACGAATGTCTGCTCAACGACGCGAAGAGGGAGGTCATCTGCCACGGACCATATCTCCGGCATTTTCCCATATTTTTTTCAATCTATTTTTTTTTCTCCGTGTTACAAATGTCCGAAAAAATTCAAACGATTTTACTCGGATTACAAAAATATATATTCGCTAATTATTTTTCGTCTGCTTAGAAAGAATTTTTGATATCTTAAATTATCCTGTCAATAGCTATTGGCTACATGATCAGTTTTGATATAACCGTTAGAAAGGTACCTACTCAACGTGTGGCAGAATGTGAACGTACTAAAGTTGAAGGAAATTGATGAGAACACGACAAGTTTCATGCGTCTGGGGAAACACACCGATACTCGGTTAAACGAAGTGAATGATTTCAACGCTGCGAAAGTGTGGGGTAAATCTAATCTCATACATCATCTTTTCGATCGGTTGAAATTTCCCGCTTTTCGCGCTCATACCCGCCGCTGCCGGAAGTCAAATATGAGAACGGGTAAGTGTGTCAAATATACTTAGATTTTTAGTTATTTAGTTATTTTTCTCCCTTGCAAATTAGAGAAATCGTTACGGTGTGTTTTTTTTTTTTTTTTGCTTTTTTGTTTCTTTGTCACTACGCGAGGCTGTTAGTGAACCGCGGAGTATAAACTATAGACTCGATTTGGTCAGATGCATAAATTCAAAGTCATGAATTATAGCGACCCTCAATTGTAAGCTAAATTTACTTCCATTGCCCGGAATCCTCGACGTCGTATAACGCGCGATAACGTGGTGTGGAAAATCCATGATCACCTTATCTCGTATATGTAGCCCGTGGGCAAAGCCCCTAGGGTATCCGCCCAGGGGATTCTGAGTCCGACATCTTTCTCGTTGCTGCTACCTGTTGTTATTACCGCGCAGTTACGAACCTCGGCAAACCTCACGGTTTCGTCAATTATTAAATATCTTGACCCGCACGTTAATACGTCCATACCTTGCGCCAATCGTTCCTAACATGATATGGTAAAAGTCGCTTCGAACCTAACCTAGCTAACATAAGAAATATGAATCTTACTAGAATTCTATTCGGTTTTTTTTTTCAAATAGTAAGATATTTAACCACTTTTTGCTGGAGTAGAGCATTTAATCTCCTGAGTTTCATTCTGGTGGGTTATATAGTTTGGAAGAAACTGCGAATCGCGTTTTTGAGGTGATGACAATTGGTATTACATAATGGATTCTGAACATAGTCCCGTAGCACCTTAAGGTGATGTAGTAAAGATAACTTCCAACTCAACCTTATAGCTAACATAAGAAACCTGATTGTTACTGTAATGCTTTGAGTTTCTTTGAAGAAGCGACATACTCAGCCACTATCTGCCAGAAAACTGAATTTATTCGTCAAGGGTTCGTTCGGATCGATTGGGTAGTCATCGAGCAAGTACGATTTGCGTTTTCGAGATGACAACAATTGTTGATAATAGAATGTCGAATAAACTTCCATATCGCCTTAAGCCGATATGGTACAAGTCGCTATGACCCTAACCTAGCTAAAATGATAAAAATAAGTCTGACTGGAATTCTATTAGTTTTTTCCAAACATTAAAATACTTGGCCATTTTCTGCCGTGGTAAGGCATTAATCTCCAGAATTTCATTCCGGTAGGTTGTATAGTTTGGAAGAAATTAAGAATCGCGTTTTCGAGGTGATGCAACAATTGGTGATAATGGATTCCGAACAAAGTCCCGCAGCACCTTAAGGATTGATAGAGCTGGACGAAAAGATCGAGAAGTATTCATCCAACGTTTCTCTATCCAGATGTAAAACGCATCGGTTAGGTTGTTCCAGGATCGTTTACAAGGCGTTGGACACCTTAGTTCGTGACAAAAGTAAGCGAAACCCTGGACCCTGAAGGAGCACGCGTCGAGGTGTTTATCTGCAATTACGGGCCAATGGACCGGACCGTGGCCAAGCCACTTTACGAGTTCGGCGTCCCTGGGTTGTGTCCCAGTGGAACAGTTCCTAGCACCGAATACAGGTCCCTTTGCAGTACGTGAAAATTAACCTTTTGACGCCGCCTCCGGAACGGCCAGACGATCCTCTCGCTGTCTTTCTGTCCTTCGTCCCTATGTCCGCTTGTCACCGGGTCCTCAGACCACACCACGGTCCTTTCCCAATTTAGTAAGGGTTGTTGCCTGCTTGTTTTTTCCATTTATTCGCCATTCGTTATTCTTCATTTCCTCTACCTACAGATAAAGGATCTTCGCAAAGAAACTGAGTAAATTCCGACTATTCTTTCACCCCCAGACACAGTGGGGCTCTGCTGCAGATAATAATTCAACAATTTATCATATAGTTTTCACCCACGAGTGATCACTTCCCATTTTCAGTAGAATCAAGTATATTCTCGAAAAGGTACCTACTATATAGGTACTATTAGGCGTAGTAGCAACTCGGGAAAAATAAGAATCCGTTCAAGACCTGCGAGGGACTATCCGTCTTCTAAACCCCGCATCAAGAATCACCGTCAGTTTGCTTCTTATACGAATATATATATGCCGGTTCAAGTAATCGTGTGATTCGCTGTTTTTATGCTGCTATGAGCACACGGCTCAGTGCAACTGGGTTTTTAGTTCCCAGTCGATTAGAGGCTCCACAAGTTTTTATGCCCAGGCTTCGATGCATCTGGCCTGTAATATAGAGAGTACTGGAACTGGTCGCGCGATGCAATTTCTCAATTAGTTCCATGAATTTAGGACTACTAGTCGATAGCTGGGGATGCAGTTTTATCACCTCTCTCTATTTTACGAGCGCTTTTCAACTCGGAGTCGTATATATAAACGAGAACTTGAAGTATAGAGGTTCTAATTGCCATGTATTGGATAATTCATGAGCACCAATGCACGGAAGAATTTGACAAATAAAATTCACGATGTAAAATCATTGATGAATATCTCCGATAACAATGCTGCCCCTCCATCCGGTTGTAAATGTTATTTTCCGCAAACTGTCGAATGAAATAGTATACGTATTTCCACTGTTATATGCGGTGTTTCGCAATATCGCGTATACGTGCAGGTTCGATGGTTGAGAACGTTTGTAAAGTCGAATCAAGATTGCACAGCGCACCCCTGGGATTCTTCATTGAGACAAAGGAGCAATTTAGACAACATTTATCGGGCAACTTTACAAGCAGTAGCAGAAAATTTCTCTGCCCTCGAGTTATATAACTCGGTTCTGGTGAAGAATTATCTTCACTTTCTGGAACTTGGGTCGTTTTGAAAAAAAAAAGATAGAAAGAGAGAAAAATTTTCTTATTTTCTGTTTTTTTTTTCTTCTCTCTCTCTCTCTTATAGAAATGGTTAAATACTATGTCCAGAAGCAGTTTTTGCCAATTACCTACCCAGAGTCTGAAACACCGATAACTTATTTGAGCAAGTCTCTTTTATACATTTGACACGAAGACCGAAAAGTTTTTCACACTCAAATGAAGAGATTCGATGTCTTTTATTTTCCGGTAGGGGGGGAGGGTGAATATAAGTTTGAAATATCACTGAGAAAAATGAGCGAACACCAACCGGTAATATCATTCCCTCGAACAAATCCGGTGGAAACTGCAGAAGAATCCTTCTTAAATTTCTCTCGTATTATATATATATATATATATATATATAGCCTCTGTAGACACGTCGTTGAAAACCCCGCTTCGGAAATTACATTCAAACTTGCGAACGAACAACGTGGCAGTCTGCTACAGTCAATTATATCAAGTCTCGCTCCTCAAGCAAGCTGTTTTACTCGCTAGATAATTCAGTATGCGGGGCATTTCCAAGTTGTACTACATGCGGATATACTTTTAAAAATTACTTAAATGAGAACAACTAGCCTATGGCGAACTGGTTCCGTATGCAATAATGATGACAAAAATCTCTCAGTATGTATCAATGACAGAATGAAAATTTCAAGCGTCCCAACGATATTGACTCGTTCTAAATTTCAAAAACGTTTTCATCGGAAATCCGCAACAAAAAAAAAAAAATCTTGATAATTGTTGCAATTTCCGCTAATCAGCCGTTGAATCGAATTTCTTCAAGGCAATTTGTCTATGTTGTAAAAGTTGTGTAGGTGAGATTCGTGGAAGCTTGACGAACAAGGAAGTAAGTATAAAGAAACACAACGTGTTCTCTCTGCAGCCTGATTTATGCCGGGATCGTGAGTGGGAATAATGCGCTCGATATATTAAAAGCCCGCAGGAATAAGAAATCCGAAAAGATGAGATGAGTTCGTCGTGTGATCCATGAGATCATGAGGCCTCCTTCTCAAGTCTGATCATTTCCAGGACGCCGTCCCTCATTTCTATCAAAGCTTCGTACTCCGTCAATCCCATCCTCCGCTTGTTGCTTATATCAAAGACTCCACCGTCTGCTTCGCTATGTTCGCCCCTGGTTCCCCGAACCTGAAGATTGTACATCCCAGCGATTTCCTCAAACCTGTCAAAATTTGACGACAATTTTGGTAGCTTTACATGCACAGAGGCTCGTACGGCGTTCCCCAAATTTGTCGGGCAAAAATTAAGGTATCCAATCCTCTCGTTTCGACTGAAAGTCACTTTTTCTTCAAGGGAATTAACGGCGAGCACAAGCCGCTGGTAAACTGCACCCAAATCACCACCCTCTTGCATAGAAATTATACGCAGATGATCTTCCTCGTTGCACCAAACGAGAAAAGTCTTCGTGTCGTTCAAGTATATGCCTCTGCCTGGAGAACATAAAACCGAGTATCGAACTTACTCCGGAGTCTTTGAAATTTGATATTCGTGCCAAACTCTCGGTAGTCGCGACAACGAATTTGCCAACTTTTGAATTCTTGGATGGGATGAAAAATAAAAAAAAAGATAACCAAAAGTTCGAAAGGTATCCCAAAGTAAGTATTCCCTTGAATTTAGCTTTAACTGTTCGGAGAAATCATTACTGTACAATCCTGTCTCTTTTGTTAGATGAAATATTGAATGGGATTTTATGTTCGTGTTGAAAAGTCGCTTAATGACCATTTCATGGGAAAGAAAAAGCCAAACACGATCTTCTATTAGAAGTAAATACAGGTAGGCCATTATTTAAGGGTAGCTTAGCCCGAAAAGCTTCGGATAACACTACGAAAGTACAATCGAACCGCGCAAAGTATTTTCGGGTATTCTTCTGTGATTTGGTGTTGGATATATATATATATGGGTTCGAGCCATTCAAAGTCCTATTACCCAATCCCAGGAATTAAGAAGTTGGAGGATTTCGTTAAAGCTGTATAGATCCGCGGATTAAGGATAAGACTCTATTGTCTGCTGATCTATTCCATCCCCGTCTCTATTTATAAAAGTTATCTCACTGTAATCGCAGTCTAGACTCGAGACGCCATCGCAGAACCCAAATTAACTCTGAATATTCTGTTCCATCGTATTTGACAGCCAACTTTAAACCGCTTTGACAACATCAGACTTATTAAATGAAAAATAAATGTCTCACCCGTTGGCCAGTATTTGCAAGCATTAGCCGACTGGAGGAATCGATCACCTTCCTTGAAGAGGAAATGATCATCGATTAACTTTTTCTGAAGTCCTTTTTCCATTCCAACCAGCGGTAAATATTGTCCTTTTAACTCGCCCCCTAATTTGGTCAAGACATCGGTTACCTTAGAAAAAAATATTCCACAAAAGATTATTCCCAAAACTTCCCTGGACATGATAATCAATTAATTACGATTCACTGATTGAATGGTCAACCAATCGCAAACGATCATTTATTATATTGTGAATTGGTGAACTGGATCTGCGCAGATCTTTCTAAATGTTTGCTTTACTCTTTGCTTCTTTCCGTAATACCTTATTTTCGATTTCGAGGTACTGGCTCTCGTTCATGCTAGGATTGAAAGGATAACCCGCCAGAGATCGCCCGGTGCGTACTCTGGTTGATATAACATAGTTTCCCGAAGGATCCAAGTTTCCCATGTCACCAGGATTGCCCCAGTCTGGAAGAGGATGAATATCGTCCGGGCTGAAGCCCCCGTGATAATCTTCAATTATTGGATCGAACAATTCGGCGAACAAAGTATACGCTTCTGGATCAGGCGCGTATATTCCAATTCCAGAATCCAAATTCTCAATACCAGACTGAATCACATGCAGGAGGGTCGAGCCGTAGCTTGTCTTACGTTTCTTAAGTTTATCAAATATTTCTCTTGTCAGATACTTTTTCAGAAGCGACGGACTGTCGCTAGTCATTAGCAAATTATAACCCTGTTCCAGTTTCTCAACGATAGTTGGATCGACAGCCATGGCAGCCGCCTTTTTCCGACATGAGCATAATTGTTTGTCGCACATTTTTTTTATACGGTTTCAAATTTTCTAAATTTTTATCTCAAACGAGTAGAGAAAATTTCTTCGTTCTTTCAACCCGACATAATATTTTTCCATCAAAAGTTTTCAACGGCATTTGACATTTCAATTTTGAATTAATTCCAGTGACCTGAACAGCCTCGAGAGGCAAAACGAAATAGTTGAATCGTGAAATTTCAAGAACAAAGCAATTTCAATGACACGGGAATGAAGTTCAATGATCTTCCTGACGAAAATTCAAGGTATTTGCCATCCTCGGAGCTTTTGGGGGGGAAAAATTTTGCTGTAATAAAATAAAGCGAAATTTCCACCGAGTCATTATAGCAACCCGTAATGGTACGGCACTAATGAATGAAAGTTAAAAGTTAGCGTGCGGTAAACGAGCGGAACAGTCCTTGCGGACAATTGAAGTGTTACGTGAGACATGCGGCCACGTGACGTCAACGACATTGTTTGGTATTAAAACGTGAAAAGAAAACTATTCCAAACTTCACGCATTTAGTAATAATATTACTTTTGAAAAAAATAAATAAAAAATTATCCAGTGATTAGCAGTGCAAAAAATCAAGAGATGGATCCCACCGGAATTGCATTTTTCTACACCGCCCCATACAGCCTAAATTCATTGGTAAGCCTTATAAGTTTCCATAGAAAATATACGGAAGCAAATAAAGTAGAAAAAATTGATCCAATTATGCGAGACCGTGACAGGTTAAGTATAAAAGGTTGTCATCGAAGATAACAGATCTATAAATACAGTTAATGCACATTGAAGTTCATCAACTCAACGTCCATTTGTTAGATCAGATAAAACCGTGCGTTACTTTCCCTTACGTATGTGGAAAACTTTACCCACAAAAAGCACCAAGGGTTAAGAGTCGTTCGTGTTAATCTCGATTTGCCAAGGCATTGCCAGTATTTCCCACATATATGAAAACGGGTACTTCTAATGAGTATGGGAAAAAAAAAAAAAAAAAAAATGAGAAGGTGTAATATTATCCTTTAATAAATGGATGACCGCTGCACGATGGTTGGGAACAACGTCAGTAATATTTCCGCGTTAATCTAGTGGGTGAAGACAGGGGAAAAAGTGTGTTGGTAAGTTGGGCGATAAGTATGACAAAAGGCTGGTAAGTTGTGGCTTCTTAAAAAGAAAGGAAGAGAAAGAAAAAGAAAATAAAAGAAAAGAAAGAAAGAAAAAAAAGCTCGAGAGACACACACACGGGTTGGTCACGTGAGACTGAGAGGACGTGCCTTCGTATGGCATTTCGTAGTAGAAACACGTTGGACGCACGTTATAGAGAAGGATACGAATCTTTGAAGGGTTGAAAAAGGGTCAAGCGTGATTTCTCAGAGAGCCCAGGCCCCCGCAACTTTGAAGAGATTGAAATTTTTCTTGGTTTTATTTTTTTGGTTTTATTTTTGGTTTTTTTTTTTTTTATACGTGACCCCCGTGACGTGTACCTACGAAACATCCATGTATACCGAATCACATAGGTATATATACCTTCCTATATTTACATCGTTACCAGACGGCAATCACTTTCTCGTGTCGTGACTGGGTAATTCACGTGGAGTCGCATTGCGTCACGACTCAACGAAGATTATATCGAGACTCCCCTATATGACTTTCAAGCTAAGCCAGTCATTTTCATCGTTACTTCCCCACGTATTTAGCCTCACGTTTTAGAATGCGGTCTTCTATGTACTTGATAATTGCTATTTCATTTCAAGACCTGTAATAGTCGCTGGTACAGTCAAGTATTTCTTAAGACTTGGTTGTTCGAAGACTCTCCTTATAATAATTCTCAATGAAAATCCCATAGTTCACAACATCGTAATTCGAACTAATCAACCAACGAATTTTACTAACTTTAAATCCTTTTTAAAAGGTCGTCTGATACCCGTTGATCCTTATATTCAACGGTTAGTCGGTTTTACTGGTTTACTTTTGCTATAACTTTTGCCTCGTTAAATGTTGTCCATTTTTCAGGCCTACCAGCTAAAGTCACGGGACAATGATCTCCGTTTTCTGTTTCGCCTCGACGAGCCTTGCGGAATCATCACATTTCTCGTATGCTTATTTGCCGGGGCTTTAATTGCTTGCGCGATGATCGTGAGTATAGTCGTTTTTAATCATATTATAATCAAATATCAGTATGTGTATATAATTACGAGGTCGAATTGTTAGGAGAGAAATTCCGATACTTGAAAATACCACAGATAAAAAAAATTCCCCCTCTTGATTTTGTCAATTATTGCAAGTTTCGAAGCCACAGCAGAGCTCGTCACCTTATAGGTAATTACTCAGCTCTAGGGCGAAAACTTTCCAAATGTTTTGGCATCTAGTGACGGCACTGGTTCCCCTTCTAAGCAACTTTATAATTATCAGATAACAGTTACTCTGAATCGAAGTTCACGCGCGAGAAAAGCTCTTTACCTTCAACGCCCTTCACGTGGGTGTATATATAATACATATATATATATATATTCCCCTCGATGAAGCCCAAGGAAAGGCATGGGTGTAAATAATTACAGAGACATTTGATAATTACCCGATCTCATATTGTCCTAATTAGTAATTACCTGCAATAGCAGTAATGGCTGGTTACAGAAATAGAGTAGGTACCTCTGTCTTATAAAAACCATCGTGAAAAATAAAATGAAAATAAAAACCTATTGAAGTGCTGCTATTTCGGTACACGGTATCGAAAAGCCGATCAGTTAATCATCACTACTGACTAATTGATTACCCTAATTGATAATTAATATTGATGACAGCGTTTTTCATTTTTTCTTCATTTTTCCATAGAGTTTGAGTACGGCGTGTAGGAACGAGAAAATTTGCCAAAACTTACAAGAGGATGCTGATAAAGTTAGTAATTATTCATTATTTCAATAAAAACTACATACGCGAGAGTGGGCGTATAATGACTATACGAGTGATGAAATTTCATAGAAACTTCCGAGGAAAGAGAGTGTGCTGGATATTAGGCCCGCTTATAATTGCATTCATAAACACGTGAGTATGTTCAAAGTTGAATTAATTTTTAGGTCACTACCTCGATCGATCGTTAAGTTATCTCTCGCAAGTTAGAAGGGTATACTGATGTTTCTCATTGTGGAGGTTGTTCTGAAATCCAAATGACCTTCAGACATAAAATTGCTGATCTGTTGACCAAATAGATACAATTACATACCTACCTACCAGTAGACATTAGTTTATTAAATTTTCATCATTTACCCTCACCTGTGTATAAGTTAATGATCGTTCAAATTGATTTCAGCTAAAGCAAACCGACGTGTTTCAAGAAAAGGCTAAGAGAACGGTGAGTGATCGTATTATTTCCCAAAGACAAAAAAAAAAAAAACCAAAAAAAAAACAGACCACACATTGATTCACCCAATCTTTTTCTTCTATTTGATTTCGTATTATTTTCAACAGTTGTGGAAAGAGCGTCTGGAAATCGAGATCATGAACAGCAGAATATCTTGCATTAACAAACTTCTCAGACCAGAGGTAAACATGGATATGAAAAGTTTTCTTCTTGACTCGTTAAAAATCTCTTATTCTGTTAGCTAACTAACAGTATGTAGAGTAACTATTTGCGATCCGTTAGCAATGCGAAGAGTTTATCCACCTCATAAATGAGAGTGTTCCAAATTTTTTTTCGACAATCAGAAGATGGAAAACATCAGAGATGATTGTAGTTCTGAATGCATATTGCAACTTGATGGAGTAACACTCGGGAAAGTTGTGTTTTTAATGACTTAAAGTACAGCCCGTCATCCATTATGCAATGTCCAATTATGGGAAGTTCATTGTTCATAATCCAATACCTCTTATATACTGTATAGCGAGTGAAAAAGTAATCATGTTGAGAAATAATCGTCCCCCTAAAACCACCCTTATCCATACCAACAGGCGCCGCAATCTGAGTGGCGAAAATCAAGATCGCCAAAAGTTTTCTGTCGCAGCGTGAGCCCCGTAACAACAGGATAACAAATAACCCGAACGAAGTATCAACGCGAATGCGATTGTAGAAAAAATAATCATCTAAATAAATAATACATTACGTGACGATGAAAATTCTCCATGATATGTAAACCTGCCTTTGCAGGATAACCGCGATCGCGTAATTCACTATACGTGTTCGATTTGTAACGGATTATTTATCGTTATTATATTCGGAAGCTTTCTATCACCACTTGCCTTTCGGACGTGTGAACTGGAAGCACAAATTTTGTTCGACAGTTGCACAAAGTTTGATATAAAATATTAACTTGGACAATGCAAGTTATGGATGCAAACGAACGGGCAATGCGCAACTATAATATGCTACAAGTCTGTTGATGATTGTTTTCTCCCATTCACTCATTACTGGTTTCAGTTCCATTAAGGGTGGTTGGATATATGTATTTCAGTATCTACCTACTACTACCACTACCACCACCACCTAATTTCCAGCCAAGGTCCGACGATAGTCGGATTAATACCATCAGACTGTCGAGTACACGAACAATTAACCTTTGCTACGATTCACTAATTAGAGGGTGGATTGATTTCCCTTCTACGATTACTGGAGCCAATCAACCGAATAACATCAATAACAGATGCGATTTCAAACAGGCCGTAAAATTCTTGACTGATCCTCCACGGAGAAAATAGTATTTGAAATAAAAATAAAAAAAACTTGTACCTATCGAACGCAATGATAATGTATTAGGTTCGTTGAACATAGAATAAAAAGAAAAAGAAAAAAAAAAATACACACAATCACAAAAAAATACATCGAACGATCGAAGCAGACAGAACGAACATAAAAAAAAATAAAAATAAACATAAAAATAAACTACGCCACTCGTTGTTGGCTACCGAATGGACCAACCAGACTCCGATCCCGCATGTAGACATATGGTTCTCCGAATGAAACGCGTGTCAAACCCATACGCAAGCAGGAACACCCCCTATCCACCGAAATATGAGAGCCGCAGGTTAAACATTTTCCAGACCAAAAAAAAAAAACAAGATCAGAAAAGAAACAAAAACAGTAAACAGTACCTTTATTGTCTCTGGAATTTTGATAATATATACTGGAATTCTTTTTCTCTCTGCACGCGAAAAGAATTCGTTGCTGATTTCTATTATAGCCTTAATTGAATTCGTTCGTACCTGCACGAATATTCACCCTGCAATTCTATACTTTTTGCCAAGTTAGGGGAAAGAAAAGTATTCGTTTTGTGTCAAAAAATACTTTCGCCAATATCAAGGAATCTTGACTATTGGCCAAACATGATTTTAATCACATGTCGGTCTGTCTGACGGTCTGTTTGAAATACATAAGCTGGCTGTTCTGGAAAACGATTGAACGGAAAAAATTCAAAACTTCACAGAACTATTATAGCTTTTGCCGTGACGATAGAGAATCGCTGTCTCATTAGGTTTGACCAGCTGGTTCAGCTTCAAGTTTGAAATTGAACAAAAACAAAGTTGCGCAATGATCTGGAGAACGGCCTGATAAGAAAAATTTGAAACTTCACAGGGCTGTATATAATGGCTTGTCTCTTGACGGTGAAAAATTGTCATGTCCCATTATATACGATTGACGAACCGGTTATAGGCCCTAGATGGCCTCGACGTCAAAGTTGAATGAAAAAAATAAAAGGTCATGAAAAGTCCGGGGGTGTCGAGAGTTGTCGAAATTTTTTTAATAGTTTATTCGGTACTTATATCAAGTTGGAAAAGATTTGGGCAAGAAAGTTGGGATAACGATCAAGGAGGGTATACGTTATACCCAGCAGATTGCAGACTTCGGTACTTGTATAATAACATGACGTCTCCATACTCTGAGTAGCATTAGGAGAATTACTCACCGTTTGAAAAGGCTTAGCAAACGGCAAGTATGTCTCGAAGAAGCTTATAATGGGAGTTGTTTCTTACGAAGAAGTAGAGCTCGATTAATTTCGTATCAGGTATCAAAAGTATATTCAGTTTTGTATTTAATAACGCTAAGAAAATTTAAGAAATACTACATATTGCTGGTAGAGAAAATCTGCAGTGTTATAATAACTTGGCAAGGTTGAAATTCCGAGTTTCAAATGTTGCGAAAGGGGAAGATTCCGAATTTTTATACTATACCGACTCAGAGTTTTTCGAAAGATTATTTCCTTGAAAATATCCGAGAAAATATCTGCGTAGCCAATTTGAGAAACTCCAAATGGACGAACACCAAAGGTTTAAAATTTCGAAAGCTAAAGACCCGAAAGGTAAAAACTCCAAATCTCGGAATTTGCTTATGCAACGTCGTTTGATTAACAGTTTTGTCATGATTTGCGAATTTTGTTACTGTCTGAGTTTCTAATTCCCACATCTTCGAGCTGTCTGCGTTTCGGCCTTTCGGAATTTGCAAATTCTGTTCAAATTCAATCGCACCTCTCAAATAAATTCGGAGTTTTTACCATTCGGAACTTCAATCCCGGCCCGTTATAACCATGCTCTCGAAAATAGTGATGTAGGCTTTTCGATATTATCGCTGAAAGAAAATGTATAGGTTCATATTACGTCGAATCTTAGAATAATAGTCCCAGATTCGTTATCGCGAGACGATTATATTGGCCCCGAGGTTTTCTTTTTCACGTCTTTCTAATATACCACCTACCGGTGTGTCGGGTATTAAGGGAAGCAAAAATAGCAGGTGACTGCCACCCTATACGTCTGATAACCTTTCACTTCATCAAAATGAAGTTGGAAAGCTGGCTCGTCATAAAGTGCAACGATTCTCTTATACGTATACATACTGTATACATATATAATATCACAGTATACCCTAGCTTCGTGGACACCCACACGCACACAGGCATAAATGAAAATATATATTATGTATAAAATCATAAGACGGGAAGGCATTACCCGAGACAACGGGCTGAGTGATAAATAACATCGTAGCTGATGTAACGCGCCAACAGTGACGTGTAGAAAATGAAAAAAAAAAAGATAAAGAAAAAATATTCAAAAAACATAAAATAAAATGAAATGGAATACGTATAGTAAAACCAGTGAGCACCGACACCTCTAGTCGCACACTTATCAGCATGAATATCATTTAGGTGATGGTAGACTTCCCAGGGAAATTGTACGCGCCATGTGGCGTAGAGTAGATCTTGGATATCGTTCAAGTTTTTCATCCTAGTACGATTCTACATTTCGTCGAAACGTGTAATACGGAATAAGAATACGAACGAAAAACGTTGAAATACCTACGTGTATATCTTCGAAGTGTTAGGGCAATCGACAGGCTATAAGGTGACGTGGTAATTTATCACTTGACATCTTAATAAATCTCGAAAATTCTTCTCATTCACTTTTTGACCGGATTGGATCGCTATTTCATTTTTCTTTCAACGTCTATATGGAATTCATTCAGCCGTCTCGAAGGGTTGATGAAAACGATTTGTGCCCTTTAATAAGAAATCAATTACAGGACTGATTATGTGAACTAGTTACCGCAGTGCCAGGACGTGGCCATTTAAGAATACGAGTGTTGGTCCCACTTTCGTAAGTATCCCAATAATATAACGCCAATAAGAAAGAAATATTTAAGTATTATATTCTTGCGATTGGCTTCACTGGATCATGGAAATTCTCGCTTAAGCTCAGGCTTACGACCTGCTCACTTCAACTGGCTTTCCAAAATTAATTTTACGATCGACGGGGGTGAAATCCTGCTGACGGGTCACAAGCCAGCGAAAGCTTCGGTCGGAAGATCGAAGGAATTTACTTTAATTCGAACGGAACTTTGGCTTCGGTCTCTCTCTCTCTCTCTCTCTCTCTCTCTCTCTGGTTTTTTATTCTTTTTTTTTTGTTTTTTTTTTTTTTTTAGAACAAACTTCGGTAAGCTTCGAATCGTTGGGAAGCCGGCTCTTTGAAGGGGGATGAAATTGATTTGGTGATTGTTTTACTTCGGGGCGTTAAAACTATCCGTAGGTAGTACGTATATCTATATCTACACCGTGAGTGTGGTGATGGTCGTGGTGGTGGTGAAAAATAATAGCGTAATAAATTTTCCAAATCTTATATGTATATATATATATATATATATAATAAAGTATACGTGTATATATATACCTTTTTCGCCCCTGCTTAAAGTACAATAAAATTTCAGCACTTACCTTTGGTAGATCAATAAAGACTCGGGATCACGTACTTCTTCAATTTTTAATCCATCTGCATGTATATGGATTCTATAACTATTTATTGGAAATGCGTATATATAAGCTTATACATAGTAACGATATAAGATGCGCGAGGGAAGTCAGCAGTATATACGAGTATATGTACAGAGAACTCAACGATATGTATAAAAATGGTGAAAAATCTTCCAACGTTTAGGCATTGATCAACTGGAAGAAAAACATCTACCCAGTTTTATCATCGAATCGTAATAATAAATTCCAAACAGGTTCATATATATACATATATATATATACGATGAGGGGTGAGAAAAATATCGTCAGAACCGCATAGCCGCGTCTAAACACCAGCCCATAATATGATCGTATATCAAAATATTATACCTTTATACTATACTTGCTAAAATTCAATGGATCTATAACCACCCTTCCATATACATCGAAGGTACCCTATATATATAACCTACTCGATTTTACCCTATAACGCCAACGCCAAAGAGTCCAACGACGCACGCCTATACAACCAGGACAGTCTTTCACCTCTGCAGCAGCTTCGGTTCCAAAACGAGGCTACTATATATGACTTGGTGGTATAGTATTTTAAAGAGGGCGAATGGGGGTTTGAAGGAGGGGGGGGACTCTTAATCGTGACAACTATATCACCTGACTAGTGTAGGTATACCGCAGCCTTCTCTAGCAGGTCAGAGTCTTCCTTTATCGCGATTTAACGCCGCATTAATAATTTAGAATTGGCCAATTCACGACAGGAGGAGAGGATCCGAGGTAAGAAATATCGGGAAAACCTTCAGACACCAAATTCTCTCCCTTTCTCTCTTAGACTTGGAGCAAGACTTGGCTCTTTCCAGACTTTTTCTTCTTCTTCTTCTTCTTCTTCTTCTTCTTCTCTTTCTTCTCTTTCTTACTTTCTCGTCATCTCCTCGCGTTTGTTCTCAGTCTGCCCTCGGCCCGTCTCTGTCCTTGGCAGATCTTTACCTCGGGTAAGAAACTACCCTGTCCCGATTCACCGAGCTGTATTTGGTTATTTTCTTCCAGTCTTTGTTCCCACGGGTTTAATAAAAGTGTTCGCTAACGCTCTTAGCGACGGGAAATCCGTACTTTGTTGCCTTTGTGGAAACTTGCCCGTTTCTATACACACACACACACACACACATATACACAAACCCATACATCCTACTAGTTGTGTCTATGTATCCACTTCTACTTCGGGGCTAGATATACACCTACCAATATGTATTCTATATACCCGGAGACACATACAACATCTTGGTATAGGAAAAACGTTGGTGAGATTCTCTCAAATGGACCTTTGCCTATTCTCGCCATCTCCGCAGACGCGTACGTGTCACTTATATGTATGTATGTATATGTACAGGACACCCCCGTCTGTATATAATACTATACTATATGAGAAGGAAAAGAACTCGTACGAGTTAGGGGTGGTATCAACGGAAAGAGATGGAGGAGGGGAGGGGGAGGGGGGGAGGGTAGCTACATCGTCGCTCTTGACAAAGCACACAAAAGGGTTGGAGTAGGACAAGTGAGTGATTGAGTCAGGAGAAGCGCTCGCGAACGGTACCCAATTGGATTGAACTTGACAGCCGGAAGGAGTTTTGCTAACCTCTGCCCCTATATTACCTATCTTAAGGCGAGAAAATTCCTCCGCTTGTCTGACTGAATCTTTTCCCAAAAAAGCACCGCGATTTAATACATATATATATGTATATGTATGTATGTATACGCCTGCACCGTTACCATTTTTTTTTTTTTTTTTTTTATACCTTATACTCCTGTATTATTCGAACTTGAGAGAATTTCTTCATCCCTTATTAACTATATGCGAAGACGATTCCTCAATGTGACACTGACAATAAGAGAACAAAAATTCTATTCACATTTTCGACGTATGTATGTACATACATATCAGGATTTCTCAATTCAATGTAATCCGAAGCCACTTTCAGATGAACCTCGGGCATTGGATTCAAATAAATTTAATGTCTCTTTGGGAAAAGTAACGAATAAATTATTCATCCGAAAAAATGAAGCTTTTCGTCGACTGGCTAATAAGAAATATATATTCTTTCTTGAAAAAAAAGTTATCACCGAATGGTTACTTGGGGTTATAAAAATTTTATGATTTCAGTTAAAGTTTCATAGGCCTTATATACAGTTTGAATATTCATCCGGGATGAATATAATATTTTTTCTAGAAACTTTACAACTGTAAGATTCAGTTTAAATGTTACGTTTCTTCGTTGAAATTACATGGAATGTTTCTATGTGTTGAACGTCTGAATAACGAATATAACTGAAATCAGTGAATCGGTGTGATCCTGATGTGTCAGATTTACCAACATTTTTTACTATTTCAGCGTGTAAATAATAATCCAACTCGTTTTTATTTCCTCGAAAAACAAAATCTCAATTTCTGCACCAATTTCAACGATTTTATTTCGTGTATAATAATAAATGTACCACAGTTTTGTCGGTAATTTAACATTATTTTTTATTAATCATTTCGTTTGTTATTATTATTATTATTATTGTTATTATTATTATTATCATTGTTATTATTTATACTAATATAAACATGCTCGACGAAAAATATCAAACTTTTTCAATAAAACGCCACTGTTATAATACATCTTCCGTTACCACCATATACAGCACAATTCGAATCTCATATTATAAATTACGTATGGTTTTGTCATTTTTTTATCTCTTCTTTTCTTTTTGACTCGTCTTTCATTTCCGACTGATAATGCGTCTTTTTCTATTATAGAACGACGAAAGAATGTACATTTTAGTTATAATTAATCGTGTGCTAGTCTATATTATAACTCAATATATTATGTAATATACAGTCATCAGGTATTATACTAACAGTGTTGTATAATATATTATAACAAATATATATATGTATATACGAAAATAATATCGAGAAATATCATCGTACATAGATGTATATATATATAATAACGAATATAACTTTATACTATACACATATACACATCGTTTGTCGCGCGGATGGACCGAAAGCCGCAACCTTATAGTACCTATATATACCGCCTATATATATGCGAAACTGCCCATAAATTCTTTCAGACTATAAATTTGAATGCAAAACTGTTGCTGTTGGCTTCGGCAAAGGCGTTTTGCCGGGGGGAAAAAAAGAAGAAAGAACAAAAATAAAAAAATTAAATTAAAAAAAAAACCAGAAAGGAGGAGTAAATACTTGGGAGATAAAACTTTATTCATTGTTTTTTTTTTGTTTTTTTTTATATATGCTGTCTATTTTTTTCTCTTTTATGCCCGATATGCTCGGCTTCTTTAGCTTCTATAAGAAAAAAAAAATTAACAAAGAAAATATGGCAAAAAAACAACAACAAAAAATGTAAGCGAAAATCTCTAGCCTCTGCTGTCAGCCATTATTATCACTATTATCAGAATGGGATATATACGGATAGAATTCGTTGCTGGGTTCGATCGGCTGTCCGTTCACACATCCGCCATTTTCAATGGGGGTTGTGGGGAGGGTGGCATGGGGTAAAGGGGGGTGGGAGCTATACTAGGGTAGAAGAGAAGCGGGTATAGAGGCTACGTTGACAAAGACTTTGTCGAGGGCAACAACAACGCGGCGGGCTAAAGAGAAGATAGACGCCTGCGCGGGTCACGTGGTTCTTCGTAGACACGTTCACGGACGCCATTGACTACCCTTGGTCGTCGTTGTCGTCGTATGTATATATGCCTAGCAGCTAGTACTCTCGGGTTTAGGTATAGATATAGATATAGATAAATATACGTATACATATATCCCACAGTAGTGCGGTATTCCCTTGAGAAAGGCGGGTTTCAGGGACTAAAACATGATACAACGCCGCGAGGTTACCTCGCGGTTAAAACCACCCCCTTCGACTAGTACTCGCGTAGCGCGCCTATAGGTATGTATAGATATAGTTATACACTATGTATACCTATACCTATACCGCGCGGGTATAGCAAGAGAGGCCTGATTCTACGGCGACCTAAAATCTTACGCTGTATATTATACATAGCGCGAGGGGTATAAACGCGAACGTTGAACGGGCGCGCGGTTGGTAGGGGTGGTTCGTGCAACGGGACTTTTCGTTCTACGAAGGCATAGCAGCACCGGCTGAACGGCAACGGTAGCAGCAGCAGCAGCAGAAGCAGCAGCAGCAGCTCGTGGCGTTTGGATATTATCGATTCTCGCGTCGGGACAACTTCGGGAACCCTCGTCTACTACGCGAACGGCTGCCGTTCAGGAGGAGGCGAAACCGAGCCAAGACTAACGCGCTCTTTCTACGCCCTGGTCTCCCCCCCCCCCCCCCCCCCTCCCCCCTTTTTCACCCTCTCTCCTCCTCACCCCATTCCCATTCCTCGATAATAAATTGACTATCGTCTCTTACCGAACATTTTTCAATTCGCCTACCGCTTCGGAATGTCTAGGTTCCTGCCTCACTTTTTTATATCCTTTCCTCCCTTCCTCCCTTCCTCTTCTTCTAAAACCCCCTGCCGTGTGCTTTCCGTGGTCTAGATATTCTCATTCTCTCTCTCTCTCTCTCTCTCTCTCATTCTCTCTTTGTAGCACACAACTATACGCATTCTTATATTATATAATGTACCTATAGGAATGTATATAATCGTATAGATGTATGAAGAAACGACGTGTCGTATAGAAACGTAGACGTGGCTATATCCTCCGAATATATCGGGTTGCGTGGCGAGAACAGCCACCCACCCCTATAAAGTAGTTAAAATGGCGCATAGCGGTGTAGTAGTAATTTTCGGGTATGGTCAGACCTCGGATTTCTCTATAAGACTATAACGTTGACGTCGAACTGAACCGCGGCGAACAGAAACTGGCTATAAGTAGTTTCAGTCCTAAACGGTCGCATCATTTCTTTACATGCTCTCCTCTCTTATTTTATACGTCTTTGACTATTAGATTCATTTCATGCAGTAGTACGTCAGTCATACCAATTAGACTCTATTCTAAAATTCATAAGTGAAAATGTCTTCGATAACGATACAAATTTTCTTCTTTTTCATTTGTCTTTATTTAGTTATTTCTTTGAATCTCTTTTTCTCCAACTCGTTTGGAAATATCCTTTCTGTTTAATACGAGCTGAAAAACCTAGGTTTAACCTTGGCCCTGATTTTCAGGAATTATTTGCACTCGAGTTTGTGTTTCTCGGTATATACGTACATGTCTATAAGGAGCTGGATATATGTATGCGATTGCGATAAGCCTTCTTATCAATGATTCGTATAGCGAATGAGTCGGGCTCGCATATCAATAGAATCCTATTGCGAAATATTTCTAATTCAGTCACGTCCTCCTTTTATATCTCGTTAAAAGGAAACCTTAGCTTTGCGGTGAAGCAGATAAAAAGGAGTGGCGGATACAGATTCGTTTAATTTATACTTTTTTTTTTCACGTATTTTTCCTTTTTTTTTTTTCTTTCTTCTCTTTCATTCCGTCATTGTACTTTTCTCCCCTCGCCCACGTAGAGAAGATTTTTCTCTTTAGGTTAATTGATATGTAGTCGTTAATTGCCGCTTGTTACATTCTCGTTTTCTTCTTTTTCTTGACTTATTGTAATAATTGCTATTCCTTAGGGTCCAAAATACATTAAGTATAAAAAATGGTGGAATATATATTTTCATATTTTCTTTTCCTGCGGTTATATTTATCTATGTATACTGTAGTATAGACTTGATAAATATATTCATGAAAATATAAAATGGCATTGAGTCTGGACAGCGTCGCGGTACCTGCTGGGAGCCACTGCTAGCGTAGTGCTTTGGAACATTTGTTGGATATCACAATACCGTTGAAATGATGCGCCAATATTGAGCCCGGTGGTGAAAGAGCGCGCGATTCTTTCCATGTGGAAAATATTCACGATTTGTATAAAAGCCGAGAGTTTTAGGGGTGAAGATTTTCGAGTTAGGTAAAGTATATGTAGGTATATATGTATATGATATCCGGCACGTTTCGAACGAAGTATGTAACGAATTTCATGCCAGTAGGCGTTGAATATAAATATTTCAAATATTTAGAATTCCAAATATTTCATCAAGAATCTTCTCGGTTCCGCATAGAAAAAAAAATTATTAACTAACCCTAATTCCCCAATAATGAAAAATCTCGGAGAGTTATTAAAATATTCTTGTACAAGTTTCTCTTCTCTTCTTCGTGTTTTTTTTTTCTTCTTTTCTTTTTTCGGTCTGGGTTTTTCAATAACCGCGAAATTTTTTTTTCACATTTATAGATCGCGGAGGTACCGCGGAGCTTTTGTTCCAAATTCATCGTTCCGATGAAAACAAATATAAACCAACTTTGAACGAGCTCAATTTACGTGTACCTACCTACCAAAGAGGCGAATGGCAATATACGCAATCGTATATACCGTAGGTATATTTACGTTCGTGTACATGTTACCGCAAATAGTCCCATGCAGTAACGGGCGTCTTTCCTTCTCAGTACCTATTGCTTCAGTTCTAATTAGTTTAGCTGCTGCTGCAGCAGGTTATATTGGTGTTGAAAACGGAATAAGGTAGGTAAACTTATATACATATATATATATACCTATACCGTCAAAGTGCACCTATGTATTGTATTACGTTTGCTTCCCGTTTCAAGCAAAGTAACACTCATTATACTTGGCGCAATTAGCTTGGCTTAAGTGACTCTTTAAATTTAGCGTATTAAATACCTCGTTATACATTATATACTTAAATAACTAAACCCCCAACCTCTGCAGCTCTCTCTCTTTCTCTCTCTCTTATAATCACACGCGTCTCTTTGATTCCTAGCGTTCTGAATTGACACCAACAACTTGTAAACCCGCGTCCTGCAGGAGGAAAATGAATTAAAAAATAAAAATGAACAAAAAAAAAACATATATATTTATATATTTATATGAAACGATGGCTAGAGGCTAGGCTTCTTCTCTTTCTCTCTTTTCTTTCACTTTCCTACTCTTTTTCTGGGTGCAATCGCTTTATACGTACTTTGCGCTTTGGACTTATGCATGCGCTTGGATCACACGAGCGGACAATTGTCCCGTATGCCGCCGCCGCATTTAGGAGCAATTTGTTTGCCCCTGGACCAGAGAAAGAGAGAAATAGAGAAAGCGAGAAAGAGACAGAGGAAGCCAGAAGAGCGAGGATCTGAAACTGTGGAAGTGGATATAACTTTGAGGAAAAGTCTGTACGTATGTGTGTGTGTGTGTGTGTTTTCTGTAGGTATATACACACATATACATCTTGATATGTAGATATACGTACCAGTATATATATAGGCACATACATAAGAGAACGACGAGAGGGACTGGAAATAAGGGAGTGAGATTAGGTGGATCACGTAGAGTTAAATTTGAATTTAAATTTTTATTTCGTACCGCCGCGAGCCGACTCTCAATGTCACTTCTTTTTAGCTGCAATTTTCTTTTCCTTTTTCTTTTTTTGTTCTTGTCTTTTTTTCCTATTTTTTTTTTTTTTTTTTTTCACTTCTTCGCGGCGTGATTCAACTATTTACTTTCAAACTTAACCCCAACCCCCACTAACTCAGTAATTAGCCACGTGATTCATCGGTCTGCATTACGACATTATATTAACGGGGAAAGAGCTTATTGCGGCGACCTGTGGACTAAAAAATTCTACACCAGCTCAGCTATGTATACGTACGTGGCTCTCTATATATATTGTATATAAAGCACAGCGAGTCACGAATCGATACACCACTAATACCTGAATTGGAAACGAAATTTTTATCGCCCTGTACATATATATGGTGAATTTTGTAGGGCCTTGAGAAAAGCCTGATTTAATTACTAAAACAAATCGGTTATTTCTCCGTTATCTATAGTTTTTATGTGTTATCCAAATTATACTGTTTGTCAAGTATTTCTTATAATATTTCATCGTGAGAATTGAGTATACTGGATTTTATTACAAATTTAGTGTTAACCAATTTATCTTCACGTCACCGCGTGTATTTTCACGTTATATATTTTCGTAATTGAGTTTGATTCGAATTTAATACTTGTACTGAAATTAATCGATTTATACGATCGCAAAGGGATCTATAATTAGTATTTTCCAATGGCCGCAGACCAAAATATATAATACTCGCACATATATATAAATGCAATAACAATCAGTTATACGTATAATCGCAATCAGAATCGATTGCCACGGTGAACGAACACTTTATCGTCAAGGAATCAAAGGCAATATCTTGGATATTAAAAGCTCTTTCAATGAAAAGACGAACGGATGCGGATAATACTTAAAAACTTGGTATTATTACAGTTCTAGTTTTGAGTTTTTATAACCGATTTACTTAATTTTTACTGTTATCGTTATACGGATAATATCCCGGTTATATTGTCCCCCAAGTTTTAATTGCGACTTATGGTCTCCAATTTCATACATCCTTACAGGATTTGAAATACTTCTTCCATTTCTTTTTTTACGTACGGTTTTTTTTTTTTTTTTTTCTTTTTTTGAATCGCAGCATTCGATATATATTCAAGGAGTTCAAATCACATCCTCGCTGCTCTATGATGTTCGACAGATTTATTGATGCGTACACTAAAATAATATACCGCTTTTTCCTTTACGGTTGAAAATCGATGAGCTGCAGCGTGGTTGAAAATACGTGCATGATCAAAATTGAAAAAGTGTTTTTTTTTTTTTTTACAACTTTTAATTCGTGAGAAGAAAAAAGGAGTGAAAAACAAAAATTATGGGCTTTCATCGGGGAGGCCGACGCGACGTTATAACAGCTGCGGTGCGGAAATAACGTTCCTTCCGGTTCACTGGTTATATTAAATTCAATCGAAACTAGGAGAGATTTTTAATATTTCATCATCACGTCAACATTCGAATATTAAAATCTGGTGAAATGAATCCGTCCCGGAGCTTTCATCGCGGCAGAAATATACGTAATTATATAATATATGATACGTATAATTATTCCTAATTCCCATAGAGATGTACAATAAATGTGGATACGATCGACGAGCGATTAAAAAGATTTCATGACTTTTTTGAAATCAGAATAAGTCGTCGGCACGCACTTTGGCTAAGCGTTAATTAAATTAGTGCTGCATATTAAACGTGTTAATAAAAAAATATATATTCACACTCATGGCCGTGTTTGATGGTCGTAACAAGATTAATAATTAGAAAAACTTCATTACGCGCAATGGGGTAAAGCGCGTCGATTAGCGTGTATATTCGTCTGTTTTTAACGTTCTTCAAACAGCACCCCACTTACAATTAACCACTCGTATATTGTACGTAGGTATATACGTATAATCTCTTGCACATACCCCGCCTCGACTTGAAACCGAGGATCCTTTTTTTTTTACGGACTGCAAGTGCTAAATTCTATCTGCCCAAGAAAAACAAAAAATTATTTCAAATAAGGGGAACCTTGGCGTTTACACATCAAACAAAATGGCGGTTTTCACCCGGCGGCGAATCGAGATTCCGTTTGAGATAACAAAATTCTCATCACGAGTTAAAAGAAGTGAAAATCACTTATATCAAGTAATTTCCATTTTAATCAAACACTCAAACCGTTGCTGTAAAACAAATTTTCTTATTTCAAAATGTCTTATAGAGATTCTGGCAAAAACCTCGGAGTTTTCTCTCTTTTTATTGTGTTTTCTCCACTTTTACTCCAATCGCTTCACCGCCCTCTTTCTTCTCTTTCGTAGAAGTAATAATATTGAAACTAAAATTCGGATCTTCAATATATTCGTCAATTGAACTTTTATAGGTATAGAAATTGTTTCGAAAAAAAAATGTCAGACCATTTGTTATTAGCCATCATATTTTCTTGCATAAATTACAGAAGAAAAAAAAAAAGTAACGGCGTATTTCATCCGCGTGATGAATACATCAAACGCTTTAAAGAGACGCCATTCCGTGGTCGTGATATGTTTTCCATCAGGCGTCTGTATGCCTCCACTTTGTCACCAGCGGATCGTGCGATGCTTGTGTATATGCCTACTCGTGCGTCAATCACTAAAGTCTCAATCATTCTAGTCAATTGATCGAGAGAAAAATGGACGAGATAAAATGCCGGAATCGCGAAGGGCCGAAGGGAGTGACGTGAAATTCCAAGTATTTTATCGTAACAAGATCCTCTCGTATAGTTATTGCACAAGATTTTCACCCTCTGAGGCATTCTCTAAAGACAAAAACTAGTAGTATAAGTATAAGTAGTTTAACAACGAACAAAAGGGGTACAAAGCCAAAAATGTTGTTAACTCGAGAAGTAATAGTATACGTAACAAAAAAAAAAAAAAAAAAATGCTAATGGATTGACGAAGGGCGAGTATACCCAGATAGAGATCCAGATTCCATTTGATACGGTCGAGCGTGCTCAAAGGGTGAATCAGGTGCGGGTATTTCGGCATTCCATATCTAACTGTCTCGTGGCTTCGAGATAGAGATTTAGCTCAGATAATTCGGGCTCGCTCTTGGTTCCAAGATTAACTCGACTCAAAACCCGCTCAACATTATAATAACTGATATGTATATATTATTATAGAAGTGGAAAATTAAGTGATAAAGGATCCTCCATGCGTGCCTGGAGGAATATAATTGATTCGTTATTCCAGAGGATCGATTATTGACTATATCCTCGAGAGATTTGACGATGAAAAAATAACCGATTTTTTTTTTTCTTATAAACCACGCGAAGTGGCCTTATAACGACTAGACTATTATACCTTCAGGTTATAATCGTCGCTCTTAATCCTGATACTATCAATGACTCTGAGTAATGCGGTTGTAGAAAACGAATGATATATAGGTATAAATATTTGAGGAAAAATGGATGAAGGAGACATCACGAGAATTTAATGCCTCTGCGTGGGTCTAAATTCGTCCATTCCGCAGCTTGCGTGGAATAACTCTGACTATTACATCAACAGTCGAAGATGAAGAAGAAGAACAAGAAGAAGAAGAAGAACAAGAAGACGATGACGACGAGGAAGAGGCATCGGAACTCAGCATATAATCCGCGGTATCATTTGATACACGTTATTGCACACCAAAGATATACGTGTATATTATATAGATAGTTCAGATCATCTATTTCTAATTGAATTGACTATATAGAAAATCCATTTATATACCAACATGTGACTTTAATAATTTACCCTCGCTAACTATACATTTTTTGGAACATTTACAGTCTTTACTTATAAATTGTATATTTGGCATTGCCGTATAGAAATTACCCGTCAATATTGTGCTATAAGACCACTGAAACAATGACATTGTCCTGCCTTTTCTCTCATTTCTCACTATGATTGCGAGATCTGGTTTTGCCCGCGGCCACCTTCACCGCGTTTTCATCCGTACATACATATATAGGTATATACGCCTCGCACTATCGAGCCTCGCCAAAGGCTACATCATGGACACGAAGCTGCTTACTCCGTTGTCTCGAGTACCACTAATCAATTTCACTACTGCCCGTCCGGCACGGAACCGATGGCCCAGCAATTAGGAATGTCTGATTATTATTTATTTATTTATTTATTTTTCTTTTAAATATTGTTAATCATTATAGTCATCCTGGTGCCGTCTGCGTAACTCCAAGTATCGATGTCGGGCATCGCAGTAATGAAGAAGCGGTACCTAGACGTCCGTACCGGTACCTTCCTGGTATCCTTCATCGGGTGAACTTCTTGTAGAACCGAGAACTCGTTTTAGGGCTGAAACTGGGGGTAGTACTGGTACACCCTTTTGCCAAACGCGTATTTGCTTAGCGCCTGGCGGTACGGACGACGCGACTTGGACCGTGTCCACTGATGCTGTCATAGCCGTGATGTCCTTTGGGACGTAACCACCAACTGGGATTCGTTCTTTGGACTCCCATAGACAGTTTGAGTAGAGTAGCTTGTTGTTTTCTACTTCTATACTGTAGCCACCTGAACTGAACGGCTTTACTTCTTCGGCAGAACCACGCCGCGTGTCTCTTATTAAGTCTGGGTTCTCCACCAGCATCAAAGACGTTGTTGAAGAGTAGCATGGCCCTGGGCCAGGTACCGTACGGTTGTTCTCGGTGTAATGGGCGAACGTGTATTCGTTCTCTGTAAAGACGTACGGTTTTTGGACGTAATTTAGATTCAGGGATACTGGGGGCTTTGCCTGGTCGGCAAAGGTAGCAAATGACGTCGTCTCGCTGTTTGCCTCGGGTTTTCTTCGCGACGATGTACCTTCGGCTAAACCGGTACCAGCAACCCCATCTAAACCCACTCCTGGACTTTTTATTTCCTTCAATGGCATTCTTCTCAAACGTATGAATAACACGAGGATAATCAACAGGATAAAGAGAATTAACACAACAAGAGCCGCTGAAATACCGGCTATTTGTCCCGAGCCGAGGGTGGACATTCCTGCAGTTCTCAGCGATACGTGAAGGGTGAAATTAGCCTCCACACTGCCTGCCCTGTTCTCGGCAACGCAGTAAAACTCACTCGAATCAGCTTCCTGGGCATTGGTCAATACCAGGGTGCTCTTCTTCCGTACTTGACCCTCTTCGAAGATCAGTATCTTTTGGAAGCTGTTAAAAGCCGAATGATTCGCAAGCAATCTACCGTTCCAGTACCACTTTATTTGAGCTGGTGGTATCGCGTTTACACGGCAAACTATGCTTGCATTTTCGCCAATCGTCGCCTCGGCGTATCTTGTCACAACGACGAGAACTGGACGGCAGGCAAAATCGTCCACTGTTAATTCCGAGAACATTTTGTTCAGCAATTGCTCTGGTCCACCTCGACACACGGGCGCGACGAGAGTTGGAATGTTCCGTTTGATAAGCCACATTTTTATTTCTCTTAAATGGCAGTCGCAGGTCCAAGGGTTGTCGTGCAAAGCAATGCTGGTCAACTTGTCAAGCGACTCAAAAGTGCTCGAGGATAGATTGACTAAACGATTGTTGTTCAGTTTTAAACTCTCAAGGAGTTCCAGACCGTTGAAGGCCTTCGCGTCTACTTCGCGAATTTTGCAATAAGATATGTCGAGCTTGACGAGATTTGGGGTATACTTCAATGCGTGGGCCGGTACTTTCTGTATCGGATTTGAAGAGAGTATCAAATCTCTTAGGAATTGCGTTTCCGCGAAACTTGCGCCAGGTATTGCAGTTAGCAAATTGTTGCTCAAGTCCAAATCTATGAGATTAGTTAATCCGGCCAAAGCTTCGTTATCGATACGGTCGATGTGACAACCCCGAAGATATAGTCGTTGGAGATTCGTAAGTCCAAGACGTTTGAAAATGTTCTTTTGCAAAACTTTGATTTTATTACCACTCATGTCCAACACTTGAGTTTCCGAATGGATCCACCCGGGTATTGTAGTCAGTGAACGATCCATGCATTCCACCGTCTGTTTGCCACCCTTCCATTTACAAGAACAATCGTCCGAACACTTCTCTCCAAAAGCAACGACTAACATTGCTGAAGCGTAAATAAAATTTAGAAAGTTCATGATGCCACCTTAATTTATCGCGTAATAATTACGCGAACGATATTTCACACCATAACTAAATAAACATCCCGTAACTGGTTTACGGATAAATCATTAGCACGGCGAATCAATTGAATAGTCATTTTCACGACATAAACTCAAATCATATTTTCACATCCGTCTTTAGAATATTATATCTCTCGCGTTTGCTACTCTACGGAGAGTAGCGAGGGTGAAACTATACCAACCCACTGAACAGTCACATTTCGAGTATAACTTGCAGCCCGGAAAGGCGAATCGTTTCATCAAAAGTATCCATTTTTCAAGATATACCGTGATTCGCGACTGCGAACCACTTTTCCACCAACAACACTCGATGCCAAGTGTCGTCGCACGTATCGCGTAACCCTTATCGCGCGAAACGACGCCTCCGATCCCAAGGGTATACCACCTATATACTTATATACCTTATGTCCAACTTTTTCTTCTTTCTACTGGCAAACAACTCACTGGTAACAACCACACTTCGGGGCGATGATTGACCGTATATCTATCTTATATTATGTTAACTATCATACAGACGTAAACGCATACGACATACACACTTTAGAAATATCACGTTCATTATTTTCTATATCACGTAGCAACGAAATGTCTCGCGCACTGGTTTCCGCTAAACCGTGGTAAGTTGAAAGATCACCTTGTGAACATTTTTTTCGTTGAGCGAGTACTTTTTTTTAAATTTAAATAAACCTCATTCGTTTGTTAGTTAATTAATGATTATTCGTTGAAACTTAATATTTTCACAAACAAACAATCACGCGGTGTATATTAAGTTATAGTTATTTATCTACTTATTTTCTTTTAACAAACAATAACGCACAACTAAGCGTTCTCTGACACGAAGTAGGGCGCACCCTTCTCGCAGCTATACCAGCGGATTTCCCCTGTCTCGGTTCGTACTATACTCCCTACCGGAGACTCATCCCCGCTACCAGCTACCACCAACCCCTGAGCACCCCTCTGGCGGACGTAGCTACTAACCCCCCACCACCAACTTGGATAATATGCGCGCGCATCTGTGGAACGTATCGAATGCTACGTCACATTAAAATATACGGTTATTTCACAAAGTGGTTAAATGCACCTACTCTATAGTAAATATGTTTGTATATACCGACGTGCGGACGTAGGTGAGGGACAAATAAGAGGGTGTCGAGAAATATATATGCGTAGGTGAATGTATATCGTATAGGTAATTCAAGGTATATTTTATTTTTTCATTATACGTAGTATATACCTATGTATAGATATATAGATACGTATATTCATTTCGAGTTCGTTTCTTCGACGATCCGGAGAGAGACGAGGTGAGCTTTGACGGGTTTATCTGTCGGCTCAGCTCTGCAGTGTTCCCTCGTCTATATCCGCTGCAGGATGAATCGACGAAGTATATATATATAAGGGAGAAGAACGGGGGTTGTATAGAACGAGAGAAGGGGGCTATACGGGGGGGGGGGTTGGCGTTTATGAAGAAATTCACGTTGAAAGGCCTTTTAGTCCTAATTCAGTGCCTAAATCAATAACCTTTGATTCAACCGCTTCCGGTTGATGGAAGCACTCAAATGGGATCGGGTATAGAGACAGAGAAAGTCGAATTGACTACCCTATACTGATTTCCGAGACACGAAACGGAGCGACACGAACCAACGCGACGCGACGCGACGATTTTACATCTGCAGGAATATTTTTTTTCTCTCGTTTACATGAATTACCGCGGTTGCTGCAGAGGTCTTTAGAAAAAAACGGGTGGTATTTGTTTCAAATCGATCATTTTCTCCCACCCCGTGATGTTTTTATTGAATAATTTAAAAGCGTTTTCTCCCATATATTGTCGCGTGCATATAGTTTAACAACAAATACATTGCGGAGTGTATTATTTGTATCAGAAACCTGATTGCTGGCCAATATATCAATTCTGTTTCATGTATATTCCATATTATTATTATATATATGTATATACCTCGGACATTTGTTTGTACGCCAACTACCCACGAGTCTCGCGATTACCTTTGGTATAGATCGATTTTGATAAGGATATAAAATCTGAAACGTGACACAAACACGCTATTTCTTTGCCTTAATTTTCACAAACAACGATCAACTCGACTTAAAGGGCTTCCCGCACACCCTAAACACGTCCGAGTACAAAAAGATGGTTCCCCGTATATATATATATGTATATTATGTACTAACATACATTATGTGTATGTATTACCTACTTTTTTTCAAATCGTACCTACCTGCAGCTGAAAAGGAAAAAATTATATATCATCTTCTATTGTCGTAGTTTTATTAAAATCCACCCTCAATCATAACAAGACGTCGCGGGTGCCGCTTACTGCCCTCTTACCGCTCCTCGGCGCTTTGTAGGTATATATATGCCTATATTTCTGTTTGTGTTTTCCTCTACTTGTCCCTGAGACTATATATTTCTTCGCCACGCTATAACACCTGTAATAGCCTGCAGACTTCGCAGTTGGTTCGGAAATATTTATGGCAGGTTTTTGGCTCCTCGAGCATCCGAAATCAGGGAGGCTATACCCACCACCACCACCACCTCTCAATCCCCTTTTACTCTTCAACCCTCGCCCCCGCACAACTGATCGTAAAGATTAAAGTGGCAGTTAAGAGTGCGTTCAACGCTATTTACTGCCGGTATTCGGACTTTCTGTCATCGTTCATTTTTTATTTTATTTGATTTTATTTATTCATTTTTCGTTTTTTTTTTCTCATTTCTTCGTTAAATGATCACGTAGCCATAACTCTGCAGCGGTGCAGGGAATCATTACACTCACGATCAGAATATCATATTCTTTGGCTGTACGAATTTACAATATCTACAGAAATGTACATAGTTGATGCAGTCTAGCGAATGGATAACGTTTAGATTGAAATATAAACGCTGTCTACTTTCTACGACAGAAATATCGACGATTTAAATTCATCCAGATTGTCATTTTCTTCTCGATTTTGAATTGCCAATTTTTCTAGTAGTACCTATGGTAGTAGGTATAGTTATAGTAGTAGTAAATATGAATGGAAAAGAAAAACGTATAAAGCAAAATCTGACACGTTCAATAACGATCGTATATATAAAGGTATGTATAAAGGTATATGTAGAGGTACGTACGTATGTATGTATGTAGATATACCTAAGTCGGGGGCGCCAGTCTCAAGTATTCAGTTTAGTATAACCGGGCAGAAAACATTTACTTCACGCGCAACCCTTATATATATATATATATATATATATGCGTAATGCCACAAGCAATGGAACGTTGGTTCCCATCAAAACCCTGCAATTCAGTAGCTGAACTCGGGCAACTACTATACCGACGATACGTTAACGGCCAACGGCACATGACCGTAATGATGAGGGTAATCACTGACGTTCAACATCGAAATTCTAACTTTTGCCTTCGAGATACCCTTCAGCTGCAGCTGACGTATTCCTCCTCCACCCCCAAAAGGGGCGAGCAATATTCAGGCGGTTGAAGGGAACATTATGGATAGGAGCGTGGCATAAGTTTGGGGTGAAGTCCAATTATGATGAAAAAAAAAAAAATGAAAGAAAAAGAAAAGTCAAAAGATCATCCCACCGAACGATTCGTTCGTGGAAATTTGACACGGTTTACACCCCTGCAGGCAGCTCAGCAGTCGGGTGTCTACAGAGTTCTATGGTTTTCATATTTCAGGTGTAACTATACAGGATCTTGAAGGAGGCGTAAGGTTTGTTCGAAATCAGAAAAAGTTTCAATTATTCTTAGTTGATCTTTCTTTAGTAGATGATGGATTACAGAACAGGACTAGTAACCAATTTCATCCAGTATTTACGATGACAAAAGGTACTGATTACAAATATGAATAAAGTATATAAGAAAAAGACTTCGAAATTGAAGAATCTAGAAAAAATTCCAGGAATTTAATTCAGATTTACAAGGCTTTTGGAAAATTCCAGGACCCGCAATATAGTCGGATCTAATTTTTTCATTTTCACAAGATGAATTTTTATTTTTTTTTCTTACTTTATAAAAAGAGATACGTTGAGATTGAAAAATGCTGTTTGCATGAATCACGCGCAGGACAGGAAGCCCCTGACTTTTGTTCTGATATATTTAAATCGCGATTAGGGCAAACGCGACAGTTAGCCAGTGATTGACGATCGATCGAACGGGTATTTTGTATTTGTCAGATGAATTTATTGGCAAATGGATAAACCGGTCCCTAAGCTGACCAGTATAACTAGTATTATCTGATATTCCAGATCTTTACTACGGCAATCAATGAAGTTGGATTACTGTAAAGCCGACGGTCATCACCTGTCCTATTCCCGGTAAAGCCTGTCTAAAACGGGTACCATTTTAGTGGATGATCACGTGACAGATTTCAGATGTAAAGCTAGTGCGCCGAGTACACCGCGCATCAGGTACTTGATTTCGTTTTTTTTTTTTCGTATCAAATCTAGGCAGCGGGAGAAAATCGATTTGAAGTTTTCAAATTTGAACGATATAGAGCAGAAAATAAAAATTTCAGAAACCAACGAGCTGGTCTCTATTATTCAAACTTACGACGCAGATCGTCAAATTTATCGTAAAATACCACGGCTGTAAAATGAAGAAAAATGTTTGGATCAAAATATAATAACGACATCGAGGAGTAATGGAAGTAAATATTTTTATCTTTTCGAGAGTGAAGGTATATACGTAAAAGTATATGGTTCGATAATATACATATACTTGAATCGTATTTACTTCACGACGCAATCCAGGACGCACTTTGATATTTACCTTGAATAATATCGCGAGGTATTTGAATTGAAAGAAAATATTTTCTTCCATACGAGTATATGAATAAATAAGTAGACCACACGGTGTTATATTGAGTCGAAAAATTTATTAAACTAAGAAACGAACGCATCGCAGTTCGATTCTTTTGGAAAATCATTCAATTTTGACATGCAATTTTTTTTTCAAATATATTCATTCATAGATAGGCTGGGTTTACGCCCTAAGATAAGTTGACAAAAATTAAGTGAGAATCATAAACAAAAATTTACGGACGAACCCACCTTTACAATTTGGAAATGAACATTCAATTTTGGAAAAGCTTTTTATCTGTCTTTTCTCGTCATCATTCAGATTTTTCAAACTGATGAATAGAAAAGAAAAGCCTTTATGAAATATTCTTAAAATGAGATTAACTAAAATGCGAAACAATCGCCAGCTGTTGTACATCGTATCTAAAAAGACACATTCATAACTTGACTGAGAAAAAGTCTTTCGAACATGATTTGAAGACTTATAAAAATACAAGTTGCAGCCATTGGTAAAGACGATTGTTCAACAATTCTAGCCTGATGTAAGTGATCGCGAGTTTATTATCGGATTAGAATACACAAATGCGTGGTCGAAGGTGTACTTGGCTGTAATAATTGTTATTTGAAAATCGTGTAAAAATTTGACCAGAGGTTGCAACTCGTAATTGCGATGCTATAGACTTCAGGAAATTGAGATTTCAATTTCACAAAAACGAAGTTTGTATCGATTTTTTAGATGTATTGAAATTTTTTTTTTTAATTATACAATTTTATAAAATAAATGTCGAACCGTACGATACAAACTTGTAATGTGAGATTGAATTTTTCAATTTCTTTTTTTTTTTATATTTTAACTTTAAAAAGTCGTTTGCGCTTTATTCAAGACGAGCAATGAAAATCCGTAAATTAAAATTGCGGAAATTTTGTTTTCGTATGTATATATCATTCAGATTTGGATAATTGTCTTCTTCGTCTTCTTCTTCTTCCTCTTCTTTTACTACTTCTTTTTTCAATTTTATTTTTACTTTTTTGTTTTGCACTATTAGTGACTCATAATTTAATCTGTTGTTCGTTCATTATTCATATACGTATGTATTTTCATCTATTTCATAAAATATAAATTCGTTGACATAATGTTGTTGTTGTTGTTGTTGTTGTTGTTACAGTAGAGATAACGTGTTACACACATTTTTATTGTCAATGCGAGATGATATACATTTGTATACATATGCATAAGTACGAATCAATCAAAATTTGACGTTTGGCACGTGGATCATGTAGGAATATAAACTACATCCGACAAAAGTGAACAAAAAAAAAAAAAGAGAATGAAATAAAGTAAAAGAAATGTCTGTCGTACTTTTTCAATACTTATAATTACGTGCCTGTACAAAAAAATACATACTCGCATTGACGAAATAAAATTTACAATACACTTTTTAGTTCCATCCCATACATACATACCTATATATATAGCAAGTCTCTTTTTTTCGTGGAAAAATTGGGGACTCACTTATTTGTTGGACTCGTAATAAATCACATAGTAACTACAAATTTCCTTCTTTATTTTTCTCTAAATTATTTGTTTAAGGAATATTCCTTCCGGTACAAGGAAAATGATTTATATGACTGAACATCTCCGTTTCGAGAAAAGAATTTTACATTCATTTGTTGTTTCATTTTTCGGATCATTGCTAATTGTGTGCAAGAAGTAAGGATAACAATAAGTCTCATGCAATTGTCAAAGGAAACGAGTGTTTATTGAATAAATCATAAATCAGAGGCTGTTTGTGGTTTTTGTTGAGATTTTTTTTTACGCTCAATAATACTTGGATTTTTTATTTTTCATTTCTATTATAAATGGAGAATCTAATACTGAAATTAGTAAATATAAAATTCTATTTCCTTATTCTTTTTCCTCTCAACAACTTTGTTCATTTGAAAAGAATTGTAACATTTTTTTAAATCCACTTTTGCTATCGCTATATTCTTTCGTCGTAGTCTTATCGCAGCCTCAAATTTTCCATTCATTCATTCATTCATTCATTCATAATTCTAGCATTTCTCTTTTTATCCTTAAAATTCTTCTCGATCCTGAAATCAATAGTTCTTGATCAAAGAACTTACAATAATAATCCGAAAGCTCTGTGCCAAACATGCTTTCAGTAAAGAAAATTGAAAATGCAGGAATGTCATACGATTAGTGACGATTTTTTTTTTCTTTCTCGTTTTTGATTCAACAAAAAAAAAGGAACGTTATAAATGCTGCAGATACGGACATGAAAGACTCATTACGATCATGAATATCATTATATACCTGGAACACGAAATAAATTATCTTAGGATTAAATTGACGCGTTTTGAATAGATCGAAGGGGCATTTTTCACCGAAGGGCCAAAAAAAGAGAAAATAAAAAACATAATTACGAACCTCGAGGAATTATTTTCGAGCTGGGCACCAGGCCGTTTGAAGTGATCTTGGTTTCGGCGATTAAACAAATATCAATCAGCAACCAGCGCTGCGAATGTCTTTTTAATGATATAATTTCAGCTCCTGCAAATCGGGATTCTTTTGACATATACGTGGATAGAATTTGGGACTTTGGCAACTCAACTGTTAGAAATGACTAGTGCAAATCTTCTACGTCATGAGATCAAATCTCATTGTTCATTCTCAAACAATGAGTGCAAGAAATGACACAATTAGAAAAACGCTTTCGATTGGCTGTGGATCCAAATGACAAGATCAAATATGTGATAAAAAATTGGATATCACACGCGGATGCAAAATCGAGGAATGTAATTATTCAGGTCGGTAATCCGGCTTATGCTTCTCGACCTGTTCGTAAACTAGAAAGAAAAGGGGTCAAGTATTTCACGTCCGTATTTGCAACGTAAATAATTTTAAAAAAAAATTTCTTACAACGTCTAATACGATAATAATACGTTGACAAATTTTTTCACTGATAAACATCAACGTATACGGAATACAGGAAAATATTCTTCCTCATATCAAAGATGTACGGATAGCTTGAAGTACATATACATTATACAGTCAAATAACAATAATTCAGCAAAAATTCGCTCCTCAATAATTTCGTTTAACAGAAAAGGAAAAGGATAATTCCAATAAATACTGTCAATATTCAAATACCAAAGACCTAACGCAAAAAAAAAAAAAAAAAACTGCCGGGTTACAAGATTTTATAATCAATTGACCTCTTTTTTCCTAATAATTCACTTTTTACCACGTATACTCGACTTGATATATTCCTGGAAACCCTAAACGATCGTTGACCTTTAGATCTCACTTTGAAATTCATGTATTTCGATCAATTTTCTTCATAACAAGATACCATATTATTCGTCAAGGTGTTTAACGTACATAAGTTATTAAATTTCTTAACAAAAAAACAGATCGCGGGGTCCCCAGCACATTGAAAATACTAATGACTTGGCAGACTATTTTGAAAAGTTGGTCATTCACGTTGAATTGGTAATTTAATATATTGATGGTATGCATTGGTGAGAATCCGTTATCAAATCCTTATATTTATTGATTTTTTATATCAAGTTTGTTTCAAATTCATTTTTCGATTCATTTATTTTTGTATTTTTTAATTTTTTCATTGCTACACAGGAAAACTATTTCAGGATGTAAATCGAAAGGTAACAATTTTAAAACAAAATGTCATGGACGGCAAGAAATGTGTAGTCCGAGAGAAAAATATATAATATATTTGAATGATTTAAAGGGAGCCGTTTGTCCCACTTTTTATTTTATTTTTTATTTGTTTCTTTTTTTTTTTAACTAATATTCATTCGAAGAATACGTATAGGAAATCTTCACCTTTCGTATTAATAATCTGTACATTGACCTGTTCAAAAACTGACCGCGTATCATATTTCCACATGATATGCTGTTTTGGAAAAAAAAAACCAATGAAATATTGATCCAGATAGAGACAAAGAAGGAAAACATACAACGAAAAAATAAACTGGAATTTGTACGTAGAGAAATAGATTTTCTACACGATTTCATGTATCGATCAATTTGGATTAAACATGAAAATATAATTTACTACAAATTCATGATCTACAGGTATCACACCTGTGAAATTTATAGAAATTTTTATACTTTGGTAAATCAAGAGAAACTAAAAGAACATTCAAAGAAACGAAAGAAAATCACCTTACCGAAAATATAATAATTTCTATACATTCAAATGAAACATGAAAGTACTACTGTTTCCGGAATTTTTTTTATTAATTTTTTATTTCCATTAATTTTTCATTTTATTTTATGATCTGCAGTTCTCTTAAATTTTCAGAGGGGGAAGGGGGCAAAGAGAAACTGCATTTGGAAAATTATAGACCGATACGGTCCACACGTGTGATGTAGGAATTTACAAAGAAATTTCGTTCAATTCATTGGTTCTTTAATATTATATTCATTTGAAAATGAAAAAAAAAAAAAAAATGGAAAAAAAAAGATTATTGGATCAAATAATGAAAAATTACATAAATCAGTGGTAAAAATTACCACTTTTAAAAAGAGTATTGGATTTACATTATATGAAGGAGCATTTATGTAACGCAATATCAATATACTGAGATTACGGGGGGGTAGGGGGGGGGGGGGGGTGGAGGGGTTATTGGTAAGAACGGGGAAAAAAATTTGTTTTAATAAAATGATGGATCCTAATGTCATATGCAGTTATTCAACTCTATTGTAAAATTGAAACAGGGGAGGGGCAAAAAAAAAATGTATCATTGTCTTGAGAAATGGAAAAAAAAAATAAATAAACTGCATATTTCGTTTTACACTAACTAAACTTAACAAATAATACTAATACCCATGAAATTTGTTGATTAATCGATAACTCTATCTCTGTATTTGTTTTCTGTTTTGTTTCATATGTTCGTTGACTTTTTTTATACCATGTTATATATATTTTTTTAGGGTACCTGTATATCTGTTTAGTAAATGAAATAAATTTCCATAATCGATATTAATTTGCCAAAAGAAAAAATTTGTTTATAACTATTTTTTTGTATTTTTTTTTGTTTTTTTTTTGTATTTTTTTTTTTGTTTTTTTGTTTTTTGTTTTTTGTTTTATCTTCTTTTTCTTTTCGAAGATACCGACACACAGGAGACGATGGACTCTCCCTGTCTCTCTTTCTCTCATCTCTCTTTCTCTCTCTCTTTCTCTCTTTCTATCTCTCTCCCTCTCTTTATTTCTCACTCTGCAAAAATTTCTTACTTCATAAAGACAAAGTGGAGAAAATTTGAGTTTCTCGATTTGCATTTAAAAAAAAAAAACGTATCAACAACTACCATAATACATAAATTTATCGCCAGATTATGGTAGATGGAACAAGATTAGTTTTCTCAATTCGTAAAGTGAGAAAACTAATCAGTTATTTGGAGAACCGATGATGTTTTTGTTGTTCTCGTTACTTATTTCGTTTGTTTGTTTCGAGTCCATAATAATATGATCTTGGTTATATGGAAACTCGAACAAATCCTTATTAAAAACATTCCAATTAATATATACAGTAGCGTCGATGATTCCGGCGACACTTCTGTATACCATAGAAATCATTGTTTTTTATAACTTTTAATAATTAAGATTGGCTTGCGATATTCAATCGTAGAATTTTGTATATCGATTAACTCCGATCATTCATTTCATCTGTTTCAAAGCTAACAACAACAAAAAACCCAAAGCGGTATTGGATTTTTTTGTTTGTTTTTTTTGTTTTTGTTTTGATTGAAAAAATAGGAACAAAAAATAAATAGTAAATAAATAAACAGCAAGCCAGGAGAATGACACATATACAAATATATGAGATTTGACAATTGATAAATAAATATAAAAGATTGCGATGAGAAAAGAACTAACGTCATCGAGCCACGATGATAACGAATGAAAGTATTTTTCTCTTTCTTTTCTATTTTCAGTCTAAAGAACATTTTTCTTCGACACGTTTATATATTCACGAACACACTCGCATATTATATTCACAATTTATAATTCGCTTGACTCGAAAAGGAGAAGAAAAAAAAATAGGTAAATAAATAAAGTAATTATTTCTTATTATCGAAAGCGACGTTTAAACAGCTGCGAGAAATTGATTCGTTAAATACAATTCTGATCCGCTACGATTTGCATAAAAAATAATCATAATTATGATAACAATAAATAACACAAGTGTAGATATCTTTCCTCTTTTTTTCTTCGTGGTTTCTTTCTTTCTTTCTTATACTATTTTTTTTTCTTTTTTTTTTTTCTCTTATCCAAATCTTGTCTCACGTTGTAACAGCGCGAGTTTATTTACGTATGTACAAATTCTCTCTCTCTATCTCTGTTTTCTCTCAAGATTGGAATTTTTTCATAAGCGAATATTTATTCGAGGCGCGATATATTCTGTCGACGATCTATAGGATCATTCAATTGCACATTCGAAACAGAATTGTATAGCAAAGATTCAACTTCGAACCACTAATCCGAAAGACGTAGGTTTTTTCTTTGGTCGTATTTCTTATATATATATATATATTTTTTTTTCCCCAATATGTATATGAACAAGAATAATTAATATTCATGATTCATGATTATTTTAAGAATACGAGATAACGAGCATGCTTACAAAGTTATCCTTGTTACCAAAAAGAAAACAGAGCGCGTAATATTTTTGTTTGATATTTGTTACAGCGCTCGATAGGATTGTATTTACCTAAATTTTTATATTCGTGTTAAATATATTGCTTTCGGCGATGGATTGTTAATTTTTATTAAAAATATTTAAATCGAGCTCTGCTTGCCTGTGAATGAATTTGGTCGAAAATATAAGAATTATATTTGACCGCCTTGGGTGATTGTTTGTTAATGCCTGGTTTACGATTGCATATACATATATGAGACTTGCAAACATCTGAATAAATGATATCAATTAAAACGAATAAAAATATCGCAAGCCATTCTTATATTAGGTAATTAATTTTAATTTGTTTTCATTTTTTCAGAGTATAAATATTTCGTAATCAACTGTTTGCTTAGTTTATTTTCGTTTTCCTATAATACGTATGTTGATTACGAAATGTTTAACTATTGCCTATTGTTGTTGTTGTTTTTGTTGTTGTGTACGAAGTTTATTTTATAAATCTAAGTCATAGGCTGGTGGTTTAATATAATATATACATATATTTACATATATATATATATATATATTCATTTCTTTTTTCCTATCAGTATATTCGATAACAATGAGACGATGAAATGTAGATTTATTTTATATGTAAACCGTGCAATCTGTTTTCATCATTCTTTTCATTATTTTTATATATTATACACAGTCTGAAAACAAAAAAAAAAAAAAAAAAAAAAAAAAATCCCACGTGGTAAAGTAAAAGAGGACTTTGGATTTCATACAAATTCCCACCAGCCAGTTATTTATAAAAATAATTGTATAAAACTAGTCAATTTTACAACTTCTGACTCTCAATCACAATACTTTACACATAATCAAATCACGTTCAAATGAAAGCGGGAAAAGAAAAAAAAAAAAAAAAAAAACAATTAGAAAAGGAAAATAATAATAATAATAATAATAATAATAAGAGGATCATAATGTACGGTTTTTTCCTTCTTTCAATTTTTTTGATAAAGGTAAAAATAAACACATTTCTTTGAAAGTGATTTGAATTCCAGAGTCGTATGACATTATTAGGCAACAAAATCAAGCCACAATCAACTAGTATTTAATATTTGAATGTAACATTTCGAAAATCGCTGTACGAGAATCGAAAAAGAAAAACAAACAGAAATAAATAAAAATAAAAATAAAAATAGAAATAAAAATAAAAAAGGAATAAATGAATGCATTGTAAGTTTACCATGTGAAGATTGAACGGGCTTATTTATGTATGTAATATAATAGCTGATGCAAAATCGAAATATCATTCAAATAAGAATTATTTCATATCACAAATGCCCTTTTCTTCATTAATTATCTAATTTAATTCATTTCAATTTAATTTTTTGTTTTTTCTATGTTTGTTTGTTTGTTTGTCTGTCTGTTTATTTGTTTCGTTTTGTTTCAACCCCTACGATGAGAAAATAACGTTGAACTTATGAAGCCGTTGTATAAAAATTTTTCTATTAAAATTACGCAGGGTATTTCAGTTTTTTTTTTTCGTTTTTTTTTCTTTTTTGTTTTCATTTTTACTTTTAGTATTTATCCTTATCATTCTTATTATTCTTATTCATATTTATTCATATTATTATTCATATTCATATTATTATCATTATTATTATTATTTACACTCACGTTAAAATGCAATGATCAATTATTACGTTCAATCTTAGTTGTTTGTTTGTTGATGTTGTTGTTGTTGTTGTTGATTATTTCTTTTTCTCTCGTCTTTCTCTTTCTATATATATGTATAATATATTGTGCTCTTGATGATGGCTTGACTCTGATGGTTTTACATTATATATATGTACATGGATAATATGTAATTTATGTACAAAGAATGACATTCCACGCTATAGCACTCGCAACACACGCACACCAATCACTGAGTTTTTTTGTTGTTGTTTTTCTTTTTTCTGCTTTTCACTGAGCAAAGCACAGCAGGCGATTTAATGAAATGCTCAGTTTAGCTGTTTGTTGGTTTTTTTTTCTATTTTTAATATAATATATTTACAAGTATCTAACTTTATTATTCATCGTTCTTCTTATTTCTTTTCGCCCTAAATGATGATGGATGATGTTTAATAATTTTGTTGTGTTGTTTTGTGTTTTTTCATTATTATATTCAAATTGTTTGTTTCTTTTCACTCATCTCCTTCTCTGTTTTTTGTGTTTTTTTTTATTTTTGTTTTTTTTTTTTCCTTTTTCTCTTTACTACTATCTCAAAATCACTTTTTATCTAAATCAATGTTCATAGCACTGTTTCTGTCTTTTTTTTTTGTTTACACTGCTAGGCATTTTTAGTCAACTATTTGTTATCTTCAGACTTAAGTAACTTTTTTTCACACTTATTTTTCTTTCGGTGAGTTCAAAGTAATAATAACTTTCTCTCTCTCTCTCTATATCATATCATATCATTTCAAATCCATATCATATCATATCATTTCATGGGAAAGACATACAATCACTTTTACACACGTCTTTATCATCGTAGTAGTAATAATAATAATCATGCTTTGAGCATTAATTTTCATTTCACATAGTTTGTTTTTTTTGTTGACTCGAAATGTCATCGAAACTACTTAGATACGTTTCCTTCTTCCATAATGCTACTTTCCTCTCCTCTTGATACGTACAAACTTGGATCTATTACCTTGGGTATTGGCTTTATTTCGGTACCAAGTTCTTGCTCAATACGATGCAAGGCAAAACGATCTTCGTAAGTAATTAGATTAATAGCGATACCCAAATGTCCAAATCTACCCGAACGACCGATGCGATGTAAATATGTCTCTGCCATCTTTGGAAAGTCAAAGTTTATTACAACGTTCACAGCCTGCACGTCAATTCCGCGAGTGAACAGATCGCTACAAACCTGTAATTAAGTCACAATACCTTTTTTCACTACCAATTCGTTTGCTTATAAAAATTAAATAAATACTAAAGCGGATCCTTCCGATTCAACAGCTATGCCATAAATAATCATAGAAGCAAAAATAGAAACTAGGACATTTAATTCAGCTAATTTTGTCACTCGGTCGTGAACAAGAATCGCAGGGTTCATAGTTAGGAGTATCAGATATCAGAGGAATTTAGAGGAATCTTGATTTGAAATCAGAGAAGTATCAGAGGGTTGATAAAAATGAGAATACTGGATAATAGAAATGATGTTATTAGGTTTCAAACGGTTTCAAATAGTTTCTGCTACTGATGATGAACAAAGAAATTATTCTGTAATGTCCTATCGGCTAATCCGGATCGAAATTATTGCGAAATCGAATTCCTTCCATGAATTTTCATCAGATTTTTGTGGACTAAAATGAAAAAAGTCCGCGATCAAGCACCAGTAGTTTTTAATTATTCGGCATTTTGGCATTTATCAATAATCCGGTAGTTCACTGTTCATTATTCGGAAATTAAACTAACAATAACGCATTTATAAATTAGAAGTATTTTGTGGATATCGAAAACTTGAAATTCCTAGGTGAAATTATGTGTTTTCAAGTATAATGATTAATAGACCAGCGAAGGCGCTCAAATCGTATGAGTGAGTGAAAAGAACGGTTCTTCAAAATTAATTAAAAATTTAGAGACGAGGGAAAATAACTTGTTGAAAAAAATGTAAAAGGATTTTGGTATAATTAAAGTAAAGCTCATGAACCCTGGAATCGATAGTGATGATAATTTAAGTCAATAAGAAATGTTTTGTGTTGCTCACCAAGTTCCGGCACAATCCTGCGCGGAAGTCATGAAACACGCGATTTCGGTGTGCCTGGGCCATTTTCGCGTGTATGTAGTAACAGCAGTAGCCGAGATCTGTTATTTTCTTAGCGAGTAATTCGACACGTTGTGTTGAATTGCAGAAGATTATGCTTTGTGTTATTTGTAACTGAAAAAACAGAAAAGAAATTCAAATGTTGAGAGTACTTTTTAATTGAATTGAAACAAGCGAGTCAATTCGAGTCGAGTCGAAGAATGATAATAAATACTTTTCTCAATTGAATTGATAATGTTATGTACCTTAGAAAATAGCGTATTAAGGCAGTGAACTTTCTGACGTTCCTGTACAAAAGCATAATATTGTGTCACTCCTTTAAGGGTCAGTTCCTCCATAAGATTAATCTCGTACGGATCTCGCAGATGCTTTTCCATGAATTGCTTTACGGTAAGGGGAAACGTAGCAGAATACAAGAGAATCTGACGTTCTTGCGGTAATCTATGAAAGAAAATTTGTTAATTTCATAATATTAATTAACATTTAGACAACTCCTAAACCTATTTAGCAATTCTTATGGAAATTTTCACAAAGGATTGGGTGGGTTTTCTGGAAAATTTGACTTTTTTGTATCTATTCAAGAAGAATTTGAAGAAATAAGCATTCGTGTTTGATGAACACAATTTTGAACATTCGAATCTTAAGATATTCATCTATTGATTTATTCGTAAGGCCTGATAATGATGCAACAAATAATGCAAAGAAGGAATTGGATTTTTGAAGGAAACTTTTTTACCTGGATATGACGTGATCCAACATCCCCTTGAAATCTTGGGATAAAAGCTTGTCAGCTTCATCCAATACGAGAATTCTGCAATGATCCATATTCGCAACATTTTTATCCATAAGATCGAGGATACGTCCCGGTGTCGCAATTATTACTTGCACTGAAAAACAAAAACAAGATTTCGAGAATACATAAGCGTGATATTAAGACAGAATAGTATCCAACAATCTCTACAAAGAAGCAATAAAAATCTGAGAACCAATTTCCTTGAAAGTTTTCAAAATTTCAAGATTTCAAGCTCTGAAATAAGTTAGAAAAAGAAAAAAGTCAAGAAAACCAATGCAATTCTTACCCTTTTGGTAAATCCTCATAATGTCATCGCGTAGATTAGTCCCTCCAGTAGTGACCATCACCTTAACGTCCATATGCTTTGCAAGTTCAATGCATATCTGTGATGTCTGCAGTGCCAATTCTCTAGTAGGGACTATCACTAATGCTTGAATTACGTCTTTCCGTGGGTCTACCTGCATAGTTATTGAAAAATTCAATTAATTCAATATATAGATTACTGTTTGTCTTTCACATGTCTATACTTGGTGACACGTGCTTCTAATCTCAATTGTTGATCATATCTCATGAAACTGTGCAATTGATGATGGTAATTGATTATTACATTGGCTAAATGATATCTGAGAAATAACAATGATAATAATGAGAGAATTGCCTATTCACCCTTGATGTGAGTAATAACGAACTAGATTGCAAATTTGTCTTATTAGATGTGAAGCTTGATGAATGACTTGATTAAACGCAATAGAAAATAAAGATCTCAAACACAGATGTTTGATTAGTAGAGAAATTTACCACTTTGTGTAGCTGGTGAATTAAAATCAGAATTCAAAATCTCACAATCATCGATATATTGTGTGTCTCAAGTTTTACACATTTCTTAGCAAACTATTCGCTCGATTTCTCTTGCCAGAACGGAGTGTATTAAACTGAAGACACGAGTGTATAGAGGTGCTAGCAATTCCATCAAGATAAGAAAATCTAAATATAACACTATAATACATATGTTGAAACTAGCATTTGTTTATGGCACTCCTCTCGAAAGAAGTCATTTTTCTACAGCTAAATAAGCGACAGTTTTGTGTCGATACCGTTTCTCCAAAAAGATGCTTTCAATAAACAAATTTAGAAAAGCTCATCTTTTCCAATCATATAAAAATCTGTTTGTGTGTTAATTTAACAAGGTTTCAAATGTGTGACGGATCAGTTAACCGATGTTGGACTTTCAAATAATCGATAGCCTTGAGAATTCGATGTTTCAGTTGATCTTGTAACAGCGATACGAAAATTCTGTGATGGAGTTAAGATGAAGGATAGAAACGAAGCCTAGTATTGGCAAACGTTTGAGAGAAGGTTATTTCGGCCTTACCTGTTCTAGAACGGGAATCGAATATGCACCAGTCTTGCCTGTACCATTCTTAGCTCTAGCGAGTACGTCTTTGCCGGAAAGAGCGATTGGGATACTAGCTTCTTGTATTGGCGATGGCTTTTCCCACCCTTTCTCAAAAATACCCATCAACAATTCACGCTTTAGACAAAATTCTTCAAATTCATTGCCACGTGTGTCCGTAACATCCTGTAATTTTCATGTACTACTTTATTACAAGAGCATAATATTCATTTCAATTCGTTTAAACTAACGGTCATGTACTTAAATTCTCAAAGGAATGGTTGATTTATGAAAGCTCAGCGTGAAAGAAGTTTATTTCAATTCCGAGCGATGTAAACAGTAAAATAGTACAAATTCCACATGAATTTCTGAATAAAGATTCCAACTTTCAGAAGACAAAGTTGAATATCGACAAGTTAAAATGTAAATTGTGTTGTTGGTGAAATTTATGGATGTGAATCTGCTGACTGATTAATGATTGTTAATTTTGACTACTGCTTACACTTGTCTTGATGCGTTTGTCTTTGGGCGGAATTTTCAGTTTGGCTTTCCAGCCTATATCGTCCATTTTTTCTAGATCTCCTTTTGGACCCAAGCCGGAATTCATCATGTGATTAGAATTAATATGAGTTTCGGTCATCATATTGCTGGCTTCAAAGTGTCTGATTTCCTGAAAACCAAACAAACGAGACATAAAATTCTTTGACCATGAGTCAGAACTCGAGACTTTGCCAAATGCGGAGAAAATCCATGAAAATTCAGTCTCAAGATTTAGTTAAAGACGCAATACGTGTGGAACTCTTTCTTTTTTCACAATAACAATCGGAATCGGAGCAACTAATAAAACTCTACTAGCTCCGAAATAAGTTTTCTGTGTATTTTCTCTAATAGATTAAATTTTTTACAACCAATAAAATTTTTTCAGTACACACAGTTTTAATTTATGCTTTTTTTTAGTAATTAGTGTAGAAGTAATTAAAAATTTCCAGCAAGGTGTGGATTGAAAATGGGAGGAAAATGTTTATTCTTTCTGGTTAATAATATACAGAGTAATTTTATTTATTGATAGACCGGCTAGAGATCAGTTACAAACCAGAATTACAAAGATTAGTCAAATTTATTGAGGCACATGACAGTGAAAATGGAGACGCAGAGAAAGAAAGACGAATAAAAAAAGGAGTATTCTATTGACTTTGAAGAAAAAGAAAAAAAGAAAGTTCTTCGCAAACAGATAAAATTTAATATACCCAGAATTGTATATGCCTTGAATATGGTTCGAGTAAACCTAAAGGCTGTTTTTCATGGCAAAAAAAAAGAGGAATCCAAAGCTAATCTATGGGTGAAATACTCTTTCGGTTCAATAATAGAGAACCATGTTGATGTTGAGATGTGTTTGTATTTCCAAGCTTAGACTTCCCAGGTTCGAGTTGGTTTGAAATATTATCAGCTTAAGCAAAAGCGGTTACAACTTGATTCAGGTATATGTGTACATACGTAAGTATAAGCCTCAATATTGAATCTGATAGCATTGTTACAACTGTTATTGTTTCGTTTTTTTTTCTTTCTTCATTTTCTGATTTTTCAACGGTTTCTATCTATCATTATTACTAATTAGGTAAAAAAAATTGAAATAAGTCTGAAAGTTCAATATTCAGTTACAACATGATGTTTAGATTATAACATTACTCCGAAAATTGTTTTTACAGAATAAATACCGGAGCAAAATTATTTCTGTTTCACTATGATTGAAAATATCCTAGAGTTATGATATAATGAAAACAGACTCAAGAGATTTGCCCAGTTTTCAAAATTAACTACAAAAGATCAAGTCCTCTCCATCAACGGACAATGTGGAATATGAAAAAAAAAACTGTTAAGTCCACCATTGCTACAAGTTCACAGCTGTATGAATCAGGCTTTAGGCTTATACAAATGGAGGATAGATTTTTTTTTCTTTTTTTTTCTTGTCTCTGTCTCTGTCTTGGTCTCTCCTTTCTCTCCCTCTCCCTCTTCTATCCTGCCTACTTTTTTTGTTTCTCTCATCACTTAAAATGATCTCTGTATTAATCTAACCTATGAATGCGGGGTGAATATTTGATCGAAGAATTTCGAGAGGCCGGTTATGAGTTTTGATGAAATATCGGCGGGATATTAAACGGAGTGAAATAAATAGCGGGTCGAAAGCTGAATCCATTACTGTTACTGTGGCTGCGAGTTCTTTGAACCTTACGGTTTCTAACCGAAATCGAGAAACCGATTTCGCACCACCGAATCTAATAACTAATAGAAAAATATGAACTTCGATCTTGCGATAAGAATGGTAGAACAATTAACGAGGGAGTTGATCTTACCTTGAAATGGATGGATATCGATGCTGAAGACAGCACTCGATTCGGAAACAACACGCCAAAATGGCCGTTCCAATGTCAACTTTGTAGAATCTTGGCTGTACGGCCGCCTCTCCTCCTCGGCAGACTCGTTAACTTCGAAGCACAATGATATTCTTGATATTTTTTCGATAATAACACGAATTAGATACGAAGCTACTGGTTATTTATATCAGTTTTTTTTTTATTAAACAACGGGCAATCAACGCACTGCGTCAACTGCTCCAAATTATTCTTATCTCCGAATATAACACGATGTGTGTCATGAAAAGAATAAAAACACTCGGGGGGAACACAAGCGGTTCTCTTGTGGCGCTCGGTGCGTGGCGTTCCACGAAACCAGTAACAACAGAGTGACTGACTACTGCGCGACACGGATGTCGCCGACGCTCGCTTCTTCCATAGGCGCGCTAATGGCGCGCTTGCACGAATACGACCGAGCGGCTTAAAAACTGACCAATCCCATGCCGTCTGCGTGAAACGGGCGACTCCGATTCGCGTTTGTTACTAGGCGGGAGTTTGCGCCTCAAAATTTTAGATACGGATTGCACCGAATATCCGTTATCATCCACACGTATACTCGATTATTTACATTCACCAAACTTGCAAATGGCGCTTGTTGCATTATAAAATGTTGCACGTTCGAATATCGGGTAAATATGCGACGGTTAAATACTTGCAGGAATAACAAACGAACGTCGAAGGAAAGCGATTCCCGCCGAATTTCGACCGATAGAAATATTTCGGAATACATTTCCGATGTGTCCCCGTTGTCATTCGTTTCTAATTGGTCGTTTCTTTGTCAGTGGGCAATACTTGTTTTGTTTTTTAATATAACCTTACTGTTTTAATGCACTCTTGGATCTATGCCAGTGCATCTATCATGGCCTTGTTTGTCAAACAATATTTTAGAACACATATGTATACTCTCGAGTTGTAAGATTTGTGTATCTACGTGATTCAGCCGGATAATAAAACGAAACGAGAATAAACGGTCTTTCGAAGATTTTTGATCAGCGTCTTTCAATATTGTAAATAAATATGCCACACTGTCTGATCAAGTCTATGACAAGATATCAAAGAACTGATCATCCTCACGATGGTAGGTTTCTCAAAGTGTTTTATTTATTTATCGCAATATTATTCCCAGCTACGTTACTAAAAGTCATATACGTGTTTTCTGGATTCTAGTATATTACAATTTTACGTCATATACCCAATTCTTTTGGTTGCGAATTCACGTTACAGAGAACTGAAAAGAATTTATAGAAAGAGTTCATTTCACGTTAGAATCGATATTTTTGATCACATCCTCTTCGGTCAATTAGTATAAAAAAATATTCACATAATGATCGATCTTTAGCGATTTACTATACTGGGATTACAATCGGAACGACTATTTAAATTTCTTGCAGTAAAACCATTTCAGGCTTCAATCTTACACAAGATAGTACGTTATAATGTCTTCTCAATTATGAACCACGTTTTCATTCGACTATCCAATCCACATACCTGTATTTATCTATATTTGTATACATTCAAAACTCTGTTACGTATTTCGTTGAAAAATTTCTAACGCCATTCGACTCAAGGGACTTTTTTGCGAGTGAAAATAATTTTGAAGAATCTTTGTCCCGCGATCCACTTGCATGTTGTGTAATTTATTGTCTGTTGATTGTTAAAATTAAAGGTTGCGTAAAATAAAGTTCATCTATATGTATAATATACAGCCATGTGTATATTGAATCTAAAAAAGAGTATATCAAAATTGGTTCGACAATTCCAGTGATCTTTTCGCCCCATTTAATCTTGAATGAATATGCAAATGTACGGATGGCCAATCCTTTGAAAAAACCTGAAAATGTCGGAGAATTTTTCGTCCCCCCCCCCCCCCCCCCCCCCCAAATTGGCGGCCACTTCGAATGTGGCATTTTACTTTTCGAACAGTAGAAATAGAGAAGTGATGATCAATCATCGCATATTTTGTGATTCGCAGAAGGTGAAATCTCGAAGTCACTGTTGCCTGCAGGTATATCGGATGCGGGAAGTAGGAGGAAAAGCCAGAGTAAAGAAATGTGTATCAAGTCAAAGAACATGTGGACTTGTCCAAGACTTTCCATCGTCACGCGATACAGTTTTAAAAAAGACAACAGTATGTTATGGAACACATCGATTCCCGAAGAATTAGGCCTGGGAATAGTTGACTGCAGTAATTCTAGCGAAGGTTTATCCGCTGCAGCATCTAACGAATTCAATGGAAGAAAAATACTTTCCGATTCCGGAAAAAACACGATTAATAGAGGAGAGAATTTCAAATCAAACCACCAACAGAAATCGAATCTAGAATATTCGCCCGAGATAGGCGAAAAAAGCGAGGAAAATGTTGATTCGTTAAAAAGTAACTGTGATGATCAGCCATCGTCACCATCGATCTGCTTACCTCAAAACAACGCCTTAATCAAAGCCATGAAATACTTTGACGAGGAAAGGTGTTATCCGGAAATTGGAAACACGCAGACGTGGAAACGTAATAAAGCATTGCACTATTGCCCCTATTGTCGCAAGAGCTTTGATCGTCCCTGGGTATTGAAAGGCCATCTTCGACTTCACACTGGCGAAAGACCCTTCGAGTGTCCAGTCTGCCATAAATCGTTTGCCGATCGGTGGGTGAAAAGTTCAATCATTTCGTCCGAAGACGTAAATTCAATGAGTTGTGAATTTATTTGGGCATTAGTTATAACCGTCTCGTCTGCAATCTCTTCACTTCGAATAGGAACAAAATTGATTTTAGTTTTGATTTGTCAATTTTTCCAGTCCCCACGTATACTCATTCCCTTAGAACCCAATGCAGGATATTCTCGAGATCATACGCAATTGTGTATACAGTTTTAATTTATTTGTACAGAAATGTGTCACTGCCCTTTGCGTTTCAGATATAGTAATTATCTCTCGACCGCGAAGGACTCTCGCTTTGTGCACATTTATGTAGAAAGATATCTTCGACGCCAGGCAATCGAAAAAAAAAAGTTTCTTATTATTTCCAACAGAAACGATCATTTATCGCCATGCCTGAAACTCAGCAAACAATACACAGCTCTGAATTCAATGATTCCTACAAATAAATTTGTTTTCTATTTTATTTCCGGAATCAATGTCTTTATTATATATATTTTTTTCAATTTAGAAAAGGTTTTTGATAACGATAAACAAATCGCGTCGGGATATTATAAAGTTCTGAAAGTATGGAATAAAATATAGAAAAATGGTAAAGTATAGAGAAAGATGTTTTCCCTAATTATCTACGAATGTCAATCTATGTAGATCCAACCTGCGAGCTCATCAACGAACCCGAAATCATCACCAGTGGCAATGGCGATGTGGAGTATGCTTCAAGGCTTTTTCACAGCGAAGATACCTGGAACGTCACTGTCCAGAAGCATGTCGAAAATACAGAATGTCCCAAAGAAGAGAGACTAATTTTACTTAATCCTCGTGCGATAGCAGCATAAAAAAAGAAAAGAAAACCTTCCTACGAATGTGCCAATCACTTGTTACCAATATTTCTTGTTCATAATAAAACGTCCACCAAATGCAAAATATTTCATTACGTTACCCCTCTCGTAATCAATGTACACCTAGCGTAATTGATTCATGAAAGAATTCTGAGTGAACCAATCTTGTTCCGATAGATTATAACAAATCCAGAGCAACCATTGGATACTTCGACATTTCTTTATAGTTTGCAGCTCAGGATCAATTACGCCAGGTATACAGGTATATACGTTCGTGAATGGAGAATGATTTGTTCTTCCATTTTATTCACCAACGAGAACCGACCATTTGATCAGAGTGGATTCAGGTATCATATGAAAGGTAAGTTGGGACGAAAGAGGGACAACTGCCAATTATATTGAAAGTTCAGGAAAAGGTTCTGTTTTTTACATTCGGAGAGTTCAAATCGAATACACAATCAGTGGAAAAACATGATAACTCGAATTCTGATTGTAAACTAATATTAATTTCAACCACTCCACCCTCTAAAGTCTGAATCTTTTGAACTGAAAATTTTGCCATTCGAAGAAAATTGAGTGAAATTCAACTCCAAAAAATAATGACTATTCACTCTAAGGTGAATATACTTCGACTTTTTAGACGTGAAAACTATGTTCGAGAATGTTTAATTATATTTGACCAAATTGCATCGACTGATTATGTTCAGCTGGGGCTGGTCAAAAGACTATAGAAGAAAAAATAAATATAAATAAATTAGTCGAAGCTCTCTGCTCTTCATCTTTGCACATTTATTATCGTTAGGATATATTTGAACGGTTATCCAGGGCTGTTACACGTACAAAGTTCAAATTACGAAGCTGTTTATTTACATTATTTGCCAGGGCACATGTTTCGCTAGCGGCTCCATGCAGCACAAACATGTTACAAGTACAGAGAACTTGTACCGCGTGACCTTTAATATTTTGGTATAGGCTCATTGTGTCCCCGCTCTAAAGTCAGTGTGTAGCCGGCAATTGCAGAGCAGTTGTGTGTGTCCCGTCGTTAACTAGTCAATGTTTTAATCTCACGTGAATTGTTTGTTTAAAAATTTTCCTCTCTTCGTAACTATTATCAATTCTTTGGCGGTGAGTACTTCGCATATTTCTTTATCAAATTTCAAAAAAATCTCGAATTTTTTTTATACATACGAACCAGATTCATCGATATAAATGCCTCAATTGTGGATCATTTTCAAAAACACTTACCTTCCATCATTATCCCATTCTACAATTACAAGTACAAAATTATTGGGTGACCAAATTGAGCCTCGTATGATATTTTATTGCACAGTTAAAGTTATTTACCGTAAATCAATTACGTTTTACACTGAATTTGGATGAGTCGTAATTGTTCAAGAGATGCTGTACCTATAGAATTTTGAAAAACATTTTCAAATGGGATATCGTTAACCGATACTATAGAATCGGTACAAACGTACGTTAGAATTAGCATATCATCTGACGCGGGTGGGGGTCAAAATTTCTAAAGATCAATATGTAGAATGGCCAATACTTTGAATTCCAAAAAAACGAATACTAATAGAGCGACATATAAGATATACGTAATTTTTCGAGTACTACTTTCATCAATCTAGCCTGTTTTATATTTTGAACAAACGCTATTTAAACATTTGTATTTTTAGCCGTTCAAAATTTTGCCCTCACTTTATCCTGAATAGAAAAGTTTTGCCATTATTATTATCTCTATGACAATTTACTGGGAATCGGCTTCTAGCTTGGCACGTGCCAAATATGTCGGTCCAAAGTTCATTTCAAGTTTGTCCTGGACAGATTAGGTATGATTACAAACAGAAGATTCCTGAATCTTCGATTCAAGAATCAGTAAATTGCTATAGCAGTAAGATCGTATTTAGTGTTATCAATACAAATGAATATATCTCTCTATCATCTTCCAACTTCAAACAGAAGCAACTTAGCAATTTTCATATGATATTCTATAAATCATGCTACGTTTTCCAAACCCCAATTCGAATAAATTTTTAGATTTCTAGTAAGACAAAGCGCGATGCAGCTTCTGTTGACTTCTGTATTCATTTGATAATCTTTTACCGGAAATATCAGCTCTCCCATCTCTTAACCGCTCTTTTTCCTCTCGACAATCGAAGCGCAAGTATCTCAGTTGGTCTAGACATCCCGTACAGGACGAATAGCGTAAACCCCATACCTATTTTCCATCTTTTCATCCTTGGCTTCGCTAATTGAAATTAACTAGCAATTTTCAGTTTCCTGCTTACAGATGCGAAACGTAATTCTTGCATTAGTGATCTTTCACTTCTTCCATGGCTGTGTACTTAACGGTAAGTTTCGAACCCTGATTTTTATTCAAACGTTATATGAAATCATTTGTTTCAAAGTACAGAATTTACACAAAATCAACGACATTTTTTCCATAGTAAAAAATTGTACGCAAATGAATCGAAGCCAAATTGAATAATAGTTCAAGGCAATCTCTAGCTATTGATTTTGAATCGTTGAAGAGAAAAAAAATTTGAATATCATCGCCGTTCGTAATTCCTATTCCTAATCGCTCGACATATTTCTTATGCTTACCCGCCCAGGATAAAGTATCATAATATAGATGGGCTTGAATGTCCGCAAGCCTATCATTCATCGATATTTAGGTACAGCTGGCTAGATTTGGAATTTTTCTTCATTGTCTTTCCAGGATACGTTGTTGGCTCGATCCGTTTTGTTTTTTTATTTGAATGAATAAATTTTCAGAATTCAAATGCGAAAAACCGAACTGGTTCCAATGCGACAATGGCAGATGTATAAGTCACAGTTTCGAATGTGACGGTGAAGATGATTGCAGAGATTTCTCGGACGAAAAAAATTGCGCAGGATTCAAGGTGTGTATTTAGTCGAGAAGTAATTGTCCCACAAAAACTTCAGCTCTCATAACAGGACCTTTATAATAAAACGTCGATTAAGATTCTGGAACATATAAATGATAACGAAGATAACGATTATCGATTTCTCCTCATGTTATACATACAATTATGACTCGAAAATTTCATTCTTGTGTCATGTGGACATTCAAATTAACACTTGATTCGCGTTATCGAACAGTTTAAGCCCGATGTGGAATGTGCCCCCGAAGAATTTCGATGCTTGGACAACATGTGCATTCCAGAAGAATTCGTTTGCGATGGCAATCACGATTGCATGGATTCAAGTGACGAGATTCTTGGCTGTACCAAAGACGTAAGATGCGTTACCATAAGCTATTCCATTCTCTACTTTCGCTGATTTGTTCAAATAGCAATTTGAGAGTTCAGAACAAAGATTGTCTGACCGGACAATATGAAAAATTCAGACGGAAACACTTTTTTAGTTTATTTTAACTACTCGAAGGTGTAAAAAAATGTTATATTAGCGGTTACTCGAACCCTTCTGCTTCTAATTCCTTCAATACTGATTAGGTGCATTTGATACTGTCAAACTGTCCATATTTCGTCGTAATTTATTATTATCCGTTTGTAACCCACGGGTATTTCCTTTTCGCAGAAAAAATGCGATGGATATAAGTGCAAAAACGGATACTGCATATTATCGGAATGGAAATGCGATGGTACCAATGATTGTGGAGATAACAGCGACGAACTGGATTGCTGTAAGTAAATGTTTTCCTTCGAATGCGACTTGCTCACTTTGTTTGAAACAAAACATTTCTTTTTTAAACTTTTTCTCATTGTCAGTCATTCTATACAAATTGACTAATAAAGTGAAGAGATAAAAATATCACCCGATAACGCGTTAGGACGATAATTTACGATAATTTACGTATCTCCCCATAAAGAAAATACTTCTCATATATTTATCTTTACATGCGGTAGGACTAACTATCACGTTTGTGATAAGGACACGGAGATTACCCCATGTCAATAAGCAAGAAATAAAATAATCACGTTATAATGACCTTCTATCAACAGTTCACAAACTAACACCAGAAGAGTGTACACCGCAGAAGGGATACTTTTTGTGCGGAAGTCAGGAGTGCATCTCGTTAAGCAACGCTTGTGATAACAAAAAGGATTGTCCCGATGGTAGTGACGAGGATATCGTGGGATGCAAAACTGGTAAGGAACCAATACTTTAAAAATATCCAATTTTGACGGTCAGAAATTCAAATCGAGAGGAAAACGCATTCCAAAAATTTGAATTTTAAACACGCAATTATCATGTTTATCTCGATTGTTAATTAAGACATCAAGGGATTATAGAATTAGAACTCGACACACGATTTACTCGCCATTTTCTTCGTTGCATAAATGATAGAAAAAAAAGGAATCAAAATAAAAAATTGAAACAGAATTTGAATTTTGAGAACGTCAACAGTTTGTATTGGTCTTTCTCGTAAATTAACAGGATTCTAGTTTTGGAACTCGATCCGCAATTCACGAAAAATTTCTTCGTCAAAGAAAACGAAGAAAAATCGAATAAGAATTTGAATTTTAGAAGTGCCATTCCGTTCTTTCTCTTTTTTTTGTTGTTGATTTGGTAACAATTTTCTTCGCTCATTGTGGACCAACATATACATACGTGTAATGAAAGTTCAAAACGACCGTTTAGTTAACGACGCGTGTGAGTAGATATGTGTGTTATAGGTATAGGTGACGCAGAGTCGTTCACCGTCTCTGTCATTTCCTGTGTAATTCCCTGCGTATAAACTGATCCCATCCGCTGACTGAAGAACCGATTTGCTTGTGAGCGTGATCAATGTTGTTACATACATGCGTAGAAGTGATAAGCGATTTTAAACATTGTCTAATGACTATCAATTACTGAGTATCAAAAATCTAGATTGATCTTCATAATTATTGCTAATCGCAAGTCAAAGAACTCGGCAATTCCTGTATAGTTACGGCTTTGAAAATTTATTGCTCGATGCTTCAACCCTAAATTCGAAGAATATAGAAACTGCAAACTTTTAAAACTTTTATTCAGATTTTTTAGATTTTCAAGTCTACTGACTCGACCTACAATTAATTGGAATATCATTGTCGTTAATTCCAGCTGAACAGCAATGTAACGCTACAATCTGCAACCATAACTGCAACAAGACGCCGAGGGGTGCTGTGTGCTCTTGTCACACTGGTTTCGAACTTTTCCATGATCGAGTTTGCGTTGGTGAGTATCCAAAAGTTCTTTATCGATTTTGAACGAAATTATTTCCCGTAGCAAGACGCAATTACGCAGTTGAATTTGATAATTCCCCATTGCAGGGTAACCGAAATCAGAAAAACCGTTTTTTTTTTTTTTTGTTTTTTTCAAGTTCAGGCTGTCTTGATTCCCTCGAAGTTCAATTTTACTTCTACTAAATTACAGATATAAACGAATGCGATACCATCTATGGAATTTGCGATCAAAACTGTGAAAATCTCGAAGGTTCGTACAAATGCAGCTGCGATGACGACTACGTTTTGCAGGATGACGCGAAGACTTGTAAAGCAGATGGTAAGAATTAATTCATATTATGCTTTCGATGCGACATGCCGCGCGCAAATACTTCACCCCCGAAAAACTATGGATCTAATAGATTTTTATGGGTTATTTATTACACAGCCGGCGAAGCTCTGATGATTTATGCATCAAAGACCGACATTCGCGGTTTGTACCTTACCTCACAAGTCATGTTTTACGTTGCTCGAAAACTTCAGCACGTTGTTGGCGTATCCTTGGACACCGACTACGTGTATTGGTCCAATGTTCAAGTTGGAAATGAAGTAATTGTACGAAGTAAGGAGGACGGATCGGATCTAGAAGTCATTGTAACTGCAGGTAAACAGCTGCGAAATTATTCTCTATATGAAAAAATACCTAACAATGCAGTTGATTCCTTTTTAAAATTTTGACTGAAATGGGGTGTTTCAGAATTTGTGACGCGATTATTTTACGGGGGGGTCGATCCTGGTCGGAATTGAGATAGAATTTTCCTTCTTTTTTTCGAATAGCAATTTTTAAACGAGTTAAAACACCAAGAATATATACAATAGATTAAAATGGGTGGAATCAGTTTTCTTGCGGCAATTAATCAAAGAATGATGATTTTAGATTAAAATGACTATAATCATTCAATTTTGAATTTTGATGGGGTTTAAAGAAAATCTAACAAAATTTCTTTTTCCGATCATGTACGGAGACAAAATCGTGCGAAAAATTGAAAGAAAATTAGTTACTATACGCAAATTTAATATAGATCCCAGTTCCAACGAGGTAAGTCGTGAAAAAAAAATTTCTCACATCGAAAAAAAAAACAAAAATAACTGCGGAAACGACGATCCCAAATTTGACGAATATTGTAAAAAGTTACCTTTTTTTTTTTTGTTTACGATATGAAGAGAAAAACAAGATCATTTCTGGAAAGAATGACTGGAGGAATTTCGATAATTATTTCGACAAAGATATTGTGAAATGTGTAAATACTTCAGTATCTAAATCGTCGCGATTTCGGTTTTCGTTAACAATCGTGATCAGTTTTCGTTATCTGCAGAAAAATTGATCCTTTATATGAACTTCAATAGGTCTAGGAGCACCGGAGGATATAGCCGTTGATTGGGTCACCAGTAACGTCTACTTCACCGATGGCCAAATGAAACACATCGCAGTTTGTACCAACAACGGTTCAACGTGTACAGTGATCGTGAGCGAAAACGCCGACAAGCCAAGAGGGATTAGTTTGCTGCCATCGAAGGGGTAAGAGCGATAATTATACCCCCTAATTGAATTTTTTATTTTTTTTTTTGGTTTCAATCGTCTAAAACATGTTTTTTTCCATTTCTTTCTGTACTTTTCTTCTGAATTTTTTTTTCGTCTGATAATCTCTGTTTTACTCAAGATTGAAATCCCAGCAATTTTCCTCAGAAAATTTCTTTTTTGTAGGGAAAAAAACTCCCACCATTTCTTTTCTTTTTCCAATTAATATGGAATTTCATTGGAAAGTTGCGATTCAATAATATGCCTAACATAAGTGAATTTTGATCCCGATTTCGTGGAGGATTTACCCTGTGAAAAGTTTTTTTTCTAAAATTCTGAATCATTCTGTCGAACAAGTGTTGGAATAATTCTTTTCGAATCTGTAGAGAAATGTTTTGGAGTGACTGGGGTGAAAAGCCACACATTTCCAAGGCTCAAATGGATGGAAAAAACATCTCGCCATTTATCACGGAGAATATAATCTGGCCAAACGGATTGACAATTGATTATCAGAGTCATCGATTGTATTGGGTTGACGCTAAACTTAGTACCATAGAAACTGTCAAGCTGGATGGAAGTGATCGAAGAGTAAGTTTCCAATTTCTGTCTATAACTATAACGGCGTATTGTTATTCATTTGATAATTTTGTGAAATTTTTTTTGGTTTCTCGAAAATTTATAGATCGTTCTACACGCGGTAGCGAAACATCCATATTCCATAGCCATTTTTGAGAACAAATTGTACTGGAGCGATTGGAAAACCAAGAGCATTCAGTCCTGCAATAAATTTACCGGAAAAGGACATACCACTGTTGTAAAAGAGAAGAAATCTATCTACGGGATACACATATATCACTCGGTTTTAAAGCCAAAGGTAATTGCTTAGAGGAGATCTGCCGGAATTTGTAATTCTTTCTTGTAAATTGCCAACGATTGAATCTACGAATACATTTCGTAGCTTATATTGATCCCTAAAACATGTACGGACGATCTCAACCCGATTAGAAAACCATAATCAGAGCACATGGTGAGATTTTCGAAAAAAAAAGTCTGGTTTTAAGGATAACTATCTACCGATTGCTTCAAATCTTTTCAAAATTTCACAAATACGCATATTTCGAGCTGGGAAACGTGTGTGTGAAGCCTAAATTGCAAATTACCATTTTTTTAGGACCTTGCATAATATATTTCAGATTCACTTATACTTTTGATAATACAAACATCGACGAAATTGATGCCAAAATTCACAGAAAACGAAAAGATGTGAAGTTTTGATTTTCGGACTGTCAGAAATTATGTAGTTTTGAGTAACTTGCATTCCTTGGGTCAACATATTAATGATTCTCGTAAAAAAAAGACTGCGAGTGTGAAAATGAAAAAAAAAACCCGCAGTTTAACACCAATTCTTTATTTTTTCAGATGCCAAATCCATGTAGCCACGGATTCTGTTCGCACATTTGTTTGCTGGCTCCAAACTCAACTTATTCTTGCGGTTGTCCAGCTGACAAAGTACTCAGCCTTGATCAGCACAGTTGTCGAGGTATGGAATTGAATTTTTCAATTCCAATTCAATTCAATTTGGTCCAATGAATGAAATTTTTTATAATTTTCTCTCATTTTTATTTCATTTGGCATTCGTAAAACTCGTTCAATCATTACGATAGATTCAAACTATTCCCTTTACCGATATTTTTTCAGTTAATCAAAAAGAGAAGAAAATTATGGTCGGTGCTGGTCACATGTTCATACAAGTTCATCATGAAGTTTTGGGAAGACCAAAACTCTCCCTTTATATTTTGTACCAGGACATCACCGCCCTCGCTTACGATCCGGCAACTGGTAAGCCGAATTTGATTTTTGTTTTTTTGTTTTTTGATCTCATCAAGTTCAGAAAATTTTTTAACTTATAATTAAACGACAAAATATGACATTTTTGTATTATTTTCATATGTTGTCATCGACGATGTTACCAGTTGTGAGGGAATTCTAATTTTCTATACTTGTCTTTTTTCGACTAGGTGACATTTTCGCTAGTGATCGATTGCGAAATGTGATATTCCGATACGATCCAGCAACCCATGCAACAACGAATTTGATTACGACGAAGATCGGTAACGTTGGTGGTATGGCCTTTGATCATCTTGGAAGAAACTTGTACTGGTGTGATACCATACTCAAGAAAATCGAAGTTTATAGTATATACTCTGGGGAGAGAATTACTTTGAATGAAGAACGACTCGAAGAAATCCCAATGGACTTGGCAGTTATTCCCGAATATGGGTAAGACCATTTCAAATTTCGATAATATCATTTACTACAATTTTTCAAATCATTTGTCCGCAAATTCACCTTCTTCTACTTCTAAAAATAATTGTTCGATAATTTCCTAGAGAACCTGCTGCTCTGCATTTTCTTACAAAAAATATTTCTTTCAAAATATAATCAACGAGCACGACAATCTTGATTGATTTTAATTGATTTTTTTATAATTTTTTATTGTATTGAATTGACAATTGAAAAAAAAAATGACTAATCGTTCAAATTAAAAGATGTTTGAAATTTTTTTTACCAATTTTCCTAAACTGCAAATCCGCAATTCCTGACTCACAATTATTTCACGTCGATATATTTCATGCCATAGTTTGCTCTACGTCGTTTTCAAATCATCCGGTCACATTCACATCGACAAAATGCAAATGACCGGACGTGGCAGTAGATCGCATATAATTGAATCCGGTTTGATTGGACCATCTGTATCAATCACGTACGATTCACACCTGGCTCGTGTTTTCTGGGCTGATGAAGGAACTGGGATGATAGAAAGTACTTCGTTCGAAGGTATTTCATACTTCCTCCTAAAATTTCATACTTTGCAAACAAGATATCGGCACTCGTATACAATATACGGTGAATTGATTAATTTTATGTATTTTAATTGTAGGCAAAGACAGACATCAATTCAGAACAAAGCTAAAGTCACCAATGAGCCTGGCCATTATTGGAAATGAGATATTTTGGACATCCTACGGTTCTTTGCGTCTATATTGGGCTGATAAAACCGGCGAAATTCCTGGTGAAAAGAAAATTACTCTAGGTGCGTTGACGATTGTCGTTAAAGTGGTGAAAATCCCTAAAGTTTTATCTCCGGAATTTATTCACTACACCCTGCAGATAATTTAATCGCCAATTTTTTATCGTAGGACTTCCTCCGAACATGGGAACGATGCATTTGGTCGCTATGACCGGAAATTCTGAACCAACGCAACATCCTTGCCTCAATAAGAACGGTGGATGTTCTCACATTTGCCTCGTTGTTACCGATCAATTGCATGTGAGTAAAATTCACGATCAAAATTTTTGTCTCGAGATAACTTCGCATAATTTTTACAAGAAATAGACGTTCGTCCAAATCTTCGTATACTTTCGAATCTGTTAGTCACATAGTCTGTTCCCTGCATTATTCTCCTATCTGAAAACGGAAATAACAATTACTGGCAATATTTTTCATCGCTATATTCCCAAGGAAAATTGTCTACTACTTGCAAAATTTCGACACCTTTTGAGGGGAATATGAACTTTTCGTAATTACGAGTTTTTTTTTTTTGTTTTTTTTTCATTTTTCTTTTGAAACTGCAATTTATTCTTGAAAATTTTTACAATTTCGATTTGTGCACATTTTGTTGTGAAATTTCCAAGGAACTATGATATTGACAATGAATTCCTACGACCAATTTTATTGTATTCGAAATTGCATAATTCAGTTTCATGTTGTTCATTTTGTTTAAATACCAGTGATTTTGATTTTGACATCGAGTTTCGAAAAAAATTCTATTGTACTCCAAAATTTTTGCAGACTTGTTCTTGTCCTACTGAAATGATGCTGGATCGCGATAATAGAAGTTGTGTAACTCACCGAAGCTGCAAAATTTACGAGATGAAATGTACGTCCGATAACAGCTGCATCGACAAATTGAAATGGTGAGATTTCGTTGGCTGTGCTATATTCATATGATTAGACCTATGGTATAATTATAGTTTCTTCCACAAAATGTATTCTCTATTATTTCAGGTGTGACGGATTCAAGGATTGCCCGACTGGCGAAGACGAAACGGACTGTCACAAACCTGTGATTTGTGGAATTGATCATTTCGCATGTGGCAGTGGGGAATGCGTTCACAACAGTAAATTATGCGACTCGAATTACGATTGCAGTGATCGTTCCGACGAAGAAGATTGTTCAGTAAAATCCTGCGATAAAGGTATAATGGAATAATCAAATAATATGAAAAAAACAAATCCACATTAATTAACATATCACTTCTCGTCTATATTCTTTGGTATTTCAGATAAATTCCAATGCAAACGTACTGGTAACTGCATTTCAAAATTCTCCGTCTGCAATGGACGCGCTGATTGCCCTGACGGTTCAGACGAAGAAAACTGCAAAAATCACACTTGCAATCCAAAAATATCTTTCACATGCAAAAACGGTGGATGCATACCGAAATTCTGGGAATGCGATGGACAGGTGAGTTTAGAAAAAGCTAATATGCCTTAAATTTTAGCGATTTTTTTTTTATGATCGATCATTTCACAATGAAATCTAATTCTGATGATTATTTTCAACGTAGGTTGATTGCGAGGACGGATCTGACGAGTATGGACAATGTGGGGCGACCACATGCAGTCCAAAGATGTTCACGTGCCAGAATTCTCGTTGTATCGATAAAGTACTGGTATGCAATTTCGTCGACGACTGCGGGGATGATTCCGACGAACAACAATGTTCGGATAATGGAAAAGACGTCCATACTACTTGCGGAGAAGATGAGTTTCGCTGCATGGGAACAAACAAATGTGTTTCAATCAGTGTCAGGTGAGAATTATCTATCGGAAGATCGTTTTTAAAACAATTGCCGCGGGTCTTGGGCTTTTTGAGGTAGAGTTTGGGAAATCGAACCATTCAAGTTGAGTAATTTTTTCAGAGATCACTTTTTGAATCCTGTTTATTATGGAAATAGGCGTAATTTGTGTTCGGAATGCTTCAAACTTTCCCATTATTGACAATTTTCAAATTTTACAACAAATCCCTCAAAAAATTGTCAAACTTGAATTTATCAATTCACCTATTACCCAAAAATGACTCATTTATTGAAAGCTTGATAACTTTTCTGTCCTGGAATGTCTATTCGTGAGTTTTTAGTAATTCCGTGGACACTCTCTCCCATTATTGGCAATTTTCAAAATCTAGCAAATACTCCCGCAAAAAATTGTCAAACTTGAATCGATAAATCGATCTTTTTCCGAAAAATGACTCGATTGTTGAAAGCTTCATAACTTTTCTGACCTGGAATTTCAATTCATGAACTCTGAGTAATTTCGTAGACATTTTTTTGCCCAATTATTGTGAGTATATTATACGTATGTAATAATAATTTTGTGTTTTTTTTTCTACAGATGTGACCATGTGAACGATTGCCCATTGAAGGACGACGAACTCCTGTGCACAGATTGTGAAAATAGCGAATTTACCTGTAGAAATCAAAAGTGTATTCCTCACGCTTGGGTCTGTGATCGTGCTGATGATTGCGGTGATCAATCAGACGAAAAGGACTGCGAGACACAAGTTACCGAGAGTCTATCGAACGGTGGGGAATCGATACACTGTGAAGAATTCAGATGCCTGACCGGGAAATGCATCCCTTACGCTAGCGTTTGCAACGGAATCGCAGATTGCTACGATCACAGTGACGAAGATGGAAAATGCGGTGAGTTTTGCGAAATCGAACGAATTCAAAAATTTGAATCTCGCTCTAGTTCTTTTCGTGAAAAGATTCGACTTATTCAAGAAATTCAGTTCTACGACGGTTCGGAAAATCGCCAATACATTTCTGCCTTTTTTTTTTAGCAATTTTATAAATTTTCAAGATCTTAATTATTGCAAAAATCAAATATTTGTTTTTCCCAATACCAGAATACCATAACCATAATATTCTCTATTAGATTTAATACTTCGGCAACTTGATTAACTGAATTCTAGTTTCATCAATCAATCTTCTATTATCAAAATCTGTTCTTTAGTTTAAAAATGATGGATATATCTTATCCCAGCAAATTTTTATCCATAAACCTTCTTGATTGAAGGACCAAATTTGAAAACATACGGATAAATGATCAATCATCGTCTATTCCAACGAAACGTTTCTTCTTCCTGCTTCATTCTGTATATGATTTTATTTATTCTTTCGCATTATTATTGAATTTTACGGAATTTCGGATATTTTCAGATACCGCATGTGCACCGACGAATCCTTGCAAAGGAATTTGTTACAAGTCACCATCAGGTCCAGTTTGTGGATGTGCCGAAGGCTACAAGCTGCAAAGTGACGGTTTTGATTGCGAAGACATCGATGAGTGCGAGCTGGGCTTGTGTTCACAGATTTGTCGAAATACAATAGGATCTTACTCGTGTTCGTGTTTCGATGGATTCTACGGGGATGGAAAAATCTGCAAAGCAACTGGTAATAAACTACGCAACACAATCTCTATTTTCATCATTTTATTTTTTATTTTTTCAAGTTTATTTTTCACTTTCATCATTTTTGCAAATAGCGAAAGATAGAAAGAATATAGAAATTTGTACAGGAATAATTATCAAATAAAATGAATAATCCCTCAGGAGCTCCCATGGAAATAATAATAGCGACGAAAAATGATATCAGAAGAATTTCTCACTCGCTCAACTCGGTGGAAGTCATTTACAACGAGCCTAATCTTGACATTGGGATAAACAGCATCGACATGAGTATTGCTAGAAACATTGTCTACTGGAGCACAGGTAAGACATGGATCTGTTTCACCAAAAATAAAATGTACTCAATCTAACCAAGAGAAAATACTTGGATTTTATAACAAACATGGAAGATGTTAAGTATGAATACAAAATTTTCTTGTTCTTGCTTCAAATTTGAATCGTTTGAATCTTTTGAGCTAAGTAGGGCTGTTTAGAAATTCAAAAACTGTGGTGATTTGGCTTTAAATTGTTTGACCGATAAAAGTAAAAAAAAAAAATGTATGGAAAAAAGTATAGCTCAGTACTAATGGCTTCGAAATTGTGGTATTCTGAAAGAATAATTCCAGATTCTAGCAGTGATGGATAGATGAGATTGTGTTTTAACATCTGTTCTTTCAATATGTTACATTTCAGATGAGACTGGAACGATCTTTCAACTATCATTGGAAACGATGGAAAGAAAAAACGTAACCAATATTGGCAAACCGAAAGTTCTTTCCGTAGATTGGACAACCGACAACGTCTATTTTTACGATAGTGAGAGTAGACACAGTATCAAGGTGAGTTTTATTAAAAATAATCGAATAAACAATGTGAATGTCAAATTTGAAATTTCGCTCCGATCGAAAAATTGTTCAGTCTAGAAAACTCTGTTTTCATCAGGATCTCTATTTCCGTTTTCTAACTTCAATTTTTTTTTTTTTTTTTTTTTCTTATGTCAAACTCTTAGGTCTGCAATTTAGAAGAGCGAAAATGCGCGCACGTTATCTACGTAGAATCTGCAACCGCAGTAAACGCCCTGGCTGTGGATCCGAAGCATAGGTAATTTAGAAAAATTAAACTCATATCATATGAAATTAGAAATCAATCTCAAAAAAGCATCTTGAAGTACCTAATCAAAGAAACTAGAATCATGATTACATTATTGTCAGTGATCATCAAGTTTTCTTTCGTGTTTAGCGATTACCAGATTATGCCATATTTTTGCCCTACAACAATAAGTTATTGTCTATTATTAATATAATTATCGATTCATTTCTCTGCCCAGCTTTATTTTCTGGGGACAGACGGACTCTTGGTTGTACAACAATCCATCCAGTGAAATTTGTCGAGCTGATATGACGGGGAAAAATCGTACCTCTATAGCTTCAAAACAAATTGGAATTGTTAGTGGACTTGCCCTGGATCATTCGAGAGGACGTTTGTACTGGTCGGATCGACATTTGCAACTTATCGAAAGCTCCGATTTGAACGGAAATGACCGGAGGATCTTGTTATACTCTAACGTGAGTATAACCATAAGAATTTTTCGTATTTCCGGTTAGATTCGAATTACCTATTAAAAATTTACACATTCAAAAAAATCATTTGAAACTTTCGAATAATTCATGGGAAAACTAAAAATCCTATACATACAATCTCATATGGGAATTCGAAACAGATTATAATAAATTCCTATGGGTGTACGTGCCAATTTTCAATAGGGATGTATGGGATTCTCTACAGTCCTTTCTTGTGCATGAATTATGCATCACCTATAGTTTACACGGCCGTGAAAAAAAATAAAAAGGCTTTGAAGAATTTATACTGAACATTATTATTCGGTTTCTTCGGTTCTACAGAAAAAAGTTCTTATTGAAAAATGAAAAATTCATTATGAATTTCGATTTGCTATATCTCATCTCTGTGATTTTAAAATTGGCAATTCCGGAGTACAGGATTCGTAATTAGCGGTTTCGGAAACTTTCAAGAATCGATTTTCGTGGAAATTGCAGCCATTGTTATAGAGCATTTTGAACTTGCTCCATAATACGGAATTCATCATTGAGAACTACGTCTTTATTAAAAATTCCCTGAGTCGTTGATCGGTGATAAATGAATTGCATAAGTTATATGCCAACTAAAGGGTCAAATCGCTAATTGTAACTGAAAAATTACATTTTGTTTCAGGTCCATCGTCCAGTTGGTTTGAGCTTATTCGAGGATTCGTTTTTCTGGCTGACTTCGGGTACAGGGCAAATGACGATCTGTTCTTTGTTCGGTAGTAATCAAACTTGCAAAAAAGTTAAGATCAGCTCGTTCAATAGCGAGCAACACTTCACGATTATGCATCAGACAAGACAACCGTCAGGTAAAAATACATCGCCACTTTATTTTACAACGATATATTAAACTTCGTAGATCTATATCTTCCCTGGTAAAAAAAAAATTTTACACTTTCTGGAGTCTACGGATTTTCAAGAAAATTCGGACTCTTCGTAGTTTTTCACGGTCTATTGTCACATTTTTCTAAACTTTTCGAAAAGAATGACGATTTTCAAAATCAGAAACTACAAAAATCCACAAATTTTCATGTAAAACTATAAAATATTCGAATTTTCCTTAAAAGTTGAAAAAATTTGAAACTGAAGACATTGTCAAGTTAAATATTGCTCAACGTTTTTGATTTTTATCAAACTTTCGTCACGAGATTGTTTCAGTTTGTTTCTTATCGTAAATTGCTTATTTCTTACAGTTGATTTTTTACTAACCATTTCACTAATTTGGTTTGATTGATTTCTCCTAATTCAATTTTCCAGTACCAAATGTTTGCGAAGAACACAAATGTAATTACATGTGTGTATCGAACAACGGAGAGCTCGGATGTCTGTGTCAAAATGGCACGACAGTATCAATCGACGAAAAATGCATCAACACCACTTCGCTTCTGACACCTCAATTTGGAGAAACTGATAAAAATTCGAAAACTGATGGCAGTTACGTTTCTGGAGTAATGAGCGCCATGTTCATCTGTCTTATTTTACTTACTGCTTATTACTGCTACCAGCAAAAGAAAAAGGAACCCAGTAAATGCGACATGAGGTAAGTTTTTACAAATTCAAAGTATCTCTTGCGTTTTTGTTGCGTTTTTTTTCATAGAAAAACTGGATTCATTTAAATCATAGTTCAATTAGTCGACCTATTTATTTCCGCTCGGAGCACGTTTCGATACATTTGATCGTGGAGCAAATAACTAAAAAAAATTGGATCTGAAATACAGTCAATCAAAATAGGGTATTGCTTCATAAAATCACACGGAAATTGCCTTCGAGTTGATGAATTTTCGGTTGAAATTAGTTTGCCCAACGAGCAAAATATTACCAATCATGTTTAACAGTTTTATGAATTTTAACCCTTCGATGGCAATCTATGAAGATATCGTCGTATCTGACTTTATGCGGCACTTCGTTTCGTTTCTACCCGTTTTGCATTGTTTCTGAATTTCTATTTGTTATTTTGCTTGAACATTGTGGAATGAAAACTGCTGGAATATTGAGATAAGACCCAAAACTGATTCCCTGATTTTTTTAACGAATTTTTGGTCACTCGTAAGTGGATTAAAAATAGCCGAATACAATATCGTCTTAATGATTGCCGACGGTGTAGTGGAGAGAAGATATTTTTGGCGGAGACCTAATAACACAAAACGATCGTGAATTCTTCAAATTTGATTGAAAGTATCATAAATTTTTTTTCTCTACTCAATTTTCGGACAAAATTCGTCAAATTTTATATTTACAGCAGATTATGTTCCTTGTGATAATTTGAAATCTAATTCAATAAAGGGTATAATGATATCGCATGTTAGAACGCGTATCTAACATAAGATGGGATTTTTTTATGCACAATTCAAGGATACGTATGACCTGGTATGAATTTTTAAGTAATTTACATCCTTGAACCATGAACTTGATGAATATCTTTGTGTGTGTAGAGAATATAATAGAATAGAATAGAATAGAATAGAATAGAATATTGTCGCAATAAACAACAGGATAATTTTGCCACTTGAAAGACGAGGTCGGTGATTTATATTTTAGAAAAACCCCAGGCTTAGAAACGTCCCCGTGATACTTAAGCGTATGGATAAAAGTTGTCGAGTAAGCGATGCGAATGACAATTAGCTATACTTTTTCATAAATAATTCTCTTTTTTCATCTTTTATTCAAAGTTCTGGAAAAAGCTATTAAAAAAAAAAAAAAAAAACTCGCTATTCATGATCTGTGTTGAATTACATGTGAATTGAAATGACATTCCATTTGATTTCAGTATACATTTTCAAAATCCTACTTTCGGGTGCGAACCTGCCACGCTAACTACGAACGCAGTGATAATGCCATCCGGAGAACACGAATACGTGAATCCAATAATCGATATCCGTTCAAAGGTGAGTCACACGGTATTTATTGAATTGCTTGAAAATTATGTTGCATATTATTACGAGTAGTTATCAGCCATGAAACGATTAAACAAACGGTTAGTTCCTGCTAAAGGAAATCGCAAGTGTATATAATGCTTCTAAACGCCCTATCCTCGTAATAGCTAACAATAAGTTTAGGAGTGAATTTCTCTTCGGACACGTTTCGAACGTTTTCAATTCGTACAATCGATACATGACGAACATAGTAATATCGGCATTAGAAAGAACCAAATTTGCCAGACAGTGAAGAGAAGTACCATAGAATTTTGATTGTCTGGTTTTATTTTGATGTTCAATTTATAAGACAAATCCCGTTGTTATTATGAAACTTCACCGTTGTGAATTGTAGACTACCTTTTATTAAGTACTTGAATTCTATCATTGATCGTTCAGTGATCCTAGAAAACGAATCTGTCTTTATGTATCGCGATTAAATGAAATTCGTGATAGGCATGTATAGTAGAGCCTGATGTTATATTATGACAACATGAATTGAACACGCAGGACGTTTTCAAACGTTGATAATAATTGAATGAAACGAAGTTTCACGTGTAAAATAATATAATCACGTTTTAGTTTCCACGAGAAGAGGGTCAGGTGAAGAGGACAATAAAATTAACCGATACCGAAGATATCGTCACCAGCGAAAGTGAGGATGGAAATTATCTCCCGAATACTCGACTAATAGATTGATAAAATATATGATGGAAACGAAATGCGAAATTGTTAATATTTGCGGTTTTAAACTGCTTCGTTTATGTGGAATACTTGTGATACAGTATTTTATCAACCGCGATAATACGCGGTTAGCTGTTTACGTTATATGTGTTATGCAGGTTGTTTATTGAGAGTTGTCCCCTCGGTTTTTTGCGGGGAATATGGATTTGGCTAATTGGTCAAATCTCTAGCATTTTTAAATCCGATTAACCCGGTGATTAAATGAAAAGAATCACTGATCTGATTCTTTTTATTCAATTAACAAGTTAATCGTAACTAAAAATTCCTAAAAATTGTTGGGATTGACCAAATCTCTATCACTCCAAACCACAAAGAGCTATAATACGTATAGCTCGATACTACGTTCGAAACACCGTGTATGTATTATATTCAAATTGTATATTTTGATAAATTTTATTACTATTTAATATTTCTCGTAATTCGAAAAATCAATTTTCGCTGTGAAAAGAAAAAAAGTTAGGATTCATTATTGCCTACAGCTGAATTATATTATTACACCTGTGTATCGTCAGTATGTGTATATTGTATATTTAATTTTCGTATAAGAATCTAACGCGATTCGGCTAAAAATTTATAACTTTTCTGTGTTTCGACAATTGTTAGATTAATTATTCTGGAAATGGGTTAAAATTCGAACGTAACACGTACTTCCATTTCAAAATGCTGTAACGAAGAATTACAGCTATGTATAATTACTTACTGCTTCGTTATAAATTATCATGCATGTTGAACACAATATGTTGTATAGTATTTTTTATTATCTGCGTTAATACGCAGTTCATTGTTTATGTTATGTATGTTAAAGAGTTATAGGTATATAAATATTGTATATTATAATGATATTATATTGAAATTATATTTTGATAAATTTTTTACTATTTAATAATACGTTGCGAAATGAAATACGATTTATATGAAAATGAGAAGTTTTCCGTGTTTTTCTATCCATTCCTTACACATCTTCGTATTAAATTTCACTATTTCGATAAGCAAGTATATCAAATAGGAACTATTCTGTTTGAGAAAATCAAAGCGTACAATCATTTCGCGAAACTGTCTTCTTCTGCGAATAAATTCTTTTCCTCAATAAAACTTGGGGTGAAGGTGATCCGCATAATCATTGTCGACAACGTGGTTATGTAGTACTTTGAAATGATTATAATCGTGAATCAGCTTCTGAATCGTTTAATTTTCAGCAACACCATTCGTGGTAAAGTCTAATACCCGTTATGGAGGTAAGCGACTAACTTTACCATATGTCTATTGTCAGTCTCTTTTGAACCATCGTACGGTGTTGGTCTATAGAACTGTAGTACAGGAACAGCCCAAAGGTACGATAAATTTATTTGACATGGACATAATTTTATGTTAATAGTTTTTTGAGTAAATTTCACTGCGAAAAGAAGAAAAATTGACTCACATCAGTGAAAACCCAATTTTTTCTTTTATTCATCAAGTGAAAAAACCCCCTATGAATATTGAGGATGAATTTTTACCTCAAAAGATTAAAATCTGATCATTTTTACAGTGGAAAATTCATTCTATTTGCAAGCCAATGGTGCACTGTTCACTTCGAGAAATTTAGATAGATGATTTCATTAATTTTGTCACTAACTTCAGTTTCTGATCTAGTTTATTTATGGCTATTTGAAGAAATCTGAGACTCAAGTTATGTCTCGAAAATTAACTGACCATACCATACACATAGATGAAAATTATAATTCAAGACAAGCTGAGATTATAATATTATACATGGATATAGTTGCTGGAGGATTTTAAACTTCGCATGTTTAGTTTAGCAGTTGAGTGCAGAGCTGCTAATCCTGTACGCTTGAGAAAGGGCTTATCGCAGTTTCAACAAACTTTTCTCAAATAATCAACTAACTAACTCCTAAATACACTTTGACCCACTTAATTCGTATATAAACTTGTTCAAATGTTAACGTCTATAATTATTTTCAATTCAATTTGCAACAATCATATTCACTTGATCAAAATTAACGTACCCTTCATTAATTCATGAATATTTTACAAGTGGAATTCTGAATTTTCGACTACGAATGCAACTCTCTAGGATTCAAGGGAAGCAATCATCGGTGTGGAAAGTGTAATTGAAACTATTATTCCTTCACCCATTACATTTCGAAATTAGAGTTTAATTTCATATTCCTAATCCAATGGATGCTCGAATCGATTATTAGTATTCGATTATGAAGTTTCTTATAAATTTCTTCATTTCCAACAAACGGAGTATTGGTAACTTGACCATATCCTCAACGGTTATCCTCCTCGATAACGCGCTGATTCATAAAAAAAGACTGGGTCTGGAAATGGGCAATTCTGCAATACTGTGGTCAGGAAGCTGTAGCGAGGAAAATTTTAATTCATTTACCGGTGTTCAAAATCCAAAAGTGACTAGGATCATTGTCATATTTTTCTTCCTTTCCTTTTCTAAGTCATAGAAAGTAATTTGGAGGTACGCGTTGCGTCATCATTAAACGTCTTTGTAAAACTGATGAGCATTAGAAAAATTTGCACGTACATACCTAATGTAAACCTCAAGGTATACATCGCGAACATCTCGGGGTTAACGTGAACTGACGGAAGCACGGTGCTCTAGGTCAAGGTGATCATTGTCCCTGATTTACAATCCTATATATTCAAAATTTCTTAGTCATCGTCAACACTAATACTCGACAACGAATTGATTGATTAAATTTTCCCTAAAGTTGTTGACTGAAATTAATAATAATTATTCAAAAAATCCTTCACTTTTCATAAATAATTTATTTTTCAACTAATTTGCGCAGCCATTCCCTTTCAGATACTGCGTTGGTACCTCGGTGAAAATTAAATGCCTGCGAAGCTGAGTCAGGGCCATTTAGACTTTTCGTAGTTTTTCATTGAAAAAAAAATTGCTATGGTTTTTTGTATAGTTTTTGTGACGAAATAAAATGACACGATTGTCAATGACAAGCTAGGAAAATCTCCACAATTTTGTATGATCGACTTTGGAAAGCTAAAACGATGTAATGGAAAACCAAGAAAAACTATGCAATTTTCCGAATAGAAAACTATAAAACGTTGAAATTTCTCCGAAAATTCGTAAAATTTTATACAGAGCAGCGGAAATATACACTAGGGTAAAAATCGCAATTCGAATCAGTGTCATGTGCTGCATTACAGAATGGCAGCCCTCAGCGTCAGCGCTTTTATCATTGGTGCCACAATACTTTGCGGATTAATCAGCATTTTAATGTACCACCTGCGAAGGCTGAAGCTTTATAAACAGGCTTCTTTATTCTGTGGACCACCACTCCTGCCTTTTTTGGGTAACGCTCTTATATTCGTGGGAAATACTGAAGGTACGATTTACTCGATTACCCAGATTTCTAGATTGGCAAATTCAACGAATAAAATCCTTTCGTATTTTTTGTCTGTGAAAATTCAGATATATTGAGAAAGGTGATGGAGCTTTTGGGCAAGTATCCTTCGCCCTTTCGCGTCTGGCTTGGCCACCGTTTGTTCTTCGCCGTTTACAACCCTGAACAATTAAAGGTAACGAAAGCTGATCCAATTATAGGGACGAAACGTGAAAAGTGACTAATTACGGGGTAATAATTGGCCCGATTTCAGACGATCTTCCTGAGTCAAAAAACCATCGAGAAAGAGGACCTGTACAAATTTATTCGTCCGTGGTTAGGTACAGGATTATTTACGGCACCTGGTGAGTTGTTGTTGTTATTATTATTATTACATACCTGTTCCAAAGCTCGAGCTAGACAACGTGCTTAACGTACAAGTTGGTGAATTACTTTACTGCAGACGCAACCGCGTCTAAGAACGTGCGTCAAGCATACATAAATGTACTGACAATTGTATTATTAAGCCTATATGTATAGTGAGACCACACCGCATATTTTCATATCGTGACAATAATTATAGAGATTGCAGGCCACGTATTGCGTGTCGAGGGATTCACTTTTCATGAAAAGCTAATCAATCACTGTGACGTTTCTATCGTATACACTTCTTACTATAATCGACAGATGAACGATCGAAACTCATGACCGTGATTTAATTTGAACAACACACGTCACTAATTATTCCTGTGACAATGAGAGATCCGAATCAGTTTCGACACTCGTTACTCATATGTAAGATGAATAAGGGCTGGGAATCATTTATCTACGCATTAATACTTGTCTAATTGTGAGAAGACCCATACGCCTTTTGAAGTACAAATTCTGGTACAAGAATACCAATGATTAGTAATTGAGCCTCCCACGGCAATCTACCTATGAGGATATCGTCGTATCTGACTTTATGGAACTTCGCTTCGTTTCTACTCGTTTTGCATTGTTTCTGAATTTCTGTAATTTGTTATTTGCATGCTTGAACATTTTGGATTGAAAACTGTGGGAATATTGAGATAAGACCCAAAACTGATCCCCTAATTTTTTGAGAAATTTTTCGACACTCCTGAGTGGATTAAAAATAGCCCATGACAATATCGTTATAGATTTCCGGCGGCGTAGTTGAAAAAAGATATTGCCGGTGGAGGGTTAACGAGATTAGGTCATCATCGCCACAAACTGATACCATTTTTTGGAATTAAAATGAGACCAGTTAAAATGATAAACCAGATTTGAAAAGATGTTGACAATATTTGTGTTGGATTTCGATTTTTTTTAACGCTAAATAAACTCAATTGTCGAAACAAATCGACGAATCAAGTTTATAGTTCGTCTTTCTGAAGGGGATGAAATGGATATAAGTTTTTTCAGTAAAACTGGATTCAGATTGATGCGGCGGTTCCCTTGATATCCTGCACGTAAGGTTCGATAAAAATTTCTTCAAACAACAATTTTTTGATCTCAAAACGTGGATGGGTCTTCAAGTGTTCATGATTTTACGAGAATTATTTTTTTTAGATTCACTGCAGGCTTTTGAGTTTGTTTAAGAGTGTAATCAATTGGCAAACGTTGATTTTCAGTATCGAAATGGCGAGTCCATCGAAAACTCATCATGCCAACCTTCAATTCAAAAATCCTCGAATCTTTCGTCGAGGTATTTGACATCCAATCGAAAATAATGGTTCAGCAAATGCAAGTCGAATTGGACGGGGCCGAGTTCGACGTTTTCCATTACGTGTCCTTGTGCACGCTGGACATTATTTGTGGTAAGTTAATTTTGTAACCTAAGATAATTGCGACCTTTCATTCGCGAATGATCGTACATTCAAATAGTACTACTTTATTATATACAGAAACTGCTATGGGGGTGTCCGTGAACGCACAGACGGAGGCCAATTGTCGATATGTCGATGCTGCAAAGAGGTAATTAAATTATCCATCCGAATTTCAAATCAGCAAAGTATTCTTGTGAAAATGTCTGCTCCTTCTAAAATTTCCTACCAATTTTTCAGGGTAATTCAGACTTCATGTTATTTCTCGTACGAAATTCAAGTTTCCCATGAAAATATTGATCATCTGTTGATCGAAAAACTACAATAAACGATGGTATTTCGACGATTAGATTTTCTCGTATTTTAATCTGAGATTTATTTGAAATATTCATAATTCTAAAAAACTACAAGAAGAAAATCAGAAGTGTACGGATACGTAGAAAATTGTCGTTCTTTGTTCTCAATGAATTTTTTTCTATTTTATCAAAACGACGTATAGCTTCATGACGAATTGAAACCTCGTACGATGAATTGTGGAGAATCCGAAAAGGGTATCCTATATAAATGGCTGTACAATAATCTTTGAACGATTTAAAGATTGTTGATGATTGTCGCATGAATTTTTGTGATTGTGTTTGCAAAATTGGTACAATTATATTTTCAGAATAACCCATGGCATATACAGAAGAATGTTCCAAGTTTGGCTACACCCAGATTTTATTTTTAACCGTACAGAGCTTGGTAAGACCCAAAAAGAGTGCATCAAATATTTGCATGATCTGACCGCAGAGGTGAGTATATCTACTTCGCATAATTTTTATATACCTAACAATAAGTAGGACGACGCCGATACATTGCAGATTTATTATTTAAATCTGATTGTCAGTGAAAATCACTTTACCAAATGGTATTGTCATTTCTAACAAAATTCAAGCACTGCAATATTGGTGGATGTAGAAAATCTGACGATACTTCATATTTGTGTGGCAATATGTCCTCCCGAATAAAAATGGTACATACTTGATGTTACGTCAGACAGAGTTAAATAATATTGTACCGTACTGGTATTAGAATACATTCTACAACCGGATGAACTGTTTATGCAACATTTTTCTTTCAGGTGATACAGAAAAAGAAGAAAGCATTTCTAAAGGAAAATGGTAAAATGAATACAGCTAATCAGGAAAATGATACATGTGAGTGAACTGCCGATTATTGCTTATTTACAATTTTGCAATATGAAATATCTATACAAAAATCGGATATCTTTTCTGACAAATATCTGCAAATATATTCATCAATATAAAGATTGACAAATTTGAAGTACCCATTACTTTGGTGCCTGTTGTTATCCAGTGCCCTAACATTGCAGATAACATCGAACCAAAAAGAAAAGCATTTCTTGATCTACTCATGGAATTATCTCACGATGGACAAAAATTATCGGATACTGAACTCCGTGAAGAGGTTGATACTATGATGATTGCTGTAAGTATTTTACCATTTTGATCGGCAAGTGGCAGTTACAATAAGCGATTAGGATAGTTAGGATTAGGAACTGTACAGGAGCTTATTCAGATAGGTATTATTATACGCATCTCCTATTGAACAGCAAGAAATTGCAAAGAACAATTGCAAAGACTTCTGAAACACAGCTTCATGAACCCAATTCTGAAAAAAATTGATTTTCGATCGGATATCTTCGGAATTATGAATGAAACGTAATTTTTCTTTGTTCTAGGGAAATGATACGACAGCGTGCATCAATTCCTTTGTATTATTAATGCTCGCGTATTATCCAGACGTACAGGTAGGTACAATTCTTCTGGAATCGTCGGTATCCCTATGATGAAAATATTTCTCCAAATTTCTGTACGAACCGATGGAAAAAAGTCAAATTTTTCCGGCTATTTTACTAGACAATTACAATTTTTTTTTTTTTCTCGTTTCATCGACAGGAATGTCGATTTTTTATGAACAGCTACGAAAATGTGAAACAATTTCCTAGAAATTCATAGAAATTTGTAAGAGTAAAAATTTCCATCGATGTAAAGTTATTTTTGAATGAGGAATGAAAAATGTTTTCGTTATCCGTTGAGATTCAGAGCCACTCGATCTTATTCGAGTGGGCCAATTTTTTTTAACGGTCTATATGAATTCTTATTGAAAATTGTGAACAGGATAAAGTTTACGAAGAACTCTGTGGAATTTATGGCAATGACGATAGCGAGGAAAGAATTATAACGAACGAAGATTTGCAACGTATGGAGTACATGGAACGTGTTATCAAAGAAACAATGCGTTTATTTCCCATCGCGCCCATTCTGGTTCGTTCTGTGACTGAGGATTTGAATATAGGTATTTTAAATGTAAAAATATCCAATTTTCTTTCCACTAAAAATCCAATAAATTGGTAATCGCAATTTTATGCGACGATAAATCCCATAAAGTATAAAATATATTTCCTATACAGTATTCGATTATTCCTCGGTATATCCACAAATCACAGAATATATACCCAATACATCGCGATGATATATTGATTTCAGGTGAACACACATTGCCTAAAGGGAGCTCCGTCGTTCTTGGAATTTTGAAAACTCATCGAAGCGAAGAACATTGGCCAAATCCACTGAAATTTGATCCTGACAGATTTTTGCCCGAAGAAATTGCCAAACGACATCCGTTTTGTTATCTTCCATTTAGTGCCGGACCACGGAATTGTTTGGGTATAAATTTTGATCATTTAATATGTAAATAATGAAAATCACGTGAAAAACGATTCACGTCAATAATATGCATTTTATCCACATTCCAGGTCTGAAGTACGCAATGATGGCAATGAAAGCGTTATTGGCGACAGTACTGCGAAGATACGTTCTCAAAAAAGACAACGTCTTGCCAATTGGAGATATCAAACTGAAGGCAGATCTAATGTTGAAACCGGTTGATCCGATCAAATTACGAATCGAAAAACGAACGCCAAAAGTGGATTATATTTAAAAATAATAAATTCAATTGAATTTCTAAAATTTTCCTAATTCGTAGGGGGAGAATTTTTTCCACTTTCAAAATCACTGAAAAAAGTGTGCCAGGGGTTCGTTGTAGAAGATCGATACTTCTTTCAAAAGCACACACAGACAGTATCTAAATAATGCTATAACAAATTTTTAATTAGATTTTTTGTAATCTCTTGAAATGAAAAAAATTGTTTTCGTCGAAATTTCGCCTTAGGAATCCCGCTATTCTCCTTATTTGTACATGCCTACACGTGCGTGTGTAAAAGCAGGTCTGATTTTAAATGATTTTGTCCATTTCATCGAGAATCTCCACTTATAGTTGTCTATAATTAGATTAAATTATCGTGAAATAAAGATACGAAAGAAAATAAGGGTCGAACGTGTAGATCAGGTGAATTAGTTAATACTCAGTAATTTCTTGGTTTTTTTTTTTTTTTTTGAAAATTCATTTAATCTTGCCAATAAAATAACTATGAATAAAATAAAATTTTAAGATATAATCGCAGTAATAACACCAATCATAAATTATGCATACATATATCTGTATAATCCTTAAAAAAAAAAAGGTATCTGTGTATACATTGAAAATCTACGCAATGAAAACGACAATGTTCACCGTCTCAAGCTTTCGACAATAAAACAATATTACGTAACTATTATCATTAGTTACCATTTGTAAAGATACAGGTAGAAGAACAATAATGTATTATATATAAATCTCTATTCGTTTGCACAAAAAGACTTAGATTCGATTATTTCATCTATAAAAATATAAATACATACTTTGTTATTTTATTTTATTTTAATTTTTTGTTTTGTTTTTTATTCATTTATCTCGAAAAATATGCACTCTTGTAATATTATTTATAAATGCAATATCTTATTCATTTCATTATCACATGAATTTGAATTGAATTGAAAACTATACATAAAACTTCATCTAGTTTGTTATTGAATAATAATAAATTGTATCAATAACTTTAATAACAGCAACAATGATAGTGATATTCATATCGATGAATAAAACATTGATAATCAAACATTACTAACGGAAAAAGATCAAATAAACATTGAAAATAAATTTATTTTTCATTTATCTTTGAAATATGAAAAAAAAAAAAAAAAAACAATTAATAAAACCCCACAGAATATCGAATAAGAACGTCCAACCATACATAATGTCTAGTATAATAATCTACATATGTAAATAACAAGTATTCATTCATATCACTATGCATATATCATCATTGAATGAAATTTTCTAAACATATAAGTAGGTAAGTATGCTCCAATGAATAATAATAATAATCATAATATAGGCTTCCCCTCAATTAATCGATTTACAAATTTACTACAATTGGTATGAGAGAGAAAGAAAAAAAAAAAGAAAAAAAACTCAAAACATCATTCAATCCACGAGATAAGGGCTATCCAACGCCCCTATACCCGCTACAACTCCACCTTCATTTTCAGTAGCTGGCTTTGTTCGCAGTACATGACCTACTTGTTTATTAACTTTTATTTCGCTTGGACTCCTGAAACCGAAATTCATGATGCATGAATATGTATATAAAATTATCTGGATAATGATAATCCATGAATTTCTTTCTTCTTTCAGAAGTTGATAATTGTTTTATTTTGGTTTATTTCTTTGAAAATTATTCAGTCTCATGAATAATTATTTTCTCTCACTTACCCAAGGATCACTCCGTATATTCCAAGTTCCGTAATGATATTTTGTACTTCGGGGTTTTCTGAGCGGCCTGGATGTATTAGATAATTAACTTGGTGAGGAGGACGGATACGATCCATTAGAATCCACGCGGTTCGTTCTTTAGAGTTCTTCATAGACTCTAGTTTTATGCGTAAATTATCATCGTACACGTTATTTCCTCCCCCTTCTCGTTGCGGTTTTAATACAAATCTCTCCGGTTCCCGTAAACCCATTGAAACTGTATTTTCCCCTTCCTCATCCTGTTTTATTTTATAAAACCATAACAATATATTTATTTAGTTATAACCAGCGGGTGGGTTCAGCGTGTGCAGCTAATTTGGCGAGCAGCTAGCAATAGTTCTTCGGATATCAACTTTGCTCTTTCTCTTTCTCTCTTTCTCTGCAACAAGCAGGATCGAGTACTCATAATTGGTTCAGTATAACAAATTACGTTTTACAATCAACAACAACAAAAAATAATATCAATCATTAGGGTCTCATAAAATTACATTGCACAGACTAATTGAAAAACGAAAATAGTTATTATCATCATACGGAAATTAAATAATTGATGTAATACTCGATTTATACAACGTTACTAGTTTACCGGTGAAAATTATGCAGGTATTTAGGAGAGACTCTACCTAAAGTACAAAATTTTGTATTGTTGCTTTTCATTTAGTGGAAAGCATTCTGTAATTTTTCACTATAACGTATTGAATAACTCCTGTGTTTATTATCCAATTCTGAATGTTGAAGCAAGATTTTGTTAATTCTGAACCGCAGTAACGCAACCCAAACCTATTTTTCATTTAGAAGTATAGAAATGAAAAATTTCAACTTTCAACTTCGGAGTTTTCCTCCTTAATCTTCTGAATACAACTACTTACAAAATCCAGTGAATAAAGACCAGTGAATATTCTCTGTATTTCCTCAACTGTGCTTTTCTCCTTGAAATATCTTTCCAATGTACCACTCACAGCCAAAGCCTGTTGTACCTGTGAATGAAAAACTTGTCATGTTTTCAAATACGTAAATCAAAGAAAAAAGGTGATACTTAGTTGATTTTTTTCTTCATAATATTTCACAATCAATTTTTCACATCGAACGTTTTAAATTGTACCTTTTTGGTTCCAGCTAAATGATATTGTATCGAAGGGCACTTAATAGCTCGGGATCTCTCTATCATCAGTCGTGCTGACCACTCGTTTTCTGTGGGATATTGTCCCGGTTCATAACCGGAACGAAAATAAACTACGGCCACTGTATAGTCTCCTCTGTAAGGAAAGGAAATTATATCTTATGAACAGTCGGAAAATTAAAAATTTTTGTTTGTAGATAATGAGAGATTTGAGCCAAGAAAAGTACAAGACAATGAAAATCAAGCATTGAACAAGGACAGTTAATTACTTACACAATTAATTCTCGGTCATTGCCAAGGTGTGCTTCAGAAGCCAAATTTCCTAACGATTTTCTAATTATTTTTATACCAGGATTTTTTTGACGTATTTCAAACTCGTGAAACCTTTGGTCACCTATGTTGAACGTCGTGTCTTCGACAAGAAACAATATAACAGCCCTGGAAATGGTGAAACATACATGTAAGTGATTCATTCTGGATAATTTTAGAAGACTAATTATTTTCGAAATGAAACTAGAACACATTAAAACAGTGGATCGTATTTGATTAAGAGTAAGCTTTACTCACAGTTCATTATTATACAATTTCCAGGCATCTATCAAACCGTCACAGAGACCAGAAAGCGCATTATTTTCGGGAATCTATAAATAGTTTTAATTAGCCGCACTGTAATTTGTAAACGAAGAATTATTCATTCAGAACAAAGAGAAATCGAGCTAGATATTTATAATTATCGAAAACCGAATGAGGCTTACGTATTTTAATCCTTCTTTGTGGTCTAATTCATTCAGGACATATCTGTAAGGGTAAATCATGATGAAAACATATCAGCTGAATTACTATTTAAGAATGAAAGAAAATTACGAAAAATCTCTGAGATATCTTGAGCTGTTCGTCGAGCCGTACCTATGATATTTTGTAATAGTGGTTGCTATGCCGGCAAAGCTAGAAGCTATTGTGTTCAGTTCAACTTGAAAAATATTGCTATCAGAGAGACTGTGCAATAAGTAATCTGAACGTAGTAATCCCAAGCTATAACTCTGAAACAAAATGTTTGTATCCGTACTTCATGAAATTATATGATTTATCGATCATTAGATAGTGAATTTTGATATTGCAAACAAATATACAAATAACGAATTTCTACTATATCTGAATTACTTCTTGCATGACAAGAATTATCGTGATCTGTTTACTAGCAGTGATAAGACTGATTAGATATTCACCTGTGTTATGCCTTCAGCGTATACAGTTTCATATATGCGAAACAATCTAGCTGTGAAGTCATCGACTTCGACTGTGCTGCAAAGTTTTTATTTAAAAAATCCTTTGATTAAAGATATACTTGTCTTCGTGATATGTTGTATGTATCATTATTAGCGTGATTCCAAATCAACGTGTTACACTATTTTGCCAGACTAATCAGTTAGTTATCAGAACACGGAAACAACTTATCATCCCATATATCAGTCCGATAAATACTATTTCCCTCTTAACAAGATCATATTATGTAAATATATTTGCGAAAAAGTAGTTTCAAGCTAGTTTGAGAAAGCTATGAGAATTGAACATCTTTAAAGTAATTTACAAAAATGAAGAAAGACCTGATCTTCAATCAGACTATGAAAACAGTTCCAGAAAAATGCCTCATACTTCAACATACTACGTCTATGTCTTTCAAACGCAACGTGAGAGCGAACTACATGAAAGATCTTTTCCTGAAATATGAGATACTTGCGCCGTTTGGAATGTCTGTAAATCCTGCACATGGAGAAGTCATTAGAGTACTCAACGGGAAATCTACAAGCCTTTTGGGTTTCGAGCTTACCGTTTCAAGCTTTCTGTGATGAAACTATGATCGTGTGCAACTTTGTGCGTCAATTCGTTGAGTACAGTTTGTACTGCTGTTGCCTTTTCAAATTCTCTCCTTGGGAAAGATGATGGCAACAAAGCGAAGGGGGTGTATTGAACCTGATCTTTATTCAAGCGTTCCTTGGATCTCATACATGCACCTGAAACATTATTCTTCTCAAACACGTGTGCGATAAAATCAAATATGATTCAAACTCTGAATGCCCCCATAATCTATATTCTACATTTAGGTAGGTATATAAAATCATTCTGGTTACCGAAAATGCCCCACCTTCTACACGTTTATCTAGTTATTCAAAGCAGCTATTGCACGTGTTGCGCAATTGCATAATTAGTTGAAGATTGTCTCGTCTAGCAATGAAATTTGTACTTATCATTCATTTTTTTTGTATTTTTCGACATGGAGAGACCAATGAGTTCAAAACGATGAAATGAAGGGTCATTATTTAACCGAGTACAAAATTATAACAGAAGGTATTCGCAGAAGAATTTGATCTTGAACTAGAATTTTAGAGACTTTGACAGTTTCCCTTCTGTTGCTGCCGTTTAGAAAATACTCACCGTGCATGAGCAGCCAATCTCTAGCCTTTTCTGTGACTTCCTCTAACTCTTTTGGAGGCAGAGGAAGTTTGACACAAGGCTTCAAGTCCGAGGAATTCATCGTGTCAATTGCATTTACTTAGAAGTTAAAACAATCACACAATCGGCACAGTGTCCAGTAGATGCTTGAAACTAGCAATCGACACAGCACGACACAATCAAACAAACTGAAATAAACTAAAAACACAAAATTTGTCGTCAACCATGTAAAATAATCGGATCGGTAAGACGGGTAAGACTGCTGCTCGGCGCGGTGGATACATTCATATCATGTATTTGTACAAGATGATGACCCGTTATCTAACTACTATCGTAACTAAAAACTCAGGTTCTCGCAACCTTGAAGGCAAAGTCGTTAGACAACTACTCTAAACATGTTATTTTATTTGTCTAATTTATTACATGGTATCATTTTTATACAAGTAATATTCGATTCTACCGCCAGGCGGAAGCAGTAGTCTGCAATCAACTAATCAACTCAACCACGCCGATTGGAAAGCGGATGCAACATGTAATGTTTTCGTAACCGATTAGTCTCAATCAATACATTGAAGAAAAGTTGGAAAGTTGATAATCATCTAATCATAGTCATTATAGTCGGAAATCACAAGTATAATGTTCTAAATTGCGGCTTTAATTAGATATTCAATGACGTCAGAGCGTTTTTTGCGTGCTTTTACCGATAGAGGCGCTGCGATATGATAATCGCGGAATTCAATACCAAAGAGCAAACGGCGGTCGCTTTTCATTGGAGCAACACAGAGCGACATAATTCTGTTCTGTTAGATGGGACCAATCATATGGCGATTGCGTCGTTGTATGTAAAGTCCAAATGGAAAGCGATTGGCGACGTGTTTGAGAAAGAACTTTTCATTCGTTACTTTTTAAAAGCGGAAAGGACTAATTAATAAAGCAATTCATTAACCAATGTTCTATAATTTCTATCAGACAATTGCGTAAATCGACGTAGGTTAAATCATCGGTTATTTCCGTCGAATTTATTGCTCAAGCTTTCAAAATGTAGAAAATAAAATCTCGTTTCGCGTCGAATATGAGAAATATGATGCATCCTCTAACTATTTGTAGATAGACGCATCTCGTATACAAGGAGCGTGTCTATCTTTTTGACTGTCGCCGCGTTAGAAAAACGTGGCAGCTCGAATCTTGAGTGATTGGTTATTCTATGGAGGCACATAATCCGTGGGTGACGCTTGCGCTTTGCGGTGTATTGTGGATTTCTTTTGCTCCCCAACTATTCCCGTGTTAAATAGAATATTCCAAAAAGTAGCGTCTGTATCCGTGGTAGAATATCAAGCAATTTCAAGAAAAGAAACGCACGCTGTTAAAACTTGATTACAAAGCGAACGATTGGGAGAAAATAGCCCGGTTTTAATCGTCCTTCCCCTTCATGGTTCATCATGAGTGATTATTCAGCGGTCGCTCCGCCAAATTTCAGTCAAAGTTCTGCATTTGCAGCCGCCCTGCAACGTGCTAAACAGGTAAGAACCTTCAATTCATCTCATATCACCATTCCATCGTCATTTTCAACGGCTAGGGGCGATTTCGGCCTCGCTAGCAATGGCCTGCTTGGGTAGCCGGACATACATACATGCATACATACATACATAGATATAGATTCGCTCGCAGATGCTTCCCAGATTCTGACGAACCTCCGAATCCATATTTATTTCTTTGATTATTGAGGCCTCGTGTTCGGCTCATTAATTTTGTAGTTAAAGATTTTTCATCTTTATTTAGTACGAGTTTTAACCAGACCTCGCATTTCAGTTTACTAGTGGTATAGAGTTTTGATTATTACCCATTGTGTAGAATCCCGATATGCACTTGCTTCACTTTCGAGGCATTTCCGAGTTGGCATTAATGCGTAATTTTAACTTTCCCGGAAAATTGCTAATTTAACATCCACCTCGACTCAGAACAATGCCTGGTTCAGTTGAGCTATGCGACGTGGTTCTTCATACTCAACGCTCACAATTAACAAACTCTAAATCTATCCCCGGTCGTAAATAATTATGACCATTATTGCCAGCTTTTGAAATTGCTCAACATGTTTGTACAGTCAAATAAATGAAGAGCATAAATAATTAGCTGAAAAACCAATAATTCCTCAACAGAGTACTTTAGAAATTTATCGTTTAACGTTAATCAGCTTTCTTCAAACCAGTACAATATCTATGCAGATCAAAATGTTCTTATTCGTAATAATATACCTGAAATATCCAAAATGTCTATTTTTTTTTTCTACTATTCTTTTATAGTTATTTCCATCCTTTGGGCACAGAATTTCAAGAAATGAAATTAACAAGCCTCGGTATAACGTGAAGGATTGATAGCCAATTATTTATTTCCAGTTTTTCATTCAACGACATGTTTATTGTCACAATTATCACACTTCGACCGCTCTAATTAACAATTATGAATCGTAAACCCAGCTCAAGTATGCAGGAGTATTATTATTCATGTAATGATAATGTGGTTCATTCTGTGGCAAACTTTCCTTTTGCTACTTTATCTTTCCAATGCTCTAGTTTCACTCGGTTTAAAGGTCAAAGATTCTCTATGAATTATCATAAAATTGATCCCTTCTGATGTTTCTTAAAGAAGAAAACATTAAAATCTGTTCCCGTCGTACATTTCTTCCTAGTACTCAAATCCTATCCTATTAGTAAGAATTGTGAACGTCAAATCCTTTCTGTTCAGGTTTCTTTCAAACCGTACTGACAAATTCAAATATCCCATCAAACTGCATTATTGTAAAAACAGCAAAATTCTTTGTGCATTTATCTGAATTGATGAAAACATGTTTACCGTATATTTAAAGATTTCGATATCATCCAAATCTCAAAGCAGAGACTTCCTTATGGAAACGTTTCATTGCATTGACACTAAAAAACTTCAAACTTGATATTTTGAAAAAGTTTCTCATTTTGCCTAAAATATAATGAAATAATTTACCAAAGAGTTTACTGGTTTCTGTCGTGCAAGTAGAAGTTTTTGTCCGGTGGAACTCTAATGCAAGAAATCTTTTTCTACGCAGTATCTGTTATCGTTTATTACGTTATAGTGGACAAGGGGCGAAAGGGTTGCATTTTTCAGGTGGAAAAAGTCTTCGCCCCTCCCATTTTCATTGTAGTTAAATAGGGTCGCACCCTACCTCTTGGCTATACAATTTGGGGGGACAGCTACAGTCAAGCCCCTTCTTCCTTAGATTATTCTCTTCATTTATCCGATATTCACACATCCATTTTCATCCTTACGGCTTGCCCAACTAGCAGTGAAGACCAAGATTATTCGTAGGAACAACGCAATTTTAGTTCAATCTACTATTTTCGCAGTTGAAAATTGATATCTGTAATATTGTGGATCAGTGAGAATAATCTGCAACAATACACAAGACATACTCGAGTTATAAAATACAAAAATTGTCGAGTAATAAAGTTTGCATTTTTTTGAGCAGTTGTAACTGTCGAAGTGTTTTTCTTATATTTGCAAAAACACATGAAAAAATGTAAAATATTTATTCTGAAGTATAGAGCGCTTATAGAACAGTAATTCATCTTCAATAGTGCGCAATTCCATTATTCATGCAACTAGTTTCTCCCGATGTGTTGCATTGTATTAATAACTTAATGAAGGAGAGCAGAGATATGTGCTTCACGTCGTTCATTGATTCCAATCATTGATTTTATCAAGACTTGAGTTTAGTTGCACAAAATCAATGCAATGAAAATATTAATACGAGTCTAGAACGACTTCTTTCCTTGCTGGATTCAAGCAGAATTACTCTTGCCATTGTTGATTATTTACTAATTATTCTTAATTAGTGCATGAAATATTGCTGAGAAGATGTTTTTAATTTGATTACCATCGTTTTATCAGTAATTTTGATCTGTACTAAAGAACCTCATTATTCTGAAATCCATTCCTCAACTAAGGAATAAATAATCTGCAGCTATCATGACTCGTAATACCGATTCTTGATTTTCAATCGTAAAGAAACTTCGTTGCTGTTGATGCACATGAATATGGCATGAAACCGAATGTGTGAAAATAATTCCTGCTTCTTATATGAAATACAAACTTTCTCTTCTACGTAGAGAAAACATTTCATCGAATTCATTATCGAATGATGGAATAGTTTTGATTCCACAACTCGCATCCACCCTAAGCAAGATGGAAATGAATGAAGATTTTGCCAAAATTAAGCTAACGATCAGGTTCATCGTTGGATAAATATGTTGAATTGCTTTTTGCCTCTGCATTATAAATTAATAATATCGTAGCAAATCAGAGAAATTTCAAGTCATTGACCCATCGACAATAAGACACACGGATCAGAACAAATTTATCTCTAGAGTATAATAGATATGCATATTTTCTGAAATTATTGTAACACAAACACGACTGGCTATTCATTTATCTATTGGACAGTTTGTGAGCTAACGATTTTCTTAACAAAATCTTTGTTTTTCAGATTGCTGCCAAAATAAATCCAGCCGGTTCCCAAAGTACGACAGAACCAAAGTTAAAACGTCCTCTTGAAGATTGTCCAGGTGAGACAGATCAATCTCTTCATACTTCAAGTATTAGCATAATGCCATACGATCTAGGTAAACATAACAGTTTCTCCGTCGGTTTTTTTTTGTTTTTATCGCTCTATTCATCGTTCAATTTAATTAACAAATTTAGATCATTTCATTAGGATTCAGGATTAATTAGCGTAATATAGTAATAAGGACTTCAACTAGCACATAATTTGGTAACAATAAACTATTTTTACTCACCTAAAATACTAGCCTGCCTAATTTAGTAACACGTCTGAAAAAAATGCATGTAGTTAAAATTTCGAGACTCATGGTCTCACAGTATCGCATCGTTCCATCGACAACCTACCCCGATGCTTTTGAATATAATGTCATATGGGAGAGTTTTTGAATTTTGTCTTACGCAAAAATTGTTTATTTAAATTCTTTAGAACCAGAAGCAAAAAAAGTGGCGGCTTTAGTAGCAGATCCCCTGATTGGGCTACGGGGGGGCCCGCCCACTGGTACTTCTATCAGTGAAGCTGCAGCTCAAGCAGCTGTAGCGGCTAGAGTTGCTGTTCAATCAACTTCGCCTCCCGCCGTCATGGCTGGAATGGGAGGTATCTGTAATGAGGATATTAGAGTTCCAGATAAAATGGTTGGGCTGAGTAAGTATAAACATTATCCACGTTCCCCCTTGAGTAAACAAAATTTTAGGCCCAATTTATTCTGTTTATTGAGAAAAAAAATAAAAAAATAAAAAAATAAAAAGCAAAAGAATTCAGCAACAATATTCATTCTATGATACACCATGTCTGTATGCAATTGTATCTCGTGTAGTATCGCTTTCCCATAAAGTACTGCACCTTTCTACTTGATTCAGTTACCAATTATTTGCCTTGTAACGTGGAATATTGGAGAGCTACTTTAACTGATTATCGGATATTACAGATTTCCACATTTATTTCCTTAGCAATAGCGCAAGCCTTGTATGAGTAATTGAAACAGGGCGGCCACAGACCTGAAAATCTTATAGAATTTCAAATGGTCATGGAAAACCTGGAAATTTCATGGAATTTCAATCTTCGTCATGGAAAACAAATAGAAGTAAAAATTAGTCTTCAAAATTGAAATTTCCAATCATTTATTGATATTTGTTGGTCTAACCATTGTTATAATTCTGACTGTTGGATTTTACTTGAAGGTAACAAGTTTAGTAAAATTGAATTTCATGTCATGGAAAAACCCCGTTTTGAGTCCTGGAAATGTCATGGAATTTTATTCATCAATATTTGTGGCCACCCTGTACAAGAATTGTTGTTGATACCATTTAGTACGTGATACAATTGCTACGGATATTTTCAGAGAAAATGCTCAACTCACGGTGTGATGTATATGATTCTTTTGAAAGTAACAAGGATTTATTTCATCTGGTTGCCAATATCGTGTTAGAACAAGTGATGATTGATAATTAAGTAGTATATATTATCTCAGGTGGGAAAATGTAATGATTTTTCACGTAAGAATCTATGTCTCACGTGGGATATCGTATGGTATACGTTGAATTCAATTATAACCGGTTGATAAATGTTACCAAAGAATTTGAATGACGATCAGTTCCATCGATAATTTTCCAGCCGAACCATTATTTCTGAAACTTGATACATGCAATGACTTCTGAAAAAGTTCTGCTGAACTTTGATGTTAATAGCTTTTGGTAACTGGAAGTATAAACGCAACGATGTGTATTGTTATTTCAATCTTACACCGTTCTGCATTTAAGCTTCTGGTCATATTCAACATGTTCTGTTTATGTGTTGCTCAATTGTACATTATTCTTTTATTCTGAACTATTCATTAACTCATCAATCTATTTTTTCTTCTTACTCTTTTTCAGTTATCGGCAGAGGTGGAGAACAAATAACTAGATTGCAAAGCGAAACTGGATGCAAAATACAAATGGCACCTGAAAGTGGCGGATTGCCTGAGCGAGTCTGTACTCTGACAGGATCCAGGGATGCTGTCAAGTAACTTGCCCTTTTTAATATTCACATTATGTTTTGCTTCCTTTTTTATTACACTTTCAATTCACTCTTGATATTTGTCCCACTTGAGCTTGTCCAAATAACTAAAACTAGTAAAGTCTAATTCATTCAAAAATCAACTCCATCTTGTTTAGGCACAGATTATTATAAAGAGAATAACAAATATGCTGACTTGGTTCTTTCTCCAATTCTTTTCTCTCTCATTTTCTAACAAAAGCCAGAAAAAAAAAAAAAAAAAAAAAACGTTAGGATAGGTTACGAATTTTTGTACCTTGTGGAAATGTTATATTATTAAGATGATCGTAGTAGTATTGAGTTCCCCCGATTACGTCTTATACAGGAAACATGGCTAGTTACTACTGTAGTCATGGAAGAATCAAAATTAGGTAGTGTCTCTTCTGTAAGCTTTGTAAATATTGACATTTTTCGTCGATCTGTTTATCTCATGGGATTACTTTAGCCAATTGCCATTTCTCCTAATTTCAAGACCAGAATAATATCAGAGGTCATTAGTAAGACAGTGTATTGAGAACTTTGTGAATAGACAGTTGTTTCTGAACCTGGTTCCAGTGATAAAACTATGTTTTCCGTATATATTAACACAATATGAATATACTGGATCTTATAATTTACTCTAATATTTATTCAACTATTGATTATATTCAACTAAATCCAACTACGTGATTCTCAAAGTAATAACATTTCAGTCGTGCCAAAGAATTAGTCCTCTCAATTGTTAATCAAAGAAGCAGAACGGAAGGAATCGGTGATATGAATATGGGCGGTAGCAGTAGCGGAAGTAGCAGCGGATTAATCGGTCATCCTGGATTTGTTGAAATAATGATACCAGGACCTAAAGTTGGTTTAATTATTGGCAAAGGAGGAGAAACCATTAAACAACTTCAAGAAAAGTCTGGGGCCAAGATGGTCGTCATTCAAGAAGGCCCTTCCCAAGAGCAGGAAAAACCATTAAGGTGAAATCAACTAACAGTGGGAACTGAAATTTATTCAGCGATAATCGATTCCCTGTGTCGTGTTAATTTGCAATCAACAATTTCACTCAGTTTGTAATACATTTTTTAGAATAACTGGCGATGCGCAAAAAGTTGAATACGCTAAACAGTTAGTGTACGAATTGATAGCTGAAAAAGAGATGCAAATGTTTCATAGAGGATCGCAAAGAGGCGGCGCTGAAAGAGGTGGCGCTAATTATAATAATACTGATAATGGGTTTAGCCACGGCGGTCCGCCAAGTGCCGATGGAGTCGAGGTAAGAGTGCTTGTCTTTTGTCAATTCAAATTCAGAATATCGAGTGTATTTAACATATTTATTCAACCGACGTAGCCCAATTGTATCTCATTTCATGAGATTGTAGTTCTTCAAAACTTGAATGCGTCCAAATAGTATCACTCGAAATAACATTTTTCAGGTATTAGTGCCTCGAGCTGCGGTCGGTGTTGTTATTGGTAAAGGTGGTGACATGATAAAGAAAATACAAGCTGAGACAGGAGCTCGTGTACAATTCCAACAAGGTAGAGAGGATGGTCCAGGTGATCGAAAGTGTTTACTTTCTGGAAAACATCAAGCCGTTGAACAGGCGCGGCAACGAATTCAAGATTTAATTGACAGTGTAATGGTAAAACCACATTATAGGTAGTAAGTTAGGAACGAATTCCAGCAATAACGAACAACGTGTACACTACTGCGGAATTCGTGCTCGTTGATCCTCTGACAAAAAAAAGGAAAAAAAGGGAAACTTACAGATCTTTTTTCGTTCTCAACTTTTAACTAATTCAATGGCAATCCATTTTAACTTATGAATAATGATGCATCTTTTCTATGTAGTAGCATTAGATAGTCAAAGGCCTAACATTCTAAAAGAATTCAGAGATATGGTATCTTGTAAAAATCTATTCTTTACTTAGAGACGAGACGATGGAAGGAATCCTATGGCTGGTGGCGGTCGTGGCGCTGGAGGACCACGTGGAAATGGCTTTGGCAGTGGTCGTAGTTCCAATGAGTTTGGTGGAGGATGGGACAGGCGTCAAGGTGGCCCAATGCAGGATAAAGTTGAAACAACATTCACCGTTCCATCGTCTAAGTGCGGAATCATTATTGGAAAAGGTGAGACCTGCTCATGAGAATCACAGTAATTGTTTAGCTTTCTTTTCATGCGTAACTGGATTTCTTGATTGTTTGTTTTCTAAATTGGATCGATTTAGTTTCTTATCCATTCTGTCATTATTCATTCTTGTATTTTTGAAATTTTTTAGGCGGTGAGACGATCAAGCAAATCAATCAACAGACCGGAGCACACTGTGAACTCGATCGACGAAATCAGAGCAATGAAAATGAAAAGATTTTCATAATACGTGGAGCTCCTGACCAGGTCGAACACGCGAAAAGAATATTCAGCGAAAAACTGGGTTTGGTATGTAGTTTGTTTTTTTTTCTCATAGGAAACTAACATTCTCACTATTTCACAATTCCTTAGATGAAAATTTGAAAATACAACTTCTGCATTCCCAATAAATCCTTAAAATAGATCCTTGTTCAATAAAATCGTTACTCTATACTGATTAATTCATATCCATGAAAATGATTATCCTGAGATCCCTCAAACTCCCTTATTTCTGATCAACTTCTCTGAGAGGCCCCTTAACTAACGGAGATTGAAATATTTTGAGCTGTAATAATTACTCGTGGATAATTTTGCTTGTTTGATTTTTGGCCAAGTTATATTTCTAATTTAACTATGTGGTAAAAGATTCAAGAATTCGTTTGAATTCCAGAGTCCAGGCGGAGCTCCCTTTTCCGGAGGGCAAGGCGCCATTGGTTACAATCCAAACTGGAATTCTGGTTCAGGATATCAATCTTGGCCAAACCAAGCTCAAACCAATGAAACAGGTAAATAGATTGAAATGTACACTAGTTTTCAGTTAGATTCATAGAATTAAAGTATCTCATTTCGGAGGTATACACAATTAAATCATGCGATTCAAACAACACAACATTTACAATATTCGTGATTCTTCAGGTGGCCCAGGCGCAGCTCCTGGCGGGGTACACGTCAATCCACAAACAGGACAACCAGATTACAGCGCACAATGGGCAGAATATTATCGATCCCTGGGTATGCATAGAGAGGCTGACATGATCGAACAACAAGCTAAACAAGGAAAGACGGATCAGGCTCAACCACAACCTGGTGAGTTTTCTCATTACTGATTTATTCCTCTCTTCTACTTTCGCAAATTTATGTTATTATTACTTAATATTTATTTTTATTTACCATTTACAATGTTTTTGCGCAATTTTCGTACTTGTTCATCACCCGAGGAAATACAAATTTATGATAAGTAAATTCAAAACCCGATAATCTTACTTTACCTTCAAATTTTTAACATATTTTCTCCAGGAAATCCACCGAGTCAAGCTAATCCAACACCCACTGGTTCGGCCGGAGCTGTTCCTCAACAACAACAGCAACAGGCACAAAGTACTGCGCAAAACGGAGGTCAAGCAGACTACAGTGCTCAATGGGCAGAATATTACAGAAGTATTGGAAAAATAAAGGAGGCTGAAGCCATAGAGGCCCAAATGAAGGCTGGAAAGGTGAGAATAGTTGTTTCGGAGTATTTGCTATTGAAATCAATTGAAATAAACAGAATATTAATTATTTAAATAGCGTAACGCTAGGTTGAATTGAAGCGATAAGGCTCAAATCCCCAAAAGCCTTTGATTACAAGCTTCTATAACTATAAGAGAATGATTATTTTCAGTTGGGATTGCAAGGAAATCAACTGGCGCAACCGCAAATGCAACAAGCTTTACAGGGGCAATCCGCAGGGCCTCCTACTGGAACTCCAACAACGTTTCCACAAAGTTATGGTAGTTATCCTGGTATGGGGCCAGGATCTGCGCCAGCTGGTTATTATGCTGGTAGTACAGGTTCTACGTCTCAACCTCAATCGGGACAGCAAGCTCCCCCTTTTCCGGCAGGATATCAAAATTATCCATACTCTCAGCCGAATTCTGATAATTAAGAAAGCAACGGATGAAGAATGAAGAAGAAAAGAACTTAATACGTAAGTAGAAATATCTAAATGTTTATGTATACATATACACATAATACTATATTATATATAATTTTGAACGTAAATATTTGCATAAATGTGTGTTTAACAAGAAAGGTGCATGTATTCGGTATCGTTTTTGTCTCTTAATTTGTAATATTTATCCTAATAGGTATATCTATATATATATAGGTGTAGGTTCTTATCGAAGACTGCAATTTTATTATGTTTTACCCACAATAATGATGATGATAATGAATACTCGTTGCATTTCTATGTTTTGATATATTTGTTGATTACATATCTATATTACATACTTACTGCAATTGACTCTTGAATATCAATATGTGATGATTAAAATATTCGATTATGTTTTGGTTCTTTTTTTTTTTTTTAATTCTTGTATTGAATTCGCCTATTTCTGGAAAGAGTAAGATTTTTTTTTCAACCTGTTGTCGTAAGATTCATTGCTGATTATATGATATATATGTGGTTCGCCGAATGCTATAATAAAACACCTGTAAAAAGGTGTACGATTGCGACTACGTTTAAAAAATAAACGAAAAAATAAATTAGTTAACTAAAAATCAAGTACCGGTTGATTATCACTGTTGGCATTGGAATTCTCGTTTCATTATTATTACACATGTTACCCAGAAAGTATTTGCAATTATTTTTTTTGTCTTAAGATAAACCATTGTTGTGGAATTCTCAATTACATCTAATAAAATTGGAAACAATTCGTGTATTATGAATATTATTATTAGTATAATTAGATATGTTATTGTTGAATATAATAGTAGGAAATATTTAGACAATTTTCCATTTAGATTTTCGCACCTTTTCGTCACTCGTTTAACTATTACTTATTATTATTATTATTATTATTATTGTTAATACTATTATTATACTGTTTTCGTATTATCCCTACTACGGTTCGTTTTATTTTTTTTATTGTTACAGTTGTCACTTCACGTCGCATCACACTTAATTTTCTCATGGCTATATGTAAGCTTTGCCTAACTGTTTGTATGTACTTCGTTTATTCATTACAGCGCCAACGTGTACGTCGCTTGCAGGCACTCCGATGAATTATCTGTTCATTGAAAAAAAAAAAAAACAACTGCAAAAGTCTGCTTATATACGATCTACTACAGTATGCTGATAGAACAAGAATTCGCAACGGTCTCCAGTTCAGTGTTCAGGGAAGGTATATTAATAAGTGATGATTAATACTCGATAAAAGAGTAGAATAAATATCATAATCACACGAGTCATCATATTTACCACTATGTGACTTCCACCAACCAATGGTTTAATCTCGTCTAATTGTTTGTTTTTTTTTATTCTTTTTTTTTCTTACTTTTATTGAACTATTATTATTATTCAAATACTTGCAACACTTTCTGGATATCATTTATGTATACCTAAGCTATTAACATCCTTTGACAATTTCATGTGAATCGTTGATGAAATTGGCATACTTTGGCACATTCATTTAAGTCCGTACCGATTTTTCATTTATTATAATTAAGTAGATTGATAATAAAAAGAAAAGATTACAAAAAAAAAGTATACGTATACAGTCTCCCCTTGTTTAAAGCTTTACTAAAAGACAGAGGAATAAAACAACAATAAAAAAACAAGAAAAGAATAACAAAACTCAAAACGTGCGATCATCTCCCTATTACTAATCACTAATGTTTATGATAGTATACAGAGTCAATCTGAAGTTGCACATCATGTATTTGTCCCAAAATACATTATTTTCACTAAAAGAAAGGTAAAAAAAAAGCAGTATGTGAACAAGACATATGTATGGCTCGATATTGATCGAACAGAATCTGATCGGACTATATTATGAATGAATTATTTGTATGACTTTTGTTTTTGTTTTATTTTTCGTATAAAAAATGGATTATTTTTGCAATATGACTTTGATTATAATGAATATGTATGTTTATTTTCTGTATGGATAGAGCGTTACACTCGTTCTCATGATCGTTGAACTTGAATCTTCGACACATAACATAGTCCGATCAGCATCTATTCTATAGAAAAAATTTTAACTAAAAACAAAATAGGATTATTGATATATGGCGTATGCATATTTATGATCTTCAGTAGCAACGTCTCAGAACATACTCTCTTCTGAGCATTTGTTACTGGTCGAGCAAATAAAGCGTGCAAAAAAGAACAATTTTCACCAAAGTTTGAAATGTCTTATTAACTACAACTTTTGGAAATGATTGGAATATATTCCTTCAATGAATTGCGAGCATACTATTCCCGCCCTACCTTCAAATAATGTTGCAATAAATAGGGACATACACATCATTCATCTGATCTTATCGGATACGATAAAAACTCCTTTCTACAGAAGTCTAGAGAGCATCGAACGATTTATCGAGCTCGTGTAGACTTTACTTACACAGACTAATAGTATCACATAATTTTGTGGATATGGTAGCTTAGCTACCTACTCCTTGCCATCAGAAAAAGTTATTGCGTATATAATCGAGGCAATCATTCGACAGACATCGTTAATGTCTCCGCCTGTTTTATAAACATGTAGGAATTGTTTCTTGCATGCTATTTGTTGGCATTGTTGAAGATATATTTTGAATAAAACTGATGATTCAAGTTACCAAGGTATGAAAAATTAGTATCTAATGATCATATCACAATAAACACTGCTATTGGTTTTCATATTACCATTCCTCAGTCCAACGATTTCATCTTTTATTATCTACTATCCGGAATACATAACAATTTCAATTCGAAAACATGACATATTTTGCAGACTAAAATAACTTTGATATCATGTTCACTAAATTTAACAAGAGAATAAATTTGTCTATCATATCTTACAATCGCATTGTTTTGATGTAATTGCTTGTTACTACTTTTCATGATAATAATTAATACCGTATTTGAATCTATTCTGCAAACTTTATGTTATGCCAATAATTATTATTGTATTGAACTACAAGTTATAGATGATTCCAATTCTTAGTATTAATGATTCGTTATTCAGTGGGTGTGAATCTGCTATTAGATAGATCGAAAGAGATAAACCGTAATATTAGGATTAAAAATGTGTGAACTATGAGATATTGAAGTGCGAGGTCTGAAGATTGGTAAAACAATTTATCAAAACTTTTTGTGCGAGTGTGAGGCTAATCGCTAGCAAATAATAGGCTAATAGCGAGCGAAGGCAATGAGAGTGTAAAGAATGCGTGGCAAAAATATTCGATAATGAAATAATGGAAAGATATACATGGGGCACAACTTCAGGAAGACTCGGTATATGGAATATCAAGGGTATAAGGATAAAAGTAACGCTATATGACAAAGACAGGCAACTACGCCCTTGAAGTTATTGTGAACTATCATTCTCATTGATTGTATGTATTGTAATGATGTGTTTATTTCAGATAGATTTCAGATAGCTTTCCATTGGGACATGGTTAACGCTGCTATATATCTTCATGAAATAATCCAATGAATTGGCTAATTTGAAAAAAATAGTTATCAGTTAATTCATGCGATCAATAGTACTGAACTATGTCTTATTTATATTATGAATATATTACATATATATACATATTATCCGAAATGCTTCTTTTCATATATTGTAGGATACGATTTATGTTTTACTTATAGGTATATACATATAGTAAGGCAATCTGAAATTTATTGATTGAAGTCAGTAGCGTATGTGAGTTATAATTCCAATATATGCTGTCCTTCTGTGTTTTATTATTATTATTTTTTATGATATGTATTTTTGTCTCGTAATACATAACTGTGAGATAAATTGAAATTACCAGGGGATGCAGCAGATGATGAAAGAAACAAAAGGAACCTGAGCTCAACTAAAATCTATACATATACATATTTCATCGTATATTTAATTTCTTTAAATGCCCGCTGTAATTCTTAGTATAATAATTATTGCACTAAAACCGTTATTACAAAAACTACACATATAAAACTTAATCCAATAGAAATATTCTATCTATCGTCAATTATTTTACTATAAAATAATATCTCTCTTTCATTGAATATTATACAAATGTTTACATACCCTTGTACAATCCACCACCGATATACGCTGACATATTTTCATCCATTAAGTAGGCATAAAATGTTCAATATTTACTTGTATTGCCGATAATAGTTTATTAATTATAACTATCTATGTATGCAAATGCAATTACATTATCCTGTTCAGTGCACTATGGTATTATATCAGTAAATACAAATGTGAATTATTTTTGCTTGAATCATCAACAATACCAGTACCATTTTTAGATCCAAAGGAGCGCCGATAAAAGTGAAGCATTACGGCGGTACGGTAACAGCACTGGAAGGGAAGGGAAATTATTTAGCCCATTTCTCATCGACTCTCACCATCTCTGGCATGGTAATAATACGTTATTAGGAACCAGCAGCTGTGCACTACTGGACTTATCTATATGTATGAAGTGACGAACCTGTTTTGATAATACTGTTTACCTGTTTGGTGATCATGTTTTCAAATCTTATGGTATTCTGTTATCTAAAAGATCTCATGTTACATTTCATTATCAAAGGTATAAAGTCGGTTCGATATGTATTTTGCATTATGAGTGTTATGTTGAATTCAAATTCTGATCATTATTATCTGATCTGATTATCTCTCAGCCTGTAATCGTTATATAAATTCCCAAGTCCTTACAGGTGTTAAATATGACTTCATCAATGTAAATTATGTTAATTAGATATCTTTTAGCTGTTCATGTCAGCAACACAGAGTTGGAACACCTTCAACAGAAAATTTTTTTTCCTTTTTTTTCGGTTTTATCGCAATATAAGTGCACTTGCATTGATAAATAGCTTTAACAATGTACACCTATAGAGTTAAACTGTTTGGCGTGAATACTTGATATTACACATCATAGTGTTATTGTGGTTTTATACCTGAACCCAATATTTCAATGATGAACGATATAGTTATTCACTTATAATGAACTGCTAACAAACCTAGTGCATCTTAACATTTGTATATTTATTGAGTCAATGATCATCCTTATTAACGCTTAGATTTGAGTTGGAGTTAAACTGATGGGTAAATCAATTGAAGTAAATATGTTCCTTAGCTTATGATGATTACATTCACCGAATAACTTTGAAACTAAATTTCATTGATTGCACCTGATATTCGTATACCTGAAGTCTATAACAAATATAATGCATCTGGTTCCTACAACGTTATTTAATAACTCTTAAGATTCGTATATAATTTTTATAACTTTACTTTTCAAATATCATTTATGCTGAAACGAAACAAATCTCTAGATTTACAAAGTCAATTTTTTGTAATACCATATTCAGGGGGTTGTTCACTAACTTTGCCACTATCATAACTGCGGAACACTGATCTACATTCTGTACTAGCAGAGAGATCATAACTGCAGAATAACTCTGGAAACATTAACTCTAGATTACTTGACTTTGAAAAATGTTTCACTTCGTTGTATGAAGAATGATTTAAAAAGAAATGATTTTTGTTTGAAGATGGGGATAATGTTATAAGGCCATAATTTTAGCATTGTAAAGTTTAAATTTACGTATGCTTATCTGAGTAATTGAGTTACTATTCTGGTAAGAAATCTGTAAATGAACATGTTACAACACATCCTTGAGTCAACAATTATTATCATTTGACTAATATTCGTTATCTTAACCAGTTCCAAGTATCATGTTTGTTCTAAACATCATTTTACTTATATTAATATCTTATGCAATGTGTTACTATAACTCTTTTTCATTCTATTTAACATCCAATCAAATGAAAGCATTTTGATCGTTATGTCGCTAAATCGCTGATCGGATATGTTTTGAATTTGGTAAACTATCTACTGTCAAGCTTCATTCCAGTCTTCTATCTATCCATCTCTTGAACAATACTGCCACCGACGCACGTGTGAACTGAACACAAAAAATACTCATTCTGCAGTGTCTTAAGTGTCTGTATCGAAACAGAGACTGACTATACTTACTTTTTACATTTAAACAAAAGCAATTTATACATTGTAATGTATCGATTGAAATGTTATGTATGAATTACTTCAATTACTTGATCAATCATATCCCAGGATCCTGGGTCTCAAAAGTCTGATGGTAATAACAAATGTAAATGAATCTTTAATTGAATATGGTAGGAATATGTAAGCCAATAAATGCACAATGTGTTTTGCCGTGTGTACAAAATATTCAAATTGGAAGCTGCAAAATGAATTTTGAATTCGAAAGGGAATGGCTATTACATTTGATAGTGCGTATATGAAATTGCTCCATAGTTCTTGAATCTTTTACCATTGCATATTGGTGTTTATTTTGTTTCATCACTGCTTTATATCCTTTCGCGATACTTTCACGTAGTCTTGGACTTGCACAAAGGCCTGATTGATGAAAACTCATGTAATGAAAACTCTTGCTACAAGCCAAAAACAGTACTTTATGAAAAATGTTGAAAGTCATTTCAAGTCAACCCACAGCTATGAAAATTATTACTTATTTCCATTAATCAGCAGGTTCCCTATTCTTAAATTTCCTATCATCACAATTCCACCAAATCTATTGTCAATGCGGAATGTACTGTTGGTTATCCTTTACACTTGTATGTATGTACTACATCTATCAATGTGTAAAAAAAACTCTTAGTATAGGAATTTTACCAATTTTGTAACTTCATACTACTATTTTTCTCCTATTCTTAAATCATTTCGTGTCCACATAGATAAGGACTTTACAATCACTACTCAGCGCTTGTTACGATCGTTTATTTCATAGGTGAGTAAAAACATTTATTTGAAATGGACAATAGCTTTATTAACATATATATATTACCATGTATACATACATATTATTTATCATGCCTTCTATAATCGCTCTTCTCGCATTTATAATCTGCAATTCCTTGGGGCAAAAGTACTTACTTTATCTTATACAGAATGTAATACAATATTGGCCTTGTTTACCTTTTTGTATGTACATAAAAATTGACTGTATAAAGTCTTAGCAAACAGGCAACCAAATCCCTAAAACTGATACATAGAGTATTGAAGTTGTACTATATCTCTCGCAGGTCAATGAATATGCGTTTGGGGATCTAGCTACTCAGTCGCCAAAGTTTATCTCAATTTAGGATTGTAACAATTTATGTACATCATTTGAAAGAAATTGATTTTCCACATGATGACATTATCTTGTGCGTTTCACAGTACATAGTATTCATTCCCATTTTTTTAACTGCTTCATAATCTATAATCATAGCTATTCAAGATATTATAGGCATGGAGTACTTCACACATGATTTTCAATCATCAAATTAGACACAGTGAAATAGCATAGGGTAAGTAATATGTCTATTGAAAATCAAATGTGATTATGTCTCGCACGTTTTATTAGCAATAGTATATGAGTAACGAAACGAATATGACAACGTTGGCCGAATGTTGCCTCTCGTATGTATTCACATAACGGATTCAATTTGTGTATCATTTTAGGTTTTGATTCACACTATGTACACAGTCATTCTGGTTATTGTGAACATGTGCTCGTAAGTTTATAGATTTTTCCTATGATACATGTGTTGTGCGCATAATTATGTTTTCAGCGCTTACTAACTATCAGTTTTTCATCCTCTTGATGATTGTTAATATCTAGTCAAGGCACCCCCGCCAAGAATAGTAAGTTGCTACTTCTACTATCTGTGAGTGATTAATAATTGAGGTAACAATAGTAGAAATGTATTTGAAGGAAAAAAAAGGTTTATTTTCCAAGGATTTTGTTTGGTTTTCTGCATGGATTGAGTGAGTTTGATGTGTTTTCTTATAGCTATAAGAATTCCGTTTGAAAACTGATCAGTTTTTCTAACACTGATAATAAGTAATAACTTTGACTTATAGTTGCAGTGAAAATGTAGTGAACCTTTTTCTTCTATAATAAATGAATCATGTGCTATATCATATTTGTGTTTTTAATTGTCTTTCAAACTTGGAACTCACTTGCCGTCGCCTTTTCCCATCATAGTTCTGTCTCATTCAATAATTTAAATTTATTCTAAAACAACACTACAGTCAAGCAGCTAGAGTAATTTTTAATCAAATTACTATTCGGGCATTTTCTTTCCTATTCTCTGAATTAGATACTTATTAATGCTAAGTCGATTAAGTGGGGATAAGGTTTAGTTACAGTGTGTATTTATCTAATAGTATCATAGATGTTAGTTTAACTGCAACCATTACAAACATTAGACAAATTTTGTTTATACATTATTCAATCGATGGCAAACAGCATACATGACACCCCAAAATCACAATTAACATGTTGTAAACAGACAAGTTAAAATATAAGATCTGATATTGAGAACAAAAAGTTGTGTTTTTATCTCGCTAACGTAATGGTGCGATACACAAACTTGATCTCATTTTACCTCCGAATTACAATGCCTGTTTATTTATTAGGCTGAAAAGCAACCACGATGGGTATTCGATATATAATATGAATCACGTTTGAAATATGCAGTCTTATTTGTGCATTATTAATAATAAATAAAGATTCAACTCCATAAAAGGATGGAGCAGGCATCCATTATATAATATATTAGGTAAATATTATTTGCCAGCAAATAATCTCAATTTTCTACTACAGACATTTGACTACAAGAAATAATATATTAAATAAAATCATCTTTTCACGCTGCCTAATTATCATTTGCATTAAAATTCAATTCAGTGGCGGTGGACCGTAAACAGGATTCAACTGTTGAGTACAACGTATAAATGTCGCTCGTCGTGGAAGTTCTTGCAAACGAGCCGCTCCGGTATATGTACATGCCGAACGTAGCCCGCCTAACATATCCAACACTGTGCCATCCACGTCACCTTTGTATGGAATTTCAACGGTTTTACCTTCGGCCGATCTACATTGAGTTAAAAAACGTTATTAGCTTTGAATTTCAGCTCAACTAGCTTTCTGGTATACACTATTTCCTCAATTTCAATGTAAAGCCAATATTTTCTATATATTTTACAAAAGATTTTGCACACATTAACAATAAATTGTTAGAATGTTATCGAACTTTATTTGAACTTTACCTGTATTCTGCAACGCCGCCGGCATGCTTTTTCATCGCAGTAGTTGAAGCCATGCCGTAAAAGAGTTTAAAGCGTCTTCCGTCTTTTTCTATTGTTTCTCCTCCGCACTGATCATGTCCAGCAAACATACCGCCAGCCATAACAAAGTCAGCACCAGCTCCGAAAGCCTTAGCCAAATCTCCAGCGCAAGTGCAGCCTCCATCCTGTGATAGTAACCAAGTTCTACTGTATAGCTTGAGCGCTAACAAGTACAAAGTAAATTTGTTCAAAATTATATGGTTTGGTAAACCTACGGAAATGATATGCCCGTTCAGGCCATGTGCAGCATCTGCACATTCGATTACGGCACTTAATTGGGGGTAACCAACTCCGGTTTTCATACGTGTAGTACATACAGAGCCTGGGCCAATTCCTACTTTGATAACATCAGCTCCTGACAGGATTAGCTCCTCTACCATTTCTCCAGTGACAACATTGCCAGCCTAGGAAGAATGTGCTCAAATAAATTTCAGACTTGTTGATTATTGCAGGATTCTTTGGTCGTACGTGTAATTAAACTCATCTTTAAATTAGATTTCAGGCATCAGGTAGAAATTGCAAGAAATAACAAAATCAGCAGAGATTAAGGCAAAAGATGTGCGGTAGATCGAGATCTGACATAGTGCAGCAGAGATAACATACGTAAAACAACATGCAATTGAACAAATACGACTGATGAATAAATGCATACGTGTAGAAGAAATCATTCTGCATGCCAGATGTGATGTTGTGAATTCATGAAGATGCAATAGATTATTAATGAGCCAGCTAATTACCTACTCTTCGATTTGACTACAAGGCAGATAGACGGCGAAATTCAATGTTGACTTGCTTCGTAGGTACTAAATGCGATGGACACATACCACATTATTTAATTTGTATGCAAGTGTTTTATGCCTGAATGTTATCACTCTTGAAGTAATATAACATACCATTATAATTTCGACATGCTTTGGGCTATAAAGCAATTGAATTTGTAGTTAAATTTTAATAATCCAACATTTTTTTGTAGAGTTGGACTTAAAGTTAATCCCTTGTTTACCTGACGAAGCAATTCAAAATTATAGACCACTTGTATTTCGACCTAGTCTGAGCATTTCGATAACCCGTTTTGAATCAAACATTTCTATTCGCCATATGGATGTGACTAATGGTTGAATACTGAGTGATTTTGCGTAAGTAAAGAGAGAAGTTAAGATCAGTCAGTATCACCGCGTATTAGTACAGAAGAAATGGAATGGTAAATTACAACACTGATAACGATAGTAATAATAAGGAAAATCTGTCACCATAAGTATGTATGTTATTGTTTTGAAACAGCACATTATCCAACTCCATGCAATGACACAAATAGAAATATGTAACTGACTCACAATAATCGTATGATCTGGATGGGCGAATCGAACCTTCCTGACAAATTCAACAAAATGCTGGGAATACCCATTAGCAACATCTAAACAAATGAACGAAAGTTCTGGGACGGAATTGATTATACTTGAAAGACGCTCAAAGTCCTCCTGTCCAGTTCCTGAACTGACGGCAATATTTTCAATACATTCAGGATTTTGTGCTGCAAACTCTTTCCATTGTTCCGCCGTGTAGTATTTATGGACAGTTGTGAATAGTCCATGCTGAAAGAAATCATATTATCCAAAAGTCAATCCTTCGTATCTTGTGTCCCATAAAAAAAAACATGCAATCTCCGGGTCTCATTTCTCAGTGACCTGCACTAAGCAGATATAATAGCTGTTTCACTGATCACGAGAAAGCAATCTTGCATATTCGTTGTGACTCGATTAGTCAGAATTACATCGATATAGACACTTATCGTCTATTTCATAAGGTCGTATGTACTCCTCCATTTTCTATGTCATTGAAGTACCACTGATGGAACTTCGTTCTACATAAAAATATAGGTGAAATTGTCTGTGATGACAATAATGTGTGGGTATACTTTTGTGTAATGTGTTTCCACAAAGAAAATATGGACTATATCCAGATGACTTATTGAATACAATAGAATTAAACTGGTGAATGTTCAGGGGTCCTTAGTTTTTACCTCATTTAGTAAACCTGTTCAGATTGCTATAAATTTGCAAAATCGTAATATAACTTCACCTTGAGCAGAGGTTAAGATGTATGGAACATTTCAACTCTATGAAGCCGTTGATAATTATACTTAGTTGGCAATAAGCGGTGTTATCTGTTATCGTAAATACATTATCCTTCTAGTCTAGAATAGCATAATTCTAGTGAGTTTTCAAGTATACAAAGAAAACGTAGAGAATATCATCCACTTTGAACAAACCTTGGAAAGTGCTTTGGCCATCTCAAATGTACCGATTGTGTCCATATTAGATGCCATCACCGGTATGCCCTTATAGGTCCGTTTTGAATTTCGGAACTTCATTTCTCTAAAGAGATCAACCTATAAAATATATAAATAAAGAAATGGAAAATTCGGAAGTATAAATTTTTGGAGACGGATAGAAGAAAAACTTCGCATCACCTTTATGTATTTTTTTCAGCAAAAACATGGGCAACAAACAAAAGGAAAAGCAACCTTGGAATAAAGAATTATATTCTAAACTCTTTTAAAGAATTGCAACAAATGTTTAAACTTTTTCAACCACCCTGCAGACCTAAGGATATTTTTTCAATTTCTTTGCAAACATAAAGTTTACGTTCCTACAGATAACATAGGCTCGTTTCGAAGATAATGTGTAAGTCATAGAAGCATACTATTCAATATTCAGACTCGAAACATGAAATTTGTTAAGATATTGTGATTCTTTTTCCAAAATCTTCCATTGGTTGGAGTAAATTAACCTTCCTCCAAAGGGGACACTGTAGTTCTATTAGTGTGTATAACACAGCGAAAAAGCTTCAGAATTATTCATTAATTCTTTAAATTGTTAGCAATGATTTTCTGCAATTTTTCTCAAATTACTGCATTCATATTTTTCAGTTATTTCGGAGCAAAGTAATCGGAAAATGTAATGCTCCACTACAGCTATATACAAACAAAGAATTTGGAAAATCTGCCAGTCTTATTTAATCAATAATACGAGTTTATCTCCATACTATATTGATGAATCTATGCAGCAAAGTGATTCTGTATCTCAGTTACCCCAGTTGGATATTTTTCATGACCTATTACTGCTAGATACGAATAGTCGTCAAGGTTTTTTTTCTGTCAATTGAATGGAATATCATTGATTAGCATCGTTTGAGTATCTTTTTCGCTTATGAATTGATTCAACTGTCTTGAAGCTAACAAATGCTATCATGTGTTACAGAAAGATAGAAGCTATTTTAAAAAGCACAATATTCCGGGCGAGACTACGTTTTCAACTTTATTTTAAATAGTCGGGGCGTGAATTAAAACGTTACAAGATATTTTTGGAAAAATGATAAATAGCGAAATAGATAGGTTATCGATATAAAGAAGCTCCGAAAATTGACGGGCTATGGAAATACGCTATTCTGATCAGATTTTAGCAAACGAGAGATATCGTGTTATAACTTGAGTAGAGCCATTAGATCTTAGACCGTGTTACAACAACGGTATAAAATAATGAACGCTGAAAATTTTTTTCAAGGTAATCGTGGTTAAGATGGAACAGCTCGGATTTCACGCTATGTAAAAAGTCAGAATTATTATACTTACGTCTGATCTGCTTTTGAGAGTGCTTCTTTTTGGACGTAGCATAACATCTTTAAAATCTAACTTGATATCATTTATTATATTTGGCATTTTATCGGTATACTAGACTTTTGAAATTCTTATAGAACCATCAATTCCAAAGCAGACGACTTCGCTCTCTCCCTCCCTCTCTCTCACTCTCTCTGTCTGTCTCTTTTCAATTTGGCTGCAGACGATTCCTCGACTCATTGATTGCAAGCCGTACTAAGACTCGGAACCTTATACGATTATTCAGTTTCAGTCGCTACGGACTTGTAGCCATCATACGTACGATTATCGAACCTTATGAATACTACACGCTTAGTATCCTTTTTTACCGACTTAAACTAGGGGTTGAAATAAGCAATCGACCAAAGTGCATACAGGTGTTTTATTTACGAGAAAAGTAGACCTTAATTTCGTTATCTACATATTTGTTACTCAGCAAATATTTTAAAGATCCATAAATTCTTCCTCAGCTAGATCTAGATGAAGACACTGACGGAAGATATTTAAAGACGGCTACCCCTATGGAGATGGGGATTTGTGAGCCAGAAGAGTGGGTTTGAGACGAAACAGCGTCCAAATTTACCGACCGAAATAATGTAGCAATATATCTATAGTGTGTGAATTTAATAACTATGTATATTTACAAAATACCTGCACCGTTTACAAGATTACGAGAGTTAACAATGCAATGATTGATTATAGATCGATAAACATTTTTCACCTTTTGTTATTGTTTCTAAACAATTTAGGAACCGTTCATTCGGTTTATCATAATTGGATTAGATAAAATGATGGCCCTGAAGTGAAAATTTGTTGCATATACATAATGTAATCCGAGTATTTGTCCGGATACAAAACTGCAGCTTCAGACGCTATATGCCATTCGCGTTATTCCATATGGATTCGCGATAGTAAAAGGTGAAAATAAATCTTCCACTTTCTGATTTCAGCTAAATTATTGGGACATGCTGTGGCCCGCCACAAGCAAACTCGTTCAATCCATTTCACTAACAAGTAAAAAACCACAATTTTGAAAACTGTTTTTGAATTTTTCAGATTGTTTGAAATTCGTATAATTTTTCACGAAAAAAGGGTCAACGACCACCACGTGAGAAAATACGCTAGTAGTCACGGAAATGACTACGCTTGGGATGTGGATTCAATTAATATAAGTTGATCACAGAGTTACGGAGATAATCCTAATTCCGGGGATTATTCAGGATCGTATACGGATGTGATCTCACAATTATCTTTCGAGAGAAATAGGTATATAACAGCCAATCAGCATGTAAAATAATGACATTTTTTTATTTCCATCATCATTATAATATTATCAATGAAGAAATCTAGTATATGCATGTATTATAACATAAAATATAAATAGCAATAAATAATGTATAAGGCTCCGCCTGATATCTTTTATAAAATTAGTCAATAATCAGTAACGTTTAATATTATATCATTTCTCCCGCATCTGGATGACTTCTATTTATTCTTTTTTCTTCTTTTTCTTTTTATTCATAAACTCTATCGCCTCTTCGTCATTATTCAACCATTTAGAACATAATAATTTATATAGTCCACATTAACATTCATAAATATTGAGCACGATAATTGGTTCGCTCATCGATCCTATCTAGATAGCATCGAATTACAAGACAGCTGGTTCAGTAGAAGTCCAACGAATCAACATGCACTGGTCCGAATTAGAATTTGTAATAGTTAACCTTTTGGACGAAATAAAAATATATATATTTTTTTTCGGTGGAACAGAATCATTGCCTCAAAGCAATGGATCATGTCTTTCCAAAAATCTATACAACTTGCTTCTAGCAACTCACTTTGATCGAGTTGGAGAAGCAGTGAGCGAGATGGTCTAAAAAAAGATCTGGAATAAATTTCAGCATTCTTAATACCGTTTTTGTTATAGAAAGGTAGAATATCAAAAAGCCAGATAGCCGATGTGCAGTATACCATCCGCCCAAAGCAATTATGCCTATAAGGAACGAAAGAGCTGCTGTATACTCCGATCTTACAAAGAATCTCATTGTAGACTCACGTAATTTTTCTTTATTCTCTAACTACGAATTGTTTCGAAATGGTGATTAATTTTGAACTTTCAGAATTCAGAGCCGACGTACGGAATTCAACGAAATTTTCGAATACTAATTATCGACGTGGGATCATCTGAATTATTGATTCTCTAACATAACGAAACTTTGATATAAAAATATGAAAAATTGAATAGAATTCTAATTGTAAGCTGACGACTTACTCATTCTGTGCTACGTATACGGGGGTCTTACCGCTTGTATAAAATACAACGTATGGAAAAATATCCCACATGTTTCTGTAAAAAACTCGTAATTCAGATACCTGCTTGTACTTTTTTTCTAACTTGATATTGGTCATAAAATTATCAAACACTTTCGCAAGGTAAGTTTGAGAAGAAAAACCTGTCACAAGTTTTTTTTTTCTTTTTTCAGTATGGCATACAGAGCAACACCAATAGAAATATTTTTTTTCATTTTTTCTTCTTGCTTTCTTTGTTATTTTTGTTTTCTTCTTTGCTAAAAATGGTATCAGTAAAATAAAAATTACAACTCCGTAAAGTTCGTGGCAAGTTCGGAGACGATCTACCATTGACTGTAGTGGTCACAGAAATTACGTAATTACAAAGTCCTCAAAGTTTTGTCAATATGACGAAGCGTGGTTTCCGGTACAGCGTCGGTCAGTGCTTTTTGGAATCCCTCACAGTGTGAAAGTGCCCGGAACATCTTCTTAGCGTAATTCCTATAACAAACGTGAAATGCTCTATAAATTAATCACAGAGTTCGAGTTTTTCAACGTATCGTGAATCAGAACATGTCATGTTTGCATCAGCCTCAATTAGGAGGAGGCAGAATTTCGTACGGTATAAGGAATCTTCCCTTTTCCAAACATTATTCATTTATACTTGTGAAATGTCTTGATTCTTGGCTTACCTTGCGTCCAGGTTGCCATCGATCAACAGCTTAGCACCTGTAACTAACAATTTGTCACGAGCATCACGGGGCAGAGTCATTGCTTGATCCGGCCCAATGCGGTTCACAACATCTGATAACAGCCTCCCTGTTGTTGCCCGGACGATAGCATTCTGGTGCCTATCAATGGAACGAGATTATAGAGAATTAGCATCACTAATTCATATTGTTGCATATCGAATTTCAGATTTTCTTATGGTGTTCATTACAACTTGACAACACTTCGAAAAGAAACAAATGAAAAAAAAGAGATGAAAGATGATCATTTTTCGTATGAACTTTGTCCTACTTACACTGCTCCTCGATGTACAATAACAGCGATTGTCTTATGGGGTGAAATATTTTCAGCCAGACGATCAAGAGCAGTGTTGCTATCTGCTCGTAGAAATTTATTGGTATCGGCTGTTCTGTGAAGCAAGGGTCCTGCTATGTCGTCAATTTCCTGAAGACAAAAGTTTCGAAGTCGCTCAAAAAATAGTAGGTAAATTTTTATTTCATGATACGAAATTGCAGAGGACGTCCAATATCTTGATTCATCTTTGACTCTGTTTTATCTATCTAAATTTTTTTTTTTTTTTTACCTGCTCGATCCCCTTAGGCTGGGACATGAACACCTCTCCGGCGGCTAAACAAGCTGCTCGAGATACTTGAGAACGCAAATTTCGTACATGTCGTCCAAGAACTCGTCCGAGTGTCCCGGGTCCGCATGATTCAAGTTGTGTTGGATTTTGTCGAGCGATTTGAGACAGGTTTGTCAGTCCCTTAACTACGACTTCCCTGTTCAAATAAATATTTTGAGTCATTCTATTCGAATCATCAATCAAGCGTAGTGAATTATAGGAAGCAATCTTGGCCACGTACCAGTCTTTGCTTTCGAGTTGAGTAAAACAGAGCTGTGCAGTAGCTTTTGGCTTCTCAGACGTTTTGCTCACATTCTGAATAGCGGGTGGATTTGATCTTATAGAATTGACCCGTGGTTTGGGTTTCATACGGGGAACTTTTGACGGCTGAATTTTTGAAGGTTCAGGTGCTTCAGCTGGTGGTAGTGATTGTCCGGACTGTGTAAAAAAATTCGATACACTCTAATCAGTATCGTCAAAATAGAATCTTTCTTATGATATTATCAATCAATTTGTTAAATAATACAGTGTCAGATGAAAGGATCGACAAATGTCGAAGAATGTTCGAAAATTAGTGGTATTCGTTCAAAATATACATATACAGTTAAAAAACTGAGTGACTTATCAAATCATGAGACTTTTACTTGCTGGGCCATGGTAACGTGACATTTTTTTTTTACCAATCAATCATGACGTGATTATTATTTTCAAATCTTACCCTGCCCACTGGGAGATTCGGCACCTCGATACCACTTCGACTTTGTGGACTTTCCCTGAGATTCGATTTACTGGGTGCCAAAACTCCAGGTGATTGTGGTGCGGATGTAGCATCCTTTGCTGATGGTGCCCTGGAGGTACTCTTCGAATTTTTCGACCCAGGGGACTGAAATGCGATACAATTATGAAAGTATTCCGCATGTGGTCAGAAGATTACCAAAAACGAGACAGACATTTTTCAAACTCGATTTACCAGAACTGAAAATTCATTGGAAATAAAAAAATTGCTTACTACAGGTGCGTGATCCGAGTGAACCTCTTCTTGCGAATCATCGTCCAATTCGACGCCTGCATTGGAATGACTGTGAGAGGACCTGGCCCTTGAAGCAGAGTTACTATTGCTGTACAACTCGGGGCGATCGAGCTCCTGGAAACTACGTGATCCCAAAGATTGTACGGAACCATTATCATCAGGTAAGACAGTTGAAAGTATAGCTTCTCCATCCTCATCAGCAATGTCAGGTGCCGTTTCGGAAAATGATTCCTGCAAATTTGTGAAATGCCTCGTCATATTTGCATTCATTCAAACGTTGATCCTCGATCATTATTTTCGATCAAAAATCAGCCAATTATATTCAATTAGTAAATTCTCAGCAAGTTCTCGTTGAAATCCAATGCATATACTTTGAAAAATTGTTTCATTTGATATTACCGAATGTCGGATGAATTTACACTCACCGATGATCGAGAGGAAGAATTAGCCACGTTTTCAACGGCCATATCATTTACCGAAACGTCATAACGTGGAAGAATCCTGTCACTGCTATGATTCGAAAGTACAGTTTCCCCAGATTCTCCAGAGACCATATATTGCTTGGATGACAAGACGGAATCTTCCTCGTCAAGTTGTTGAAATGATTGAGCTGAACGAGGTGAGTCTGCTGATTTTTTTGACGACATTGTATTCCGAATAGATTCCTTAGAAATATTCCGCGAGAATTCACTTTCCGCTGAACTCAACGGTACGCGGATAGAATCTCTAGTAGTTCGGATTATTTTATTCTCGAATGTGTCATCCGTGTCGTCTCCGGCATTAAGATTCTCAAAATCGTGGCTAAGCTTTTCTTGCACGGAATGTTCGTCGGTTTGCTCATCAACTTCAACATCCGTGCTACTCGATTCTTCGTCGCTGATCTCTCCGGCGATTGATTCAGAAGTCCTTTTCGTGCTCAGCGATATCTATCAATCGAGATATCAGAGTAATAAAAATCAAAATTCAATGCATTTTTTATTTTGACGATATTTTAACAGATAAATAATCAACTGGCACTGTTCACTTTCGTCTATCCCATCTCGTGATTTTTTTCTAATTTATTCTCTGTAATCGCTGTGAGAATCAAAAAATCATTTTGCTTACAACATAAGAGTTAACGGAATTCCGTCTGCTTGGAACCGTGTTAAACGGTACCACATCGAAAGCAGCGTCTCTTTGGCTATGAGGAGTCGATGATCGACTGTTGTGACTTGCAGGGCTGTTACTGCTAGGGTTTTCGTCTTGGCTTTGCTCACGATCATCATTCAACCTCCGAATTTCACTATGATGACTTTCAGCTACTGAGATATTCGAGTTTGAGCTATCAGCGCTTACTGGACGATCGGCTCCGCCTTCGTAGGCTATGACGTCGTGGACTGATCTGTTAACTATTCGTCATCAATGATAAATGCGTTAGGTTTTCATCCAAAATCAAATCATGAGCGTGCAATGAAATTTTTCGACCATCTCGCAGCCAATATCAATTTAGACATTTCTTCGGTCTTTAGAAACGGAAGTGTTGAAGAATATATAATTATTTTTTAATCTTGTACCATTTTTTTGGTGTTTGAGGGACAGGGAAGACATTTAGAAAAAAGGGCAGGACGTGAGGGAGGCTGAATTATTAATTGATGGGACTTTCCACCCTCGATAATTCATTTTCATCCAGGGGATGGAATATCCGGTCACCCAGTGACTTGACCGCTAGTTTATCGATTCGTTTCTAGCCAGCTAGTTCCACTCTACGTTCATTATAAGCCTCCGCGCAAGGGGTTAAGAACCTGATGCTCTAGTTTCCTCATTCACATTCACATATAGACGTGGAATTGTATATCCGAATACAGAATCAACTGACGCGGATAATATCGATTATTATTTCAACGTTTGAAACCGAATTTCTACTCATTCGTATTTTTCAGAACTTTTGAGAACAAATCATATCTTCCCCAGAAATAAGGTGATTCAAAATATTTCCAAGTCGAAGTTGAAAAGTTTGAAAAAATCATTTTGCAGTAGGATATCTATTCGTTGGTTATCGTTGGCCGAATCATATTTCGTACTTTATCATCACCCGTTATGCATGATGAAACTGATAACGCTACGAACAGACTGCTCGGGGCCGTAGGTATCAAGTGCAGCCTTCAATATACGAACCTTGATATTGAGAATTTCTGCTGCTAGTACTTTGAATTTCATAAGAGGGTGATCTGGATGAAACCCGACGTTGAACGTCGTAGTCTTCGTCATCTATCACGGCTTTGTCTCTGAAAAAAAGTAAAAATGTCCAATTGTCAAATTGGTGATTACTTTTTTTTTTCTAAATTTTGGAGTAATTTTGAAGTATTTTGGAGTTATGATGGAACTGACGTGCGTAAAGATCAACTCTACTTTCATTAATGTTTTAGCGAATCGATTGAATGAACATAGAAAACAACCTGATATTACTTGAATAGTGACTAGTCCCATTTCCATGAATAAAAACGAAAGGATATCGTTTCAGTGTGTTATACTTGACGAAACATGTGTTTTATGGTCGTAGTAGTAAAGATTCGATCGCTCAGAAAACCTGCCTGACCTACTTTTCTGACTAGTTGAAAAGTGCTCGCTAAAATATTGATCTAGTTTATCCGTTAATCTTTCGTTTAATTAGAACTGCAGAATTTACACAAGATCGCGCTACCCTAATTACATTGCAAATATGTACCCTCGAAAGGGGAAAAAATCCGTCAAGATTACAGATTTTAATTCTTAATTTCATTCATATTCATGCTAATATTATCCTACGTCACGTCTTTGACAATACAAAGATTTTCATTTTTTCACTCATGTTTCTCGCAACCATCATACAAGTTTTCACTATCGGAACTTAGTACATACATCGGCGCGTCCCTGAATCATTCATTCATGTCGCGATAATCGTTCAAGGCTGTCTGAAAAAATACGACGAGGTGCAGGGCTTTACGATATTCTTATTATAACTTATTTCGATAGTCAAAACAAGTTAGTAATTTAGAAACCAAGATAATTACAACGGCTGTCTAGTCATTGGTGAATATATTTATACCGATTTCTGGGAGTTTTCAGCGAAATCGGAGCCATGGGTAATTTTCCGTATGAAAATACAACTTTTTCGCGGAATATTCACAAATACAACGGTTTTTCTTGGAAAAACGATGAAAATCTACAAGAACCTAAAATTTTTTATGAGCATCTCTGACACGTTTTAATTTTCATGAACATTGGTGCACAATTTCTGCCATAGGTTTGTGAAGAAAAAAATAGTTGTAAGATTATTCTCACTGGGTAGAAACGTTTGTGGTGTCGGAAGTCTGATTCAAAGTAAGAGCGATGACTGGGGTTCCCCGACTTTCGACATCCACAGATTTTCTCGAGCGAAAAACGCAAGGGCAACAACAAATCGCAGCTCCAACAAGACCCTTCTCACTTTTCTCGGGTTCGTCGGCTCCGCAATCTTCCGCGAGCACTTTAGCGTCTTCCGGATCTTTCCCTTCCTTCACCTCCGAAGGCCACACGCAAAATTTGAATATCATGTTGGATTTTTTTTTAGCCGCTTGTCCTCGTTTTTTTTTTTTTCAATTTAATTTAGTTTTTTAAAGCACAAATCACTAAAAATCATGCCGATCTCACCGAAGTATTAAAATCACGATTTAAAGTCTGAAACTTCATGTTTAATAACATTTGGGATTTGGAAATCGGGAATTATACTTCACCCCCATACTCTGGACCATTCTCAATGACTGTGCTCTATTTTTCAAATGGAAATAATACCTTTGAACTTCTCGACTGTAAATGTCAGCCTCAATTATTTACTTTCCGCAATGTATTCGCTTGGCATTGATCCGAGTCGGACAATTGCTTTATTATCAATTCTATAAGCGATGGACCGTTGAAGAATTTTTCGGCAAAGTTTATAACGAGTCCTTTTCCGCGCCTCAGATGAACTGGACTCTCTAAACCAAGTAGAATTTTTTGTCTGTCTTGAAACACAGTTGTAATCACTTCGAAAAAATATCCACGTTGGTAATACGAGGGTTGTTAGTGGGTAGGTATAGTACGTAGACTAATTTCAGCCACAGAGTTGCATTAATTAATTATTCATGGCGATTTCAAATGACTGCCAGTCAGTCGATTATCATTTCGTTGCCGCCCAGGCAGTGGTTAATGGATAATTTTGAAAAACCGGCATCTGACGTAGTCGTGTCTGGTGTACTTATTGATAATCTTAAAATAACACTGTCGCTTTCGAAGTGGCTCACGACCAATAAAACGGACATCTCACAGTAGTAAGACTCCGTATCTGTCAGACAAAGTGGTTCTTCAGTAGCCTGGGTCCTCCAATTTAGCAGTGATAAAGCTCACGTTCGGGTCAGACATATGTGATTGAAAATCATGATGACTCCAAATGCCAGGGATTCGTTCAACGTTTTTTCACAAGCGAACGATCGTGAAAAATATGATTTGAGGATAATAACGTATATCTATAGATGATCGGAGTAGCCAATCAATTTTTTTTCAGTATAATTTAATCGATCGAGATTATTAATGGTTTAGCCCGTACAGCGAGGCACTAGCAAAAAATTAATCGTTCCTGATACTATGACCTATAGGAAAAGGTTCCACGGTACGATTTCTTTGAACTTAATTCAATGCTTTGAATTAATTTCTGCTGAATAAATTTTATTAGTTTATTTTCTTGATCGTTGAGCTTAATTGGTTTTGGGTATATTATAGAATCTCGATCTGTTTGTCCATATCGTGTGGCACAGTATATGGGGTTGGATAAGTCTGCAGCTGAGACAGTTTACAGCGAAATTAATATAGCACTCGGTACTTTATGCGCTCAATATGCGCGGCTTGAGCTCCTATATACGTCCAACACGTGACACTATCGCAAACGCAACTGCCGCCCGCATGGCAGGCGTCGCGACGCTGACCGCCGCCACCTCGCATCAGCCTAACCTTACCTCTCACCTGTGTTTTATATGTATATATATTTATAGGTATAACTATACGAAGATTGTACATTATGTATACGCGTGTAGATGTAGGTATACCTACGTATATTTGACGTATGTGATACAATAAACGTCTAGGCCATCGGCGGCTAGTGACCGCGTTGACCCCCACCTCGATGGTACGCCAGTGCGACGTCACCGGGGGTCGTAGTGGGGTGTGAGAAGCAGAGATTGATAAGACGTCGCGATGATATCGCTATTTTAATTGAATCCAAAAATAGGTAGGTCATTAGTTTCGCTATTGGTATATATGTTTCTGTCAGACAGACGATTGTAGCCTGTCAAAAATAGGTATATTCGATTTTGTGTAATTCATGATATCATCTTTTAGGGCGGGATTGCAGTTCCAGATTTCAAAAGTTCTGAACGGTCGAAATTCCGAATTTATCTGGAACGCGATTTTGAGTTTCTAGAAACGTTTTAGTTCAGAACTTACAAATTCCGAAGGGTAAAGAAATACAGACAGCTCAAGGATCTGATAGTCAAAAACTCAGAATGTCCAAAAATCCGCAAATTTAGGGGAAGCTTATGAAAAAACTGTCAAATAAACGACGTGAATTCCGAGATTCGGAGTTCTGGTCTTTCGGATCTACAGCTTTTAGAATTTTGAACCTTCGGTGCTTTTCCATTCGGACTTTTTCAAATTGGCTACGTAGACATTCGGGGAAATAATTTTTCTAAAAACTGTGAGCTGCTAGTATGAAAATTCTAAATTTTGCCCTTTCGCAGCGTTTGAAAATCGGAATTTGAATCTCGCCCAATAATTTTTACCTATAATAAGCCTTGGACCTAATGACTAATTTGATAGTCAGTGACGCGTGAGTGGAGAATGAGTGGAGAACACTCATAAAATTCGTAGAATAGGTTGCGAATGACACGTTTCGGGTTTGGGTTTAATTAAATCCGATACCCTGTATCTCGAATCTCTTGCGTGGGTATTCAACGAAGCGTGATTCGCTACAATTTTCTACATGATAAATGAAAATGCATAATTTTCGACTGTACACGAGTCATCCGTGTCAAGACATATGCAAATTATACTTGTATTTGAATACATTAGTTAACATTTGTTGAAATGATCATGCTGGCAAAGGTACAAAGCAATATTCTGGCGGCATGCTATGCATTTTGTTCTTTTTTATTCTAGAAGCTAATCAAGACTTTGAACCCAAACTAAAAAATCTAATAAGGGTTGATGACTGATTCCTAACTCGGCTGTCTGCCAAAGAATTAAGAGGATCAGTTACAGTAGTGCAAATTTCTAAGCAGCAGTTTATTGACTCAATTACTCTCTGCCAAAGGCAAAGTCTAGTCGAGGCAAACCGAAACAACTTCGAAAAGCAACGACGTCGATTGAGTTCTAGTTTAATATTCGCGTGCGTCACGGGGTGGTAAGCGCGTGAAATCGATCGCCAAAATTATCGATGTCCCAGATAGTTAAGGCGCGCACGTTACGTGGATATGGATCGGCATATTTCTACGAACAGAAGTTCTCTGATTTGAGAAAAATTCTTTCCAAGCTAGGAAATCGAAGAAATCGAAAATTTCATCCCTGTTCAAAAATTAATCATTTTACTAACGATTTTGAAAACGAATGCCAAAATAAATTCTACTGTTATGTTGAATACGTCCAAAAAAAAATCACCTGAAAATTCCAATTCCGTCGCCCCTTATACGATTACACGTTTCCCGATAATCGCGCGAATCAATTATTGCGCGGAATCAAGACGCGATAGCTAGAGAATGTATTAGATCGTCGAAACTCGTCTCTAACGCGTAACATGTACCACGTGGAATAACGACGCCGCGGCACGAAATATTAGAACTAATCTGATCTCGAATAAATCCGTTGTGAAAATGACAGAAAGTACCTACAAAAAACCATCATACCTAAAACGATCATAGATATATACTACAAAAATTTTGCGATGTTGACTACTAGAGAATGTAATTTTGAAACTATTTCAGATTAATTTGACACAGTGATTAATTTTCGTACTACATGAAATCGTGCGTAGATATCCGATCTACAAGAATATTTGCATATTAGTTTGCACCAGCGAATTTTAAGACCAAAATTCTGCCCAGATATACAGCGCATGCAATAGAAAAAGAAAATATTGTTCACCTATGAAATTGAATGTTGATAAATTTCAAACCACGTCAATACCAATTGCGATTATCTTTGAGCCCGTATATGCGCATATTTCTTGTTTACATTTCATCGTCCATAAGAAAATACCGTTATAAGTAATTACAGTCAGTGTTGCTGGGCAAATTTACCCCATAAGCTGCTGGTAGGCATTTGTAGACCTATTTATTCGCTTATCGTACGCAAAAGCGTATAACGTCAAGTGAACTCGTCATTATCGTAAATTCATCTAAGACGTGATAAAACTGATTGTGAGTATAGTTAGGACCACCTCATCCTAGTCACAGGTCTAGTACTAAACTGTTTTTTCTGGCGATCTTGATATCACCGCATATGCGTTTCTGTGCTTTTTGTTTCACTCCGTTTGGTGTATCCTACTCAAACCTGTGCTTATCACGCGAGACTGCTGACTCGCAGGTACCCCTAATTAATAATATTCCACTCTTATATGCACAGAAGAGGTCAGGTGTCAGGTTTACTCAAACTTTGCTACAAAAGTGACCAGAACTGAATTCCCTGGTAAAAATGGCCGATCACGGACAACGTTTATATCAATATTTAGGTCAATCCGAACCCTTCGGAATTTTTCGTGAAAATCTATTCTATAGTTGCAAAAGAATTCTGCAAGAACCTACAACTTTCTACGCATTAGAGTACAATTTGTTGTCAATTTTTCGTAGTTTGTTGTGAAGGGGTTTGTGGGAAAACTCAAAATTCCTTGAATATTTGATTTTGACAGATAATTTGTACAACAAAATATCTAAGTATTGAATTTGTGAAAATGTTTTGTAAATTGCAACGAAATACTCATGAAAAATAACAACTCTGTAGGACAAATAAACTACGAAAAATTCGAATATTCCTAAAAATTCGTAGATTTTGAAAGTGGTAGACATTTACACCGGAGCTGCCAATCCTAATTATTATGTGTAATTGCCAATTGCGATGTGTTTGACATAAATTAGCACATTGTGTATACGTCACTGGAGATTTCCGTCAAAATTTTTTCCAAATTTAATCAGCATATCAGGGAGATCTTAGACACACCTATCGTTTGTCGAAGAATTTTATTTTTAAACCTTTTTTTCAAAGGTATAACGAACCAACGAGTCATGCGATTCTTGACTCGACGTCACGATATACTTGGAAATCCCGATTTGCATAATTACCTGATAAGGTGCTGATACAGGGTGTATATATATATAAATTTTCTGTTCACGTACCCCAGGCAAGAACAGTGTGGCCACTTTTGCAATGACCGTACAAAATACCAATTCTCACGAGGCAAAGACTTGCAGGATAATTCTCTAAGCATTTGAGATATTCGTGGGATCAACTTTCGTCTCGATCAGAGTTCTGCGACGAACTAAATTTCCTGCGACAAAATACGGGACGGTGGTTGCATCTGCCACTAAACGTCTTTCCGAAACTCGGTATTTCACGAAGGGCTTTCAAGGTATACATAATATTTTCCAAGAAAATCAATGTCGCGTGTCCAACGTTCGCCTAGGGAACGACGTCGCGTGGAAAAAGGTAACTGTTGAACGCTCCCTCCATGCGATGGGTCAATGAAAACGCACATCTGACTCGGCAACGACATGCAACCCTTCTTATATACAGATACTGAAATTTGGTTTGAAATCTGTAGAATAATGCGTACGAGAAAGAAGAATAGATTCCTCCGTAACCATCGACTACGTTTCATCCTTTTTCATCAACAGTCGCCTGACATTTGTGACGAATTCTTCGACGGTGTATTATTGACTGACATTCTTTCATCCGCTGATACAGTAGAGTAGAAAAATTTCTTTCGATGAGGTAAATCGACCGTTCAAATTCGCTAATTTTTCTCAGAAAGAATTCATTAGATTTTCTGAAGTCTAAGGATAGGAGTGTCGGCAACATTCCGATTATATAGATAATAACTTTTTCCAAAATCCTCACGATTCAGGAGATGCTCTCTGAGAAAAAATAACCGAACCCGAACGTTCAAATTTCCTCGGCTCTACCCTATTTGTACGTATTAAACTGTACGTAAGCTTCAGTTTTGGGTTCAGATCCTGGGACATAAGTCCAGCTGATTGAAACCATGATGTCTTCACACGCCAGGATTCATTCAAAGTTTTTCCACAAGCGAATGATAGTTAGAAATGTGTGTTGAGAATAATAACGTCTATAGATCGGAGTACCGAATCAATTTTTTTTTACTGTAATTCAATCGATCGAGAATATTAATGATTGAGGCCGAACAGAGGCACTAGCAAAAAATTAATCGTTCCTGATACTATGACCTGTAGAGAAAGTTTGCAGCCGGTTGAAACGATGGTTCAATATCGATTTCTTCGATTGCATATGAATATTTGCCCTATACATGATGGGATGAAGGTGTGAATAAGCATTATGTAGTGACGTCGAAGTTTAATTATATCAAACGATCAATATTTGCATTCGCATGAATAAGTTATGAATTTAAATTGTTACTCACACGTTCCGTATGGCAGGATTATGAGTTGTAAACGAAGTAATTCTGGTGTCATTGTTCACATCGATTCGATTATCCTCAGATCGTGATCTAGGGCGCCTCAGTCTTTTCTCTGAACTCATCAAACCACCACGACCAATTTTGGTCTCTAATTGATTAACCGCTGATATATCTGTCGATCCCTGATCTCTTTCTGGAAGTTTTTGTACCGATTCTCTTACAGCCTCGTTCTGAAGTTGAATAAAAATAAAAAAAGAGGAGAAAATTAGTCGGATGTATCCATTTACACCTAAAGTCCCAAAGCAAGAAAGTTAACCCCGATCAATCAAGCTTGTCACTCACTCTACTCGATCTGTCCAAAATTTGCGTTGACGTCATCCTCTCCGCAGGATGCTGCGAATAGTGCTGTAACTGTTGAGGGTAATAGCTGGTCCCGTTCAAAGATGTTTGTAATGCTAGAAACGCGTTGCCCTCAGCTAGACGTCGTCGACGTTGATACATCGTGCCATACCTGCAGTGGCCACCATGTAACAGATTCGATAACTATAACTTTACGCAGGTGCAGATAAATTATTTCATGGAAATATTGGATGACGACATTTCTTATCATGGGATATTCATAGTTTTTTTTTTTGTTTTTTTTTTTCATTCGACGAGTGCAGCAGAAGCAAAACATATGACCAACCCTTGAAATACTCACGTATCACGAGCAGCCAATGTCCTCGGAGTACAAGGAGTTGGTCTTGTTTCGTCATCGTGTTGACGTTCCTGAGATCTAGATTTGGACCGTTTTCTCCTCTCGGAACTACGAGACAATCCTCTGCTACCACCAATGTTCTGATAATTCATCATTCCCATTTCAGGCAGTGCTAATTCTCTTTCGGCATTCCCACGATTCGAGGATTCTCTGAGAACCTCAGTACGTCCCTTGAAGAAAAAAAAGAAAAAAGAAAAATAGTTTGCTTCATGAAGAAAAATAATTGCGACCTTTTTGCCTCTTCGTGATCATGTTTCTCCTCCATATAAGGTATATTCACCCTCGCAATTCTTGGATCCCTATCGATTTGCTCTGGTAATTTTCTCTGTGGTCCATTCAGTCCATACCGTTGCCCAGGAAATGAAAACTGATTTGGAATATCCGGTGAGGCTTGTAGACCTTGGAAAGCGTTTCTTTCGACTAGACGTCTTCGGCGTTGGTACATCGAAGCATATCTAAAAGTGGGGGGAAAAAAATGTTGTGTAAAATCGACTGGGGTTGTGAGTTTTTCGAGTATTTACCCCACGTTGGTGTCCTGGGGTTCTAGTTTGTTTGGAGCAAAACCACCACCATCCGTTGTGGTGACGGAAGAACCTGGCGTTATACGGCGTGGTATATCGTTCAACGTTACACCACCCTTGGATCCTTCGCCGACGCCGGCGCCGCGACGCACCAGATTCTCAACCGATCCTTCCTTCATAGGCGTACCTCGTTCTCGTGTGTGTAAAACTGGAATTCTGGATTCAGATCTGTTAGCTGTCGTCCCTTCTTGTGGAGGAGGGTTGATGTTTCTTGTACGAGCCTAAAATCGTTCAATTTTGTAAATCTTGCGTCAAAAAATCCGTGATGATTTCGTCACTGAATGATCATCGATATTATTAAATCTACGATATAATGTTTCGGAAGAACTAAATACAGTCATGAGCCAAACTGTCCATGTAAACTGAATGAAATGATTACAATCATACGTTAGCTTCATTTTCAACCAAAATTATGACAATTTCCCAGATTCGCCAAATTTTCTTAAAACGAAAATGGTCCCTCAGTGGATGGATGCAGAAGTCAAGCGTGTGTGAGTGTATTTAATAAATCGCATCGACTTACGGTTAGCTGAGAGACGTAATGATTCCGAGTTAAGATTATAAAGTGAAACAGATTCAGACAACAGATATTAATCGGGATTAATCAGGGCGAGGTATTTCAAGTGCCATACGTGTTGATAAAATGCTCGTACCTTTTGCCTGCAGAATTCGTAGAATCTTTGGCGAAGATACTCGTTGGCAGTTTGCGGATATTTGCTAGGGACTTCGCTGTTACTCCGAGTATCTCTTTTAATGGAATTGTGGCATTTAGCCGACGTTGTGCAATATTTCAAAATTTTTGCTTCTAGTTTTAGTCTATCTTCTGAAATACTTCCTGGATGAGTAATTTCGAGTGTTAATTGTCATGGTATGTATACTCTTGGCAGATGATATAACAACCATGTGAGTAAATAATGAGTAACAGAATATTAGTTACGTCTAAATTTTTAAGCAGAAATCCAAAATTGATTAGCTCTCTTATAATTGAACGACATTCTTTGTGTTTAGGGAAACAAAAAAATTATTAGCTTCGTGGCGATTCTGAAGTATACGCATAATTATTACCAGAAAAATTCCTCCCTCCTGCTAGATCGCTTTTAGCCAAAAACACAGTATTTCGATCATCTGAGGTCGCTTCTGTCAGTGGATCTTGTGATTGAAGATAAAAAGGGCGTAAAGCTGCAGATACTGTGCGAAATAGAAAAAACATAAAAAATTGTTGCTGTTGCATACTGTAATTATTATACATAAAAATGATCGAAAATTGCACCCGCCCACGTTTGGTAAAAGTTAAAAGAACTTTATCAATCACTAACAATCCTCAGTCTTTAATATTTTTACAATAATTAAAGACCGATTAATACGTTTAATAATTAGGATTGCCCATGGATCGTGAAATGAAGAAATAATATCAAAAACTCTTACTACCATTCGAAATTCCAGTTCTGATATTCCGACCCTCAGAAGCCCATGCCACGGGTTCTTTGGGGCGTTGGTCATCCTGTAACATTAACCAAAAGTTTCCTAAATCACGTGTGTTTTTCACGATGTATGGTAAGCCATTTTAACCTTTATCACTCTAAAGAAACCGGAGATATTCAACCGAGACATGTTTCTCGAATTTTAGTAGAAAAGTTTCACGGCAGCCCTTAAAAAACATATTAAAAATATATGTACAATTTATAAAAAGATTTTCCAATGATCCTGTTCCCGGGCGTTTGACGATCATAAAAAACAAAAGAAAAACGTTTCAAAATCGTTTTCAACCGATAGAAATTCACCTCCGAAACTTTATCATTGACAAATCTATACCGGAATCAATCACGTCAGGCAATATCCCGTTTCGAACTGCCCGAAACGAATTGGATTACCTTTTAATTGATCAATCAATAAAGTCACTCACCAGTAAGGTATAAAGAAAAGGTTTGCTGTCAATAATACGACACAACAGCATTTCGCTAGTCGTTGATCTCGATGTTGGGAAATTTATTTATGAAAATAATTACTGCTGTCCAAAGTTTCATTCTTAGTTTCAATTCGAACTGCTGACCGTTGATCGCTTGGATAATACTCCCAAAAGATCGATGAAATTATTATATAAAAAGGGCCAAAAACATTGAGCATCATCGTAGCGTTGAGGTTATTCGGTGAAGTTAGCGATGTCGAGACGTTTTTCGCCCGCATTTTCATTCAATTCGATTCTTACTTGCTTTACTACGTAATGCCATCGAATTGGCTTTGCATTTTTACACAATTACGTCGACGCGTGGTTGCCCGTGACAACGACGCTGATTCAAATTTCGAATCAGCGCGACGAAAAGCTCTCGTTAAAGTGATCAGTAGGTTCTTATCAAATCCAATACAAACACTTGATTTTCGAAATTTTTGAAGCAAAAGCAGAGGAAGTAATTGAGTATCAAAATTGCACTGTTCGGATGCTCGTGAACTTTTCTACTCATGTATATATATTGACTCAAAAAACCTCAACTGACAACAAGATTGACTTTACTGCTTGTAGTTCTAATCCGCACTTTTTGTTCTACAGTATAAATTTTGTCATAATTGAAAATTGGACTTAGAATATTTCCAGGGCGATTTTGGTTCTGATAATTCATCAAGTATGACGTCACGAGTCGAAAATTACGTAATCTTTTGCCCTAAATTATTTGCGTGTGATTCGAAGACGATCGAAATGTTCTCGGAAGAAATGGTGCGAAAACTGTGAGTCAGACGCGGCGAGAATAATGCTATGCAAAAAAGAAAGAGAGAAAAAAAAGAAATAAAAAGGAAACTATTCAACGTGCGCATGTCTCGTGACCGACTTTGAATTAAACGGGCCTGAATTCTTTCTGACGTATGACTTATGAGTATCCCGCAGTGGCAACATTTGAACTTTCGGTACGACGTGACACAGCGATAAGAACCATAAGGATATATAAATAACTATACGTATGTGTAGAGTTAATTAAAATTATTCGTATTATCGCAATTAAAATTCAACGATAACTGAAATGCGAGAAGGACAAAAAGAGCTAAAAACTTCGGCATATAATAAAGTTAATAATAGTTGTACCCACTAATAATTCACGACTGAAAAGAATCTCATTTGCATCGTCACGTGTCTTCGAAATTCTGAAAAAATGTCTCGTTTTCTTTTTATCTGGAACGGCAAGTCGTTCCTGAAAAGAATTTCAACTTCTACGAATTTCTACACATTTTTCGGGAAAATCAGACATTTCATTGTAATTTCTGATACTCTTTTCTTTAGAATATTTGGTTTTTCTTTCTGTTCATGGAAAAAAAATATTGTACATTTTCGTGGTTTCTCATAAAAAATATTTATTGGTCTGTGAGTCTATAGACCCAAAAAAAAATTATGGTCTCTCATGAAAAACTGTAAGAAGCTTTGATGCTCAGAAATGTTTCTGAGTTTCAATGATAGTCATGAGTAAATTGCATGCAAAACTCTAAAATATATGAAAGAAACATTCCAAAATCTACGTAGGAATTCAGCATTTGAAACGAAGGAAGATGGAAGATGAGAAATGGATGTACAAAATTAAATGAATCGAGGTTGGGACGTGCAATGATACTCACCATGTATTCCAATGTACGAAATGCTACTAAAATTTCGTTATATTGAAGATCGCAGACAATTTTTTGAATCCCGCTACCTCCTACTAGAAGTTGAGTAATTTCTTACCTTCATCAGCGCTCTGTGATTGGGCTCTGCAAGCTCGCGAATCGCATTGAGTGGACTTAACTATCAGTAGTACAGGAAAAACCTGCATACCACAAGCATTGAGCTTTTTTTTCCTGTTAATTCATCCGATCATCTTTCTTACTTGATTTTGAGCAGGAACAAGTTGCCAAGCAAAAGGCTGAGGTTGTTCCCTAGAGCTAACACCGATTCCCACTGCAACAAGGTCTGGCCTTTCCACCCATGGATTGCTCCTTGAAGACTCAGATCTGATTGTGAAAAATGAAATGGAAAAAAAAAGGGAAAAAGAATCGAATTATTTAATAGTTAATCCGAAATCTACCATGAGAAGAAGAAAGACTTCAATACCGTCTTGTTCTCGGTATTCTATACATACGTAATTCCTCATATATTGGAAAAGTTTTTGCCAAAAATGAAAGCATCTTCAAAAATGAGTACGATGTATTCTCATAATTTAACATACTTTTGACGATGAAGTTTACCTGAATATACTTGCACTATCCAATCTGGCTGTCATCCCGATTAGTTGTCCTCTGCTTCGTCCGGAACCTGGCGATAATGAGCCACTTCCGGCAACAATCCAATCGACGTCAGCCCCTGTGTAACCTTAAATTTATTATCTTCGATACGATTCTTGAGCAAAGGTACGTTCTAATTTGAACTTTCCGTCAACTTAGATTCGCTTCTGTTTATATAAGTATGAAATCTGCATAGATTTCGAGAATGTTTAACAAAAGCGAACGTGCGTTAGCAAAATTCATCAATTTTAATCGAAACACTTTTAAAAGGTTAACATTCGACAAAATTCGCGTGACTTTTGCACTCCGTGATAGCTGGGGATTTAATACATGGAAATAATATTAATCCCGGCCTAGAAGAATTCGTGCGCGATATGTCACCGGGAAGAAAACTCTGCCTTTTGAGCTTAGCCATGCTCAAATTTTACTCGTTGATACAAATACTGTTCAAAAATATTCGGAAGAAGGAATTATACCGAATATTAGGTTTGCCCTGGTTCAAAAATCTCTGCACTATACCGGTGGGCCCGGCGTCCTGTGATATCAGAAGTTGAATCTTTAGTGAGTTGAGTCAAAAAGTCAAAATTCACATTATCATAAGTAGGTATAATGATGAACTAATAGCTTTGCAATTTGCATTTGTAATCAGATTCATTTTTGACTGATTGTGAGAAGTGACATCCAGTTAGAGCGAATAAATCTACGTAAATGTTGAGAAGAGCCAGGGGATTTGGACCAGTCAATAAATTGGACCTTACAGTTTTGGTATTTTTTTGGAACATCATTTCCTACATTTGAAAGATTGCAATTATGGATAGAAATCATAACTGCATTTGGAATGCTAAAAAAATTACGATTTTTTATCGTTCTCGAGATCCCCGAAAAACGCTTTTGAAAAATAACCAAATTTGTACGTTTCAATTTTTAGGCAGGTCCAATTTCCCCAAGTTTACCCCAATTAAACCTAAATAAAATCAAAGGTCGTCTAACCCGTTGCGATTCGGACGTTAGGTGAAATTTGTAATCCGTATACGACGAGACCGTCAGCGGAAACCAGGGGCAAAGATTTTCTGGCTAGACGCGATCTAATTGCTGATTTCATTGCTTCGCAGTCGTGTCTACCACTCGCAGCCCTCTCTCCAGCCTCCAAGACTTCCTGTAATTAACACGAAACGATGTGATCATTCACTGAATAAAACTGGCCATGTTCCAATCGCGAAAAATTTATTCAGTCATTTATATTGTCTGATAATTAATGAAAAATCCTCAAGGGAAAAATTTCCCTTTCCATATTTTAATTAATCTCAATTGCTTTCATTATTGATAAATAATTCTTCAAAGCTCACCTCGGTTTCATAAATCTGACCCAATACTGCAAGAGTATCGAGGGCGGCTTGCCTAACCCTTCGACGTCGGTCGCCGACTGTTTCAGCAACCCTACGAGCTACTGTTTGAACCTTGAATTCAGTGCTGGGGAATGTGACCAAGGAGAAGATTAGAAGTTGTAGGGCGTTTTCCCTGGTCTAAAATAGAAATGGGTTATTAATTGAAAGTATTTTTCGATTTTTCTGCTTATTTTCTCTCCGATTTTTACTCAATTTCTGAAATTTCATAATTCCGATAAAAACGAAGATCCCGAAAGCTAGAAGATAAACTTGTAGTGGTTCAATGACTTTTGTGAAATCAAATAGACTTTTTGGGGTGTTTTTTTTTTTCGTTCAGTACCGGATACTAAAGCATATAGAACGCTTATAAACTAAACTCGCAGCTTACTCAGCTGATAGGTTACAGTGATCATTATAATCACGCGATCGCGCTGGCACATGTATCGGGATAACTGGCATAATTATAAAAGTGAACGTATATGGATTCTCAGCTGTGCTACTTCAGCTACTTCCAATTTTCTCACATCACTCGACTGTAATATTATACAATCATGACTTGTATAGGGTCATCGGCAATACAGACACATAATTAATCAGCCATACAATATAAATCAGTATATAAGGCATACGTAAGAATGGGGAAGATACATCGCGGATATTGTACAAAATACTGTAATTATAGGAATCATTATTCCAATTCATCTACATGACTGTTTCAAATTAATGAAAGTGCAATGCTGCGAAAATTTAGATTGTGAATGACACCAAATTTTGGCATTGTATTCGTCTATACATGAGAATAAAAATGGTATTCAAATTTGGTCGATAAGAGATCGTCTGGTGATGGAAAAAGAGATTTATTAAAAATTGTCTAGACAGCTGTAAGAGGGAATAGTTGAATGAAAAAAATAATAAACATGACGAAAAACTACCACAAATCAAAAGTTCTCTATTGATAAGTGTCGAGTCTGTAAGTTCGCCTCGCGTCGTAAATCGTAACCGCTATTTTACGAGTAAATTTACGACACCCTCAATTTACTCTTTACCTATTCACGAAGTTAAACGGACAGCCTTTATCTGGGGCAGTGCGGGGTTGTATCGAGTTTATGTATAATTGTTTGCTAACGTTGGTAAGTGATTTCGCAACAAAACTCTGAATTAGATCAGAATTTTCGCGATCTAACAAAATCCGGACATGCCAAAAGGGCAACTTCTAAACGACACGCGAGCCAATTAAGGTGAAAAAAAAAAAAATGAAAAATCAAGTCGCTCTTATCAGAACCGCACGAATTTCGTTTCCTCAACTGTCCAGTGGATAAAATTTTACTCCGAAGCCTCATGCTTCTTGAACCGAATTACTTTTCCATTCCTGGCTCCAAGACAGTGAGGCTGAAGTAGCTGTTCCAAGAGCAGAGCTGGCCTAAGACGCAGCATCGCGATCCTGGCCAACTGGGCCGCGTGTGGACCTCCCTGACGTGTCAAACCCCAAGCCAATTGAGGAAGTCTTCGTCTCAGGGCGTCTTCCGAAACTCCAGCAATGACGACCTGTTGATTTTTTGTTTTTTGTTTTCGTTTTTGAATTTTTTTTTTCTTTAGTGAGTAACTTTAAGCTTTCCAACATAATTGGAATTTATAGAGAAGATTTCAAGGCATCTGCTTTCAAGGAATACAAAATCACCCTTGCAACTGCCATCCCTGCGGCTGCAATTCGACAACTTCTTTCACCACCCAAAACAGCTTGAAGAAGCGAACCAAGCCGAGGCTCGACTGCTGCTAATGCGGAAGACGTCTTCAATGCTGAGGCCAAATGCTCGAGACCTCGTACTCTGGCACGCCAATCATCCTGTGCAAAAAAGAATCTTGTTTTTATCAGGTTATTCTTTTGATTGATTGCTGTGGGCTGCTTATCGTACGGTAACAATTATACGCAGCTGCTTAGTGAGATTGAATAATTAGTTCATTACAAAGAGCGTAACCATATACATTGAATACTGTTGTATCATGAATGAAGTCGTTGAAATTCATCAAAGTAATTGCTACGGTTGATTTGCTACTGCTGCTATATACATTATACATATTTGACAATAAATATTCACTTTGAGGTAACAACTCGATCGACAAAATAATTTTAGTCGGATTTCCATGGCATGTGAATGTTGTATATTATAATAATGATAGTTTTTAAAACAAATCACACATTTGTAACATTTTAACCCTTGATATCATGTAGGAGGCTCGTTGTCGTTTTAACGGGTCAACAACCCGCTCGGATTCTCAATCATATACAGGGGCGATTCAGCGACGTTTTTGACAGAGATGAATTCGGGCTCATTAGCAAGAACTTGAAAGGTGAAACCACAAAAGTGGAACGACAAATACAAGCTATACCTACATTATACAAATGGACACGACTTTCCTATGGCGCCCAATTTTAGTTATAGCCTAAAAACTGGATTATCAAGCCAATTTTATTCCAGTCTAACAATTATTTGTAAAAGGAGAATCGATGTGATCCAATAGCCTGCGATGGATGATGGAATCAATATTTGCATGACAATGGAGGTAAATTTGTACCCTATGTATAGATTGTATTCTGTACACGATCGCGTATAGATTCGCTTATGAAAAGCCAGCAGGAAGATAGACCTTTCTTTTGTGAAATGAAGCTTTTGTACTGCATCTTTATACTTGTACCAGGCACTGATTGTACGAATTTTGAACCGATGCTTAGTCATAACTGGTGAACTATATCGATTCTAAAATAGTCAAGAATAACTATTTTCATTGCTGTTCACTAAAAACTTATGTTATTATTTTTTTTTTTTTCGCAATGGATGTGAAACAGAGTCCCTACTTAGTTAAATAAGAACGAAAGTTTTTTGAGTCTACAATCGTTGGTGATAATTATCATACGGCAACTGATAGTTTTCATAATTACCAACAAGTTTTATGCCATTAAAGGAAAGTTGAAAGAAAGTAATTGAGCACGTGTCGCGTGCGATATGCGACCCTCGTGGAGTATAAAATATAATAGTCTCGCGGTAAGACTGGTAATGTATGTTAAATGGGATGCCGCATGCTAGCTGATTTATACCCAGGATACGCTAGACACAATAATTGAACCCACCTGGCTTGAGGCTCGTTAACTTGCGTTCAGACTTAACCATTCCACAAATTATTATTCAATTTTGGAATGTGCATTCCCATTGAAAATTTTCGCCGCTAAATTTCTCTGTAAATATCTCGGAAATCCTAAAATCATCATATTATCAGTTTCGAATTGAAACCCTTCCGCGGTTTCAGTATACCTGATACAAAAACTGCGCGCAAGGTTTTGTCCCCAACAATGTTTTACCTTTTCTTTTGCCAGCGCCAGACGTAGGCGATAACGCATTACTTACGTGTTTCGAATCACTTTACTAAGAAGGTAGGATGCAAATGATGTGGCAAAATATGCACCCTTACGACGCAGTTCACAAGTCCTAAGGGAGCCACGGATACGGAAGTAAAATCACGGGGTTTCTTGAGTATACTGCAGCTTGTCGGGTATACCTAAGCGGAATATTATACTTGCGATATAATTTAGGTAATTATGTATACGGAAGGTTTATCTAATCTTTCTTTAAGTCTGGAACCTGCTTTTCATGACCTAGCAAATCGTTAGCAAAGATCAAATCAAATTTTCTGAGGTTTTAAAAACTTATTTTCCGATTTTCGCCTCGTAACAAAGTCCGTGCAAATATTTACAAGCAGAGCTTTTTCCTCATTTACTTCATATACTAGGTCACGACTAACATTTCGTTTTGACGTTGATCGCGTAGCTTTGGCATACAGGAGCAAATCGCTCGGCAAAACACGAGAAAAATAGATTTGCATGTAGTACAGCTGCTGATTAGACAGTCTAGCCTTGATCATTCTAACGTGACTATCCAAGAAGTACAACAATGATCGAAGACTCACCTCGCAGGGCGCAGAATACACAAATTACATATTGATTTCGCGGCACGTAAGACTTTCTTCCTGAAGTGTGATTATCGGCTCGCACTTCTCTCATAGAGTAGTTTGTGTTTCTATTCTTAAGTCCGCGCGTGTTCCGCACTGACCTACTGAAAGTGGTCGATTTACTCAACGATAGGCAACAGATTTTTACGTTTTATTTACAGTAGGCCAGGTAGCTATACCTGTAATATACCAACTTTGTTGCGTACCAAATCGATATTCAATGACACACTTTCTTTACCCCTCAATTCTTACCGCATAGTTCATCTTAATTGTGATGTAAATTAGAAAAGTATTTTATATATTCTACCCACTCCTAATGTACCTTCAAATCTTTACGTGCAAAGAAACATAAAACTTATTACTGAAGGGAAAGAAAATCGACGATGTAACTTGTGAGCTTAGATTGAAATTCGAGAATTTTGTCTGTTAGATTCCACGGCTTGTATCCAAGTAAGCAAATAGCCAGAAAATTTAGTCTGACGTGTGAATATGCACCTTCAAGCGTCGACGTGTCGATGTATAGGTAGGTACAGGTGGATAGCTCTACTAGGCCGACAAGACACATAACACTACTACTTAAGGCGGAGCTGTCAGAGTGTCCGACCAAGGAGGAAATTACTACTTGCTCGCTCACTTAACCGTCAGGCATAAACCAACCTCTTGATTAAGCGACCGATATATATTCTCTGTCAATGACCTGAGTCGTGTGACCAAACATACCTATAGATTATAGTCGAACAGAAAAATAGATAATTATACTGATCTTAATGATGTTGGAATTAGGTTGATGATGAAAAAAGCATCACAATCATACAGATTGGTGTAGACTTTGGTGTGAAGGTACGAATACAGTTGAAGGAACGTTTGGAAATATGAATGACGAATATTGTCGGGAAATCGACAGAACTATTCCTGAAATTGTCATAGGGTTGTTTCATATGTATAAAGCACTCTTGTCGCTTACTGGGCTTGAACATATACATATACTTGTAGTAAAATCGAGGTCAGATCTCAATTACGATTAGCATAGGGGTCCTGTCTAGGTTTATATCACACATACCGTATTACAGGATCAATTACGAAACATTTCAGATTTCAGATAAAAGTTTCATGTACAACCCTGCTTCTACCTATTATTCTTATCATTTTTACCATGACGTCCCAAAGTGTTCATTTCGATCCATATTCCAGGAATTAGAATCAGGAATGACATGGGTTCGTACAGTTATACGTTGAGTCATAGTCTTTCCGATTTTCGAAGAAATTGGAAATCCAAAAATCCGTATACATTTACGTCGTCGGTTGGTAAGAGCGCAATTTACACAACGAATCAGCAAGATTTTTAATTCAGCACGTTAGAGTCAATTAAAAAAAAAAGTTAACAAATGGTTTTTTTATTTGAAAACGACATTTTTTGGTGATTTCTAGTAGCAGGTGATTTCTCAAGTCGTTTAATTTGATAGATGTTAGAATTTTGAATATCAGGTAAGTTGAGGATCTACTTTACTTTTCAAGATTATGTCATCCCCTCAAATAAGGGTTGGTTACAATCATATATACGTAAATGTGTCTCTATTTACCCGGCCTTCGAGTACCGAGAAAACGAGATCGATTCTACATTTTCTTGTATGCCAATCTCGTGATTGGATCCACATTTCCGGTGCTAGAGTTTGCTGAACAATATCATTTCTTACTATTAGTTCCTGTCAACGGGAGTGAAAAAACCGGAAGAAAACGATAAAATTATAGCGAAGAAACTCGGTAACGAACAGGTCCAAATAATACACCAACTTTTGCCCACATTGCATGCATTGATGTCACCTTATTCATTCGTTTTATTCAATTAACATGAATTGTGCTATTTTTTCCAAAATTGCATTCGCTAGAAAATTCCAGAAGAGTTGACCGCTTATTATAGCTAGCTGAAAAATAAAATCATAGAATTTTTCGGAGCAGGTTGACTCGGTGTGCAGCAAGTTCATCAACCTTTCTCTCAAGGTGAAGATTTTCCCCCACTACTTCCACTGCAAGATCCATTACCGAAGGCAGTCAGTGTCGAGTCATGTGATGACCAACAACGTCTGGCGACATGTTATCACGCTTCTTATATCAATTGCAATAAAATTGTTCACGTTCTGTACGCTCGAAATCGAATATTTTTTCATATTGTGACACGACTATTACTTCGAGAACTAACACCTGGTCCTGTAGTGCCGAAAACTGATTACTTTGCTTAGGTGTTCACCGTTTTTCTTCGTCAAATAGGTTTAGTTTTAATAAGATATGCGCTCAGTGTTCGTATCACGGAAGTTCAACCGGCTCAATTTCATTTTCACTAGCTTATGCTAGCTTCGAACAGTTCATTTACATGGCACGACTTCAGGTGAGTAAGAATCGCAAATTATTGAATACGCCAGTATGTACGTGAAATACATAATATACAGTAGATACCGGTTCTGCGCGCATGCGAATACAAACATTTTCTTATGTAATTCCAACGTGGCTTGAAACTTCGAAAAAAAAAAAACGTTCAGACAGTTTTCGCGATATAAAGTAGGTATATGTATATCTAGTTTGGTTGTTGCGTGCGCTAGATTCTAAGATCAATTTTGCTCTGTAATATGGATACAGATATATACTCAAATTTTTTTTGCACGCGAGATCGATTTTCCCTGTATTTCGTTACACATAAACCCGGCGTTTAAACAATAGCTGGAAATAACGTGTGCGAAATTATCCTCGATCCACTTCTAATCCCTGTATATTCATCACCAATCATTCGGAACTTCTACATGACCGGTGGGATAATACAATTCAATTTTCTATGACAGATCGTACTAAAAATTGGTATAAACTCGAATTTGAAATAGTTTTCACGAATTTTAATCAAGAGGATCAGGATATTCTTAAAATCTTGTCTACTTTGGGTCAGCGAACTGCTGCAGACTTTCAAATTAGCCCAAATCGAGCCGTGACAGGTGAATAATAGTTTGCCAAAAATCTAATAATCTAGAACCACTTCTGTTCGATTGATTTTATTCTATTCTTCCGAATTCCTGTTTTTGCACTGATGATGACTCGTGATCGATGCAATGCTTGTACAATTGATTAAATTTTTATGAATAATGATTTTCGCCATGCACCTTATGACACATGTTACGGTAGGTAACGAGGTAACTCATCACCGCATTAACTGGATTTTTTTAAATCTTAGGAATGTTCCCGTCCACGAGCAGAATGCTAAGCCGCTACAGACGCGCCAATATAGTGCGAGGACTGGCGGTTGTCGTTGGTTTTTGTGTGATTATTATTTTTCTAGTCAAAATCGGATCTACAATTATAGGAGATGAGAATAGACAGATTCCAACGGACAGCCACGAGCTGAGATTACTTTTGGTGAGCCAAATGTCGATTTAGTGGTGTTGTTCATGGAAGTTCAATCAACATTTGAGTCAATTTTTTTAAATCTTCAATTTTAGCGGGAAGCTTCCGCAGAAAACAGTCGTAGAATTTCAAATGTGGAAGATACCTGCAGACGTCATCATTTGGGTATTTATCGCGGAAAGGACGATGCAGTTTTCTACAAACATCCACCAGCTCCGCAGTACACTGTCCTTTTCATCGACAAGTGAGTTCAGGCAACAATTATATTTATAAAATACGAATACAAAGAACTCTGGAATGTTGATAGTAACCTGAATGTCATAAATTGACGTAAAAGTCACGCAACTCTGGTATCTCCCATCGCTGATGCATCGGCAATTCTATCAATCGACAGAAAAATCGACACTTCTATAATCGATTTCTCATTTTCCTATGTCCAGGGCGCACAATCTATCCTATTGCCCAGTATACAAAGCCGGAAGTACTACATGGCTCTATAATTTATGTCTGCTGAATGGTTTTTCCGAAGAACAACTCGCAAGTAGTCGGCAACAAATTGCCACAATCGCCAGAAGCATTCTACCAGAAATTGAATTCCCAGAGGCTGAGAAGGTGCGAACAATTGACATTATTTTGAAAAGATGTTCTCCATATCAAGACACCATAGCATATTTTAATCCCATGCTTGTTCCGCCTCGATAATCAATTTCAGGGACTTATGGTATAAACAAAATGACTTGATAGGGATCCAGAATTTGTCATAAACTTCTGTCTTCAGGCCCTGAAAAAAACTGTTAAGCTTCTGGTGGTCCGTCATCCTTTCGAACGTTTGCTCAGCGCATATCGCGATAAATTGGAGAATTCAGTGGCTGGTAGAGAGCACGGGACACTTCATTTTTACGAAAAGTACGGATCGAAGATCGTTGGAAAATTCCGAGGTAAGGATACCGTCTTTATCCACCTTCAGTACATCGATCATTCACCTTTTTACCTAAAACGACGAGGTGACAGTACGTATAAGAAAAAAAAACTGTCTCATACATAGATTCTGTTCGTCTGATTACTATTCAATCGTTCTACTAGCCGTCTACGTTCTATCCTATATCCATTATGCCACACTCGTTTTTATATAGTGCTAACAACCTGAACGATAGGGGTCGAAGTTTGACCAGTCGACCTTCAATTTCAGAATTGTGAGTAAAAAAAAAAAAAAAATTGTCGCCCTTCAACATTTAAGGGGAAAAAAAATTTCGAATCACAGATTTATTATGCACGCCAACTTGCGTGTAACCGTCTGATGTTGTTGTTGGTTTGATCCGAGAATATAGTCGCGTTGATTCATACGGGGATTTACCCGATGATGTATATGATGTTTCAAGATCGATAGGCTCAGGAATTGATACTTTTCAGATCTCAAAATTGCTCCTCCAAGATCCGATCAAGTGATTAAAAAGGAGGGTGTCCCACCTCCGGCAGGAATCGAACCCACGTGGAGAGAATTCGTTCAATATCTAATCCACACGGACTTGGCTAGTTACGGAGATGACCATTGGATGCCTTATTACCTTTTCTGTGCACCGTGTATCGTGAAATTTGATTTAATTGCAAAGGTTGTTGGATTATTCCATTTGGGAATCTATAATTTTTGGAGAAAGTAAAAGCAAAGCTATTCTATGAGTTGCGGGAACTGATGTTCCAAGTTTGTGATTGTAGGTTGAAACCTTGTGGAGGGATCAGATATTCGCAATCTACGAATTGGGAGTCGATGACAAATTAAAACCAAGATGGAGACACAGCAGTGGCGATAATTCCAACGCTGCGAAAATCTATTTCAGTCAACTCAGTCACGAATTAGTGGAAAAACTTTATCAAAAATTCAAGCTGGATTTCGAACTTTTTGACTACTCGCCTCTCGATTATTACCAATACGTTTCCGCCTGACTTTCCATCAAAGATTGTTCACCAATGAATAGAAAAATAAAAAAATAAAAAAAAGTACAAATGTGGGGAATTTAGTAAAAGTCGATCGAACTTTTCAACGAGGTAATATTGAAGTTTCATATGGCATTGAAAGCTTCGTACATATCCAGAGCTAAAAACTAAATAGGCCAACGAATGATTGCGCTAATTGTCAATTTATTGAATAATTATGAAAAGGATTATCCACGACCGTGCTTCGGATGATAAATTTTTTACTTTGCGTCTCTCCTCTAAAAATGATTTGCAAATGGATGAATGCAAATGTGCAGGTGAGACACGAGCAAGGATTTCACATGAACGATCGTTTCAGAGAATGCGATGTAAAGGTGTATTTTTCTTCCATAGTCTTCACGCAATTATGCATGAAGAAATATGATCCCTATAATTCCCTAAGTTTACACAAGTGAAATTTTTAGAAGAAGAGCCATCAAGGCTTGGTAATAACTTGATATATGCTGCCCCTTACCTTGTTGTGAAGATCATTGAGAGTCTCTTGATCAACAAGTCCCAATTCTTCCCAGCTGGGTTCCTGTGAGTATCCTTCGCCTTCGCTGCTGCTGCAAGTCAAACTCTCGCTTTCATCCGGAGTTGAACGATTATCCCGTGTTTCACTGGTAAGTTCTCGAAAACTACGATTTTTATCAAGTAAAACTTGCATATCCGGACCATTTTCACTGTCCAATTTGTTACCGACACTCGACGACACTTTAATGTCCTCTTTGAACTGACCAACGATTTCTTTAGAAGTTTGCAAGTTCCTCGGAAAAGTAACAGTCGGAATATTAGACGGAAACCGAGAGTCTTTATGAATTTTCTCGTTTTGTAATTCCTGGACAGTTTTGGACGTGATATCGCTGGTGTTTGTGCGATCCGTCTTCATTGTCGTTGGAAAACGCTGTGTCATTGTCGGCTCTAAGCCTCCGGATGTCTGGCTCACGGTGGTCGATACGCCATCGATTATTTTATTCAGCAATTGATCAGACACTGCTATTTCTGTCTTTGGTGTTGGAATACTCGTGCCAAACGACGAATCGTTTATCGCCGCTCCAAACGGCGAGTAATCATTACTTGACTCATTTTCCAGACCGTTTTTCTCCGCGTATTTCTTTCTTTCAGGACTCGATAGCTCCATAAGAATATAATTCCTTTCCTGTTTCGGAAAAACATCGAAATTCACTCGGCTCGATGGCCGAGACGATCTTTTCGGGGATTCCTTACTAGAGTCAACCCTTTCCGACGTTTTGGCTGATCCTTCATCCTTCGATTCCACTTTAACATCGAATTTCCGGACACCAGGAACGCTTTGCACTAATTTAACCGTGTCTTTGTTAACTTCGGGACGAACTACGACTTCTTCACTCACCTTTGCCACTTTGTTGCTTTTCTTAGCTTCCAAATTGTTTGCAGAAATTTCATCAGCTTCAGAAATTTCTTTGATTTGTTTCAAGTTTTTGGAGATACCGTTGGAAGATGTGGAGGTTTTCTTATTGCGATTCTTTCTTTCTGATTTCTTCACTTTCACTGGCTGTATCTGGTAAACAGGACTGCTTGGTCTGGTCAGGATGCTTTTCTTTGGACTTAGCAAAGCGTTGTGAGTGTAAATTTCTCTCTTTGGACTGCTGGAAAGCGATCGTTTTTTCGGATGTTTAGAATGAGTGGGACTAGTCGGTTGAGAAAAAGACCTGCGATGATCAAGAGGCATTTTTGTAGCTGGAAATAAAGGAAGGGGTATTTTTGTCCTGGGAATATCCGGCTTGCCAATACTGGCCTCGTCGCTATCTGGTGTTCGAAGTTTCACAATTTCTCCACCAAAACGTACTCGTCTTCGCGTTTTCTTTCGCTCAGGAATCGCGTCTTCCAAAACCTGAACAACGCCGACATCTTCAGGATCAAAATCACTGTCGGAGTCTGACTCTTCGGCGTCACTTTCTTTCTCTTTTTCCTCAAGAATTGTCATCGTGATCGCAGTTTCTTCGTCGAATTTTATCTCCGTTTCAAGAACCACTCTAGCCGGTGGCATCGGTCCAACAAGGACATCGTCCTGGTCCTCATCTTCATCTCCACCATCGTCTGTTCCTCCAGTAGAATCGCTATCACTGCTCCACTCCTTGATTAAGGGCACGATTTCCTTAACTTCTTCTCCCTTGATATCACCTTTCGACTTCTCTTCCTTTTCCTGGTGGATCTTCACGTTGTAGACTTCGCAGAGTACGTCAAAATCTCGCTTCACGTTCGCGTTGTAGTCTAACATGTGGGAATCGAACTCTTTACCACCAATTATTTCCCGAATTCGTGCCAGAGATCTCAAGGCAGCTTCTTGATGAGTTACTTGAACCAGACGAGATGCCAAAGAGTTTATGGCAAACTTCAACACACCTTCCGGAGGTCTAGGACTTCCTGCTGATGGGAACAGCAAAGAAGGAACACTCAGGATTACCCCCATGCTGACATTGCTTTGAAAATTATCTAGAGCATCAGGTCGGTTGAATCCTTCGTCGAGAATCTGAATAAAGTTTATTATAAACATTAGAAAAATTGAAAAACAAATTTTCTGCGAACTTTTCGCACCTTTTGAAACATGTTTTCCTTGTCCTGGCTGTAGCAAAGGTAAACTCTGAGAGTATCCAACGCTCCTTTTCTCACAGCTGGTGCTGGATGGCCCAAATTCGTTACCAGTTCAGGAACAACCGATACCATCAACTTGTCGACTAAATTTTGATCAAGAACGGGCAGGACGTCTACAAGGACTCGAAGAGCGTGTTGTCGAACTTCCCACTCGGGATCTCGCAGTCTATCAGAAATTTCTCGAAACGTAGACTCCGCATCGACGGACATTGGGAAACGACGCGTGCGGACCTACGAATCAAACCTCAGAACATTGAATCTTCCGGGACCAATCGACGAATGACAAAACTCAACTTTGAAAGTCATCATGAAGATTAATATACAAATTGGGAACAGTTATGAACGAAAATTCTGCATCTGAGAAAAGCTAATTCCAGTTAATCTTCAATGAGATATCGAGATACTTTCATTCTCGTTTCAAGTCTATTTAACGTTGAATTTGAGAATCTCAATCGTTGAAACCGAAAGGACGAAATCGCTCACCACATGTTCCCAAAGCGGTGTCAGCTGCATGGGCTGCCCTGTTTGGCCCGATTCTGGTCTGGGTGTCATTTTTCCTCGTAGTTGTTGTTGATGTTCGGCTTTTGGTGCCGCGTCTTTTGGGGGCTGTGGTGGTCCGGAATTCGTAGACCCCGTCATCTTTGGTACAAACTTCAAACAACCGGGCATGACCCACTACCTCGTTTTGATCTTCCTCATCATTCCCGTGACTGACAGAAGCCTCGTCTATCACAGCCAAGAAAAGAGATTGACGTATTCTATGAAAACCAGAGGAAAATATTTTGGATGGTATCTGAGCTCTTTGCCTATAATGAAAATGAAGTTACGTTTATAAAGATCATTTTTTCGAGTGCATCATGAATATTGTTTAGCTTGTTCTTGAGCAATCGTATGTCTTGCTTTGACGAATCCTTGACTTCAAAGTTTCTCAGACATTATCTTCAAGATCAAACCATGCGTCATTATTTCGAATTCGAAGTTTTTACCTGATGTCTACTTGTTCACATATGAAGTTTTATTCTTGGTTTGCAAAGAGAATAAAAATGCGTAAGTGATTCGCTGAGAAGTAGCAGAATTATTTTCAGCCACGAATAGGCAGTCCTATGACCTGAACTAATGATAACTTGACGACGGCCTACTAGCGGTCGAAAGGAAACGTTAAATTTATCAAAAGATCTGAGGTCGTGTGGTGGGCGGCCTCATAGCGACCCCTCCGTAAAAGTAGTACACACGAATGTGGTTGCATAATGGTATGAAATTGTAAAGCAGGTGACGAACCCTTAGCCCCATACGGCATTGCTTAAATTCCATAAGTTCCATATACCAATAAATTCTATACTGCACGAGGGTCTATAGTGGGGAAATTAATTATTCAGAAACAGAAAACGAACCGTGTCTCCGTTATTGAAGATGATACGTATCATGCTGATAATTATACTCGAGTTTATCAGAGCATTTAACTAGTTCGCAAACCTCGCGATTATAATTAGCAATTAACAAGCGGATGTACGTAAGTAATATGATATATCCATGGGTATGTATGTATTGTTATGTCTTCTAACTACTTTTTTGCGAAGTAAATGCAAGCCGGTCAACCGCTTACGTGTAATTAACGTACTTTGAAATATTCATATACTCCCCCAAGTAAGTCGTGATTTCAATTTTTATGGTACCATCTCAGCCGAGCTTTAAACCAACTTATATAATCGCAATTTGCCAGTATATTTATACATTTCGAACTGAGAAATCTATCGAAGATATACCTGACCCATTCCCCGCGTTTGCAATTTCAATTGAAACACAAACTTTCCGATGAATAAATACTCGATTTTTATTGTTTTAAAAGAATATCGAACAGTTTGAACATAATGAATGGCTTTTTTAATTATAATGGATATAATAGACTGAACCATACCCACAAGCTATACCAGAATCACCACTTGTCTTGATCAAATTACCTCACTATAAGTTCCCAAAAGTTTCGATATTATTCCTACCTCCGATGTACAAGTTGGACATGAAGGTTTATCGGAATGCGGTACATGAAATGCAGTGACGGTTTCACGATTTCATTAAAATCCGCAAAATTGCTTGAGCTGGTACGAGACTTGCGGAAAAACATACACTTGACATCGTAACTAGAAACTAATCACGATGTAATGATATGGTACCGGAGCTCGACCGATATCAGCCGGCATTAGGCATGTGACTGCCGCTCTTTCAACCATCAAGGTGGTTGCTGCTGTTTGGCTCTTCGTGCATGTAGTGAAAATATCGACCATCTCACCCCACTATAAGCTGCCCGCAGAGCCACGAGGAGGAGGTTGCAGAATGGGGGAGGTGTGACCACGCAAGTTGCTATTGGCGTTTCTGCAGCCCTAGCAGGTGCTAACGAAAGAAATTTACCTATACATTTTATCATTATATCGTCGATCGTCTCGCGGGACAGGAATATCCCATATTTTTATCCTCATACCCATATCTATAGTTTCTTTATACGTGGATGTGTCATCCAGCTTTTAGGAGTTTAGGACATCGGAAAAACATGTGCAGTTGGGTTGACAAGTTTTCGTGCGTACCAGCGATAGATGGAGGAACATATACCGAATATACATGTGTATAGATTTATCTACCCGATATGTAATAACTGTAAAGGTATATGACCGGATGGGCACAGCAAGGAACTTCCGTACTTCTGGTCTCAACCACACACATTACGATATCCATTCGTTGGTGCCAAAGTTGGATGTAATAGTTGGAACGTCTCTTTTCGTGTAATGGCACGATTGTGAATTCATGTATGTAGGAAATTAGGTGGTTCGTAAGACGTCTTCAAATAATTTAGAGACGTGTCTCGTATGAAAGTGGGTATAGGTAATCTGTTATGAAATATTTTCATTTGGAGAAATGCAATGCGCTGAAATCGGTCCAGCAGCTATCCAGCTGTATTGGAATGGGATTTTTTATTACGGGTAACTCGAAGAGATTTTAATACTTTTTCAGAAACACAGTGTTCTACCCTTTCGATAATACTCAGCCGATTTTTATCACGAATTCGATACTAGATCTATAAATTATTCGAAGTACTTCCGAACCAGTTTTGCCATAAACATTATAGTTGACTGGTGCGAAGTTATTGAGCAAATCGACAAACGTCAAGAAGTAACTTATGTGCCCTACTTTTTTACGAACACTCTTTCATTCGTAATTTTTTAGAAATGGAGGCCAGCCAAGCCAGTGTGATGACTTTTGATTCAACCAGATATTTGCAACGATCCGTACATGAACAAAATGATATTTTCTACTGCTGACGATAGAATAATTGACTAAATTTGCAACCATCCTGCCTCATGGTGATATAAAACCGTTCAGCCGTTTCTAAATTATATTTTTTGTGATAACTTGCTGAAGACTGCGAAAGAATTACCAGACAGTATTTCCTTATAATCATTAAGGGATGAAGTTGGAAACATAGAGACTATCGGTACTTGAAGCTGTGACGCTTCGACATTTGATACGTTACAAGAAGCGGTTTAAAAATGAAAATTGGTTCGCGGAAAGGTCAGTTACGTCTAATTCTTCTAGTCCCGTTCATCACGTAGAATATTCAAGTCGGACATCAATCACTATAGGTATATTGATTGTTCAGCTAGTTTATTATTCAGATGATTTCGAAACATCTCTGGCATTCACGCAACCCTTTGGTAGTGAAAGTATACCTGTGTATTTAATTTACACAGACGAGAGGCCATTGTAAAATCTCGGTCGAGTAGTTCTCGGGTTCAGCATAATTATATGCATTCAAATTGATTGATCGATTTTTTAGTTATCACCAGCTAGACGGAAATTAATCTTTGAATATGATACGGTGTTCAGTCCTTACTATAACAGATAATCGCTTCCAAGTGAACTAAAACGAATTGCTATAAGATTCATTTTTGAGAGACTTTGAATATGAACGTATAAGGAATAATCGGAAAAGTTTGATTTAAAAGGATCATCCAAATGATGATTCGGAAAATTCGGAGAAAAGTACATTATTCTATATTCCAACTGTCCGACCGTATAAAAACTGCTTCCGGGTACAAAAACTTGTTTATTTCGTGACTTGTACCCACTTTTCGTCTGACCCGCTTAAAATTCATATACCGCGAAAGAGAATTATTTTCAATTTATTTTAATCGAAAATCTATATACGAAGTCAATTTATCATCACGCTCCCCTTTACTAGTCTCGCTCGGTACCTAATTTCATTATTATATAGATTCACACATTATAATATTATCATGATGTATTGTATTATGTATTGTATTATGAGGACCACGAGGATCTTGATTGGAATTCTTCTTTGTCATTCATTGAGCCCATTTGAATAATGACTCGAATTTGTTAGAACAACTTCACAAGGTCGAATTGAAATTGTTAAAGTGATTTGAATCTCTTTTAAGTAGCCAATTGGCTAGTTCCAGGGTTCTGACATCGATAAGGAAAGGTGAACCCATTATTCAACAAGCGGAAAATTCTTATAGTTGCCTACAATTAGGCTTTTATTACCTTCGGCCTACCACTTATTGTTAGCCCTAATAAGCTACTACATACCCATAAGAAAAAAGGTTTCAACGCAACTTTATAAAAAAACGTTTTCATCTGTCCATCAGTCCCAGAATTAGAAATGATACGCTAATTTCGGCTTGACATTGTCCTATCGGAATTGAAAAATAAAAAAATATAATTTACTACGTGCAGATCAACGCTGGACTCTCTTATAGTGAATTGAAAATGCAAACAATTATCAATGTGAATAGGAATGTCGGAATATTATTGCAAGTTTTTCAGTCTAGAGTTCAACAGGTCGGTAAATTCGATGGATTTAGAGTTCGCTTCTCGCAGATTAAATTAACGAATCTATACGCATGTAAATGCTGAATCTTGGAATTTTAGCTGAACAAAATCGTCTTTATCCTAAATAACTTATTCTTCGATCTCCCAAATCAGCGGATGATGATTAACGATCTTATTCTCAATTACCTATAAACTCCTCTTCACAACAGTTTCGGGGAACTTGCCATTAGAGATTATATTATAGAATGTAGGGGATGACGAGGATTAGGATGTGGGAAATGATACACATTATTCATTACTTAGATTATAACATATCTAATATCGAATGTATTTTATTATAATCATTAAAGTCGTTACAAATTGATTTTTATTGCACAATGATTAAACTTCTATGATAATAAATATAGAGTAGCATTATTAGTTTTGATGCATACCTCCTCGATTAGCAAAAACATTTGATTTTCGTAGAATAAAATATAATGTTTATTGAGCTTGTTTAATAGTGAGCATCAATACTTCTTCACAAAATACATTAATTGTGAAGTTTAACTTCTACTTTGGCATGTTCTGACTAAGTAAATGGGACATACTAATTCTTAAGAATATCACGCTATATAACGATATAAAATCTTCGGAATATAATTATTATTACATACTTTGTCAATGTTTATAATGATCTTAATCCTGGGATGATAAAACTTGAGCTTTATACTCACATTCTGCACCTACTGGTATCAGCTTATTGAGTAAAACGAATCTATACAGCTCCTTCAACTACATAAGTGACTTATCAAAAACCTTTTTGAAGCCTTCTTCTAATCTAATTCATTTCCAAAATATACCTATGTATGTTTAAATTGAAGTACAATTGTAGCCAAAATTCCAACATGCATAGGTACACACTTGATATTCGATACTTGTATGGCACGAGTGCATATATGATGCTATATTTGTTAATATCAGAAGGTATATTTGCAAGCTTTGGTAACAGTTAATGCACAACTTAGCCCATAAGAAAGAAAGTGGTGTACGTGAATTTTTGTACAAAAATTACAAAAAGTGGAAAAATATATTTTTATTTTTCACTTTCAATAATAATCACTTACTTCCACCACTTCCATTCCAAAAGGGTCTAGATTGTGCCTGATGAATAAAATTCATCATACTAAAGAATAAATATAGATAAAAGATATCACCTAGTTATATAGCCAAGATTGAGCTTGGTGGAGAATACTGACGAAAACGCGTCATGTTTTTGGTCAATTTTATACCCTAAGTAACCTGACGGTTAAAATTGTTCGTAAAATTGATTCTACTTCCCTAAACAGATTGAATTTGTTTTGAGGAAACTAGGGGTTCTTGATCAGGTTCATCGTTGGAACGAACCTTTGAATGCGTATTCTGAACTGGATTTTGAGAATATAAAAGTACAGAATAGCTGACCACCGCAATGGCTATAACGGTGTTCAGATATACGGGAATACTGAATAAGATCCAGCATAGAACCGCAGTGAAAACAAGTTCCAAAGCACTGGCGAAGGTTTTTAAAATAGAGTTTAGACTTTGGAGAAAAAAGCTTGTTATTATTCCAACAGCTGCGTTGTTCATCATGATCAAAAGCACCTTAGGTTGAGTAAATATACTTGGATTGGTATCGTCAAAAACTTCCGATAAATTCCCCCGTCCAATAAGAACCGCTAGATTGCAGATAATACTGTCAATGTACATGAAAACATTTTGTACAAAAATGTTTATTTGAGCTCCGTGACCTTTGAGCAGATATTCATTGTAAACTCCAGCCAAACAGGAACACAGCGTCTGAAATACATGTAGTGTAAATTGAGATTCAAGTATGTACTAAATTTGTTGAAATTAAGTTTTTGTGCGCTCAAGTGATCAATTTCATGGCAAATACGAATCAATATTGACCGTATTTCAGATAATGTGTGATTAATCGAGTAGTAGATGAGCACGCTTGAGCCCACCTGAATAAATATGTAGACTGCATTTATGCTGAATTTAAAATCGCCGAAAATTTGAAGCCCATGATCCATATCCAAGTGTTTGATCATGCAGCCAAACGTTAATAATATCAGTGAGATCCATTGTTTGGTAGATAGCTGTTTTTTGAAGACCACCTGTTTGAAAATTATGAAAAATTGAACCGTTGGACAGAGAAAGATTTGTGAATTATACAAATATCTGTAGTCATTTCATTAGCTAAGTACAATCTAGTCAGTATTGGGATAGAAAATGTGAATCTGCACAGTTCTTCAGTTCATGATAAGAAAATAGAACATTGCTCAGAGTTTAGTCCGTTATACATACCTGAAATATAATTCCTGTTATAACGACTCGAAATTGGAGTAAAAGAAAATAAGTTGTGGGGTCAAAGGCGGCCAAATTGACGAAACCCAAATTGTTATAGACACAGTATAGAAATGCTGGGACCATATATAGCAGGAGTACTGAAAAACGAACAAATAATCAAATTGCACATTACTTTGCACTACATTTTCATAAGTGTTCCAGAGATTGTTACATCGGCAAGTTGTCATTTGCTAATTACCTTTTCTATGTTTCCGTATTTCTTGAAATAGTGACAAAATTGTGTGACTGAAATACATAAACGTAACAATATAATTCTGCATCTTTTGTAACATTAATCAAAAAACGTACATACAATACATAAAAGATTGGATGAAAAATCTACATTGACATCGTCAAGTAGCACTGAAATTTCCAATTATATAAATGTATCAAGTTATTCAAGTATCTCACATACTATAATGCAAATAATTTCACAATCAATTCTGTTCTATTTATATAACAAGCTGAGAGAGGTGATATGCATGAGCTTGGGAGTGAAGCTAAATATCATACACTACAAAGCGTACTTGGCCTTAAAATTGCAGATTGAAGTTCATTTGCATTCTAGGGATCTTGCCGAACTTTTTCAATCCTTTAAAATCATATTTCTTTCATTTTTGATCGTCTCTCTAGGCCTGTAGTTAAAATTGTTTGAGTAATTTCCAAAAAACAGATACTTACTCTCGGCAGTAGAAGCCGATTGATAAAACCAGTTTCAGAACCTCCGTCATTGTAACTACCGTCACAGTGTTGTACTCGTAGGTGTCTTTTCCGCTCCGAGACCATTTTACTAAAATTCCTAAAATTTTTTTGAAAAACTTATGAAAACTAGAGCGACAAATGAACCAGCAAGCCAAGTATTTCATATATTTGGAATGACTTTAGAATTACAACACCCATCTGCATTTTTCACTGAACATAAGTTATATTTTTCTAGTTAAATTAAACTCTCATTCATTTCATATTCTATTATTTATTATGAAAGAATGATGAATTGGTGTCGATTATTTGAGGTTATGAGTGTGATTCAGTATAAAGAACACTACAGACGTGTTGGAATTTGAAACAAGGGTATCTTTCAGTCTTGAGTTGTTATTTTGTTTTTGAATTACATATTCAAAAAAGATTGATGAAAAACTTAACCGTAAATAGTATACCTTGATTTACGAAGAGCGCCATGTACGAAATGAAAATAATAACACTCCATCGCGTTGGGAAAAGCTCCTGCCAATTTATGGTCCCCATAATCAGATCGATCTCATTCTATATATTTGAAATTATTCAATTCCCATTTGGTATGTAAATATAGCCTAGGCGGTACCCATGATCATCACATATACATGATATACACACCTATAACCAACCTACATACATAGGTATGTATATTTCGTAATACTACACTGCCAGGGTAGGTAGATGGGTCGACAACCCGTTGCGCAAGACGACACAAACGTCAAAATTTTTCAATCTTCCCGGCCAAATGGTGTTCAAAAATAAATGACGTCCGCTAGCGCGGCACGTATTCCAATTCCAAAATTCAACAACCGCACTTCGTTGACAGATGAATAGTTCGCTATTACAATTAGCTTGATATACGCGAGTTAATATAATTTCGATAACTGGCTGACCGGAACTTCAATGCTGATAAATTACAAAGCTGATAAACTAAGAGCCTTTTATTTCACGATATTATTCACATTTTTCACTAATTATAGTTCTTATCAGATCGGCAATGTTGTAGTTATGGTTTTTCCTTCGGTGTTTTTTTGGCTTCAAGAATTTTTCATCTACTTCACCATCAATTTCATATTACAATCCGTGAAAAAATATTACAAATATGAAGAATTATATATACTTTATTCAAGCATTGCGTATCAAAACTATAATGTCATACATCGACACTGTCCACGACTGGTAATGCCTAGTAACTCGCGAAACGCCAATTATCGCGACTTTCGGATGTTGTAGACTTGTAATGAAGCCGAATAAAAATATGGGATCTCGCAACTGAAACGAGATCTTACTGATTTTCTACTGATCGTGAGTAGGTACAGGAAAGGAAAAAGCAGCTTTGACAGGTCTACATGCCCAGTATTACCATACTGAACAAATGCTGTATAGTGATAAGCTATCAGTACAACAAGCACGTTCTCGATTGACTTGTGCTGATAAAGCAAAATTTTACGGCATTGCATTTGACCTTCCTCCTGTTACAAAGCAATTGGATTGTAGACTCAGGAAAGTCCAAGAATGACATGTAAACCTGATAATGAAAAGATATTGGAAAAAGGGATTGTTGAACAATCCGCCCCGAATTTTGAGAAATGACAATATTCGACTAGACCAAAAAATTGGCATTTCCTTAATGGCTAATTTGGGTATATGTATAAAAAAAACCAATACAGAGATGGGAATTAATTATTTATTACTATTATTATATTCTATATTAAATATCTATTTCAATTATGTACATAGTTAGTGACAATAACGATCAGCTGTATGTAATTTAGTTTTATGTATTTATATTTTTTACACCTGAAATATTGGTGATTGGATACTTTTACCTCATTATATACTTGATGCAATGTAGATAAATTTCCTTAAATATTTCTATCGATAGTTTAGAAGAGATTTTTCATCTGGCAGTTAAGATGTAGCATAATTTTATTCATCATTTTCATTCAATTGATGACAACTTTTAGTTGGAAAACGAAACAAATCATTTCAAATGACATTTCATAGTCAATCGAATTATCATAACTATTGATGTTCATAGTTCAGCAATTAAAATCAATTATGATCTTGCCACAGCAAGAATGGGCAATGCCTCATTCACGCTTCCACCAAACTTAGCTAATGTTGGAAAATAAAGATAATGGAGGTCAGTTTCTTTTTGCTTTGTTTTAACTACCGTAAAAAATTCAACTGTTAAAAAATTTTTAATTTTTCAATATCTATTGAATAGGAATAGAAAACCTTGACAATTGAATGTTGGTACAGCACTTTATTGTTTCACTGTTTCATTTTTATATTTTGAATATATTGTATCAAGTTTTTCAAATTTCTTTACAAGATTGTTTAGATAGTTTTTTTCGTCATTGAAGACATATATTTCTGTGATTTTTTTCCGATCTCCTTCATCAGAGAGTAAAAGCCAATTTTCAACGCTATACGAAAAATAATAATACCTATGTGTTTTATCCAATAAAATAATCTGCTTATGGCGATACGACGAATGATATTTCTACGTCGAAATGCATGCGTTAAATATTAGGCAATACTACAAAGATGAGCTGATAACTCTTTGAATTTTTATCACGTATATTTGAATATTGATCATTTTTATACAAAATTTCATAAACCGAACAACGACACGAATTATTCGCATGAAAGACAATTCACTAAATCACAAAAAATATTTCACGAATCATCATAATTTGTATATCGTTAATAAAAACAGAGACGTTCTTTCCTCTGATTTAAGGTACAATAGTTGATAACGTTTTACGAGACGACGTAATTTCTCTGATTATTCTAGATAAATATATGCTACAGTATTCGTAGATAATTGTTAGCGATTCTACAACGCAACTCGTTACGCTTTTTTTCTTTTACGACAGAAATATAACATAAATAATTAATTGTTGTGTTACGTGCAAAAAAATGCGATAATAATAATTTCACAATCAATTCGAAGTTACAACAAATTTTCATATTTGCATTTCTATAATCAAAATTCTCTATAAATCAATCAATATGTAGTGATTAGAAAAAAAAAATGACTAACAAAGATTGATAGATTATGTTACAACTTTCTCTTCCTTTCTTGTTACTCCTCTAATTTCTAAGTAAGTTTTGGTAAGATTAATTTACATATTGCCATTTATCTTGCGTGAGTGTATAATAAAGACTTGATAAGGGAGTTTTTCGTGAAACAGCGAGATGTACTTATGTACTTTTTTTTATTTTCAGGACTAAGTTATTAGTAATACTTGAAAAATTGGTATCAGTTACTTTAGAATTGTTGACTAGTTTCAATGGATGCGAAATTTATTTTTATTACAACCTAATTATACCACGTTATGATAGTTACAAACATTTGTTGGTGAAAAAGATTTTCAAAAACCAACATATAAATGTTATTTTGACGGAATCGTAGTTCATATCACTTTTGTATTGTTATAAATAAGCCTGTTTGCGGTAAAAATTCTATGAATAATAATAACAACCGGAGTAAACTTCATCAAATTAATAATAACAGGTCCTTATTATACAATGCACTGCAGTCTGGGCTGCCTATTATCATTCGAGAGTTTTTAATTGTTTCAATATTTGTTCTGAAATCAATTTAGTCGCATCACTGGCATTCGGAATAAGAAATCTATCCATATCTGATATAAGCAGTGTATCATTCTGCGTTGTACCATATTTGAAAGTGATCAAGTCGGGATGTCGCTTTCTAGATGTTATTTTTACAATACTTGATAATGGCCGTTTGACGATCACATGTGCCGCTCCTTTCCTTCCTGATATTTCTCGCAGGACAATCAGATGCGTATCCATTACCAAAAGTTGACTGTAACAATACAACAGTTTCATTTATGATTTTAATCATTTTATGAGTTTGTAATACTGCGATCAAACTTTATCATTTTCCTTACCTCTCGTATACGTAGCCGTTGACTTTAACTTCTTGACATTTGAAGGAATGCAGTAATTTAGGATCTTTGAGCCATTGCTGAATAGAAACTACTTCAACAGGTTCTTCGCTCTCGTGGTTGGTCATTGTCATATCTGAAAAAACAAACAGAAAAATATGATTCTCATTTATAAACTGTAAAGACGCTGAAATCTATTATCCAAAATGATTAATAACTATTTTCGAGTTACCCACCTATATCGTGATCTTCGTCGATGCTAAAAACAGGTGCAGTGTTTCGTAATCTCTTAGTATAATCAGGATCTCTGCTGTTCTGACTATCGCCATTGCCGTTAGTGCTAGCGGATGGATTTACGATATAATCGAATAGTTTCCCCCTGACTTCTTGACTCTTTAATCTCATCGCCATTCCGATCTTGCCAAAAAGATCAGAATTATTATTTCTTATTTTTGCTGGACTCGACTCATTAGAATTCGTTTCAGATATATTTGCGTTGCAAACTAAACAGTGCTGGGAATTATGATCCACTAGGTTTGTGACCACTTCGTCTCCAAAGTATTCGTGAATTGCTGCAAATAAAAATGCATATTGCATTCAATTGAAGATAGGCAAAATAAATCAATGGTAAAAAATCAACATCATGTTTTAGTTATTACAATATAACGAACCTTGATATCCCAACGAGACCATGCTAACATACTGCGTATGCTTTTGCAGAAAAGATGCAACAACCATGTGAGTGTATCGGTCTTCTTCTTGACGACCACTTCCCAAAAAGCAGAGATGTTCGCCCCCCGCTTGCGACCCAACAGCCAAAGCTTGTCTCTGAGCTTGCAGTAGTCCTTGAACGGCTGTAGCGAATGAAGCTGGTTCCTGAAGCATCTGTAACAGAAAATAGGATATTTGGATAATCAAAAATCATGGATCACCAGAATTTTGATCATTCGATTTTCCAGTTGATTTGAAACAAGCGTACCAAGTTACAGTCCAAGTGAAAGGCCGTTGGCAAATGTCCAGCATTATATTGTTCCGCAGGTCTACAATCGACTAAAAAGAACCTGACGGATTCAACCGGACCATTAGGCGTTGGTGGTGCTTCGACTGTGTTTTCCACAAGTTCTTGCGCGGATACAGGTAGGCATAAAGCGTGGGATATAAACTTTTCATCGCCACCTTCGCCAAACATGATAGAATATAAATCCTGTTTGAAAGAAGATGGAGTTTTCATGGCATAGTATTGCGCCAGCGAACAGAAATCTGTTACATCTTCGGCTTCTAAGGCACAAGGCATTGCTGCTAGAGTGTCAATTATACTCTGTTTTCCCTCGTCCTTCATGCTCAGAATTTGTTCCCTGAGACAATATGGTGTTAATTAATAAGGAGGTCAGTTGGGACTGAGACAACGAAGGGAGACGTTGATTTGTGGCTATTGAAATGCATCTGTGTGTTTAAAACTATGTATTATGTTGATTTTGTGATTCAAACTAAAGTTTATATTTTTACCTGGCATTAACGACCATGATAAGTGATAAAAACATCATAAAAAAAGGATCAGCTTGCATGAAGTACAAATCCCACATGGTGCAGACTGCGGGGAGAGAACAAACTCCTGCAAACAATGTGCTTATCCATCCCCTGGTATACTGCTCTGGAGATACCCTCTTAGTATCCAAAAAAGAGCACAGTTCTGGCTCGTGATAAAGCAGGAGAAGCCGTAACACAGAACTGTGAATAACTCCCCTAAAAATGAAGAAGAAAATACAACTGTAAAGATTGCCAATTAATTTCAAAGCCAAAATTCAAATGAGTTTTAACATGAGTTCAAACATTTTCTGCACTGCTTATGAACAGACTAGAGTAATCGCTAGACTCTCACTGTTTCACATATCATTCTACATTTTCTTTGGATTCAAGAAAACTGTTTTTCAAAGGTTTGGGAATTCACCTTGGTACATATACATCTCTGATTGCTTCGAACAAGTTATAAGTTGCAGAGCGAGGTAGCTTCAGCGCAATCAATGGACCTAATAATTCAAGCCAACCATTTCCTCTTTCGTATTGTTTCCCTCTACTTTTACAGTAGAACGTTAGTATCGACTCTAAGTCTGATACAACAGAGACTTTGTCCTCGTCATCGTTGCCGAGTTTAGCTGAAACCGAAGAGATTTTATCGATTACTTTCACTTGTAAACATGTTTGTTTGATTCATGATTTTTTTAGACTCTAAAAATAACTATCACATAAATTTCTCTTCTCAACTACAAAGTTGTGACTTCAGCACTTATGGACGAAATGATAAAGAAAGAAGAACAGTTTGGTATTGATCTTCTAAACTCTTCACATCGACCCACCAACAAGCTGTTGACAATCTTCCCTGAGAATATTCTGCTCCGGAAGATCAAAGACTTCGTTAAAATGAATGAGTTGATTTCCTCGGTCCGTAACATCCAAGCAAGCCTGCCATACATCAGGCCTTAGATTAGGAGGGACTGGTTGACCCTTGCATATGGCATAAATATCGCTAGCAGATGGTGCTTCGGTGTCAAGAAGAGCAGCTTCCAGTTCCAAAACCCTGACAAAACAATACACAAAAAATTCATCTTCTAAGAAATACTTAGAGCGTTGTATCAAGCCAAATATTTACTAACTGACTCTCGTGATGAAGTAAGCTGCAAAAATAAACTCAGCTATGGTAGGGGGAAAAGTATCTAGTTTTCCAACACAAACTGTGATGAAGAATAATGACGAAATTGAAGTTATCTGGCAAAATTTAGAATTTGCGACTATTAATATGTCTTAGAGGAAAAATAGGTCTTGATCTTTTGAAAAATAGAATTTTAGTCATCAAATGCAATAAAACAATTCCTATAAGTCCTTTACAACTGATACATTGGTAGAAGTAAGGATGTGGTTTGATTTCAGCAATGAATAACCGGAGATGAGACTATGTGTGAACCACAATAACTCGAGTATAAGAGGGTCTGTTATCTACGGTTTGCTAATGATAAACATTTGCATGCAAATGAGCTGGTGTAAAAATGTGTGCTAGTTAGCATATTAACTAGTACCTGGGAGAAAAAGATACAACGCATCGCACTGCGTCCTTTGTGTCAAAAAGTCGTATGGTAAGAAACTCGCGTCGTAGATATTCACACTACAAATCAACCGCGAAATAAAATCATCCATTCTCCACGCTGGGTCTCGAGTAAAACATATTGTTGAGAAATTTTGACAGTTGTTTTAGGCTATGTGTAAATACTGCTAGTTCTCAGGATGATAATAAACGGCGATTCTTCGAAATCGTCTGAATTGCTCGGCTGTGTATTGAATCGTTTCGAAATTTTGGTATCGATGACGAATCAATGATTAGATATTTAGGAATAAAATAGTAATTTTTCTCACCAAGTGTTTTCGTCGTCTTCTAGTGCCATTTTGGCAACGTCACACGGCTCAAATAGCGAAAAAATTAATAATATATTAGATACACTCGTGTATCGGTTGGTTCGTTTTATTCCATAAATAATCTATTTCCTCCGATAACATTTTCCCTACAAATACATCGTTTTCTCTTATCAGCTATTTATTCCTTACGATTACGTAGTGGGTATATAAGCTGGGTTGGAAATTATCGTGAGACATACACCGCGCAACACAGATGGCAACTAAACTCAATACCCACAAAAGCGCTCATATTCCAAATTGTGTCACACATGTTGACAGATTGTCTCCATCTTCCGGATTTCATTTCAACTTTTAACTAGCAGTAGACATTGTGTAACCAAATGGCGCGTGTTCGAAAATCATATCTTCCTAATTCTCTATAATATATAGTTAAATCTGTCGAAAACGATGAATTCAAGCTAGAAAAGAATATAAGATCATGATTCTAATCCTCATCGTGGCTTACAAAGTTACAAAATTCATCCGAAGAGCAGAACATTTTTTCAACATCGTAGTCGTCGGTCTTCTGCTATTCGTGAAGCGCCACTTGATCAGGCGGGGAGAAATGGAACTAAACAGTCTCCCTCGGAGACTTGGGAGGCGACGCTGATCGGTTTTCGTTGATCATTTGATTGAGTTATTTTGAAGAAAGTTTAGACCGTAAGGTCGGTGCCTTAATTAAAGTGACTGTGTTTTCTGGTAGTTGAATATTTCCAGAGACAATGACAACGGCAAGTGGAGCGAGTAGCATTTCTGGCTCGCCGTTGCCGAAATGGCAGCTAGCTTTGGCCGTCGGTGCGCCGGTCGCTCTTGGCCTTGGTTACATGTACTACAAGAACAGTTCAAAGCCCGTCGTCAGACCTCGAGGGAAATCAAAAGGTGGGGCTGGGAACGAAAACGGCACCGCCAAGGACAAACAATTGTCGGTTGACGGTGATGATTCCTCGAAAAATGCGCCTCCTTCAGAACCTAAAAATGAGGTTAGAATCCCCGCACTTCTACGCACATACATAACATATCTATGTAACATATATTCACTCGCTTTAAGCCACACACATCTTACTACGGAGATAAGAAGACGATAGAGACAAGACAAGACAAACACTCGCTTACAAGTACGCGTGATCATTTCTCATGAGCAATTATCACGATTTCTGAAACCCTGGATTAAATTCGAGAGACGTAATAATTCCGATAATAATTTTCTGATCGATGCTGCCGCGCACCCGAACTTCTTGATTTCCGTATTTGTTTCTAGATCTTTTCGTTTTTTATTTTATTGTACTATATTTTTCTCTCGCAGTCTGAAGCAACTGAAACCTAGTATCAAAATAGCAATTATCCCATGTCATTCATATTTGATCTCTAGTACAAAAATTTCTTTCAATTTTTTATCACATGCCTGAGTACTGAGCTGCAATAAAATTGCAGAATTAAATAAGTGAACTGTATTTGGCGTTCGATTTAATCTAATCGTGTTCAGGATTAATTAATTTATTGCCTCAGGGGTTCATAAATTTAGATAATCTTAATTCATGTTGTTATTATGTTGCAGAGAAGTTGAGAGGATCCTCTGGGTGTAGATGATAAATTATGAGAACGTTGAATATGTTGTGTAATGTATGTGTTTTTTTTTTCTTCTTATAGACCCCATTGGAAAAAGCAACAAGGTACAAAAACGAGGGAAACAATTATTTCAAGTCCGGCAAATATGACGAGGCAATTCTGTCGTATAATAAAGCGATCGAAACTTGTCCGAAAGAAAATTCCATGGACTTGGCTACATTCTATCAAAACAGAGCTGCTGCTTACGACCAGTTGGTAGGATATACAAGATTATGATAATGATTCATCGCTTAGAGTAGTGAAATTAAAAAGTAAGAGTTGAAGATGCTCATCTTCAGGCTCAGGAAATATATTCGTTAATGATTCCTAACTTCGATGTTCATTCAACAGAAAAAATATAGCGCGGTCAAAGCAGATTGTACAAAAGCATTGGAACTGAATCCTCGATATATCAAAGCCCTTCAGCGCCGAGCACGAGCTTTGGAACACAGCAAGGAATTGGTTTCTGTTTTGGAAGACGTCACAGCGGCCTGCATTCTTGAACAATTTTCCAATCAAAGTACACTTATTATGGCTGACAGAGTTCTGAAACAACTTGGTACGTCAAATCTTCTATGAAATCCGTTTGGACTTTTATATAATTTTGATTCGCTGTAATTTATTGATGTTTGAAACAAGTTTTAATTTATGACTCGTTATTCTGTTGACTTATTTGATCTTCGCCATCTTTCTTTCATAGAAGAAATTAGATATCGAATTGAAGGAGAAACCGGAAGTAAAATAGAGAGAGATGTAGTCATATTAATATATGTTTTGTGGTCTTTCAGGAAAGCAACACGCAAAGGAACACATGGAAAAGAAGAAGCCAGTTATGCCGAGTAAGCACTTCATCAGGACATACTTTAGCTCTTTCAGCAATGATCCGATCATAACAAAACTTGACGAACCTGAAACTGCTGAACCTAACACGTATGTCTCTTGAAATCGTGTAACACACGCCATCACCCTGCTCTTGTAAAACTTGATTCCCATGCCGAAAATTTTCAAGCCCAAGAGTTTCTCATCTAAGAAATACTTCTTTTTACTTGTCCGCTACTTCATGGACCAGTTGCAAACATTCCTAAAAGGCTTTATTTAATTATCCTGATTCATTTACATACACTATGCAAAAGTGATTACTCTTTTTTAAACGCTTTCTTTGTCACATTCAATTGCCCAAACTGCGTCCTAAATCTTTCCTTCAATTCTCAGGGGTTACGCAAAAGCCAAACAGGCAGTGAGGGAAGAGAAATACGACGATGTGATATCTTACTGTTCGGAGGAGATAGACCGTCCTGACTTTGTTCCTGAAACTTGTATGGAAGTTTTACTGCTCCGTGCAACATTCTTCCTTTTGCTAGGGCGTCATGACAACGCCAGTTCGGATCTTGAAAAAATTATAAACAGCGAAAGTGCCAGTACTGCAATTAGGGTCAATGCTTTAATAAAAAGAGCCAGTATGTACATGCAGCTGGAGGACCCTGAAAAGTGCTTCCCAGACTTTGCAAAAGCTGCCGAAATTGATCCAAATTGTGGGGACATTTATCATCACAGAGGGCAGGTGGGTTTCTTATCCAAGCCTTGAAATATCTACATCATTTATCAGCAAGGAATACGCTGTATCAAGTTTTCATCAGAAGTTGGAGAATTGTGATCGATTTTAGTATTGACTATGAATATGTTTTCTTAATATTAATAATGATAATGATACATGGATACCAATTTTAGGTGAATTTACTGTTAGAAAAAGTAAATGAAGCTCAAGAGGATTTCAGAAAAGCTGTGGAACTTAATCCAAACTTTGGTATTGCGTTTGTACAAAAATGTTACACCGATTATCGATACGCCGTTGTAGCCAAGGATATGAATAAGATCGAAAACGTCATGAAGGACTTTGAAAGTGCATTTGAAAGGTTTCCAGACTGTGCAGAATGTTATACGCTATATGCACAGGTACGAAACTATATCTTTGCCAATTTAACGACTAATTCTGCTGTTCAAGCTTATTTTGTGCAGCTGAGAATGAAAATGTTTGTAAATTACTGAATATTTTTTCATTCCAAACAACCAGTGATAAGTTTATCTGTTTTGATCATTCTTCTGAACTTAGATTGTTTTTTATGCCAAAGCAATTCAGTATGTTTCAATTGTTGCAGATCTTATGTGACTCGCAAGACTATGCAAAGGCAGATGCTTACTTTGCCAAAGCAATTCTCAGAGATCCAAGTAATGCTAATATTCATGTACACAGAGGATTATTGCAGTTGCAATGGAATGGTAATCTTGACAAGGCTATCGAGTATATCAACAAGGCAGTAAAACTGGACGATAAGTGTGAATTTGGGTACGAGACGTTGGGTACCATTGAAGTGCAGAGGTATTAAACACACGAGTTACCTTTTGAAATTACTTGAATCCCATATCAACTTCAATTCTTTGCTTTGATATGAATCCTGTCAATTCGAATGACTAATTAATATTGGTACTTCTATCCTTTCCTAGGGGTCATCTTAAAGAAGCTATTGAACTGTTTGACAAAGCATTGGCACTGGGGCGTACAGAAATGGAGCTAACGCACCTTTTCAGTCTGAAAGATGCTGCGAAAACGCAATTAACAGTCACAGAGCGATTGGGATTGGATCTTTCGACGATTTCTGGCTTACAGGGAATATCCTAAAGTGGTGTTTGCCCGACGAAAGAAATTATCATTGTACCATATGAAATTAGCTGCCCACTTATTTAAAATTGACAAAATTTTTCAGTTAGGATCATTGGTCGTTATCGATAACGTTGAATATTTTTCAGCAAATTATGCTTAAAGATCTGGACAACTAGAACAAGGAAGTGATTGAATAATCAATTGATCCCGAAATTGTTTTCAAATTACATACTTCCTATTGCGATGTATTCCGCCCGCTATTTGAAAGCAGGGATAAGGATTTCACGTGAACCATTTTGGTTGGCAATGTCGAGAGTTTTTTTCGGATATTAATCATTCTTTATAACATTAGAATGAGTAAAACGAGACTGCGTACACTGCCTTACTCGATATAAATTCATACATATTTTCTTTACAGGGTAACCAATGTACAGATTCGCATTCAGTGCTTTTTTTTCCCGAAAAACATAGAAGAAAAAGTTTGTATCCTGAAAAATTTCTTGAATAATTTTATGCCTGTAGCAAGGAACGTTCTGCAGTTTTTGGAAAAAATCCAAAAATTAATTGTGAATGATTACAATGAATTTCAATTGGATTCATAGAAGTGTAAGAGACGAATGCAAAACAAACTTTTTTTTTGTTTTTGCAGTGCTAAAAAGAAGCACTGGCAATGTAGATACTTGGAAGGATATTGATTGATTTCTTGACGATCTTTGTTATGTGTGGAAAATGTTTTTCTACAAAGACTAAAGCTCTGTTTCTGAATAATCTGAACTCTGAGTAAACGTGGTATTTTTTTTTTGCGCGCGTTTTTGTTATAACCATTACTTAATGGCTTGTATGTAAATCTTTCATAGATCGTATTGTGTATGAAACCGAAATGTTGAATATTATTATATTACCAATGAATTCACCTTATTCATCATTTCCGAATTCACATTTTACTTACGTAGCTAACTTTTCTGATACAACGTATCACCTATCATTTTCAAGCACATCTGCGGAACGGAGGCAACAAAATGTTACTTTGATAACATCTGAATTTCTGCTCAGAAATATGTCCTATTCATTCCTAACAATGTTCAAACAACAATATGAAATTGATTTCTCTTTTGTAATTGAAAACAGATTTCTCTGAATTGAAAATTGATTTCTCTTTTGCAAATAATGTGAAATTGATTTCTGTTTTGCAATTGAAAAAAATCCTGAGCATTTTTTTGAAAAATTCCCAATACCTACTCACAGAGAGTTTGAATTTCAAGAATCTTTTCAGAATAGTTTCCAAGGAAGTTGTTCAGGAAGTTTTGTAAATATATTCTCGCAGCGAGAGCAGGACGGTGTCCAAATTCAGGTACATAGTAATAATAACTTGATTTCTATAAGTTTTTATTTTCGAATGTCTTGCTCTTCCGAGAACATTTATAAATATACATAATTATCTATGAACATTTGGACGCTGACTAAATTACACTTTGTAGCCAACAATGTGGCGTTTTCCAATAACTTCACCAACGTAGAACCAGCAGAGTACTTCGATTCCGACCAAGGTGTTTAGCCATGCTTCCCGAACAGTCATATTACGGTAACTGCCGTTTTTTGCAGCGCTCAAAATGTTCTTGATTCCAGTACGAATAGCAGGAAGATCGCTTAGTTTCGGTGGTGTCAACTCGACCAATGCATACTGTCTGAAAACCTGCAGTTTAGGTTTTGCCAAGACAAGGCCATCTGTTGAAAAATCAACGTTAAACGATTATATACTATACAATTTTCAAATCATGAATATCTCAGCAAAAGTATAGTGTAAGCAATATTACGATTGGCCAAAATTAACTCAAAGTCTGCTGCACATTCGATAATACTTTCTTCAGTTTAAAGATAAGGAATGCAGGAGCGATATTTATTTTCATGGTCCTTTCGAATTTAGGGTTCGTTCCACTTTCATTGACTAGCAAGAAGAATCGCATGTACTTTGAGCTGAATTATCAACAAAATTCTTATTACTCTACATGAAAATGATTTGATATTTGCAATTAAAGCCTGGAACTATTACACATGAACCGTAGACCGAGGTAAATTCAAGGTTACATTCTTTCTATTAGTGAGATTTCAAGTTTCCAGAATTTTGCGGGGATTGATTGTTACACCATGGGAAAAAGTATACATATATTTTAGTCCGCCCAATAGTAAGATGAAGATCATCAATCGAGAGGAAAATTAAGAATTAGCAAATGTTTTTCGACACACTTCTGACGGGTAGTAACTGAAGTATCATTTCTTGCTTTGGATTAAGACAGGAACGTATCTAATTAGTGCCTTTCCGACAATGGATAAAGAAAACATTTGCCGTTTTGTAGGAACTAGTGAAATGGTGTATTTAATCAGGCGATAGTTTCTACTTGACAAATAATCCCGAATAATGAAAGCTAGGTAGTTGCTGGATCAATGTTATGTAAGGTTGCGAGCACCAATCATGCAAATCGGCATTTGCCTGGTTCTACCGAAAAGTATGATTCTGTATATGAAATAACACCAAGGAATAATTTAATACAACTTTCGATACATACTTTTGAGAAGAGATGCAGCCTTTGCTGGTAGTGCTGCCATTTTTACTGCTTTTTCGATCTCGTACTGACAAAATTTCTCGAAAAAGACACGGGCTGGTCCAATTCTACCGTTCCCTGTTTCAAGAAGGTCGTAGGCCGCAGGACCGGATATGATCGTGTAGCGCGCAGCGGCGAAAATTAGAATATATACGTTTTCTGCTTCGATCTTTGATTTGATAATTTTTTTTTCGCAATTTCAATTTCAGAATGATGTGAAAATGTTCATCATTGCTCAATTACGAATCGTAGCAGTAAATTCTAATAATGTTTCAGAAATTTGATGTTCTTAGTCGAATTCTTAGACTTCGCGCATCTCAATAAGAAATAAAATCATATATAAATACTTTGAGATTCGGTTAAATAATGATATAGATATTGAATAAAATGACTAAGGTTTAGCGACAAGGTGTATTGTATTTTTTTTTGTGAAAAAGCCAAGTACACGTGTAAATAATTTATTGAGGTAATTAAAACGATTTCTAATGTAAAATGAATTCAATATCTAAGATCTAACAACTAATTAATTTGATATTTATTCCATAGCGTGTTAACTAATCCCATTTCTTAACTCTTAGCTCAGGTTCCAAAACGGACCAATTAGGCGAGTGTTTTTCATTCGATAACCAATTGAAATCATCGACCAATTGCCAGTTGTTTATTTTTTGGTCAAGTCCAGCCAAATTAAAATGTATCGTGAGATCGTCGTAAGACCAATTGTAAGGTGCGAAACGTATCTTGTTACAGTCTTCTATAATAGCTCTGCTTGTCACGTGACAGTAAACGTCGCAATTTGTCGAAGTATGCAATCTAAGTTGTTGGCAAGCAAAAGCAAGGGAACAGGCGTTACATCTGTCTGCAAAAACAGAAGATGAAACTGGGCCTACCAAGACGGTGCAATTTTGTAAATTGACCATATGCAACGTGCTAGGCGCCCCGTATATTCTTATTACGCATCTGGACAAATCGGAGAGTAGGATATCATTCTTGTTCACATTTTCTGCATCCAGTACTAATTTCTCACCAGTCTTTCCCATAATCATGCAAGCACTGTCCCCGTAGTTGCTGGAAAATTTATTATTCTGTTTAGCGACATTGTTAACAATGCTGTCCGATATTTTGAGGTCTTTTAGACCATCTGTAACATCGTGGCATTTTTCAGATGGTTTTTTAACCACTCGTCGGTTTTTAAACCCGAATTTTTTCTTGGGTAATAACTTAAGCTCCAATTCGTCTGCCTCGATTTCAAGGAGTTGTAAATTCTCCTGAGCTCTTCTGATGTCGTATACTTTAAGGAACATTTTTGACTGGGAAAGAAAGTTCTTCAACGTTTGTATCTCCTTGTGAGCTTTGTCAAAGATACCAGGAAGCGCCGTTGGCGAAGCTGTACACGTATCCTCTAGCAAATCTTTTATAGTTTTACAAGAAGCATAGAAAGCATCTTTAAAATAACTAGATTGCTCCGATTCAACGGCTAGCTGCTGTCTCTCTTCTCTACGTTTTTCTATCACATTTTTACGCTCTCGATCTCTCTTCGTTATACGGTCGGGTAAGCTACCCTCGATAAGGGTTGAAGGATCCATATTACGCTTATAAATGTTATTTTTCAGCTGCGGTCGAAGTCTTCGAGTTCGTTTCTTCCTGGATCATAGACTTTTGTTCTTTCGAAACCCTTTTCAGGGTTTGGAAAAAAGCAGATGGTTGATTAGGGTCGCGTCTGTGATGCACTTGCCCTTCTGGCAGATACTGCAATTAGAAATTAACATGTTTTAAAAATGGTTACGTTATTTTTCGACTCAAAAAATCATTTGTATTCGTTACTATGGATACTACTGCATGAATCATATAGTACAATGATATTCATGTATGCCTGCCCACTTCCGGCTAACTTGTTTACTGCGCAGAGACCGATTTACGGTCGAAATCGGTCTCTGCGCAGAAAATTGGACAATTTGATGGGCAGGCATACCTGAATATGAGTGTACAACACAAATTATCATTCATATGGTGTTACTTATGAATGCAAAAATTCCAGAAAATTAGGATCATTCAATAATCGATGAAATATACACAATTATGTACAAATGTTTGGATATAAACATGTGCACATTATGAGTAGTTTAGGAGGGGAAACAAGGTAATGAAAAGAATCGATGAAATTTCAAAATTCTATACAATAAAATGTGGGATTGGTCGACGATTTTTACCTTTATTATTTCAGAATCCTTTGGAGTAATAGTTTCGAGTAAGAAGTAAGCGAAACCGCCGAAACCAGCTAACCAAAGTACGGATTTGACATACGCCATGGAAAACAATTGATCATTGAGGCAGTTTGCCTTCCTTTTGCCAGACGGTCTGATCCAAAATTCTGTTCTTAAGTTCTGGGGATGTGTATTCTTCGAATAAATAATATTTTTCCAATATATACGGATAGTTGTGCAGAAAATGAAGCCTGGTACCTATTCGAAAGAAGAATCATCCCATAAGTTGAAATTGAAGTATACCAAGTTATCAGATATCTACAAGTACAATTCAATTAAAATTCTAATCTCTAAAATTCTCCAATCAACCGCAACCGAAGTCTTCTTTAATTACTTTCTTTCAAAACATCGAACAATCAAAAAGATATTTCGTCGAAAGGTCAACTCTCTCCATTACCTATATTAATACTGTTCCCGCTTATCAACTAGTTATCATAAAATATCGTGCAATGTCAGCCCGAATAATTTGACGAGAAATTCTTGTCGAAAAAAAAAGTAAACAATGGCGACGAGACAATAAAATAAATGAAATGAAACGAAACATTTGGATCTATTTTAGGAACAAGATTACGACCGGAATTAGCTTTTACAGATATTTTTCAGTCAATGAAATTCCGCATACAGTAGATGTTCGCGTAAATGTAACGTTGAATCTTAATTAATGGTTGTGAATATACCTTTATTTGGGCAAAGGGCGTGTATGTATGATTTGTTGTACACGAAGCCTTTGGAAAGTATATTTGCTTGTGAATTTGTTATTCGAGATAATGGATCAGGAATTATTTAGTGAATAGATAACCTTCGGAGGAAGAATAACGATCGAAATATATATCGCGAAGAAGAAAGAAAGGATAGGGTGAAAATCAATGTGTAATCAAGATAGAATTTATAACCTAAAATACGAGTGGAATGTTAATATGTGTGTAACTTACTTCTGGATGACCTCAGCCGTTGCCAACCTAGCCAGGCGCCGAAAAAAAGTGTAGTTTCAAAAATAATGAAAGCCTTAAATCCGCGTTTTAGGAAACCGCCACTTGGAGATTTTGGATTCTTTTGCAGCATACTAAAAGGACGGGCGATTTCCTAAAATGGAAATCATTCGTCGCTCGTGTGAAGTGGACAGCGAAATCTCGAAAGATCTATTCAAGGTGCGGGGATTGGCGGTCGTCAACAAGAACCGGCTCCCCCACGTGCGATTATTGGCGAGAGTTCTCATATATCGTTCGATACCTAAACAGGCGCGAAAATTCGAATGCGCAAAGAACAAAGCCGCCGAACCTCCAATTGTTACATCGATATTATACTCATATGCATGGAATTTCTACAGGAAGTTCAGTACGATTTTCATAGAATTATTACTGCATGATATGATTTATGAACGAATGATAATCAGCGAAAGTAAATTCTGGATAAAAAATTGTCCGAATTTTGGACAAGATTGAATGAAATAGAAGACTTACCATAAGCATGTTAGCTACCACAAACATGATTTATTCGTATTAACAATTATTATTTTTCAAATAAAAATCAATATATTGTAGATTTACCTGTTTGTTGTAAACAATGACACATATTGTGGTAACGTATATGTATGTATATGCAATGAGGGATAAGAAATTAACAAATCATTTGAAATCCAAATCATATTCATTAAAAATATATATAAAAATATAATTATATATATAAATAATAAATATAATGTATTGATTACAGTCTTAACATTTCTAAGTTAAACAAAATTAGAGATCTTTTATAGAATTTCTATCCATACGGAGTTGTGTTTATTTATCTTCAATTCGTTTATATGAATTTGAATTATTGTTCGTTTAAAAAATTAGATATTTGATACATTATAACAAGAAATAATAGATCAAAGCTATTCGCTTTGACAATATCATACCCTGTTACATGGTACACAATATTTGGACATTGATATTCACTTTTTTTTCTTTTTTTTTTTTTGCATAAAATAGAAAAATAATATATCAAATTATTATTAAATATTAGATGTACATAATAATATAGGCACTAATTAAATTGAATTTTAAATAAGATCTTACGAGTTATAGATGGAAGTGAGAATTAGTAGATTATCAATAGCTCAATAATGTATGTAATGTGTGTATAGTGTGAGGTTGAAAAGGTACAAACTCAAATATATGATATAGGCATATTATGTTAGTGTGACAAATTACAATTCTTATTGTATACATACTAAATTACGTAATATTAATAACGTTATAGCTATGTCATAATATATAATCCACGAAGCATAAACAGACATAACTTAATTGCTAGCCTTGCAATCAAAGGCACTACAGCACAGAATCTTAAATTTATTTACAACTGCCACTAGTGTCCCTTAATTATTTCACAATATAAGTGCTTTTCCTCTGCATAGCCGGTGTAACACGAGCATATTGCCATTAGATGTTTAGTCGAAAGGTATATTTAGAGGCGAATAATCTGTAACTTGTACAGTTCTATGTACTACAAATATTACAAAATTATAGAAATTTACTTGGCTTCCAGGAATTCTAATGCTTATCCGCTGTTTTCTGAATTAGTTATCGAAATTTTAAGAGAGAAAAGAAAAAACAAAACAACAAATACCACTGGTCAGATTGACGATTTGAAACTAGCTGCAACCCTTTCTCTACACATAAGAATATCGTTTCGAGTATACATAAATATCAGCATGAAATTCATTCGTATTCGTTAAAACGTTCATACGTATTTCCTTAGATGATTAGGTAAGATAGCTATTTTCCAGCGATTAAATGATCCATAAGGAATCACGTAATACTGTGAATTCGCTTCTTTTCTTTATTTTTCTTTATAATACTCAGATTTATTTGGGTTCAATAAATCGCATAATTGATCAGCTTGTTATTTGGACTGATGAAAGAGAGAATAGTGGATTCAAAACACTTTTGATTTCTTTCAAGACCTAATCTTTCCTCTTATTGATTATGAGATGATTGGTCATTATATCTTGAGAAATGTACATAATTCCTTGAAAATATTCCCTCAAGAAAAGAGGCTGTATTTATTCGAGAAACCTTTGATTTGATTACGGTTTCTGTATTTTTAAAGTCAACACATTCTGTGTTCATGCTTATTAGTATATCAGCAGATCCGACGCGATGTATATATATTTCTAAGGAAGATATAGTATGTTATTCTAGATTATATCTTATAAGAGCTATATAATTTTAATTACGTAACACAATGTGATATCATTTGGGTGTTAGATATAAATATATAATTAAGACATTATACAATCGTACATTCACACCTGTGTCAAATACTATATATGTATATACCGCTGGGTATTGAAAGTCGAGTGCTTCAATATTTTCTTATGAAACACTACTGGACGATATAAATGCGCGCGTTTCAGCAATGATTTTAACAGCTTTCATTCTCCAACATTTTATTTAGCATATCCAGTTGGTCAATGCAGTTTTAATGGTCGATATAACTACTTCGTGACTCCTGAGTACAGTTGGACCAATTAATAATTGGATAATATATATGACTCGTAATGATGAGAGTATAACTTATCAGCTCTTATTAACAAACATTGATCAGAAAGAATAATCCACTTTTCAGAGAATACCATGAGAATAAGACTTTCCCAAAGTTAGGTGACTGATGAGCAAGCAATTTATGAGCGGCAAATAGAAACGAATGAAAATAAAATTAGTAAAATGCTCCTAATTAGAACCTGATTAGTTTTTGAGTAGGAATTGATATTCGATTTCTGGTTCTGTCTCATATTGCGTATCTCATTCCAAGTCAATGTATAGCGATCGTCACGACAGTCTGAGGAGAGATAGAATTGTCACCGTGAATTTATCACGATTACAGAATCAGCAATGGGATTAACAGTCTATTCACTGTCTATTTCACTGTTTGCCAAAAAAGTATTTTTTTTCCAAACTGCTAAAACTCGACCACAAGTTGCAAAGAATTTATTCGACACAATACATTTTGAAGCTTGAATCTTCAACTTGTAGATTATTTTTTCAAAATTCATCTGTGGTCAATTTTTATTCAGCTGCATGGATCTGAATGAAAAGTTGCAAAATGTATGGAGAATTCGATTTTCCAAACTTCTCTTTTTTTCTTTTTTTTTTCAAAGATAATTGGTTCAATATTCAAGTTTCCTCTTGGAAATGTTCCTTTCGAACTTTCCACAAATTTCTTTTTCCCTGAGTTATTCAATCGCCTGAATAATATCACTTGTACGTATGTCAACACGGTCTATCTTTCACCTTGCATACTAGTGACATTACGCAAGCTGGAATACCTTGGCGAAAGTAATCAGGGAAAAATTGAATAGTACAAAAAGAGTATTTCAAAGGGAAAACTTCAATCTTTCCAACTATTGCAGCTAACATTTTTTGTGATTTTCGTCGCAAGTAGAAAAGTTTGAACTTTATCTATTTCTCAATACATTCAACAGCTGTTTCATCAAACATGAAATAACGAAATAATCGCAGACGAATGGAAAGAGAAACAAATATATCCAAGTCAAACCTCAAACTTTGATATCCTTTTTGATTAATTTCCGTCCAATCTTTTTATCACCGAGTTAGTCCATATTGAATGCACTCACTTGTACATAAGGTGAAAGAAAAGCGACCATATTGACATAAGTACAAGTGTTTTTTCGGTAAGTAAAAAGTTGGATCGAAATTGCGCCAAATAAAAAATAAACAATATATGAAAGAAGAGACTTCAAGCTTCGAAATCATTTCCCTGAAAAAAATTATTGCGAATTTTTTTGCACAAGCTTCAGATCTGCACAGTCGTGTGCCGAATTATCGCAAACTAATTTTTTCAAATCATTTCAAAGTTGAAATTTCAATTCTCTCGATGACTTTGTGCCAAATTTTAACGTTTCGAAACAGACATTTTTCACAAAAGATTCAGTTGGACTGTTAATTATTTTGCTAATTCTATGTTACGTTCATACATCACTGTGAGAGAGTATTCATAAAAATGTTATAACATGGTTTTTTTTTTTCAAGCTAAAGTAAAAGATTCAAGAATATTTCAATTTTCCGTTATGTGGTATTTAAAATTAATTATTAAGCCGGAGTACAAAAGTATCTAAAAATCCAGATACTTGATCTTCAATAAAAAGTATAATCTACAATTTGTTTTTACAACTGATTTACAATATCACTTCTTACCTACTAAACAAAATAATAATAATAATAATAATAATAACAATAGTGTTACTAACAATAGTATAAGTTTAAACATTGCAGAGCGTCAATTTTTAAATCAAGTCCATCGCTTGATTATTGTATACTTATTAATTAAAAAACTGTTATACACTCTTGAAATTCAATACTAAGTCGAATGATGGATTTCATGAATTTTTTATTTTTTGTATAAGATATTCATTACAGCAGGAAATATTTGCTGATCCTAAAACTTTATTTTTGACACGTCGCAATAAATTAGATATTAAATATTTTTCTTATAATGTTGGGCTTCTAAAGTGAATAAAAACAGATGAAACAAAATACGTATTTATAATAATGTAAAGTTAGAATCTCAACCTTATTAAATGTTTACATTATACTTTTAGAAATTCTAGAAGGAGACGGGATTTGGATCTTTAGATATTGTTCAGTTTCTTATTTCAATAATGACCCCACTCCTTATAGGGTTTTACAGGTATATTTTGAACTAAGTAAGTAATACGACATAAAAATATAATCAATAAAAAAATCCTAAAAAAAAAAGTTTAATATGGTTACGTCTAACACGTAAATGAAGCTCACATTATTATTTGTACATTTGGATGATGCGTTGAATTGATATATCTTCAATTCATAATATATATTTTCTGTGAAAAAAAAAATGATACCTGTAACACCTGATTTATTTCATTTTTGAATATATCGGGGTATCATTGTCAAAAGAGGAAGAGCTATAGCTCCGAATTCCCTATTTCAACTGATCTGATTTCTTTTCTTAAAATTACTCGTGTAATATTTCTTGTCGTCGCTAAACCAAAGATGACAATTTTATAGAACGTTTTTTACCGTTTCGATAACATACACAATTTGTAGTAATAATTTCAGCGGTAATCGTAGAATCATATTCCGTTCTATTCATCGAGCAGATCAATCGTTAAGTTTCAGAAATAAAAACTGAACAGAGAAGCTTTTGACATCTTTTCTCATTGTTTGTCACCAAACATATTGGTGTATTATAAATATCTTTATTACTTACTATGACATGCCGCTCGACCTATTCTGTTGAACTTTATTATAATCAATAATCATACGTCTATTGCTCTCTCACTCAACGATTGAGACACATCTGTCAATTCCAATGTTCTCAGCTTATTATTATAATACGAAGATTATTCGGCGGATTTTTCTATAGCAAACATGCATCTGTTCTAAATTTTTCCTCAATTAGGCCATAAAAATTAGTGGGTCAAAGCGTGACGAACGCATATAGCCGCAGTGTCAAGGGTTGTAGGCAGGATATATTGTTAGTGCAAATATGTATTATATGGCATGCTGGCACGATACATTTTATTTATTTAAATAAAATGTATGAAATTACGTCAAAGAGACTTGGGCTCAATATTTTTATTGTTGTATTTGTCATAGATAATGAAACACACACCTATGTATATTATATACGTATAATTCTTTTGCGAATTATTACCACTCCAAATGATAACTCACATCGAAAATTGTATCACAATATATTCATCTCATCAACTGCCACCACGGTTTTCATATTTTTCATATATTTTGCGATTTATGCGTATGAAAAGTTTTATAAATTATCAAGATTCACGTTTATAAATATTTTTCATCTCATAATTAAAAGCAAAAATTCTCCAAACGTAATATTTGAATACAGGATTTAGTATTCGAGTTCTAAACATTATTTTTATCGTTTGTCATTGATACCAATGGGACAAGTACGATGAAATGTTCGTTTAAGACTAATGAAATATCATTGCATAATATATGAAACAAATCGGAAAGAAGAGCCTAGAATAAAAGAATTAAACGAAAAAACCCTGACACATGTAATTGTTGAAAACACGTGTACAAGCCTGACAAAGTTAAAATCTCTCTGATTAGCACTGAGTTCAAAACAGATATTACAATTTTATTTTGAATCAACTACAATGGTGGCATTCAATGAGATTATGATCGTGTCGAGAAGCTACTCAACAGCGAACGTACATATTATAATCGTAATATAAAACAACAACATCAAATATAAATAAAACATATATTCTTCAGGTCTGTGGGCACATTATACTCTCAATTGTATTCACTACGATCAGTTGGTTACAATTAGTGATTTTAAATTATATTTTTTATCATTTTAATAATTCATTTTCTTTTTCCAACCGAGTGGAATAGAAATAAAACAATGTGTACCATTATTTATACATAAATAAAATCATCAATCAAAAAAAAAAAAAGAAAAAAAATGACAAATGAATTGACATCTACAATGAAATTAATTTGGCACAGCATTATCATGAAATTCTCTTCATACGTACGCATCGAATAGATAATAATGCTTTTCTTTATTTTTAGTCAGACTACGATTTTCGCCTCCCTATAAGCAGCCGCAAATTTTTCCTTTATTTTTATTTTTTTTAAATATTCTTTTCTATCAAATCTATATGATTGGTGTTTACACGTTTATTTATACATATACAAATTTATCGCAAGTCGATAGCTTTAAATTTAGATAATAAACTTTACGATGAGACCAAATATAGTTAGTTGGAAGATCAATAAATAATAATTGAACGACATGGGCTGACGGATAAACAGATAAATAAGCTGCTATTTTTTCAAATTTTCAATACAATTTTCTTTCAGTTAATTCTGCCAATGAAAAAATTAGTAATAGTAATATAGAAATATAATCTTCTCATTCTGCGGATGAGAAAATTGAATATTTTTTTCAAATTGATCCATAATATATGATACAAAATTTGTACCCACTAACCGATATAGTACATACGGTGGGCAAGCACAAAGACTTTACGTTGCTTGAATACGGTGCTGAGAATGGAGTAGTAGTGTAGGAACAGCTAATTGTTGTTAAGATCCAGATGGAATAAAAGTGTGACTTTATATTTAGGGCACGTAATAAATCAGAGCAACTGAACGATTGTGATGATAAGTGCTCGTTGCCAAAATGAAAACTACGAATGTAGTAATAGTTCTATAATACTACAAAGTGCGTTCGTTTAATTACACTCATCATGCAAAAACGTTACATGATTATCCTCTCATAATTGGCTTTTATGCAAATTAGCTTAGCGCATAGCGCTGTGTATACCGGGCAGACCCCTCGTTTATACCCATAGCTGGTTACGGATCAGGATATAGTAGAGTAGATTATCGGGTAATTTTTATTTTGGAGAAAGAGGGTCAACAGGGCAGTCTTTTGAACACCATAGGGTCATGGGAATCACAGTCTACATTGAGCCGCTACGATACCATCTCGTGCCATCCACTGCCATTTGACGAACTACTTTCCGGATGGGCTAGAAAATCAAACGATTCATAAATATCACCAACCAAACAATTTGCTATACAGATTTTTCAAATCAACCATAATACTACGCATTACATTCAAAGTTAACGAGATAAAAGAAATATTGATTATGACTAATCGATCGATTCAACTGAAACTTTGTCGGTAATATTCGTCGAAAGTATTCTCGATTTTTTCGGATGGTTTTTTCTTTTCTTTTCTTTTCTTTTCTTTTCTTGTTCTTCTTCATCTGGGGCACAAAGATTATTTCTAACACAGGGAATTAGTTTTTGTGTAATGAAATATTTGTGTTGCGTAATTCGACGAGGTATACTAATTAAGTACTAATTAACTAGTAAATAACATTGTAAAGTTCCTGAAGCTCATCTGGACTCACCAGTCTTGGCACTATCTGACCTTTCTGGGGTAGAGGGTCTTGGCCCCCATATCCGTATTGTGCAGTCGTCGGACACAGAAGCCATCATTTGATGATAGACAGGATTCCATGAGACGCAGTTAACTGTTCTGCTATGGCCAGTCAGCGTAGCTATAGGCAACTCTCTTTTTATATGCCACACATAGACTTTGTTGTCTGCAATTACAAATTAACAATCTTAAAACAAAGTGCAACTTGTATTCGATATTTTTGAATGATTTGATTCATTCGAAATTGATTATTACATCATATTGATGCTTTTTGAAATCATATCTGCATTGAATTAATGAAAAATATTCGATTCAGGTCCAAGTTCCTTTGATAATAGGTTATAATTTTTTCAAATCGTGATGTAAACTCGAGATAGTAGTAATTATGTGATAAATTATTGATTCACCTTCGCTTCCGGAGGCAATAAAGTCTTGGTTGATACCGCCGAAGCAACTGTGAATTGTAAAATGTCCCTGAGTAACACCCTGGAATCTTCTAACAAGGCAACGATCCTGAAGATCCCATAGATGAACGCCTTGATTAGCTACATTCAGCAAAGCAAGTCGATCCGACTTGTTCACACTGAATGACATTACTGGATGGTCTTCTTGAAGTCTGTAAAAAATCAAATTTTCAATCTTCATTCGAAAGCTGTTCATTTAAGACTGCCTAAATATTTTATCAGAATTTAAACATGCTGAGGGTATTGTGAAATTGATTAGCGAATATAACAGGCAAAGAAAAAGCAATGTATTCTAACGATATGATATTTTGATTTGTGTTTCAACTCACACTGTGAAGTCGCACAGTTCGTCAAAGTTGTAACCACGTATGCGGTGATGAGAGTCAGCGGCTAGCACAGTTTTTCCGTCATTTCTGCACCATAAACACTTGACCCGAACGCCTTCCCAGGAATCAATCACGTTACCTTCCATATCCTGAAAGTCCAAGAAAATTTATACATTTTGTCAAATTCTATTCGTTTCCATTCAAAGTTACCATGAGAATCGAAGTAAAATGAAATACGTGTTGAGCGGATTGGAAATCGTTTTTAAAAAAATTAAAAGGATGAATAAGTAAATAAATTAAACCAAATTACATGCCTTTTACAGACGAGAGTTCGAAGAATGAATATTGAATGAGAAACTTACACATTGATAGAATTGACCCCGCAATCCTCCAGTGACAAATTTATTTGCATCGCGATGCCAGGCGCATGCAGTAAGGGAATCCTCTGGACTTTGAGTTAATTTTACTCTGAGTTCACAGTCTGGAGTGTCGACGCTCCAGAGCCAAAGTTCGGGGCAATCTTCAGGTCCGCAAGCAATCAAATGACTGCTATCTGGGCTCCATGCGATTAACGCAACACCGTACGAATGTCCTTCTAGAGTCTTTCTATGCGTCACAGTTAACGTGTCCTGCAATATTTTCCAATTTCATTAATTATCATTAGTATCAGGTCTTGAGAATTAAAAAATAAAATATCATCTCTTTCTAGACTAGAAGAATTTCTAAATTTCTTTTCTTTTCTAAAAACAGAGAAATTATTGGTCTGTAGCTTGTGTTTTTGTTCAGCATGCAATATTTCGTGATCTGTGTCCAAAAGTTTGTCATTTACTTACTGGACAAACATCCCAAATGATAACGGTTGTGTCTTTGGAACCAGTGGCCAGCTTAAGACCATCGGGAGAGAATTTGCAGTACCAGACTTCGTCACAATGGTCATTAAGTACCTGAGTCGTGTGGCATGGAAATTGTTCCTTGCTACAGCTGTGGTCAACGAGCAGAGATACATTCTCCAAGTTTGTCTAAATCAACAAAAATCATTTGCTAATCATTGTATTTCACATCAACCTTGCCATTCAATTAAAGAAACTCAGTGATTAAAAATAAGAACTTTGTCTCAGTGAGATAAAGCTTTGATTAACATTCTCTACAATTAATTCCTCTTTTCAACTGAAAATAAGATTTTCATAAATATTGTGGATAAATGTGTATAAGATATAGTTCAATTTTCGAGAATAATTTCTCTTTCAAACATGCATCAATAACTCATGATATTCTCAGCACATTTAACATGTTAATTATCATTGCCAATGAAAAGCTCAGCTGTTACCTGTGTATGAGTAATGTGGTATGTACATTGCTGATTCTGCATTTCCACAGCTTGGCAGAGAAGCGAGTGCAAGCGCCTTGGCGGCAGCATAATAGAAGGTGGGAGATACCTTTGGAGTCTGTCCATCAGGGCAGCTCTCGACGCTGGGCCTTTGCCGTCCCAACCAGCACGTGTCTGTTTGATAAAAAATGTACAAATCAGAACTAGCACATTAAATGAATCTCCCAGTTTTCTAAGATTTTTGATACAACGTAGTAGATCTTGGTACCTGTAGTTCATCACGTCCGCTACACATCATGAAAGCCGATAGGTGATGAACCCGAGCAGTGTTATGTCCTAGGGGAGTAAGTTCGTTGCGTAGAACTTGTAAGGCCTCCAAAACCAAACCTTCCTCCAAAAATTCAAGATATTTTTGTTCTAGGAGTAAGAACTTCATTTCCTAAATAGAATAAGCGTTCGCAATGTTAAGTGCATCATTGAATAATTATATCAATCGACTGTAATTTAATCTCAAGTCTTTCATTTTTACTTGAAGATCGTTCTCACCACGAGACTTTGACCGGAACCAGGCAAAAACGACTTCAATTCGTTTAGATCATGGTCAGCTTTGTTCCAGTCGCCATCCATAACGTGTTGCCTAAATTTTGCTGCAGATGGATGGTCGAGTCGACATCCAGACTCTTGCATAAGCAGATCGGCAGTGCGGCTGAAAATGCATTAGATCTCCATTAACAATTGTCGAGTCTCATTCGAGAATTGCAGAGATAGATAATTTCTTAATACATGTTCAATCACTTAGAATGCAGAAGCTAGATCAGTCTTCAAATGTTGAAATTGTATCTTTAAAAGCAGGATTTGATCATTTATAAAAAAAAAAAAAGATACTGCTCAAGTTCCAAGCTTTGATTAGAGTTAAGCAGATGCATAACAATGACGTAATGTTACTGAATCAAATTTCCAGTGGGTCATTTTCACGAGAAAGAAATACTTAAGAATGGGATTTACTCATTGCTCATACAGCAGAACGTTTGAGACAAAGTAAAATAAACTTTGTTCACTGTGATAATAGAAAATGTGAAGAGAAAATGTGAAATAATGTTTTCTTGAGCCGGTTGCATCTAGTCAGAAGTCTTCCTTATGTTATTATACATAGTAGAAATATAACGGGTAGATACTATAGTCTTGTAGACACTATAATTAGCTTCCTCCCACTGGACAGCTTGCAATGCAGATATGCTGCAAGAAAACACTCTCCTTGATCAACACGCGTGTTAAAAGAGAAACAAAGAACTCCGATGAGTTACGCCCTTGAAAACTGGGGGGTAAATGCGGAGACCTATCGCAGGAAGAAATCTATCCCGATCAATAAAAAACGTGCTTTGTGTTCATCGACAAAGATAATCGAGAAATGACTCGACTACTCATACGCAGTCACCAAACATTCATTCATGCGTAAAATTGGATCAGTCAAGACTCATTGTAAGAACGTTTCGAAAAAAAAAAGGATGTTTCAGACAAGTGGAGAAAATTGAAGTTCTTCGCGTAATCGAGGAAAAATTCAAACTCGACTCGCAAAGAAAAAGTTTTTGATTTGGGGAAAGGAATTTACTGAGTTTCTTCTGTTGCAACGAGGATTATTAACTTTCGATGAATGTACATGACCCTAATCAATTACGCGTCTCTTTATAGTTACATAACTGTGTGATGCAAAAGATGAACAATGAATTAAAAGCAGTGAACGGTCGGTTAAATCAATCTCTTTCTTCCGGAGATCAGTACGTATCAAGATGTTCGATAAAATGTTAAATCCCTAAAAAAATTCTATAAGATAAAGGAATCTAGCCAAAATTTTCCACAAGTTTTCTGATCTCTGCAGGAGCGATTCAGAGAGAATTCATGTAATGTTCTGAATGTTTTTAATATAAATCATGTAACTAGAGCATTGGTTTAAAAACATTTGGAATATCTCATTAAACAGTGTAAGACACATGTAAAGATAAGAAAAATCACAAATACTCCAAAGAACAAAGGTAGAGAAACATATTGCGTAGTATTTATCAAACTATGTATCCCATGATGAAATTTCTTCTTTTATTTATTTTTTTTTGTTTACTATAAGGCTGAGACTTATACCATTAAAGCAACAACATGGGTGGGAATATTATTTCGTGTTTCTCCCTTCTGGTTCTCTTCGTATCGAAACACCCGTGCATACAACAAAAACTTATGACTATGTTTGATAAAGTGTGAAAAGGGTATTTCGGTAAAGTTTAATTGAAAACAATTTTATTGTTTCTTCAATTCTCAAAGAATCTTATCAAAAATTTATTCTTATCAAATTTTGATAATTTTATTGTATGTGCATGAAAAAAATATGAATCTTCTGCAATGAAATTCTCAACGTAACTTTGCCAAAGTTTCCTGGCATCGATCAATCGCTTTCATTGCAAAACATTGAGTTGCCTTACATTCCACATACCAACATTATCTAAATTTCATTCGATTAAATTCGTTATATATTTTGTTACCAGATTCGAGAATGGGAGAATTATTATTCTCCAAATTCCACTGTTATTTCAATCGCTTGTTAACTACTACTGAAATTAGGAACTCAAAATGTTGACATACTCGAGTCCGACTGTTTTTAGATGCTGTCCAATCAGTCGTACAATGTCTTGATTAGTTTTATCCATAACTTTGGGGGCATCTGGGGCTCCGTTAGCTTCGCCGTTAACGCCATTAAGATCGCCGTCTGGTCCAGGTAGAACATTGCCGTTAGTATGAGGCCCGCCTGAGTCTGCAGAGGCTCCATTTTGCTGAGGCCCAGGTGGCGCAGCGACACCATTAGACGCTTGCTGCATAGTTCTGCAACGTTAACGTCAAATAACGTCAGCTCCTTCGTTCTCTCTGTGACTCCAAATAATTCAACTCCCCTATTTCATCCCGATTTTGAAAATCGAAGGCTGAATAATAACATCCCTCCAGTTCTTACTTTCATTAATTAACTCCGAAACAATCGATTTAGAAACTTTGCATTGATTCACAAATATCTCTTCATCGGACAAAGAGATTTTCACAAAAGAACAAAAACAAAGAAAAAAAAAAACCACTCAATCCTTTGTCTTCTTTCCAACTTGAAGACACTTGTGAATTTCTCATTGAATGAATTTCTTGGTCTGAGTTGATGTTGTAAAGTTTTGGAAAACTGCATATTTCAATTTCTGAGAATGTTATTATTCCCAAATGAGATAGTGTCGATCACTTTTGTGCTTGATGAAAGAATTATTCTCATTGACAACAACGGATCAACACACTTGAGGAGCAGAACAAAAAGTTATTGAAAAATGACAAAGAATAGAATAATCAGATTTGTAGGGGAAGAAAAAGAGAAAAATTAACTTCTGAAGAACGAAAATGAAGAGAAGAAAAAATAAAAAATAAAAATAAAGAAAATGGAATAAAAAATAAATTAAATTTTTCTGCACCGTCATACAAAAGTAGGTTACTTGTCAAAAAAAAAAAAAATAATAAAGTGATTATTTTCGCCGTTGGTATAGATTCTAGCGAGTGTTTGAAGACATAACGGAGTATTCGTTGGGGAATGAGATGTGGAAATAGAAAATGGTGATGATAATACAGAGCCGTGGGTATGTCGAGGAGCGATTGAAGATTCAAGATTCAAGATTACCGAAAATTTTCCATCTCTAAGCTGGAGTGGAGCTCGTCCGCTGGTCTTACGGTAGCCGAGAGAGAACTACGGGACCTTTTGCGCGGTGGCGGAGCGAGTCCACCGTCGTCCGACTCGCCGCTCGAGGCCAGGCTTGTTCGCGTACCACCCCGTTTTTCACACAATTATTATCGCTGGTTTAAGGTTTGGTGGGGCACGCAGTAGCAGCAGTAGCAGCAGCAGAGATCGACGATTTAGTCGAAAAAAAACCAGTAATTTCCCCCCTTGCCTACGCAATGTAATATACTGCAGTTTATACCGCGTACACAGGGCCAGCGCGAATTATAAAAAAAAAAACGCTCCGAAACAGGATTCTTGTACGTCTGCCAAAACGGACACGAACAATGACTGCCACCAGCTGATACTTGTTTAGATCGTCGTTTACGTCACTCTACCGTGGCCACGACCAGTCTTTCTGGGAGGTAGGCTCGCTCGCAGCCTACCATTCTCTCTTCACTCCTCTATACCTTCACGCCAGAGCGAGCCTCCTGCTCGCTAAATTATACCGACGAAATATCGCCGGCCCGATAGATGACGCTAGCAGGCGGCTTCCGAATACAACACCTTTCTTCCGTTCTCATATCCTTACGCGCTCCTATTTGAGAATCAAAATCTATCCGAATGTGTCTCTTGTTCACCTCGTGAACGAAACTCGTGTTTTCTCTTGAACCACACATTTGATCAGAACGAAACTTTGAAGTTCGATACTTCATTTCGGCAGAAACTGGCCGTATATATAGTTTTTGGGACATTTTGTCAAATTTGCTATTTTTTTTTTACCTAACCTAGAAACTGTCATTCCTGCGGGTCCAAATTTTTCAAACATTGGAGATGTGAAATCGTTAGTCACTTTCTGCTGGAATAAAGCATCAATCTTCAAAGTTTGAGCTCGATAGATTGTATTGTTTGGGAGGAAGAACAAAGACCGTTTTCGAAGTGACTGTGCAGGTATTTTGTCCCGGAAGTTCATGGGATAGGAAACCGTAGTATAATATCTAGCACAATATTTTATTCATTTTACAATTCAAACTACACACATACATACAAATATGTATAATTGCAGTCATGTTCACCGGTATGAAGTTGCGCACGCATTATTTAAGTCTTGTTCTGTCATTGGCCACAACATACAGGAAATAGGAGAATAGGAGAGTGGCGCGCAACAGCCTCATGCCAGTAAGAATCAAACGCGTATCTCGGTGCAGTTTAATCGATTGCATCGGTATGTTGGGAGTTTGTAATAAAAATAAACTAGATCAAAGATTAATTACTTGAAGCGGTATATTCCCGCTGGTGCGTTGCCGGGATGCTTTTTACTCTTTATAATTGACCGAGTTATAGTATAGCTTATGTAATATCGCGCGCTTATTGCGAAATAGAAATTAATAATACACAGGGGGAATAATTAATCATATAATACATATTGTATATCTCTGGCATCTAGATTAATTGATTCATTGAGGTTGTGAAAAACGATCGATACACCGAGGAGAGATATAAAACAAATTCTCGTTCACACGGGTCTCATTTCCGACTGATAGGTCAGCCAGATTCTGAACTCAATTTATCGATGTCTGATCGAGTGATTGTATTTATTCGTTTTGTGCCGTGATCTTCAAATTCTTGCAACCAAATCGTACCGACCGCACGTGATAAAAGGTCAAAGTATTTTGATGCGATTTAGTTGCACAATGAATTATAATTGAAATCGATTTCCATAATCTAGAAGTTCACATAACGTTCCTGACGATTGAACCACTATCAATATTTGGCGCGCATCTGCGCCTACTGCGCTTCAGCCCGCCATACTTGAGCGCATTGCTCGAAGTATGATTAGTTAGCTTGTTCGACATTAGGAGTTTGATACAGATATTCCGTATGGATTTTTCAATATTCTCGATTCAGCGGTAAACACCAAAATACCGATGAAAAACCAAAAAATGAATTAGAGCGAGCTGTAGTATTTCGACATGAAAAAATGTCCAAATGAAAAACTGCCTGTTCGGTCAAAAAACGCAATGTAAACGTTGCCTTATCAGTCGCAACGCTAAATCGCTGAGCATATTAGGAGATTCTCGGTATTACAGTTTTTTTTGTTTTTTTTTCGGATTTTCGTATTACCGTAATTCATTATTTCGGTATCGGTATTGATAACCGATGTCGTGTGCCGAAGCATTTCAAGCATGAAATATCGAACAGCGCCGACAAAGAGCCTATATTTTACTTCAACCTGCAGGCATCTGCGATCGGCGAAAGACGCTCATCTCGCAAATTTCGATCTGTAGAAGTTGAAGCTTCGGATAATAGAAGTTTGAGCCAATATTTGCTCTACTTCGACAGTGAAATCTCTGAAATTCTGTATCTCTTATCTTCTAATTCTACAATTTTTCCATGTAGACCATCTCTGGCGATCTTCATCGTGGATCGTTCAGACATGCGTTCATTGTCGATTCCTTTTTTCCCCACACGTATAAAGCCTAAGTCGTACCGATACGCATGAAGTTTATCCATGCTATAAGTTTCCTTATGCAACTTGTCATTCTCAGTAGTAAGCGTTGCCTATACAAGCAAGCAGTATACAGCGTTTGGTGGTCTGCAGTCACCCATTCATAACTCTAGCGAGGTGGAGCTCCGTTTAATATTTCCTATTAGCTTTTCATTTCCTGCTTCGCGCAGTGGCGGCGACGGCGCTGCAACCGATCGGATTATCAGATCGCATTCTTTTGATTCGCTTATACGCCTCGCGTCTTACAGAGCTTGAGATTAGAGCATGAAACCTGAAAAGCCTCGGGGCAGTCTACGACTATTCAAGCAGCACATTTATTTGCCATTGCGTAATACGCGGCGCACGTATACTTCCCCATGCCAATAAAATCGGGAATTAAAAGTATTCATTTCGCAATTCCTTCGAAATCGGATTCACTCGAGGAACAAAAAACACCCTCGAATTGATGCGGTTCCAAAACTCAGTAATGAGACCGAACCTAAACATACATATGACTCAAATATTAAGATAAATTTTTACTGCTAGTAGTTTTTCTTCTTTCGTAGTTTACCGATACGAATTACGATTTTTAGGAAATGAAGGACTACGATATGTTGTTATTTTTCTGAAAATGCATCATAGATATCTGTATAGGCGTAGAAACTTTCAACGAATTTCCAGGAAATTTCGTACACCTGGTAGTTTTTCTCGAATCATTACGATATAAAAATGAACAGATAGAAATGATACCAAAATTTGTAAATTTTTAGTATGAAAATATGAAATACGAAAACTACATATTTTTCGACAAGGAACTGGGAAGAGCTACACTGATTTGACTGAGAGACTCTGAAATTTTGGAGTTTCTCTGAAAAGTAAAAACTGGTATAAATTTCCATCAGGGTGAAAGAATTCAGCCCCATTCGAGGATATCGTTGAGCTTCTTGAAATCTTCGATTTCCAATGTGAACAAATTTCCGAAGTATCGCGATGGGCATCGTGCCTGAGATTAAACGATCGTCCACGAGGCGGCGCTAGCGAAAGAGGCGCTTGACCGCTACGGGTAGGTTGGCGCGCACCTCACGACGACGACTCGCGAGGCTCGAACCTGGAGGAATCGGCGTGTGCCAACAGTCACCCGCCGACTGCCGGTACCGCTGGTCGGTGTTTGTCGTTAATTAAATAACGACCTCGGCGCACGCCTGTCCGTTAAACACGGGGTTTAATTTTCCCCACGGAGTGAAGTGTGTCGCAAATATATAGAAGCTCTATATCCATATATTAAAACAACTAAACTATAGTGACAATCCCTTACAAAAAATGCAGAAAAAACAATTTTAGATTTACATTAAATTTAGTTGGTTAAATCGCGGTGAATTATAATCCCGAATCTAGTGTTTTCAAGTGCTGAACATAAATGCGCGGGGATATTTGAATTTTGAATATACGCACAAGTTTCTATGACGTAATGTGCGCGTGTGTTCAATTGGTCATTAAATTTCATGCAGTGTCTGTTCTTTCCGAATCGCATGCGTTTATCGCTCGTATCCTAGATATTTTGTGTTAACTTTGGATTACTTAACAGCCACCGGCTCCCCGGACATTCGGGATGTTGTCTTTCGCTGGATAAACTCGCCTCTTCGCCAACCAACGACCGAGGTGAGTTACCCATGATTTTTTCTTATATCAGTGCGTCTGCGCGATCTAGCGCGTCTAACATTCGCGTTGCGTTCAACAAGTGGCACAAAACTTCCGGCTCTTTACGTCTTTTGTTTCTGATCTTCATCAAACATGTTTGACAAATCGTATTTCGACTCTCGGCGATTACATAGGTGAATTTAAACTCTCTCGCGCGCAGATCGTGCAAAATTGATGCTTCGAAGTATGAAATCAAAGCGATTTAATTGATGCAGTGATGTTAGATTGAGTCTGTGACGATAAACCCGGTCAGGGAGGTTATTTATGCGCGATATAGTTGCCTTGAAAAGAAGCAAATTTCTGTGGTCTAGTCGAGCGAACGAGCTCGGAAACAATATACGTATATATATGTATACATAACAATCTGAGGTCTCGTGATTTGCACGCCTCCTCACCGCCACACTGTCGCATGTTATTTAATAGGAATCACGTGCTCCCGGGACCGCGAACGTTTCAAGCCTGCAGTATAGTATACCTGTAGCCTATAGTTTCCGATACGCACATGAATACAATTACAATACGATGCGGAGGATCGATTTACCGCGAAAAGGGGAAGGGTACGAGGAGGGGGGAAGTGATCGACGTGAAAGCGTCGTGTCACGGCCTCAGGCTTGCAGCAGCGAATCTTACGAGAACGAGTATTGTAATAAATTCTAATGGGAAGCGAAGCAGGCCTAGCAAGATACCATAGACCAGCACATCTGGGACATTATATACGCGAATGAATTGAACGAGTAAATAAATTGTCTCACGTTTACGTATGTTTGCATGTATGATAGGTACACGTACTACATGCATATTTCTTTTTATTTTTGCCTTGTTGTTATAACACGGGTGCGATCTAAATATTGAAATGTAATGATTCGACCGATACTGAAAACCTCCAAGATTTTTCACACGATTTATATACATATAATTACACGTAATATTGTTTATGCATGCAACCGCGTTTTGAGCCTGGAATTGTACACTGGGGTACAAATGTACCCCACGAAAATTTCACTCTCCCCTGAGCCAACAGGGCTCCGATCCTGGGTTTTGATCTAGGAATTTTAGACTGGGGTACAAATGTACCCCACGAAAATTTTCAACTGCCCTTGAGCCAACAGGGCTCCGATCCTGGGTTTGAATCTAGGAATTTTACACTGGGGTACAAATGTACCCCACGCAAATTTCAAACTCTGCCCCTGAACTAACAGATCTTATTGTTAGCTTTTTTCCTTTCAAACTATTCATTTGTCTTCATCAATGCATGTCTACCGAATTTGACTTTATTATAAACCAATATATCTTTTTGATTAAAAAAGGAAGAGATAATATGTATGATCGAACCATTATGTTATCGCATGTCGAAGGTATTTCACTCGCAGGAGAAAAGTTTCGTGAACGATTTTACGTATACCCCAGTGGTGCAGCAGCGTTGGAATAAGGCAAAAAATATAGATAGGTGCGTTCTAGGGTTAAATATCTGTTTCATCGACCGGATAAAACCGACAGCATTTACTTTAGCCGGTTATCTCTCGCGTTATTATGCTGCTTGCTTCCCTGCCTGACTGCTTGCTTACTTGCCTCGCTTGCTTGCCCGATCGCATTCCATAACCAACCTTACGTTACGTATGTAGTACATACATACATACAGGTATACCTAGGTAGGTACGTATAGTATTGGCTATTATATTCCATTGCGCGCCAACAACTTTACTGTGTCGGCGTGGCGTGTCTTCGAGCGTGAATGGTGACCGACTAGAAAATACTTATAGCTAGATATAGGTACGATTTAATAATAATAATAATTATTATTATTATAATATATTATAATAATAATAATTATTAAATTATTATTATTATTATTATTATTCATGTTTGTATTACACTATCATGATGGTCGTCATTTTTGACCGTCAAAGTGAATGGAATGCCTCGTATCATACGTTATACATGTACAACGAGTAAGATTAAAAACTACGTGTCCTTGAAAAAAAAAATACACGCATAATGGTTTTTTTCATATTTGAAGTTGATGTATCGATATTTTATTCATTACCCTATACGCGTGGCTCAGGCAATTTTTCAAACTCTATTTATGTATTAAATCTCTTCGATCGTTCTAGCTATTTCTATGTCATCATATGATCGATTCACAACATGTTTTTGTACATTTTTTTCGCTACCTATATGGAGCGCTGGTAGTGATTTTATTATTATTATTATTATTATTATTATTAAATTCGCATTTTCTAAGGGTGGGTTCGAATTTTTCCAATTCAATGAGATTTTTGTAAGTTTTCTTGAGAAAACCACGGCGGAATACAAAACCAAGTTGACATATAATCGCGTCTGAAAAAATCTTACATTGGCTTTGTATCAAGATGAGAATTATTATGAGATCGATCTCTTTCGATTTTATTTCTATGGATTGATTTGGTCAATTTTGAACGATTTTTCTCATTTTTGAAGTAGGGATTTTTTTAGCGATCATTTTATCGCGTTGGCCTAAGTCGGTATGTGCAGTCTAGCCAGCCGGTTAAGGTGGCTTAAGGCTATAACGTAAGCGACTCACTAGAACATTGTGGGTATGATATGTCGGAGGTAGGTATAACAGTACAGAAATGCCTGATTGTAGGCGCAGAACGGTTTCGCGGTCTTCACTTCGGAGCTAACGCTGCGTTGAATGCTAATGTGGTGTTAGGCGGTTCTCTTATCCCGGTCCTTTTTCTTATTATTACTATATAATATACGTCCAACTTAACGCATCGTATAAGTTTGTGCACACAAAAATCTAACCATACCTACTAGAAAAATTTATACATATTGACGTTGCTTCTGTAAAAGTTATATATAGTGCAGAAACGATTTTTAGAGTAGCGTTAGAGTAGCGAACAATTATCTGTAGGTATGTTCCGCAACGTGCGAATATCGGGCTCCAAAATCGATTTGCATAACGTCGTCCTCCGGCTCAGTCTCCATTTGGACCCATCGCGATCGGTAGAGGTATATATGTATTAAGTATATGGATTTACGAACTGAAAAGGCTGACTCGTATATAGACGATCTCAACGTGGCTAGAAGAGAAACACACGGTACACCGCTTCCAGCACCACCACTATCAAAAACAACAACAACAAAAACAACAACAGGAACAACCAGCAACAGAGAAGCCGGTACTAACCGCGGTGTCGCTTGCATTTGGTCACGTACGATGTCCCCCCCCCCCCCCCCCCCCCCCCTCCCCAAAGCTCTTCTCTTATACTCTTTTACTCCTGGACTCTGGTGCTGGTACCTTTACTATACAGTAGTACATGATAGGTAACATAATACAGTATATGGGGCATTCTTTGTCAACTGATTGTGAGCGACTCACTTTTCTCAATATCTCTGACTTACCTGTTGGATAATTTCCATAAATATGAGAGTAAAGTTGGTAGCATAGATTTGTTTTTTCTTTCAATTCACCATATATGTCGTTGCAAGAATCGCAGGAATCTAGAGACTAACAATATGTTGATTAGAAAAATTCTAGTGTATAAAATATCTGAATATGTATACATACATAAAATTTGTATCCTTGTCAGTGGATATTACGTTTCGAGAAAACTGAAAAAAAAACCATCAGATGATCTTAGGGTTTATGCAACCTCGTGAGTTTATGTTCCATCACCTTCGAACCGCGTAAGGCATTATGCCATGATGTAATTTTTGTATTTTTATATTTCACCTATAATTCATGGCGTATTTCCCAAGATTATATCAAAATTTTCTGGCAAATCGGATGTGTTGTTTCATTGGATGAACAGAAAAAAATATGTCTCTTTCCTATTCTGTAGAGAAAATTATAGTGGGCCTGAAGTTCCGAAAATTCATACGAACGATATTTTGCAATGACAAGGTTTTGCCAAGATTTAGAAATGGCTGAAAATTTCAGATGGGTCGGAGATCGAAGATAAGTTGCGCAGTCTTCGAAATTTCGAATTCCCAGGAGGCCAGGCAGGCGTGGTTCGAAGATTGCACTGAGTATTCGACAAAGAAAATTTAATTTTTCTTACATTTAGACTTTCTTTGGGTGACGAAAACAAGTTTCCTAAACAGCATTGGGTTTGAAAATCTCATCGAATTCGCACAACGTTTTCTCAATCAGTATCACCAACTGGCACACATTATGAAGATGCATGAGGGTGTGTTGATCCTGGAAGTATAAAGGAATTAGAGTTTAGTTTCGTTTAGTTCAGTTGAGGGTAGGATCGCGATCAACGAATATATTACGTAGTTCTTTGTGTTCGTTTTTTCGAACTATTATGTATCGGAGTATATCATTTCCAGCAAGATCGTGAAGAGGTTATAGTTGAGTCATTTACAGGACGTCCTGCCCTTAAGTGATCTCTTGAGTCTTTATCCTTTATGCGGATACATACTAAGCACATACTCAGAAATATCTTCTCTTGCATAAATAAAAATTAGAAATTAGAAATTCTTTGATGTATCACACCTGCTGTATAAGATTCCGCGGTTTTTATGTATCCGTGATTGATTGCGTCAGTATGTTCGATGATTTGTGTATAGCCATACCGTTCCGCGTTCCTTATGTAACAAACGTCCTACTATCGTGTTAATCTCCTTCGATGAATAACAAGAAGAAAATGACTCATATAGGTATGCATGACGTGTGAATGGATGCATAACAACATCGCATTTTTCACCGAGACTAACGAGAATTCAACAGGTTATTCAATTAATAACAAATACCTTCACGACGTGGTATATTTCAGTAGTTGGTATACTTTTTATTTTTCAAAATTGAGCTCATGCAAAAAACGCCTTAAGAATCGGTAGAAATATAGAATTGAAAATTTATCATTGACACAATTTTCGATTCCCATAGATATAAAGATTATGATGATTGCAAAATTTATTAAAAAACTTATCTAATTTCTGAAAAAAATCTAAATCAACGATGATTTTCATCGTATATAAATATAGTTTCGAGTTGATCTGGGTCACTGTTACTTTCGAAAGATCATTTCAGTCATGCAGTTTGAAACCTGTTCAGATTCGAAGAAAAGAAAGCAAAAAATTGCGTATATACGCGTATACCCAGTATCTGTATGTAAGAAGTACGTTGTACCTACCTGCCTACCTACCTACCTACCTACCTACCTACTTCTATCCCGTCTCGACTCGAAGCGGACTAGCTCTAGCCACTGTACTAACGGGAGGCAAAGTCATACGCCTAGATATTTTCTATTCTCTATTCACAATGTATACACAACTTGCTTCAAACGGAGCAATTTTGACCCCCTTTCAAAGCATATGTACCATAGAATCACGCGGTATCTTCTTTTCAACAAATCATCATGTTCAAACGGTACATGTTCCTGTCAAAAAAAGTCAAAAAGCATATATAGAGAAGGCAAGGAAACGAGGGATAATAGAAAGAGTAAAGAAAACTAAAACCAGGAAGCGAAAAAATAGGCAGTTTTTTGAAATAGACGATTACAATCAGTTATGACCCTTGATAACCGATTTTTGAGATTAAGCGATTATACGGTACGCACTTGTTCACATCGAAAACGCGATTTGTAGTTTCTCCCGAACCACGCATTGTCCCGAAATAAAATTTTAGGCATCAACTCTCGACTTTGGCAGAAATTGTTCAAGTGCTTGACTTTTTGAAAATTCACGAAAATTCACTGAGATTTATTGATCGTCTTATACCTAACCTACAAAATCTGTATTACTTGGAATTGGAGAAATAGTACGTTTTTAAGAATTTTGAAACAATTAAATACCGAACCAAATACTCGAACACTTTCTGCTAGAATAAAGCATCGATTTATAGGGGTTCATTTCGATCGGTTGTGTTGTTTGGCAGTAAATGATAAATGAACACATGATTGTTCGGTATTTATTCATACAAGAATAGACCGTCGCGTCATTTGATCTCAGAATCACAAAACCATTTCTTGAACCCTCCCAATGGAACTATTCTTCACTTGAAAGTACCATTTCCCGAAAGTATCTATTACCGTCAACTGGTGCGTCAAAATTAACTACGACAATTATGATTTTCTGATTGAAAAAGTTTGATTGTTATTTTGCATGCTAGAACATTCGATGTGTGATCTAAAATTTCGTTGAGTCAGTTGGAAGGATAATACTTTTACAAGGCAGCGAATGAAAAACAGCCGGATTCATTTTGACTCCAGGTTCAGTTTTGTGAATACTGGAATACAAGTGGAGTTGGGGGCGAAATTGAAATTCCGAATTCCAAAAGCTTCGAACGATAAAAATTCCGAATTTATTTGAGACGCGATTCTGAGTTCCAAGAAACGTTAGAGTTCAGAAAATCAGAAGTTGGAAATTGAAAAAGGTCCAAAATTTTTAGCTTTCGGATTTTGAATCTTTGGTGATCTTCGATTTGGAGTTTTTTTAAATTGGCTACACGTAGACTTTCGGGAAAATAATCTTTCTAAAAACTGTGAATCGGTAGTATAAAAATTCCGAATTTCGACCTTTCGCAGCTTTTGAAATTCGGAATTTCAATCCCGCCCCTGAAGTTGTCCATAATTATGAAAATACTGTAAGCACTAAACGAGTGTTTCTTCAATCCCAACCTCTACGATTTTCGCACCGCAACGACAATTTTCAAATTTGTTCCCATTTCTCTCGGCGTACCCAAATACCGTCTGCTGCAATAAAGTCGACGTTACTTTGACAGGATCATGTCCTGCCTGGTTCGAGCTGTACTGGGGCACCAGCAGCACCAGTACCAACCGATGAGATCTTGAATCGAGGTCACGTAGGTAGGTTTGTATCTACCTATACAGTCCTCGTCGCGGTCGTATACTCTTCTCCTCTTCTACGTGCATTCCAGGGTGTGCGCGATAGAACGCGCGATACTCTCCGAGACCGTTGCGCGTTCTACGTATACGCATTTGGTCCTTTCCTTGCCGCATGGTATAGCATGGCAGGCACCGGGATATTCTTCATCTCCTCACGTTTCTCCTACATTATATATATATTTTTTTTGTCTTTTCTCCATCGTTTCATTCCTTCCCCTTTTTTTTCCGGTTTTTTACTTTTTTCTTCCATACGGTTTTTTCGTTCGTTTATTTATTTATTATTATTTTTTCTTTTCTTTTCGCACGTGACCAAGCCGATCGCTGATCCCGTCCTTTTCCCTCTTCTTTCGGGCAACACAAAATTGTAAATATAAAATAGGAACAAAGAAAACTATAGGAATTTGGAGTGATATATGCAGAATATACGGCTGGTTTTATCTGAAATCACTTAGGCAGGTCGGGAACAAATATTCGAATCGTTTAGCAATTGAATGTACCATTTTTTTCGGGGCATTCAAGGGGACCCGTATGTTTGGGGTTATTTTCCAAAGAAATTTCAAGCCCTGTGCGGCCATTCCAGTTTTTGTGAGCAAAAGCAGATTTTTATTAATTTTGTAGGTCTTCATTTTGTCAAATGGCTGTAACTTTCTCGGAAATCAACCAATTTGCCTGATTTTTTTGTTTTGTTTTCAACATGTGCGAAATTCAGAGTTCTTTTAGAAACAAATTCATAACTGCTTTAGAAATGCCTTGCCACACGTGATTTTTCCAAGACTTCTTAAAGACCACTCAGGCAAAAATCGGCGAGGGGAAAAAAATGCAATTGCTGAAAATCAAGCTTGCATTCCGTCCCTTTTTTTCACATAATACTCAATAATTCTGGCAATTCAATATCAATTTTAGCGGGTCACCGTTTTCTTCCAATCTTCAATTTGACAAAATAGACACTTACAAAATTACAAAATGTATAAAAATCTGTTATTGTTAACAAAAATTGAAATGGCTGCACAGGCTTGGAAATTTGTTTGGCAAAAAATCCCAAAATATGGATCCCCTTAAACGCCCTAAAGAATGGTGTATTTAATGGCCAAACGATTAAAATTTTTGGTCCCAACCTGCCTGGGTGATTTGAGATGGAACCAGCCATACCAACACTTTGGTTGAAATTCGTTATTTTACTTATGTTTTACGTTTTTTAAATTCTCAAAAATACCGCCGACCTTTCCATAGCTCTAGGTATTCATACAGGCATCGGTCGTAAATCTTGATACTAGTCAGTTTTTTTATTTGATTTATTCTCGATATTATGTTTTGTTGTTGTTGGTTATTTTTTTTTTCTATTTTTTTGTTGTTTCTGTGTTTTTTTCTATTTCTAAAGAAATTCTTCACCAGAGGCTAAATATTCGGTGTGCTCAACGGAGTGATTATAATTCTTTGGCCGGAGGAGTAGTCTTCAGGCGTGGAATGCCAGAGGGGGCGGCTAAGACAAAGCCTTCTCGTAGACCTTCCCCGAGATTTTTTTTTTTTAATTCTTTTTCCGTTTTTTCCCCGTTTTTTTCCCCCAGGTGCTGTCCCGCTCGGTCTTGTCAACCTCCAGCCATCGAGTTCATAGCACTTCATTCTTTCTTTTCCCACTGAAACATATGCGGTTGTTCTCTTGCAACAAATCTAACTTCAACAACATCTAGCTGGCAGCAAATGGAGCTCACACTTATATACATACACATATAGGTATATACATATGCATGTATGTGTGTATAAAAGTTTGAAGAGTCCTCGGCGGGTATAACAGTCGAGAGGAAAGATTCGTATCTGCGAGTTCCTCTGACTGCAGAAGACGTTGATCGTCGGATTCCAGGTTTTTGTGGGTTTTTTTTTCTTATTCCTGTTGGTTTCTGGTTTTTATTTTTACTTCTGAACGAAATCTCTTGTACTGTCATTATTGTTGATTTTAGTTGATTTTTTCTTTCGATTTTGAAGATTGAATTGATTCGACGATCATATGATTCAGTTGTCACAAGCTGCATTACTGTATACAGGGTGAGTTTTCTCCGGGGTTCTGAGAGGGTGTGGCCTATATTAGTTGAAGCTCCGCCTTCTTCTATTCATACCTGTTATTGTCAAGAAAATATTCTCCATTCATGTCGAGATACCTTTATTCCCAAATCTACCTATTATTCCCGGCGATCTAGATCAAGACAACAAACAGTCTGATCGCATAATGTATCATAATGATAGTGTGAGGAAAGCAATGATACTAACAATAAGCCTTAATAATATTGATTCATTCGGGTAGTATCACATTAGGTTTTCGAACTGACCACCTTCTGCATCGATACACAAAACAAGTCTGCGTTAGAGCCCAGTAAACAATTATAACTGACAGTAGGCGAGGAATAATATTCCGATAATAACAAGTATGAATAGAAGAAGGCGGAATCTCACCCAATTCAAGCCACACCCTCTCAGAACCCCGGAGAAAACTCACCCTGTATATAACGTTGTGATACATACACTGTATAAAATTGTGGTGTCAAAATCGGTGAACCTAATGGATCGCTGCCAATAACCAATTACAGTGGTCAAGTTGGAAGTTCAACACCAATTAATGCGACGAAATTTCCCACCGTGTTAAGAAGACTTTGAATAATGTTGAATTGGCACTAAATCGCATTCCATAGATATAGTCCACACCGCAAATTTTTTATAATGTACATACTTTCCGTACAGTTAAATGAAGATATATTATGTGGCTTTAATATACTCATTAAGGGAAGACCCTACTGAAACTGTGGTGAAGAGCAGTTTTTAATTTTCCAAATGGCCAAAAAATGTCCAAAAGCAAAGCGCAAAAAAACTTTCAAATTTGTGCGATGAAACTGCATGCACAAGGAACCTTTCGCAGGATCTTTCCTTCGTAGGGCTGCGAAAGGGTCCTGAGGCCGGAACTTTCATCGCAGAAGATTAAAAATTTGTTTCGAAATATATAACCTATACCATAATCTGAAACTTGTAGTATTCGATTCTTGATTGGACTTCTTTTTCACTAGGGTCTTCGCTGTTGACGATTTTTTGTTGACTGCGATAATCGCGAACCGTCGTATCTACTCTTTTTGATCGTATTTGTGTCAAGTAACTATAGGTATACTTTGAACAACGCCTCGCTCTATATATGTGTAGGTATATGCTGACTACTGCAGCGACGGAGAGAAAGAAAAATAATTCTAATAGATAAAATGAATAAATATAAATGATAATGAACTGGTATTATTCATTAAAAGGTCTGTAATTTTGGTAAATCCGTGATTCGGGATCCCTATCCATAAATCTAACGTCGCGTGTAGGTATAAAGCAACGGGTCAACGGCTGACCCTGTCAGATTTCTAGCCTTGAAACATGAGTCAATTGGGAGTCGACTGGACCTATATACTCTTGAAAACAGTTCTGAGGAGCTGAATGCTCCTATCAAACAACCTATCGGCCGTCTTGCCAATCGAATTTTGCGGTGCTAATCAATTACGTATATACGAATTGACAAACTGACAGTTTCAACGCGAATAGTATATACTATATGTATAGACATGTGTCTATGTATCAGAAATGTCGGGAAAGAATTTTATAGATGAAAGAATTCACTGAGTCAAAAGTCAGCCAATTGGATAAGCAGAAAAACAAAAAGATCGAAAAATACAAAACAATTAGTAACAGTTTCAATCTTAAAAAATTAATAAATTAATGAATGAAAACCAAAAGAAACCAGGGAAGGTTGGATTATTTCATATTTCAATTCTCACCATCTACGCGTGTTTTTTTTAGTTTTTTTTTTTTTTAGTTTTTTTTTTTCTTTTGTTATTTCAAACAGATTCCCCCCAACTTGTCATTTTTGGTAAGTCACAGTTTCATCATACGTTTTCAATATATTGTGCATATCCTGCCACTGTCTAACGTGAAATGAGAATAAAAATAAAAATTGATAAGGAATTACAAAATTATACCTAGTACGATTCTGCTGCCTATAACACGATTCCATCAGAAACTTTATCGTATAGCATGCGAGAGAGTAGAACTTTTTTCAATCAATATAAGTAGGTACAGATAAAAAAAAAATCAAACTCGTATGCTTATTTCTGCGAGAAATGAAAAGTAAACACAAAAAATAAATAAATAAATAAAAAAAAATTGAAAATGAGAAAAAAAAACCGCATAATAGGGTATTTATATAAATATCTGCATCATTTGTCTTTCGTTGAAGTGTACCTCCGTGTATTTATTATTACTAGGGTAAGTGTACCAGTTAATGACCCTGTCCCAATTATTGACCAATTATTTTCAATGATTCCTTTTTATCCGTGAGCTCTAAAATTATCAAAATATCATTTTGGATTCTCCAAGTCTCTATAGCAACTGATTTGTGTAACGGAAACATTCAGAATTCAAATATTTTCTTCAGAATTCAGAATTCAATACAGAATATAATCGATTTGAAATTCAAGAAAATATGAGGGTCAATAATTGGGTCTTAAAGGGTCAATAATTGGTACACTTACCTTATTAATACACGTTTTGCATATTATAGATACTTACATCGTACATACGTACACAATTAGAGAGTTACGCAGAGTTCGATACATACTCTTAATTATATCCCGGCGTGAGTCATGAAACCGTCGACGACGACGACGATGACGACGAGCGAGGCGCGCGCTCTGTAGAGGTTATACTTGCCTGCCTTGCCTTGTGCGTGTCTCCGCTCCGGTTGGCGGCTGGTCGACCGTAGCCAACGGGCGAGCGAACGCGAGTCCGCGTCCCGATCACCGATCACCGATCGCCGATTGCCCGATCCCCGAGAGCCGAGAGCCGAGAGCTGAGCGCTACGAGAAAAGCAAGAAAATCGATTCTTCTGCGCCGCGGCCACGTCTTCGAGGGCCGTGGACCACATCTGCGCCAATGGTTCTCAATTCGGTGTACAATGTTATACCTGTGTGCTAAGGGTTATTGGGACGGTATGACGAAGATGCGAATACGTAAGTTGAGGAGCTATCGGGGTGGGATTGAAATTCCGAATTTCAAAATCTGCGAAAGATCAAAATCCCGAAATTTTTTTCATACATTGTTTGGAAAGATTATTTTCCCGAAAGTCTGCGTAGCCAATTTGAAAAACTCCGAATTGAAAAACACCGAAGGTTCAAAATTCTAATATAGTTAAAGATCCGAAAGGCCAAGACTCCGAATCTCGGAATTCGTGAGATGCAACGACGTTTATTTGACAGCTTTGTCATGAGCTTTCTTTGAATTTGCGGATTTTTTATATTTCTGAGTTTTTAACTTCACGATCTTTAAGCTGTCTGCATTTCGACCTTTCGAAATATGCAAGTTCTGAACTCTAAAGTTTCTAGAAACTCAGAATCGAGTTCCAAATAAATTTGGAACTTCAATCCCACCCTTATTTTTTTTTTTTCTTTATTTCAGGAAATCGCAAATTACAGGTAGACTCGAACTTCCGCCGGCCCACTCTGGTCCATACGCGAAATGGTTTTTTTTACATCGAATGCAGGATTTTCAAGATTAAGATTAGGTGTAGATTATTCCAACCGTTGGCTTAGGTTCTCGGTATAGCTGATAAGTGGAAATCCTATACGTACATTATATCTTTATTGCCTGTGCGACATGTTTTTGGTGAATCTAAGGGAATATTATTAGAGCAGAGAAGTGGCGGGGTGCCATTTCGTATCGAGTATGCCTTGGCTCCGCCTTGAACGATTAGGGATTTTTGCTGCATAAATATAATCTTGAGCGCGAGACGCAACTTAAGCAGGGTCCATGATTACTGCGTCTTGTGCATAAGTCGGTGAACGATGCATTATGCATCGGAAACCTCAAGATTACGATTCATAATTTACTGCCTATATTTATGGGGAAGGAATCTTTTATTTCTATCTATTCATCATAGAGGGGCTAGAAAAGCCCAGCTCCTCTCCCTCTCCACTTAGAAAAAAGATCCTGGACAAAGGGGATAAGACTATTTTATAGTTGAATTAAACCAAAATTATAGTTTCTTATATACGATATTATTGTATCAAAGACTAAAAATGCAGTTATCCTGACTATAAAATATCCTTATACCCTGAGGGAATTATTTGGATAGTGAAGGTAACTATATTTTTTTCTCGGTGTCTTTTTTCGTCTTCTATTTGATCAGAATAACAATCACGATTACGATTAACGAAATTTTCAACTGTTCCATGAAACGTGATATCACGCCTTGATCAGTTATATCAGTAGTTCTGTAAATTTCTACAGATAGGTTGGAATTCTCGAAAGAAAATTTCAAGATCGGATCGTCGGCAGTTCTTTGATTTTGTGTCCTTTCATCTTTCTGAATTTGAACGTAACAACTATCAGACTGTAAGCAATTCACAAGGCAAAATGTAGATAATGAGAATCACGCCCTCCTCTTTCATCATGATTCGAATAAAGATTTTGTCAGAGTTTTCTTTATGGTGAAGTTAACATTAGGGTTTGTATACCTAATGGAAGAAGGATTCAATCAATTTGGTCGAGCCAAATTGTTGAATATGATGCCTGATTTAAGTCTAACGGACTGTAAGCACAGGATGATAGTAGTCTATCCTATTAACGTTTTGACATATAAACAGCAAGATTCCGCACTGCAGGGCATTAATTAGTCTAAACCTCTGTTTAGGGTAGAACATCACTGCCAAAACATCAGGCGTCATATTCAACGTTTTGGCTCGACTAGATTAATTTAGTACCTACTCCTTCTTCCATTTTATCAGAGTCCTCGAGTCGCAGAAAGGAATGAATTTTTCATTCAGAATTTGAACTCACCTCAAGAGATGGGTATGTACCTATTCATACATCCCCCCCTTGAAAAAATCAAAATCAAAATTGTTGCAGAAATTCTTTGAAAATTTGCAATGATCGATGGTGTTATTCATGGTCCACCTGCAACAAACCATCACCACGATCATTCTCACAACGGATGGATGTGTAAGGTCAGTTTAGGTCTTCGGGTCTGCAGGTTTGTGAGAGAGGAATTCGAAGGGCCTGGCACAGGCATTTCCGGTTGTCCCAGGCGACTAGGCATTCGGCTTTCTTAGAGTTTCTAGATGCACCTGTAGTCCTATACGCCCAACACGTTCCGGAGTAGGTACCTATACCTGTGTCTGTGTGTTATACACAACTTGAAAAAAGGAAAAGGGATGGGGTATATACTTACCGTGTACCTCTTAGCCGTTGGGTTCCAAAAGTTAATGCGGGAATTGGTAGAGGAGTCTAGAAAATGAATAAATGAATGATGCATACATGTGAAGGTAATATAGTGTAGGAGGGGTCTTCAAATAATCAAACAGACTTAAGCGAGAGTTTAAATGGATATATGTATTGTATTTTAGTGGCCGTTACATTATCATTTAGTTTAACTACTGTAAGGACGCCTTTCCCTTTTCGCGGTACGTTACTTGACTGCCCGCTTCAAAATAAAAAGCGCTCGCCCAGGTGGCGCTGCGCTAGCGCCTAACAAGTTGTTCTGCCTAACTTGTAGGCTATCTTATCTTACAATAGGGAAAAATTAACGATCTAATAAAATCCAATCGTTTTTCTCCACGTCTGACATTTTTGAAAAATAAAGAATATGACTTGTGAAAAGCAATGACATGATTCTGAACGTAATATCTACAGGTCACACGGTCGTATCTGAAATAGTAGAAATTTTGAAGCCTACAAGAAAATAAAACAATAGTAAATAACGTAAAAAACGAGTGAAATGAAGTTTTCTATGTAGATGTACAATATTTCTTTTCCATACTTCCGGTGGATGAATCTTTCCTAGAGATGTTGGAATTTTGAAGAATGTGAATTAGGTAAGACTGCCGGAAGTTTATTGAGAGATTATTCACAGTTTGGCGTTGGAAAATAGTCAATAATAGATAAAAGTCTTGACTTTTTGATGTTTGATCGTCAAACGTTCGATTTCCGCATTCTTTCGATCGCATTTCGTTGGTTGCAGTTATACAGTCATAGTTAGTTTCTGCAGCCATTGCTCAAGTTCGTCCCGAGCTACCTTGGTAACCAGAAACCCTTTCTTTACCTCTCATGTTTGGTTCTAAATACATGTACGCATATTGTGTATGTATATGCATTGTGCCCTGCACTCATCTGGGCACGTTCGTGGGTGTTTGGTTGGCAAGATTGACGTCACAAGGTCCGTATTGTTTTAGCACGTTGCTCGGTAGGTACGGGGGCTGCAACTCGTGACCGTGAAGGTCGGACTATCAGAAAATTGTACGAAGAAGTAAAACTGCAATTCGAAAGGATTCATGCTGTAGTAATGTTCGATTTTGAATTTTTGAGTAGTACACTATTTGAAATTGGTGCGTTGTATGGTATTAGGTAGTCCGGAATCGATTTCTTTTTCGATTATTTCCGACTTTGACGTGAAGTAAACTTTGGTGATAAAATGAAGAAATTGATTCTGGACTGTGTTTGATTTTTCTAGCCGCAGGATACTGTAGATACCGTTAATTCTCCTCCTTCCTTCAATTCGATAGTAAAAATCGGTTAAAAACCGTATAGTAGACCTCAAGGAAGCCAAGAAATTTCAAGTTTGGCTCACCTTACGAGCGTGTACCGATAATATCTGGTATCATATGATCGGGGCTGAGCTTCTTTCGCAGAGAAATCAATCGATCCTAGTGAATGTGGTAGAGTATAAATAGTATAGGTATCGGCATATGTATAAGCGATCGGAAATACACAAGAGGAACCGGATGTTGAATGAAGACATGAGAAATCTGTACCTCATTCCTTTCTTTCTTTCTTTCTTCTTTTTACATTTGGAATGACGTAAGGAAGCAGCAATGCAACTGGATGACCACAAATCGGGGACAAGGCGACAAGGGAGACAATTCGAACGCGACTCGCATGATAATTACTATTTACAATGTATGTATGTACAAGTATGTTTGTCCAAGTCTCTGTACATCTATAGCGTTTTTTCACATACGTATCTAAATGAATGTATGCTACATATGTACGTATCTGCGTAGGTGTACATGGGCTGAGAAATGTTATTGCAGTGTAAATTGCCCCGCATATTATATTACTCCATTCTGCATGTTAAGTTAATTTTTTTTTTTACTCCACTTCGTTTTACATTTTGATCAATCATGTGTTTGGAATTATAATCGAAAGATTCGCCGTTAAATAATTGTTTTATCAAAACTTTTTACAACTTTCTTTACGAAATTCTTCTAGATATTCATTTTTTTCGTTCCATTTGATTTGTTTTCGAGCTGACGTAGATTCCTTTTTATCTGTGAGCTCTCAAATTATCCAACAATTAATTGATATTCTCTGAGTCTAGCAACTGATTTGTGCAATAGAAACATTTAGAATTCTTACCATCAATTTCAAATTAATTTAGAAAAAAAAATTAGTGTCAATAATTGGGTCTTAAAGTGTCAGTAATTGGAAAACTTTCTTTATCTCGAGTGAAAGGAAAAAGCAAAAAATGAAGAGGAAAATAAGAAAATAAAAAAAAGATGAAAAAAAAACTAAAAAATCACTGTAAATTTGTGGTGTCGAAAATTATAAGAATTATTAGCTATACCTACAGGTTTCTTCGCGTTTTCTACGAATCTCCTAGATACTAGGAAGAAGTTGATGAGGTGTTTGGTGTTCGACCAGGGGCCCAGTTACGTAATAACCAAGAGGGAATCCCGCAGTCGAATTTACCCAGTCACGTGAGGCCCCCTCAAAAAAGAAAAAAGAACAAAAAAACGAAATAGAAACGAGAGAGAGAGAAAAAAAATTAAAAAAAAAAACTAAACAAAAAATCAGAAAAAAGATCTCACTACAATTATTTATCCAGCGTGCGTTATAAGTACCTGCCTACACGTAACGCATACATATACCTATATGTGTACATATCCGTGTATAGATTATGGGTACATGTGTGAGTAAGTGTGAGAAATATTTCTGAAAAAGAATTTCACGCCGGTATAACGCATATATAGAGGTTTGACCTATACCATTAAATTATACCTATAACCAACTATAATTCTGACAACGAGACCGTTTCCGGCGTTAATAATAATTCGTACCACGTAATCATCCGATTGATTTGTTCTGTTGTCAATTAATTAGCCAAATTCCATATGCGAGAGAAATTCTCTGCGCTGCAGTGCACTGCGCCCGGTAGATATAGTCACGTCATTACAGGTGTTCCAATCGCAACACACGCTTCTTCTGCTTGTGCTTCTGAGGCTGGCTGGATTGCTCATTGCTTGTTGCTTGTGGGTTGCTTCAAGCAGTTAATTAGAGTCGTTAACCAACCTTCCAATGAATTGAATACACCGGAGAAGAAGACGTAGATTTTTTTCTTTCTCTCTCTCTGATTTTTCGCCTTTCCTCATTCTCTCCCGCTTTTATATATTTCACATCCAAATATTCCTTGCCAACACAACGTCGTGGGATACGATGGTATGAAATCGAGTTGAAATCGTTACGTATACGCCTTATGGGGTCATATTTGTTTTATCAATTTCGCGTTTTGTCTTCAACTTCTCTAAAAACAAGATAAAGACAAAGATAATGCTAATTAATTATCGACGATGAAAAGAAATTTCGAGTAAATTCATTTGCCAGGACTCTTGATCATAACATTTTTCTCTTGTTCTTCTTTTTCGTAATGAATTTTATGATTCATCGTTCGGTTGTCGGGTAATTTTCGGTCCGAATCTTTTATACATTTATAAACTCAGGGCAATCTTTCATTTTTCGATTTCCTCCAAAAACTTGAAGGTTTTTTTTTTTTTTTTGAAGGAGTTGTATTAGAACGAATTAGATAGGAGGGTATCAACTGGCCGGTGTATAGGTACAAAACTTCGCTGTTCCTAACACGAAAATTTTGTCGAAACTATAATTTTCGGATTGTGGGTAAGGGGATGTCGCGAAAGGTCAAAATTAATTACCCATGAGCCGATTACAGTAATTGTTTTCCTTCAGACGAATAGTATTTAAACAAGCAGGTAAATCGGGTGACCACGATGGGCCAGACCTTCCCGCGCAGATCTTTCATGTTCGAAGAATACAAAAAAAACTGCATTGATCTATTCCAAAATCCAATCATTTCTAAGTTGGGGCGAAATTCCATCGATGAAGATTAAAATCATCAAAATCCGTTGATTAAGTCTATAGAGAAAAGACTACAATTTGAAAATTTGTTGGTAAAATTTCGTTCGCTCAATATTACTCGAAAACTAGTTCACCGACTGAATCCAAAATCTAATCAACCCTGAGTTACGAAAAACCGCATCGATTGAGATAAAAATCATGGAAATCGGTTGATCCGTTCTCAAGATATCGTCGGAAACAAAATTGATCACACACAGCATCCAAAAATGGTAGGAGGTGATTCTCTGGACCTGAAAACGTGGAGATCTGGTGAAAATTGAACTCTTGCCCTATTTTCAAAAGTGGAGAAGTTAAAAAAAAACGGACAATTTGCAAGTTGATTGTAGATGTGTATACTTTGGTATATCTACTGTGCTATGTATCTATGGGGAGACGTGTGGCGCGTATCTTTATATTTAAAGAGGTTTTACGAGGGTCTTGAAGCCGGGCACACCGCCACACCGCAGTTACTGGTTAAAGGATCGACGAAGTTGACTGTGACAATAATGAGTCACTCACCTTGCTCCTGTACCGCTGCAGTGCGTAACCTTAAGCGTTAGATACCTTATACCTCGCGTACGTGACTGATTTTGTTAATTACCCGGTAGCGTTTAATTAGTGACGAGAGAGGAACTCGCCTCGCGCTCTCTTAAATTGAAATCTCACCGTCACGACCTGCCCTTTTTATTTATTTATTTTTTGTTTATTCTTTTTTTTCTCACTTTTTTTCCTTTTTGTCGTATCTTTTTTACATCATTTCGAGTCAAACGACTCCCTCTTTACCTATCTACTTCTTAATTAATTGGATGGCTTGATGCGTCATTCGCCTCCTACATGATCTTCTGCGTCGACGACAGTTACAAGGATGAAACTTCGGTACAATTCTCACGTAAAGATAATTATTTATAAAAAAAAAAAGTCAATGGCAAGATGAAGGAAATTAATTTCTCTGTTCAAATCTTCGATTTTATACATAATGCTAATTATTACGGGAATATAATTTATTCGGAATATTATTCACGTGGATCGAGTTTGTTCTTGCGAAGAAGATACCTATATATGTAATATGGATTTTGGATATGTATGTATGCATACATGGATTTGTATAATATCAGGGTGTCCAGTGATAGAAAAAAACCTGGAAAACCTGAAATTATCAGGGAATTTTTTTCAAGTTCTGCAAGTTTAGAACTTCGTATTCAAATTTGAAAAGCATGCAAATATGTTGTAAGATTTTTGGCGGTTATTGAATATTATTCAAAGTATATATGATAGTTATGTGATAGTGAGTTCATCGCAGAAATAGCTTTATAAGTATCGATCTTTCAGTATTATAATCCAATCCCAATATTTATATCGTACTTGAATTCGGTTTTAGAAGAAAAAAAAAATAATAATAATGAAGTTTAATGAATCCTAATTCGAAAATAATTGTCTTTTTTTTCAACTTCTACTTCTTATTACCTCCAGATCGAGTGCGTAATTAAAAATCAATAACAATAAGCCAGTAACAAAATGAATAATCTTATTGATAGAAAAATATTCGTATTTCAATATGCCTGGATCGATGTATTAAAATTTTTACTACGTAAAACGAAAAATATTACCCTAGAAACTTGCGGGATTCTTGCAGAGAATTGTGAAATGCTCAGCTGAAGTTACTGGACACCCTGCGTAATAATCAAGAAATTGATTGATTGATTTTAATTTACAATTAGCTAGATCTTTAGACACGCCCTGGGAATCTGATTGAGCTGGAAATTTCACAGCCAATGATTTATGCAGGTTAGCCATGCGGTATACATAATTATTCTTGATATACATGTATGTTTATACGCATAAGTCTATGTAAAGTTGACGAAGAATCTTTTGAATTCACATTGCTCTATTCGACTTGATCGTCTTGCCTCGCAAACTCGAACTTGTTCTCTTATGCTACTCTTTTTTTTGCCGAGTTTTGCTCACCGCAGCGCGCCGATACTTATATATACCTACGCGACGACTAGACTTAAAGCGAAGCACGGCTGAGTAGTACTTACCTAGGTCTATTCTCGCCAATTGGTGTTTACGAGCGGCACTGAACGTCTAAAGACTAAATTATTAGATTCTCGTCGTCTGTTTACATTAAACTATATGTATGTATGTATGTATGTATCTAGGTACACCACGTGCATCGATGTACATACGCATTACTTATAAACTTTGAATCGTAAAGCGAGTCCACCTCGTACCGGATGTCTCTTTAAACATAGGCGGGGTTGAAATTATTTATACCTTAGCAAAAGTTAGCAAACTTCATCATTTTGTCACGTTCACTAGCAGCTGCAAATGTCCTTTTGTCGATTCCTGTCCTCTTTTAAAATTTTTTTTTAGGAAAAAAATAAGGAAATCATTATCATCATCCTGAAAATGAATTTGGGTTTTCATCAGATGATTTTCTCCACCGGTCTGTGTGTGATCAATTTTTCATTCAACCATATCTCGAGAACAAATCAACGGATTTTTATGATTTCAGTCTCAATCGACGCGGTTTTTCTTAACTCAGAACTGATTCAATTTTGGGCTCGATCGATTCAGTTATTCTTGAGTTATTTTGAAAAAACAAAATTCCTCAAACGAAATTTCAATCGATGAATATATCTCGAGAATTACAGATCTACGGATTTTAATGATCTTGGTCTTGATCATTGATAGGATATAATCGGACCTTAGGCTGTTTGAATTCTTTTGTCAACCCATTTAGCATCCCGAGAGTGGAAAAACAAGCCTTCGTTTCTTTCTTGCAGTCATATTTCTTGAAACTTATAGTATTTAGATAGTTTTTAGATCCAATGTGGTCCACTGAGATTTCTCAACAACCGTACGATCTGTTCAAAGATGTGCAAAACCTTCTAATTAGTTGAAAAGTGCCAAAATTCGAGTGGGTCAAGTTTATTATGCAGGTCTGGCGTATTATCTTAGAGAACTTGTTTCTTACGTTCTTCATTCGATTATTAAAAAGCAATTTTCAAATCAAACAAACAGACAGAATAAAAAAATATAAAAAAATTTGGGTAAATTTCCTCAATTATAACTCTTGACTATCATTCCCAGGGCTGCGCGGTGTATCAAAGCTAATTGGAATCTTGGTCAGAAATACTACGCGAGGTATGCATGCAGACAGAATAAGCTACATAAGTATGTATTTCGCGATATTTGTAGGCTCGTAGCGTACTTCGTACTCGCAGTTTTAGCCTCAGTTGTATATTACATATAAAATACGCATGCCTTAGCGTTGCATAAGCACATAAGTCTGCTGCAAAATGCTGCGATATATTCACTAGCGCTGTCTTGGCAGCAGCCGGTTATTTGTTAGCGCCAACTCAGCTTGGCTGTTCTATTGCCTTTTATATACACACAGATAGATACACTTCAATTAAGGTACGATTAGAATTTATGAAACACGAGTTCAGCCATGCAATCGATGATTCGGTTTGATTGCCTATATTCAAACTTCACCACATAATGGCGGAGTCCCGCGGATATTTGAATACACAACAAATCCTGAATATATGATGAACCATCTGCATTTTTATCGTGGTAAACAGTGTTTCGTACGGGTTATTGTAAAATAACGCTTTCTTTCACGAAGTTTCTATGATAATTTCATGAATCTTCAACTCGCATTATCTTTCCGATCTTCATTTTGAAGCAATGTCAACATAACCTCGAATATCGTAGTGCTGCCATCTGTAGAGGCGTTATGCGAAGTTACCGTGTTCAGCATTTACAATAACGTTGAATAATAATATAGTAATTAATTTTTGGGAGATATTTGATAGAACAAAATATCAAAAATATAAAATTCACTCAAAAAAAGAGATTGTAATTTATTTATTTATCATTATCTTTGACTGAAGATATCATTATCGACGGTACCTATCGCTTCCTTACATTTCTTTGAAACTTTCCGCAATTTCAAATCGGCACAAAATGGCGACTGAGATGGAAGCGATTGATTGTTTTATAAGAATTCTGCGTACGGCGGGAGAGGATGGCTCTTTCTTTTCTCACACCAGACATAGCCGCAGATTAATATGCGATTATTCCTCGTTTGCGGTTAAATTAGTAGGTATACATGCATATGTACATATTATGTTGATATGCGTATAGCGGATAGAACGGGTATTGATTAAAGCGATTAGTGATTTCCGTTTCGCATTATTGAATCGATCGATAATCATGCACGCAGCTGAAAGTAGATATATTTATAAACAAGTATATATGTATATGTATGTATATTTATCTATATTTCTATATGTAGGTATATGGTAATGGAATTTCTCAATGGAGAGCTAAAAACTTGTCATTCATAAACCAAACAACTATATCTATACTGCCGTTTCTATCTCGACAACCGTCTACTATCGCCTCTAACTTTCTACTCCACCGCTGAGATAATACTTAATTACCTATTACTGTATACCTGGAGATATAACACCATGACACGTACTGTATATAGATACACATACATATATGCATGTGTATAGTATATGTATTATGCATCGCTGTAATTCTTACGAGCAGAGCAAATAATATCTGAACGTAACTTCTATAGGTGGGTACCGAGGGCAGTAAAGTTTCATTCTTAACTTTACGATTATATCTTTCTGTATTTCACTCTCTTTCTCTCTCTCTCTCTCTCTGATTTTTCTTTTTTCTTTTTGACGTTTAACTGTCTTGCATTGAATTTTCTGTGATATTTATTCGTTTGTACATTTTCTTTTCCTTTTTACGCACATTTACGGGAATTTGCATATAAGCGTGAGGAATATAATAAATCGGCAAATGAATTGACTTCGAGTATATTATACGTGTATAGGGTCTGTGAAGGTTATAAACGAATGTACGTATACAGGCTGAGGTATTTATCTTATAGTTATACCTACCTAATTCTTAGCCTTTTTGTCGGAAGTATGAAAAATTTTCCAGGCAATAGTCATACAGGTTTCGAAAATGAGGGAAGTTAACGTGATCGAAGTCTGTCTTGCAGTATAAACGTTGATTTTTTGATGGAATTGAAAGTATTCGATCTTTCATCTTCGAGTCATCTATAGACTAGGACTTTGAGACTCGGAATCGACGGCACTGCCTTGTGTCCGTTTCGAAACCCAACAACTTCTGTTTCAAGTGTATGTTTCGATACTTTACTTCGTTTGTAAATGCATTACCGCATTTTGTACATAAAATATGAACTTGTGAAATGAAGAAAATAAGGCTATAATGGAAAGTTTGAAGCATGTGTGTTCAGAGGAGAATTTGTTCTTGATCGTGTTAACCTGGAACACAATAAGCTGCCTCTCATAGCCATCACTTATGCCTCTCATATTATCTTCACGGAGTGTGACAGATGACACAATGCAGCACGTTTTTCTCCCCGTATTCATGTAAACTTTATTTTGTATTTCGTATTTCGTAACCTCGATGTTATAGGTATCCCTATATATATATTTTTTGCTTTTCTCTTCTTATCTTGCAGTCAAGAACTTTCTTGGCACCATGCGCACTATAATCTTACGTGCTTCTCACATTGTACAAATTTCTTGGTGATTTCCAAGGAAAAGAGTGAAGAAATTGTTCAAGTTTGAATATGTATATTTATCGATAATTTCAATCTGCGCAAGGTGAAGTGAATGAAATCTCGAAACGATTTGGAATTTCGTGTCAAAATACATACTAGTTATATCAACTGTGAAAGCACCGAGTTGATGAAATATTCATTCCGAGCATATCAGCGATTGGAGAAAACATATTTTCGAGGGTTAAACGTACACGCTCAATTTCTAGGAATGAAAATAAAATGAAGGGGAAAAAAAATAAAAATAAAAAAAATGGACAGTTTGCTTTCGTAGCGGAAGCTCGTTTCGGTTGAAATCACGCGCTATTACTTATTGCTCATTATTTATTACCCATTATTCACTACTGCCTACCTTACTTCGGTCTCTGGTTTATACGCCGGAATTCTCAGCATGGTCGTTGTGGATGAGATCGTATAAGCCGCTCCAGGGTGCTGCAAACTTTACAACACAAGGGGGGGCAGTAACATGTGTACGACATTCAGGGTCCTTTTCTAACGTTAATGCCACGCGACCCGGAAACGCATAAAGCCAGAAGAAGAAGAAGAAGAAGAAGAAGAAGAAGAAGAAGAAAGAAAAAAAGGAAAGATTTACACCAAACTCGCCCCCGCGTTCCAGGTTCTCCTGTGTTTGATTATTTATATCGACTTGATGTTCTGCGTACCTACATAGACAGTCGGCTAACTTCGGAGACGTTCACTTTTATTTTGGACTTTTCAAATATATTACGGAGTCATTTTCTTTCATGTAAACGACGCGTCGAGAGATGGACTTTTCCAGTTTCCACATACACATATACCTTAGTCCACTGTCCACTATGTTCACTGCCACGACACCCACGCAGAAACCGTATAGATTTGACACTCGACTATTCATACCGCAGCTTAATGCTCTTTCTAAACACCTATATTCACAAGTTCTCTTGGCCTTTGGAGAACACACCTATTTTTTCATTCATGAAGAACATTCTGGGCGGGGAGCAATATTTCGAACGATCAATATGTGTAGAATGGTCAATATTTCGATTTATTTTAAATACTTATACTTAATTAGCGACAAATAAATTGAATTTTTGAGTAGGTACTGTACGTACTCAAACGCCTTTTCGTATTTTGAACCATCGCTATTTTAACTTTCGCATTTTTGGCCATTTTGATCTTTTGATATAATTTTTACCCTACGCTAACTTTGATGGTCTATCATTTAAAATTGACGAGTGAGATCATCTTGAAAAAATTCCCATGTGTACGAACAATACTCAATCAATTGATATGAATAACAAGTGCTGATTATAGAATTAGTATTTTGCAAAAAATTGGCCGAAGAGCCAACGGATGAAGAAGATGGTTCGTTTGCAACAGAAAGATGGAATCATAATTGAAATGCCTACTCAAGTGGACCAATCCACGTATAAGTCATCTGATAATGAACACGGCTTTCCGAGTTGAATAGGAGGTGAGCAGATCAAGAAAAAACGTAATCCATAATTTCCGCATTGATAACTGTAATTTCTCAATGTGTTGCTCATAATATCTTGGCGCAAGTGTGACTTTGATCTCCATCGAATCTTCATCTCGTTACTACTGATCAATAAGGCAACGAGTCTCCGGACCAAATCTAAAACGATTTTGAAATCAACTGTGCATTAGAAGTAGTAGTTCAAAATTTAATTTCATTGCTCCACAGTTCGATAACTGCTGGAGCGATGTTTCATCGAAATTCACTATCTGTACACTTATGTTAGAATTTTATTGCATGTTTCATAACGAAATACTTTTACCGAATGAGAAGCCGGAGGGCTCACTTTCTCGGAGGAAGACGGTACTGAATTATTACCAAAACCATTTGGAATTTAAGTTTCGTATACGGATCTTCATCATTACAGTATATCCGGTCTTTTTTAAAAGGCATATACATGTTGTATTTTTACATGAAAACCGCCTTTCGTCACGGAACGATAAAGACATTGACGACATGTTGACGTGTGATAAATTGTTAAATTAAACATAGAATCCATCCAATCGGGACTAACTAATTGAATCACGCAAGTTGTAATAATCTGACTCGAAACCAATTATTTCTGGCGAAATATTTTAGGTGCCCCGTGACTTAAAATTAGTACTATCATTAGTTGGATCCCGGATACATGTATACTAATAATATGAAACTCATTCATTAAGGCATATACGTGCCTAGGCAATCGTGATTTAGCCAAAAACCATCTAAGGCAATGCTCTATAGTTGTATAGCCAGGAATAAGTGACGGAATTTAAATAGATTTTTTACCCTGCAGACCGTACGTATAATTTATAATACCTAATGATCACGTATCTAAGAATTATCGATCTATGGAGAATCGATAATATGATTTTAGAAAAGGAAGAATTCTAATTATGTTTTTATGATTTGGTAACTTTGTGTGTTTTTTTTTTGGGTGCAAATTTCGTATAAATTCAGGTTTTATGTAACGCAGATTACGGACCTTCGTTCACATTGCGTATACACACATACGTATGTTAAACTCGGGGACATCGAACGCGAAAAAATTTCTTCGAATCAGCTGCAGGCTAGTAATGTTTTGTATGTCATTGTCTTGCGTAATACCATTTCGAAGGAATGGAGACCATTCACTCGGTAACTTGGATCGAGTACGTCGACTTGTAGTGAAAGACTCGAACAACCGTGTGAAGAATAAATTCATTATTACCCTTGAATCTGGAAAAAAGCCTATGATCATAATAATTCCACTTCGTATTTGAATTCGTTTCTTTTACCTAAAAATTGGAAATTCCTCTTCTCATCAGTTTCACCAAGTCTTATTTCATATTTTCAACTCTTCATATGCTTCAAGATTGTTTTGTATATTCGGAAACAGTTCGTATATCTTCCTACTATGTCTTAGCTTACGTTCTGTAAACTTATATCGTAAGGTCCGTGAGAGGTTGAATGCAGATTAACTTTTACCCCGGTCTTTTTTAGTTGTTGGTCGATTTTTAGCAGGATATTCGTATAATAGTATCGCGTTCCAAGTTCTCCAGATGACGGCATATATTATATGTTCTATTAAAGCAAGATTTTATAATTCGCAGATATTTTACGACCGTATAATGCGAGTTACAACGAATGAAATACCGATTTTATTCATTCATTTATTCATTTATTTATTCATTCATTCATTTATTCGCCATTATTTTCATAAAAAGTACGACCTGCAAGTGTGAAGTGTTGTTATAATTATCCGGTAGTAGGTGTAATAGTGAAATACTACTTCCTGCGAAAAATTTTAGTACTGGAAGTTGTGTATTTACTCCTTGGCGTGGTTAACCACGTAGTTTTATACGTAAGACTGTGTACCAACGTAGGTACACGTATGACGTTAGACGATGTCTGCAGACGTGCAGACGCGCATTCCTGCGGCTATACACCTTCAAAACATCTGCTTCTCTCTCAGCGACATACTCCAGACATAGTCGAGTCAATCACTGCACCGGTTTTATACTTATACGTAGTCGTCTCCAGCCTCTTCATGATGACCACCTATATGGAAAGAACGACACTTTGGTCCAGAACATCCGGCCGCGTCCCACATCTCGCAAGAATTCATCACAAATGTGTATTATATATGTGTATCAAATTCTACTCACAATCAGGCTATGAGATTTGATTATTCATGTGCAATGATCGGTTGTTATTAACGGAGTACGATTTTTTATCTGATTTTTTGAGCAAACTATTATGGTCGGAAGTCATTTTATTTCTTCAGGAAAGTTCGTTTCACATCAACATAATCATCTAATTTTTTTTAATTTCGAAAAATTTTGATCCTATAGAGAAGTTGAATAAAAAAACAACTTTCTAACGGTGCCATTCGTGAACAACATTGTATGAAAATTTTACCTGATTCATTGAATGAATGTAGGTATATTGCTTTATCGTCAGAGTTGATGATACTCAAAAATCGTTGACAAACACCATGCAGAATACATTTTGGACTTTTCTTCAGCAAGTTTCATCGGAATTGATTCATCAGTTGAATTTAGCCATGTCGCGGAAAAAAAGGAAATACCCGAAAATTGGGTTTTGCCAAAATAAATTAGTTGCGACAATTAGTATTTTGACATGAATGATCCGAAGTTCTCTTGTCGGTAAAGAAAATTCACAATAAATATGGAATTTTTGATATTTGCTCATCTTTTCTACATAGAAAGTTGAAGAAAAAATAAAATAAAATAAAATAAAATGAAAATTTCTGGCAACAAGTCGACGTGGAATTGCGAAACGGTGAAAGAATTTCCGAGGCTCGTTGGCACCTGAATGTCGTTACCTGCTGCGGGGTCCGGCGTGGGTATCGTTTTGATCGGAGGATCCACTTGAGTTCGTGGTTTGGGTCCGGCAGGTTATTTTTAGCCGATATACCTTCGAGCGATGCAGCCTGTTGCACATCCTGCATGGGATGGCGTGGGAGAATCGGACAACAACCCGCCAAATATGAGAATTCCTCTGCACGAAGAGCTGCAGCGCCTTCGTGAACGAGACGAATCGGAGATAATCGATGATGATCCATGCTCCTGTGTATGAGTATAATTGCGATGCACGTGAAAATAAAATATGGAAATATACGTAATATGCAAGTGTAAGGGTTTAGAATTTTTTCTTTTTTTTTTCAATCTCTGACTCTCTTTCGATTCAATTTTCGACTTTGATTTTAGAAATTGTGGAATTGTAATGCTGATTTCACGGTATTCGAGCCAGAAATGTTGTACATACATCAACGAATTCGTTGGAAAAAAAAAGAGAAAACAAAGTTATTGGTGAACACGATATTTTGCCCCCCCAACACGATTGTCCACTTAGAAATAGTCACAGCTCTTATTTTGCAGGAAAAACATATACGATCAATGTGAAACTGATGACAGCGATAAAGAAAAATTGAACAAAGGGCATGACACTCTTCGATTTTCGAAATTGAAAAAAAATTCAAAAGAACACAATTTTTGATAAATAATGCGTAAAAATGTTGTTCGATTTTTGTAAATTGAAGAGTATCATCCCCTTTGTTCAATTCTTATTTATCGCTGTCACCAGTTTCACATTCATCGGATATGTCTTGGACGAAAAAATAGCCTTTGAAATATCGTCATTCATTTACCCGTCACAAATGTAAAAGAAGAAGATCCTTTTGGAGTCAGCCCTTCATTTATCGAAATTCAGAATTATTCGAGAGTTTTATCCTTAATTTCGTTCATGTAGTTCCCAAGTTCTGCATAGATTTTGAAACTAGTTGATTCAGTTGATTTTGAGGGTGAAAATCGGCGCCTCAGCAATTGTCACTTCACGTGACTGGAAGCGGAAGATTCGCATAATTTTGCCAGCTTTTACTGGATCGTAAAATGCTATTGCATTCTTTGAAAAAGTCAAAAGTAAAGTAACAAAAACATGAAATATAAGAAAACTATAAGGTCGAACCCATCCACGTGGCTTTCCCGTTTCAAATTTTTTTGATTACGATTTATTTATGCGGTTTTTTTTTCATTTTTCATCATGAAAATCGGTCTTTGGTGCTTCGGTCCTTATGGCATTAGACGTGTACACCATATAATGTACCCCCATGTGTCCACATGTGCGGGTGCGATTTCACGTTTGCAAATACATTTGTAAGACTGATGAAGCGCTGGATGCTTTTTCCATGACAGAAGTACTATTCGCGGGATCGTCGCCGGTACATTCTGCCACTTATTGTTAGCATGGTGGGGTCCTTTTTCCTCGAATCCTGCGCACGTCGCGTTGTCCGCAACCCTTTCCTACCATCCACATCGGATTCCAGGACCTTTTGACCCCTTGGCTCATACTCCTCCAGCAGTAGACCCCGGCAGTACTTATATACTTCTTCTTCCTCCACTCCTCTCTCTTTTATCAACTTATTCTCATCATCCTGCTTCACCGAAGCACATAGTCCTACAGACAAACGACCGGAGCGCAGTTACCCTCCCACAGATCTTTCTAGTCGCAACTACGGGCTGCAGTCTCGCCCACGCTGCCTGCACAGCCTAGGAATCGACATTCCAGATTTTGTCTTAACTCAAAGTCTCTTCCTCTTAGTTTTTCTTCTCTAGGGGACGAGATTGGAATTCTGAATTTCAAAGACAGCGAAAGTTTAAAATTCCGAAAGCTAAAGATCCGGAAGGCCAAAACTCCGAATCTCGGAATTTACTTATGCAACGTCGTTTATTTGACAGCTTGGTCATGAGTTTCTCTTAGATTTTTGGATTTTGTGAGTCTTGGAGTATCAGGTTTGTTCTTTTTCATTTTGTCAATTATCCACCATGGACGAAAGGCTCATTTTTCAACGTTTCCAATCCATTCCAGTTCAACCCCCACCAGTGTATACATACCTACTTCCAGGAAGAAATTTCAGTCGACCTTTGAAAATTTTAATTACGTTCTATTCAGTACGCCTTAAAGCCCTGAAGGGACTTGTCAGAGCTATGCTCACGTCTCACTCAACGTATATTGTCCGCTCTGAACAACAACAGCAACAACCACTACGACTGTATGGTATAACATTAAATGAGAAAATTGGATTGTGGCATGTATGATACAGGCAAGATCTTGACTCTCCTCTTCATCCACACCTACGAACCAAGGGATAAAATATGGTGTGGTAATTCATAATCCTAATATCGAGAAGCAAGTACCTGGTATCAAGCACCAGGATGGAGTGACATTGACATGAGGAAGGTGGTGCTGGCCTGTCGACCCTGTCGCTCTGTCACGCCACGTATATTTCCACGTCACTTTTGATTACACGTGCCTGTCAATCGACACGCGTCTCTGCCACTCCGGGCAATAAATCCTTCTTGAAGGTAAATTAATAATCATCAACCATCGTGAAGCGATGGATCCACGTTGCTTACCATCTAATGTGGGCTTAACCCAGTATTGAATAACTAGAGCATGGATCAGCAATCCATCATTCGCGATAATATTGCTTCAACAATTGCTGACGCGCTTACTGTAAAACTATAACTATTGCTGTGGGATAGTACCTAATCAGTTGCACTCAGTCATATGAATAGATGATTTTCCTCAACATTCACACTATTTAAAAATTGAACTGTCTTGATTTTTCCCTGATCGTGTAGGGTAAGTTCTCCAACTATACATGGAGACCATCCCGATTGTGGAACTTGGTCATTTACCACGTGAAGTAGATCTAGTTCTAGTGTTGGGACATCGTAATACGTTCCATTGCTTCAGATGTTATAGTTTCATAATCGGGACAAGCAGACTTCTCCTGTCTCCACATTTCCATTGATATCTAATTAATTTAAAACTATTTCCTTGTTAATGACAAATCATTTTCATCTTTAAAAGAACCGTTAAGTTTGAGTTCACATATGTGTCGATGGAGTGTATGTCTTGTTGTAATGTGTATTTGATGAACGACTTGGCAAGATTTCACCATGGTTTCCATAATTGGAATGCATACCAACAATTTCATATTCTCTGTACGTAATCGTAATGTCTTCATCGAGGAATTCATTGCAAGATACTTTCGCAGGCACCTTCTGGTGGGCGACATTACATATATCTATGACATCGAAACTGATACCAAAAGTTGCGATAAACTATTTGCTGGCAATTTGTTTTCTCTGCAAAGAAGAGGTTTCATACTTATGAGTCTTGTTTGAGAATGAACTGGTGGTCATAATGCTAAAGCAAGAGGTAGAGGTATTCATTCGATTCCAAGAGCAAAGATCGAATTTAAGATACATGAATTTCCTTGGACATTTACGAGCTGAATATACCATAAAGAGCAATTGAACGTATTCCCTGTACACGTGGATAAAAATACGGTTATTTCGTCCCCATGAATATTTCCACACGTTATAACATCACGTCATATACATATATGTGGAAAAATTCAATGATGGTGCCATTTGAACGGATGGACCAGATATCCGAATACGGGCATATGACACAGGTATATGTAAACCATACACAACTGAGGTGGATGTACGTAGATTTGATATGTTTCCACATGTATGTATGTACATACGTACGGTAATACAGCACCAAGCGTAGAAACGTGGAGCCTGAACGTAAGTTCGTGGAAGAAGAAAAGGAGTTCGTTCCACAACCAGTTATCACAATGACCGAGGAGGAGCTGCCATCCTCAAATTTCGTACAGCATGGCATGGTATGGTATGGTATGGTATGGTATGGTATGGTATGGGGCGAGGTTAACGAACTCGATAAATTGGAGAAAGCTCACCTGGATAGGTGCACCATTCATGTTCGTTCGATTTTATTCACTTTTTATGCCACGTCATGACTGGCCATTGGGTTATTTTTAGCATGCACTTACATACTGCAGTCCGTTCCTTCGATCTCGTATACATGTAGACGGTACTCCGGTATACGACTTACTCCGAAATCTGAAGAGACATCATGCGTCTCAATTCATAGACTTCTTACGTTTTGCACATTCTTGATGGTTTTTTTTTTCTTCTCTTCAGTCTTTTTCTTTCTTAATATTTACATGCATGTCTGAAACGGTTTCCTATATCTCACCGTCGTTGTGATCCATTTGCTGTTGCTGTTCTCCCATCTTTTCTCGTCCTTGGACCAAGGGTATGCGTGTTCCCAGAAGAAGAAGAAGAAGAAGAAGAAGAAGAAGAAGAAGAAGAAGACGAAGGAGAAGAAGAAGAGGGCCTAAGTACGGTCCAAGTTTAAGTATATATAGTTAAAGTTAAATTAGATGGGAATGGGCGATAGTAACCTTAGGCGGACGGATGGAGTTTAATCAAGCATCATAATGAAGCGGGCCAAGTCACCACATGGCGCAACCGTTTCACTTCCATCGCCTCACATCGTCTTCTTATTTCTCATTTTTCATTTTTCAATCTTCAACAAATACCTTATACTGCTTGAACGCTACGCACTCGGCAATTCGCAATCGCGATGTAATAAGAATTGATCCAATTTTATCTGCATGTCTTCGGGTTTGAATACCTTTTTCACTTCTTGCTCATCACAATCCCTTGCCCAGAAAGTAAAATTTTACACATCATTTTTTGTACAGGAGGTTTTCGCGCGCTCAAGATCGAAACCTTGACATCGCCTTCACAAAGAACAATCATAGTATGTTATTTGCAACCTTTGGAATGTCATACATAAGGAACTCGTTGCTGCATATATCGTAGACAAAATATTATTTCTCTTATTATGTTAAAAGTGTAAACTGGCTGGAAATAGACAGGTGTTATTACACCTGTGATAATAAGCGTTCAAAGTTCCGCACGGAGTTTGAGATTTTTTTAATTTCACGTTGTTATAAGGTAATTAATGCTAATTGGCTACAGCCTTGATGCTGCTAGTGGTAAACGATTTACTGGTCAACCTGGAATTCCTTGATTACATGCAGCTCTCATATATGTGCAAAATCCCGACTCGAATTGATCATGTTATAGGTATACTTAAGGGCGTTCAGACACTCCCGTAACTGAACAACTCGCAAACGAACCATGAGACATTTAACGAGCAACTAGGAAGTCGGAGGAAATATGTACAGTTTATGGAATTTCAAAATTTCCCTATACCAATTCATTTCACGGTGTGTTTCATGTGCAAAAAACGTGAGGGGAATGATTTTGCACAAATAATTGAGATGAATTTTGAGCAAAGATTCTGCTCAGGCAAAGTCATCTCATTTTGGAATTGAATTTAGGAATGATTCATTATTCTTGACTGTCGTTTACTTATTTTGATTTTTTTTTTTTTTGTCATTTCCTTTCACTATACCTTGTAAGAGCTTTTGAACGATCCTGATACAGGATTGAAGCAACTTGAATGCCGATCGATTACGTACATTCCTATCTACCTAACTACGTACATCGTACGATTCACGTCCTGGCTAGATGTTGATCGAACGTCTAATTAACTATCTCGCACAGTACAAGGAATCGTTTCCGTTAACGGTAATCAATACAACTTACTCAAGCGAGCTACCGTCTGAAAGGAGATATGTGGACTAAAAAATAGTATATACACGTATAAAATAATTGAAAAATAGCATAATAGGATGCTCGTACTACGTCTGCATCATCTGAACATTCTTTCAACGATGAATATATTTGATCGATGCGGTGATGATCAATTTTTGATAGTCTGAGAATAAAAATGAGACAAAACAAAAAAATAGGAGGAAAAAATAAAAAAATAAAATGGTATATCAGAGAAAGAAGGTCCTACGGATTTTTCGGGAATCTTTCAGTACCGGGTATACTATGAGTTGGTGAGAGAAGAGAGTCTCTAAGAACTTACTGACGTGGTCCGAGCTCTTGAGGTTTTGGAAATAAAAAAGGAAGATAATAAAAGAATAAGCCATGCCTGGGCGAAGAGAACGTAGCACGGTAGCTTGCCATTATATTCATATTATAATCTCATCAGGGGACCACCCTAACCGGCCAGGCAGAGATTATTATACTACATGCGTACGCGATGGACGGACGCCTAACTGATAGTAGTGAGATGTGTGGGTAGGTAGGTATAAGTATAATATACGCGTTGGGATTCCACGTGTGTATCCATCACCCGTGTTGCCCTATGATAATTATATAAATCAGCGACGCTAGAACTTCTTGATATTTTATAATAATAATCGAGAAATGTAGCTGAAAGTTGAGAATTTGTATTCAACGTTCGGTTACGAAAAGTATACCCTTTACTACATCAGCCTTGCCCTTAGCTCTGTTATTTTAATATTAAATATATGTACAGCTACTGCAGGTATCACGTACAGTACGTCGTATCTTTCACAATTAACGTTGAAGAAGGTCCTTCTCGAATTACACATTTGACAGTTAATATATTTTTCAATACGTCGATGAAAACTTCGAGAAATCAAAATCCACGGTTTTGTTCCTAAAAAATTACTAATAAATAAATCAATAACTCGCAAGTTTGCCTTCGGATAGAACAAATTTTTTAGTCCTAATTGTTTTTGCGGATGAAAAAATTGCTGTTCTGACTTCTAATGGTGACGTTAAGTTCGATTCAAGCCAAAATGAACACGATCAGCAATTATGGCCCTCAATGAATTTATCTTTGTTCCGTATTTCGTTAGTGATAATCACTTCCTACTTGTGAACAAAAAAGAACAATTTTTGTCCTTGATATGCGCAGTTTTGGCAACTAACGAAATATCCGATTTCATTATTCGATGATGAGCAGAAGAGTCACCGTCGTGATTTTGGAACAAAGATTGCAGTTGGTGAACTTGTATTCGCACCCTGATCCCTAAATACACCGATAATGAAACTGGTGTCGAAATGTTGATCGAGACGTTGTATAATAAGAGAAAAAGTGAAGTGGAATAAAAATGGATGGATAAATTTTGTTCATGATGACTTTAATCTGGATGGGTAAATTTGTTTGGTTGCTTCTGAATCGCAAGTGAGACTAAAATTTGCAATTTCTCTCTGCAACGAACGAGGCTGATTATGTTATTAGTTTGACGTGGGCAGGCGGTTAGGTAGGTGGGAGAGATGAGTATAGTAGACGTGAGTCGTCGATGACTATCGGCATAAATATAAGCCTGAAATGAATTATGGCGAAGATTCCGTTTCGAATGGAATTCCAAGATCAACGGTCCAGAGATCACCGTCTGCCCTTGGATCTTGGGCGACATGCCTTGCTCCTCTTAGTGTTCTTCTTCTTCTTTCGACCGTTCATGCTGCTTCTGCTTCTGCTGCTTCTGCTGCTGTTGCTACAGCTACAAAGTACAACTTATGGTAATGGTTTGCCAGCAGTTTATCTTGTCAGATTCATGGTGGAGAAATAACACATTCACAGTATTCTTTTTGAATGCAATAAAGGGAGGCAGGTAGTGTGTGAGTGAGTCGTTGAAATCGAGTTTAAATATTTTTATTTTCATATCTATCTCTTTTCTATCCCGGGGGTCACATTCACCTCCTATAGCTATGATCACAGATTACACGATTCAACTGGAATTTCAAGATCACTGACCCCACTCGCCTCGGACGTAGGCTAGCTGTGTCACTTATCCCTGACCTTTCACCTTCTTGCTATAGCCGAATAGCTCGGGATTATCTTTGATGGTATTTTATTCATTTGGTACGGGGTGAATTTCGGTCTTTTTTCATTCACTGAACTCTTACCTATTCTATACATTCGTCCAGTATCACAAAACTGCGAAAGTGGTCTAGAATTTCCGTTCAAGAAGAAGCTCCAGCTTCTGCTTGTGCTGCTGGTGCGACTCGCTGGCTCTTTCGCATTACTTGTACTTATATAAGCTCGGAAGGATTGAATTACGGGTCGTATAATGAGGCTGGACAAAAAAATCTCGTGCTCTCTGATGCGTGGACTGTGTGTAGGAGACCGAAGCGGGATGAAGGGTATAGGCAGGGTATGGGGGAAACCCCATCGTACACATCTCTTCTTCGTCTGTCCGTCTCTCGGCTCCATCGCATTCCAGTCTCGGGAGATCGTTCAGATTGTTGCCAGGATTGTTATGATTATAACGACCACGGAATGTCCCTCTCTCGAATGCACAACTTCAAATGGGGTGCTTCAAACTTTGAAGACTCTGCATTAGGTATACGAGTAAAGAGAAAATCCAAATGTAAAACGAGAAACCGTTTCATCACAATAATTAGATACTAACTAATTGCGAGTTTCAAGCAATATGAGTTAGAGGGAAACGTGAATACTTCATTTGACTTACTCCAGACTGCTGAGTCCATGATTAGGAACATTTGATCAGATTTTAGTTGGAGAAAATCCTGATGATTAAGACCGAGATGATAAAATTCCGTTAATCCGTTCTCGAGACATTAACGATGAAAATGTTCGCTTGGAAACTTAGTTTCTTGAATAATTCGGAAATTGTTAGAGCGAACAAGTTGAAAATCTAATGATTCATCAGTCCTGTGAAATATGAAGTCATGGATGATCGGCGAGTGTACCATAGTGTCTCGGGGAAAGAATTTTTGCGAGATATATTGTTACTTTTAGCGGTTAAAAGATGGTCGTAACTCTGATAATGCCGATGATTAACCGAACACAATAAGGGGTTTTCTTCGAAGTCTTGTTTTTGCAATGGGAATAGGATATAGGTAGGCATGTATATAAGTTGCAGTAAATTCTAGGATCTTTTTGTCCTTTAGTTAAGTGCGAGCGTTCGTCCTATGCGCGCGAAAGAAGAAGAACAAGAAAAACAAGAAGAAGAAGAAGAAGAGGAAGAAGAAGAAAATTTATTGAAATAATTTCATGCACGAGTGAATTCTTTCGCAAGCAGTGCAGCTTTTTGCTTCAACAATTACTTAGCGCTCGCTAATCACTCGCTTAACAACCTGCAAAACAGTTTTAATCAACGTTCACTTATTCCACTATACCGATATCCTCATTGTTAACTAGTATATATACTAGCATATGGTGTATACCTGTACCTACCTATGATCGCCCATACCTATGCAACTTACACTCGCATATATTATCTATACGGTTCGAGGAGCATGACGTCTAATTAATTACTCATTACACTACTTTACACTGGTACATTTACTTTACCCCGTATAGATTAACTTATCAAATTCCGTTATCGAAGATCTTCATCGTCGTGGTTATACCTTTTTTCTCATTGAAAAAAAAAAATAGTCTTTTCTTTTTCTACAAGTCTGCGTCACGATCGATTGCGAATACTTACTTCGGAATAATTTGCACATTTTTCTTGCCTCGCTCGCGAGGTGTGGGGTGATAAATTCGTATACTTTGCGACGGTACACTTATGTGCGGTTAAAGATTACGAGCCGAGCAAAGTTTTTACGCTTTGGTAACGGGTCCTTAATCTCTCACGCTCGAAATTCGAATTAGAGGATCCCTTCGACGCTACGTTATTCTCTGAGGCCTCTTATTCTTTACCTCTCTCTCTATGTACATACAAACGCGAACGGTTACATGGATCCAGGTAAGGTAAGGCCATGATCGCCTCATTTCTTAGTCCCGAGGATATCCCAGACGCATTCGACTCATCCTCGGAACCGGGGGTACCTACCTTAATGGACATTTAATTGGACCCCACGATCCAATTTCAAAGTAAACATTACACGCGTGTCAGATAGGGAAAGAGAAGATCGAAGAGAAAAGAAGAAGAAGAAGAATAAGAAGAAGAAGAAGAAGAAAGAGAGTTTGGTTAAAAAGTGAAAAAGGCCCAAAAGGCAGCAGAAATTTTCTGCACGGTGTTGAAAAAGGAAGAAAAACACTCTGTAGTGAACCAAACAACGTATTTCCATTTTCGGTATCGATTCCAGTCAATGAATCGCACAAATTGGTTATCGTTTCGGTACCAGGGGTAGAAATTTCTATCCCTTGAAATGATCTTGAGGTTCTTCCTCGGCGAAGTAAAATACCAAAAATCTCATGGACGTGGAGCATCCTGACTGTTCGACCTACGGTGCACCGGTGGATGGGCGCACCATCGCCGTGCGTCTTACCTCCTCGGAAGACTCGAAGGACGACTGCATTCCACACTGCAACCTGGTAATACAAGGAACGGAGGGCGCGGAGTGGGACGTAAACTTCATTTTTCTTCATCCTTCCATGCCCTTACCTTACCTTACTTTGTCTTAAGCCGCTTTCAGGCCAGATATATACCTAACCGGCATTATCTGCCTCGATAAAAAACCCTAAAACATCAAATCCCATGAATTCCATCACATTTTTCACCCCTGTCTCTTCTACCATTCCTTCACATCTTCACGGCCAATACGTCGTTTTACAAGGGTGACCCTCGATCGGGTCAGACATCCTGCTACTGGGAAAGGGTCACCGGGTCGCTCGGCTTAGTTATGGTCGATATGGCGATGGTATCCAAAGGATATTGTCGTTCTTATTAGGTGCCGATTGAACTTGAAAATCAGTTAATAATCGGGGAAATCACTCAAATATCAGGTTCATCGTCCGGTAGGTTTTTTTGCTGATACAATTTGTTGGGTTTTTGATGCAGTAGAAGAAATAGGAAATTTTTAGGTTACTGAAAAACACCTAGAAACGTGAAAAAAAAATCTAAAATCTTTAATGGTATTGAGGGAAATTTGTTTCGACACAAGAAATGAACAAAATTTCAATGATTGTCTCACTCAATTTGGAAAATTGAGGAGGTGCAATGCAAAAGGAGACAAGTCACACCTACACGAATTTTGGTAATATGCAAAAAAACGGTGTTATAGATAGAAATAAAAAAAGATATCCAACTGAAATATCGCTTTTTTATTTTTATGGACGTGTATCTTTTTGCATGGCACCTCTTTAATTGCGGTGCGGGGCACCGAGAAATCGTTTCATCGATTTGACACCTGAAATCGTATGGAAATGACTATCACGTAAAAGACCCCATGATAGGAAATCTCGCTTCGAGATGTCATTCGACACCGTGTAATCTTTTTGATACCGTCGATTAAACTCGTCTGCAGAGACTAAAGGCAGGAAATTACACGTCATTTTTAACATACTTGAATCGTGTGATCGTACTCGACTTGGGATGATCGAAGGATGCTCAAAACGGTGTACGTTAAGCATTTGGAACACATGTGGTTCTTGATGGTTCACTGGTTACTCACAAAGCCTGAAACGGGAAATTGCGTCATCCGGTAAAACACCCGACACTTTTCATATGTATATATACGTACGTACAAGGATATCTTTATTTTTCACTCCGTATTAACTCTTTTCTCTTCTTTTTCCAGGCCAACCAACCGTGTATCGGGACGAGGGGGACCCAGCGGACAGGGGAATATAGGTAAAGATATTATACATCTCGTATTTTACGCAAAGTCATTGCGCCAATGAATAAGAACACTTGCAATGAATGAATTTTATTTATCAAAATTTCATGCATAGGAATGAACATTTTTGCAATTAGTTAATGACCATTTAATGAAAGTCGTCAATAGTTGACCAAGAAGATTTTTTGGCCTGTTCGAGCCTTTCTAGTCACATATAGATACAAAATGACCCTGGGCGTTTTTGAATGGCTGTCGTATATAGACAGAATCGTTTGAATTTATTCGAACAAATGATAGATCAGACTTTGAACAATTTAGAAGATAGAATTACCACTTTCCCACACGAAATCAAATGATAGAAACCTGAAGATAAAATCTGGAAGATTAAAGTGTCGAAAAATGTGTTGTTTCACTGAGAAAAACATAATTATTGCATCTGTCTATTTGTTGATCTGTTCATTCTTTGGCAATGGCAACTTTCAGATTCTTCGAATACGTAAAATGAATAGAAAAAAAAAAATTGTTCATTCATTTATCTTAACTCGACTACCTTACTTTGTTGGAAAAGTGATATAACGATACGCATAGATCAGTAATGATGTGTGATTCATTCACACAGTGTCAATCAAGACGTATTACGTTGAATGAGTGATTATCGCGAAGTTCTTGTATATTTGTCTCATATTTCTGTTCCGAGACAAGCCTATTTTTCTTTTTCTTCTTATTTTTCTTCTACTTCTTCTTCCTCTTTTTCTAATGAGAATGTAAGAATAATCGCACTTGAACTATACGTCTGGTGGAAATACCGGCGCAAAGTATATACTTATGTAAACCTCATTGCATACCGTGGCTGGACAACGTACATTATCCCATTAAGCCTTATAGCAGTAGGAAAACGTAAGTAAAGTGGATTGCGTAATGTCATATTCATTATAGTTTGCATGAATAACCGCTCCTCTTCGAATCGTTGTAATTAGTTCTGCGCTTAGAAATCCGTATGATCATAGTCTGGCATGTATAGATCATAGATTTATGTACAATATTATACACATACAGGTATAACATGAATGCACATTGACGTAGTGGCGTGCTTTGGCTTATATGTATGTTAGATCAGCTCCAACGTGGGGCATCCATGAATATCTCGAGCACCTCGGAGTAAATGATAGAGAAAATTGATTACCGCATTAAATTCAGAATGCAGAGTGATCGTTATCCGGTTTAGCGTCTCTCGGGTACAGTTAGTCAATTGTAAAACGGGATCCTACAGAAGCTGCGAGAAAGACCAAGTAAGAAATACAAGAATCCAAACTCGATCTATTGTGTCAGGAGGCTAAATAGGCATCAGTCAATCAGGTATTCACAATCAAAGAACTTTTTTTTCTTTATCTCTTGCCCAAAGTCCTCCAAAGCGAAGTTCCAGACTCTTCATGGTTCAAGTTGCCTGGAGCTCTGGTGGAGTCTGCAGATGCATCTTGGCTACCCGGGAGCGGCGCCGTGGCTCATCAGCATAACTCTAGGATTCAATTATCGGGCACAGCATGTGCTCCTCTTGCGTACAATATAATCCTGCGATACAGATTCGTATTCCATATGCCCTTGATGGTTCGGTCGGTATATAGACACCCTCATCGCATTCATATGTATATCATTAACTCCAGAGACAATGAATGAATAGAGTTACTCAGGGTCGAAGAAACCTGCCAAAAGATCATCCCGAAGAAGGTATACCATGGACGTATGATATATATACCATATGGAGAAATGTATGTGTAGGTATAATACCAGCGTGTGTCAGAATACCTCTCATTTTTTACTCATGCCAATCACCGCGGGGTCTTCAAGTTTAAATCACAGTCCTGTCATGCATCTTTAAGGTATGTATGTAAGCTTCGCTATGCTCCTGGGTAACGCGCGAATTAGTCCGGAACACGTGGTTCGGTTCGTATTATTTTTCAAACACCGGGGTTTGATGCGTGTCTAATTTTTTTTTTTTTTTCACCATTGTGTCTATTTTTCACCTATAGGTACGCGATTTGTCATCGATTTTGGGACATGGATGCATGGAGCGGAGTACCCGTTGGATTCGTAATTCCAAAAAACGTCGTAACGGAAGAAAGAATTCTCGTCAAATGACAAATCTATTCATCATTCGCATACAATCGCGTCTTCTTACATTTTCCAAGGTCTATGAATGTGTCTGAAAATCAAATGACAAGAAAATATAAAAATTTATATAATTATTACTTGATTCCGAATGTCCAGAGAACGACTTGATCGATCTGGATGAAATTTTTGACGGAAATCAAATGACCCATGAAATTTGTGAGGATTCTATGAATTTCAGTTACGAAATTGCAAGTTTTCGAATATTTTAAAACAAGAAGAAAAAATGTAGGTTTTTTTGTTCATAGCGCTAGTTTTTATTATAAAATTGTGCAAAACTGAGATTCGCATCGTTTGTTCTATCTAGTCTATTTGGTTTCGTAATCTATTTTGCTGATCTCGAAGCACTCGGACGTATATTACAGAGATTTTTCCTCTTATTATAATCCTTGGACGGAGGCGAGCGCGTAAGCGTTTAATTAACTCCATATGTGCGTAGGTATAATGAATATACTATACTCATATATATTTACGCCCGAAGGAATGGGGAACAGGTGAGGCTGGGTTCACTCCACTCGGTTAGGTTAGGTAAATAGCAAAGCAGCTATAGCAGCGGCAAAGTTTATTATAATCACGTTACGGACTACACGTCTTGTTAGGCGTCTTCGAGTGTGTATACATACATATATATATGTATATATACCACTGATGAGTAGGTATACGCGGTACGAGGAAACGGGGAATATTGCGTCATAAACTATTTTGCACTTAGGTGTCTACCTCCATCCCCTCCGAACTATCAATCCAGCTTCAGGGTAAAATAGTAATATGTTTACTTGACTCAAAGTGCCCCTTCGCCATGTGTCTGCATTGGTGCTGCAATGGAGCCGGGAAAAGATGAAAAAATAAGAACCAAACTTAGGCACTATTCGAGTTAAGGGATTCCTTAAGGGGACGAGTATAAGATACATCTTGGTTTTAGAAATGTATACTTACAGTCTAAAATTCATTTATTCTTCATCAAAGTTCACTTCACATCTAAAAATGTTTCGTATATAAGAATTTTGGAGCACCGTTGATTCGATTAGGGTCGTTGAGGGTTCATTTTGTTCGGAAATAAAATCCTCATCATGCGAACGAGGGGATCTGAGAAAAAAATTAACCGTGTGCAAACTTACATTCAATTATCCAAAGTTTTCTAAATTTTGGCTACCAATTTGAAAATAACTTGGCCAAAACGAAATCGCCAAACAAAATAAGCCCTCAATGACTTCAGTCGGACCAACGGTACTCCGAAATCCTTATGACACAGGTTTTGGAAAAGAAAATTTTGTATTCCATGAAATAAACTTTGGTGGAATATGAATGAATTTTGGACTAATAAAAAGCCCCGAAATCAAGCTGTAGTACAGGTCCCCTTAACATAGAGAGCTGTCATGTCCTTTGGACATTATGGCGAACAGTTTCATCCAGTTGCAATTCTATTTTTGATTCTATTTTGTCATTATACTTTCACGGATGTCTATGACAGGATCTAGTTGGAGATCTATAGTTGAACGGCTACGAAATCAAAAGGTCCCTTCACTCATTCATTGGAAACAGTCTCAGAGGCCTTCTCATTTTTTGCGTTTATCACACGATGTGTTTTGCATTCAGATCCTTACGCAACGAACTACAAGTCCCTGAAGATCTTTTCTGTGTATTTTATGCTCTCGAGTCGGCGTCGGAATTCTCGATCCTTTTCACCGTATTGTGTACATAATGATTATCTACTCGAACTGCAATCACAGCAGAAACAGGCAGCTTTGGCATTGAGGTATATTTACTTCGTCTATAGCGCAACGTTAATTTGATCTTGATTTAATTTACCCCGTTATTCGACAACGAGTCACGTTTTACATTCGAATCATTCGAGCCTTTGTCTCACTTTGACAAACTCGATTGGCTCCATATTCGTTCGTATTGTCATTTTAATGCCAATACCGGTCGATTAATGATTACATAATTGCCTAGCCGTTTCAACTCGATTAAAATCCTGCACACCGCAGGTTATCGACCTGTCTCTGTCTTATTGCCAGACTTTTGGGATTCGAAAATTTCCTATCCTATAAATCACGGATTGAATTTAATCACAATCAGGCTACGACAAATTGATATAGAAATACAGAATTCGTTCTAAACAACATTCTGATCAAAATTCGATGGGAATTCGTGGCACATTTATTGACTTTTGAGAAGGTGTGTTCTTAATCACTTGTTATCGCTTTGACGTAGCGTGGAATTTCATGGCCACTACTATGTTGATCACCTGCAAATATATAAGTCAATATTGTACCAACTGCGTGCTATTTCACTTGATATCCTCGTCTGGAGATATTGTCGTGTGATTACCGATGCACATTTTTTTGCTTATGCTTCGGTCTTCGAGGTATTTTCCATTTATACATAGACGGAAATCGAAATGACGCACTTCCGTTCTATGCAAAATTTTTTATGCGATGCAAAGAAATTGATACTGACCCATAATGATACTTTGGTAACATACCTTCAGCCATCAGGTGGTAGATGTGTGTGTGTGTGTGTAGGTAAAGATACGTTGGTAGTTTGTGCTCAGCGTGGCTCTTGGTTGAGTTGGCAATATCAAGTCATTTGAGAAAAATTGTTAATGACGTTTGGTTTACCGCGGAATTTTTTTGTCATCCACATACCAATTCGAAGCGATACGATCTTGCCTTGATTTCGATCAGCTTATTATTCTCGTATTCATCGATCTTCTGTCATTTCGCTTTCAATCGAATTCCGTATGCTGAGCCAATCAGCATACTTAAGCGGATTTTTGTTTCCGATTGTATTTTCGTTACTGATTTTAATAACTTGGTCGGTGAATCTTTGTAGGAATTATATAAGCTTAATCGCCAAGCCCGTGCCCACAATGCGGCTATTAATTGACTTGATTTATTCCAGACTTTTCTGTCGTAGAAAAAAAACCACACTTTTCATTTCACCATATAAGATTCAATCAGAGTAATTATTCATAACGAAGCTATGATGGAATTGCGAATTATTGCATGATCAATTTATCAGATATTCGATAAATACTTGCACACAGGTTCTAATGAAACTTGATTAGGTATCATCATTTTCTTACTACTGCTACCATCTCGGGTGAAAACACAATATCTTTCCATTATTTATCCTTGAAGCTAAATTTCCAGACACTCTATCATCAGCTGAAGAGTCAGAGAATAGATTCAAGAGATCGAAGATTAGATAAAAATTTTGTTTCTTCAAATTTTTGCTAAAGTTTCATCAGTATTTGTCGGTAAATGACATTACATCATGCATGAAGTTCGTCTACCGCATGTCTCTCAAGATTTGTGTTAGAATCTTGGTGAGCGACCTCTATAGAAGAAGAACAAAAAAAAAAGGGTATACAACTGAAATATGAAGAAGACGGTTGATCTCTCGCGGGAAACAGTTACCGTCAAAGAACAATGCCTGTTAATTATCGTAACGATCACATCTCTAATCGTCTCGGCATTGTGTATGTTATCCAAACCTAATCACGTCCTGCACTGGTATGGTTTAATTAATCTCAGGTGTGGCGGGGGCCTTTGTTCCGTTGTCCTCGTAGCATTCCTTGCATATATGTAGGTATATCTGTAATCACGAGTACCAATTCGTATGTAGGTAGTACATGATCGTGTGTAGCTCATTTATTTGATGGGAATCAATATCTTACCTATATCTTGTGCAAATCTGCATAGGTAAACGACTTTGTCTGAATTAACCTATTATACGATCATTCGTAGTAACGGGTTAGTCTTCGATTGGCCAATAATTGCGCCATTCGTTGCTCCTACTGACACGAAATCACTATATATACGTGTTTTATGCTCAAGAATTCCCGGCATTATAACGAAGCTGACTATAAATACACTGCCGCTTTAAGTCACGTTCGTTGCAATTTACCTATTCATCGTTTACTGATTCTTAGTGGGACTCTTGAGGAGGGGATCAGCGTCTGCAGGTGGTTTGAAAAATCAGGATTCTTACCAGCGAATCACCACCAATTACGAAAAAATACGTGTATTCAACATACTTCGTAATTGATTCATTTCTTCGCCAAAGTTCATTACATATCGTCATAATCGTCTCATTTCGAAACACGTGGTGAACGAACTTGTAGGCACATCTTTGATTCGGCGAAGACTTCTCCAGGTGAAAGATTGCCTGGAAAACGTGCCCCAATTAATCGAGCGCGGGAAATTTAATTGAAAAACCGTCATGCGAAGTATGTTCGATTTTCCAGACATCAAACATTTAATTTCTTCATCGATTTCCGAATGGCTCGGTCGAAAGATGGTATTTCTCCATTTGTCGTACTTAATTCATGACAGATCAGAAGTTGTTTCAGGATGATGTGATGATGGAAATGTGACATCAACCCTGACGAAAACATAAACTGATTTTCGGGCACGTTTAATTTTTGAAATCATTGTGAATCATCGATTTACTGGCTTGTCTGCAGGGACTTCCGGTTCTTGTAGATACTTCCAGTCAAAAACGCACAAATTTTGGGATTTTTTGAAACAAAAAAAAAACTCGAAAGGTGAGGATGAAACGCCATCTGCAGTTAGTCAGGCAGCTGGTTTGTATTGGGACATTAAATTCTTGAGGATTACCGCGTAACCTAGTTACTCGGGCCGTTCGGCGCACCTGTGAACGATTGAAGGTTAAATAGTGAGTTTTTTTTTTCTCGGATATATATATCTATCTCTATACCTATGTATACGCAAAAGTTATGTAACTCGAGTCAACGCCCCGTCTTGAGGCTAGATTTTTATCCGTATATTTTGAGTGTCATTACTTCGGCCGGCTTGGCGAAAGCAAAGATGTTGAACGTATTGATCCCGGCCGTCTATAGAAACTTCTGTAACACATTTTTCGCTTCTTTTTCACCTCAGCTGCAGTCCCCGGGTATAAGTATGTCTACGTTTTGGTTCTGGATTACATCAACCTTGACTTATTTCATGGAATATGGATAGAGTCTCCTCAGAACAACTGTTCAAGCAACAAATGTCCAAACTATTTCGCTGTAGAAACGGATTTTCGGTCAGTTATTTGTCATTTTTTGAGGAAACTAAAAAGACATTTGAATAGGCGATTTAGAATACAAAATCTTGATTAGATATAGGCGTGTCATAACTGCAGTTAGAAAATCAAAAGACTAAACTTCTAGGCTATACTGTTCATTGACGTTATACACATCGTAAAACCAAACGACGTTTAGGTCTGTACCTTAGAAGGTAAGGATCCCCGATGGCCCAGAATGCAACGGTGTCGACGTAGGTAACATTCCCTTAGGAGTTACGAACGCTATAAGGCAACTTGACTCCCATTCGTTAGTTCGATTATTCTCTTTCCAGTGTCTCGATATTCTGTGACATGTTTCTGTTCCATTTTGTGACATTCGCCTGTAAAAGTTTTCAAAATTCATTTCGTTTTTCTCTGCATTCTCTCGTGTTCAGATCAACTCAGGAGGATTTTTAACCGTGAATGTTTCGATGGTGATAATAGTCGATTAGAATCGTTTCCTGTCATTCATTCTCATTGTCAGTTAAAATTTGACAATTTCTAATCGAATTGTGTTTTTGAAGAATTCCAAGGGCCAAGCATCTATCACAATTATAAAATTGATTCCTCGTTATGTCGTATACAAGATATTTTTCATCACAGACGAATAAGAAGCTATGCTCGGTCTTCCCATTACGCCACATCCTTGCTTCAGGGGATTCCCCCGTGGCAGTGAACATGACGTAGTCGATATGTGGACGGGTTCATATGTATATGTATAGATATCGTAAACACAGGACTACTAGACCTACAAGTAGTTATTATTGATTATTGAAAAGTTGTTCGACTTGATTGAGGACTGCGGTAGTGGGAATAATCGGCAATGTCTTCATCCCGTCATGCCGATTGGGCGCTTGATCAAGGTTCATTAATTGAAAGGATGTTTGTTCGAGATTCCGAACGGCATTTATTAATTGGAAAAAGTAGATTGCGGGGGAAAAAAAATTAACTAAATAAAAGTTGAGAATGTTCCGGAACAGGATTTCTGATCATATTATATACCCGAATATATACCTACGCACATATTGGCAAAAAATTTCCATTTCGTTTCTTCTTCTCGTACATATTTTAATCGATTATTTTTAGATAATTAGTGTATATACCTATACCTACGCTGTTCTTCAAGGCATTCGGACTATAACCTGAACACAAAATCTGGTTTCGTCATATTTTAACGAAACATCGCGTGTGTATAGCTACGTATCTCTGCTTCCATGCCTATGAATTTTGCTGCATGGATCTATTAATTTCTATATGTATACCATCGCAGTCACCACATAAGATGGATAATTACGTCCACAGATTTTTCGTCCACACACGTCTCGTGTGTATGTGTAAAGAAATAGCTTGAACATGTTAGTTACTGTCACAAAAAATACTATCTTCGATAATTATCTAGTCGAATATGTATAGTATATACCTATATCTATCTATATGCGCAAGAATAGTAATAAAATTCGTATAGACGGGATAAGGAGAAAAAAATTAGTAGGTATAAGGCAAACAGTTTCTCAGATGGTGTATACAGAATTTGTCGTTTTTTTTTTTTAGAGGAAAAATGTAAGAAAAATAAAAGAACTCTTCTTCTTTATCGAATAGTAGATTTACGATGGCATAAATAAGAAATTTCTAGGCTTTACGGTTGAAAATATACCGCAGGTACCTACCTACCTACCTGCCTATCCTAATACTGGTAGTTTCCGATTTATGGTTACGCCGTGGATAATTCTATCGTTTACTATGCATCGCCTCGTAACTCGTTGTAAATGCGTTCTGCAAGAATTCCTCAGGCCCGGTACTCGTGTTGGTATATTATATGTATGTATATACAGACGAGAGAAATACGCCATCAAAGGCAGGCTTTTTGCACTATTCATCCTTAATATATTTCTAATGGTTATTTTTGAGGAAAGTTAACCACTAATGGCAAATTTTATTTGCCAATTTTTTGTCAGGGTATTTTGATCCAGCCAATAACCGCGTTTTGTAATTCAAAGTAGCTAAGATTGTTCAAGTGCCACTTCATCACGACCCTGTAATCGAACTTATGGCAATACTTTATAGATCCTGCATTTCTTTCGGTTCATAATTGTCATCACGAAAAGATGAGTGGTTAGAAATAATGAACGTTTGATGAACGCTGTTACGTAAGGCGTTTAATTTTAGTACCTTCCCATGGGTATACTAATCACATCAGTCAAGCTCACAATCAGCAGTGAAGGCTTTGTCTAGTTGTTTGTGAGCAAAAATTGCTGTATTTTTAAAGAATAATTAACTACATCTATATTAGGACACAACGGGATAATTTGCATGATTTAATGACGTACTTACTTATTATAGCATAGCTAAGAAAGAATGCTCATTGGTTACCATATAATGGCTTTTTTTGCAACGATCAATAGCGCATTGGGCCATACACAGGATGATCTAGGAATGTCAGCGTTTACAAATTCCGAGGAAACGTATCTTAGGTATGTCGTTTTAGGAATTAGGATGGGGGGGAAATCGATGTGTTGGTAATGGGATTTGTCAGTGCCATCGGAATTCAAATAAACATGTGTCACGTATGTGCATAGCTTGGTAACATATGATCAGGCTATTTTTACAACTGAAATTGGTATTATAATGGACCGTAAAGTACCTCGGAGATAAACGTATGTATTCTTGGAAATAATACTCTTTTAATTGTCCCGTCAATATATGGACTAATTAGGTACACACATATACCTTTGGCTTCGTTTAAAAATGAGGTCAACGATCATACTCGTGAATCGAGAGAATAACGGTTCGTTGTCAACGTTAATGTTAGTAAACCCTCGCATACTTGTGTTTTTCTTCTTTGTTTATACATCTCTCTGGGATCCATAACCATTCATGATACGTATATGTATAGGTACTATTATTGATATACGTGCGCGTATAGTTGTGGTATATTACGTTCGCACACGCAACATAAGTCACGCTATAGTTTGAGGTATGAAGTTGCAGCACGAAGGTTAGTATTAGAAAGCGAGTCAATGGAATCCGCACATGCTAGCGTGTCAACGTAATAATCGGTCATAGTTATATCGTTATTTCTTTTCAACTGGCTATCATTTAACGACGATAAAAATGTAATCGAATATTAATTAATCATTAATTTCGAACTTGGGTGGCTTTCATGGGCACATTCATTAATTCATCCTTTGCAATCAACTTCTGAAAAATGACGCCTTGCAAGATCGTTACCCCCCGATTACCTACATGCTGGGTGCAGAAGAATGAAAGAAATTCTTGATTCGCTTTCTACGTATGTACATATATGTACGTATTGTGAACATGGATGTCACGATGCAATAAAAGAAAACTTTTAAGTTGCCTTGACCTCGTACCGAACGAACACTGTTTTCATAACATATTACCAATATCTCTATTTGGAACTTGCAAATATGGATTCAGGCAAAAATTCCGAATTTTGCCTTAGGCAGTGAAGTGACATTTCGAACTGCAGCTATCGCAATGTTTGGAAGTACCATAGCAAGCCTCGAAAGTAACATTTCACAGAATTTACAAGTACTTGCATTACTAGTTATTGTTATATTGGTTTTCGAATTTATTGTTGAGGTTGACGCATGATGGAAATAGTGGCGTTTTTACAAACGTGATTTCATTGCGTAAGTTTGCACAATATCTGACGCGCCCATCCGCCGTTTCATGTGTCACAGCCGTGGAGTGGACCACCAGCCTAACCACATTCCGTTGGAAACTGCGAATGTTTTGGTGAACAACGTTGTAATCGAGTTGACGTTTTCATGAGGAGGGCGTGGGCGATCACATTTATTCTGAGAAAATCCCATTTCAATTTTCCATTGCGGTCTCGTGATTTATTTGAGATGGTCGGACGTGGTTAACATATTTGGCAATGATGCTCAAGCCCCTGATCATTATCGAAACTCAAATCAAATGCAAAACACAGTGTGCTGGAACTTGTTGGGCACTTTTAAGCCAAGAGAATTCCACTGACCTTATATACTTTCTCGAATGGATGCAAACCTGGATAAGGAGATCAATGGAGTAAGACCCGGGAGAATTAATGATTTGTGATTTTAATAGTATGGAAATATTTGATGAAGATTACATTTTTCAAATAACATTTGCACTCCTTTCCGGTTCGAGATTTGATCTTGTATACGATTGGTCAAGCCCACGTGGATTCTCGTCCTTTCGTCTGAGCCTCGCAGCCAAGAATGGGAATAGGAGATCAGGGTTCATTTCAGCAGACTCTTCTTTGAAGAAAAACCGTAGAATATGGCTCGCGGCATAGCCCAGAATAACTGACGTCAGACAACCCAGTGGACAGTACCACATGTACGAGATTCGATACAGATAAAAGTAGGAACTGTCACCGCTACTCCTGAAATGAAACATTGACGAGGTTGAACGAGTAATCTCCCAGTATCGATGAATGATTAAGTCAAACAATTAACGTTTCAGGGAATATAGGGTATTTTTTTTTTTCTCAAAGAGAAACCTTGATACTCACTGAGCTCTAGTGATGTTAGCTATTGACCAATCGGTAAAATCCGTTGCGTTGCATCCTTCAACCGAAACTGGTAAAGTTGGGGCTGCTGGTTTGGGTTGACCAAATCCGACCCAGAGGCAAAAAGCCAGACTCATTAAGAGTCCTGTGACGCCTCCCCGCTGTGTTGCAGATTTCGTGAGCATACCCAGTGTAAATAGTCCTAGAATTGGCCCGCCAACTACTCCAAAGATCGTCAGAGCAGCCTGGAGAAGTCCACCAAGGTATTCGGCCAGAAAAGCAACGGCTATACATATAAAGCCCACCAGAAATGCCAGGGCCTTACTTATGTAGGCGATTCTGCTTCTGGGGATCTCGATGTTTCTGAAAATGAGGAAAATATTCTGTACGATCGAATTGCAAAATCAGTTTATATGCTTCAGGCGTTTAAAGTCGCAGTATTCTTTTGACATTACCTCCATTTATAAATTGGCTTTATATAATCCTCGAGGATAACTGCCGAGAGGGAATTCAAAGTAGCTGAGATCGTGCTGAGACCAGCGCTGAATATACCGGCTATGAAGAGTCCTGGGATTCCAGGTAAATTCGAAAGCGTATCCATAACGTAAAGCGGTAACAGCTGATCGGACGAAGAAATTCTTCCGGATGTCATAGGGTCGCAGTCATGGTATTTGGAGTAAATTGCGAGGCCAGAATAGCACGTAGCCACTGACATTACTGTAGAGATAGGACAATTCCACCAAAGCGATGTTTGTGCCGCTTTCAAATCCCTGTAGGTTCAAGTGGAATGGTTATTTCTAATTGGTCATTAGGCCTTTACTACACGGGGTGAAAGTGATCTCAATAACGCACACTTACTTGACAGTCAGTAATCTTTGTACTTGAACTTGATTCACGCCGTACAAGGAAAGGTAGGTGAAGAAGCTGCCAATAGTTAGACTCCACCAAGTATGGCGAACCGTTGGATCGATAGAAATGCTTTCACAAAATAAAAAATTCGGTATCATGAAAGTAATGATCATAGTTTAATCACGTTGCCGCAAATATCAGTGGTGCAAACTTACGAGTTTGTAGATATTCGTGATGGTGAAAGTGAATTTTGCAAAATGATTTACCTGCCAAATTCTATCCGGTCGCCAGCCTCCGCGATTCTCCAGATTTCGTCTATTCCTCCGACTTGAATAGCCGCAGTGATAACCACCGTAACAACGGCGACCAGCATCAAGAGACTTTGAAATACGTCGGTTATGAGAATTGCTTTGATTCCACCGAGACTGGAGTAGAACGTGCAAACCAAACCAATTGCTATGATGCTCAACGTCTTGGAAAGACCCGTTGTAGCTTCAAGGGCTAATGCAGGGGCGTAAAGAACTATACCTGTGTAAAGTATAAGCTGAATCGTGAATGCGAAGCTGGCCACTGTCCTGGCAATATTGCCAAACCGTTTTTCCAGATACTGAAAAAAAAGAGAGATGATAATTTGACTTCAAGACCCTTTAGAGCATTTATTTTTCAAGTTTATGAGCAATGGAGTAACGATCATTAGTCACCTCGAAAGCACTTGTAGCTTGCAGCTTGAAGAATACTGGCAAGTAAAGATAGGCTGCAAATGGTGTCGCTATACCATAACCCAAGTTAACTACGGCGTACTGAGTTCCATAGACATACTGTTCAGAGCTAACACCCATGATACTAACAGCCGAAAGAAAAGACACCGCCAAACCTATGGCCACTGGTGCTGCACTCATCGAACGGTTCGCTGTGTAGTATTCCTGAAATAAAAATCATTCAGCCTTTTGAATCTCGAATAGTTTGACGAAACTTCATTCTGTCAAAAAAAAATGATGTCTAATGATTTGATTCATCACTTCTCTAAGTCGATAGTCCAGTAGTCAATAGTTTCGATCTTACGCCCAATTGTGCTGACTGATTTATCAGAACGAGATAACTCGACAATCAAGTATTGTATACGTAACTGCCTTCGTACTCACCTCGACAGTTTTTTGCCGACCTCCGGTAAATCTGTAGTAAATACCGATGCCCGTGCTGATGGTAAGCATCACTGCTATCACCACGTAGTCCCACACCTGTAGAGTCTGGGTCGCCATGTTGTCACTGCGTGTAAACGTCCCCGTGCTATTTCACGTGCGACAGATCAGCGATTGACTACTCAGGAAGAGAACCTGGAACTTTAGGGATTTTTTGTTCGAAATTTAGTAGTCATCTTTACCAGTTATCTCTCGCATGTTCTTCCAATTCTACCCCAGGAGAGTATTTTTGGGAGTAAGACTCTTGCGCCGGAGCACATACGTTATAGTACAACATTCGCTTGAAAATTTCATCATAGTAATCTTTGTCCAAAATTCCAACAGCTTTTATGTTTTACTTGGTTCTTTTGGTCACAGGTTCAAACAACTTGAAATATTTAGCATCAACATCAATAAATTCCCAACATTCCAACTCAGGTATGAGAAAGAAGAATCGCTTTTCCATTCAGTAATTTGCTATAGTGTCAGACTTTGGTCAGTATCAGTATAAACTGAATCTGGCTGACACTCTGTTCGCCTCACATGGAACGGTGCATCCGGTTTCTTTTATATCTGACCAGTCTACTATGATGAAACAAGCTGATTACTTTTTCAGAATAGAGTATTAATTTTGACTTACAGAGCCACGTTCTCCAGCAACAGCACAAGCGAAAATCTCTGCACCTCACAGACTTCAAGAACCGTTAGTGACTTCGATTCGGTGATAAGCGTCAAGGAATGTACTACAGACAGTTTATCAGCACAAATGACATTATTTGTTCCAAACATATCCGGTAGATCACGAGATTAACGCGTACAATGTACGCACGTTGTAATGTTACCTGTCAGATAACGTTGATAAAAATTAGGCTTCAATTACTACAATTAAAACTAGAGGACCAAATGATTGAAGAAGTACTTGCACGTTGATGGATGACTTGGTTATGACTCCACAAAGAGGAATCGACACAAAGGAAACAGATATTGAATTTCACGTGACTGTCGTTTGGAGAATTTTGTACATATCTAACAATAGGTCTGATAAAATGGCAAAACTGCAATTAATTTCGCTGCCTAAGCGAAGAATAAGTTCTACGTACGCTCAGACCGGATGACGTTCTGGTCTTATTTAACTCAACAAATACCATATACCTACCATGCATGGTTTACCTATATGCGATACCTGAGCATATAGGTCTCCAGACCTTAGGTGCAAGTCAAGTATAAGTCTAAGCATAAGTATAAAGAGAGTACTGGACGTAAATACAATTCGAATTTTTCGAGAATGAGTATTTGCAAGCGCAAAACTCATTCTCGTAGGCTCCTTCGACTTAACTTCAATTGACGAGTTGAGCGAATTTAAATGAATGTGCAGAATGTTTCTCAAACTATCTACTCGGGTCAACTGTTGATAAGCTCTGCCCTCATCCAAGGTTGTTTAATTTAAAGAAAGATATATTGAAAGATCCGAAAAATTGCAAACAATGGTCGAATGTCAATGAGCAACGATAGTTGCCAAGTGATGGTTTAAAAATTCACAAGAACTGGTGCTTGGCTGATCTGATATGGTTGACAAAACGTACAATACAATGCGTCTGAGTTGAAAAATTAAATCTGAAATTGAAAAAATAATTAAAATTTAAAAATAAGAAACAATAAGTGAAAGTACTTGAACGAAGACCTCAGGATAATTAATGCCTCGTGTCGGTTCGTCCTGTTTACATGGTCTAACTTGCTGATAAGATGGACTACCGTCCTCGTGTGCTAATAGTCCGCTACTGAAGACATATACGAATGCATGCGGTATTATATGAGCTTGAACTATGATGAATGCAGGTAGTGTAGACGTACGTCACAATTCATTGTCAGAAGTCATGAAGAAAACGATGACGTCAGTGGATGTGATGAAATTTTCGAAAACGAAGGGGGATGAACCTACACATTCCGCACGCGAACGCACCAATCACCATGACAAACCTCTATATTAACCAAGGCCCTTCAAATTTCAGGAGCAAATTTTTGATCTAACAATAAACGAGTCAACACGTTAGAGTAGGGTGGCTGGAATATTTTGGTATCTTCCTTTTTAGTGAAGTTCTCAGATTGTAAGTTCATGTGTAACATTTCAGAGGTAATCGTCTTGGATCCACCAGATTCTTTGTCTTGGACACCACCATGACATTGTCCCAAACTAATGTGTGTTTAGATGTTCCCCATGTATAAAACCAAATGTCAACTCAATCAACAAGAAAACTTAATTCTTTATTGATAAAACAAGGACCACCCATTGGAACACTTGATTTGGCATATGGTGCCCCATTTATACGACTATTCAACGTATATTAAATTTTCACACGCAACATAAGTCACGCTAGTTTGAGAAATGAAGTTACACGAAGGTTAGAATTAGAAAGCTAGTCAATGGAATCCGCAGAAATTAGCGTGTCAACGTAACAACCAATGCGGCATTATTTATGTCAGTATTTCTTTTCAAATGCTACCCTTTAGCGTCGATAAGAACTCAATGAATCTTAATTAATCATTATATCCTAGCTTGCAGAGTTAGGCAAAAAAAAAACATTCATACTTCTCGATCAGTTTGAGCAAAAAACAGCTTCCAAATTATTGTCACCATTGCAATTATTCAGCTAAATAGAATTAGAAAAACCATCGAGTCGTTTTTTGCTCCTATCTTGATAAACGTCACGAGACATTGCATCAGGAATAAAGTGCCTGCGACAATATCTTGCGATACAATTCTCATAACTTCATGGGAAAACATGAGGGATACGATATCTTCGAATCTGATTATCTTATTTGCCCTAAACCGAATAGAAAATATAGTGTGCCGCAAAACTCGTTAGGTTTCCATTAATTCATTTCACTTACCGATACTTCCTCGTGTTGACGCTAGATATAGAAAGTAATGGACAAAGGTATGCAAAAATTCATGGTTCATCGCTGTGTTGGTATCAAAGTTTTTATTAAAGTGTGCATTTTTTCTACGAAATTTCTATTTCTTCGATTCATTGTTTGATTGAATCTTCGAGAGATCGATTCCTCGTGAATTTTCGTTCTTTCTTCTGAGCCTGGAAGCCAAGAATGGGACTAGGAGATCAGGGTTCATTTCCGTGGGCTCTTCTTCGAAGAAGAAACGTAAAATGTAGCTTGCTGCATAACCGAGAATAAACGACGTCACTGAACCCAACGGGCAGTACCACATGTACGAAATTCGGTACAGATAGAAGTAGGAACTGTCGCCGCTACTCCTGAAATGAAACATTGACGATGCTGAACAAGTAATCTTTGAGTATCGATGGATGAGCAATTAAATTGAACTTTCCGAAAAATAGAGTATTTTTTTCAAACAAAAAATTGGATACTCACTGAGCTCTGGTGATGTTGGCTGAGCTTGACCATTTGGCAAAATCCGTTGCGTTGCATCCGTCAACAGAAACTGGTAAAGTTGGAGCAGCTGGTTTTGGCTGGCCAAATCCGACCCAGAGGCAAAAAGCCAGACTCATTAACAGACCGGTGACGGCTCCACGCTGAGTTGCAGATTCGGTAAACATACCAAGCGTAAATAATCCTAGAATTGGTCCACCGACTACCCCAAATATAGTCAAAGCAGCCTGAAGGACTCCACCGAGGTATTGAGCCAAGAAAGCGACTGCTATGCATGAGAGACCCACCAGAAAGGCTAGGGCCTTTCCGACATAGGCGAATCGGTTTACTGGGAACTCTACGGTTCTGGACAGAATAAAAATGCTCTATAATCATGGTGACTGAATTTCACTTTCTTCGAAGAACTTGAGGTATAGTTTTCTACTGAAAGTACCTCCATTTATAAATTGGCTTTATATAATCCTCGAGGATGACTGCCGAGAGGGAATTCAGAGTAGCTGAGATCGTGCTGAGACCAGCGCTAAATATACCAGCTATAAAAAGTCCTGGGATACCAGGAAACTTCGAAAGGGTGTCCATTACGTAAAGTGGCATCAGTTGATCGGCGGATGAGATTCTCCCAGATGTCAGGGGGTCGCAGTTTTGGTATTTGGAGTAAATCGCAAGTCCAGAAAAGCACGTGGTTAATGACATAACGACAGTGATCGGCCAACTCCACCAAAGCGCCTGTTGAGCTGCTTTCAAATTGCTGTGAGTTCAGGCAGAATGAAATTTGCTAATTGGTCATGGAGCCTTTATAATGTTCGGTGAAAGTGATCTCGATACAGTACACTCACTTAATAGTCAGTAATCTCTGCACTTGAACTTGATTTACTCCGTACAAGGATAGGTAGGTGAAGAAACCGCCGCATAGTAGACTCCACCAGGTATGGCGAACCGTTGGATCGATAGAAATGCTTTCACAAAATAAGAGATTTTGAAATCATGGAAGTAATGATCATAGTTCAATTATGTTTTCGCAAGTATCGATGGCGAGATATTAGTGATTGTAAGTGAATTTTGCAGAATGATTTACCTGTCGAATTCTATCCGGTTTCCAGTCTCTGCGATTCTCCAGATTTCGTCTATTCCTCCGAATTCGACAGTCGCGGTGATGATTATCGTAACTACAGCAACCAGCATAAGAAGACTTTGAAATACGTCGGTTATGAGAACAGCTTTGATTCCACCGAGACTGGAGTAGAACGTGCAAACCAAACCGATTGCTATGATGCTTGTTGTCTTGGACAGACCAGTAGTTGCTTCAAGGGCTAAAGCAGGGGCGTAAAGAACTATCCCTGTATAAAGCAAGAGTTGTATAGAGAGCGCGATGCTAGCAACGGTTCTTGCAGTGGTCCCGAAGCGCTTTTCCAGGTACTGAAAGAACGGAGATTAAATTTGAAATTCAAAACGCTGTCGAGTTACATCGTGGGATCTTGATTCTTGTTTCTGTTTTAATTTTTTCGATAAAGATAGTAATGATCATGAGTTACCTCGAAGGCACTTGTAGCTTGTAGCTTGAAGAATACTGGCAAGTAGAGATAGGCTGCAAATGGTGTTGCTATACCATAACCCAGGTTAACTACAGCGTACTGAGTTCCATAGACATAGTTTTCGGAACTAACACCTAGGAGACTAACGGCCGAAAGAAAAGACACCATCAAACCTATTGCCACCGGCGTTGCGCTCATAGAGCGATTTGCTGTGTAGTATTCCTGGAACATAAGTCAGTAAGTTTGATTCGTGGCTAAATCGTTTAGAACTATTCTTTGGGGCAATTGACATCATTTGACATTCGGACGTTGGGTAATATAACCGAGCTAGTTTGCTTAGTTTTCGGTCCACAATAATTCAACCGAACTTTAATATCTCATCTATCTGATTGTCGATACTGACGCAGATTACTATTGATTTTTCAATCTTATAGCCGGTAGCCTAACGAGTCTATGAGTTCACGTCCAGTGTGTCAATTTAGTTATCAAAAGTCAGATAACTCAAGGCACAAGGTATATCGTAGTCACGCTTACACACATAGATACTCGCGTTTGCTTACCTCAGAAGTTTTTTGTCGACCTCCAGTAAATCTGTAGTAAATACCGATACTCGTGCTGATGGTAAGCATCACTGCTATCACCACGTAGTCCCACACCTGCAGAGTCTGGGTTGCCATGTTTTTTACGGTTTCCAAACGTACCTGGCCTCGTCTTTATGCGTTTGACAGCTTCGCTGTAACACCGAATGTTTTTCTTATGGTTATTCCTCGATAATGAATTTTTGATTTTCACGTACACAGTCACTTCAACAACGAACCATAGAGGTTCAAACCTCCATACCTCACGCTTAGCAAACTAGCAGTGAACTTTACCTCGTAAACTATCTCGAAGCAATGTATCAGAGAGACACTTTATCAGCGTGAATCCATTTATTGCATACTTGAGATGTATGTGGTAAGTCGAGCAATAAAGTCACTAAGTTGCTCGTCACACTGTATAACGCTATCTGTCATTCAACGTTGATAACAAAAATTGAAATGTATATTTCAATTACCACAATCAAATTCGAACCGCAAACTGATAGAGGTAAACGATTATAACGTTGGGAATGTTACAAGGTTACCACAATGTTTCGCATAAGAGAATGAAAAACAGCCAGTAAAAAAAAAAATGGTCATTCATCCATTGACGGAGGTGTTAATAGGTACTAACGGCGAGACACGAATGAATTAGGTTTTAAATTTTCTACGACTTTAGTTCAGAAAGTTCTCTGTCCACGATCAGGGAAACGTTGAACCGGCAATTAATCTTGCTACCTAAGCACGATAACGGGGAAGACACGTTATACCGACGCACGTGGTCAGATGATATCCTGATCTCATCTGACTCAACAGAATACCGTCTTCGCACGTTTTCACGTACATATACCGTAGAGCTCTGCGATGTTCTTTCCAATCTTACAACTTGACTGAATTTTGTCTTATACACATATATTCTCGCTTGATATCTTGATCTCAAGTCTGCCTCTACCGTCAAGTTGTGAAATTCTTCATGAGCTAAACCCTGAATTCATTCTCGACGTATAAAATCCATCTTTTTTCCTGAGAAAAGTGAAATCTACTAACTTATTGATTACAAAATTGCTTCACTATAAAACTGACGGGAGTTGATCAATTTTTCCAACTATGATAAGGTAGCAAAATTATTCTGATACATTCGATTCCGATCAATCTTTTCACTCATTCTCAGACATCTATCTTCCTCAGATTATTTATTTGGTGGGAACTGCAAGGATTTCGTCAATTTTTATGGCACTCGGAATATTTCTGAATAATTCACAATGATTTTTTTTATGGACTATAAAAGTTATAGAATATTCTACAGCGACTGCCAACTATTGAATATCATTAGGGCGCAGGTAGCCGAATCTGAATCGCGGAAATTTCAAAACTCGTTACCAGGTTCCTTAAAGTCGATCAGTATTCATAAGATTAGCAGATGTCATTCGACCCTAGCGAAAACAATACAAGATACAATTCACGATGACTTGAATAATTCCAACAAATACTTCGACATATTTACTTGGAATTCCTTCACCTTTCCTGATACAGTTTTACATCTTTGGATTGGCCAGCGCTTGTACTAAACTGTTACGTTTAGTCATGAGAGTTTTTTTTTTTCTTTTTTTTTTTCACTGCTCAATTTCCTAAATTGCACGAAAATGGTACTGCGACGCCTGGCGTCCGCAGAATTGCCCCGATTAGTACTCGCGTTGAGTACCTCGAGCGTTAAATGGTAATGGCATCCGTGTAATCATAGATTATGTAGAAAGATTGTAATCGAGAAATACTGTGGTCGGCGCGTGTCTTAGCTACACGCCGCGATCATCCCATACGCGATAAACCAAAACGACTAGGAAAATTAATTGAGAACGATAACGCGGAGATTCTCATTAACTTAAATCATGTTCTCGTGGAGCTGGTATGTCAAAGAAAAACTTCACTCTCAACGATAACTAATGGAGGATGAAACTGTACCACACTGTTTCGAAAGTAATTCTTACCACAACGACAATTAACTAATGATCGAACTCGTTACTTGTCACGAATATTTCAGTCCTGACTTGAACCAGAAATGACTCCGAATTGAAAAAAAAACTCACTACATCTAAAACTCCAGATTAACTTCAACTTGAATTTGAATGGATGAGAATAGTTGGAAAATATCACAATCAGAAGATCTGAAACTGAACAAGATTATCCAAACCACATGGAAGCGATAAATCAATCACTAGATCAAACTATGTTAACGAGACACGTCCGTACATGAAAAATCAAAAATAGATTTCTAACGATCATGATACAAGTTGGAAATAATACGTCAATCCGGATCAATAGCTGCAGCGTGTGTAGTAGCCAGACGCTGTATGACAAAGCTCTGCTTGACCATTAGCAGTTCGCAACACGTGACGTGTCCTGGTCACTCTGATTGGGTTAATTATTTCACACCATGAGTAGGACGGTCCTAAGCGTGTCAAGTTGGTTGCGATATCAGGCGTACTCTGTTGAAGGTCGTGATAAAACAGAAGAAAAAAAGAGCCTCACCTTGGAAGCTCTTCTTAATTTTCCTGCTGGAATTTATCGTACTGTTTCCTTGTTCGAGACTTTCTTTCTAGTAAAATATACTGAACGAAGAATTTGTCGTAAAATTTTGGAGATAAATTTGAAGTATATTTCCTGTGAGAATTTTTATTTTCTGACACCTATAGTAGTGTCGTCATTTTATAAAATGCCGTGTCACAATAAGTGGATACAACTTGACTAGTCAGCCTAAAGTTGCGTGGAACAGTGCGTTGAGAAGAAATGGAGATACGTATGGGGGATATAGACCGTATGGACAAAACTCCTCGTGCTAAGTTGGCATCGCATTATCGAGCAGCGAACAGGGCGAGCAGTTAGCATAACTTAGCATTAACATAAATATATAAGGAGTTATTGTGATGCAAATGAAATTGGGGGGGGGGGGGGGGGGGAGGGATAAGAGATGTATCTATAAGTCGTATGGGAATGTGACCACGATGAAAGAAGAAAATAAAGGGGTTGACCCGATCGAGTTGATTCCTCGTTGATCATTAATCCTCTTTAACGGACTTAATAACGTCACGTTTCCGGTATTCGGTGGAACGATGATCACACATCATCCTGGTAAACTAAACCCAACCGTGCATCTCCATACTGTCATGGGAACTCGAGGAACATTAAGAAATGGATAGAAATTCGATCTTTATTATTGCCCGAAGCGATTCCGGTATGCATATGTGGGCATCATACGTGAAAAATACCAACGATTTTGTGTGTGTATGTGTGTGTTTATAATTCTACGCTTTCGAGAATTATTACGTTCTAGAATATTCAAATCAAACCAACTCTGAGAATCACATATAAACGGAGGCATGCCAACGCCTTATAACCTACGAGGTGGCTGACTGCACGCCGAGTTCAGCCACACCCCCCTTCAACCTTTGCATAATGCATGTCCAGGACCCGATGGTGTCGCTTATATACTACTCTACTCCAAAGAGAAAGAAGGGACATTGATGCACAATGGGGCATACTGCGTGATGCAAAAGTTACTGGAGTGGCGGCTGAAACCAGCTGAAGATGTGTTACTCTCTCAGAAAGTAAGAAAAGAAGAAACTCAAAGTCCATATATGTCGAAATGAAATTTTTGACCAATCCTCAATCTTTGAGGACTTTGAAGTTCTGTTCGGTCATCAGCAGCTAAATTCAAACTCCACTCTGCGCCTACTGAGAGTAGAGTGGGTCTTTCAAGATACAGTCGCGATTTCAATCTCACTGTGTTCTCCAAGTTTTCTCAAGATATTCCAAACGCTTGACTTGACAAACCATTGGATTTCTATATTGCAGTAGAGATTTCACGGGATAACTTAAGCATTTGTACTTGTATTTTTGTTGTTTTTTTTTCTTCTGACAACCCGGAAGGACTCGAAAGCTCAAGTGTCCACTCAAATCGAACGTATTTTGTGCAAACTGACTTCAACTCCGTGATAATGACTCCTCAGCCGCATTTGGAACGGGTGTAAAAATATCTCTATGGATGGAGAAAATCGCGAGAAGGATTTGTAATCGATGGGACAACGATTAGCTATGAAGAAGGGCAAGATTCGCTTCTGGGTATAGGAAATGAAAGATTCGTTGAGATACGCAGAGGAGCATCTCTGTGGCGCGTGTTACGCAAGTAGATTTTTATACGTACGTGGACAAGTAGAAAGTGTTTTCTTGGCTTGGAGCACATCACCGGCTAGTCGCGAGGGCATGGTTTGCTGTTTCTAGTCCGCTAGATTTATGCAAGTTTCTTTACGCGAGTCTACTTGAGGGGGACACGGAGAAGGACAAAGTAGCTATTTTACTCGGTGTTCACTTTTAATTACGATCACTGCAGGCTCCGCTTCGCTTCTTTTCTCTTCTCTATACCTACCTACCTACCTACCTACCTTCCTACCTACCTACCTATACCTACTCGTGGAAAGTCAACTTGTTCAGTTGCTGCTGCAGTGGCCACATTCCATCCGCTCCAACTCTAATGACTGCGGCTTCGGACGACCAACAGACGCATGCCTTTCAGCTCTTTGGCGCCGTTCTGACCCAAGCCGACGCCGACGCCGACGCTGACGTCGAGGACGACAAGGAGCTCGAGGAGATGGAGAAAACAGGGAATGCATCGAACTACACAAATTTTAACCTCGTTCATGTTTTTACTAACATATGTTGTAATTTTGCTAATGTACATTTTGTTCACTGTGACTTTATGCTGGAACTGGACACACTGGACGATACTGTAAGAGAAAGTGCCCCACGGTTTGCCGAACATACAATCATTACCCTATGGAGCTTGCAGTTCTGTTTTAAACTATTTTCCCGATAAAACGATTATCAGACTGATACTATCTTGAAGAGAATTTCATTGCTACTCCCTAGCATTTCATGGAACACCTTTTTTCACAACATTGAGTGAAGCACAGATGATGAATGTCAAAAAACTGATCTGCAGAATGGTTGGATACCGCAAAGATACATTCCAACTGCTTTTCTCCCGAGTGATAAGATAAGGACGAAAAGAAAAATTGATAAAAACGGAAGTAATTCATTTTCTGCTAATGATCAGCGAGATTAGGGCGGATGTGGGTGAATGTGATGAATCGTTTTCCTCCACGCTGCATTGAACTCGTAGTATGTCATTTACTAACGTGTAATGCAGAAAGGAAGGAGAAAGAATCGAGGTTGGGTATGGCCGATTGTGAGAGGTGAACCTCTGCAGTGAGAGGCGGTAGTATGTTGCGTATAGTACTACCTATATAGAAACCGCCGGACATATCTTTGGCGGGAAAAATCTCTAAGAATGCTACCGTCACGCGGAGTAAATTTCTGGGTAAACTGGATCCAGAGAAACAGCCGAGAAAATAGCAATTCAAAAATAACAAAGCTTTTGAGCGAATATTTCTTTCGATTTATCTTCTCATTTTCAAAAGGAAGAATTTCTCAGTCATTGCGCGGGGCCACATCATCAAAGTGTGCGGAAATTTTTTGGCGAACTTGCGACTCGACGGGTCAGTCGAAGAAGTGAGAATTACGATCGAATATTTGCGGCTTGAATTATTATACTGAAGTATTTTACTCGGTGAGATGAAATGGTGCGGGGTGAGTGCTGCACTTTACAGATCTTCTTATATACATCCAAGCGAAATGGTACAATTTATCAGGGATTTCTCGAGCCGGCTCTTCTACACTCTTTCGCCTAGCAATAAACCACTCCAGGATCTCTCGCTGCAGAATGATAATTGCATTGGAGAAGAAAGGCACGTAGGTATACCTACAAAGTGCTTGCGCCAGCTGGCTTGCAAAAAACATCAGAAAAGTTATACGGATCGGAGTGAACGCGCGGAATTCTACAGACTCGATACTTATTCCTTTTTCAATTTTCCCCATTACAATTTGATATTTTTTTTTGCCAAGTCATGTCCATGAAAATATGACCATTTCCAATCACGAAAATTGTACGAAAATCCTAAGTTCTGTTTCATCTTGATCCTCATGTTCTTCATTCATCCTAATTTCAATTTGAATCCATAGCGTACTCGAAATGATCAGAAATCATTATTTTCATTTTATTTCAATTCATTTTTCAATAATTCAGGGATTTTTTAATGATGTTTCAGTCAGGACGCTAGAGCGTAGCGGCGGCGACATGAAGCATGCAGCATGCGCGGTAGCGGTGTCACAGCTGCGCGGTCCTGCCTTCAACCTCTGGTGTCCGCCAGCCGATACCTTGCCGTACATGCCCTCCCCGGTGATCCTCTCTACTTCGTCGTTGAGGTGAGTGTAAAAAAAAAAAAATTTTTTTTCATTTCATTCTAATCAAATTTTAACACGATTCATTAATTTTCGAAGCAACGTTCAGGTGAATCAAGAACCAAAAAAGACCGAAAGAGACCAAACGAGGGCTGCCTTCTTTCGAACATTTCATGATTCAAAAAGCAATCCACGTTTTTCTATTTTTTTTTTTTATTATCATTTTGAAAAAGATCTGGAAGACAAGAGAATTGCGGTGTTTTTATACGTAGATTATTATATGATTACGGTGGGATCTAGCCTTGTCAAAAAGTCCACCTCTGAAGCACCATTGAAAACTGAAAACAATGTCTCATAATCTTGGCGTCGTTTTTTGCCTACAATTTGAAATGACTCATCCCGGGCAGGAAGCGGCTATAGATTTGTCGTATCTATTATACTAACTGGCAACGGAAGTCCTCAATTTTCGTGAACAAAAAGACGTATAAAAATTGGGGATAAAATACAACAACAAAAAAAAAAAAAAAAAAGAACAAATATTTGAACCGCATGACGCCGTATTACATCGACGAGAAAGATCTTATCGTTCTGTATAGAACCGACATCGGCTGCAGGCGTCACGTGTGAATGCTTAGGGTACAAATGTGTGTGCTACGTGTAAGTGTGTAGTATGGACATGCATGTATATATCTATAGGTATAAATATGTCATCATGTCAGGCGTTTGACGAGACGCAGAGGAATCTATGCGCCGGTGGCTACCGCACGTACAGTGCCAATCTGACGTTTATCAATCATGCGTGCCGTGTCGTCGGTAGCTTCCTTTCGTCATTCCCTTGCGTATGTGTGAAAAAGAATCACACGCTTCTTCCGAGGCGTCGCGACGCTCTCGGTTGTAGAGTTCCGGCACGGCGTTGCAGTCAGACAGACACTCGGTCAAATTTTGTACACATGTACTCGTATATACCTATAGATTATCTATAGTTGCAAACACAGATGATGAGACAGGAAGATCCGTTTTTTTTTTAATTTGAAAATTTTTGTTTTCTTCTTCCTCTTATTAGCTGTGGGATATTGGCTACTGCAAATTTTACAAACCACAAAATTCTAAAGAATATCTACATCATCAATATTCAATATTGCCCACGGCATGGCATTTCTTGGTAATGCTTATACACGGGTTTAGAACACGAATCGACAATATCGTACTCTGATCAAATGAAGAAAAAATGAAAAAATAAATAAATAAATAAAAACAATGATGTGTCCATCATTCGATTCAGCGGGTTACATACGTTTGAATATATACAATACGTATAAGTTTCTCTCGTATCAAATATTCAACTCACAACATACACGCCTACGCTGACTTTGGCAATCGACTAATCTCGTACGCGTAGAAATCGCTTGTAGCTACTACAGGACACAATGGAAAATCCGGTGAGTGAATTGTTGAATTAGAAATCGATAGATCGGTTCGAATTTGGATCAATGAATTTTTCCAATCGAGAGAAACGGGTGGAGAAAAAAGGTGAGGGGGTTTTTAAATGTGAACTTAGTATATAATCGTGATAGGAAACTCGTGACGATTTTGCACACTTCAACTAGCCGATTATAGGGAGCCTAGGCGCACAGGGTCAATTTAAATCACTTTATAAATGCCCTGGATATGGTACAGTATATAAGAGCCTGGAATTTCTAATTACACGCGTAATGAGCTCGTTAACAAGGATCGCTTCTTTTCTTATTCGCCATGCTATGAGCGGAAATTACTATCTGCTCCAGAACGGTGAGAGACTTTAATGGAACGAAGAGCGATGGCGCAGCTCGTTTAGCTATTCACCTTATATATTATAGCTATATTGTACTATCGTTCTTCCTTCTATGCATTTCCCATGATGCACCGGATGTACAATCATAGACGAAAGTTTTTTTTCAAACATCTTTTAGTCCCTGACACAACTTCACGACTATAACCCTTCGAGAAACACATAAAAAAACAAAAAGATGATTCTTCAAGTTGAATTGCTTACAACTAATTCAGCATAGGTTTAACATTAGAAAAAATACAGAGGAATGAGTAACTTTGTTCGATATTGGTAAAAAATGTCTCAATTTACCCTAAGCAAAGCAAAAAACTATGGATTATTTAGATGAGAGTCAAGAAAACTAACTGGCGAGATGTTTAGGTCCCACTACCGGTCAATTAAGGGTTAACAAGTTGTACTCAAAATCGTATAAATTACTTTAAGGGATCAGCACAAAAAGGGTAGGGGTAAGTAACGGAACGGAAAATTTTCAGAGACACGCTTTTTTCTACATTTGAACAATCGAAAGGTACAAAAAAAACTACTATTCAAATTTTTCTATTAACTTTTTGAATTTCAGTCAATTTTTTGATTTGTCTTCCTGACTTCTCTGTGTTTCTTCAGATATCAGTTGATATTGGCATCTTGAACTCGAACTGAAATGATAAACTAGTCCTGTTATATGTAATAAATCTGCTAATAGTCGAACTAGATCGACTGAGAAGAGTTGAAAAATTTTCTGATCCGGAAAAAGAGCTATCCTCACTTGGAGATTGTGTAGTTATATCTCGTGTAATACATTTGCTAAAATTCTTATAGGCATGTCTGAATATTGTGGAAACAGACTGGAACTCGAAAATCCAAATTCCGTGACATGCATGGAAATCTTGACAACCCAATTATTATTGATCTTCGGAATACCAAACCCTGCTTTTTTTAAACCTTGCTACGCCAAGTTACGTGTGAAGAAGACCTGCTATCACCACGAGGCGATGTGTAGGTATATCGTAACGAAAGTTTGTTTTTGTGCCTTACGCAACGAGTAGGATGTAGGTATAGGTGATTGTATAGGTACATACGTATACCTAAAGAACTTATTCAACTCAAGTGGCTGGCGTGAACGATAAATCTTCTATCGTACCCTCCTAGTACCATAAAGCATATATTTCATTTTGAATTCACCCTCTAAGAATCAGTAAATCATCTACAAAAGTCCTTAAGAGATGAAAGTCGTTAAATCGTACCTCGTAGGTTTGTCAGTCCTTAACGACTCGTAAACATACTGCGATCAGAGTTGTATATACCCCAGACGCGACTTTATACGTGTAAATGCAGTAAACGAAGAAATTCTTCAGTAAACATCTAAAAACTCTCACTGTCAATTTCACGACTCGTCGAAAAAAAATTTCCACACCAATTTCACGAAATTTTCATTTCTATTCATAGGAAAGGAAAAAAAAGAAAAAAAAAAAAAATAGAAACAAATCAGCGATTGATTTTTGAGTCTGATTTGAAACAATTATACATCTTAGATATATGTATATGTACCCGTATCATTTCCTCTAACTTACAGTACAGCTGGAAATTATTTCCGAGGTAGATTTCATTGCCAAGGTTTCATCGTAACAAGTTGTGTGCTTATTTGAAATGGTCGGGTTCTTCGCCACGTCGTTATACATAGAGAACTATCACAGCCCACGGAATAGGTAGGTGGAGAGAATAAGGTATGACTATACGGTGTATCCTACCTTCTCACACGATACGATCTACCTAATTATACAGAGGCTCATTTGTACCGACAAATCTGGATTCTACCTCGTCAAGGAAATTCTCCTCCTTTCCCTCAACCTTTAAGGTGCCTTCCACACGCGGATACTAATCATTTCAAATCCGGGCTTAACGGAGCTCTACTTATACACATTGCTTGCACGTCAAAAATTCTTCTGCAATTTTTTTTTTTTTTTTTCTTCATTTTTACCGCCAGTTGTTCGCAGCAGTGGTAATTATATGCGTCTATCTCTTTTTCTTCTTGTTTTCATGGCGATGTAATTATAGAGGTAAGCGAATACGAATACTCGAACTGCAAGTTATAGTTGTATAACTATAACGAATATCTTTTAGATGGCAAATCATGATACAACAACTATATATAAAATTGTCAGAGAAATTTGTGAAGTAATTTTATACAAAATTAAGAAATCGATACCAATTTTTGTTTGTCAATGAAAAATGCGCCTTCCTTTTTTTTACTGAGCCCACGCAATGCATATTTGCAATACTTTGATGTCCAATAAATTTGGAGAATGATGGATCATCCCAAAGTGTGTGAGAGTCCTCAATAAGGAGTGTCCCTGCAGCAGCAGGAGCAGAAGCAGAAGCAGTTTCATCCAGGGGAAAGTAGTTGGAGGCGGGTGTAAAGATACGGAGAGGATAAATTAGTGGCGTAGACTAGAACGAAGAGCGGATAAATTAGAAAAACCGAGAGGAATGTTAGAGATGGTTCGGAATATAAATCTGAAATTAAAGGCTGTTTGGATGGAGATTTTACAGTCCTCGAAGATTTAGTTCGAACAATTTTCGTCGGAATGCGTTGGGAAACTAAAAATATCTAAACGAAAAACTATAAATATGATCTGGAAGATTTTCTCAGGTAAACTACATGGCTACACACTATGAAACGCGTCAACGATTCGTATACACACAGACACATGCGCATAGTGTTTATCAAGTTGAAACGATCCTCCATAACGTATAGTATGGAAAAAATAATAAGTCACGGCGTCAACCAAATTTACTGAGTCAGTTTTTGATATTCATAGGATTCACTAACTTGTACGCTATACCATTTACAAAAAAAGTGATGGAAATTATTCCTCGAAGTTGTGCAAAACGTTGTCATGATCAATGCTCATAAGATTCAAGGCTCACGTGGCCACAATTTTAACCCTCCATAGTCACTGTGGGTCAAATTGACCCACCTTTAAACTTTGTGGCTGAATTTCTGCATGGGGATGGCTTCAGATGGGATTCTGCCTACCACGTACAATGCCTAATACGTTTTGTTTCAACTCCAAAATAGACCCTCTTCAGATGTCAAAATGAATACCTTTTCTGAATCTTCTACTATTTAGCTATTTTTTGGATCAAAGTACAGTATCTTGTGAGTATTACCTTGAAATTTTGTTAAAAGATATTGAAAAATGAGAAAATTATAAATATTTCACTGAAAACGTGCATTTTCTGCACATTCATATCTTCGCGAATTTTTTCAGACACATTGACATTTAATTTTGGTCAAAGTGACTTTTGTCACATATTCTACAATGTTCAAAGTGTGTTCCATAATTTTTTTGAAAAAAATCGAGTGTATACCTTTTGTACGGCAGCCAATTGAAAATCAGACTGATTAATCAGCTGCTATACGTTCGGAGCTTGTTTGATGGATCATCTCAAGTCCTCGGTATTACTGTCATTGGAACAGAGTGCGTAGATCATGATCATCGTGAAACTCAACGTAGAAAAAACATTGCGTGGTAGACATTACGTTACGCACCTGATTTCTTCGAAGTATTGCGAATTTCAATGACGCAGTCACACAAATCATAAAATTTAGGTAGACACGCGGTGATACGGGAATCGATAGAAATATATGTATGATTAGTTAGCATCGCAACGATGGGGGATATTTCGGTATACTATATGTATGCATACGAGATACGAGAGTGAAGCTATCTCGCATATGAAACGCCGTTCTTATTTCATCCTTGGCATGCGGGACGACCGAACGACTGACTCCGTATATTATATACTCGCGGACACCCTTGCCTACGAGGTATCACGATAACGGATACCGATAAACTTTTCTTATCTAGTTTTAGCCGTGTCTCGTCTAATGAAGCCACCCGTTGAATCCTCTCACTTCGAATTCGTTCGTATCTTTACTACTCTCTCGACAAGTCGTTGCATAATAATAAAAAAAAAAATTAACATCCAGGCAGGTACTTATACACTGTTTCTCAAATCATCATCGTGGCACATACGTGTTTGAATTGACCCGGAAATACCATCATGGGTAATCATTAACTGGAATTATAACCATACCTGGTGTCTTCTTCATTTCAACTCTGGCATTGACCCAAATCTAAACTTGATACTAAGTTAAGAAAGGTTGTGCCGAAGAAACTTACCAGTATAAAGTCAAATGTACAGGTTTAGAACAAACTTCGAATGGTCTGGGCTGAACACACTCATACATACCTAAGTATCCAAACTCATTACAGGTGTTAACTATTGGCACCCACGTGTGTCAATGCCCTGCAAGGTGCACAGGTAAACTGAAGCTACTCGATATCGTGTTAAAAATTCAGTTGTGCACTTGTGCATTTTGGTAATACAGGTGTTAATCACCTTTGTTATATATGCTTTTTCACTTTCTTTATCCCAGTCCACCACTTTAATTCGTCCCTTTTCTTCTGCTTACTAAATTTGTCATATTTATCTTTATTTTTTTTGTTCTTTATACTTCAGGCCAAGTCGCGGGTAAAGGAGGTCTACGCTCAAACATGCGTCCTGCTGGGTCAACAGGGCATGTTAGACTGCGAATTGTTTGGCCTGGCTATTCTGTCCGGTAAGTTTTTTTTTACCTTTATTAGATATGGGTATATGTATATGGATGATTTTGGTTGTGGGTTCAGACATTTTTCAGATTGGATCATCCTGGCTTTAACGAATCGAATGATTTAGGTAACTTTAAACAGAGAAGTGGGTTCTCGAACGTTCAATCGCGATCTTGTCCAAGTTTCGACTGCACCAAGATGAACGAAAACGAATTGATCGCTTCTCAGACTTCCCTTCGTCTTTTATTCGCAGTTTGTCAGTTCCCGCCGAATATCGGTGGAATTATATACATACTTGATCTATAAGTTTCTTCTCGTCCTGTACGGCGGCCCAAAGCCGATAGATCGACGGGCAATTGAGCTGGGGGCCTCGGCGGAATTCGTATCAGGTTACGATATGATTTTTCTCATATATTAAATTACTAAAGCTCGCGCAACTCATTACGTATCCCCTTACAAGAGTGGATAAATAAATAAATAAATAAGCTGATCGTATCGATTTTGGCGGACTTCCGAAAATTTTGTTACCCTTTCTGCACGGATTAGGCGAGTATAGTACTCGAGTTTCGTCATCAATATCCGAAAAGTTTTCGAAGGTTCTCAACAAATGTAAAACAAAACAACAAATTATAAAACCAGGAAATTTCATAAGATGGAAATTTCATGAAATTTCAATCTTGATCAGGGTAAGAAATAAAAATGTCAGTCTTCAAAGTAGAAATTTTGAATAATTTTTTGTGATTTTTTTATTTTACTGTCATTGTGATCGTCGCGTTTACTTGAAGGTAACAATCTCGTAAATTTGAATATATCCTGAAAAACGGCACTTTCTATGTCCTGCAGAACCTAGAAATGTCATGGAATTTTATTTCCCAATATTTGTAGTCACCCAGCGAGGAGTTTTGGATGGATTACAAAATTCCAAGAGAAAATCATACTGAAAAAATCAAATCAAATTCGTCAATTTTTCACGCGGGTTTTGCTACCTACATCTCTTGGAGTTGTGGCAACGTATTTAGGTTGGGACGAGGGTTGGGATATGGTTATTTACCAGGATAAAAGATAGCCCAAAGAATAGTCGAAGCAACGCATGTATGCGAAAGATGTTATTGAACTAACATATATATATATAGGTATATATACAACTTGCGGTTCCAAGGATCGTTCATAGTAGTTGTTTTTGCGGAGAGTTGTCTCGGTGCTCGAAAGGCACGTAGGTAGGTATAGATATCGTGGTCGGGAAGGCCTGAGGCCCGCAACAAGCTGCTGCACAAGCGGATTGCCCGGCGGCAAGGAATTCGTGAACCTCGAAGGGCAATACTCTTTATCGCTACGTGCGCGCGGGCTCGCGATGCAGGTTTAAATGACACAATATTGTCCCCCGTTTTATAAAGGTTCGGATAAATTCTTTGCATAATTTACTGCAACCATCGCCCAGGGTTACTCCCGTATACTATTTCATCGTCGCGTATTCCAAGTCTGAAGTATTTAAATTTAAACCATGAATTTCGAGAGGGTGACGGTCCCCAGGACGAGCTGCCCCCGCGAGAGTGAGGGCGGTCAGAATTGCATAAACATTAAACAAGTCTGAAACTCTCTTGACTAATCTTGAGGTCTTTCTGCATACCGTTGGGGCGCACCGCCTCCCTCTGCGGCTCCCCTCTCTCCCTTTATCCCTCTCTCTTTTCTCCTTCCCCTACCCGCTACCCCTCATTCCTGGGCCCTCTCTCCCCTCCCCCCCCTCTCTCCCTCTCATTCCCTTCCGCGGGCCCCGTTCTCCCCCTTCTTCGGGACGGGGCCTGAGCCGGTCCAACTGGTCCTCCTCCCCCTCCCCAAGATCTGTTGGGCCTCCGGGGCCCCCTTCCAACATTCCAGAGGGCCCCATCACGGGCCCCGGCTGGGCTGGCGGGTTTTGAGGCGCGCGAGGCATGGCGCGACCGGAAAAAGAGTTTAAAAAAAGAAAGAAAAAATAAAATAAAATAAAAAAAAAAACGAGTGGAGAGAGAAAAAGAAAGAGACAGATGGAAAGAAAGAAAGAGAAATATGAAAAAAAAAGAAACGCCAGCAGAAAAACCAGAACAAGTACAAAAAGCAGCTCTCACACCCCTGGAAACGTCGACGGTGCTGCTGCTGTTACTCTTCTGTGTTATTTTTTTTTGTTTGTTTGTATTTTTTGTTTTCATTTTCTTTCGTCTGTCTTTCTCTCATATTCCCGCGTGACTCTTTCCACCTTTTTTCTTATTTTATAAATATTTTTTATATTATTTTTACTTTTTGTTTGTTGTTGTTTTCGTTCCAAGTTTTTATTCGTACTTTTCTTTCTCGTACTCTGCGGACACGAGCCGAAATCACTCCACGGTTACTCATGATTTCCCATTTCTTTTCTCGATGTTAATTCCGTTCGTTAATTTGATGCAGAATTCGATTTGCAAAATATTCGGTCTCATGAGATTATCGCAAGAAAATATACGTCGGAAAGTGCGAACTTTATTATATTGTTTGAAATACGAATGGTCGCCAATTTTTTCCACCTATTATGATACATGTTTTATATATGCGTATATACTATCAGATTATGTATTATGCGGAGAGAGAGAGAGAGAGAGATTCAATGATGTGGGGGATAATATTATAACTGATCGTGTACGATGGAGGAAATTTGACGTGAAATTGATTTGGTTCTTCGAATCGAACGAAACGTATGACGCTTCCGTAACACTTGTTGACGAAGGTGCCAATTACGTCTTCTATCCTTTTCTGTACCTACGGGGTTCAGACCAGCGCTGAGCCAACGATCGCGGCCCGGTGTTGGGTCGATCGGAATATCGTCTACCCGGTTATATACGATTGGTACAAGATATTTCTAAATCATAATAATACCTACGCGTATCACGGGATGTTGTTTCGGAGTAACCACCACCACCATCACCACTACCACCACCATCACCACTACCACCACCATCACCACTACCACCACCATCACCATCACAATTACCGCCACAAGGTCCACGGGGACTCCATAATCGCAGAAGCGAATCGAGACGAGATCCAATTTCTTTTGGTAACGTTTCACGATGGTCCGTGATTCGTATCACGAAAATTAGAGAACGCAATCACGCGGACGTGTGGCGAGAGTAATTTATATTAAACGTCAAATCTCGAAGGCGATAACGCGAAACGCACGCGCGTACCAGACCAGAATTCGAGGAGGACCAGCTCTTTCTATACATACGCAACATACCTGTATATACTACGTATAAGTATACACACCATACAGTCGAACCAACGGAGAAAGAAGATACTCACTCGTGTATATGGGGAAAAATAAAAGAACAGAGATTGGACGGGCTTTCAAACATGTGACAGAGAGAGAGAGCGAGATAACCGAGAGAGATAAGGGGCGAAACAGAGAAAGATACTGCCGGTGAGGGCCCCACGGGTAAGACGGTAGCCCGGTGATTTGTATAAGCCCCCTCGAGCCCCGCGCTACTCTTGAGAGGCCCTATATACAGCCCTCGCCGCGGCAGCAGCTTCGGGCCCAGGAATGCGGGGGAAGGGTTACCCGCCTGTTGGGGTGGGGCGCGGCGGGGAGGAATACGGGCCCAGCAGGCAGGTCCAGCGTGGATGCCCCGACGGAGCCACGCTGCGCGGCAGGGGCGCACCCAGGATCTCTCTTTCGTTTAGCTAGTCGACGTCGACTATAGGGCCCCTGTTATATACCAGGTACCAGGTACCGCAGGGACCAGGGACTCTCCCCCACGCCTTCGGCCGGAGGTATTTCGAGCCCGTTTTATACCGGGCCCAAATTAACCCCTACGCCACTTTCAGCGTTCCACTTTGACCGATCCTTAATTCCAGTCATTCAATTTGTGAATACGGCAAGTTTCGAATTCTGTTACAAGTCCAACCTCAAAGCCAATACCTTGGCGTAGGTATATATTTCTGTATAGGGAGGTCATCCCTCTCTTCGAGTAATTATTTTTCTTTCTGTCCTTCTTTCCTTTCGTTTTATTTTTTTGTTTTGTTATTCATCTTCGCGTTATCTCAATCTCTATATCTTCTCACCGTTATACTTCGGACAGATTTACAAGTTTCTTGTAATTTTTTTTTTATCTTTTGCATGACGATCAAAGGATATCGACTTTGCCTGTACATAGTTAGAGGTACAAGTAAAAAAGTGTATCGTGAATAAAAGTGCATACGTCGACGATGAATATTTGGCGTAGGGTAATTCTTGGAATATTGAACCAATCTGTACCTATAACTCTAATTTATCCCTCAACGTATATATCTTTGAGTGATGATCGTATTGCAAATGCGATTAGAAGATTAGCATACCCGTAGAAGATAGTCGATGAAATGAATAACATTTTAGACGGTGACGTAAATATATATATACAGTGAGAAGGGAACGAAACGGAACGGAACGGAATGAATGATCCATTCATTCATGAAGCGAGTAAATGGCGTTTTGTAAAGGAAAGTCGCGCGATCGCTCGTTGATTTATAATACGCGATCGCTAATGAAGGCGCACGCCGCTGTTGCTGATGCTGATGCTGATGCTGCTGATGCTGCTGCTGCTGCACATGCACCGGGACCGCGTTCATACCATACCGAGACGAACATGGTCTAACATGGACATGATACAGATGCGCGACGTGATAAAGTGAGGATAGGAACCGATGTATCGGTGGGTAGCAGCTGGCGGCTGGCGGCTAACGGCTGGCGGCCCTGCAACCCGCGTCTCTGCTTCAGCCCCAGCCAAAGCCACAGCCTCAGCCTTCTCTGCTGCTGCTGCTGCTGCTGCTCCTGCTGCTGATGTATATAACGTGTTTTGTTTCTTGGAACAATTTGATCGGGATGAAATATGCGATGAGCTCCGGATAGAGGCCCCCCCTCCCTCACGTTTCACCCCCGTTCCTCACCCCATCTTATTTTGCCCTCTTACCCCCTTCCCCCCAACCCTGGAGGGCCTTACGGCCCCATGGTGGCGATAGAGGAAGAGAGAGCGGAGCGTTTTCCCCCCACATCTGCCTTGCCTGAATGCCCAGAAGTCCATCTATCTTCTGCGTAATGCAACGTAAGGCAGTCTATAAGTAACGCATGTACCTCTTTGATACACAATGAATATTCAGGTGCGCGCTTCGCCGTTGTACAACTCGAGTTAAAACGGCCTCTCGTATGTATGTGAGATGTATGTATGTTTGGGGCATTTGTATATATCCAACGTTCTTCAGGAAATGGATGGAAAAGGACGAGAACGATTGTCGTAGATGTATGTACGACTATGTTTCAGCTATACTTCGCTTATATCATCCATATGAGAAAAAAACCCGGTCTCATTTCGTGTCATGATCCAGTCATTATGGTGAAGTTGATCGTTCGAATGGTCTACACTTTCTACACCTTTGCATTTCTCCCTAGAATTTTGCACCCCATATTCACCAGGTGTAGATGGTTTGACCAGCATGAACAAGTCACACCATTATACACCTTGCCTCTTCACCTTTGATCAGATCACTGCAAATATTCCTAATCTGGATTCTCATCTTGGATAGAATATAAAATTTTCCATAGATCTGTTGAAGGGTTTGGTTGGTTCGAGCGGTAGGTAAAGTCGAGTTGGTTATTCCGTGGGTTGACGACGATGGCCGATGATGGTCCAGTGGCCAATGGTCAGTTGTGGTAGGATTCCTCATTCGTCGTGGTCGACGCGAATGCCTCGAGCGCTATGGGTCCACGGGCGCGTCATCTCGACGGTGGAGTCGCATTCCTTCGGGAGACGTGGGTGCACTCGATCTGTTCACCCGCCAGAGTCCGTAGGTTCTTCTCCCACGTGAGGCTGTGCGCGGCGGTCCTCTCCACCCACCGCAGGTGGTGTAGGATTACGTTCTCCAATCACCCGGACCAGAACCATGATCATCAGACCCAAAGCCCAAAGCCCAAAGCCTGAAGAACAGGCGTTAATTTTTGCTTTGCTATTTTTATTTATTTTTTTTCAACGGAGATAAAGTCGAGGAATTCTCTCAAGTCTGGACCATAGAGACGAGGAGTTCTGATCTCTTTCTATGAATTATTGTCTCTTTCTCTGATCCAGTGGTCAAACTGATGCATCTCTGATCCTACAACGTATACCAAGATCTCGAACGATCGAGATTAAATGACATGGACCAGTACCTATCTACCTACCTACCTACCTACCTACTATACACAAATTGGTACATGTACCTCAAATCTCTCCATTTATCTGCGCTAGCGGTTCTCCACCGTGTGTTACATTAAGTTCGCCTTACGGTTCTGAGATCCTTGTCATTCGTCCCGTGGTCGTTTCGAATCAAATCATTCAAGGTATCCTTAATGTAGTTGACCGGTGTAAGAAGTCTTGGGTAAAATGTATCCTTTAATTTATGTCGAGAATTTCGAAGATTTCGAGATGTGATTTGAAATTGTTCTCATTTCTTTGGGATTTTACAAGAAAATCCTCTTTTTTTCCTGTTTTCATCTCTACCGATGTTTCGATCATCGCAAAATTTGTAACAGTGCAAACTTCACACACACACAATTTTCAGAATTTAGATTTTTCCAAAGTCCTGATATGGACTGATATGAGAAATTATACATTTCTTGATCATTTCGGAAATCTTTGAAGCTGAAGGGTTTCCGTTTATGGCACAAGTACAGTACCAATTGAAGGAATCGTTTTTGACAGATCGGAAATTGGCTGTACCGCGATTTGAATTTTTTTTTTTTTCACTCGACTCGAGCCCGGTATCTTGAGGTCCGACGACTCCTAGACGTCGAGGATTCGCTTCGGTCAAGCCGATAGCCCCTGAGGGCGTCGGGGCACGTCGATTGGCGGCAAGTTGGCGGATTTAGCTACCGCGGCAAAATGGAATGGCCCTTCGGCGACGAGGTAATTTCGTATTTCCTACAAAGTTTCGAGATTTATATTCTGGCACGGGGGTTGATGGTTGATGGCTTAAAAATTTCTCCGTCAAACTACCAAACGAAATGAAATAAAACGGATAAAAGAATTTCTCTATACCTATAGGAATGGATACTCTTCTTTCGTCTTCTTCTTATTTCTCACACACGTGAACGTATCCATTTCTACTCACACCATACACCATCATGTGTACGTGTTATTCCATAGGGCTGAAGGAAAGCCCAATTATGTCAATCTCATGGGATTCCTCATATCCCACGAAACGATTATCTTTCAAGGTTGGTAAACTCACGTGGTTGGATCCTAGAAGGGACTGTATATATACTACGGGAAGACCTTCCATCACACACGCGTGTATCTTTACGATATACATCATATATACAAGTGTGTATATCTATATTCACATTTATGTACGTATATGTATAGCTGTGGTGCTCGTGAAGGGCGGGTTTTTACATAAAGCCACCACGGACAGCTAGTTTCACTGTAGCCAGTAATCACGCAAGATTATGGGTCTAATTATAGTTACGCTGCATTGTTTCCTTCTGAGAAACGAGAAACTTTACTTGGGTCTCTTTCTCATAGTTTTTGTCACGAAATATCGTCCTTATATATACCCCGCGGTGTATAGGTATTATACGTACATAGAAATAAAGCAAAACCCCAAAGGGTCGAGAGGACCAGAAACTGTTCAACATCGCGTTCGTGATTCATTCAAAAACTTCCCATAATAAATAATGGTATTTATTTCCGCCATAAAGGTCACAACATTTCTCCAACTACCCGAATTTGCAGTCAAGTGCCAACTCTTGTACGAATTCTATCCCGACTCGGACCCATCGCTACTGTATCCTCCGCATTATATGTACCTCTACGAACTGGTCTCTCAGTTTGCTCTCGATCTCTCCTTCTCTTTCTCTCTCTTTTTCTTTCTCGAAAGTTCTAATGTTAGGGCTGCTAGTGGAGAGGACTGTGGCAAGCCCAGTAGCCGGGCTGCTGCTGCTGCCACCCTTTTTCCAACCTCTTGCCCTCGCGGTCCCTGCAGCGCGACAGGCAGGTGTGTCTGTTGGACGGTCGTACCTTTCGACCGTTCCAACCGTTCGCGACCTCACGAAAAAAAAGACCGAAATGAACCAAAGTGAATTGCTTATACGAAGTACAAGACCGTTTCGCTCCTATACTATGACAAGTCCTCGCTTTTGCCGCCCTGGCTCCGCCTAAAGGGTCCACAACTCCCAGACGAAATTCTCATCGCCTCTTATATATATATATATATATATATATATATGTAGAAAGTATATATATATATATATATATGTAGAAAGTATACCTCGTAAGGTGTGGAGGAGTTTCCCGAAGGACCTTCGAAGGTGACTCGAAATCTTACGAAAGTTTGGGTCTGAGTCTGAGTCTGGGTCTAGGTTTAGGGCCCATTCCGAGGACGACACGTGAGCGGATGTACCGGCGGGCCCCTGGCACTACCACGTGGCTGTCTGTGAGTCGAGTCGACTTGAGTCAAGTCAAGTCAACTCAACTCAACTCAAGTCAAGTCTCAAGGTATAGTATATAAGGTTGCGTGTGCCGGTTAGGCGCGAGCGAGGGAACGAATGGATGGACGGACCGAGTTCGAGGATTAAAAGAAGTTGAAGAAGAAAAAAGAAAAAAAAATGTAAATAAAGATAAAAAGAAAGAAAGAAAAAAAAAAAGGAAATGACTAAAAGGAAAAAGGAAGAAGAGAGGAGAACGCGAGAGGATGGAAAAAGGCAAAAACTCAGCCAGACGCGCGAGACAAAATCTCAACCAACCCAACCAACCAACCTTCCGAGGTCCTTTCAAGGTCCCTCGTCACCGCGACTAACCGATTTTATTACAAGCTCGCTCGCTCAACCCAAACTCACACCATGGACTGCGATCTTGAATTCTTCTTTCGACTTATCAAACCAGCCTCGGATATAATTCATATCGAAATATATATCGTGAGGCGAAAAGTTCTTGGAAATATTTCTATATTTCAGGAATCGGTTGCTTTAAAAATAACAAATTACGGTATATAATTGCCCGGGTTGAGTAAGAGTTAGTAAGCTTACTTTGGTGATCTCATAAACAATGAGGTTGAAGTTCGTAACGTTAACGCAACAAAATGATTGGAAGAAAATTCTTCAATTCGTGGCTTGAACGGTTCCAAAACAGCAAATTGAAAGGATAATTTTTCGAATTGAGTACAACACGCCTACCTCGTCCATTTGGCAATTCTAAGTCAATATTTGAGTCATGAACGTCAATAGTGAATTTTTGCCAAAAATTTTGTTACATTAACGTCACGAATTTCAACTATTCATCTCAAACAACGTCATGAGGTACCTTCTGCACTTATCCACGGATTTAAAAATCGTGTGGGGCAATAGTTGAACTGGGAAATTGGAACTTTGGTATATCCTTTCCGAGATGGACTCGCGCACGCGAGGCTCATATACGAGTATACGCGAGATCCGATTCACCTTCACGTACCTACCTATGCATTATACATAGGTAGACATAGGTATACATACGTATATTACATATGTAAGTACGTAGACGGGGATACACGAGTTATAGATATAGATGGGTTGCGAGGCTCACGCACCTGTATGCGTAGGTACGTACGTAGGTACGTCTAGAACGGCGTATCCTACGTATATAGTAGGTAGGTACATACCTACAACGTATAGCGAGAGGCGCAAGGTTGGGCATGGACGGGAGGGTCGCGGGGTTCGCAGCCTGCGGGCAACATTCCCCGGTAATGGTTGGGTTCTACCTCGGGTAACACAGGTGCTTTCCGCCGCGGACGAAACGGGCGGACGCGTAACTCTGGCCAAACCTAGAGACGGATTTGAGTCACGTTCGAAATCGAACAAGGCAATTTTTGACTTGAGTCATTTCATGTTATGAATTCCAACTTTACTTATTCATTCATCTATCTGTTCGATAATTTTTTATCAACATTGAAGTGCTTTTTAACACTTTGTGGCCACGCCTCTGTAGAATAACCGTTGATGGTCAGACTGGGTAAAATTTACCCAGCCAAGTTTCAAACGGTTGTTGTGTGAAAACTATCAATCCGATCGGGATCGGAAAAATACTGAAAATACTTTAAACATTCTCAAACATGTGTGAGAAATTGTTGTGTAAAAATTCAAATCACATGTTCAAAAAAAAAAATCGTAAATAGGTAAATTTGTCAAAAAATACACCTTTTCACTTAAAAATTCATAACTTCTTGAATTTTTTATATTTTCGAGTCAAATTTCAACTGGAATACTCGTCAGATATGGTACTTTTAGGAAAAAATTTAGCGATATAGTACACGTTTGAAAACAGGTATTCATTTGGACATGTGAAGAGATTCATCTGGAAGACATGAGTGCGACAAATGCCCCTTTTGCTAAAACAATCGTAACCGATGCATTTGTTAAATATTTATTCACCCAAAGTGAGGCCTGGGTAAAATTTACCCATGGTGGCCACGAAGGGTTAAAAAAAAACTATGTACGTTCAACGTTTCAATTCTCAGATCAATTCTCGAGTCAATTCATACAGTTTTGAAGATGAATAAAAAAGGATTGTGGGACATTCAAAAATGTGATATCGTCGGGTATCGTTTATATCTTTCGCTACTCCGAACGCAAACATTCCATATTTTCTGTTGCTGTATGTAAACGAACGTTGTTTACGGACACGGTTAAATCAAACGAACATACATGATAGTCCGCTCGCTGCTGTGAAAGATTTTTTTAAATCAAATCAACGGGACCGGTGCGTGTAGGTACGAATTTAGTAGAAACAATCCACGCTTGTCGTACGTGGATTTGTTGTTGAGATTAAGTCGTCAAACGAAAGTAAAATTGTCTTTATGGACAATTATACTTACACACATATGATACACACGGTAGAAGCAAATACCAGATTACTGCTTTACCCTATACCTACCTACATGTGGACCTTCTGGTTTTGACAAAAAGTTCTGAAAAACAAAAGAATAATAATAAAACGGCAAACAATACATTCTACTCACGTAATTGTAATTCGAGATCAACGATTTCAGTACGTGACCGCGTAGGTGCATTTTTATGTACCGGAGAATTGATATGCGATCTCTGTGTATGCATGGAGACATTTTAACCGTACCTATCACGTATGGAATGAATTCGTAGGTTTTATGAAAAAAAAAGGATACTTATACCGAGATTTCCGTTCAAAATTTATGAAAATGTATATATGTGGTGTAATTAAAATCCACTAGGGTAAGTGTATCAGTTGCTGACCCTGTCCCAATTATTCACTTTTTTCAATGATTCCTCCTTATCCGTGAACTCTAAAATTACCGAAAAATCAATTCGTATTCACCTAGTCTCTAGCAACTGTAACGGAAACATTCAGAATTCGTATCATCGATTTAAAATTCAAGAAAATATAAGGGTCAGTAATTGGTACACTGACCTTATATCAATTTTCGAACTTGTTTATCAAATTTCATATAAGAAATGAAAAATTGAATAGATTCGTATTCGAATTGCGAAACAATTGTTGAATTCTAAATCAAGATGAATTGAATTTTTGAATTCCAATTAGCTATGTAATCTTCAATGATCGCGAGGTCGCGAAATTTCGAACTTCTGGACGTTTATTTGAATTGAATCACCAAGGTTTGTGAAATTCGTCAATTTTTGACACTGATGAAGCGACTAAAACATGCGATATCATGATATAACACGAAGTCTATATTCTTTTACTTTGCTTCAGAGGTAGAGGAAAAGTTTCATAGAGTCTGTCGTGGATCGAATGAGCGAGTCGAAATGATTTTTTTTTTTTTCTCGTTTTTTATCTTCTCTCGATTCCTCGCCTTGTAAAGGTCTAAGCCACTCGATCTTTTGGCATTCGTGATCTTAATAGAATGAAATCAATTCACAAACCCTGGTAGCTCTACCGCCAACGCGGCTTACAAATAGCTTCCAAATTGGCTATTCTTCTTTCCTAGTGCGAGCCTGACGGTCGTATCGAGCAGCTGGCGGATAGAAGGATCCCTAAATTCGCCATCTCCTTAAAGGAGACTGTAAAGACGATGCAGCCTCTCTTTCTCTCTCTCTTTTTCTTCATCTCTCTTTCTCTATCTTTCTTCTGGGGCTCAGCTTCCCCCAGATCCCTCCGTCCCTTCCTCATCCCTTTTTCTGCTCGCAAGGAATGCGGTTCACCATCCCGTCGACTTAGGGATTCGACGGCGCAGATCTCGCCGACGATCGAAATATATGCCAAATCCATTTCGTATTCATTTTCGATAGCCAATATGTCATTCCTGCTCGATAATACGCCTGATCTGAGATCCCCTTTCTTGTCTGAGGTTTTTATTTATTCGATCTCTCCTGACTACCTACCTGGCGTCAATTTGAAAGAAAACAGGAAAAAAAGTAACCCATCTCATCTATACGCAAATATATTAGAATAATAAATTTTAGCGATGGACGTGGGTATATTACTTGCGACTTAAATGAGGCATTTCGATTCTTTTCTCAATTATTATTTCCTTTTCTTGATTTAATCTCATATCCGTGAATAATTGATTGAAAACGGAAGGAGGAATTGCTCGTGGCTGATGTAAAAAAGTCATTTATCTCATTAGTCGCAGGGCATATATATATGTATAAGTCTCCGGTGTGTCCATATGTGTCTTTCTTCATCCGTCACATGTAGCCCGGTATCTCGAAGGCCTAAATTTAATATGGTCTAATGAGTGTCAACTCAATTTGTCTGGTGTCGATAGGCTGCGTTTAATTCATCATGTTATGTCTGGTCGCGAACGGATATCGTCAATCGCGTCTGTCCAGTTTCATGATAATTTCGTCTAGCCAACGACTAGACACACCTCGTGTATTGTCAACGTTAATCTTTACTCTTCTGGATCATTATAATATATGACTCAAGTCATTCTTGGCCAGTTCTCGATTATATGAATTCAGAATTACGTATAGGCTATCACGACATTAGCTCCAAACTCTATTCACGTCAGTATGATGTGATTGATTTTATCGATCAATCGATTCACTTTTCACGGAGAAGCATCTCTCTCGAATTTTTTCGAAGATATTTCCTCCATGGCTGTTAATTCGTGATTGAGAATGGAAAAAGCTGGTTTTTTGTTGAAAAATGAAGTTTGATTGAGAAGATCACTGCAGTGTTTTGTACGAGGTACGAATTTAGTTGATTCATTGCATCGACGGGGTACTGTTTAGGGTATTGCAACGCCAATTTCGCCGAGGTAGATCTTTGGGTATCATCCATGCCATCCCTGTATGGCAACGCCCGGTTCAAGTTGAAAACACGTCGCCTTGTCGTACGTGTCGTAGGGTTTGCCCAAGTAGGACTCGTGTGGGCAGGACAGGTTTTAGGGCCCTCTCATTCACGAGCAACTTGCGCGGGCGCACGCGCGCGTCCACATCTCTTTCATTGTTTCTTGGTCGTTTAGGGGTATCGGTATTTCGGCCCATCAGTCCTGTTGCAAAAAAAGAAGTCGAGTTACACGAAGAAGAATGAAGGAGGGCACGTATATCCTCAAGACCAGCACAAGCCTTGAGTTTGTGCGCTCTTGATGCTCCTACCGTTGCAGTTGCAGTTGCAGTTGCTGCTGTTCCTGCAGTCAACCAAACCGAAAGGGAGCAAGTTTTACTTAAGAGGACAGACGATCCTGACGTACTTCTTCACGAATCTTTCAGGTTTTACCGAATCCTTTATAGCTGTTGAGAGAGAAAGTCTAAAAATAGGTTGACGATACACCACCAGACGATCAAGGGATTTTAGTTTGATTTATATTTTTACTTTAGAGACATCAGATAGATTTTTGGACTTTCTGAGTTTTTAACTTCCGGATCTTTTAGCTGTCTGAATTCAAACTTCCGAAATTTGCAACTTCTGAACCCTAACGTTTCTAGAAACTCATAATCGCGTCTCACATAAATTCAGAATTTTGACCGTTTTCGCAAATTTTTCGATCCTTTAAACGAAATTATCAAAGCGAAATTGCTGGATCAAAAGACACGAATTCGCAATTCAAGTTTGACCATTTCTGATATCTATGTCAGCATACTAACTAAGACCGAGTCGACAATAGAGAGAAAAATAAAAGAAGAAAAAAAAAAGAAGTTGAATGCTCTCATGCCATTAGACACGGAGTATATAGATTCGCAGGTAAAACCAGTGAATTTTTATGTACACGTATACCTATGTACTTGCATAAGTTTCTTTCTTTTTGTTTTTCTTCTTCTTTTTCTTATATACGAACGGGTAAGTGAAACGCGTTTTCTGTGCAACTTAGCGAGTGTAGAGTGTAACGAGATCGCGTTCCATTCATTCTCGAGTAAAGATGGCGCCATTACGGAACTGCACTGCAGGCTCGAAGAATTCTGAATCGAGCCCAGCCGTAACAATTTGTGGGAAATGCAGGCCGCTCCGCGGTATTTCTTGATTGTGCCAGCAATTTTGCAATTAAACTTTATTTAATGGTACCGTTTAACATTTTATATCGGGTACTGGCGTCTGAGAGTGAAAGGACTTCTTATTTTACTACCTGCGCTATATATATACTGCCTAAGAACTTACGTTATTATATATACCGGATACTTGATACTTGAACCGCCCTTTTTTTTCAACCTGCAGTCTATAACATCACGGCACTCGTCCTTACAAGGCAAAATTAATAACTGAAAGCTAATATTCTCGGATATATACAGATTCGATTATCCATCAATAATCTATTCATGTCAATTACCGATGAAAATTATAACAATTTTGTCTTTTTTAACCAATTTTACAGACGGCGAGTATCTCTTCGTGGACCCCGAGAGTAAACTGAGCAAATACGCACCCAAGAATTGGCGAAGCTCTCACACATACGTAAGTACATTTTCATCATCATTTCAGCAATTTTTTTTTAATACTGTTATGTACTCTGACTATTCTCTACGATTTCTATAATTTTCTGTGTATTTGTATTTCTTACAAAATCGTGCAGATCGAAAGTTTAGTAGCAGGGGGATTGAGGGGGTATGAGCAATACGGTTTTATGAATGAAATGGAGTTTCCTATAAACGATGATCGGTTGAGGGAACATGTCGCCCGGTGGGAGTAAGAGAGTGAACGGAGGGTGGGGTGGGTACCGGGTAAATAACGTAATTAAAATCGAATAATATTAAAAAATGATGAAAGAAAACGAAGTGACGGGGCCCCATAAAATTAGCATTTCTCCCCACGGGTGCAATGGCTCCTACGGCTGCCAGTCAGCCTGTTAAAAAGCCCTCCTCTGCAGCACACCCAGACTCGCGTCTCTCAGTGCTCTGGGTCCATGATGCTCTTTCACGTCCACTCAACTCGGTAGCATAGCAGGCTTCTTCGGTTCTTCTCCAGAAGCTCCAGCATCGCCACCTCCACCTTAAGATCCACCTCAAACCATCGAGCACATGCACATATGGTATAGTTGTTGGGGTAACCAACATCTTGCCGTGGCAAGGAACACATTCATATACCTACGGTATCTCCGAATCTGCCCTGCATCAGCCAGCCACTAATGATGGCCCACCAATAACCAATAAATACTCGCTCGGTAATACAGGCTACCGCGCTACGTTCTTATCTCATTTAAACATCTAAAGAAAGAGTTTTTCTCTACAGTATATCCTAATAAAATACCTCCACCACCAACCACTGCCACTGACTGCCCGAGAGCAACTCTTCTCCTTTACTCTTATTCTCTTCTCTTTTCTTTTCTCTTCTCTTCTCTTCTCTTCTCTTCTTTGGCTTTCGACGATCCAATGCTGTTGCTTTTGCTTTTGCTGTGGGTCCCCCTTACTACGTACGGCTACATTTGATTAGTTTACGCTGTAGATCTTCGGGCGTAGATTAGTAGCGGTTCTTCGGCAGCTGCTGCCGTTTATACATTATACTTGTACATGCGTTTATGTATATATACAGGGTGAGGCATTTATACATAGAGACCAGGATGATTTTGACAGTGTCATTGAATTTCTTCTTCAGTCCAGACACTCTAGTACCTCAAACGTCAACTTTGAATTTTGCAGTGGTAGGTACATGGTGCATCTTTTTTCCTGGTTTCGAAAAAGCGTTGATTCTCAAGTCTGAGAGTACTAGTACAGCGATGACTCAAAATTGATGAGCGTCATACTCTTTCGATTACAAAAATCAAAGTTCACCTTCGAATTACCCCCGTGGCTGGACTTGGGACAGAATTTCATGGCCTGATTATCTGCTGCCTAATTCAAAAACTTAATAGTTTTGACGAAAACGAAACCGCTGGATTTCGAATGGGACAGCAGACAGCGTAATTGAATTCCTCACTGATTCCAGACGATCAAGTACCGCAAACGTGGACTTCTGCGCAATGATATGGTGGATCTTTTCTTCCGGATTTCAAAAGAGCGTTGAATTTTAAGTCTAAAATTACTATTTCGACGAATTGCTTCATTCGATTTCAACAATCAAAGAAATCACCCCCATGGTTGGACTTGGTGAATAATTTAATGGCCCGATCTTCTGCCTAATAAAAAAAATCGACGGATTTGACACCAAAAATTCATTTCTTCTATATCTCGTTTCGTTTTTGAGAAGATCGTTTTGGTAGCTGTGAATGCCTCACCCTGTATACAGTTGACTCGGTTGTGAAACGCCATGACCATATAGATATATATAATACACATACAGATAACGTATCATCCCCCCAGAATTATCAGGATAATCAGCATAATTTCCATCGTTCATTCTACGCCAATATAATTTCATGCTCGTATGTTATATATGGGAAGCAGATTAGTCAAACGGTGAGCTTTACAGACATGTTGTAATTGGCTGAACTATAGACGATAAGAAATGAGCGGATAGACAGAGTCGTTTCAAGTTACGACGGTTTAATATTCAGCTACTGTATTCGAGGCAGTTCTGGTTCCTCGTTCGTTATATCGTATAGGTATAGGTAGGTATATACCTCGCTGATGAAGATGATGAATCGGGGACCTCAATCCCCATGCCTTCGGAGTATAGCTAGGGTTTAATTTATGGTAATGAAATATCTATACTTTTGATTGGGTAGCAGCTGGATCTATACATGGATCGTGAATGATTTCTCATACATATAGACATGGTGGCTGTGGAAATGGTGGCTGAAACCGCACATATCCGAAAAATTTCATGGGTTTCTGGTGTCGTTTCATTCCGCGGAATTCGGCTTAAACGGGAATTAACTTTAACGAGGCTGTTCAGTTTCTCTCAGTTTTATTACCCGCCAGAAACTTATATTATAAGCATAAGCCGTGCCCGTTTATATACAGTATTTAACATCTTTTATACCCCTAACCACGTCGTATTCCATATCCGCCTTCGTTCCGTATAATCCTTTATAGTTTTCTTATGAACGAGTCCCCTCTCCATATATACCAGCATATCGGTATACTTATGTGCGCATAGGTATAACCGATATCCTCGTTTTCTGCAATTCACATATCGTATCCTTCTCAGTTCACAGCTCTTTTACGACTTTGAAATTTCTTTGATCCCAGAAAAGACGTTTATCGGCTCATATAGATTTGTCAATTTATTCATTTCTCATATTCATATTCGGGGCATTCCTATAGATATATTTTTAACAAAAAAAAAGTATATGACTGATGAAAAAAAACGTTTTGGGAAAAGTATACTTCCGTTTAAACTGTTTCCAAAACGATCATTTTTTTACTCACGCAGTCCTTTTTGTTGCGACACCTTTGCACCTGATCGACAAGTTGTATTTGTTGATCGATCAGTTCGATGGAACGTATTTCGACTATGTAATTTCAATATCCCACAAGAATATTTGCGAATTTGCGGGGTGAATGATAATGATTGTCGATCCTGACCGTAAAGTACATTTATTTACACACTATGATTATCCTAGTCAAGGATTCCTAGTCATAACCGAGTTTGTGAGAATAAAGTAAATTTTAAAAACGTTTAATTCTTGTCCACGTTAGGTTCGCGCAAGGTATTTAGCCTCTAGCTTTGGTCGTTGCCCAGGAGGTTTATGAGGAACGGGCAATAGTTGGTTCGTTGATTTTAATGTCTAACCTCGCGGGTCCTTGAAATATCAGAGGCTAGAAATATTTCCTCCGCGGTGATTCTGCCCCGAGGCTAAAGGCATTCGTGTACGTAGCCAGCACGTCCTCAACCTTCTTTTGCTCAATCAAACTGAAATTAGTTTCTGGCAATAGCTGTAGATAGATAGGTAGGTAGGTAGGTAGGTAGGTAGGTAGGTGGGTAGGAAGGTACAACATACCTACGTCTACGTTATTTAAGCTTCGAGCTCTATGATGCTGAGGCTCGAGTCCCTCAAGCGGTGAAAAATAATGCTCCTCCGAAATTGGAACTACCTTATGTATTATACATGTTTATTTTACCTATATACGTGTCTAGAAAAGTATAGAATATCTTGCTTTACACAACCGCCAGATATAGTAGTTTCATTTCTTTTTTTTGTTACGTTTTTTTCTTTCTCCAAAAAGACACCTGCAGCTGCTCCAGAATCCTTGCCAGACATTATTCATACATTTTTTTTATCGGCGATAATTATCGATGGAAAATGTCTTTTCTATATTTTTTTTTCCAGCCTGTGTCTCTTTATTATACATTCATTTCAGGATATTATAGCTTTATTTCTGTTATACTAGTTCGTCATCGTGTTATACGGTTACACAGATATAGTATATATGTTTAATCGTATTGAAATTCATTGAAGTAATTTTCTTAGCTAGATGCCATTTCCTCCCGAGGGTAGAAATAATCTTATTTATCATACCCGGTGATAATCTATAGCTATTATGCGTTGTAAAAAGGTAATTTGCAGCCACTAACGACCAGGTGAGCGTGATATTTTCCCAGAGATCTTGGCATTGTCGTAAAAGTCGACGTAAATTCTTAGACTGAAATTAAGAATCTTAGGTTGTAAAATCCCCGCGATGACCACCGGTTGCCGGAAGGATAAACTAAAGTTTCTGAATCGAAATATATTTCTTCGTTTTTCATTGCTGGCTGGTTTACACTTTTCAACAAATATTTTAAAAACCAAGTAAGATGTAAACCGCTAAAATAGTATTTCATTGACCATTTTACTACTAGATACTAAATAAAATTGCGGTTTTTCAATTTCGGTATTTTTTTCCACTCGAATTCGCCTACACGATTCGCTGCTAACTATAATTCTCAGAAATTTCAACCATATGGTTTTGGATTTTTGCGAATGAAATTTCATACATGTGATTAAATGATTGAATATTTATCGTGCTCACGGATATAATGATGGGAAATTAGATGGGTGTAATTGGTTAACCAATAATTGATTTCCATAGAATTGCTGTAAGAAAAAAAAAAAAAAAAAAAAAAAAAATAGGGGGTGGGTGAGAGTAAAAAAAATGAGAATTTGAATTGCGTTTGAGTCGAGGCCCTGAATATCTTTACAAAGACAACTAGACTCCTCCAGGCTCACTTCAAACGGAGGCCATTATTCAAACGGTCTTAACTACTTACGCGCTTGAATCACTGAATAGTCTATTAAAAAAAATTAATGTAAATTGGTTTGAGGGAATCGCCTATGTTGTGAAATAAAAAAAGTATTATAAACGATTTTCAGTCACTTGAAAGCATTTTACTGATTATAGAAACGCATCTTAGAAACGTCAGCACTATTTTCAAGGCATTAACTTTTCTACAGACGTATAGAATATAAGCAGGCGACGTTATATCCAAGGTATCTATAATCCTTATGGCTAACCCATAAGTAGACTTGAGATATTACTTCGAATATCTTTCGATTTAGAAAGCATTTTTTTTCAAATGTATTTCCTGTTTTTTTTTTCCTTTTTTTTTCATTTTTTCTCTCCATGATCGCCGCATATCGTACCATATTATAGCTTGATGCAGCATCTTTCAACGGATAAATCGATCTTAAAAAATCTTAATGCCTCAAATCGTATATAAGTCGTCTCTACCTTCCTTCCATACATATAGCCACATAACGCTGTATCCTTGAACGATAAAAATATATTAAAATTCTTTTCATTTTTACCCACGTTTTCGAACCGCTCTCGTATATGTAACCTATTCGATTAACTTTCGTAACCAAAATACCTAGATACACAGTGACTCAGAATTCGTGATGAACGTTTTACTGAATCGATCCCTGTCGAAATTTAGATCGAAAATGCTCCAGACATTTTCTTTCTCTTCAGTTACGTTCATTTATTAATCCTTTTCAGTTTTCAAAAGCCATGTTAGTGTTATTTATTTTTTTTTCTGTTTTATCGTTTTCCAAATTAGGATCTGAATTTTCTTAGCCATTGTTTAGAACGATTTTTTTCAACTTTTATGAGAAACTATTTTTCCTGATACTCGCGTGACAATTGAAATCGAAATTTTATGAGCTATTTTTTCCGACGTTATTTGCTTTTGTAAATGCTGAAAAAAAATGGGTCCACTTATTCGGCTTTCATTTTCAGAAACTGAGATAAAACCTAGTTTTTCAAAAATATGGTTTAGAAAATTCCCATTTGATTGTCGACAAAGATGAACCCTGGTAAATATTCGCCACGAATTCTGTATCACTCTGTATGTATGAACAAGTATTTCTATATACGGTGTTTGATTGCAGGGTTGATTATTCACTAACGGATTAGTTATCCGATTGGCTTAATTTCTATCTCGCAGACTTATACTTGGCTAGAGAAATAGGAAAGAAAAAAAAAAAAGAACTTTGTTGCCGATTCTCTAATGCGTTACAGGAATAAATTTGAATGATAAATTAAATCGGCGATGTATTCAATACGGGTATAGGTATATGGAATGACGGTTTAATACGACCTCAGTACATGGTACAACATACATACATTACGTCGAGTAGATTAATTCTTTTAATTTGCCGGATGAAATTTGCGAACGATTACGTAATACCCGAAAGCAATCTCGTACTTAAATACTTGAGCCCCTGTCATCGGAGCCAATTATTGTATCTTCGGAGGAATTGAATTTCTCTGGTTTTTGCTTCGTTTCTGGTAGGTATATACCGATAACTGTGAATCGTTTTATAAACACACACACACACACACACACACACGGTAACACACCTGTATTTAGAGGCACGTAAGAGGTAAGCTTTAGTCGATTCTACATAATTCCTATGTGTGCACGAAATGATCCACCATGTAATTAAACCAGTCTGATACATTGTACCTTCAGCGTTAGCGTCAGGCCTCCAGGTAGCTGCGTATCTTGAAGGTAATGGCTGTTCTGCCACCGTTGAATCTTCCCTTGATTTACGATTACGTTTGTTTCTATCAAATTATCATACCATTGCCCTTCTTCCACGCCATGTAAACGAAGACACTGTGTGAAATACCTACATATGTATCTATCTTCTTTCACTAGATGATAGACATACGCAAATACAGCGAATGTGGAAAATTCCCTATGCCAATCATCGAGACATACAACTGACCCAAAAATGTGTGGAAGGAGCTAAATTTGCTATCAAAATACGATTGAAATCCAAATTTGTTTCAACTTCAAGTCAACCTCAGAAAAAAGGTTCGAGTCATTTGATTTCTCGTGAAATAAATTCCCTTTCAAGTCTTGATTCATGACTTATATTCAAAGGTATGAAACATACCTGATATCCCTACTATACATCCCAATCGGGAAACTGATTAGTTTCAATTGAAAGTCATTACTGCTGATCGTGATCAGCTTCAATTCGATACGGAGTTTTATATCTAGCAATAATAATGCATTTTTTGATTGTAATTTATGTTTTCACCTATGAAAAGCCATCTTGAATCGAAATGAGAGAAAAAGAACCCTTCTTATGTTAATCCTTTGATTTCAGGGCCTGGACAGCAGTGGAAGGCCAGCATTCGTACTCTATTTCCGAGTCCAGTATTACGTTGACACTCCGTTACTCTTGAGGTAAGAGTCTGAAATTTTTTATACACTCATTTTTTTAATTCTTTTTCAGAATTATTTTTGCCTCTTTGAATTTTTCAATATACCTGCAAGGAATAAAACTTAGCTTTGTTCGATGCTTTGATGAGATAGTGGCGAGATATGTGCTAGTAGATGAGAGGCCCTGCACTGGTCTCGAAAAATTTCAAAGTAAAAGAATTCGAAGCAGTTCGTGTTCGCCCGAAGCAAGACACCGTTCGCGACTCGCTTCGATAATCGTTCCGAAATTTATGGCGCGCACATAATCAACGGCTCAGCGTTATTAGGTGTCTCTGTGATTTTATTACATTCGTGTATGAATGTAGGATATATGTACATACCAGCCGAAGGCACAACCTGCCTTATTCTTAACGAAATACCATTGCCTCTTAAATGTAGTCCTTGAATTACGTCCCACCTTTTTCTAGATAATCATTTTACCCACCTCTAATATCCTTTCGAGCTAGGACTGCTTTGGGTTCATTTCACTACTCGAAATCGAATTCTTTTTTTCGTCGTTACGGCAGAGTGAGGCATATTTAGGTATAACGATCAGGGCAATTTCATCAGGCACGAAGTAAAGTATCGAGAAATCTTTCAGTCGGAAGCTGCAGCTGAGTTCCGAAGCAGACAATGTCATTGGATTTTTTTCCCGAGTATGGTAAGTGTACCAATTACTGATCCTTCAAGACCTAATTATTGATCCTTATATTTTCTTCAATATTGAATCTGTGATAAAAATTCTGAATGTTACCGTTATACAAATCACTTGCTACAGACTCGGAGAATAAAGATCGATTTTTTTTTTAATCATTCGAGAGCTCACGGATAAAAAGGAATCATTGAAAAGGTCAATAATTGGGACGCGGCCAGTAACTGGTATACACTTATCCTACAGGCGTCGGGGTAGTTCGAAAATTGTCTTCGATTTCTTCAATGGTACGGTGCCATTTTTTTTTCTTTTTGTTTTTTAAGGAATCAAAAGACCGTTCAATTTCGAGTCTGACTGATTCTACTACACCGATGACCCAAAACTGATAGGTGACGTGTGCCAATCCATTGGAAAAATCAAATTTCAGCTCCGAATCACCTCCAAATTATACCTGCAACTTATTTTCGAAACATTTTTCGACATCTCGCTTCGGTTCTGACAAATTCACCTTATAAGCGACTCTATAGAAATGCCTCACCCTGAATACATATATGTATAATTATTGTACATATACGTAAATACTATAGGTAGAATTTTCAATAGACTTTTTTCCTCATACAGATATATGAGTTTTTTTTTTTTACTTTTTTTTTCACTTTTTTTTTCAAGACGTAGTCTCTTGCTATTCCTTCGAGTTGGGCTGAACGGATCGCGAGGCTATATCGTAAAGTTGAGTCTGCGCGTAGCACGGCACCCGGATCCCTACGGCATTTTGGACCGCTTGGTTAATTGGTCCAATTAATTGCCGGTTGAAATATTCCTCGGTGCCACTGTGGGCGATTTGTTACCTTACGAAACTCTGCTTTATATGTATATATATCCGTATAATGTTAGTATACCTGTCTATATGTATATACTTATATTTATATACAGCTACAGGTTGTTGCTTTTCTGTTTTGAACTTTTTTTTCTCATCTTTTTTTCTTTTCGTTTTTTTTTTTTGTTTTTTTTTTTTTCAAAGAACGCGGCTTGTTCTGCGATTAGAAACAGCCGGTAGATTTGGATATATACCGACGTTTATATTCGACTACCGGTAGCCGAACAAGCCATAAGTGTTTGACTGATGCCCTGATAATTAGAAATTATTACATGGCGCGTGATAAATAGACTGTCTGCGCTAAATAAAAGGTATTATTCCACTACTCGGTAATTATAACGATTCCGGCAGCATTGCTACATCAAACTTACAACATGGTCATTTAACTTACTATATAATATATGTATACGCGTTTACCTGCTTTTTTTCGGTTTTATTATTATTATTATTATTATTATTATTATTATTATACATACGAATATCCAGTATATGTGCCACTATATGCCCTCGTGGTATAAGTAAATGTTTTTATTTTTGTTGTTATATTATAAATGTTATAAATGTTGTTAATTAAGAAATTCAGTATCAATTGAGATACGAGAATCTCTCACTGTGCTAAATCGTTTCGAATGGTGTGAAAATGACGATTTGATCCGGTTAAATTCTTGTTCATTGTTTAATTTGATAAATTGTGGGAGAATTAATTTATACCCTCAAACAAAATCATATATCTATACATTTATCCATGAATGTTATCGATAATATTGTGGAGAATGTACTTTCCTTTTCTTTCCTCTTTTTTTTTTTTTGATAAATTTGAAAAAGTATAAGTGCCAGCAACAACGTGTGCCAATAGTTGTTATATTTACACGTCTAGTTGTCGCTGCAGGCTCTCTGACGAAATAAAGCTTCAATATATATCTGTATATGTTGTAATTTAAAAACTCGACTAAATTATCAATTATTTCTCGATCACGGAGTCCGTATATAGATAATTCCGGAGTTGGGTACAATAAATCACTGTACGATGGTGATTAAAACGTCATATGATTGTGCGCTGCTCTTCGTATATACGAACTCACGCGAGATAGTACATAAATAGGTATATATACCTACCTACAACGGTATATGAATTTATATGAATATCTTTCGAAAAAATTAAATTTCATTAATCGTCATCGATAATAACTACTAGTATTTAAACTTTCTATCAAAAATCTCGATCACTCATATTACATATTCTAATTATTCAATATCCATAAGTATATATATAGGTGCGGGATAATATATACCTGCACGAATTTTTAAAATGGTAGTAGATTCTCTTTTCAGTGATAAAAATATTCTATGAGTTTTATAGGCAATGGAACTCATTTCAGCATGTGCAGTGAAATAGGTGCGGTTCATATATTAGTAGATAATCAATTTTGTAGATAATTTATTGATTTGCGAAAATGAATATTAATGATGTCAAATTGTACAATCTATTTCACTCACCTCGTATAGTTTGCCTTGTGTGGAATTTATCTGTTCACCGCCGGCCTTTCGATAAAGAAACCGAAAGAAACACAAAAAATAAAATAAAATAAAATAAAATTTGTTAAAAATTGTCTTTCGATGAGCTTTTCCCGTTTTTTCACACCACCTGTTGTTGGTCAATCTCCCGACTCCATGCCTAGAAAAAAAATAGATGATGTAATTGTATAGTAGAATTGAAATCTCCAGTTAAAATTATATAGAAAAAGCCGGAAATTGTTATTTGATTGAATTTTTCGGTTCGAGTAACGCTCATTCGATATTGTCTGTATATAGGGCGGTTTTTAGTTATTCAGTGCTTCTCGACGATCGGACGTGTGTATCGGTTTTTCCAAATCTCCGAATTGTTACTATTTCTTTTATTTATTTCTTTTATATATTTTTTTTTACAGCGATGAGACAACCCGGCACCATTACTACCTGCAGCTGCGAGACAACGTCGTCAGACATGGCGGCGGTGTCGAGAGCTTACATCCGCATCATCCCTTGCACAAGCCAGGGGTGGTCGCGCCCTTACTTGCCTTGGCGGGGCTCGCTCTTCAGGCCGACTTGGGCGACTACTCTGAGGAACGCCATCGACCACATGCCGGTTCAGTCGGTTACTGCAAATCTACCGACTACCTACCACCCCACGTGAGTTGGACTACTTTTACAATCGTATACATTTATGTATCTAGAGATATCTACCCTTGCGCGTTGTTCAACTTATTTCCCGAAATTGGAAGTGATGACATTTATTTGAAAAAATGAATTCCTTTTTTGTTATCAAATTTTAAATATAGACGCCAATGCAGTGAAAATTTTTATACTCGCACGAATTTTCTGGGAAATCTAAACTTTACGTTTATATCTTTTTCTTAAAAAAAAAAAAAAAGACGCAGCGTTTCGCGAGAGAGGAATAACTCAAGATTTGACTGACATATTTATTTGGGGACATAATTCAAATTATTTCATTGATGTCCGAATTTTTTTTCTCACTATTATTTCCTCTGTTATTTCTCATTATTTCAGTTATTTTCCCGGTTATTTCTTATTGTTTAAACTATTTTCTCAGTTATTCCTCATTAATTCATTTATTTTTCATTATTTCAGTTATTTCTCATTTTCGATATTTTAGTTATTTTCTGGGTTATTTCTCAATATTTCAACGACTCATTTCCCCCTCGGCTGTTCGCAGTCTGTAATTGAAATGTGTAGTTTTTCGTAATTCGTGATGAAAAAATTGCAGATTTTCATAGTTTCTTAGATGAAATTTCATATTTTTGTAATTTCCCAGACGAAATTTTACATAAATTCTGCTAGTTCGTCGTATGGAAAAGTGCAAACTTTCGTACAGCCTATCGAAAAAAAGTCTCTCGGTTTGTTTTACGAGAACATCCTGTATTCATTTTGATTTTGTATTTTCTTCAAAATCGTTGTTATCAATAAAATTATTAAAAAAAATAACAATTTCGTATCAAAAGCCGCCAAAAAAAAAGTTCCAATCCGTTTGAAATTTGGTAGCGATCGGTAAAACTATTTTCACCGGGGGTTTTACGTATGGGAGAGAAAAAGAAATAGTTGTAGGTATACCTAGATGTAGTAACTGATGTGCCGTTTGTCTATGTATAATATACTCTCGTGCTGTACCGTGCATCCGCGGCTTCTTATACCTAGATGAAAGAATAATAACTATATGTATACAGCTACGCGCGACCTCGAATTTATTTTTGAACCCCGACGAATGTAGGTAGTACTCTGCACTAGAACGTGAATACAATTCGTATGTACACTAAAACGTGGTCAGTCACTGCCACCTGTGAGTTATGAGCTTTCGAGATGGTAACCTAGCCAACCGGCAGGTGCTGCCGTCTAAATATACGAAGGTGAAACTCTTTCCCATCTCCGCTGCTATACCTACGAGAACGAACACCGGGATATTTGAAAATTTGTCGTATATTTATACCGACACGATTTTTAATAGAGGAAGAGCGATTCTTTCGGAACGTCTTTCTTAACAATTTATGGAAAAATGATAAAAGTTGTACTTAGATTTAATATATTTTCATTCTACATATAGCTCTAATTCTTTTTTTTCCCGATATTCTCGCTTTTTATTCCACTTCGTAGGCTTTTTAACATAAGTATGAGTTCGATGTGCATACGATGGTTTATTTGATTGCTTGCCAGTCATTTATTTTCAGCTATAATTGCATCTTCTTGATCAGCGATGTAAAAACAAAAAATAAACAAAAAATGATTCGTTCGAACCGAAAAAATCTCTTGCGTTTCCATTGAGTAGGGCAGAGTTAGGAAAACCAGGCCGATCGGTGAAGTCAAGTTTCGTAATTTCTTTGTCAGATAGTATTTCTTGAATCCTTAATGTAAGGGGGCTAAGCTGTACTGGCCCCGCATTATAAGATCAGATTATAAGGTCAGAATAGGTATTGCATTTTATACAATTTTGGAAATCCGGGAAATGTTTAATTTTTTAAAATCGTAGGTACGCCTGAATAACTTTGAGAAAAGAAAACTTAGAGAAAATCATTTCTTCTTTCGGTATAAATATTTGATTAATGTATTTTTCACAGATGTGCATCGAGCAGAATATCGTCGGTGTGCTTAGCGCCCAACATCGAGATAATCGAGGATTGTCTCGGGAGGAAGCTGAACTCCAGTATATCCGGGAGGCGGTGCTCCTGGAAGCGCCGCTCAACGCGCATCTCTACAGATTACGAAGAAGCAAAAATGAAGCGGGTCCAGGTCGTATCCTTCTCGCGATATGTGCCCGGGGAGTTCGCGTATACACCGAAGAAGAGACACCGAGAGTTTTTGCTTGGAACAACATCGGCAAACTCTGCTTCGACGTAAGTATTCAAAATCAGAAATATAGAAAAATTAGAAAACAAAAAACAGAAACGAAAGAAAAAAAAAACAGAAAAATAGGAAAGTTTTGTAAATTCACATCCGACATTTGGAATTTTTTTTTTTTTTATGTGTTGTTCAAAAATTTGCTGACAATTGTTCAATCTCTTGACGGAAACGAATATTTTGCAATAATAAAACTAAAAAAATGGAAATGTTTCGATGTGAATCTGGGATGGATTTTACCGTGTTTTTATTCATCTTTACCTTTTAATTATACAGCGTAAAAAGTTCGAAATCCGGGCAGTCGATCAACCGGATAAACTTACCTTGTACAGCGGATGTGACGACAAGAGTAAACTATTGTTGGGGCTCTGTCGAGACACCCATCAGTTTTCAATGGCTATAGCACCACGATTGAGCGAGGCGAGACGTCGCGAAGAAGAGGGTAAGTAATTTCGATCACGTTATTATTTCATACGAAGTAAAAAAAATCATATTAAAATTACATACCATATTTCACAAATATTTTAGAAAAATCACTAAAAATTCCCAGCCATTTTGTCTGAATATGATTTTGTCGAAGGATCACATTTTTTCAATGGTAATTGTTCAACGTGTAAGTAATATACCTACGCGTAAATATACAGAATCAGATCCAAAAGCTCTGTAAATTCACATATGAAATTCGTTGATTCTAATAATAATCGATGTGCTAAGAATCGATTTATCGTAATTATAGTTATTTCAAGTAATTGGAATATTGTTGTTGAAAATTAGCAATTTCAATCCGGATTTTCAGCCTCATTCGTGATTAGAAAATATTTTATCATTTGAATGGAAAATTCACACATTGATTTGTTCATAAGATTTTGGCCATTTTCCGCTGGCTTGACACACAAAAACTGAATAAGATAAACGAATAAGAATTCCGTCATAAGAGAACGTGAAAGTTTTTGACATAAAAATGTTGACTGCAGTCTTTTGAACCGTGAAACAAGTTCTTTTCTTACTGCGTGTGTATGTTTATGGAAATTTTGGAATGTAGTATAAAGCGATAAAACGCAATTACGTGTCATATTGAAACACATCGTAAAACGAGTCTCAAGAAAAGCCTGAAAGAATGTTGAGAGTATCTTGATATAATGATTGGTGCTAGTATTTTATGAATCTTATATCAACAGTGGTATGTAAATTGTGAATAATACGTAAGTATGTAGCCTTGTTATGTCTTGGCTTGATCGTAAAATTCAAATCGCCATTTAGTACTTCAATGTTAATTCATTACGATAAGGTAATGTAAACAACTTGATGCTTTTCAATACACCATATTATACGGTTGTATAAGATATTGTATTGTATATCTCGAAGGAATGTCTATAGGGATGCATAAAACTTTCAAAACGTATTTTCGATACTTTTTTCGGTACTAGCTGCGCTCGTTAAGTAAACCGAGAAATTGAGATGATGGACAATTATTTCACATACGCTCTAAAAAATTCCGGATAATCACCCGGTAAATAATATCGCCGTTCTGAAGTAATTTCAAAAAAATACTAGGATATCGAGGATGCTTCATCATCATCATTTTTATGGAAAGAATGGTTGTATCTAGAAATTTATGAATGGGTGGCACAAAACTTGAATACTAGCTAAAAAACGAAGAACAGAATTCTTGGAAAATTCCTCAACTGTTATCAAAACTATCGTGGATCGAGATATTAGGCACATTTATCCAAATTCATGAAAATGAACATAATTTGTGACGACTTTTTGAGCAGGAATTATGGTGCGTTCAAAATTGTTCGCAAATTGGAATCAAAGAGAATAGAATCTACTTCTTGAAATCAATAACATAGTTTCTTATTGTCCAAAACTAATAAATTGCGTTATTTTTTAACTGTAGAAGAATTTCAAAGATTTCCATTTCGTCCCTGTCTCCCTAGTATAATATAATACAATTTGTGAGAGTTTTTTTTGTGTACATTTGTGACGATGAAATTATTTAACAAAATTGTTCTTTTGCAGAGCGAAAAGTTTTGCGAGACTGCTACATGTATCCGGCAAGATGCAAGCTCAGCTTAGCTGCACGAGGGGCTCGTGGCGATCAACGAATTTCTGTTATTTCAAGCACCTCTTCTAACACGACATCTGGCATTGTGAGCGATCGGGTTCATAGCGAAGATGAACCAGATACTGCTCCGGCTTCAACCGAGTGCCTACCTCGCCTTACGGAATATCCAAACCATTCGCAAACTCAAACGGTAATAAATGGCAATAATGGTGAAGAGCATTCCAGGCCATCGTCACCTGCATCTACTATCGATGGTAAGAAGATGATTCGACTTTCTTTTTCCAGTTTTTTTTTCAAATAGATCTTAATTTATTTAAAATACACAACGGAAGATCTTGAATACTTTTTCTTAAGATCATGGGCTTAAAAACTAATTCTTTTCAAATGGCTGGAGGATTTAGAAGAAATATTCGTCCTAATATTGATGATATTTTCTGTTCAGAAGTGGATAACATCGATACAGCACCATCGTCTGTTGCCCAGCGTCTGGTATCGACCACTGGAGCAACAGCTGAAGGCTCTCAATGCAGTAGCAACTGTAGTACAGTTGTTATAGTTAATGTTTCTGCTAGTGGTCCACCTCAAATACGTCGAGCATCAGCAACGTCAAGTTTAGAATTGGGCTACTCTCATACGGCACAGAATTCTGCAGTCTCTTCAGAGGCGGCTAGTTTTCCTGGCGCCATTTACGACAGATGCCGGAAAGCTGGAAAATATGCAGGTTGGTCTCATTTCACATCTTAGCATCCATATTATTTCATCCCAATCACTTTTCCCAAATAGATTTTCCCTCAACCCAGTTGAACAATGAACTAAGTTTTGATTTTTCTTTCATGTTATTCAGGAACTGACATCGCAAGTGAAACGAGCGGAGTTTATACTCTCAGAAGTAGCGAAATGCAAGACGAGCGTAGCACGGACGTTTATTCTCCAACTGGTAACGCAAACGCATCTTCTACAGCTAGCGACGTTTGCGCTTTAAGTTCAGTACCCTCGACAACTGACGAAGCTTCTGTGACTTCGGGCTTCTACACAATTCATAGCGGCTTGAGATCGGAAACTAGCGGAGTTTATACAGAAGATGTTAACACCGAAGACCAGGAGCCAATTTATAGCATTTGCAAAGGAGATGATCAAGTTCAGAACAGGAACTCAGGGATTGGGGAAACTCTGCTAGAACAGCAGCTCGAAGATCCTAGATCAAGAAGCAACAGCATTTTAAGCGCCGGTAGTTTCAGGGGCGATGGAAGCGATCCTTCGGATGTAGGCCCACTTCTGTCCGCGGATGAACTCTCGGATTTAATTGTAGGAAGATATCCACCTAGAAAAACAATCAGCAATTCTATGGACTCGGATTGCGATTACGTGACGCTTCCACCGCCACCACCACCTCCTAGAACAGACAGCGACAGACAGCTTCCTCCACCTCCACCGTATCCTGTCAATGGAGATTACGCAACTATTGTTTCACCCAGAAGCGAGGCTTCTATTGAAAGAGAACCGCCCCCTCCACCACCGTATAATGCTGTTAGAGGAGATTTTGTTCCCTTGCCACCTAGAAGGTCCGAACCTCCACCTCCACCTCCTTACACGGCTCCTAGAGAGAGAATTCAAATTCCTCCGCCAACTCCGCCAAGGAATGACGCAGTTACTCCAAGGGAACCACCACCGCCACCTCCTTATCCAGAAATATCTGACCATCAGGAAGCTGTTTCAACTTTGTACCCGAACACCAGCGAGGAAAATAATACAAAAATCACGAATAGGAAGCCTTACAACAATTCTAGCAGAAGCAATGTAGCATCCACATCATCCCCTAACTTCTCTGGGGTTACGACTAGCGTCGTTCAAACAACTGCTCCTAAACCACCACCTAGAATACAACCGCCAACTTATCCTGGGGACAAAATGAAACCTACTCCGGTTCACGCTCCAGTCGCTGCTCTTGTCGTTGGGCCTAATAATTATCTGGACGTTCACGCTTCTAGAGGTGGACCCGTCCTGCTTCCCTACCTCTCGCCGCCACCTCCACCTGCTACACATCAGAGACAACCGCCTCCTCCACCTCCCAGCTTGGCTACAATTTACACTAGCCAAGTGGCGAGGTCTCAGATTGAACAGTACAAACAGCAGTTATATTCTGATGTTGATTTTGTCATGTTTCCAATCAAGGATCCAGCCGTTTCTAAACAGGAATATATCGACGCTAAACAAGGATCGCTTATCGCAGCTATGGCGGCTTATCCTCCGCCACCTTATCCCACTTTCAATAGTAAATCTTCAGTCGTTTATCGCAGTACGCCGTATTTACCCGGATCTTCGTTTTCTTCTCCATCTAAATACGCGTCTAATCAAAATTTGAGTATCGGGGATTCTTCTGGCGGTAATTATGTTCTGCATAGTAACATCAGCAGCCATTATGCCGCAAGCACTAGCTCTTTGTATAGCGGTGCCACTTGCTCATCTGGGGGAAGCCACAGTTTGAGAAGGGAACCTCCTGCTCCTGCTCATCCGCATACTTTGCATGGATTTTCTCGGACTAGAAGCGACGATAATATCTTGAAGAGCTTCGATTCGTCAATTAATACCAGAGTCCAGTCTCCGTCTCAACCTAAACATCGACGATTGCCACCACCTCCGCCGCCACCTCCTTATGAAATTCAGGTAATTAGGAAGATTCTTACAGTTGAAAATTTTATGAATTTATTACTTGTCCATAATTGTTATTATTAGGGTTCTATGAGTTTTGGATATCAGTATCCTCATTCCAATGTAGATTCAAAGTGCGATACTGTGGTCAGATGTTGTAAAGGAAATTAAATTAAGCTTTTCTAAAATGTTTGTTGATAATGTCTACGATATTTTCTTTCCGTCTTAGGGTAATTTTGAAAACGGGGAACGAAGATTTTGTTTTCGTGTTTTTATTGACGTTAAGAAAATTACCCTATAACAGCATTTCAAAGTAGATGAAGAATAAGCTTTAATTTACTCTTATGAATTTTGATTACATCTTTTGATCAAATCAATGGTCTCCGACATACCCGGAATTCTCTAAAAATCGATACTGTACACAAAAACTCAGTAAAGTTTTTTCGTCTACTTTAAAATACTTTTGTGGTATTTTTTAGTCTTATCATTTCCCGGAATTCCGCACGGTATTGAAGAGAAAGGAAACGCGAAGAGAATATTGAAAATTACTGGCTGTTTCCAGCTATCTCGATACCGAGAAGAAAATTGTAGAAATATTTTACAAAGTATTTCAGAAAACTTGTGGTCTCTACTTAAAAGTGCTTTGGGAAACTATTTTCTATAAAATTTGTCCAAAAAAAAAAAAACATCGCACTTTTTGTTACAGTTTAAAATTCTCACAGCGATTCCGAAACCATTTGCAGTATTACATAAATCTCTTTCATACACAGGCAAACTGTAATCATATGATACGCGTTCTTTGTTTCAGACTTTGGAAAAAAGTCAACCACTCCCATCGACCTCCGCATCGTCGGTAAATACGACGAAGATGAATAGTGGGATGACCACGACATCGGGAAGGGATGATGGGAAGGAGGACGGGATGCTTGATATACGAACGCTACGTGAAAAGAGTCGCAATCTAGACTTGCCGCTGATATCAGCACTGTGTAACGATCGCTATTTGTTGAAACAAACCAAAGCCTTTGTCCTGCCTAAGCATCCGACGGAAGCCAGTGTTGTATCATCTTCCAAGACTAGTTCAAGAAGCAGCGGCGGTACTTCAAGTAGAAACAAATACCCAGTGAGCGGATTATCGACTACACAAATTTCAAAACCTCCTAGGAAACCTTCTACCAGCACTCACAGGCATCCGGGCGAGAGCAAAGGCAATGCTTACAGATTATTAGCCACTCCTGGGCCATCTCCTGCTAAAAAAGATCAAACTAGAGCGTCCCATTCGTAATACTTTTATCGATTCAGAGATGGTACGGTAAGCTCTGAGATAGTTTCGGTTTCAGTTTTGCTATCGATGTGTGCGTTAAACGATGCGAAGCTTTCGAATTCACATAAACATGAGGAAACTCGCTTGCTGTGGAGTTTATAAGATTTGCACAAAATACAGACAATAATAATATGATTATAAACTCTGACATCTCCTGCTGATTATAAAAAAATTCGAGCATTATTTTCAATCAAATTGTTACATTCCCTTTAGTATTTCATGAGAGGAATGAATCGATGTTGTTGAACTAGGCATAATCGATCAGGAGCTCGATCGACAATTGAAATTAGAGATTCTGCAGTCTATTCACTGTCTTGGCAAATGAATTAGATTCGATCATAGTGTCATAAACAATGAAGCATAGTTTTAATTATCTTGGCGCTCGTCGCTCTTTATGTTTTGACATCATCATGGCTCAGTAATCTAGCACGCCTTGTTTCCATATCCATGTTAACTTCGGAATTGCGCGTATAATTTCGCGATTGGATTTGCTATGTTTTATGAGGCAAGCTCAGACGTACAGTATATTGCATTCTACATCGTGAATTATCTTTCTAACATATGAAAAATTAACTCTACGCTAATGATGATGAATTTTATCCAACTGTTAGATTATGCGTATAATTAATGCTTTATGTAGATACGTCGCTTTGTTCATTGAAACGAGCTCAAAGTGATAAGAATGTAATCGTTACTTCTATAAAATCATGGTCGAGACAACAAATTGGCAGAGATTAGGTATATATTAACATTAATAGAGTTTCTGAGACAATTTTATGCTAGAATTGAATCGAAATTCATTCAGTTAAAACAGGGCTTCAGTTAGCTTATCGAGTTTATAATGATATCGTTTTGTCATGGGTTTTTACTGTTTTGATAATGTCAACAGTGAGTATACTAATTGTGGAACCCGGAAGATAAACAACGAGTTTGAATGTTAGTTAAAATAAGAAACAGGAGATAAGTTTGTCAAGTTTGCATGTACAAGTTACGTTATAATACCTATCACAACGTCATGGCGAATAGTTAAATCACATCATAAATCATTTACACAAGGAGAGTTATATTTTCGAGGAATTTACTTCTCGTACATGTATGACGGTATAGCTCATAACATGATGGAACATTCGATATACATCTAGTAAGTATAGATATTGTTTTATATTGTTAGTGAGAAAGACGTATGAAGTTTGATGGATTAATATTAGCTTTTTGCCACGCGCAATCTTTGTTTATAATTATTATTACTATTAAATATTATTATTGTATACTATTTTTGTAATATACAATTGCTATTCGACATTTTATTCAATAAGTGAAATTTTTAGGAGCGCCGTGCCTCGCAAAGACTTTTTTTTACATCAATAATATTATGCAGAACTAAGAATTATTGAAAAATCGATAGCATTTAAGGACTTGAAGTAGAATTTAGCTCGGAGCCAATATTCTTTTTTCCTTTTTTTTTTCTCTGCTCTCAAGACAAATCCGCTTTTCGGAGTACAATGATTAAACACTTAATGGACTTTGAAGTATCGTGTGAACACTGACTAATCATTCTGCCTGATGAGAAAATCTGCGATTTTGTTGAAACTTAAATTATAGACGTAGATATTAAGCAGAATATTTTGCTGAAATGTTATTTGACGTAGTGGCAAAAATTCATGTGCATGGACTATTGGTAAGACATTCGATGTGTGCATCGTCATAGGTAGCGTATTTGACCCAATAGGATATAGTTTTATTAATAACTCTATTGAACAGTGCGGCATGTTGTTTTAAGTAAATAATAAAAAGAAATAATTATTACTTTGCTGTCTATTTTGGTGTTCTAATGCGACCGTAACAGTGCAAAGACTTTTTATTTCATTTGGATATTCTCTATAATTAAAGTTATGAGATTGCTGGATCCAGACTATACAAGTAGATCCGTGATTCTTCAATTTTATCCATAGTAATTGATGTCCGCACACATTATTTCTTATCGAAAACATGTTAAGGATATCATCGTGCCAAAATATAAAACCAATTTGTACTTGTTATGAAAATGAAGTTGAATTATTCAGGCGGAATTTTCAGTAACAAAAATAGAAATCGAAACACGTTTGATGGAGTTATATCGCTTACGGCGAACAAAGGAAATAATAGGTACATATTATAGTCAATTGTAATATTGCGAAGAAATAATAATTAAATGTTATTCGAAATAATTTTCATAGCCCGTGCTTCTTCAACTCAGGGTGCCATTTTTTCATCATGTTATTTTTAATATCATAAAACTTTCATTTAAATATAGTTCGATAGAATGAACTTTACCGTTTTTATCTCGATATCATCAAAACTTTTGGTACACGCAGTGCGAATGTTTTCGTATATTTAGTTGTTGACTATAATAGAAAATCTGCATTATTTACAAAATATTTTGCATTGGCAAAATGTAATGAAATATATAATATTGAATCAATAAATTCAAGGAAATTTCAATTTCAAAAGAACTTTGGTCAGTTAAGATAGTATTTTCATTACCGATCGATTTGATTATCAACATAGTTTCTGTGTACAATTCATTTATTTTCTACGAACAAGCAATGAAATCACATATTAAAATGCATGTTTGAAACTTGTGAATACATACGGAATGGTACTAACAATAAGTGTCCTTATACAATTAGACCTGTAAATATTAGGTCATTTTATAACGACTATGCAGAATCAAATATATAAGAATGAAACAATGTAATAAATATATGATTTTTGACGATGTTTCAGAATATTATCTTATATATATCCTCTATGACAAAGGTCGCTTTTATTGTTTGCTCAATTGTGTTTATATTTCATGACGTGTGGCTGAAAAATTACAAGTCCATTACACAGATCTAGTAAAATATGTATGTGTATAAGTTTAAATAATTATGATCAGACAGTATAATAATTATATCCTCATATTATGTATGGTAAAATCTTGTTTTAATTTAGAGACAAATTTAACGTTATTAAACAAAAAAATGTTGAATTTAATATTTATTTGAAAAATGTATTTTTTACCTTTAAATACATATATATACACATAATTATATTATCTGCTCTGTAGTATTTCGTAAACGATTTTATACTGGTTTGGAAATTATACCCATTCTCGTATAGTTTAATATAACTTAAATTTTATACTATTTAATCTTAACATCACAGACTATAGTGTCAATTATAGTTTTGTATGATAGTAATAAACACAAAATACGTTCTGACTATTAAAAAATACGAATAGATTGTAACTGAATAAATTGAAAAACAATTTAAAGAAAAAAAGTAATAAATAATATTTAAAGATATACTACAAAGCAGACTATAATGAAAATATCGTAGGTACTATACAGTATCGGATTATTTCGTCTGTAAAATACAGACGCACACGATAGACATTTTATAGTTATTATTGTTAGATCGATGGACTAATACCAATATACGATCGTAAGCGGTAACAAAAAAAAAATTGTTTCTGCATGAAAGAGATTTTGCCACTAAAAAACGAATTTTTATTTATTTTTTTCGGCGTTTATCCCCGTATGGTATTAGTCCATCGATATACATATATATATATATATGATAGGAAAGTAATATAGTTATAATTTTAATATTAAACATATACCGTAGAGTGTACGCGATGATAAATCATGGTAATTATATCTATGGATAATTAGTATTGGTAATTATTAATAAATATTAAAAATAATAGCATACAATCCATTTTTGTAAATAGAAAACGTGAATCCGTAGGACTTGCTATGGAGATAAACCTCATGTACCACGCGCCACCTCACCTATGAATAATAAACAATTTTTTAATGAAACGAAATTCACAATCTTTTTATGTTGGTATAATTATGCTATTATTATTTGATAATTATTTCCTATACTATTATACCTATACGCGTTCACCGTACATACCTTTTCAATCCTATTCCTTATTCCATTCAGCTATATGTGAACCGTATAAATTTTTTCAGTATTGTCTGTTATTGAAATAAAAACATGTTTTTTTTTTTTTTTTTTTTTTCATCCAACACAAATGTTTCTCATGCCAAATTTGAGGTAACTGAGTATTTTTTTTTTTTTTTTTGTTCTTTTTCGTATCAATGATGTGAAAATCATAATCAAATGCGACCGCGCGTCAAAATGGGTAACGTTATGTGTGACCGGAAAAAAAATTTCATAACTTTGAAAACTGCAATCAATAAGAAGACATGTATACGTATACTTCATTGCTCGAAAACGGAAAATAGAAACATTCATTCGGAGTAATGAAAAAAATAAAATGAAAATGAATAAACGATGAAATTGAGATTTTTCACATTTATTACCCGTCAAAATCTCAAAAGTTTCAAACATTTCTGATATCCAGATGTTTGATGTTTGCCCCTGGAGAAAATTGAAACGGAAATGTGTCGTTTTACGCGCCATTCTGTTCAAATGAATTGTATTACAATTCCAACACGCATCTGATTCCCACTCCGTTTCCTGAAGTGCAATGTACTGTACGACTTATAGTAATTTCGCAGCAATTGTTCGTATGGATTATGCGCTTGCGACTTCTTGTGCGAAAACCAGGGGTTTCTTTTTTGTCCAACAGGGAATAAAGTTTCACTTTTGTTGCGTGTGATAATATATAGTTTCAAGGCTTTGGGCACTGCACAATATAGAGCTTCATCAACAGTGTTCTTTAAAAGAATTTTCCTTTCGTGTGAAATGTAGTAATTCTAAACATTGAAAATCCAATATTCGGAATCTCGGCGCACACGGTTTTATTATATAAGCCTGTGTAATCGCTTTCAAGTGATCATTCCTGATCCATAGCTAACGAAATTTAATATATGCGTACCTACAATGAATTTTCTCGGAGTTTATCGAATTGGCCAATTGTGAAGTGAAATGGTTTAACAGTGTTGATCTGGCTGATTCCGTATTATCGGAATGCGCTATAGAGTGTGTGCGTATATCTGTATCGGACATATGTATACAAACCTATGACAATTGTACGCGTGTTGTGTGCATTCAGAGAAAAGTCCGGAGTACCGACAGGTAGGCTGCAGAAGTTTTCATTACCTGAAAATTCGTCAATTTCTTCTAAATACTTGCCACACATATAGATCAATTGATGCACAGTTCTCGTTGCGTCATATGTGCCCGTATTATATAGTGGGATAATTATTCGACAGTCAGTAATGATTGTCAAGAGCAAGTTTGCTCGTATTGCACCTCATGGGAAATGAATGGGTTATACAGTATTCCTTTTTCATGCTTATAATTACCAAAAAAATTGGTGGTAATAATTTGAACTTACATCAGCAAACCTTTCCAAAGAAAAGATGTAGAATTTCCCAGCGGTCAGATAGAGTGGCCTTTGAGATTGAGCAATGCATATGACTAATGACTTTGCCTGTTTAGTTGGCAGTTCGTACCATGAGCAATGATAAAATGAGTCCCGTAATTTCAGACTCTGAAAATATGGAATAATTTGTGAATTAGTTTCTACGTTTTTTCTATTATATAGAAATATGAACAAAAATAAGATTGATCAATGATTGGTACGAATAACTCATCCTTCGTTAGCACGACGAGGGAATGTCTTTCGTAATTGCATATAGTTTGACAATAAATTCTAACCCTCGCAATTTACCTGAGTATAATAAAATTGTGCACTTGCCTCGTGCATCAGACAGTCGCCAACGTAACAATGGATGTAGAGCAATACGACAACCGAGAAGCCGTAAAATGAGAAGTTTAGCAAGTCCGTCTCTCGGCCTCCAGTCGTATTCTGTAACGGGGTCACAATTGCACTGTAGGTACATCGTTAAAATCAGTTTTTAAACGTGCCAATTATACTGCCGTGTATAATATGCAGGTATACTTTTCACAATAGGGGAGACTGAGGTGAATTATGGTCATCGGAGCGATCCAATCACCTGTTGTACTCAAAACTTTTGAGAAATCAGGTGAGTCGCCTATCCATAATTGAATTATGGATTCGAAAAATAAGTCAAGAATCTATAAGGACAAAATTTATAATGCAGCAGTAGTTGTTCAAGTACCAGTTGCCCGTATCCCACAAGATAAACCTATACATGCCATACCGATGATATATTTTATGTTTTCATTTACGTAGTCATTGACTGGTACGACTACCTGTACTAAAAATCTCTAGGTAAAATCATGGAAAGCCATAATAGAATAGGTTCGGAATTCTTGTGGGTTTTTCGGCATACTAAAGGAATCTGAAAATTCTCTGGTGTTTTCTTTGTGCTATCGTGTGTAGTTAATGCAGTGATGTAATATTTCGTTTTTTAGTACACATGTGAATTTCTCTGTGTATGTATTACCGCGAGAACGTTGTATCCAAGAAAGCAAATGAGAAAAGTTCCACCAAATAGCTGCCCTAGGAGCAGCAAGTTGAACACGCTTTCTATGATGCTGACCAGCCTGTTGACACGTAAAAGATATGATTCCATATTGGCTCTTTCAAATTTCATTGTGGTTTTCACGGTGTGTCGCAATTAGTGCTGAGCCACAAATACCGTCTCTGCAGTGGACCTTGCAATTATTGATAAATACGACCGATATCAATATTACTGACGTAAAGCAAATTTGGCAGATGTACTTCATGGCTCCGTTTTGCTCTAGACATTTCACTGACAATGATTAAATCTAACAATAAAATGTCTGGGTATATGTAAGTAAGGAAATAAATGACTTATGACTTACCGAATCAATTGAACGTGTCTGTCGATCAGAATTTGTAAACCCTTGTAGGATCCGTGGGTATTACATTTCAGGTTTTTTATCCGATGGGCAAGAATCGACAATTCGCCGCAAACGTGTAGTGTCAGTGTTACTAAGAAACAATCTGTCCCGGTGTATCCAAAAGTGACGATGACTACCAACGGCACTTGAAGTACGTAGGTCAAGAAGTAGACGCGTGCGTCTGTGACATCGTAGAACAGTCGTACCCGATAGGGCAGCTCATAGATTACCGTGTTGTTTCCATGATCTTAAAAATCATATATAGTGGGCTTTGTCTTATCACCATTCTCTTCATCATTTACATTTTCTTCCGAACAAGGTGGTGCATGAATCAACCTTGGAATATATTTTCGTCTACCATTTTTGAAATAGTTTCAGGATTAGATAATATCGAGGTTGGATGACTCGAGCAAGAAATAAAATCATGAGGATTTTTGATCGATTAACCAAAACTGAAGGTGAGAAATCAGTGAAGATTAGAAACCTGGAGGCTTCCGATTCAATGTAGCAAAAAATCTGCTGTGGCAAGAATTCCAAGAACAAGAAGAATTCGGATGACCGAATGCTCAAGTTCGATAAAATACACATACGTATATTATAGATCCGAGAGATTCGTTAACACAATGGTCCAAAAAAATGTTCTTCGGCGGAGTGCAATAATAATTTTGTCGGTGTTCAGAAGACGTAGCAATATCTTACTTGTTATGAGTTGGATGAATAGAGGTTTTAGAAAGTACAAAATAGACGACAAAAAGACAAGAGGCAAAACTACGCGAACGAAGTTCTTGGCGATCCTGTTGTACCTGAGAAAGATCTCGACTTCCTTTTTGCTCCTACAATTGCCAGTCGCGAAAGAAGAATTCACTTCGCGAAGAATTTTGCAAAGTAGACTTTTGTGCTTGCGGAAAAAAACTGCTTTCAGCAAGACCACACTGAAGGGGATATTTTCAGTCATACTGGTCACTACCGATTCGAGATGCCTGATGTTTTGACAGAGGTACGCGTATTCGAGGGTAACGTGGATCACGAGGTAGCTGAAAAACATCGTGAACCGAAAGTTTCTCGAATCCTCTGGCCAAATACCAAGCAAACCAAGAATCCGCCGATTCCAATAAACCACTTCCACCGCTGACGAGAGATTCGACTGTAATAAGTAAAAAAATCGCCCCTCTTAGAAAGCAATTTCCGATATCTTTTGCGCTAGTTAAACATTGTGCATCACCATTCCTTCGAATATTTGTGTATCAAGGATATTAACTGTCATAATAATGATTATCTATTGTCTATTATAATACGCTCAGTTATATTTCATCCAAACAAATTGAGTTCAGAGAAATATATTCACAGACTACAAAACGGTTGTTCCTCTGCAGCTTGAATTTTTGTTCTCCTCTTTAAGTTGTTCGAACGACGATGAAGGAAAAATTTTTTTGTTTTTGTGCTATGAGTGTTCACGATAGCATAGAAGAATTTCTTACTCGCATTGCAGATGCAAACAGAAGTTTTACCGTTGAAAGATTACTGCAGACTGACGAAAGTCACGTCTTCAGAGGTAATAGCTAAACATTTCATTGTTTACGATTCACCTGTGTAAACCAATCACGGTCGTGCCTTACCCACAATCAATTTCATTTTCATATTAATGAACATATTACAGATGCAGGTGATGTCTTGACCACCCACGATCTAGGTTCTCAGATGCCTGACATACGGCGTACATAAATTATAGACTTTCACCTCAACGTTGGGTAGAGCTGACGGAAGCAAAGTCAATGTCTTCTGAGCTTCGCTGAATTATCAGATAACGTTTAAAAGAATATATGTACGAGTCATTATTGACGGATTACCATCAACCCCAGTTGTAAGGCAATGCTTACCCATGGGGGTATCTATCTGGAGTTACTGTTGCCAAGTCTGATTCAATTAAATTTATTGAACAAAAATGAATCAGACGATCACTCGTTTTATTTGTAGATCTACATAATTCTACGAGAAGAAACGTTGATAATGATACATTTTTGAAATTTTACGCCCGAAACATTTCGGTATAATATTTATGAAATATTTCATGTCGTACGTGTGATTATGCGAAGGTGTACATCAGATATAGATTTAAAAAATAACCTGGCGTATGATGGTATTGTTTTTTGCTTATAGTGCTGGTATAAATTTCCCAAAAATTTTCAACTGTTTTATTCGTTTATGATATTATCTACCCATTCAATCGGTGATCTATAAATTGCAACAAAATACGTTGAGCAGAATTTTTACTTACTTTTCGATATACAAATTGGATTGTTGTAAAACTGATCAGATCAAGAATATATTGAAAAATTGAAACATTGATGAAAGTACCCAATGTCAGCACGACTTGTATACCCTTTATTTTATACGTAATGAATAAGACTTCGAATGGATCAATTTGATGACCAGAACCGGTATATTCACTCTATAGCTGAAAAATCTTGATTATCGTCTGCAGTGTTCTTGAATTCGCGGAAAAGTAGAGTTACAGAGTCCTCAGCACAGATATGTATCCCACTGCTGATTTGACCACCTAATGACACATCATGGATTCCATTTGTCACTCTACGAAATTATAGTGAGCAAGAACTGGCATACTGCAGGAATGAAATGCGTGTCTATAAGAACAAGAGACGCAGCAGTACAGCTTGAATTAAAACCAATTTCAAATTCTTAAATTTGATAGGTTCTGCTTGCATACCTACAGGGCAGTGAATAAAAATAGCTTACCCTATTCAGTACCTACAGGTGCCTACATGCCTCGATACTGGAGGGTGGAATATGCAAGATAGCTCAACACTGTACAAACAAATTGGTGGATATAAACTAAACGGATGTATATTTACTTGCGTAAAGAGTTTCAGGGAAAAGATGCAGATTTTCCCTGCTGTAAAGTGGAGTGGTGTTTTAGTACCGGCAATGCAGATGATGAGGTCCTTGGTTTGATCAGCTGGGATCTTGTACCAGTCGCACTGATAAAAGGCATCGTGAACGCGGTAGCTCTGAAGAAATTGCAGAACAAGTGCCCATTATACTACATACGTTATTCACTGAATGGTGAGACTTGGATGAGGTTTATCCACACGCTCAGCTCACCTCTTGTATGAGGTATTCACCGACGAAACAGTAACCGAATAAAATAGTAAGCATCGTTGTCTCGTAAATAATGAAAAACAAAAGGGTGGCCGTCTCCGTCGTTCCAGAACTCTGAAACGAAAGATTATAGGAATTAGTAGACAAGAGGTAATATATGAAGGGTTCACTGCCAGAGTAGCCTAAGCGACAGTGTCGATAAGATTCATCTTCACTATCATCAGCCATTCAGAATAGGCTTTATGGACAATGTGGGTCGGGCGACTCTGGCACTGAACCATTGATATTTTACGTATTTGTTACAAATTTCGCCTCATGTGTGTTTTACACTTCGTATTGATTGCTGGATAAATTGTCATCAAATACCAAGGGGTACGTACAGCAACTACGTTAAACCCATTGACACAAATCAGCACAGTGATGCCCAATAGTTCACCTAAGTAGATAGTACTGAACACGTTGTCCACTTGATTCATCATCCTATAGGGAAAAAATTCGTTTATGAGATTTATTGCCTCATTGAATGGAATTTTGACGCTTAGGAAAGTAATAAATAACGTCTCTACCAAATTATTCGAAGATGTCGGTTGACCATACTACGCATCCTCGAGCGATGATCATGTTTTGTGTCTTTTTTAAGATTGGCAATACTTTCAGCTAAAGCAGCCAGTTGTCCACACACGTGCATTATCAGTGTTATTAAGAATCCGTGGCCTCCTATGGAGCCAACGGCGATGATGTAGAGGGCCACGGCTTGATATGCATAAGTCAAAGCGTAAGTATAGGCGTTTGTTATCTCGTAGAATATGTAAGCTTGACATGGTAACTCAAAAGGCATTGTGCTATTGGTACTTGCTGGAAAATAAACAAATTCAATTAAAAATCCATCGGAATGTGAGGGAGTCTGCTGATTCCAGTTATGGGAAGCTATTATGACGCTCCAATCAACTGGATTTGCTTCGCGGGCCAAATTACAAAATTCCATGATTATGTGATGTACATTTTGAAGTCATGCCATTTTTGCTCATAGTTTGTTCATCTTACTTGTCAATAAGTATCCGGCAAGCGGTTTAAGGTAGTATAAGGTAGCGGTGATATAGCAAAGAATTAACAAAGTTTTGTAGAACGTTTTGGCCATGGTGTAGTAAACCGCGCATTTCTTTTGCTCTCCGATGGTTTGAAACTTGTCATTAGCGCAGTCTTCGTTTATGGCATCGATCATCTGACCTAAGGTAACATTTTTGTGTAACAGTGACAACTTTACTAATAAAATCGTAAAGTTTGTGCTTTCAGATAAATTCCTTATAGTTTTTTGGAGGTTTCCAATGTGACGTATAAAGTCTGCGTAACACATGAGCAGATGAATGGTCACGTAGACTAAGGTCAGAATGAAGCGGAAATTATAATTTCTAGCTTTCGGCCAAATTCCGAATGGCGCCAGCAATCGTCTGTACCGAGTCAATATCTCTGATACCTCAACAAGCTCATCTTTCTGTAGAATCAAGATATAGGTCAGAGGGGATGGATCAGAAAAATCTGTGCCTGATCAGTTTATCACAAAATTAAGAATCTTCTTAACAATTTCAATATCCACCATGGAAATGGATGAGGATGTGAGTTCTCGTTCGGGTTTGGATTCATCCTATTTTACCGTCATAAAAAGTTGTGAAAAAAAATAGGAATTTAATAATGCAGTTAATATTCTCAGGCAACGTTCACTGAACTATAGTAGTTGTAAATACTATCACAGCATTTCACACAAATTTGGCAACACTATGTTTCCCGTGCTCGTGAAATGTAACTCAGGCCCTCACCTGCATTGTGGAGTTGATTTTTTGTGGACGAAGGCCTATAAGTAACTGACGACTAATTCCCTGGTACTGTAAGTGCACGTCGGGGTAGCATGTACAGCAATTGATACTCTCGTTACCTCAGGTCTAATTTATATCGACTCGGTTGCACGTTACTCTAGGTAGAAAATCTAATCCAATACAGAGGTAGATAGCTCATGTATATTCTCAGATTTTTCGATCGGAATGGACTGACTACCACAGGTATCCTCATCATAGTCTAACGGTATGAGATAGAAACGAAGGAAATTTGTGAGTAAGAATACTGCAATATGCAGGTCGGGCGAATTGACTACTCTAACTGTTATTCGAATATAATCTCTTGTATACCTGTGGAATGAAATGCAGAAATGTATCATTTCGCGATTCGGAAGCCTGCTGCGATTTTACCAATAGAAAATAAGAGTAAATGTAAGTCTGAAAAAAATAAAAAGTTAAGAAGCCTCCTGCGATTTTACTATTGGAAAACAGGAGTAAAACAAATTCGGAAATAAGTAGGAAGTAAATCGACGATTTAAAATGAAAGACATTTTTTTATTTCAATTCTGCTTGCAGATTCTGGAAGCGTAGGTTCCGCAGATTCCAAAACTATGTATGTTCCCTTATATCTTACGACGATCTCGAAAAAATCCAGATTTTTGAAAAACAGGACGATGGTACCTCTGTGCTGTTTGTATTTCATCTAATATCTGTCCTAAAGCTCCTCTTGAATAGTTCTGTGAGCGCGCGAAGCGTCATAAAGATCACACTCTAGTGTAGAACAAAAATTGACAAAATGACGGACGACTCCGAGTGGGTGTTAAATTGATTGCATGATTGTGCATTGTTAATTTTTTCTACTGTGGTATCCTACTTTATATAATAATCTCATTTATCTTATTTATTGACTCAACAAACCAAGGCCACTAAACATGGATCAGTACAATCAGTGAATCGTTAATGTTTTTTACAGCTAGTGTTCTTCTGATAGATTGTATCACTTATTGCAGCCACTGACAAAGATGCTACACAATGTGACATGATATCTGATCCCACTAGTTATATTCGTGATGAAATGTGATTCTCCATTTCTTTTTCTTGATTGATATTAATCTATCGACTGTGCTCCACTGTATCAACAGATTGTTGTCAGCTAGAGAATTTGGATCACCTGTATACAAAGAAAATTCACAAGTATTTGAAGAGATCAGCATCTCTAACAATCAGTCATTTTCAAAGTAATTGGAAAATTGACTTACACGAGAGTCCGCAACACCGACAGATATGTGAATGACAATTTGACCACCTGACGGTAAATCAAGTTTAATCGTTATTTTATATCAGACATGGATTGAGAATTATTCTCAAAAACTTGAACACGATTAAAATAATTGAGTTCGAATACATTTCTTCTAATCGTTTGAGGCTCACAATTAGTCATGCATCTCGAGAAAACTGTTCTGAACGGAAGTATCAAAGAAACGCGCTTCAGAAGTAACCTGCGGTAGTAGTTTGAAGATCGGTATTTCATGATTGAAATTACAGATCACATAGGTGGCTTAGAAATGAGTGACAATAATCACTAAACATTAATCATAGATTTTCTTTTCTATCTTTGCCAATCTTTGTTTTCTCGAATTTTCTGAACTTTGTCTGCAAAAACTTTTTGTAAATTAAACATTTTCTTGAAAGTCTTTTAGCTTTTAGGTTACGTTTTTGTGTTTGATCAATTTATTAAATGTAGACATCTTTTTCCTCTTTTGTAAACCTCTTTCATCGTACGCCAACTATTCTAAAATACCACTCCTCCTTCGGAAGCGCATTTCAGAAATCGTTTCTTTTTACATGCCTTTTTAAGAGATTGCCTTCAAGATACTTCTTTCAAGTTCACGTCATAACTTACTGCAGTAAAGTTTTCCAACGAAAAAATGTAGAACTTCCCTGCTGTCAGGTGCAGTGGTTCTTGGGATCTGGCCATGCACATGATCAAATCCTTCGATTGAGAGAACGGCATTTCATACCAGGAGCACTGATAAAAGGCATTTCGGACGCGTTCGCTCTAAATTCATTACGAATTGCTCTAGTTAATCATTGTTTAAAACGTTAACTACCGTTAAGTAATTAGAATACCACACCTCTCGTATGAGACATTCGCTGATGTAGCAATAAGAAAACAGACAACCTAGCGTAGAGGCCTCGTACAAGGCAAACGTGATCAAACTGGTCATCTGAGTCCTTTCCGAATTCTGCAGTAAAAAAGTTCAACATCGATATTCCATGTGGTGACTGATAGGTATTGATTACTGGCTACTAATTGCTTGAATCACTTATGGAAATTACTCACGAAACCTTACCAGAGTTACGTTTAATCCATTCAGACAAAGAAGTAGAGAACATGTAACAAGTTGACCCAACAGGATAATGGTGAATACTGCATCTATATTTTCCGCCATCCTAAAAGTTTTCTGTTCAGTCTAAACCGATAATTGATATGCAGATTACCTGCACTAGCCACCGATTAATCACAAAATTTTACCAAATTAGTCGAAGATGACGCTCGATTATACCGCGAATTGCAGGGTAGCTACCAGTTCTTGCATCTTCTGTTAGGTTTACTATGCTGTCAGTTAACACAGACAATTCATCGCATACATGCATCGTCAGCGATATCAGCAATCCATCACTTCCTATCCAGGCAATCATTGCCACGTACATCGCCACGGCTTGATACGCATAGGCCACAGCATATCTGTAGACTTCGGTCATTTCGTAGAAGAAACGAGTTTGGTATGGTAAAACGAAGTCAGTCGTCTCATTGCGATTATCTGAGAAAAAATATACATGATGTTTATCCATTTATTCTAAGTACAGTTTCATTGAGAAATGGTCTGTTACACTTAGTGACGCCGACATTCAAGCTTTGAACAAAAAATCAAACTAGAAACAAAGTCTATAATTAGGTTTTTTTCTTGATATACACAGGGATGGAAAATTGATCTGCAAAATGTCAAATGACTTTTTTCTAATGACTAATTCACCTTACGTGTAAATAAGTATCCAGCGAGTGGTCTCAGGTAGTAGAGAATACCAGTGGGTACGACTAGAGATGACAAAATTTTGTAAAAACTTTTTCCCATTGAGCTATACGTTAAGTAAGATTCTTGTTCCCTCGCACCTCTGTGCTTGTGATTTGCACAGTCTTCGTTCATAGCGTCGATTAGCTTAGATAGAGTACCATTTTTGCAGAAAACTATGAACTTCGCTGTTAATAACATGAAGGTAATGGACACTGTTAAGTTTTCTACGATATGTTCAAGATTATTGATGTATTGCACAATGTCCACAAATTCCATGCCTACGTGGATGCACATGTAGACAAAGTAGAAAACGAACCGTGGACTGATACTGTCCTTAGGCCACATGCCGACCAAAGTCAACATGCGTTTGCTCCATGACAGCACCTCAGATACTTCAACAAGGTTATCCGCCTGAAAAAATGATAAAAAGTAAGTAAACTTTCAGAAAAGTTCAAGATAGGAAGATGAGTGTGAAGGTCCACGCCGTGTCTTCTGCTAGAAAAAATATTCTAGCCTGTGGTACTCTGCGATTCATATTGTTATTTATTCATTCAATTCTGAAGCAGAAGCTCCCTAAGGGCCGCAGGCAAGTATAGTGAGCATACAAAACATGAATAGATAAAATAATTAAGACATAAGAATATAAAGTGATTTATAGTTGTCATCCAAAAATAAAAGATGAAAGTGAATAACTAAGAGTCTACGTGAAAGAAAGAAAAATTTAATGTTCCGGTTAACTTAGGGGTTAAATGTTAATCCACTATCATTCCGTCATCGTCGTTCATATTGCGTCAGAAGTAGTTCAAGTCGTTATCAACGTAGCGTGGTGTTATCTTTCAAGGTACAATATACGGAAGTCGAATTTTATAACCAAGTAAATTCCACTTATCAGATTAAATTATTAATAGTCAGTTCCTGTCGTAAAACATTACTTATATTTGATAGTGTGATAATTTAATCAAAGCCAACACAGTAACAACTTAATTATCCCTACGATATTCCAGTCAAAAATTTAAGGGAATTGATTATGCGAAGTGGAGATCGAGGATTTACTATATTTTACAATATTTCAATTCAATTTTCACTGCAGATTCACTACTCAAAAAAGTTGAACAAACACGGCTTTCCATAAGTCAATCAGAAACTGAAGAAATAATTCAATCACTAACAATAAAACGCAAGTATTCTATCCTCATTATGATTTGGTCAAATCTCTCTATAAATAGTTGCTTGCCGTAATCCCTGGCTTTCAAGGTTTGACTAACTCAGTGGCTGATTTTTTACTACGGTACACAGATTCGTACATTTCTTATCCAGACCTCTAAGACGGATGTCACATGCATCGCAATGATTGTCTTAAAAATTGTCGTAAGTATTTGTATACTTGTATCGTTCACTGACCATCGCTACATCCGAAAAGTAAAGTAAGACTATGATTCGTAGATGAAGAATATGATAAGAATTTAATCGAACATGACAGTATATTCCACTGAAATTTTATATACAGTTTTTTCTAATCAGTCTGAACTTATTGGAAATTTGAATCTAGTAATCCCGTATTAGTGACATGAAACTCAGGCCCTCTCACCTGCATTATAGAGCAGATTTTTTCCAGACGAAGGCTCGTGATCAACTGAAACGTAATCCTCTACCAGAGCCGAGGTAAAACGTCATTAAAATCCGATCCGCCATTCGCGAATAGCGAGATCCAATGGAATCGTAAGAAGTATCTATTGCATATTATTCACGGATTCATGAGCATATTCCATATGCGCATGATACCAGAACCATATGTGAGGGTAGCATGTAAAATAGATGTGAGTACCGTCATCTCAGAACTCATATCCAAGTGGTTTCGTCACAATCGGGACAATGTACTCTGCGCAGGAAATCTGATTTTATTGAAAGGTAATGCTGCATATATCTTCGTTGTTTGTGAAGAAGATGCATTGACTGTACTTCATATATTCCCATATCGTAGTGTAATGGTATAAAGCAGAAACCAACGAGACTACGCCGAGTGTAGTAACTTCTTAGAAATTGAAAATATCAGATGAGGTGAATAGTCTACCTGAGGGAACAAGCGAGGAGCTTGGATGGCCGATTATATTCGCTTGTGTTTGATTGTGTCAAGACTGATACTGTATATTTACACATAGCATTACGAAGTATGAAGAAAATTCGGTCATCTGGGTTGTCAATGGAATTTTTATCACTGTTCATATTTCCTGTTCCGTCTATATTCAAGGACCTTCTCTAGTCTCATAGACCCATCGATGGTACTACTGTCGGCGCAAAAAGTTTTGGCACCTTATTTCGAGTGACCATAACTCCTGTAAAAAAAATGATGGAGCATAGAATCAAAAACTGTCGTCAGGAGCCGAGTTTTCTGCGCCTGATGGTCATTAATACATTTCGATTGAAAAATCGTGTGGGCCGCTATGATCTCCGAAGGGTTGAAAAACGTAGTTTTCAGGGAGTCAATTAGCATACGTTGACTTCAACTCGTCACTGTTTGTCTGAAAAAAGGGTTAAAAATCTGCAAAAATCCAAAAAGATTTCCGAATCATTGACAAACATGACCGCGCTTTGGAATTTGAAAAATGTTCAAAAACCTGGACACCAGGTGAAAAAAAGTCCGATGATGTGATCCGGCGAACGGCTTGCTCTAGGCAAATCTGAGCTAGCTAAAAATTTTCGTTAAAATGTACACTATTTGATTCCGTAATTAGTTTCCGGCTCACAATATTAAGCTTGCAGTCATCGACGTCGATAGTTTTTTTGAATAACGAGGGGCTCCGTGTGCCTGAGTTGCGATATTCGTCGCTGTATTTCCCCTCTTCCCTCCCGCCTGCCGACGCATTTGTTGCTCACGGTCTTCGGTATATTATGTATGTGTGTATACGGACTGCGAGCAATAATTGCGTCCTCGGTATACTATGTGTGTGTACGATCACCGCGAGCAACAATTGCGTCGGCCGGCGGGAGGGAAGAGGGGAAAACAGCGACGAATATCGCGATTCAGGCACAAGAAGCCCCTCGCTATTTAGAAAAATTATCGACGCCGATTACAGCAAGATTGGTATTGTGAGCCGGAAACTAGTTACGGAATCAAATAGTGTATATTTCAACGAAAATTTTGAGCTAGCTCAGATTCTCCTAGACCAAGCCGTTCGCCGATTCACATCATCGAACTTTTTTTCATCTGGTGTCCAGGTTTTTGAACATTTTTCAAATTTCAAAGCGCATTTATGTTTGTGAATGGTTCGGGAATCTTTCTGAATTTTTGCAGATTTTTAACGCTTTTTTTGGACAAACTGTGACGAGTTGAAGTCAACGTATGCTAATTGACTCCCTGAAAACTACGTTTTTCAACCCTTCGGAGATCATAGCGGCTCACGCAATTCTTCAAGGAAAATTTATTAATAACCATAAGATGCAGAAAACTCGGCTCCTGACGACAGTTTTTGATTCTATGCTCTATCATTTTTTTTACAGAACTTATGGTCACTCGAATTAAGGTGCCAGAACTTTTTGCGCCGACAGTAGGGTACAGCAATTTTTCATGGTCTATAAAGATGAACTGTATAGCCCTGTAAAGTTTCAAATTCATCTATCGAACTGTTCTCAAGATAGAGAACACAAATAATGATAGGCAACTCGATGCTCAACTTTGTTTTCATTCGATTTCAAAGTTCACAACACAACACATCACTACATTTCCTCCTTTCTTATCCACAATTTTACAAATTTCCAAAGAAAACCAAATACATATTCTAGCGTACCATACTGTCCAAATACGTAAATATACGTTTTCATCACTCTAACCTCAATATCGCAATTTCGTCGCGATTTCTCGGCTTTTGTGATGAAAAATAATGATCGTTGCTCGTACGTAAAGACTTTTTTGTAACACATGCACGATTTCTGCGTTTTTTTGACCTATTAAGCGAACCTAAAGTAACCTTTTTTTGTATGGTTTGCAATAAGCGGGCAAAAATGGATTCTTTTTTGCCCGCTTATTGAAAAGCGGGCAAAAATGAATTCATTTTTGCCCGCTTATTGAAAAGCGGGCAAAAATGGATTCATTTTTGCCCGCTTTTTAAATATCCATTTTTGCCCGCTTTTTAAAAAGTTTGCAAAAACAACCGTATGTGTATATATATACATATTTATACTACAATCTTTCATTCTTGTCATATCTATACTTTCTTCTCCTATGTACTACCTCCCTTTTCCTGTTAAATAATTGCAATCTAACTGTGAGGTGCCGTGTCATAAAAAGGTCACCTTAGTTCCGCTTATAGGCACAAAAACGCAGAAATCAATACATGCGTTACAAAAAATATGGTGTGCACCAAGGGCTAAGTGGGCTTTTTCACCTCGTGTGGTTGCAGTACTCGTCTTCGGCTCGCAGACGCACTCGTCTTCGGCTTGCTGCTGCACTCGCCTTCGGCTCGTGCTAGCTCGCCTTCGACTCGCGCTAGCTCGCCTCCGACTCGTACTGCAAACTCCACACTCGGTCTAAAAAGACCCACGTTACGCCCTAGGTGCACAATATACTATTTGACGAAACTTGTTACAGCCCTCACCTTCGGCTCGGGCCGTGAACCTCGCGTTTCGTCAAAAAAGCCTTTCCGTACTCGTATCGTAATGTACTATTATAAAGGCCCCTTACTTGTTGATAGAAAATTATTTTTTACGTGAGTGATAAAACAGACTTTTTGCTAGCTGATCGCGCCGAAAAATCTGATAAAAAAAAATTTTGATAAAGTATGTTACCACATAAAATATGTATACTTTCATGAGGCTACAGAAACGGCGTCACCGCAGGTGTTCAGTCGTTTGGAAGACAGAAAGCAATTTTCACAGAATCTTTTGGTCAGATCGCCCTTTTTTCTAATTGTCGACGTTGGTTCAATTTCATTGGCATTGTTTATTTATTTTTCCAACATCGGTTCAATTGCTGCGTTTAATAATTCAGATGAAAGATAATCTAAAATTTCTGTCCTGTATATGAGTGCTTACCATTTTCATCGTGATAAGCATCTTGAACATGGTCTTGTGCTAGAATGCCTTCCTAACGTCATTAATGGCACCTTTTCTCTCTTGAGGTATTTGTCAAATTTATCTATCCTTCGCAATTTTATCAGAGCTGCAAACCAATCCAGACTTTGGCATGAATTCACAACGTATGCTGAGTAGGAAATATATTACATGTACGAGTATTACTTGCAACGCAACAGAAATCGATATACGAGGTTTTCGAATGGTCACTCGTCTTCCCGAGTGACCGTTTACTCTAAATTGGAGTATTCGAAAAGTAGACCCACACACGTGGACTATTTTTTATTTTAATTTTAATTTTTTTCATCATTTTGCAAAGTGAAAGAAACCTTGAAATATATTTTAGTTAGTGGAACGTTAGGATAAATTGAATTAACAAAACTCTCACATCTTCAGATCTTATAGATGCAATCTGACATACATTATACAGGCAACTGAATAAAATATGGCCGACCCTACTCAGTGCCCTGCATGACTATGTCCAGGTACTGTGGAGAAAAATGTAGGTATAATAGCTTCATCTGCTGGATTATTAAAGCTTCATAAACCTACGTCCATCGATGTCGAAGAATATAACGATGCGCATTGGGTTTCATCTAGGCATAAGTAAATGGAGAATATTGATTCTACCGAGCAAAGATTTCCAAGAAAAATTCTTAGAACTTCGTCTTGGCTGGGTGCAGCCGGTTTTGGGGTTCAACGATGCAGATACTACGAAATCCTTCAACTGGTTGTCGGAGGGCCGCATCAATTGTACCAGGATACTGAATGGGCATCACGGATAAATTGGCTTTACAGACGTTTCGGACGGAGTCAATTGATCATCCTTAAAACATTTAACAACGATCTATTCACGTGATCAGCTGCTCATCTCTTGTATGAGACATTCATCATTGAAGCGATAAGAGCAGCCGCTCCGTAAGAGTTACAATCATTGCCTGGTAAAAAGGAAAGGTGAACAAGCTGCAGGCTCTTTCAGTTTTCGTAGACTCATAGAGGAATGAATCATGATCATTTGTTTCAAGATCAGTTTTTTAACAAATAGCTCCTGTAATTGTAGCTCGGATGATGGTTCGTGTCAGTTATAGGACGGAAGCTCACCTCACGTCCCTTCCCTGTTTGGGAATTATAAAACCATTGAGCAGCCCTGTGTTCCAGGTTGATATCGTTCTTATATCCGTATCACTATATTGTAATATGGCGATGCCTGATCACGAGGGCAATAATCAAGGGTAATAGTACCTTGCTTACTTGCCCATGCATGTACGTATGTGCCGCCTATAGCGATTGCAGAATTTGAACATATGGGCGTGCATAATTTGTGACCAGTGTCGTGAATGGTAATGGGGGAGAAAATGGTAAGACTGGGAGGTCGCGATTTTTTCCGACATAAAACAGCAGTCTATAAAACGATGATTTTAAGGGCTAGTCTCTTTCATGGGAGCCCTAAATTCGTAATCATTAGCCGTATTCTCGTGTTATTCTACTTTTTTCTACCAAGGGTTGTGGAATACTAGACATATCGATTAAAACCCGCCTACATGGTTTTTTTCAAATGAAATATCATGCAGATATTTGAGACACCAAACTCACTGCTTAGAATATGATTATTGTTTTCCCTGTAAATCATTTCTGGAGGAAAAATGTTTTTGTAAAAGACACGGTGCATTGAATGGGCACTCCCGGGTAGATTTTTCTACTCCAAAATGAATAATTATGATAAGTTCATTGGTTGAATTTGATAGAAGTCTTCGATTGAGATGGAAGCAGATCCCATTATGGGCAGATGTAGTTCACATGGTAGCAGATGTAATTTGGTAAATCGTAGCTTTGACAAGCGACCAAATGAACCAGACTATAGATTCCTTCGTTTCTACAAAATAGAAGTCTTAATTTTTATGCTCCCACTGACTTTTATGGATTCACCAACATTTTTTTTCCTTATATCAATTCCGCTAATGCAGGTAACGTTTGAGCCAATCGGTTCAAATTTAGGATTCGTTCAAGATTGACAATAGATCGCACGACGTCCACATACTTCATTGATATGTCAAAACTTATGTAGATACAATGGCGAACAATGCGTATAGATTATCATTGCCCTTTGGCTTCAGAATGCCCATTAACGCCATATGCGTTTGTTCCTAGACAGCAAGTCTGATGCTCCAGCAAGGTTATCTCCCAGTAGAAAAATTATGAAAGGAAAAAAGATGAAATAAGATTTGTTGTTATTTAATATGATGTGATTCATGTCTTTTGTTCATGATAATTGAAACACTTGCCCTGTTGATATACGCCCAACTCAGATTAGTTCAAAAATCGTTTCCATATTATCCAAATTTGGTATACATTCAGCGGCCATGTCAAAGAAGGAGGCATGGGAATAACTGAAAATCGATTATATTATTCTCGGTATGCTCCGCTGCATCCTTAATAAAAATCACGTAATCATCAGTTGTACCCATTCGAATGGCCTACGAGTCATTTTATGATTTGGCAGGCTGAGTGTCGTGTGGTGATATTCTGTTGTGATATGTTCAGCAGCTGGGTGATTCGATGTTGAAGATACGGGTATATCAGTGAAAAAGTAAAATAAATATAAATAAGCCTGTTGATCGGATGATAAATCTTATTTTTCACTATAATTATCCTCGTGCTAGTCAATATTTACACATTACGATGTATGTATCTATTTGTCATGATATGGTGACTTTCAATTCTGTTGAGTACATATTTGTATATTTGTAGATGAACGTATTATTAGCGCAGTAACCAGTTGAGACGGCGGTCTTGTAGAGGAGCCACAAGTGTTTGCTCTACTTAACCGCAAATGTACTCGGCGAACTCGGCTCCAATGACATCACTGAAAAGAAACTCATAATTAGTTGTAAAACTACAGAATTGGATGTTACGAATTACATTATACGTATAGTATAGCACAGTACTATACAGTAGTGTACGAAACTTTTCAAATTCACGAAAACCTGTAACTTTGGTTTGAAAATTCAGAACTAGACTGGATTTTTCATCCTCCGGAGGTCACTGAATGTAGATCGTCTGTGAAATTCCAGAATTGGAAATCGACGGTGTTGCGAAGAATCGTTTAGAGTTTTTTAAGACAGGTACAATTTTCGGAGGCACTTGATACGAATAATAAAAAAACGTCGTTCAAACATCGAATTTCAGGAAACTTGTAAGTCTGTTTCTCATCATCAATCATCAATTGAATTTGCGATGATTATTCTTTATTGATTTAATTCGACCATCGAAATGTACCTAAACAAGAAGCACTCGCGTCTTCTCAATTGGGTCAGAAGCACAATAAAAAATCCGTAAAAGAACGGAGTAGAATTGCAGTGTAATGACTAAGCGTTGTATCATTGCACTCGGTACCAGAGCTACGTGAATATATCCTAGGCAATACAAATCTTTGAGAGTAAGTGGCTCGTAATAACCAGAGAGGGTCGGGTACCGCTGCAATTTCGTTCGCCAAGAGGTCATCCGATCGGACATACCTTTCCGTAACCAGTGATCAGTTGGTCTGTGGTTGCAGCGAACGATCACCAGGCCAATTACGTCCGAGCTGGTTCTAGGAACTATTTTATTTTTCCGTAGAAAGAATATCAGTGGCGGTACTGCAGCCAGTAATAAGACAGCTGGAATACCTGCGGAAGTAATGAAATATTCAAATTACGTGATACTGAGCAATGAAAAGCTTTTGTACATTTTAATTGAGGGTCTACGGCTAGACGAAATTCCGTTTCCGTGAACGACTGAAAAATTTTTCACAACGTATATATAGGGATAGTTTACTGTTGAGATTCTTGAACATTTGCACGAAGATTAACATACAGTTGAGAATAATACTAGATTCGATATAGATCGAATTCGTACAGCAGTGAAAGACCTTCTCCGGGGAGAACGAAAGAATTATCTTTATTTGCCGAGTACGCGAGTACATAGTCTCACTACGCGTGCTTGTCATTTCTCTGAATAAATACACATTTTAAACGATAAGTAAAGCGCTTGAGACAAATGCGACCAATTAATTTCAAGTTTGCGAGAACTCGAGATGACGAGGGTTCATATCCAGTTCATTGAGATTTTATTTTTAGAAATAAGCGAGTTTTATCACTCTTGTACTAATCACAATGTATCCAACTCAGAATCACAACTGGCGTTTTAAGCCTCGTGGTACTTTGCTCGATTATTATTTACATTTGAAGAGTGAGAGTCTTTAAAAAAACTTTCTACAGAGGGATAAACAGGAAAGATATATGAATGAAAAAAATACCGGATGACTATTGATGTGGAAACGGACGAGAGCGTGGGATCTGTTGAAGTACGGTTTTGAGGACAATGAAAACTCCAGTTTTCACATCAACCATAGGGATCCTGAAGGCATTGCAGCATTTTTCTTTTCACAGCTGTACCTATAATCTGCTTGAAGATTGAAGGGCTACTATAGGAATTTATATTCTTGTGGGTGCTTCGGGGTGCTGAACCACTGGAGTAAGATCACTATACCGTATTTCATTCCTAAGATGGAATTTTTCAAATGTAGCTAGGTATAGTACTTCGAGTCGAATTCTGAGTCGTAGCTGCAAGTGAGCTAGCCCTCTCTCTATTTTTTTTCAAATTAAAAACGTGCCATGCCGGTGAAACACAGTGAAATTTCATTCCCAGATTACAACTTCATTCCCAGCTGGAGATGATTCTCCACTTTTCTTGCACTGGAAATCGTGCAGGTCTGAGAAAAAGAGTGAAATTTCATTCCTGAAGATACATAGACTCACTGAGGAGTATGTGTACCAGGTTTCAAGTAAGGGATTACATTTTTAAATAGAAGGGGTTGATTCCATGAAATTTTTCAAGATTTTCAACTCCGTGATACTAATCGGCTTGGCGTATGTGTAAGAGTGTTTCCAGCCTGTAACGAGTCTTCGCTCAGAGTTTGAAGAAAATAAATGACCACTCCGAACCTGACCTGTTCTTCAAAGCAAAGAGCTGAAATTTTCATTTCCAATTACTGAGAGGATGAATTTTTAAAGGCAAGTTACAGCATCGAAGACATTCGTACCTCAAAGACACTTCTCGTCCGATAAGCACAATATCAGGTCCGAAGTATGTGTGAATAAAAAGTATTTATCATGTATACTTGTAATCTGCAACTTATCGCAAAACCCACAACAACCCCTGCATTGTTCTTGAGATTATTGAGCCAAGGGGGTCTACAAGATGATATAGGTATACCCGTGCAATGCTAAGCACTCATATAACGCAACATCATTCTGAATCTTGTATTCTCAATGCCAATGGAATTTCCCATTCGTTTTATCATTGAACGAATTCCGATTCAATTCATTCGGCAACATTATGAAAGCACGTGTATGACTTGAAACTTCCACAACATCAACCGGCTACGAAGATGACGTAAGTGAAAAAAAAATTCCCGGTTTATTTTTCTGTTCTTCCTTCATCAGATGCCCGGCTCCAAATGTTGCTAATAAAAAATATCAATTTGTTATAGAGTCTAATATCGTCGCCAATATTTGTTTAAACGGTTAAAACACGCGCTGCGCCTTATCACCGGCAACTCGCAATACGTTAGAGTATCTCTGGTAGCTTGTAACTCAACTAGTCACTGTGTTATGATCAATAAATACGTCCACACTGTCCACAGTTACCCCAAACTAAACCACCAACAACTCATTGATTGATCATCACTTTTTGAAAGGTTCGCCTGCCCATTGACGTTCAGCTCGAATTCATCTAAAAATACATTCGCTGTTATCTCACGGGCGTAAATCCACAAAGCAAAAGAGAAACAGTCAGAGAGAAGAAGAGAGACAGAGAATAGACGGAAACGGAATAACATCTGCTGAAGTTCGATAAGTAACTATTACAAACAAGACGTTCGAGGCCAGACAGAAGATGTATAGGTATGATATAATCGAGGAAAGTCCCGTGAGAAAATTTTGTCGGTAATTGAATCGTTTTGCGATTCTGCTGCAAAGGTCACGTGGTCAGTCCCTTCCGAAGATGATGTAGTAAAAGCGCAGACGCAAGAAATAGCCACCACGTGCACGACTGACGGGTTTCTCGATCGGTCTCTCACTCAGTTTCTCCTCGTTGGCATAGCTCCGGGGTAGTACAGCGGTGTGTAGTATAACACATCGAGTTACGTTGAATCGGAGGTGTCCCGTTTCTCGTGTATGAAGATATAGGCCGCAGGTGTTTTACATACAAATTTTCAAGACGAAGAGGTGTAATTTATTATTGCAGTGCTTCGATCACCGCGCAATAAAAGAATCCGGGAAGAAGAACCATCAGCGTATTCCGAGGTACGCAGAAGTACGGAACAAAATTTGTTTGTGCTACGAATAGATTCCTCATGAGGAACAGTGCGGGTTTTAAATTTACAGATAATATAACCGGAAGCAAAAATAACCACGTTGTTTGTAAGAAAAAAAATCAATAATCGATAGAAAACTCTGCATAAGAGAGCCTCGAGCATATTATACGGTACGGTCATTACTCCGTTTCGATCATTTCTCAGGACTAGGATCCCCGTTTGCGGTGGACGTTCCTTTGCAATCTTAATTCTTGATCTAAAGCCGCATCCTGTTTAGGTTTTATCATTTAGTCTTTTCCATTTTTCTTGCAATTCATCGACAAGCGAACCGCACTCGGTTATGTCTTTTAACGATACAGTTTTCATACTGTAGCTTATTCTGCGAAACGCGTGACTAACCATCGTGAGGTCGTGCGTCGAGCTTGCTAACTCGATCTCTGATAATTTGTGGTAAAGCTGATAATATTTGCGAATGGATAACTTTATTAAGGAAAAAAAAGGCAATATTATTTACAGAAATATTCTCTAAGGTCGGTCATTCGCAATGGAATTGAGATTACGTGAATTTATCGCTGACTACCAGTTTGTCCGTGAATATCTACACGCGTATGCAATATCTGCATTGCGCATACGTTACACTGCTGAAAAACTAGAGTGTATTGTACGCGTACAGATATACATACGACCTTCGAATAGCATCGTCTAACTCTGCATTTGCAAAGGACGTTAGTGAACTTTGGTATCGCTGAATCAAACCGCGTTTAACATTGTGAGATTTATCAGTCAAGCCTACATGTCGGTCGCCATGGCAACCACAACGGGCGTCATTCTCACAGCTGTTCCCAGTCTTGTATAGTAACACGCCAGAAGATCGATCCGACGATGATGATAATTAAAAAAATTCAAAACTCCGCCAAGTTGCCAACGAATTCTGGCTTAGGCTGAGATTTTCAGAGATAGAACACTCGACGGATACGAATACACGTGTAAATCATTTAGACGTCGTGGAATTATGGGGCTGGATTGAAATTCCGAATTTCAAAATCGGCGAAATGTTAAAATTCGGAATTTTCACTGCTCGGAACTTTTGGAATTCGAAATTTTTATCCCACCTCAAAATTACGGACAAGCAAAGAAATTGGACGAAAATTTTACGATTGTATATGTACACCTGTTATGAAATACTACTCGTCATGGCTCAATTCAAATACTGATCGTTGGCTTAATTGAATTTTAATTTACCGATACGAAGTATCAGCCGATAATAGAGTCTGTCAATATTTTTTATTACGGCTCAATTCATACTCTCTATCTAATCACGAGATGTTTTCGCTTACTCAGCATACACGAGCATTGTCTTCACTTCTTGCTTTGCTTTGCAAGCTTTATTCCACAGTGGTATCAGAAATCTGACATGTCCGTAAGCCTGTCTGCTGCATATGGATTCTAAAAAAGTATCCTATGATATGGTAATCATTTCGTAGGAGTACCGTTTGGCATTTGAAGCAGAAATGGTCTGTCCAGCAACCCGCGTACCTGCGATTTCATACGTAGTCTTAAAATGAAATGGGAACGTATAGAAGTCAGGGAAAAAGTTTACACTCGGCGCCTAGCACGTGGATATAGGCTAAACCGGCTAAACAGTTGTAGTAGAAAAATTTAGCAGTTGAGTTGTCCAAGAAGCGCCGCCACAGCTGCTTCCTAGACTATGTGACAAGAGTGGAAAAACATTGTGCCACTTATCAGTGGAAAGATGAATAAACACTTAAGGCTTTGCTGCAATGTTTATGGGTAGGTGCTGAGCCCACCATAATCCTATACCTACTGCGAATGCCAGTCGTGTATTATAATTGTTTGCTTCAAACTAGCTCCACTCTTGAAGAGCTCGAGGTCTATTTTTATCCAAGATGACATTAGCACACGTATAGTCTTAGTTTATTAATAGAAACTCGGTTACTCAATACATTTCCATTCATTGAAAACCCAAACTTCTATACGTGGATTGTCGTCCACCGAATTGTTTAACCGACTATCGTATGTAGGCTCGATGATAATTCTCGAACACGCACTTGCACGTGTCCCTATATACAATTAAATCTAAATGCTTCGGCATTTCTACCAAAGTACATACTGGGTATATGTATAATACCAGGTATATAAGCACATATACATATATATATGTGTATAAGTACCAGTTATTGACGCATGTGCTCGGCGTTTGACCTCATGGTCACTGGCTCGAGCCGTAGCGATCGCACCACGTCGTGCAACTCTAAAACTAACAACTCAACGGGATCACAAACTATGGTTTATCATCCCAGAGCCAGGCACGATGAGTGATTAGCAGGAAAACACTCACAATACACACATACATACATACGCGAGTGTTATTATAATGAAGTCATACAAAGCGCCTGGGATGTAATTAGCAACCTAAATAGGAGTATGAGCAACGGGACGAGGTCCATGGGGCATATACATGGTCATGTTTTTCAATTATCTATCCGCAAATGAAATACAGATACATTAAATTCTGCCAGAAAGTTAACAAACACGTGTCAAGGCAGTTTTAATCAATTTTTCTCATTATTTCATACTTGAGTTATTGTTCTCACTATAGCCACAATTAACGATTGTTATTGGTCGATTTACCCTTGATCTCTGGCTGTCTGGATCACTCTAAGTTTATACCTTACAGATGTTGACACATACTTATAGCAATTTTTCGCAGTTACCAAAGATTATTCCGTGCGCGATTCATTTACTGTATAACCTAATTAGTGCCAGCTGAAATAATTTTTCAAGAATTCCAGCCTTATATTGCATAAAATTTGCAGACGTATGTAGTTTCTAGACGGAATGTAAAGTGATCAGCAGTTCGTCAAACAAAACTGTGCAAACGTAAACATTATGTGTTAGTCTGGCCCAAAAAATTTGAATAAAATGATGGCATTTCAATATCTAATTGAGTAGAATTTCAGACGATAAACGGTTCGAAATTCTTTGCAAATGTAGGAACAGCTCCAATTGTTGAACAATACACGCGTCGAATAAAAGCATTTTTACACAGAATGAATCGTAATACGAACCTGCAGGTGTAGAGTTGAAGATTATAGTTTGCGGAGATAACACACGACTGGCGTCTACTATATTATCGGAAAGTAAATGTTGATCCCTTGAATTAAGAAGCAGAGGTTTGAGGGTAAAGTATTCTCAAGTCTGCATCTTTGCGAATTGAAATAAAAACTATTACATTTCCTTTTGCAAAAACCGTTCGTGGAGAATTCTGTTTTACATTCATCACTTACATTCATCGATCGCATACGGTATGGTCTTGCATTTTGATTCGTAGCATAAACTATGGTACGAAACTTCGATTGGTAGGATTGAATTTCTGTCCTAAAATTCAAGAATTCGTGTCATTGCGTGTGTGTGGCTGTACGTCAATGATCAACATACATGTACGACAAATGCTTAGAATTTGTGATGATGAATTCATTAGAATGACAAAACCCAGCCTCGAGTACAAGTTCTTTGAATCGCCCCACGGCGCCTGCCTCAACGCAACTTTATTTTCTCTAATCTCTATGCACCTTTAGCGAAGATTAACATAAACTAATCAATTGGTAATTAGTAGAAAATCTGATCACGTATCTATTTGAACCTGTTTTCCTTTCACAGTTGGTTGAAGGATGAAAGAATAAGGTGACAGGACAGTAATTGGTGACAGTATAACGAATATTAGTATATAGGTACAATACTAACGATATTTGCTCAGAGTTGTGTGTAGCGTATGTATTAAGGCATGCTGAATAATCTGTCTACTTGATGAGGTCGTCGTACCGAATTCGTTACAAGTCATACCCGTCTGGGAACGCGGATTGGTTATTATAGTAATAACGGATTGTCACGCGTTGACATCTTCTTAAACAACGAATTCCAATCTTATTTAACGATTCTGCTAACGTGCCCTGGGCTTCGAGGACATCGTTGAACAGTACTTGGAAACAGTGAAATGAATAAACAACAATTTCGGAGTGGCCGTTGATTTACTACTTTTGTTCTCACGATTGGCACTGACGCCATAATTTGTTTAAAAAAACATTTCATGCATAGCACAACCCTTCGATTTTAGGGTACAAGAGTTCATCAAGAAGCCATTAAGCAATGAGGAATACTTACTTGTGCATTATCTTTCTTTAACTTACCAGTAGAAAGGGAGAGACTTCGGAGCGAAGCACGGTTGTTGTGTATTTGAATCGTTATTAGAATAATAATTAACTTGCGAAAATGTATTTTCATTGCAGGAACTGGCGTTTCGAGATGAAAGACATCTAACGATACTTCATGAATCATGGAAAAGTCGGAAAAACAACGAGCTCCACCCAATCCACGGGAAAGAGCGAATCCACTTTCAGTAATCACATTCTCGTAAGTTTTACTCATTTTTGTGATTATAGAATGCTTGATCCTAACAAACATTACAACTTATCGCCAGATTAGAATCATTGACTGATCATCCAGATAACAAACTAGAGCAGTCCTCTATCAAAAAAATGTTGATATTGCATAGAATTTCACAGCTACATATATCCACGCGAATAATAACTTTCTCACATGTCGGTTTAGCATCCAAATTTTCAGCCCACATTTATTTCTAGAATTTGAATACGTTGAATTTAGCATGTTTTGGGCGATGCGAAACTGGAATCGCTTTGAACCTTTCTAGCCTGAGCTCTGCCGTGGATTGTACGTTCATTTTGTTTAGTTTTTTCTACTAATTATAAGTAGGAAACCAGTTTACAGATGGCTGGGAGCAGTAAGCGTATATGTATACCTCGCGGTATGCGCCAAGTGAAACGTATCTGTATTCGATATTTGTAATTCAATACGAAACAATCTAGAACCGTCAAGTTCTCGAGCGGTACTTAAGAAACTAGCTTTTAATACTTTGCACATCAGGCATGGATCAGGTTCTCGCGAAAAACTTTTCTACCAGACTTGCACAACATTTATCTACTCGACGTGCATAGAATAATGTATCATACTGCTTGAATTGTTTGTTCATGAAATAAGAGATAATTATATTTTCAATAATTCGTTATCTTCGAGTCTGGAGTTACATCACATGGTAGTTGTAGTCAAAACCGGTCTAACGAACTAGAAACGGTAGAAAATTGAAGTGTACGATGTCTCGTTTGCGTAATGATTCCATGTGGATCAATGAAACATAATAATTGAAAGAAAATAAGTAAAAATTCTTTTAGATGGGTTTTGAGAACGTTTGCCTTGGGCTACAAAAGGGAGCTCGAATTAACAGACCTTTATCAGCCTCTAAACGAACACACAAGCAGCGTCCTCGCGGATCGAATCACCAGGATATGGGAAAACGAAGAAGACAAATGTAGCCGTCAAAAGAAAGAAACACAGCCGAGTTTACTCCGAGTACTGGTCAGGTGCTTCGGTGGGTCTATCATGATGTTAGGGTTCGTAATAGCCGCCTTGGAGTTTCTCATCAGGTGAGATTGAACGTGCAAGTTTTACAGAGGCAAGAGATGTTGAGGTCGTTCATGGTCTCATATACGTTATGGCTTTTTAACACCGTTGAATACTGATAGGGTTACGCAGCCATTGATGTTGGCCGGTTTACTACGATACTACGGTGGCAATTCCAACATGAAAAAAGATGAAGCATACCTGTGGGCTGCCGGTGTTGTCTTCTGTTCTACTGTCAATTGCATAGTCATTCATCCGTGCATGCTAGGCATTATGCATGTGGGAATGAAGATGAGAATTGCTTGCTCTTCTCTTATCTACAGGAAAGTCTTGAGGCTATCGAAAACCGCACTGTTAGAGACAACCGCGGGACAGGTGAGCATGTGTTATTATCTCAACTGGTGTAACGCTAACTACCGACCGTGAGGATAGATGGACATTCAAACATCGAAATTTGTTTCAGGTTGTCAACCTACTGAGTAATGATGTCGGTAGATTTGACTCGGCAATATACTTCATTCATTACATCTGGCTGGGCCCTTTGGAGTCTGTCGTCGTCACATATCTCATTTATCGAGAAGTTGGATGGTCCGCGGTCATCGGAATGGTCACATTGCTGATGTTCATCCCTCTGCAAGGTTGGTGTTTTGTACTTTTCATTTTATACAATCATGCTATTCCAATTACCCAAATTCAATGTCCATTGACTGGTGGAAAACAATGGAGTTAAAGTTGAAGAAGATCAGGGAATGTTCAAGAGTCGTTGATAGTCGGTCAGATCGTCAGATGTGATCGTATCTATCAGATGTAATTCTTATACTGCTCGATGTGATTTTGATAAAAAGTCATCGAGTTGATCCTCGGAATTATCTACGTAGAATCGTCACTTTGATAATTCGCCGTGAAGTAGGAAATGAGTGCCTTCTTCGTGTTCTTGAAATGTCTAAAGTATTTTTGATTTATTACAAAACTGGTTCATCAATGCATTTGCAGAGAAACGTAATAAATAAGCATTAAGGGGGGTGATTTCCTCGCGATTTACGACTTATTATTTGCACGAATATCACGCACAACCGTCTCGACATATCTTGATGTCAGAAAACATTTTGCCCATTGCACATCCTGTGTTTGATGTTTTATCATGTGATGTTTTGTCGCGGATTTTTTTTTCGAATGTTATCTCATGGTCATAGGCTTGGCGTCTGTTCGCAGACATGGTAGAATCTTCACTTATTCAATTGACATAAATTTGCTACGTATGATTTCCACAATTATTCAGATAAAGTATTTCATTCTACGATCCCTAGTGCACATCATCCAGTGACTTTTGAATTGTAATCAAATTTAGTAATAGTATTTCCATACAATGGCACTATTTGAGGCGGTATAGTACTCTATGAAATGAAAAACCTACCCAGGATCTCAGATTTTTTTCTGATTCCTCCAATGGCGGCTGAAGCGTGATGGTTTGATTAATGAAATTCTTGTACCTGCTAGGATATCTTGGAAAGATGTCTTCGAGATTCCGGTTACGGACTGCTCTGCGAACGGACGAACGAATTCGTCTGATGAATGAAATAATAAACGGTATTCAGGTGATCAAGATGTACACGTGGGAAAAGCCTTTTTCTTTTCTCGTGGAAATTGCTAGACGGTAATAGAAAAATTGGACAACACGATAGCGGTTGTGTCTGAATTTGTTTTGACATTTATTTCAAATTTATATTTTCAGGAAAGAGGTCAGCGCGATAAAGAAAAATGCCATCGTTCAAGGCATCACTTTATCTTTTGACATGTACACACCGCGACTCTGCGTCTTCATAACAATATTGGTTTACGTACTTCTTGGCAATAAAATCACCGCTGAACAAGTATTCATGATGACGGCATTTTACAACGTTCTGCGTACAGCAATGACGATTGGTTTTCCAATCAGTAAGGACATTATTACAAATACCTAGATATACTTTCATTGTAAAAACTTTCAATATCCGTATCATATAAATAAATGTGCGTGTCATGTTTTAGGTATCGTCCAAATTGCTGAGGCTTTGGTATCCGTTAAGCGTGTGCAAAAATTTTTGATGCACGATGAGACGGTGAAGCCACCAATAACCGAGGATCACTTTAATTCCGAAAAGTCTGGTCACGCTCAATCGGCAGTTTTGTTGAAAAACGCGACTGCCAAATGGGGATTGGACAACAAGGAGAACACTCTTTCGAATTTGAACATCGACATAAAACCGGGTCAACTTGTTGCGGTTATCGGACACGTTGGAGCAGGAAAAACGAGTCTTCACCACGTCATACTACGGGAATTGACTTTGGTGAACGGAAGTATCGAAGTGAACGGTAAAGTTACCTACGCCAGTCAAGAACCATGGCTTTTTGCATCATCCATCAGGCAAAATATCCTCTTTGGTCGACCGATGGACAAGGTACGCTATGAAGCGGTGGTCAGTGTCTGTCAGCTGAAAAGAGACTTCACTCTCTTCCCATACGGGGATAAAACAGTGGTTGGTGAAAGAGGGATTAGTTTGAGCGGAGGACAACGTGCAAGAATCAATTTGGCTAGAGCCGTATATTCAGACGCTGACATTTTCCTTTTGGACGATCCTTTATCTGCAGTGGATGCGCACGTTGGAAGACACATGTTCGATGAATGCATCGATGGTTATCTTCGCGGGAAAACCAGGATTGTCGCGACTCATCAGCACCAGTATCTGAAATACGTTGATCACATAATCGTCCTGAGCAATGGAAGTATAGCGGCTCAAGGTTCATTCGAAGAACTCCAAGCGGCTGGATTGGACTTTGTGAAACTATTAGAGCAGATGAAAGAGCCGGAGGATACTGACAGCATACGAAGAGGCTCTAGTCGAAGATCTTCCATTCAGAGCGCAAGATCCGAAGAAATAAATGAAGTGGATCCTATCGAGGAAGCAGAGATGCGAACGACTGGTCATGTTTCGGGTAAAATCTATGGGTCGTACTTCAAGGCTGCTGGAAATTTGTGCTTTGTTATGATCATGTTCTCGGTTTGTATCCTGAATCAAGTTCTCGCTAGTGGTGGTGACTATTTTGTTACTTACTGGGTAAACGCTGAAGAGGCATCGATAAACATAATCAATGGTACGAACGTCTACCATTGGACTAATCCACTTACTAGAGACATGTGCGTTTATATATACACCGCGGTTACAATGGCCACTGTGGTATTCACTCTTTTGAGGACCTACATGTTCTTCAGTGTTTGCATGAGGGCATCGAAAACATTACACGCAAATATGTTCTACAGCATCTCCAGAGCCACGATGCGTTTCTTCAACACAAACACGTCTGGGCGTATTTTGAACAGGTATTAATTTCGCGTTGTCTTCGAAGATGAGGGTGCGTTTTCAAGTGTAAAATAACTAAATAACCAATGGCTTTCAGATTTTCCAAAGACATGGGTGCCATTGACGAATTATTGCCTATGAGTATAGTTGATGTGATGCAAATCAGTTTAGCACTACTCGGTGTGATCATCATTGTGTCAGTTGTGAATCCCTGGCTTACTATACCAACTGCCTTCGTCCTAGGGCTACTCTATCTTCTGAGAGTCATCTACATCAGTACCAGTCGTAGTGTGAAACGATTAGAAGGAATAAGTGAGTCCATCTTGCTTACTCTTTCACCATGGCAGGGTTGCCTTGCATATATTTCAGTACCAATGTTATTCAACATCCATATCATCTGAATCAATTTATTGACATTAACAGTTCATTGATTTTCACTATTGTTTTTTTCCCATAATGATCCGAAAATGTTTCAAGTACATTTATAGTCTGAATTTGTAAAACTCCAATCAACAAATCTCACGTTTCATCTATTCAAGTCATAACAATCACACTGGTTTTTTTCTAGCGCGTTCTCCGGTGTTCGGTCATCTGAGCGCTACTTTGCATGGTTTGACGACCATTCGTGCCTTCGACGCTGAAACTATTCTTGCTAAAGAGTTCGACAACCATCTAGACCTGCATTCTTCAGCTTGGTATCTCTTCATCTCATGCTCACGTACTTTTGGATTTTATTTGGATTTCACCTGCGTACTATACACCGGTTTAGTCACCTTCAGCTTCTTAGTCCTTGATCAAAATACGTTCGGAGGTAATGTGGGTTTGGCAATTACTCAGTGCATTGGACTTACCGGAATGCTGCAGTGGGGTGTTCGACAAACTGCAGAAATGGAGAACCAGATGACTTCCGTTGAAAGAGTATTAGAGTACAGTGAATTGGAGCATGAACCGCCGCTGGAAAGCGAACCGCAAAACAAACCCCCAAAAGAATGGCCAACTCAGGGTAAATTAGAGTTCAAAAATATGTATTTGAAATACGACCGGGCTGAACCTCCGGTTTTGAGAGACTTGAATTTCGTCATAACTCCACGAGCAAAGGTAGGAATCGTTGGGCGAACCGGGGCAGGAAAATCATCTTTAATATCCGCCCTGTTTCGACTCGCTTACATCGAAGGGGATATTTATATCGATGATCTACCCACTAGTAAGTTGGGTATGCATGATCTGCGATCAAAGATTAGCATAATCCCACAAGAGCCAGTTCTGTTCTCTGGACGTTTGCGAGAAAATCTTGATCCTTTCGAAGATTATCCAGATGATGTTCTGTGGCAGGCACTGGAAGAAGTAGAACTAAAAGAAGCCGTCGATGAATTGGCAGGTGGTCTTAATTCAAAAATGTCAGAAGGTGGAACAAATTTCAGTGTAGGACAACGACAATTGGTTTGTCTTGCTCGCGCTATTGTGAGAAATAACCGAATATTAGTACTCGACGAAGCAACCGCTAATGTCGATCCTCAAACCGATGTATTGATCCAAAAAACTATCAGAAAAAAGTTCATGGATTGCACTGTTCTCACAATTGCTCATCGACTGAACACCGTCATGGATAGCGATAAAGTGTTGGTCATGGATGCTGGAACGCTAGTGGTGAGTGGCCAATACATTATAGTACTAACTTTTTTTTTACCATGTAATTACAAATCGTTATCACATCAATCGATTATTGCTTTCAGGAATATGATCATCCTCACGTATTGCTGCAAAATCGTCATGGATATTTGTACAACATGGTACAGCAGACTGGATACAGTACCGCAGAAACTCTCATAAAAATAGCAGAAGCGGTAAGAAATTGAATTTTTGTTTATATTACCGACAATGCAGTTTGCCAGTAGGGATTATTGTCCATGATGCTACTGTTACTGATGTTGCTTTGAAAGCATAAGGCCACAAGTATAATTAATCAATGCGTATTGAACTAGATGTGACTAATTTTCTATTGAAAATACTCTGTTACAGAATTATACATCATCCGTATCCCAACATGAAAAAACAGACAAAGAAGAGGAAGAAAACTCTATAGACTTGCCTAAAGAATTTTGAATAAAGAGTATCATCAAGCATTAACCATCAGGGTACGCACGTCGATTAATCAAAACGTTTTTCACAAAGACTTCCGTCTCCATTTTCAACATGGCTATGATATATGATGAATGGATCATGAGAAAATCAAATATTTTTATAGTCTTTTTTAATGTAACTATATATATTATATTAGTACTATCGAACTATGTATACTTTTCCATTATTTTTAAGGATTTTATACATATTGTATAACTATGTTAATATACATTGGAACGAGTTCAATCGGTCCTGATTATCGTAATTAGACATTTCGGCAATCCTTATTCAATGCCGGAATAAATTCTTGGGCTCTACTTAAGCTAGATATCCATCAAGCATCTACTAGGTTTCAATTATTAAATATAAGTAGCATAACGCAGGAAATTTAATAATATTGATAATGCAGTATTGCAGGTTAGTCGTGTCAAATCGCATGTAAGGACGATCTCAGTAAACAATGTGCCTATATGAAAAAAAATGATAGGAAAATGTTATTACTAAATGCCACTACAATTAGAGGATAACATACAATTATTATACATACCTTAAAGTATTTATTAAAAATCTGAATCATTTAGAAAAAAATTCCAGCTGAATTGTTTCATCTCAAACTGAGTTATTGTTATTATTATTTTTTTTTTTTCAAAATATCCGCACTTCGCTAGCGAAGATTCCCAACATGGCGTTTGAACAAAAAAAGAAAAATGCAAAACTGGTTCATTATCGAATAGGTATATCTGTAAATATACATTATTGACATCAAAAGAGTGTCAGTGCATATATTAATTATTCGCATGATTGAGAATCTGTGTTCAATATCTTTGTACGAATTTTTTGTAAAATTTGGATCTTACAGCAGACCGTTATTCATTCAACGGCAGATTTAGTTACAAATACATGGTAAAAAATGAATCCTATCGAATGCAGAGTAGTTCTTTTCGAAAGCACATTCATCAAACTTTTTAAATTATTCATGAACGCAGGCATACATGGAAAACACTTGATTTGAAAACTCGGTGAATTATTTCATTGTGATGATACCTACTTAATCGGCTATTGGACGCTTCGTTGCCATTGATCTGCGAAAGAGACAACAAATGAGAACAAGACTTTATAATAGTAAAGACTTGCCCAGAAACGCCCGATATAAGACGGGTTGTTGTTTCTGTTTTGGAATAGGTTTTAACGTCAACCAGTTATTTAAAAAATCGAGAACATATTTGTAGTCTTTTTTTTTCTATAAATTTACTGTATCAAAATTGTTTAGATCATAAGGATTTTGTAAATAAAGAGGTGCGATTATCAAATTTATATTAGCATCATTTCGTATCCTTACAATCGCATCCCCTGCCTTCTTAATATCACGAATTTTATAAGGAACCAGCGAGAAAAATTGGGCAAATTAATTTTCGTATTCAAATAATAGTTGAACTTTTGACCAAAAAAATATTTGTCTAAATCTCAGATTCAGCTACTGATTGATCTTTCTTTGCGATTACCAAGGAATTTAGGGATTCTAATAATTGCAGTCTGATCTCTGTTATTGAGCAATGAATCTAGCACGTTGAAAAACCTTTTGAATTGGTTTTTCATTACCATATAGCAATTTGAGTGAGAATTAATTATTTTATCGAGGTTTTCCCGAACACGTGTGAGGAAGGAAAATTTAGGGCAGGTGGTTTAGGTATTCGAACATATATTCACACATTTAGATTGTCAATGGTACAACGGGATACCGAGTTCTTCCGATCCTGATAATTAGCGAGATCATCCAAAGAAATAATGATTTAACAATATATACATGCCATATATTTATGTACATAAATACACCAGTGATATATAAGATAATAAACGTATTATATGTATGTATAAATCTGTACGACGTAGGTATAATTTGTCTTAAAAAAAAAAAAAATAATAATAATTCACCCTTAAATCCGACGAATATTTTCAATAACAAAATGCTACGCCATGTGCGATAATATACATATACAAGATATAATACAAAACCAAATCTCTTTACTGTCGCTTCAAGCCGCAGCTTCATTCTTCTCCGTCATAAAAATACTGATAAAATTCGTTATCTAAGTAATAACATGTACTCAGATATAATCGTATGCTTAGCGAAGTGAAAGTAAGTAAAATAGGTACAGGCGTTATAATCATACGTGGTTCAGATTTCTGGACCTCAATCGCCCGGATTACTATCACTTTACCTATCTAAAGATGTATTTATCAAAGCAACATATTTTCTAACAAATAATTCTAAAACTCAAATGTCTTTTGGCACGCTATTTGAGCTTCTACTATAATGCTGTCTATATATTCTTATGGCTAAACGATGGATTTAATTCTATCTATTTCTAACGCTCAGATGCGTTTTTACGCAATTTCCAAATTCCTAGTACGCGCATCATCACGTCATTACGTATATGTATCTCATATCATTCCTCCTTCGCCTAATTTTCAAAATATATCAAAAGTAAAAAGAAGTTTCCTCGGAATAGGCCCCGTTAAGTTACACGCACGAACAAACACAGTTAAGTGTGTGCCCGAGCGGTCCTCACATAGCTGTACTATGACCAATACTCTCGCGCCCTAATCCGGGATCAGCCGAAGCTTCCCATCCTAATCAGATCGACGGCGGAGGCTAGCAGCGTTATGCTACGACACTTTCTGCCAGGAATCCGAGGACCTTCCTCAGAGCTAAGTGAGAGTCACAGTGGACCCGCTTGTGGCTCCGCGGTGAGGCTTGAGGGAACTTCGTTACGCCGATACTTAGCGGCCGTATATATACTTAGTGGGTGCGCAAGATGCCGCTTGCGAGAAAGTTCGTACCGCTAAACGCGGCTATGTGGCGATTTATCGCATTATTTTTGCTGCGCAACCCTAAATTTTATTACCTTTAAAAAAATGTTGTTTTTTTCCTCCCCATAATTTTAGCTTTTAACTAAGTTGAATAATTTTCTATACATATCTATTTCACTTTTTGTACAGAAGGAAAACCGTTAATTTTCTAGGCATTTTTTTCGATTGTATGTAATTTTTTTTTCTCAATTCGACGTGAAGATTCATTGGAACAAATTGAATTCCTCCATCTTCTGAACATACGTGTGTCAAAGATTTTTTATCATGGAGTATGAAAATATCTAATTTATTGAAACTACCTAATTTTGGATATTGTTTTATTCCTGTTAATCAAAAAACTACCAAGTTTCACGAAGAATTCTCCATCTTCCATAAAGAATTACAATTTGGTATGAAAAATTACAACGAACCCGATTTTTCGTTGAAAATTTTGTGATAGATATGAAAAATTTTCACTATAGTGTTGTAATTAGAATTTCCAAGATAATTCGATAGTTATCACACAGTTGGATTGGAATCAAAGATCCGTTTTACCATAGCATAGTTTCCGCGTCTTATGAAAATTACCACGAAATTGGAAATTGCTCATAAAACCAATTACCTATAGCGATAATGGATTATTGCTATTTTCTATTTAATACACGAATATTTATTACTCTTTGAGAATCGGTCACACGTATAGAAACTCTGTTGAATTTATATGAGTATAATATTGATGTCACCACGTTCTTTCAACATTCGTTCATCGATTCGAAATAGCCTAAACATTATCATAGACTAACATCATAGATCTTTATACTGACCAAAACGATGGAAACAAATAATATAAATAATTCGATAAGTATGTCATGAAAATAGATTATATGCAGTCATAAATTTCCACCCGTACAATATTGTAAAGATAATTGTACCTACAGAAATCAATTCGCTTCTAGAGTGTAAAATAGGTAAGAAATTAGATAGTTTTTTTTCCATTTTATGTGCAAATAGGACGTTGGTTGTTCGGTTTGTATTTTTTAAGATAATTTTGTGAACCGATATACCTTATGTGGATTCTAGAACGTAGAAAACGAATTAATTTATATCCAAGATTCTGGCACTTCACACCCTAGTTCATGTTTTCTAACTCAATTCTTATAGCGCAAGGAACAAATACCATACTTCATTCAATTGCCGTTCAAAACTCCCTCGGAATTGACCAATTTTATTTGAAATGTATGAACGGTAATTTTCTACGTCATAGTATGCCTGTTTTTTTAACAGACGTTGCATTATTCCTCTGCCAAATTCGGTGCCAATAAAAAAACTTCGAGGTCAATAAAGCTTGACCCATAGATTATAGAAAATTAATTAGAAAAACTGTACAGTTTGAGATCAGTTAGTTGGGCTCAACTTACGATTATATACGTATAATATCATGGCCTTAATAAGTGACAACTGAATATAAAAAAAATTATTGAGAGTGAAAAAAAATCACTGCTCCATGTGTATTAGAAGAAAATTTACCGAATTGCTGCGTGAGTGTTGGGTTTCGCATAGCCTGTTTAATACTAGAGTTTATTGTCAAACCGAGTGACAGTCTAATAGATGATTTTTTTTTTACGATATTGCATTAATTTTGTAATTGATGATCCAACAAAATTAGTGCTTGAGGCTGTTCGCCATTTTGTTTCTTACACTCAAACTTATTCCCCGCAATCGTTCGATCGTATATCTTATCATTTGAATAAAAAATGAGCTGAATTACAGTCGTAATCTTGAATGTAATTACGTTATTTCGGCAAAAAAATCACGGACACGATTTTCCATTTGGAATGTGTAGGATGCCGAACTTAAACGTTCTGGATTACAAATCAAGAATAATAAGGAGAACATTGTACCCTTAGAATGTTCGACCCTCCAGTTATTGTGGTAAGAGTTGATGGAGTGTTCGGAACTCTGTTTAAATTCACGTTAAAATATTATATACTCTTGAATTAAAATCTTAACGAAGATCACTCTGGCAAGAATAATCTCACTTGTCTAATTTAATGACAAACGCTTCACCAGGAAGGATATTTAACTCCTTGAAAAATACGGTGTGATTCACTTTTCCCACAGCACCAACAACTACGTGCCCACCGTAGTAAAACCGAGAAAGATCCTTGGTACGATTTTCATGACCAAAATTAGCCACCATAACGTACGAGTTACGCCGTGGATACCAACGCTCGATCACCATCAGTCCGTCTTCCACATACCTGAAACGGCAAAGAAAATTGAAATTTGCTTGTTTTCCAAATTAAATTCTGCTTTTCGCGATCAAATATCTTCCGAGTAAAAAAATAGCTGCACACAATTTCGAAACATGTGTTTCCTGATATAATATTTGATGTATGTACTAATTGTCGAGAGCGAAATGTTTTTCAAAACCTACGTGTGATGCTTTACCATTTTTTGAATCTTCTGAGAGCATTCGAAATTTAAGCAATTTGGTATCGTCAGAAATAATTTTATATCACGTGAAATGATTTTTAATCCATGGAAACATTCGAAATCCTTTAAAATGCATTTGAATACTTCGAAACATCCTGAACTCGTGTAAAATCGTGTGAAATCACAGAAACTCCAATCAGATCGAGTCAGATCTGATGAATTCTCAAAAAACTGAAGAGTGTGGTCGACCCATGGATCACAACTGACCTTTCAACTTCGTTTATGCCAAATTTTTTCACCACTCACTTGATTGCGCAGTTTCCTTTCATTCCGTCATCTTTGTAGACGGCATTGACGAAGATCGAAGCTGCTTCCGACCGGAGTTTAGCCATTGCACGAATCGCACCCACAAGAAATGTTTCCGCAGGTTCTGGGGATCCAGGAAGCCAGTCGATGGCTGCTTTGGAAGAAAATTTATCACCTGGGGTGGTAGCAGCCTCCCACATCATCGGGCTTAGGTTGTGAACGTGGCCAATGTCTTGATGATCTTCACAAGAACAATCCAGCATCCCAATCTACGTCAGGATTACAACATTAAGTTCATTAAGGGTTCCGGTTTCAGGATTTAAAAGTGAAATGAATAACCAAACCACCAATTCTCACCTCATCACCGTAAAATATACTCGGAGTTCCAGGGAGCATCATGGCTAGAAGCAATGCTGCTATGCTAGCATTGTTCATGCCAGTGGAGGCAATTCTCCCAGTATCGACCCCACCGATACTCCAATGAACCCAGGGGTAACTCGGTTTTTGAAACAAAGGTCCGTTCAATCTTGCGTCGATTTGGTCCTTGACTCCAGTCGTTCCATTCGAAAAGTTCAAGGTTACATCGACGAGGTCGATCCTGTTCAATATAGCATTTTTCGTAGCGTCCTGAGGAGCATTGTCCAGTACTTCAACGCTGCAGATCAGTATTCTGTTGGGTCCAACTAAAGATTTCCAGTGCCTAACCAGGTCGATGAAACTTTTTTCTTTCACATAGTGCTCGAGTCCTTTGAGATAAAAACCATCGACGTTTCTTTGGAGCCAAAACTTTATGGCTTTCGTCACCACGTGGTCTTTGTCAGGCTCTGGAATAGTGGGAATCATTGAATCATCGGATTCCGATAGTGCTGAAGCCACTAGAGCCTCGGGTTCTGGATCCACCGGTGGTGGTACCGAGGATAATACGTTCCTTATAGACTCAAAGGACGTCGGCTCGGGAGTCGGCAGGATATTTGGAAGAAAAGAGGCTCCTGTGTCTCTTCTCTCGCGCACTGCCTTGTCTGTTTTGCTTGGTTTTGGAACGTGTGAGTTGCCCTCATCGAAATTAACCACGAAAGGATGTAGGGGAAGGTCAAGAACCAAGGACATGTTCCTTTGATGTACCTCCTGGACCAGAGCCTTGAAATCATTCATGGTTCCCAGTTCTTTTTCGATTGCCAAAAGGTCGGTTATGTTGCCGTAGTGCTCGGGGTAGTGCGATGCAGGAAATATTGAATTCAATCTAACAACTTGTACCCCAAGATCCTGTAGGTAGTCTAATCTCGTGATAATCCCCTTCAGGTCACCGATGCCATCGTCTAAAGAGTCTTTGAACGAGGCTGGAAATATCTCGTAGAATACACTGCCCTGCCACCATTCAACAGGAGGATCACATCTGCCAGTGAAAAAGCGTGAAATGTATAGATAGAGTTTGAAGAATGAAAGTGAATGAACAAAAAGCACAGTAAATGAAATTTAGCACTTTTCATCTCGTACTGACACAGGCAAGGTAAGAATATTCTCCATTTTCAATGTAAAGGTATAAATGATTTGAATTAGGTATACATGTGTATGTATATATACTATGTTTATATATTCGGAGTCATACGTGATTTCGCATCGTGATTCGAACAATCGGAAGATACCCTTGCTCCACGATTAGCTTCTGTACTGTCTGGAGCACTTTCATCTTTGAAGGTATCGCAAGACGTGGCGTTGCAGCCTCGGCGCTAGCGCGTCTAAAAGTTAGAGTTGTAATAAGTCTACTTTCGTTATCGACTCACCTTTTGGGCATAGTGGCAATGATGCCGACAACTAATGCCAAACAGCCAGCAAGAAATGACATGAAAGACCAGAAGCAAGCTTTTCGAATGAGCGGCCAGTTCCATGCCATGAAACAGTAGTCCTTCGGGGTCTTGTGCACCGCCAGTTGAATTCCCACTAACGGAGGCTTTCCTCCATTCTCCTGATTGTAAAACTGAAGAGTTATGGTTTTAGTCTTTTTCAGTGTTAGAAAGCGGTGGGCGAATTAGTGGGTCACACATCTTGATCACGCCGTATTTGCTTTTGGCTATTTATTTCACCCCCGTCTGTGGAGGGTCTTCCGGGCATATTGGTACCTCATATACTATCATCAACTGCTACTACCAATACTGGATGTTCTAAATTCTACAACTATTACACATACCTAAAGCTAGAATGCATCTCCTCTAAATTTTATCTGCTTGTGTTAAAACTATTATACTACCCGACTAATGTTACTATAAACGTTCTTGTTATAGTAATCCTGAAATTGCAATCTCATTCCAAGTAAGTTTCTAAATTTCGTGTCTAACTTAGTGGAATTATTATTCATCGATGTAATACTTGGGAACGCCTGCCCTAAATCCAGCAAATTAGTCGTACTTGTACAATAACCGCGAGATTTTATCTATATAGTGTATTTATAAAACACTACAGTCTCCTCGTCATTTGGCTCGAGGGGACTTGCCTGTGCCAAACAACTGATCGTTAGACTATTTCTCACGTTGTAACGACCTAACTCAACTCGCAATTAGTACGATTTGCTCTGATGGTGACATTGTGATTCAGCCTAATCAACAAAAATATTATACCGAAGCAGCTTCATTTCCTAGCAAATTTTGAAAAATCATCAGATATTACTTTTAATTACCGTTGTCAGTATAATCTATACTTGAATACATGATTATGAAAAAGATGATCATCCCCTATGCAGTGTTTGGAACTGAACTCTATCATCAAAATCCGTGTAAATTCGTCCGCAAGTATAAAGGTATACGTATATGCACCAAAGCCGGAATGTTACTACACCGTTTGATATCCATAATTTGCTGTTGTTATTGAAAATAAAAAATAGCAAAAAAATTGATGGGAATGAAAGAATTGCTTGGGATAAAAATTGTAAAAAAAGAAAATACAGCTAAGATCGGCTGAGATCTTTCGAAAATATAAATGACAACACAACGTGCTTCACATATGACGTATGTCACATTATATATAGCAATATGAATAGTGAATAGCAAGTGGAGTGGCGCGTCCAAAAGCAAGCAGGCTGTTGACTGACGAGCGTCAAGTGGAATAGAATGCCCACATATTTAAAGTAATCATCTAACAGTACGTCTTCTAGTCATTGTCAACGCATTTAGGCGCCCACACTACGCACTGCCAATCTTTTTAGTATCCAATAATATAATGACGAATTGTTTGGCGACCGAATTGTACACATAATTCAAATGCATCTAATACGATCTCATTACAATTTTACTGCGTCGCATTGCAGGCTACATTAAACTTATTCTCAGAAGCAGTTGATGAAAATTTCGCTGACCCAGGAACAGTTCTGGATTTTATAGCAAAACGAGCCAACAGGGTGCATGTCGACTTGGCTGTCCTGATTCTCACGAAAACGAGAATAAATTTAAAAAAACAAAAAACAAAAAAAAAAAAAAAAACCGGCAACCTTTACTGTTTGGGAGGGTGGGAATTGAGATGAAAAGGAAGAAAGAACTTGAGGTTATATCTCGCAACGAAATGAATAAATTAGGTTAAATTCTACCAGCTTTCGGGGTTTGGAGCTGGATTTCAAAGCAAACGCAAAGAAACTGTAATGCAACGAAAGCTAACGATAAGTCGTCGCTCAGATATAAATTCTAATGTGAATTTGTAAATATGAATGAAGCTGGCGCTGTACTGCGATTTTTTTCATTTCAAATAGCCAATTAACGAATTCGAAGTTTTGTTTTTCTTATAGACTTACTGACGATCAGGCGCATTGTCATCGAATCAACGAGTGTGACGTGAATGGAAAAAAGGGGCTACTCACGAGAGCCTGTGCATCTGGGGCTAAATGTTGATACGCTGTGTTCAGCTGGGTTAAAAGTTGGGCACAAACGGGTTCGTTATCTCCGCTACTGCTGGCACTGCTACTGCTAGATTCTACCATCGGGTCCCTGGAACTCGGTTCTGCAAAGATCATGGATTACACGTTAATAAAATAAATAAACCTATGAAAAATTTGGCTAACTGGATTGCCCTCGACTTTTTATTTTTTTCCGTTCAATTCAGAGGTCAAGACGTTAACCGACCTATCCGGAGTAAATTTTCAAAAAAACACCCAGCCAACGAGTGGTTAAAATAATGTTTGGCGATATCCAGCAGGCATCTGTAAGTCGAGATTGGTTGGTATTGGGGGAGGTCGTTTTTGACGTGGAACCAATATTTTTTTTTATCCCTGACGAGATGAGAATGAAAAAGCCCCATGGTTGCAGCTGTAGTTAAAAAATGGGTTTGAAGATTCCGGTGTCTTCTTGATCGGTCATTTTCAGCACACGACGGGCGAGCATGATTCTGCGTGACCCAAGTAACGCGTTTGTGTGATTTAAACCATTGTCAAGATTGGTTAGCGCCATAAATTGAATGACACGCAATGAATTGGCGACAATTGTCTCGTTAGAAACACGGAGCAAAACTCACTGCCATGTACAACGTTGGTGTGTAATTCTAGCTCATAGGTGCCGGGAGTTAAGTGGATATTAATGCTACCAATCAAATATTTAGATTCCAATTCTAGCACCAGCGGGACTGTAAAAACCACTCTACAGCCTTCTCCAGAGATATAAAATAACAAGGTCTAGTGCAAGTGTGAATTCCACTTAGCTTTTTCCGGTCACGCGATCCTTGTCATCTGACCCTTAATTAAGAGAGCCCATTAATTCACACGGATAGGCAGATTATTCCGAGCGTTGATCGAGTTTCACGCAGCCCCAAAAAAAACGAGGAGGATTTACATTCAGAAGAAACGATTATGACAAAAAACTTTAATATTCGTGCGAAATGATCTGTGTACTAAAAACGACATCGACCTACATTGGACCTGATTTTCAGTTGACTTTTATTTCAACCCGCACTCGGTATCCATCGCGATTTTATTCCAGGGTAATCCCAGACCTCGCATGAACTAGACCTACTAAAAAATGTTTGTATTCTTTTCGGAAAAGGTACCTCACCATGAAGCGTGAATTTTACTCACAAAGCTGCTATTTCTAAGCGCGTCGTGGTCCGAAGCCCAGAAAGTTTCGGATAGTCGCGAGGTATTCACAACAGTAACTGTCTAAGGAAATAGCTACAACAATATCAGCCCAAGATTCAGACGTTGTATTGTGTGTCACGAAGCCATACGATTTTTTTTTTTCACTCACTTTTGTACTTTTCTATAGAAAAACGGCAGTTATTCTTTATACTGTTACATACGTACATACATACATGTACAAATGGTGACAGAGAAATATCCATTTTACAATGTGCACGTTGGGTCACCTTACGTTGTATATTCTATTTTGTGCAAATCCTTCTGGAAATAGCAAACAGTTTGCCAACAAGACGTACTGAGGAGGAAGCATACTTTTCTTGTGAAATAGGTCACAAGGATACAGAGAAGCTATTGTATTTGTAACGTCGCTATCTAGAGATATTTACTGGAATCCTTAATAAGAATAAAATCCTGCTTACAAACATGAATAATAGAGATTTTTCATGCCTGATTTTTCTCGCTCAGTCTCATAGTATTTCATATAATCTGCGCGTGAAAATGTTCAGAATCACAAAACCCGCAAAAGTCGCAGCTTTCGTAAATCGGATTAAAGCGAACGATTTGGTTTTAATTTAGATTTCTCATTCCACGGATATCAAACTCAGATTTTCAGAATTCATGTTTCATTGTTTGAATTTGTGGATTTGGCCGGATCATCAAAGAATAAATCGGCTGAAATTGCTGACATTCAATTCAAATGGCGCGTTCGAAATTCGAAGACCCACCCTCACGTCTATGTTCGTCTCGATCGAAGTTATTGGGCTTCTGAAAAATCATTCACGGGTATATCTGAGCTTAGCTCTATTTTCCGTAGTTACAGATAGTATTCTTGGCAGTGGGAAGTCTGGGCAGGTAATCATATATGATCCACGGATGAAGCAAAAAGCAATTTTTCATACTCGGCATGATTTGTAAATTGTAATAAATGTGATATTCGTCGACAAGTATATGAAACGAAGATCATGAAGAAATAAAGAAACAGAAGAGAAAAGAGAGAAAAACCTAAAACTATTGGATTTACTTCGATGTTTATTGCCGAAGAGACCAGCCAAGAAGAAATTCTGTCACATTTGCTCTTACAATATTTCAGTGCAAGAGGCAGCTGACTAATAATAAATAACCATATGGACTCACTTTACGTGTATTTATTTGTATTTTTACAGAAATTTTTGTCTTTCACCTGCGATTCACAATTTACCATTTTTTGTTTTTTTTGTTTGTTCTTATGTATTTTTGTTCTCGCTTATTGCTAAAGTTGCATCGATCGCGCGTAAATCGCAAGCTACGCGCAAACAAGATCGTACCTCGGACAACCTCACGTGTGTATTAGTCTATTTATAACTTTGACGTTTCAATAACAATACCTGGGCTTATGGTAGTTTGTAAGGCTGTAAAAAATCAACGAGTTCCGTTTATCGGCAGCCGAACACCGCTCATTGCAAGTTTTAGGTATTGAAATCGCCCACGTTTCGCGTTGCTCTAAACCGTTATGTTTCATTTAAAAATCGGAAAAACGTTTGAAACAATTTCCGGAGACCTGACCTGGCTCGAGTTTATAAAATAGAGATAAAGCCAGGAATTCCGCCCAATTTGTCGAATGGTACTTTCAGTCTGATTGTGCAAACCATTTGAGTGCCAATTTCCTGAATATGGAATGAAGCTGGACTTACCGTCGTTTATGGGTTTGCTGGAACTGTTGAGGGCGACCATGTTCATATACCCGTTGAGGCCATTTTCTGGATTAAAATTGCCCAAGGCCTGTGCGGGTATCATTTCCAATGGAGCTCCCTCCATGGGGTTGAACATTGGCGGATTTTCTAACGGCTTGAACATTTGCCCGGGTGGAGGGCTGGGTGTTAAAAGTGGACAATCCGATGTCTCTTCGTCCTGTGAAATGAATACCAGAGCTAACAGTAATTTAATTTATAAATTGTCCACGGAATGAATATGTTTTTGATTGCATCTTATATCATGGAGACGAAGGAATTAAACAAAGTTCCAGAGTCATGATTTGACCATATTTTTGCCAGACATGTGGTTGAAATTCGACCATTTGTTCATTCCAAATATATAAAGGGGGAGACGAGTCCGACTTGTAAGCGAGACAGATAAAAACCAGGTAGGTATTTAAAGCTCGTGGTAACGCACGAGACCAGCGGCACGTAGGTATACACACTTGAACAAATTATTGCAGTTGCTGATTCATACAGCTGTTCTCTGTATGCCGCGGTGTAAATAAGTAGCTGGGCCGAGCCTTAGGCAAATGTGCGTAGGTTGGGCATGAAGAAATTTGAACCGATTCATGCCGGCCACTCTGCAAATCAATTGACTATTTCTTCGAATAATTGACTCATTGTCAGCATAGAATTAAGCTCACCGCGGTAGTATTTTCCATTGAGGTGATATAGTGGTCTACAACCCATTGAAATGAAACCCAGGAAATTGATGCCTCACTACGGCAGAAAGTGGCTAAGTATTTTACTGTTTGGAAAAAACGAATAGAATCCCAGTCAGATTCATATTTCTCATGTTAGGTAGGTTAGGTTCGAAGCGACGTGTACCATATCGTTCCGAAGCTTATAGACCGTGACTCCGTGGACATATAAATTCCGCGAAAAATAAGTAGAGGATACATCATTTGAATATCTGATTTACAGAAGTATTCAGGACATTTTTCAACTTGACAAGAACAAATTCGTAAGCGAGTTACTTCTAAGCGTTCAGTACCCACTGAAATATTTCTTTGAAGAAGTGGAGTGCAAAACAGATGTCCATGAAAGGATACTAAGGACTAGGTTCAAATTACCTGAGCCAAAAGCTCTTGTGAGCTAGGCGAAACGAGCAGATCACCAGGTAGCACTACGGACAGCAAACCCTCTGGCTTCTGGATGTTCATATCTGAAAGAAGAATGGGCCACGTTACAAGATCGTATATATACGATCTAACAGGTGCTGAGGAAACTCTATTTCATTGTCAGACGATTGTAAGCCTTACGCTCTGATCTCCAGCTATTTGCATAAGTCGCACAGAGAGTTAAATATAAAATTAATGGTCTAGGAAAAGGCCGAGTACCGGGTAACATATTTTACAGTCCCGATAAATGAATAATCCATGCGTACCCTCGGCAGCAATTGGATAATTGGCCACTCTTTCCGGAGGGTCAATTATGTGGGTTTCCTTTGATGGAGCAATTCATTAATGTTCTATTTGCAGTTGAATATAAGATTACCACTGGGATACCTTGCCTAGGGAATAGATACCCTAGTATACTTGTTTTATAGATCAATCCCAGCAATTGCTTCTTTGGGCTTAGTAGTTCGCCTGCTACATCAGTACTCTCGTTGTCATGGATTATGCATGTCTATGCAATTGGGTCAGGGTAGGCTGGCACCGTGTGTAACAAAACCCATTATCCAAACTCTATCGAATTTTAATCAACAAATCTGAGCGTATATCCCTTCGGGGTTTTCCGGGAAATTGAACACTACTCCTGATGGAACATCATATCCTGAGTGGGTAATAAAATTTTCAATCATTCCGCTGGCCCGTGTAACTTGAGAGGATAAATTCAATGGTCACGAGACTCTTGAACCTTATCTCATTCGAACATTTTTTTAAAACTATTTTTAATTTCAATCATGGCGGTTTGCCTCATGATCATTTATTCAGTATCAGACCAGACATAATAAAGTTTCAGTGTCTGAATCGCACATATGTGCATGACGCCGACCGTGTCATTATTCATTGTAGTATTTGACTCTGGGTTAAATTACGAATAAAGCAAATACTTGGCAAGGTATAGGAGTATAAGTTGTCTGTGACATGATCTACAATATAATAATACTACTTCTGAGGCATCAACAAGTAGTTGATTAAAAGTCGTTTACTTTCTTCTGGTCGAGGTACTCGCAAGTGCTCAAGTCTATGCGTATAGCTATATTTATATTTAAACCTTGGCACATGGTTAGAAATTTGTCTAAGATACTTGACACTTGATGCTAAACCTTTCCAGGTCAAGAAAACAGAGAATGACTTAGGTCGGTCGTGATTGACGGGTACAGTCTCAGTAAAAAGGAAAGATCGTCTGTGGACTTGTCTAGTCTAGAAATACCTATGAAGAATCGCTATGCACCTCACCCAACTATTATTAGATAGCATATTAGTCGAAGTAATGCGATTGACGCATGAGCTTCGGACTCTTCCGCAAGGCAGGTGGATCCGTGGGCAAGTTAATGATCACCAGGTTGTCACGGGATAAAGTGATCTCCGACAAACCGTCGTTTATAAATACTCTAGAGTAAATCAAAGTCGGTGATCGTTGATCGGTGTGTTTGTCTCTTTGGCAAATGTGCAAGACTTGAACCCTCGGTTGAAAGCTCATACATAGGTAGATTACATACATGCACATTATTGCACTAAACACGTGAGAGGAATATTTATACATGCTAGAAAGCTGAGCTGCGATTAACGCCAGAAATTTACGTTATTGAACAACACTCATGGGTTGTTGATGAAAATTACACTCGGCAGTTAGGCTCGTGACAGGATCAAAATGACTTATCGATGTAGCTGAAATGTGACAACGCTCCATTTTATCGGTAACTTGATAAGGTGTGCAAACAAGTGGTTATGGAACCTAGCAAGTGATGGCTTGCAGTTATAAAAATCTTATCTGTGTCATCATGTGAAATGATTCTAGCGCTTCCTGGCTTTGCTAAACAACGCGTTTTTCGAAATGCAATGCACTTGTGGTCGAATAAGCGATCATCAATCACGAAACTATATCTTATTCTTCTCATTTGGCACTGACAGAAATGTACTGTGCGGTACTTCACTGATTCTGTTTCCTGCATTGTTCTTCTAATTCAACAAAATTTATTGTGCGTAACCGCGCGAGCTACATTAAGAACCATCATCTGTACCCCTATGGCTAAACTTATTTCGGCCCTCGATCGGGATGAGTTGAACAAATAACTTTATAGAAGGTCAGAGTTTCTGTTGGGCATTGAAATCGCTATAATCTGATCAACGAGCCATTCTCAACGTGATGTGCAATTTCCAAAAGTTCAAATGCCTCCGAGACATTTGAGCCAAGGTCCTCTTGGTTTTCCTATTGCTCTTATCTTTAGCCTGATAACCGAATTGAAAAGATTCAGCGGTGATGGTATTTTATCATAGTCATAGAACTATTTTCACATCATGCAATTCGCGCGAAATCATGACATCAAGGCACATGCAAGCGTGCATGCAAAAGTGACGATGAGCTATGTGACGGTTCGGCGCCTGGCGCTTGTTGTAGTCTGACTATGACGAGTTCTCTACTACTCTTCTGATCTCTCGCTTGGGCAATTTCACACGATTTTGCAATACGAAGGTGACTTTACAATTCACCTGTGGAAATTGGCTACTGTTCTGCTTTGAATGATGCAAAATCCACTTCAAAAAAATCACGTTGACTGTTTGAACAGCCCGCAAAAAAAAAAAACAAAAAAACCAAAAAAGAAAAATAATAAATCCACTAGAGATGACTTTTTAGGTGCAATTTCTGTCTTCCAATCAGTAGCTTCGCAGCACAAAAAAAACAAACCATTTGAATAGTAAAAACTTACAAACTACATGCGTAATTTAGCCACTCGTGCAGATTTATTTTTTGAGAATATGCAATATAACAAGCTATGTGGAATCCGGACCAATGGCGTTGCGTAAATGAGCTCGAAGGTGTTGCATCTAGAAGTGTGTAACTTTTTTGAAAAAAAAAAAACACAGTTTGCAATTTCCAAATTTTTCCGATAATTTGACGCAAATAAAAAAAAAAAAAAAAAAGAGCAAACTACTTCGAAACGTTGAATGAAATTCTGCGACTCAGGGTGGCAAATTCCCAACAATGTTCTAACAATCACTCATATTTATTACTCTCTACTTCTGTCTGTTGTTTCGAACGTTTGAATAATCATACTGTCAACAGTTGTCAAAGAAACGTATATTTTTAGCCATCGTATATACTGCAGGTCATGTATACGGGGTGGTCAATCGCTTGTCAAGGCCAATAATTGCTAGTTGTCAATTGCATCATGCAGTGTATATTGATGCAATGCAATTGAACTCAGAGCATGGGAAAAAATTGGCTGACTTAAAGCCTGAAATCATCCCCATTATTCTACCCTTAATACACGTAGTAAACACCCCTACGCCTTTGGCACAACACGAACGAGGGAAACGGCGCACACTTACCGAGGTAGCCGGTAGCCACGTGAGGATGACGTCACTAAATTCAGCCGGAAGAACCAAGGGTCCTTTTCTCTTCGGCGAAGAGTCTTGAAGGATATTCGATGACTTTTTTTTTCAAGTATAAAAAATACGAGGTCTGATATAATGACGAATGATTTCACTTTGATCTTATTGCACCGAATGCACCGGAACCGACCACCACTTGGTCGGTCGCAATTCACCCCCGAGGGTGAGGATGAATTTATACAGCCGGATGTCAGCTGAGTATGCGATATTTTTAATGTATGTATAAAAATTGGCTTTTTCAGCCCTTAGATTTTCTGAATCCTTGTGAAAAAGCAGAAAGCCGGATCGCGTTACGCTGACGATCGTAATCGCGGACGAACAGGGTGTCCGGACGTCGGCTCTGGGGGCGATAGGTGTCGTAGATCCTGACGAGCACCCACATGAGCGTCGCGCGTGCCTCGACGGATATATTTAGCTTCACGACTCGTACTTTGCGATTACTGCGCTCCCTTGGTTCTGGTGGCGAAAAAGCTCTACGTCGGCGCAATGAGAAAATCAATACTCCAATTTTTGAAGCGGCAGATTTGAACTCGGAGAAACTAAAACATATCCTCGACCAGAAACGCGCCCTTACAACTCGACTGAAGGAAATATGATTTTCAATCATTGATTAAAATTTATCGAAACCGTATAATTGACAATTTGGACGTATTTTCAGTGTGCATAATTTTATTCATTTTTTTTCGACATTTGTTTGAGAGAAATAGATCATCAGTCTTCCGCAATTCAATCAGTCAAGAGTCGTCGGAATATTTGAAACTGCCAAATTTGATTATTTTCAAAAGATGAATGAATAAATTTTCAAAAGTATATCGCAGTTTGAAAAAATGGAGTATCATGTTCATTGACTCCACATTCCCACAATATTATATATACAATATATTATCTCTTGTTTATAGCGTTGAAAAAGCTTTTTGAAAATTGAATTTTGTATTCCGTCAGATTTTCATTTCCTGATTATTGGCGATATTTGCTGTCAGTATTTTCTATCAAATAAAGTACTGAAATCGCATCCTACATTATGGATTGCTATGGTAATGGACAGTGAGGTGCAGCTGATAATAGCATCGGGGGATTGATCCCATCATTTTCTTTGATGACGATTTGAGTTATCGGCAACAGGGAACTGTGCAGGCCCGAGTTAGAAAGAGCACTGAGTTGCCCACAATTTGTCATCGCCTTGCCGCTTCGTCAATAGCGCATGGATCGAATCATTAAAGAGAGACCAGTCTTACCGACGCACATGCATACGATTTTACTGCAACAAGGAGCGCCAAGTGGTAGGCAACTCAATGTACGGCACACGACTATTTGCATAATATAACCAGCTTATTGCTTATACAGCTGGCAAACAGATGTATTTATTTATGGATGAGAGTTGGGTGAATAAAATAAAAATGTATTGTCGAATGGCCAACGTTATCATTGTTAAAATTTAAAATCAGCCATAGCCGCTAGATCCTAATTCTACATTTTCTTGAAATCCCTTTTTTGAAGCGATCTTTTCTGTCCCAGTGAACTCTTCTAACAAAACAGATGTGACGTTCATTATTATCCAATTTTAAGTTGGAATTGAACGATATCAAGCGTTACAAAAAATTCATTTTTATTGACACGGATTGAGTTTGCAGACGGATTAGCTTCTATCAATTTAGCACTTTACTTTTCTTCGTTATATTTCAATATAAATGTTTCTCAATACTGGCTCCATAACACAACCCATATCGTGCCCGATATAGCAGATAGTGTTTTTATAACTAACCCGAAGCAGAAATTCGGATTTTGCAATCCAGTTATTTTTGATTATAACAGCGAAATAAAATACTAGAAATTGTACGTATAAACAAATAACTAAACGATGACATTCGGAGGGAATCCTTATCAAAGATTCCGGTTACTTGAATACTACGTTTACGATATCAATGTGAATGCCGGAGATCTGAGGCTACAGAAATTTGATTTGTTTGAAAAAGCGCCATAGATTGAGGAGAAAAAAAGAGGAAATGAATTATCTGTGTGGTATATTTATAGCGAAACTCGTTGATTTGAAGTTTGGGTCAATCCGGTTACGAATTACGCAAAAATCCGAGAAACTTGTGCAATGCCGAAACACTGACTTTTCAACACCAATCTCGATAAGAATTAGTAAAATTTCCACAATCGCTGATAGCTTGACCGTCTTTGCTTCATACAATTTTTTATCACACCATGTGACATGATACCTATACATTCACAGGTTCTTGACCTGTGAACTATATCGCTTGACAAACTCCTGGGACTCATCTGAAAATCACTCAGTAGTGTAAAGACAACGGTTTTCGATATTCCATCAAAATATTGAGCAAAGCCTTCCGCCATTCGGCTTGCTCGATATAGGCACCTTTCAAGAACTTATTTTCAATCCGACAAAAAGTCTTTCGGTTAGGGTAATGCCAATGATACTGTTCAATATAGTTAATCACCAAATGGCCCCGTTTTGAATAACTAATGACGGCAAGTGCGGATCTTCAACAATGCAGTGGAGAGCTCATGTTCTTTATTTCAGGATTTTTTCGTACAGTTTGTTCGAAGTACATACATACGTCTTGTTTAGTCTTTCTGCATCAACTGCACTGTGCAACTGACACGTGGCAGAAGCTCCGGACATGCGATTCAATTTCATATAGACTCGTAGGATACCGCGGTTGTGAATGAACGCGTTTTATAGGTGCAGGCTACGGTTTTTCATAAGTAACGAATCGAAAAGCGCATCATTAAAGATGGTCGTGGAGTTTTCCGTACACACATAAAACCAATTGTAAACAGAAACTATCCTACATCAGTTGTCAGGAAATATTTGACCCTTTCATATTACATCATGTACTTTCCATCTCCGTACATACAGCAAACGCGGCTCAGATGAGCGATAATGTACATACATACAGACGGACAAAACGGGGATCGCAAATTTAACATTAATAGCAATGCTATCGTTCGATAGATAATACTTCATGATCTTTGCACTTCAATTTACAGCAGAAGTTTCTTGAAGCTAGCCACAGTACTCTTCAGAACGTCAAGGCAAAGTGTTTCGATCGTCAATCGCCAGGGATTATTGAACTTCTTTTACAACAAATTATAACTTACTCCAGAATACCATCTCCAGGAGCATTCGTCCTTAAACGGAAATGTAGTGATGCTGTGTCAAGCGGTAAGCCCTTGTCACCGACAAATTTCAAACCAATCTCACCGGTTGAGTCTTTGCCAATTTGAATTTATGTTCCGACTAAGCATTGACATAATCAGTCCAGGTATTTGAAAAAATTTCAAAACACTCGATGAAATATGACGCATCTCTAATGCGAAAGTACGTTACTCATTGCTGATTTTTTCGTACTCATATATTCATCTTTATGGATATGGCAAAATTTTGGTAGCTGACGTACTACGATCCTGATTTGACTTATGATCGTAATCCAGTTGATACTATTCGGTCTCGGGATTTGGATGACCCGAAATTGTGCAGGTCAGGAGGTTTTGACAATTTTCGATTTACTAATCAGAAACTTCTAGAGCAATTCTGAAGCACATTCAGAAATTAATGTTAGAAAAACAGTCTAATCAATGTCACAAGAATATTAGCAGCAATAAGATACGGATTTCCGATCATGCATGAAAAACGTGGGTATACCATGTTGTGGTGAGTGAAATTATAAAAATAATGATGCGATATCCAGAAGCTCTAGGCAAAGCGAGTATCGAACAATATTTATTTCTTTGAAAGGGCACTTGCTATCCAAACAGTCTTGCTTCACAGACTACACGATCAACGAAATACGAATTTGACCATGGCTTTCATTTTCGTGCATGTCAACTTAATTACGATGAAATATCTGACTACCACAATCGTAAATAATCCCAAATTTAGCACACTATCAAATGATGAATGAGAAATTTATAAATAATTATGGCACAAATGAATTGTAAATTATCATTATCAATAAATTTGCAAGATTGTCATTCATTATACTTTTATTAAATATCACCTCGTCTTGGATACAGAAAATAACCAGGCTTCTTCGCCGTTAAAGACTATAACAGAATTCAAATTTTTCTAACCAAATCTCAGAAGATCATTCAACTATCCGAAAAAATTAATATCTAATTTTTTGCAATCGTCATCCTACACAATATGCACTATGACCTGTAGGGCTCAGAAACATTCATATGAATTGATGGTGGCTGATCGATTAAGCGCACATATATTTATTCGTCACTCCGTATCACTTGCGAACATATTATTTATTCATCCGATACGATACGTCAAGTGATGGTTAATGGCTCGCTTACGTTCTATTGTGACTTAAAGATTATGTTGTTTGCATCGTGTAAGACGCGATGTACGCACATTCATTGCGCGATACGTTAATGGTCTGAAGAATCATTGAACGGTACTGAGTTTTGAATTTTTCAAAACAAGGTGAAAGAAAAAAGCAAAATATAATAAACTGACGACCAATTGAGAATGGGAATTCTTGCATTTTCCCTATCAGATTTTTTCGCACTAAACGTGCCAATCGTCAATAATTAGGCATAGCAGCCAAAGTCTTCATGGTTTAGGGGAGTCGATTTAGAACTTCTTATCGCGTGTGTCACGAGATACGGCGTTCGTTAAAATCACGTGAAATTGTTCGCATAGCGGATTCGGAGTTTTGCGTAAGTGCGATTGTGCAACTTCTGTCATTAGCCGTCTACGAAATTTGATAAACAAGCTTAGTATTGTTATTGAAGCATCTTGACGCATACGGAATATTACGTACTATAATTTACTCAGAGAAAATCAAAGCGTTTTCAGCGTATAAGTCGGAGGAGCTTTTTCGTATCGACAGTCGTTATAAATTTCTCATTTTCACTCGACCTCTTTATTGTATAAACTGAATCCCAATACGTCAAATACTTGCGGAATATCTTCCGCAAATTTCTTGGGATCGAAGACTTTCCATTGAGCAATAAGATTATAAGTTTTTCAAAAATCTGGAGTGTATCGCGTCTGCCCAGCGAACGGAAATCCTCAAGCTTCAATTATGAAGTAGGAACGAATCTGTGACAATTATTGCTCAAGTAATTAAGAAAATCAATTTTTTTTTTTTTTTTCAAATGTACAACCATGACGATAACGTTGAAGTTTTGTTTGGCTAAGATTGCAGGTTTGATTTTGTTGTTAGTATCGAAAGCAGACAAGCCTCCCTCGATGTTTCATGGATTCCAAGTTTTCAACCGTAACGCTGACAGCCCCCGCCGCTAGCCAACACGCGACTTGCAGATACTTGAAGACTCCATTGAGAAATTCACAATTTGCGACAGAGCAAACAAATTTTGAATATCAAGAAGAGGATATAAAAAAAGAGAAAATTTCCAAGCAAAAATGGCCCTTGATTTTGCAGCTGGCTGCCTGGGAGGTAAGTTCACAGCACAATACCATCCGCGTCAGATATTATGTTGTCACTCTATACTTTGATATATCCATAAGAGACTGAGATTGGGCAACCAAATTGCCTCCAACGTCAGAATTTGGCATAACAAAATAAAAATTGCTCATTCAGATATGAATATACGTTTAAACTGCGCAGTATATTTCTATCAAATTTGGCTCTCACGCACTCGCGCAATCTTTCTACTTTGATATATAGGAGGTCGGTCAATTCCGATGCAAAATTTTTCGATCGAACATAAGTATAACAACAACAGATCACGGCGCCAGACTCATCATTTCGCAATACTGTTATTACAATTTCTAGACTGATTATTACTATTCATATCGGTACAGATCCGAGAACTTTGCGATTAATTATAAAACTAATTCTTGTCGATGAAAGACGTGGGTGAGAATTAAGCAGCTTGAACTGAGAAAAATTTCAGAGATCTCGGAAATCGGTGATTGGCTTCTGCGATAGAAATCAAATCTGTACAATTGGACGTTTGCTCTTGTCGAAATAAGTCTGGATGATTTTCACGGTCACTCAGGTGGCGGATTTTTCAGAATTTAATGATTTTTGTCGAGCATGTCTGTGTTTCGACAAAATCGAATGGCTCCGAAAATTACGTAAAAATATTTCAAAAAGTGCGGACAGCGAAATTTGTATGATCATTCAACTCGTTGATCATGTGTCTCGCGTTTGTTTCGAATATCCAACGGTGAAATTTGAACGGCATAATTAAAAGCGAGAACTGCCAATTAAGAGGTTCGAATGTCCAATCGGTACGATGAAATGAAACTGCCAATGAGCCAATATGAAAGTAGCAGATTTATGATAAGTGGGCAGCCCTAATTTCGGAGTGTATTTTTCCGTTGAATCGTGTAGTTGAATTTAGTCTGAGCGATTGGTCAAATTTTATGGACTGAGAAAGCTGAAGTAATCGTAACATTTTGAGTATTTGTCCCAAAAATGACTTCACCTAATTTTTTTTCCTGATATAAAATCGTATGGAAATATCAATGCTTTGACGGATGCGAAACGCACTTATTCAGATCCAATTTATGCTTTAGAAAAGTCCAAAGGTTATCGTAAAGCCGTCGCGCGGTTGCTCAGTTTGCTGTTATCGTGAAGCCCCAACAAAAATGATCGTAGATTGGACGGCAGTCGATTCCTCTGAGCCGTCTTCTTTAACCTCCACAATTCTGACCAATAATTACGATATAAAATGAAATTCAAAACGGGGAAATTCTCTTATGCGTGTTATCAAACTGATTAGATAGCCAAACTGCTGATAGCTCATTAGAATTGAATCCAGGCATTCCTGATGCTGTATTTGTAATGACATTTAGTTTGCCCTTACCCTTGGAATGAATCCGATAGTGTACACTTTGGTTATCTTCGATCCAGCATGACTCGATGATATAAAAATTTTCATGTCTCGTTGTTTCAGGGTGCGCCGGTGTTATGGTGGGACATCCTTTGGATACCATCAAGGTACACATACAGACGCAAGATTTCCGGAACCCACAGTACAAGGGAACGTGGCACTGCTTCCGCACCATCCTGGCCCGTGACTCGGTAATCACATTATTTTCAAAACAATTTTCAAATTTTTTCTCCTCTAATTTTGAGTGGTCATGTGAAGCAGTTTTGCATCAGATGAATCAGAAGCCATCATTTTATCTCACCTTCATACGTTGGTTGTGCCCACATACCTATTAATTTTGGAAAATCTTCTTGTGTTTGACAGGCGGCGGGTCTTTATCGAGGAATGTCATCTCCGATGGCCGGCGTGGCATTTGTGAACGCAATCGTCTTCGGGGTTTATGGAAACACGCAACGCCAATTGTCAGAGCCAGATGCTCTGTTTTCGCACTTCGTAGCTGGTGCCACAGCTGGAATAGCTCAAAGTCCGATATGTAGTCCGATGGAATTGGCGAAGACTCGTCTACAACTTCAGTCGTCTAGTACAATGCAATTTTCTGGTCCTGTGCAGTGCTTGAGGTACATTTACCGCAAAGAAGGATTCCGGGGTGTCTTCAAGGGTCTAGGTGTCACGTTCCTCAGAGAAACCCCTGGCTGTGGGATATATTTCATGACCTATGAAGCCTTGACCAGGTCAGAAACACCCACCCCAATTTCCACCTTCCAGATCTTGATGGCTGGTGGATTGGCAGGAACAGCCTCCTGGGTTTTCACGTATCCCATTGACGTAGTAAAGTCTCGACTTCAGGCGGACATCAACGGAAAATATTCCGGGGCAATTGATTGCTTTCGAAAATCACTCAGTTCCGAGGGATTCGGATGTTTGTACAGAGGCTTGAATTCCACCATAATCAGAGCTTTTCCCACGAACGCTGCTACCTTTGCAGTTGTCACCTGGTCATTCAGACTTTTCGGTAATTCACCTATTAACGGATCTCAAGTCCAGACAGAGCCTGTAATCGTCCATAAAGAATCTCCTCGAGTCATAAAACCAGAGACTGGGATACTGACTCAATGGCACACAGCCATGACCAACATTTTGACAGATGCAAATCAGTCGAGATCGTATTCAACTCTGTCTGCTGCCGGTTATGACAACAGTTTTGCAAGCTCACCAGCCTTGTCACGAGGACGTGATCAAACCGAGCCTAAGAAAATTTTCGATAAAGAGCCAGATGTGAGGAAGCTTGAAGAGCAATCATCGAAATTTATGCATGACGTTGAGGTGTCAGATGAGCAAGATGCGCTGACGTCTGGAAAGAAGGATGAACCTCGTGCAGCGTCGATTGTAAATGGTGTTCCCGAGCTTTTTTTAGTTGTTGATCACTTGAGTACAACTGCGTTCGGAGAGCTTTAAGGAATCTGGGATTTTCGCGTACCTACAGTCGTATCACCAGCGTGGAGTCCCCAAGTACAAAACCCAAAAGTTATGACAGTTTTCATGTTTGGAACCGAAGCGAATATCTTTTTTAACATCACCAATTATCGCACTCGATGGCCTTGTTGTACAGAAAGTGAAATTGTTTCTTCTAACAGACTTTCAAAGAAATACCAGTTTAGAAGTGCTCCAAAACTGAGAGTGACGTCGAAATCTACCCAGCTAGGGATGAAACTCGTCTGAAAAACACGAGGCAATTGTAGAAATCGTTACGAAAAGTGCATACGTATTTGCGATTCACTAAAACATAACACTCAAAAAGTCGACGTCAATTTGGTGCCTAAGCAATTGCTCTATCGTAACTTGGGATGCTCGAAAAAGTGATCGATATATCTTCTCGTTTTCAAAATGTATTTATCTAATATTTATTTACCGTTCTAAACTCTTCTATTTCGTACATCTTGCTAATCAAATTCAAGGTATACTTTCACGATGTATCTACATTTTGATTACCCGATATATTTTCTAATAAAAACATAGATTATATCTATCTTCGTACTCATCTCCCAATTATTTACCTCCCTTACTGTATCCCTAAATTTCCTTATGACCATTTTACACTCCACCCTGGTGCTTTTGAAAAACGGTTAAGATCCCTGCATTTGTGTGTTTCTGAATAATTGAAGCTGTTCATTGAACCAGAATATGCTGCAGTCATTAGATCAGAAGATTTCTAGGGTTTATTTTGTGGCATCGTGCAGCTCATCATACTTCACGATAGCCAAAATCAACATCGCGGCGCCAACTCCGTTATCCGAATTTGCAATCAGTGCGAAAGCACAGTCCTCGTTTGTTAAATGACAGTCCTTGACTGAACGGCGGACATGTAAGACCTATGTCAAAGCCAGAAGCGACAGTAATTCGCTTTTAAAATCACACAAAATAATTTGTACCTCTCTGCCAGTTTACCCATCTCCTCTACCTCGCTCCACATCACTAGTTCCAACATAGTTAACGACTGAAATTCACCCACTCGTCTGTCAGCCTAGTCTTCAAAATTTCAGCCCGTATGAACAGAATCTTTTGCCAGTCAATATCGCCCATCGCGATCAACATCCGGCAGATTTTGGCAAAGTTTTGACGGACCCCATGTGCCGCGAAATAACTGGAAAATTATAAGTTGCATCCATCAAATATTACCTGAATTTAAACGACCACTTTATCAGCTAACCTAGCTCGCGGAACTTGGATATCTTCGGACATTTTCTTTTGGATTGATCAAGGCAATAGGGTGAGTCTCCGGATTCTTTCATCAATGAAAATAGATCGCAATCCACATTCGGATGCTTTCGTGTATAGAATCATCAACTATCACAGAAATTTTCACCATTAAATGCTATGGCTTATTATTCATCTGCTCTGTGTGTCCATCAATTTTTTTCTTCCATGTGGATTAAAGTCTGCAATTATAAACCAAGAAGCTTTAAAAACAAACTCCTGATCTTTCCTAACCCCGTAACATAAAACCAGCCTGTTCAATACCTCCTTTTCAAAGTCTCTTTTCGGACAAAAATTCTACTTGACAATAAACCATTTTTGTAAATAACTTATGGGGTTATCGTATAGCTTCTTGACCCTGTCCACCTTCATCAACATTTTCTTATGTCACTATCCTTTTCACCCAATAGAAAATCTCGCAATACTGGGTGACTATCGTTGAAAGATTGGCTGCCTCGAACCCCTGGCAGCTCACCTGAGCAAGGGATAGGGCCGTTGAGATTGTAGACTATACTATGGAGGTGGATCAAAACGAGACTAATACTAAACCAGAGAACTGTAACACGAACGCACAACGTTTGATCGCGGAAAACGGAGGCCGATGCATGAGCACACAGGCGATGCAATCTCTTTATGATCTACGTCAGAATAATTTACTCTGTGATGCAGTTCTTCGGCTTGAAGATGGCGGCATTTTTCCAATTCATAGAGCTATTTTATCTGCCTGTAGCACCTACTTCAGGTTCTATTCTTTCTACTTACTTTTGCTAAGTATTCCTGATCAAGACTACCTGACTTTGTCTAATCGGTTTAAATTCTTTCCTTTCTCACAGAGCTTTATTCACAACGACCCTTCACTCGCGGGAAAAAACCGACGTGTTGTTACCAGGGGTGAACAGCCACATGATGAATTTACTGCTGGAGTATGCTTATCTCCGTTCGTTAGAAGTGAACAGAGACAATGTCTGCCAGCTTTTGGTCACCGCCGATTACCTGAGCATCTTAGGTGTTCTGGATCTCTGTTGTGACTACCTGAGGCAGAACTTGGCCCCAGAGAACTGCATCGGTGTTATGAGATTCGCCAGAGAGCATTTTTGCAAGGGATTAGAGACTGATGCCCATCGTTATGTCATGAGGCACTTTGTACTTGTGAGCATTGTCGCAGATTTCGGTTTTGATTTTTCGACTGAACATTTTCGTGACATAAACAGGTTGCACAAAAAAGTGACGAAGTACTTCTGCTCCCTATTGCTGAACTCCGTAGCTTGGTGGGAGCCGATGAGCTGAACGTGAAGAGTGAGGAAGCTGTTTGGGAGCTGGTCCTCAGATGGATAAATCATGATCCTGATCCACGAAAGGGCCACATTGTTGAGCTGATGAAGAACATTCGTCTTGGATTACTTGACACCCAGTTTTTCCTCGAGAATGTCAAAGACCATCCGTACGTGACCGGAAACGAGGCCTGCAGACCCATAATAATTGAGACTCTCAAGTTCCTCTACGACTTGGAGATGATCACGCAAAAAGACGGCGAAGTACCAACACCGGAAATAGCCAGACCTAGAGTCCCCCACGAAATTTTATTCGCACTTGGCGGCTGGAGTGGCGGAAGTCCAACAAACTTCATCGAAACTTATGACACCAGGGCTGATCGCTGGGTCAAAGTAAATTTCATAAACGTACTCCTCTGTTATTCGTGATCAATACTCGAAGTATTTGGCTCTCTGCAGGTTGAAGAAGTGGATCCAACTGGTCCTCGAGCTTACCATGGGACTGCTGTTGTTGGTTTCAATATCTACGTTATCGGGGGTTTCGACGGTATGGACTACTTCAACAGCTGTCGTTGTTTCAACGCTGTTAGCAAGGTGTGGAGAGAAGTTGCTCCCATGAATGCTAGAAGGTCGACTATATTTCAAGGCTCATTTACGCCATTCCAATCTTACTAGAGCTTATTCATCTATGGAAATACAGGTGCTACGTCAGCGTCGCGGTTCTAAACGACCTGGTATATGCAATGGGAGGCTACGACGGACATCATCGTCAGAATACCGCTGAAAGATACAATTATCGAAGCAATCAGTGGTCTCTTATTGCACCGATGAATGTTCAGAGGTCAGACGCTAGTGCTACGATGTTAAATGGTAACTCAAAATACTTGTAACACTAAAACTTATCACTCGATGATTTTTTTTCTCTCTCAATGAATCCAAGACATGAAAAGACGGATGTTGATCTACATTTACTTACCCTATTCCACCGTCTAGATAAAATCTATATTACGGGTGGTTTCAATGGACAGGAATGCATGAATTCGGCTGAAGTTTATGACCCAGAGACGAATCAATGGACCTTGATATCAGCGATGAGATCCCGAAGGAGTGGCGTGTCATGTATCGCGTATCACAACTGTGTGTATGTGATCGGTGAGGATCCTGGTAAAAGTGTATTCTAAATTTCGAAAAGAGTGAAGTAAATATTTCGTCAAATTTTCCAGGGGGCTTTAATGGAATATCGAGGATGTGTAGCGGCGAAAAATACAACCCAGTGACAAACAGCTGGACACAAATACCCGACATGTATAATCCACGCAGTAATTTTGCAATCGAAGTCATTGACGATATGATTTTTGCCATCGGTGGATTCAACGGCGTCACGACTATTTACCACGTTGAATGCTACGATGAAAGAACGAACGAATGGTACGCATCTAGTGTTTCGATATACAGTGTAAGTCCAGGAGTGATGCCTAAACTGGGTAAAAATGGAGACTATGAAGTATTATCTCAATATATTAACATGATGATAGCCGTCATTGCAGTAATGGCGTATTATGAGAATTTTATGAGTCACCAATAGTAGTAATGGCATCTTTTCCATGGGGCGACACTCCTGGATTTTCCTCATTCAAGTGATCCAGCACAATGCGTTTATATGCTTTTCCCGGAAATGACAGGTACGAGGCAACTGATATGAACATTTACCGGTCTGCATTATCCGCGTGCGTTATCATGGGATTGCCAAACGTTTACGATTACATTCACAAGCATCGTGAACGCCTGATGGAGGAAAAACGACAGAAACTCCTTGCCTTGGAGGTGCAAAGAACGCAGCAGCAGCAACAACAGCAACAGCATCAACAGAATGATAATAGTCAGATTCCGCCACCACCACCTCTGGCTCAAATCGATCACGATAATAATCATCAAATTTAATACCTCGGGAAGTCCTTCCCAGCATGAAATTGACTGCTCATGTTTTGAATTTCAGTTTGGTCGATTACATCCTTTTTTATATGCATCATTATTTTTTAATCCACTATTTGAACAAAGAAACTGCCTTCCCAATGAAAGATTCGACTTCATTGTCTGAAGATCGACAAGACTTATTTTGAATACCTGTAGAGATTTGTCAACAGATCAGTCAGACTATATAATGAAAATCAGTAGCGTTGAACAAATCACTTGATATAAATACAAAACGCAATTGCGGTTGAAAAATATGGAATGTGAAATGATAATCCATGTCTAACTTCGGTAATTTTGAATCTGTAGACCATCCTCTCAATTGTATGATTGCCAGCATCCGTTGAGTATTCAGTTTCATACCTGGGAGGACTTGACCCTTTTGAGAAGTTATTGCGAGGTGAAGTCAACTGGGAAGTACAGAGCCTCGTTTAAGATGTTGTTTTATATTCAGGAAATTTTGAACGCTTTTATCAGATTTTTATAAAACTCTAAAAGGCCAGATCAGTTTTGATCATTGATCGTTGATCATGGCCTGAAAAAATAGCTATAGAATTTTTACCGTGATGATAAAGAATGGATCAGAGGTACGAAACGCGACAGGACAAAAGTCCAAACTGATTCTAAGATCAGCTTACAAATTTCGTGATTACTAGTTACGCAATTTCATATGGGCTTGATGACGAAGAACTAGTGTTTAAATTGTGGAATGCATATAGTCGAGGAAGCTATGGAGCTCTAATCTTAGCAGGGAGAGGAACAAACTCAGTTAATTACAATGGCATTTCACCCACGCTCGGTTTTGACGATGGTTTTTTCCGACCTGACGCAATCCAGAAAATTTATCGCGCTAAAACGGAGTGTGACGTCGATGGAGGGATCTGTGACTGCAAAAAAAGAAAAAAAAATATATATATATCAGAATATGCAGTATGAATTCTGCAATAATGTGACAATTTCGCTTTTCATGCATTCATACATGTCCGCTCTATTGAACTTCATCCTCCTTTTCTCAATTTCGATCGGTTGTCTCATATCAAATAAACTTCGGCCGTCTACAGTGAAGTATTAAATTACAGTGATACCAATTTCAAATCTTGACTTTTCATTTCTAACTACTAAGATTCAATATAGTGAAGTACATTGAGGTGAATCAGTAGCTTCTGATTTATCATATGGGATTCTGCAGGCACAGAAAAATCAGCAATTGGCAATATGAGCCAGCCTTCAGCAAACCTATTAGTGCACTAGCACAAGAAATCTATACCTTCAAGATTATGAACGACTATTTTTTTTCTCGTTTATTAACATTGTTGTTGGCTAGTCTGTAGGATCACCACTTTCCTGGATGATGAGGAAAAATTAAGCCACGCATTTCCTATAGCCAATGGAACCTTTAGTCATATACGCAAACGCACGGCAAGCTTTGTCCCCACTTTAATGAACAGGACGCATTGTCGTGATCGCCCTATGCAAGGGTTGGCTTTACGCGGGAATCCCCCAGTACCCACGAAATAATCTGGTTACCGAATAAGGAAAATTGGAACGGGATTTGCTATTTAAACGCAATCACACGCAGTGGGTTCTCATAAGTGCACCAACCGTTCAACTGAAATTCACACAGTGCGGTTCAAATTTCGCGATCTCTTAACAAGGACTTCAAAATCGGTGATCCGCAGCAAACCTGGTTAGTTTTGATTTATTTCTATATTCGTATTCCAGGAGGAACAGGAATAATAAAATCAGTAAAGGAGCAAATTTTGGTCTTAGCTATTACCGCAAGCTGAAAACGAGATTACAGCAACAATATTATTTTCTGATAATCTGTTACTTTCTTACGAACACGAGACTTTGGCGAATGAATGAATTACGTATGAACGAAACATACTACGCAACAAGATAAGAACCCGCAACTTACCGGAAATACATATACGATAATGAAGTAAGCAGTATAGATGTGAATTTTCTGATTTATAGTCTGCAATCAACCTCTCGTAATCAGGCTTATGGTCTTTATTCCGGCAAGTAATTTGTTCTTATCTTGCTCTGCTAAGTTAATTCGTTCCAAATCTGAACCCATTTAATCTTCGAAGTACGGCAGTGACGTGAGAACAGAATGTGAGTTTTTGTCCACGTACCTATTACCGTTGAATTTTCTTCCTTGGATTTTGAAATGCTGTGTAAGATTCTGTTTGCTGGTGATATTCTTACCATAGTCTCGCGGTAAACATATTGTGACTGTGACTAATTGTAGATTAATATAATATACCAATCTTCGGCATCAAATAACATACAACTTGAATTTCAATATCAGTCACTTAGATTTCACCTCGAATGTGATTATTTCCCGTGTGATATGAGAGAGTTAAAAACTGGGGTTGTCCGAACATGTAAATTTAAAAGTCAGAAAAATTAAAGAATCGATCATAAAAAGTTAACGATTTTACTACAAAAGATTATACCATAAAACGAAAATGTTTATGGATCGTAGAGCGTGGAGTGATTGAATGAATATCAACATTTTGAATGACAAATTTGGAAAATTTTTCAAAGTATGTCGTGACGTATCTGCAGCAGATTTTGACATTGTTTTAACTTTTGGTTAACATTTAGAGACAGAATGGGAGCCTCTCTTATGGTAACAGTAATTCTGACCATCGTGGTCACTTCGAAGTCGCTTGGAACGATGGCAGACCCGGGGGGATGCCCTGTAAATGTCAATTCAGTTGGCTGCCGCAGAGTGTGCAGAGAAATCTTTGTCAAAAAGTTCGACGATAACGGAAAGAAATGCTGGGGTTTTGTCAAAATCTGGGGTTGCGGTGGTCAGTGTCTTACTTATTCGGTGAGTATAAGTATAAGCATTCAATGATCTCTTAGTACCTTTAGAGGGTGTCATTGAGTTGATTCAGTGAAAATTTTGTCGTCCCAAGGGATCGATAGAAATTGTCAAAAATCATCTGTATTCCGAATTCCGATATAACCACCAGCTTTTTGTGTATGGAATTTTGTGTCATGAAATTTTTCGATGATTTCTCAAGTAAACTGTCCCTCGACAATGAATTTCGGGGTTTCCACCTTCTGCCATACTTTAGTCAATCAATTTCAGCTTTCTGCCATTCTATACATGCTAATCACTGATATATTCAATTATTAAGCATGGGTCATTCTCATAGGTTCCCGACTGGCAGTTTCCCTATAAAGAGCTCAACCATAAAGTCTGCATTCACGATCAGCGAGTGTTGGGTATGGCGATCATTCCAAATTGTGACGGAGGTGTAGCGCGAGGAACTGATAGGTATAACTAACCTTTCTTCTCGGTTTATTTGAATCACATGGAATTCAAGCAGCATCACAGAATTTTGTAAACTGAACTGTTCAACCGTGAACGATTGCTAATGTACTTGGAACGTTTATGATGAGGTGCAATTCAAATTACGAATTTCAAATGCTGCTGAAGCTCAGAATTTCGAAATCATATACTAACAACTCACAGTTTTTAGAAAGATCATTTCCCCGAAAGTCTACGTAGCTAATTTGGAAAACTCCGAATCGAAATACATCGAAGGTTCGAAATTCCGAAAGCTAAAGATCCAAAAGGCCAAAACTCCGAATTTCGGAATTCGCTTATGCCACGTCGTTTATTTGACAACTTGGTCATGAGCTTCCCTCAAAATTTGCGGATTTTCGGACTTTCTGAGTTTTTAACTTTCGGATCTATGAGCTGTATGCATTTCCACCTTTCGAAATTTGCAAATTCTGAACTCTAACGTTTTTAGAAGCTCAGAATTGCGTCTGAAATAAATTCGTAATTTTGACCGCTCAGAAATTTTGGAATTCAGAACTTCAATCCAGCCCCTATATACTTACAGGTACACGTACAGAATGCCAATTGGATGCAAGTGTTCCGGATGTAGTTCTTCGGACACGTCCTGCGAGGCTCCACGCAAGAGAGGAAAGACGTCGCCTCCTCCAGTCGACGAGACTAGCCTTCTCATGGAGTATCTTCTGAGACCACGTAATAGCCATAATTTTCCATCTCGTATACCACGTAGCACATAATGTTGCAGTGAAATTGTGTGCTACGTGGGATGCTACTTCGTAATCGAAAAAAAACTTCTTCGAACTATTGGCTCATTTCTTATGTCTCGTTTTATCAGCCATAACGGAGGAAAGGAGAGGGCAGGAATTGGTCCCGCAGATTCTACAGCCGCCTGTCTACCCCTGAGTTCGAAGTCTATTCAAGAGAAAATCCAAGCAGCTGGAAGCTCGTAATGCTAGAGAAACGACACGGCTAGAATAAAATTGTGAAAAATGAAAAAATAAGATTTGTGTTACGTGTCATTGCTTCTTGTTCGGATCAGTCACTTGGTTATCTTCATCAATTTCAGTCTCTACTTGTAAAAGTTCCTTTTACAATTGATACCTCAATAGTCGTGGTTATGCTAAATTATTGCCAATATATTACTATACTGTTGGATAATTGGGATATATTTGTAAATTATTCAAGTCTGCATATAAATATATTTATGAGAATGAGTGTTGTAAATTTGTTTCCATTTCTAAGCCACACAAAAGCTTTCAAAATAATTCCTCATCTAGTTTAATTTTGCATATTTTACTCTGTACGCAATCCTAAAAATCACCTATGATATCTGAAAATCAGCTCCGCCTGGACGAGAGAAATCTTGGAACAACGAACGAGGAGTGGATTATTCCCAATGGTCAGCACGAATCGACAACTTTACAGGGACATGAGTCAGGATAGCCGACGATCAAACAATATTCGTATGAGATGTAATCCTTCGAAATCAAGAGCGATCTGATAGATCGAACAATGAGAAAAAATAATAATCATTCATTAGTTTCATCGACAGACTGCAAGTCACTTTTATATTGACCAATAATTATTGAGGGATCAATTTACTATCGACCTAATATACTAGATCGAGAATTATGTTTCGGAAGGACTCTTTTTTGACCGCTATTTTGGCAGAAGGATATTTCGGAAACTTCCCCGTGGTGTAAAGATGACTGTAACCATAATATGAAACAGGGATGGAATATGCCACTTTGATCGGATAAACACATCTTCTGTATGGATTTCACAAATACGGCCATATACTCATTTTTTTTTTACTATCATAGTAAATATTCTGATCATATTACCGATTCACATGAAAATGAAACCCACACGAATTTTATTTCGCGCTCAACTTATAATTTACTCTGAATAGCAAGCAGGTGACGAAATGATTGAGATTTATGGTATATGTATACCATCAATTGACATTGCATACTTGATGATTCCATCGAATTGTCCAGACGGTAAATTCCGAAGAGCTTGCAATCATCTGGACGCGCGCTATTCGAAGCGACAAAATTCAGTCGAGCCGTTAAACGACGAAATTACTAAGTGAGATTGAAAATAGTACATAAACCAAAACAGAAAGGTAGTCTGAATTCATAATTACTAAAATCTAGAAGACCTATATCCGTCAATTGGAAATTAAAAATATTACTGGGACAACATCAGCCGTACAAATATTACAAAACATTTTCTGTACATCCAATTTTTCTACTTTTAGTAATATTTCTACATTCGCTGCAGCTGAAAATCATCTCCATTAGAAGGTATAGTAAGTTCATGTGGTCGGCCTGTAAAATAGTGCATAAATTCATAAATGCAAATTTTCCATTCTGTAGTTTTTTGTTTGAATTTACTGTCTATTATTTTTTTATTGTTTAAGTGAATCTTTTTTTCAAGTTAATAGTGTTCCTAGTTTTGTCCCATAAAAATTATTATTTGACTCCACGCATCTCAGAAATATAAGATGATTAGGTTTCACTTATAATTGATTCTAAAACTGCACTACTCAGAATAACAAGATCATTTATTGTTCTACAGGGTGAATCTTTTTTATGTTTAAGCATATCCAATAATTATTCCCTAGCGTGAATATCTGTGTATATAATTTCATTGATTTGAGAAACCTACACAGAGAAAAGAGATTATTCACTGTTAACGAAGCTATAGTTCGATATGGGCAAATTGATATTTTGTAAACAGTAAATCAACTCTTTTTTTTTGCATATTAGTATTTGATCCCAAGCTGGAAATTTTGAAGACGAGAGTAAGCGCGCTCAATTGCTGAGGCCTTATCAGAATCGTGATACTTTTTCCTACGTTCGAACAGTTGACGTGACAATAAAATTGCTGTTCATGAAATTGTTCAACTTTTCACCGTGACCCATAAATGCCCCGATACTTTGAAATATCAGATTGATTTCGAGCTATTACTAGATTGTTTCTTGGAGGATATATTACTTTAACAATTAAAATCTGCCGCCTTTTCACCAGCATCTTTTTTTTGCCTCTTACAACAGCATAACCCTTCTCTGGATTCGACATTTTGTCCCTAAAATCGACATTGCGATATCGCTGATTCCATTTATACTAAAAACAGTCAGTTACTCCTGAATGGTTTTGCGTGAATCACATATTTGGGGATTTATCCGAATGCAATCTCATTAGAAATATGGAGTAATAAGCAAACATCTGCAGTCTCAACCTGACTGAACACAGACGATGCTATTTTACGAATATCGATCCCCCTGTAATCATACGTTCGTATCAATTTTCGTTATCCGGCTGTATTTTTATACAAACAAAAAAATTATTGACGTCTATTTACTTTCGAAGGCTAATATTGCACAAGTGTTCGCAGGCATATCGGCTAAAATTTTCCATTGGTACCAGGTATTATTGATCTAACTTTTGAAACTGATACTTATATTTAATATTATCTATCAACTATTCAATTGGTTCTTATGTGACCACTGACAAATGGTTCCACCTTATACGACTACAGTGAAGAACTAGAGATGAGATGAAACTAAGGGATGTGTATTTAGCTAACAGATCGGTAGGTACCTAGAGAGAATTTGCTATCAATGAGAACTACACGGTCACTTAAATCGTCTATTAAATTCCTGTCTATATTTCCTAATTGTCACTGTACACCACTTTTTATTACGGAAGAATGTCGCCGTATAAAAGAAAACATTGTCAATCTAAGAGTCCTTACTCACATCGATGGCCGAGTAGGTACTATGCGGAAATAGAAAGAATTACTATGCTTGGATTGTATAGACGACGCGCCTAAACTTATTCAGCTGCAACCACTTTGAAAATTTCGAGAAATGTGTAAATATTGAAGTATTGGCTTAGCTGATCATACGACATTATAAAAAGTACTGATCGAATAAATCCTGAGTCCTGAGACTCCTTGTGGGGTAAAAATATCTACGTATTTGCACCCAGAGATCCACTATTAGTAACTATATGGAAGAATTCCAAATCCTAAAAGCTTAATTCCACCTGAATTGTTTTACGTGAATCGCGCACTCGCACATGTATAGCCAACCGGTACTCGATGGAAAAATACTTATAGAATGTGTAAACAAGATAGAAGTGTGTTAACAAACATTGCATCGTCTCCAAAATCTTATACAAAATTTCCCAGCTAAATACTCCAAATTCAATTCAAAATTGTAATTGAATTCAACGGACCTATTGCATTTTTCAAAAAATTATCACTATTACTCCAGGCTATATTGAGCGTGTAAAATTGTTGAAACAGAATTAGCAGTCACAATACATTTTCTCTATCAAGTGAGAAGTTGACGAATATACGAAGAATGAGATCAACACAAGCTGCTCTACGTCGAGCTTTCAAAGAGAGAGGTAAATACGGTTGCTTATGTGCGCCATTGTTACATGACGCCGAATCGTTGTTTGGCCTATTTAAATTATTGAGGAGGGGGGGCTGATTTCTTTGGAGAATTTACACAAGTGTTAGACTTGCGCACGATTTTGCAAATTCCATCGCATATAAAAAGGGCTTTTGGATCTGGAAATGCCAAATAATCTTCTACAGCTCAACTGTCACAATCTACTTTGAAACTACAGTCGATAACGATGGCCAAGTTAGTAATTGCTCTGTGCTTCCTGCTCGTCGCTTATGTAAGTATTTAATAAAACATGCAGAAAACTGATTATGCTTTTCTAATGCCTAATTTGTTAGGGCTGTAAGAAATACCAATGAAATAGACGCGGATACTTGAAAATGATTTGGAATATTGCACTATCTCGACGATTGCTAATTCAAAATTCCAAATGAGAAATTGATCATTTTACATATAAAGAACTCATGAGTTTGACGGATGATGTTTTGTTTCGGTTACCGTTATGTTGTGATCATTTTTCGATATTTTTATTCAAATTGGCAATCGTACTTTTGACAATTCAGTCTTCCTATACGGTGATAATTTTCAAGAATTAATTTTCTAATCGAGGTCGTGCCGAACACTTACCTTGTGCTATACGATGGATGTTAAGATTAGATCTTTTGCATTTCTCGAACCTGAGAGGACACTATTATTTTGACATTATGAGCAGGTTTTGATTCTGATGAATGTAATTTGCAGGGCGTTCAAGGCTCGTGGTGGTCGGATGCGCAGGCTGAAGCAGAGAAACTGATAAACGATGCGATCAACGAAATAAAGGAGGAAATTGACACTTTGAAGGAGCAGCTCGAAGCAGCTCAGGAAAGTGCCACAGCCATAGCCGAAGAAATTGTAGGAAACATCACAGAACAAGTGGAAGCTGCAATTGCCGAGGTAAGTCCGAGAATGAGTTGTACGTTGAAAGAAGAAGACTTTTGTTATTTTCTAATCGCTAAAGTATAAAAACGACGTATGTAAATTAGTACCAAATAGGGTACAATCACACTGATATAAATACGTTATAGCTTAACAGTGCAGCATTGATCATTGTACCATCAACGCTCATACTAATCGACATATTTCATCAATTTTTAATGAAATCTTGACATGTCTAACAGTATGACGAGAAAAGGGCAGCATTGGAAGCCGAGGTCGAGAACGCAAGCTCATGCGTATTATCTCAAGTCAATTGGACAGCAACAACTGATGAAATTGAAGCCAACGCAATCGCCTGTGTTGAACAAGAAATCACTACCCTCGCATCAGATTACCAAAATGTCAATTCTTCATTCTACGATTTGGCAGACGAGATTAGTAGTATCCCTACCAGCGTCGAAGCTTGTACGGCCAGTACCACAACTATTGCCGAAAAAGAGGCGGCTATAGAATGCCTCTACGTGGTAAGTTCATGCACATACATGTTAATTATTCGATGATCGATGCACGCCCCACGTGTAATTCAATCGTCTAAGGGTGATCGAATCATTAAAACAAATCGACAAGGTTAACAAAACATATATATATAATATATATATACATGAACATATTAGCCGATTTCATCGACGTCTCGCACCACGTGGCATACATACAAGATTTTCACTACGATTGCAATTGCACATTCATGCGAATAATGCCGTGGTTTAATTTCTGCAATGTTCTTAGCTCGAACAATCGGACGTGTCTGACATTCGTACCGAATGGAGCGACCTGTCTTCTAGTGCAAACAAGCTCATCACAGACTTCTCCAACTTGCGTGAAACCCTGACAACCTGTCTCACCGAAGCCGCCGCAGTAGGCTTTTTAAGCTATGCGACAGCGGTCGCAAGCGCAGCCGAGGAATGCGCTGCTGCAAGCACTACTGCTTCTACCGATTCCGCTTAATAAATTGTATTGCAGAAATTTTGAATTTTATTCGACACACGTAGTTTGTATTATAATGATCTAAAATAAAATTTACTAACTTTCATCCTCAACTTCGAATATTATTTATACTCACTATGACCTAGCAATCCCAATTTCGCCTGTTGTCTTCTCACTCACGATGTGCAGTGTGCAGTGTACAATGTTGTTCATGACATCTTTTTTTGTCATTCTGAGAATGGAGGAATGTTTTCCCTCAAAATTTCACCTGGGTCTCCGTTGAAGTGATTTGTCATCGTCAAAAGGAGTCGCTAGCAGCCACTGTTGCTTTTTTTGGACATAAGGTGCATGATGATCGGTCTCCATATCATTGTGAATTTTGAACAGTAGAAGCAGAAGTGATTAGAAGCTAGAAATGTTGTATGCCAATAGATTGAACGTGTAGAAATAGATTTATTCTTTGGTTCGAAATGCTGATGACTGTTTGTCTTATTTCAAAAAGCACAACATGGGTGAATTTGCTTCATCACTAGCCGGAACATTATTATCTATATTGAAATGCATCACTTCGACACTTTGTCGCTCGAATTCATCCCCCGTTTTATCGGTGAATCAAGGATTTGACAAATTGAAAATATAGATGGGTGTTTACTGTCTATACATATGTGTGGTTACAAAAAGAGCAAAACATTGAAAACGCTCAACAAGACAAGAATTATTTAACGTATATCGTATGGACGCGCTTTACTCAACGGTGATCTCACGATCAACGGAAACTTCCTAAAACGTGTGTAAATATTGGAAACGTAACTTGACTGATAATCGCTGCTGTGTTCTATCAATTAAACCATTTGTGGTTGTGGCAGTCAGCTGTACCATCTGGTTGTGCCGTCATGCTGAACGATCGGTATCATCTTCAATGACGATATTGCCCATATCTAGCTATAGAATCCTCATCACTTATTCTTCAATTGATTGTAAGTATTATTATTATCACGTACACGGTATAATTATTGATGAACTAATAAAACATTGTTCAAATCGGAATTCCACCCCACGCACAATATTCAGCACGATATGGAGAAATGAAGCTGGTATGAGTAGGTGGAATTGAATTATCGTTGAGAATGTCGCTTATAGCCTATTTGGTATCCTTTCTGCAGTGTGAGCATTTGCAGGATGTCGGGGATTTGAGAGTGAATTCTTTTATCCCGTATACACATCGGCGCGATACTGGGATCTGTGAACACATGTACGAAATTCTTCATTTTGAGATTAATAAAGAAGCAGACTTTAATATAACTTATTGGAAAAGCAAGATCCCTTACATCTACGGTCTCGTCCATATCGCAGCACTGAGATGTGGAAGTAATTACTTGAATTGGATTCTGCTCAAGGCGTTCGGGTTCTGTGGGAAAAGCTGAACTCTCGCAATATCCGTAACATGCGTTTTCCGTAAAATGAAATTCCTGACAGTTTGGAGGGCTGAAATTTTTACTGAAACCTGTTGAAAATATGGATAAAACTAATCGATTATAGAAACTGCTGACGATTTCTCCGGCCATCAGAATCTGAGGTTCTGAGAAATCATGGCAATTTCCGATTTCCGATAAGGGTTGTTCGAGTTTTGAGGGTTGGATTTAGCCTAGATTCTGAGTGCATTTGGACGCATACGCTTTAGTTGTAAAACGGAGCTCAGCCCTCCAAACATCAAAGAAAAATTAATTTGTTACATGCATCTCGAAGATGATGAAATTATTCGAAAATCCGTGGGCGGAATATTGTTCAACCATGATTCTCTCGGAAGTTATAGCGGTTCGAAAATTTTTTGTAGTAATCTGCTTCAAACAGGCGTAGCTCAGCGAAAAAAAATGTCACAAGGATCACGGAAAGAGCATTCTACAGCCAAGAAAATTTCCTAACTTCAACTTGAGTCGGATGTCTAAAAGAGAAATTCCTGCTCCCGGTGTGCTACGTTAAAGTTTGCGTGAAAACGTGAACTTGCGCACCGATCGCTTCAGGTAGGTGTAACTCAACAATGGGACACGATAAAAGATACCCATTTGATGAAGGTTAAAGCAGACACTTCAAGCTTCAATTTGCATCCTTTGAAGTCTTGATGCGATTTCCCGATCAGAAGTGATAGCCGTTTGAAAATTCATCAATTTTCGACTTGTGATCAAGTGTCGCTTCAATTCTTTCGAGGAGTGTATTACTGGGACAAAATCAACCGTACAAATATTAAAAAATGATGAAAAAGTGGCATTCATGAAATTGCTTGCATGAATTGCATGAAAGTTTAACTTTTCACCGTGACCCATGAATGCTCCGACCCCTTGAAATATCAGATTGATTTTGAGTTAATACGATAGGTTGTTTCTTGGAGGATATATTATTTTAACAATTAAAATCTGCAGCCGTTTCACCAGCATCTCTTTGTTGCCACTTACAACAGCATAACCCTTCTCTGGATTCGACATTTTGTCCCTAAAATCGACATTGTGATATCGCTGATTCCATTTATACTAAAAACAGTTAGTTACTCCTGAACGGTTTGGCGTGAATCACATATTTGGGTATTTATCCAACTGCAATCTCATTAGAAATATGGAGTACTTATAAGCAAACATCAGTCTCAACCTGACTGAACACAGACGATGCTATTTTACGAATATCGGTTCCCTTGTAATCATGCGTTCGTACAAATCTTCGTTATGCGGCTGTATTTTTATACAAACAAAGAAATGATTGACGTCTATTGACTTTCGAAGACTGATATTGCACAAGTGTTCGCAGGCGTGTTAGGTAAACCGTTCGACTTGAAATTGGTACCAGGTATTGCCGATTTAACTTTGGAAACTGATACTTGTATTATTTATTATTATTTATTTATTATTGAATTGGTTCTCATGACCACTGACAAATAGTTTCACCTATGACTACAGTGAAGAACTAGAGATGAGATGAAACCAAGGGATCTGTGTTTAACTAACAGATCAGTATCTAGATAGAATTTGTTATCAATAAGAACAGCCCATCGTTCATTAGAGTCCACGAAGAACTGCACAGCCACTTATTATATCGTCTACTAAATTCCTGACTGTATTTTCCAATTGTCATTGTACTCCATTTGTTATATTGTCAATCTAAGAGTCCTTACTCACATCGATGGCCGAGTAGGTACTATGCGGCAATAGAAAGAATTACGACGCTTGGATTGTTCAGACGACGCGCCTATATATACTTATTTAGCTGCAACCGCTTTTGAAATTTCGAGAAATGTGTAAATATTGGAGTATTGGCTTAGCTGATCATACGACATTATAAAAAGTACTGATCGAATAAATCCTGAGTCCTGAGACTCCTTGTGGGGTAAAAATATCTACGTATTTGCACTCAGAGATCCACTTAGTAACTATGCGGAAGAATTCCACATCCTAAACGCTTAATTCCACCTGAATTATTTTACGTAAATCTCGGACTCGCACATGCATAGCCAACCGGTACTTGATGGAAACTTCTTAGAATGGGTAAACAACATCGAAGTGTGTTAATAAACATTGCATAGTCTTCAAAATCTACGAAATTTCCCAGCTAAATACTCCAAATTCAATTCAAAATTGTAATTGAATTCAACGGAACTCGCAATGGCAAATATAGACGATGTTCAATGAACTATGTATTAGATTAAAATGACATGTTGAATCTCACGCGGTCACCATGGTGCAGAGTTACGCTTTCGAAGTATTGCATTGAAAAAAAAATAAAAATGATCACTATTACTTCGGGCTATATTGAGCGTGTAAAATTGTTGAAACAAAATTAGCAGTCACAATACATTTCGTAACACCATATATTTTTTATCAAAGCGATCAATGGCGAATTTCAAGCATACCGAACGTACGAAATTACCCGGCTATGAATGAACCGGACCTTTCACAGAGGCTGTTCATCGAGAAGAATGCTGCATACCACAAGAAAATTTACTCTATGCAGCATCCGACGCTATACCTTGGTTGATAAGTTTTAGATTGGAAATACTTATTGATTGAATATTCAGTTGAATTGATAGTTTGAGAATGATTTGAACATTCATCGGAAAGCTGAAATTCCTATTTTAGTATACAGTTATCGGCAACTGCGTGTTCACTAAGGACTCCTAGAGCCGCCTCGAACTTATTCATAGAAACATTTTCAACGAATATACCTCTATCAAGTGAGAAGTCGACGAATATACGAAAAATGAGATCAACACAAGCTGCTCTGCCCCGAGCTTTTAAAGAGAGAGGCAAATACGGTTCCTTATGTACGTCATTGTTACTGCATCGACGGCTGAGTGCAAGAACATTGTATCTCAGAATTTCTTCGAATTTCAAAGTGTTTTTTTCCAAGAAATTTTGTGCAACGAACTTTTTTGATACGGCCAACAGATTGGCAGATGTAGCTGCTCAAAATATCAAAATCGTGAAAAAACCGTGATATTTCCGAATTTCGTTTCGTCGAAACGGTGAGACGAAAAAAAAAACCGCCAAACAGAGATAGGTTTTTTGAGAAGTATAATCCATTAGGGTGCTTTTTTTGGCAACTATTTTTTTTTTTACTCCCACCTCGAAATTTTCTTGGAAACACCTCAAAAAAATTCAAGTTGGAGCCCTTAATATTAATATTGAGTACTCGCCCTCGGCGTTTAAAGATTTCCCATTTAAAATACACGTAACTTGAATTTTTTTTCTTCAAATTCTTGTAGCTCAGAGGCCCTTTATGCTTGATGTTTTTGGAGTAAATTTTAAGATACGATGTTATTGAACCAAACTTTGAGATACGATGTTCTTGAAGCAAATTCTGAGATACGATGTTCTTGCGCTCAGCCGTCGACATGATGCCGAATCGTTGTTTCGCATATTTGAATTATTGGGGAAGGGGGGCTGATTTCTTTGGAGAATTTACACAGGTGTTAGATTTGCACACGATTTTGCAAGTTCCGTCGCATATAAAAGGGGCTTTCGGATCTGGAAATACCAAGTAATCTTCTGCAGCTCAACTGTCAGAATCTACTTTGCAACTACAATCGATAACGATGGCCAAGTTAGCAATTGCTCTGTGCTTCCTGCTCGTCGCTTGTGTAAGTATTTAATAAAACAGGCAAAAAATTGATTATGCTTTTCTAATGCCTAATTTGTTGGGGCTGTGAGAAACACCAATGAAATAGACGCGGATACTTGAAAATTATTGCACTATCTCGACGACTGCTAATTCAAAATTTCAAATGAGAAATTTATCATATTACATAGAACTCATAAGTTTGATGGAATAATGTTTTGTTTCGGTTACCGTTATGTTGTGATCATTTCTCGATATTTTCATTCAAATTGGCAATCGTACTTCTGATGATTCAGTCAGGAAATACGGTGATAATTTTCAAGAATGAATTCTCTGATCGAGATCGTGCCGACCATTTATCCTGTGCTATACGGTGGATGCTGAGATTAGATCTTTTGCACTTCCCAAACCTCAAAGGACACTATTATTTCGACATTATTAGCAGGTTTTGATTCTGATGAATGCAATTTGCAGGGCGTTCAAGGCTCGTGGTGGTCGGATGTGCAAGCTGAAGCAGAGAAACTGATAAACGACGCGATCAACGAACTAAAAGAGAAATGGGAAGCTGTGAAGGAGCAGCTCGAAGCAGCTCAGGAAAGTGCCACAGCGATAGTCAATGAAACTGTAGCGAAAATCACAGAACAAGTGCAAGCTGCAATTGCCGAGGTAAGTCGGAATAAATGAGTTGTATGTACGTTAAAAGAATAAGAACTTTTGTAATTTTCTAATCGCTAAAGTATAAAAAACGACGTCTGTGAATTAGTACCAAATAGGGTACAATCACGCCGACACAAATACGCAATAGCTTAACAGTACAGCATTGATCATTGTACTATCAACGCTCATACTAATCCACATATTTCATCAATGTTTAATGAAATCTTGACATGTCTAACAGTATGACGAGAGAAAGGCAGCATTGGAAGCCACGGTCGAGAACGTGAGCTCATGCGTATCTTCTCAGGTCAATTGGACAGCAACAACTGATGAAATTGAAGCCAACGCAATCGCCTGTATCAAAACAGAAATCACTACCCTTGCATCCGACTACCAAACTCTCAATACTTCATTATACGCTTTAGCAGACGAGATGAGTGCCATGAGTACCAGTGCCAAGGCTTGTGTGGCCAATACCACAACTTTAGCCCAGAAAGAGGCGGCTGCAAAATGCCTCTATGCAGTAAGTGCATATATATACACATACATGTTACTTGTTCGATTATCGATGCACGCCCCACGTGTAATTCAATCGTCTGAGTGTGATCGAATCATCAAAACACATTAATAAGGTTGACAAAATATACTTGAACATATTAGCCGGTTTCATTGACGTCTCGCACAATGCGGCATGTATACAAGATTTTTACTACGATTGCAATATGGCAGATTCATGCGAATAATGCCGTACTTAAATTTCTGAAATGTTTTCAGCTTGTAAAATCGGACGTGTCTGAAGTTGGTACCGAGTTGGACAACCTGGTTTCCAGTGCGAGCAAGCTCATCGCAGACTTATCCGACTTGCGTGAAACCCTTGTAGCCTGTATCACTGACGCCGCCGCATCAGGCTTTTCAAGCTATGCGACAGCAGTCGCAGCCGCAGCCAAGGAATGCGCTGCAGCTGCAAGCACTACTTCTACCGATTCATCTTCATAAATTGTATTGCAACAATTTTGAATTTTATTCGATCCACTTAGTCTGTGTCGCGTTTTTATCAATGATCTAAAATAAAATTTACCAACTTTCATCGTCAACTTCGAATATTATATTTATACCTCCTATATGACCTAGCAATCCCAATTCCGTCTGTTATCTTCTTACTCACGATGCAGTGCAGTAATTTTTCATGGCATCTTTTTCGGTGATTCTGAGAATGTAGGAATGGTTTTTCTCAAAATTTCACCTGGGTCTCCGTTGAAGTGATTTGTCATCGTCAAAAGGAGTCGCTAGCAGCCACTGTTGCTTTTTTTGGACATAAGGTGCATGATGATCGGTCTGCATATCATTATGAATTTCGAACAGTAGAAGCAGAAGTGATTAGAAGCTAGAAATGTTGTATGCCAATAGATTGAATGTGTAGAAATAGATTTATTCTTTGGTTCGAAATGCTGATGACTGTTTGTCTTATTTCAAAAAGCACAACATGGGTGAATTTGCTTCATCACTAGCCGGAACATTATTATCTATATTGAAATGCATCACTTCGACACTTTATCGTTCGAATTCATCCTTCGTTTTATCGGTGAATCAAGAACTTGGCAAATTGAAAATATACATGGGTATCTACTGGCTATAAATATGGTTACAAAAAGAGCAAAACATTGAAAACGTTTAACTAGACAGAAATTATCTAACGTAGATCGTAGACGCGCTTTACCCAACGTTAATCTCACGATGAACGGAAACTTCCTGAAACGTGCGTAAATATTGAAAACGTAACTTGACTGATAATCACTGCTATATGTTCTATCAATAAAACCATTTGTGGTTGTGGCAGTCAGCTGTGCCGTCTGGTTGTGCCGTCATGCTGAACGATCGGAATCATCTTTAATGACGATATTGCCCATATCTAGCTAGAATCCTCATCAATTTATTCTTCGATTGATTGTAAGTATTATCATTATCATCCTACACGGTATAATTATTGATGAACTTATAAAACATTGTTCAAATCGGAAATTCACACCACGCACAACATTCAGCACGATACGGAGGAATGAAGCTGGTATGAGTAGGTGGAATTGAATTATCGTTGAGAATGTCGCTAGCCTATTTGGTATCCTTTCTGCAGTGTGAGCATTTGCAGGATGTCGGGGATTTAAGAGTGAATTCTTTTATCCCGTCTACACATCGGAGCGATACTCGGATCTGTGAACAAATGTACGGAATTCTTCATCTTGAGATTAATAAACAAGCAGACTTTAATATAACTTATCGCAAAAGCAAGATCCCTCACATCTACGGTCTCGTCCATGTCGCAGCACTGAGATGTGGAAGTAATTACTTGAATTGGATTCTGCTCAAGGCGTTCGGGTTCTGTGGGAAAAGCTGAACTCTCGCAATATCCGTAACATGCGTTTCCCGTGAAATAAAATTCCTGGCAGTTTGGAGGGCTGAAATTATTACTGAAACCTGTTGAAAATATGGATAAAACTAAACGATTATAGAAATCGTGGACGACTTTGGACTCTAGCTGATGAAGACGCTAGTCGGGACGGGATTTCATTTGGTAGTTGAAGCTACAGTTCAATTCAAGTCCTCGATACAAAGCGATAAGACTACTAAGCATTTTTCGAAATTTGGCGACAAGAGTGCACCGGAATTTGGTATCAAGAATCACGTCTTGGAATTACACAATTTGGAGTTCTTCCGGTGGACAATTAAGTCACTCTTTGTACCAAACGGACTGGACAATACTCACCTATTAAATTACATCCTAGCCTTTCCGGGGGCTCTTGGGCGACGACCATGGCACAAACAAGTATGGGTAAAAACCACATCTTCAGTTGTGATACGCGAAGATACGCGTCTTCTTCTATAATCAACAAACATTGATCGTTACCCATAACACCCCAAAAATTTTACCAGTCCTATCTTCAAGTATACAGAACTACATGAAACCATGGAAGGCAATCAAGCACTTAGAATTATATGAAATTCCATACATATACAACTTTAGATACACTGATCATTAATCAGAAAGCTGACTGCTTCTGTTTTCGCAAGAAACTCCAATTCTATGATTTTCATTCTCTATACACAATTGTGATAGCAATAGAAACGTGAAAGAAAAAAACCAGCACTGACGTGGTATACAACAGTAGCTGACCTGATAAAATCACCGGGTAAAATCTGGCCGTAAAAACCTACAATTCGATAGACGTAGGTGTTTCCCATACGAGTGATGATCTTGCAATAACTTCAAGCAGCAAGTATCGAAACGTGTACGCATCGGTCTGGGAGATGACACGAAATGATTAATGATGAACTCTACCGACTACATTTACGACGTTGAACGATTTCTCCGAGTAAATAGTTCTTATCAGTAGTTTGCAATGAAAGGCGCGCCTTTCCGCGGAAAGGTCTGGTTTTGATACAATTCTTTCAATATTATATCATTTTCTCGAAATATTGGAATGTAGTTCTTCTGAGACGAGAGAGGTACAATAATTCGGAGGGAAAATAAATTGAAAGACTTACAAGTGAAACTCATATGTATATTTTTCTAGATCACATAATGATATTAGGAAAGAGTTTTGCCAGAACGAAAAACCAGCCGGATATTTGGATGTTGTTCGGATTCCGAACTATGCTGATGCCTAGATATTCGACGAGCGTGGCTTCCTGAAATAAATCAATGCAAGAATTCCAAAATTAAGAATTAAATTGCGTCCCGAAACAAGAAGCTTTCAATTGTGTAGATAAATTTTGAAATCCCATTAGATTTTCAAAAATGTAGGATCAATTTGAAACAAATTCCAGACACATCATGAGCCTCCCTGAGATTTCAAGGTTTGTTTTCAGAAAATACCATATTTCATGAGAATTCCATGATTTCACAATTTCTTTGATGACTGGACACCCTGTCTGTCCGGAAATTTTGTCCTACCCAACGATCTGCATACGTTCACTCACACCCATGGCCACGTTTACGGAAATGAAATGAATGAGCAATTCCTGAACTGTCCCGACCACGCACCTATACTCATTAAACTGTGAACGCGTTGGAAATTTCGAAAGATATGTAAATATTGGATTATTGGCTCAGCTGATTATACGATATTATGAACATTGTAGATCACGCTGTTATCGTATGATCGAATACATCCTTTTTGTAGTACATGTGGCTTCCTGAGGGGGATAAATAACTAATAATACCTACGTATTTATACCAGAAGATCCACTTCATAACTATTCGAATCAATATCACATTGAAAACGCTTAAGTCCGCTTGAATTGTTTCACGTAGATCGTACAATCGCACATACATCCAACCGCTACTGAATGAAAACTTCTTAGAATGTGTGAACGTCATAGAAGTGTGTTATTAGACATTTTATCTTCTTCGAAACTCACGAAATGGCCTAGCTATGTCTTCAGAATTCAATTCGAAATTGTAATCGAATCCATCGAAACTCAGAATGGAAAATATAACCTATACGTGGTAAATTATCAACTACAAATTGAATCTCATAGGGTTACCATCGTGCCGGGCCACTTTTGAACTACTGCAATTTCAACAAGGTCAACGCTATTACTTCGGCCTATATTGAGTGTAGAAAATTGTTGAAACAGTATTAGCAGTCCTAATATATATTTCGTGATGCCATACATTTTTTATCTGAGCAATCAATGGCTAATTTCGAAAGTATCCAACATACGAAATGACCCGGTTATAAACAAGCTAGAATTTTCACAGGGCCCCGTTCATCGGAAAGAATGCTGCCCGAAGCACACAAAAATTTGCTCTACAGTATCAGACGTTATATAACTGGTTGATAAGTTTTAGATTGCAAATGCTTATTGATTGATGACATTTAGTTGAGTTGAGATATTTTCGAGAATTATTTGAATATCTATTAGGAAAGTTTAAATTTCGATTTTAGTAGGCAGTCATCGTCAATTGCGCGTTTACTGAGAACTCCTAGAGCAGGTTAGAACTTATTCATTACCTAGTAATTTCTAACTGACACATTGGCTTATAGATTATTAGGCGCGGGGGGGGGGGGGGGGGGGGGGGGAGTGGGGAGCTGGTTTCTTTCTAAAATTTACACAAGTGTTATATTTGCACACGATTTTGCCAGTTCCATCGCATATATAAGAGGGTCTCGAATTTGGAAGTATCAGGTAATTATATACAGTTGATAACGATGGTCAAGTTAGCGATTGCTCTGTGCTTTCTGCTTGTCGTTTGTGTGAGTATGAGTAAAACAGGTATTAAATTGACCAAGTTTCCCTGACGCATAATTTTTTGGAGGCTACGAGACGCATTTAGTGCGTAGTAGTATTTTAGTAGTATAGTTTCCTAGTAAGGCTCGTGCCGACCACTCATCTTGTTCCATACGATGGACGCTGAGATTGAATGTTTTGCACTTCTTGAACTGGAGGGGATGATATTATTTCGTTATTTTTATTTTTTATTATTTTTTTTCTTCTTGAGCGGGCTTTGATTTTAATAAATGTGATTTGCAGGACGTTCAAGGGTCGTGGTGGTCGAAAGTAAAGGATGAAGCAGAAAAAGTAAAGACAGATGTTGCCGATAAAGTGGATGAAGCAAAAACAGCGATAGGGAAAAAAGTCAACGAAACGGAGACAGATGTTGCCAGTAAAGTGGATGAAGCAAAAACAGCAATAGCAAAGAAAGTCAACGAAACGGAGACGGATGTTGCCGCTAAAGTGGATGAAGCAAAAACAGCGATAGGAAATGCACTCAACGAAACGGAGACGGATGTTGCCGCTAAAGTGGATGAAGCAAAAACAGCGATAGGAAATAAAGTCAACGAAACGGAGACAGATGTTGCCGATAAAGTGGATGAAGCAAAAACAGCAATAGGAAATAAAGTCAACGAAACGGAGACAGATGTTGCCGATAAAGTGGATGAAGCAAAAACAGCAATAGGAAATAAAGTCAACGAAACGGAGACAGATGTTGCCGATAAAGTGGATGAAGCAAAAACAGCAATAGCAAAGAAAGTCAACGAAACGGAGACGGATGTTGCCGCTAAAGTGGATGAAGCAAAAACAGCGATAGGAAATGCACTCAACGAAACGGAGACGGATGTTGCCGCTAAAGTGGATGAAGCAAAAACAGCGATAGGAAATAAAGTCAACGAAACGGAGACAGATGTTGCCGCTAAAGTGGATGAAGCAAAAACAGCGATAGGAAATAAAGTCAACGAAACGGAGACAGATGTTGCCGATGAAGTGGATGAAGCAAAAACAGCAATAGCAAAGAAAGTCAACGAAACGGAGACGGATGTCGCCGATAAATGGGATGAAGCAAAAACCGCGATAGGAGAAACGCTCAACAAAACGAAGACGGATGCTGCTAATGAATGGGATAAAGCAAAATCAGCGATAGGAGAGAAAGTCGACGAAACAAAGACCGATTTTGACACCAAATGGGATGAAGCAAAAAAAGCAATAGGAGAGAAAGTCAACGAAGTGAAGACGGATATTGCCGATGGAAAGGAGGAACTCGAAAAAGCGATACAAGAGAAAACGCAGGAAATAAAGACGAAAATTGCTGATAAAAAGGCGGAGCTCGAAAAATCTGGGAAGAACTTCTTAACCAAAGCCGAAGAACTTCTGAAGGGAATCAAAGAACGAGTGCAAAACGCAGTTACCGGGGTGAGTCGGAAAATGAGTTATACGATAGAACAAGACGACTGCAGTTGAAATGTTCTAATCGATGAAGTCCTTAGGAATTAAGTCTGTGGATTAGTACCAAATGGGCTGCAATCCCGCTGACACAACGGTACAGCATTGCACAGGTGGTACAGCATTAATTGAAAGTGCCATCAATACTCGGACTAGTCCACATATTTCATTTAAGTACTAATCAAATCTTGACATGTCCAACAGTTCGAGGAGGCAAAGGCAGAAATGGAATCCAAGTGGGCATTAGTGAGATCATGCGTATCTCCTAAGGTCAATTGGACAGCAACAGTGGAAGAAATGAAAGTCAACGCAACCACCTGCGCCGAACAAGCCAAGGCTATCTTTGCATCCGACTACCAAAATGTCACTTCTGCAGCGGAAACCTTGGAGAACGAACTGAAGAATATTACTGTCAGCGCTGAAGCTTGTGTGGCCAATACAACGACTATGGTCCAGAAAGAGGAGGCTGCAAAATGCCTCTATGCGGTAAGTTATACATTACGTACATACATGTTACTTCTTCAATAATTATCGATGCAATGCATGTACCGGATGTAATTTGATCGTCTGAAGGCGATCGAATAATCATTTAACTACATCGACAAGGTTGCGAGACGTCTTGAGCATATGAATTACTTGAATTGAACATATTGTAGCCGGTTTGATCGACGTCTCCATGCGACATATGCGCGGGATTTTTAAGAATATCTCGAATGTACATTCTCGCAAATGTCGTAGATTAATTTCCGAAATTTTTTCAGCTCGTGAAATCGGACGTATCTGACGTTCGTACCAAGGGGAGCAATTTCTTGAACAGAGCGAAAACGCTTATCGAAGACCCCTCCAATTTAAGTGCTACGATGACATCCTGTGTCACTGATACCGTCAGAATAGGCGTTGGAAGCTATGCGACAACGTTTGTAGCCGCGGCCAAGAAATGCGTCGCTGCAAAGAAAGCTTCTATTGATTGTACTTCATAATTTGCATATTCGCAACAATTTCGATTTCACTTGATACACGCAGTCTGTGTTGCGTTTGTATCAATGATCTCAAATAAAATTCACTAAATTTCATTGCAAACTTCGAATGTCCACTTATTCTGTATGACCTATAGGGATCCCAACCTCGCCTCATATCTCTCTACTGACAATGTGCAGGAATTGTTCATGGCATTTTTTTAATTATTCGAAAAATAAAATAATGGTTTTCCTCAGAATTTCACCTAGGTCTCCCTTCGAGTGATTTGTCTACGCCAAAAGCAGCTATAGCAGTCACTATTACTTTTTTATAGATAAGGTGCATGATGATGGACCTGAAGAGTTATAGATGGGAATTACAATCAACGTATATATATCAATATGGAATTCGAACAGTAAAATAAAAGTGGTGAGCAGCTAGTGAATTTCAATACCCCCAGATCGAATGAGTATAAATGGAATAATTCTCCGTTTCGGAATGCTGACGACTCTTCATCCCATTTCAAAAAGCACAACATGGGCAAATTTTCTCGGTCACTATAGCCAGAACAGTATGATGTACTGAATGGGTTTAGTTAGACACTTCGACGTTCCATTTCACCCTTGGTTTTATCGCTGAATCGAGTACTTGACAAATTAAAGGCATACATGGGTGCCTATGCATGCAGGTTACAAAAAGCGCAGAACATTGAAAACGCTTAACTAGACTGGAATTATTTCACATAGATCGTATATGCGCACATTTACTCAACGGTGATCTTTCACAATCAAAGGAAACTTCTCGAAACGTGTGTAAATATTGAAGACGTAACCTGACTGAAGAAACTCTATTCTTTATCAATAAAACCATTCACGGTTTTGACAGTCCGTGTTATGTCGCTCGCCTGAGTTCTCTTCAATAACCTGTGGGTTTTCCATTTCCGTAGTACAAGAACATAAGAAATGAAAAAGTGATTGCAATCGATGAAAATATCGTCCCTGATCGAGATAGCACGTTCATCTTCCACAATTTGAGATAGCACGTTCTACTAGCCCGACCTGAAATAGCACGTACTTCTGCCACAATTTCAGATAGCACGTTCTTCCGGCACAATTTGAGATTGCACGTTATTCCAATATACTGCCGACGATATCAGCGCACTAAAATGTTACGGTTGCGGCACGATCTGACAGCTACACTATTATCTATTCTCAAATAAATGAAAAATAGTAAAACCTAATCTTCGTTAAATAAAAGCGCTTCCGGAACTGTTGTCAGCTTTATTAGCTACCACGCCATGATACGAAATACAAGTACCACGTGAACCACGATTTTCAACAGCTGTTACGTTACCGCATTACCCACTGTTTGGTATTACCCAGCTCTCCTCGACTGTATTGGGACGAAGGGGGGCTGGTTGTTTTTTTTTTTTTTTTTTTCTTTCCACAATTTACACAAGTCTTAGATTCGCACACGATTCTGCCAGTTCCTTCGCATATGTTAGGAGGTCTCCGATTTAGAAATATCCAGTAATCATCTGCGGCTTAAAGCTGTGAAGAACAACTTTTCGACTCTACACATACAGTCGATAACGATGGCTAAGTTAGCGATTGCTCTGTGTTTACTGCTCGTCGCTTGTGTAAGTATAAATAGAACAGACAGACAAATTTTCATTCGTTTACCGTGATGTCGTTACTCTTTGAAATATTTATTGAAAATACGTGGTTGCTGAAGGACTTTTAACAGAAATAATTTCAGGTCAATCTGAAGAAAGCAATCGTATAATGATTTTTGAGAATGAATTTTCAAGTCGAGATCGTGCCGATCACTTATCTCATTCTTTACGATGGATGCTGAAATTAGATTTTTCGCACTTTTCGAATCGGAAAGGACACTATTATTTCGACCTTATGAGCAGGTTGCAATTTCGATGCTTGCGATTTTCAGGGCATTCAAGGCGAGTGTTCGAAAATAAAGGATGAAGTAAAAAAAGAGAAAAAAGTGATACGAGAGAAAGGCAACGAAATAAAAACGGACTTTGCCAATAAAACGGAGGAGCTCGAAAGAATGATAGTAAAAAAATCAACGAAATAAACACGGATTTTGCTAATGAAAAAGCGAAGTTCGAAGCAGCTTGGAAGAACGTCCTAGCCGAAGAAGAAGAATATCTAGATGAAATCACAGAACAAGTGCAAACTGCAGTTGCCGGGGTAGGTCGAAAAATGAGTTGTATAGTGTAGAAGAAGACGACCGTTAAAATGCTCTAATTCATTTTAGTATAGGAACGACATCTGTGAATTAGTTAATGTTTAATGGGGCGCAATTAGGCTGGCACTACAATCGCGTTATAGCTTAACTTTACAGCATTAATCATTGCATACCATATCATCATCATGATCAACATATCATCAAGATATCTTCATCATATCATCATCATCATCATAAGGGCGGGGTGGGCAAAATGGGGCCCCCCTGGAGATTTTCCGTACTGTTTCAAAATCGAAAAACGTTCAAATTTCATCATTTACGTGCTCTAGCAAACTTGAAACACCAAATCTTGATATCTTTGGGAAAGGGAAGGAAACAAATCTGACAATTTTTATCTCAGCGTGATTGTTTTTTATCATCAACAATGCAAACTACTCACCGAAAAAAAAAAACCTTTCACAAAACTTTGTAATATTTTTTGAAGAAGTGCTCATTTTGCCCGCAATTTTCGGACTTTTCAGATTATAAGAGCGTTCAATACTTGGCATGGGTCAGAATATTGTTTATCGGTAAAAATTCAGAGATTCAATGCTTCAAACCCTTATTTTTTCAAATTTTTATTTATTTAATTTATTTAATTCATCCTGCCCAACAGGCGAACCCAACAGGGGAAAATACTTATACTCCAAATACAATTATTTGGAGCGTTAATGTCCTAAGGGGGCCCATTTTGACCGTCCCTTCCCTACATATATCTATCTAAACACAATCTCAGACTTATGTGGAGGAAACAGTTATTCTTTGTCATTATTCATACGGAAGTGCTATTGGCCAATAACGGGGTAAAAACGATATTTGTTTTGATATTATCACACCTAATTATTGATATAATTCTGTCGCCTTTACTCTATGCTGAACGAGCGGAGCGAGCGTATCGAGCGAGTGAGCACAATGCCTTAGCTATAGTATTTTATTGATTTGTAATGAAATTTCGACAAATCCAACAGTTTGAGAAGAAAAAGGCAGAACTGGATGCTAAGTGGGCAAACGTGAGCTCATGCGTATCTTCTAAAGTCAGTTGGAAAGCAGCAGTTAAGGAAATTGAAGACAACACAACCACATGTGTCAAACAAGAAATCACGAGCTCCGAATCTGACTTACAAAGTGTTAATTCTTCACTTGTGGCTTTGGCGGACCAGATTGGTAATATCACTACCAGCATCGACGCTTGTTTGGCCAATATCACAACTATGGCCCAAAAAGAGGAGGCTGGGAAATGTCTCTACGCGGTTAGTATGACCGATGCATGTACTACGTGTATCCACCTAATTCGATCGTCTGAGGGTGATTGAATTATTAAAACACACCAACAAGGTTAAAAAAAACGCATTTGAACGTACATTGATCAATGTCATCACGTGACTAAAAGCAAAAGGGCCTATAAGCACAAAAAAAAAAAAAAAAATCGATTATATAGTGCCAAAATCTTTTTCGTGCAACATGAGACCTTTTGGGCATTTGGCCCTTTTGCTTTTAGGCACGCGATCGAATTATGTATACCCACCAGATTTTTACCAAGATTTTGGATTCACTATCATGCGAATGCGTGTTGGTCTGATTTCCGCAATGTTCTCAGCTATGGAACGACATTAATACGGACTGGAGCAATTTGGTCAACAGTGTGAGCACGGTCACCGCAGACCCCTCCAACTTGAGGACTACCATGATATCCTGTGCCACCGACTCCGCCACAACAGGCTTTGGAAACTATGCGGCAGCGGTTGCAGTCGCAGCCGTGGACTTTTGCCACGCTACAGAAACTACCTCATAATTTGCATTGCAGAAATTTCGACTTTTATTGGACATACGTAGTTTGTGCGCTGCGGTGGTATCAATGATTTGCAATAAAATTTACTATAACTTTCATCGCAAAATTCGTCTATCTGCATTTTTTTTTACTGACGATGTGCAGCAATTGTTCAGGGCATCTTTTTTGGATATTCTTGCCTTCGAAATTTCACGAAGGTTCATCGATATGAAATTCAAACAGTAAAATCAGTAAAATAGAAGTGATCAGAAGCTACTGAATTTGAATACCCCCAGATTGAATAAGTATAATAGAAATTAAATAATTCTTCTGTTCGGAATGCTGATCATACTTTAGGTCTCCCATTTCAAAAAGCACAACGTGGGTGAATTTTCTTATTAATCACTAGCCGGAACAGGAACTTCCAGTAACCTATGAAAAACCGTTATTATCCATGAATAAAACCATTAACGGTTGCGATAGTCCGTATTATGCCGTTCTGCTGAATGCTCGTAATCATATTCTGTAAATACGTTTGAATATCGACAATTTTACAGAAATTTTAGCATTTCTCTTTGTCGATAACATCCGATGCGATTTTACCGACAGTGAAATTGCGGGGAACGCAACCATCGTTCCAATTCCAATTCCTATGCTCTTCCAAATTCATGCTTATAATGCGTGGTTTACGCAATGCACCTTGATCGACCAATCAGTAGCCATGCATGCGAGTGGGAAATCCTCTCTATTGGTCTATCGTGCATAAACTGAGCATAAATGTTGATTAAAGTATCTACGGTAAAGAAAAATATGTAGCGAATGTTCAACGTGTTCAACACATTGACGCATTCCACGTAGTTCCGTCGTTCCTTAGCAACTATATAGATATAGGAGTGTAATTCCAGAATCCGTCGTTCCGTGCTCAGTCTACAGCTGTGCAGAGCGGCTGTCATGTCATAAGTGGGGTTGACATCAATTCCGAATTGCGAATTCGCGTGATTATATCGCAACGAATATAAACGTTAGAAAATTCAAATTCACGAATATGTCGAGTTGATTAACCCAGTGAATAATGGCGAAAATTGTTAAGGCACCAGAGCCGTCAACGGCGACATTTTCTTGCGAATATTGTACTAACCTTACCTTCAAGTATATCCAAGACTTCACAAGGTGGGTCCCGACTACGTTCATATTTTTCACTTTCAACGTGATCTAGCCACGTTGCGATATTGTCATTTGCATTAGAGGGCTTTCTCGTTATCGCCATTTTTCGAACGCCGATAGTTTATCTTATTCTTTCAAATATCCCGGATTATTAAATCCCGAATTATCACCAGGTGGGTGTGCAGACTTCGCTCCATACGTCATTAGGATATTCTCTATACTTAACAGCTTATGTTACATACTTGATTAACAATTCCTCTATCTTGATGTCGTACGAGATAAGAAATAACTATCGCCGTCTCGTATGTTAGATTCGTCACTTGTTCCTTACAATCTATAAAAAGATGTAGCCTTCTCTTGTTTACTTTGCCGCTGATTGCAAAGCCTGCCAAAATACCCAAATCTAATACCTTTTTCCGAAATATCATCTCATAAAGAACGAAAAAATTCCTCGTTATCGTTTTTGCCATTTTGTATCGATCGCACACATTTTTATCACTAAATCTAAATTATTATATTTATATATCTCTCTCGAACTTGAAGAATTGTAACTGAAGATCGGCTTCAATTTGCGCTTGGTATTTTCAAAGTTACCAACTTATAAAACCAGAGGAATTTAAGCTGTGCATATCGAAGAATTTTGGTATTTTTTCTTTTAACACACTCTAGAACTTTAAGTCATCGATATTTTTTGACAAGACCGAAATCCATAACGCTAACACGATGAATTGTTTGAAACAAGACATGCTATTTCATAACTCAAACGATGTACACTCATCGAAATTACGAAGTATGCGATGTACATTTGTTTTACTAATTTTGGAAGATCATAAATTCTATTTGCTACTTTAGAAACATTTGAATCCTGCAATAAAGAATTGTTTCATTCAATCATATTGTTGCGTAATGTAAGTCACATTTTTTCTGAATATACCGCTGAATATTCAATCATTAAAAAGAATAGCTTAGCGTTGAATATTCAATAAGTCTCAGTTACTTGATGGCAAAAAAAAAATCTTCTCCGTTATTGCCAAATGAAACCAAAAAAAGGTACAGAAAATTTTCGACTTACGTAACTATTCATTTACGTAATATTTTGCCGTTAGAAATATTACAGGAGTTCATTATCAAAGCAAGAACTTCAACGGCTTATCAACTTGACTCAAACCAGTTTTCCACATAATAATTAATTCCTGTTATTGAATCGAATGGAATAACAAGACAATCGCGGTCTGCTAGCAATTTATTATAAATGAAATCACAATCAAGAGTATAAGAAAATGTGAGGGTGAAATTCCTGACGTTAACGCAACAAGTTATTATTAATAAAATTCCCTGATTCTTACCTGGGTTTTATGGAAAGATAAAAATTCCTTCAATTCACACGAACAATATCACAACATTTAAACCCTGAGGACAGAGAATTTCCCTCAAGAATATTTCCTAATATCAACGTTACCAACTTCAACCACATAAATGAATCAGTTTTTATGATGAAGCAAAACTCAACGTCTCTTTCGATCCCCTGAAATTATTCCATGGCATGAAACTGCTGATTAAAATGCAACCGCGGATCGTTTATTCCCATAGACACCTGAGAGAGCAGCATTGTTCAAGGGAAGGTGGTTCGTTCGTATGTCGATACGGATATAATGGAGTATGCAGTAGTCTGCCGGTTGAAGGTGTTTCGGATAAGGATTACGTAGCTCATGCTACGAAGCACGCGACTATGCAACAGCAACAGCAAAAAAAAAGAAACGGTCAAGTGGCTGGTTCAGCACCGTCATGGACGATTTATTCAGCTGCGCAAAATTTACCAGCTGTTTTGAATGACCCTAACAAAGGAAAGCAGAGTAATTTCTTGACCAAAACGTGGGGAGATGCCTTCGTCGAGAAAGTCGATATCCCAAAGAGTCCTCATCTTCCTGATATCTCTATGCAACACTTTGACGTTTATATGAAGAAGATTGCAAGGGTCAGTGTCATGCAAACCACTATTTATTGTATTCCAGTTTCTCGATTAAATCCACTCGCTACGGATCAAAGAAATAACAGAAAACAAACGCTATTTTCAACAGTCGTTTAATAGAAATGAAAAGATTTATTCTTTATTGTAAATTCATTCTCAGTAAATTGATAAGGTTTGAATTATTCATCATATGAATGAATGAATCAGAGTGTACCTGATACACCTAAAAATCCCAGAAAAGTCAGGTGATTTTCGAAGAATGACTAAATTTTATTCCTTCGAAATAAAATAGCACGTTCTTATCTTCAAATATGATAGTCCAAAGAGTAATCTTCATTTTTGTAAATCTTCGGAAAATTTGTTGTTACTATTATATCACTCACAATCCAGATCATGAATCAAGTAATCTTTATTTTATTATTTAATTGAGAAAAACTCATTTTTGGGCTTGGAGGCCCGGAAACGTCGGGGAACGTCAGATTCCAATAAACGTATCAACCAACTGTGAACGAGGTGAATTCCAGACAATTGTTCATTCGATTATTCAAATTACAGAGATATCGGAAGCATGCGCGTATGAATACAAATTCCAACAAGCCGACGTCGCCAAATGAGTTACTACAGAATTTTCCTAATCTCAGAAAAGTGAAATCCTTAGGTAAATATTAGATAATATCATGAGAATGTTGGAATATTTGATTCTTGTGAACGTTATCCCCGCTACTTATAACATAAAAATTTTCTCCATTCATTTCTAGAACGTTCTCAATTTGACTTATCCAGTATTCCAAAGATATTTTTGGTTCCACACCTCGATCTCGCTCAGAAAGAAAACTTCAACGCCGTATTCCCGTTCGCTAAGGAAGGACTTTTAGAGGAGGGTGGAAATGTAGCAAGTCACGCTAAACTTATGCAGGAGAAAGTATGGACACGACTACACTCCGTAGGCCATTCTATGTACTTTTTGTGTTGTGTGATGTTGTCTATGTTTGAATAATGCATGCTGAATTTTGAAGAAACTATCAATATCACTTCTGAAAAATTCTATATCACATCAGAGAAGCTACTGTCTTCGAAGTATAATTAAATTATTCATGATTTCATGACTAAATTGGAGAAGAAAATGATTATTCCAATTAGTTTTCCTTCTAATGTGACAATATAGTCTATGTTTTAATTTCTGAATTTTTATTTCTCACAATTTCTGAAAGATTGTATTTTGTTTTCAACAGCTCAGCCATTATTTGGATATCATTGAAGTTAGAATAGCGGAACAAGTTGCATCAAAATCGCAGGCCTTCTTCCATGCTATGACGTCTCACGACGCTTTAATGGAACAGCTGACTCAAACTATCACCGTATTGAAAGCACTGAGAGAAAACATTCATCAAATTGACAAAAGCCTCGTTAAAGACTCCTTGGAAATTCTACGGTGGGTTTGAACTCCATTTAATCAAATTCAACGAAAATAACTGCCGACCTTCATACATTGAACATTCTACTTTAATACAGCCTGGAAAGAGCGAGATGCAATCACTTGATGGTACAAGAAAAACTGAAACTAATGGCAACGGTTCATCAAACTCAACCGATGATACAGCTGCTTTTGTCTACACCAGACTACGTCGCTGCTCTTGATCTTATTTCTACAACTCAGGAAATTTTGCTTCAAGAACTGAACGGCGTTCATAGCTTCAGGTAGTCTTGAATGTGCTTTTTTACTTAAATAAAGTCTGACGTACTCACACTATACGTTGGAATGTTCACTCTAATAATATTCACTGTTAGGAAATCAATGTAATTCTCATAATGTGGATCTACTTATTCAAACAAGATTTTTACGTAATTGGCTTTGTTTTCTTCTCAGACATCTTAGTTCACAACTGACTGAAATGGAAAGACTTATCGACAAGATGTTGTCTACGGAATTCGAACGCTATGCAACGGCTGATTTGAACAGGCCGTTAAGTGGGGAAAGCGTTGTTCTCGATGGGGTGAGCATGACTGATTGATCTACGATTTTCTTCCTGATTTATATTCATTTATAATTCGTCAAACTTCTCTCTGCATAATATCGTAATATTGAATAAATTAGATGCCGGCTAACAAATTGGACTTTATTTTGATACAGGACAAGCTCGTCTCGATTATATCTGGCCTTCTGCGCCAGAAGCACTTCCAATTCGTCGACACATACAAAGAAGAGGCAGTAATGACTGTGAGAGCAGTAACTAAACAATGTGTGATCGAAGCTTTAGCCGCAAGCGATTCTTGCAGCGATCATTTAGAAGTTGGGAGTCTCTCTCTGGTCGAAAGACTCTCGCTTCTACACAGCACTATTCAATCCTTCACCTTTCTACTCCAAAGAGTCAAGGTTTGCATTGATTTAAAAAAAATAAAACTAAGCACAGAACTGCAGCATCAAACGTTTACCCCGATTTAAACAGATTGAACTATGAAAATTGTAGGTAATAAGTTTCTGGATGAAATCGACTGGATCCAATGAATTTTTTCATTATTCCAAAGCGCTCTGCAATGAAACATTGATATTTGATCATTTGTTTGTGATTCTTAGATTCTTTTACCATCTAATTCGAAGAAAGTTGTCATAGTTTGCTAGTAGAAAAAGTAATTAATGTTCAATGTGCAAATACACTTAGTTACACATGTAGTGATTTAACCAGTTCAATCTCTTTCAATTCAATCAAATTACCTAACTTTCCCCAGCAATATAATTCCTCTAATTTTCTACACAAAATTTCAGGCGGTTCATGACGTGATGCGAGATACTTCAGACCTCGCAGCAGGCCAGACTCACAGTTCGGGGGACAATTCTTTGTCAGATTGTTTGCTGTCGCAAGAGGAGCATGTACGAGTTACTAGCAAACTTTCCGACATGTTAACTTCCGTCTGTGAATATTGCCACGAAAGATTAGGACAGCTGCTTTCCACCGCCGCTAGCGATAAGGAAAAATCGCAAAACGATAAGGAAAAAACACCCAACGAAACGGCTAACGTAAAACAAAATAACGACAAAGAAGTTCAGAATTGGAACGACAAAGTTCATTGGCTTAGCGAGAAAGCTACAGCCGTACAAGTCTGCCAACTAGCTGCTATGGTCGAAGGATTTACCGTCACTTGCGAAAGACTTTGTGGAAAACAATGCACTGCTCTACGCTCAGCTTTTAAAGTTAGTTTCTTTTCAATTCGCAAATAGATTGCAATTACATTGGAAGCTTTTTTGTTGTCGAGTTCCTGTTTTTGTGGAGGTTTTCTTTATGAAAATGAGTTTGTATGTTTTCTTTTCCAGGCACAAGCGACTAAATTCGTTCAACGTTTCCACACGGAGCGTAAAAACAAACTTAGTCTTCTTTTGGACTCGGAGAGATGGCGTCAGGCCGACGTACCGGCAGAGTTCCAAAGTCTAGTGAGCTACGTTTATGAGAATAAATCTTTTCCCACTGATTCCAAACTTAGAGAAGATAGCGAAAAAAGTAAAAAGACAGACTCTGCCGAAGCTCTGTCAAACTTCATTATCGTTGGAGATGAAAAATACGCTGTCGTCGGAACTACGCTTATGCTTATTCAAATGATTCATGAATATTGCAGGTAACTTGGAGTATTTTGGAGTATTTTATTCCCTTTCATGAGCAAGAATGGCATATTTTTTCATCCGTATAATTAGTAACTCTGAAAAAATTGTTTCGATCCATCAAATCGTTGAATTGTTTCAGTACCAGCCACGAATTGGCCACTTTATCAGGAACATTGGGGAGGCATTTGGCTGAGCTACTTCGTCACTTTAATTCTCGCTGTTGTCAGCTAGTTCTTGGAGCTGGGGCCATGCAAGTCGCTGGATTGAAAACTATTACTAGTACTATTCTGGTCTTAGCTAGTCGAAGTTTACAACTGCTTTTGTGGTTTATGCCGTTCGTCAAAGCTCATTTCCAAGGTTCGTTAAAATACCCAATTACACTATCTATTATTCACCAAAGTCTGATAAAAGTTATAAAGAAAATCACATCTTTCAATAATAACATCGTGAATTAGTTAATAGATTGTTACAGAATATTATAAAGGGCTTTGTTTGTTTATCGTCAGTAGCAAAAGCTCGTAAGAACATAATATACTCATCTGATCGCTTGCTTTAAACTGGCCTAATTTGAAATCAAGATTTCGCTGATCGATTCTCCATATAGTTGGAACATAAATCATGCGAATTGTTAATTTTATTTTATTTCTACAACAGCATTAGCAAATCATGGAAATAGTCGAGGAGTCGCAGGTGGAGGAGTGGTCAGTGGAGGTGTAGCTTTGCTAGATAGCGTCGAAAGAGATATTCGCGCCCATGTCAGGGAGATAGAAGGAAAAGTTTTGACCATTGTCGGGAGCCTTGTCGGAGCTCAATTGTCCCACTGGACAGCCAGACCCCCAGTGCCCTCGCAACCCTTCAAAAACATCTCAAGGTACAGGGAAATTATTCGTTTTGCATCTATTCTGAAAATAAAATTTAGATTATAAGAATTTCTTGATCAATTGAGTACGGGGATCTTGGAAGAAAGTCAAATAAAAATGAAATAAATCTTGAAAGATTGGTGTTTGTTTAAGAAACTCGTTCTATTCGAGTATTTAATCGAGCTGAAACTAATTAAGATTGTTCATCTTTAATTACAGACACGTGGTTAAACTACATGAGGCAGTTTCTAACATCCTTCCGTCTGTACAAGTGCAGAATCTTTATCGAAGCGTGAATGTAACGTTGAAAGAAAAGCTGAGAGAGCAACTAGTTAAAATGAATATAGTTAACAACGGAGGTCCGCAACATGGCGTGGTTACCTCGGAGTTGACTTTTTACCTCGAAGCATTGAAGACGCTTAAGGTATTACCCGCCGAAGAATTAAATGACGATTGGATGAATGCTATATGGACTAGATAACATGCAGAGCGTGTTGTTTACTGCATTTTGGAAACAATGCAGTTTTATAAACAGAGATGACTGCGAATATTATTCATTACTCTGTTTTTCTAATAATTAACTAAATAACTAAATGGTGTACGCGCATCCGTCCTGGGTTCGCTATTTATTAAGCATCGTTGGATTAATGTCATTCAAATCTTGGTGCTTCGTGATAATTCTGTTAAATACCTATTTATTACACGCCAACCCAAATAATGAAATTTATGCCAAATATCATCGTCTGTACCGTGGAGTGTCTAACAGATCGAACTTTATTGTCTGATCTAGTTTATAAGAACTAAAAAATTCGCCGTTACCATAAAACAGATTATCTCGATCATTAGAAATCATCTGATGTCTATTCTCTCTGGATAGTTACGGAAAATCTTGCGAATTACTTGTTTTTATATCGCTGGTCTGTGTTCTAACTATCGTTAGAAGAAACTAGTCAGCTTGTACTCTGACTTAGATCTTATAAAGAAGAATAGAATTCGCAACACTCTTTTATCTACATCCATACGATTGCTGTAATGCAGCTAAATTATGCTTAACTAAGTGAAATCGAATAGTTTTTAATTGAAGAAATAGACGAGGAAAAGTAATCGATAGAAATCTGGGTATAATAAGGAGGAAAGACGTAACAGAGGTGTAAAATTTCTATAAGTGCCAAATTTGCATAGAACTTTCAATATTTGCTGCACGTATATTGAACTTTTCATTATTCATTAGTTTTAAGCTTTTTGCCTTTCGAGTTTCGCAGGTTTTATCTTATTAATGGGAAACGATATCTTCGTTTTCTACGTCCATAAAGAAACCTCTATCAAATAGCTACTTGAAATTGCCATTTATAAAAATATCAAATACTTGTAACTGAATTAGATGAAAGTTTCTCACTTTCTTCAACGTCTGAGAAGAAAAATTCGTCGAGATAAAGTTGAAATATTAAATCAGAGTGTTATTTATTCTTTCTCAATTGAAATTTTTTCCATTAAAATTCGTGTTTCACTAACATTTCCGATGTCTTTTATTTTCAATTGTGCAATATTTCTAGATCACAGTACAAATATTTATTATTTCAAATGATTCACGTTGTTATAAACGAGAGAATGACAGACTTTAGTATGCCTCGTATTTAAATTCAAGTTTTTCTTTCGATTAGATTATCGTAGACAACTTGTGTGCCAATTCAAACAAATATTTAAATGGGTTAAGCTACCAACTTTCACATTAATTTATCAAATATCTACACCCACCTTGAATCTATACGATTATTAGAATGAAATATGTGCTTTTTGCACAAATAACTAAAGAATACCTGTTCAGCTTTAAGCCATCTAACACTTTGTCAAAGTACTTATCTCCACTCTCCGTCAACATACCAAAGACAAGATGCTTGTGTACTGACTTGTTGAAACTTTGCTATTTAATCTAATCGTTACTAAAAGCCTTAATTAGGTCTGAGGCTACGGTAATATGAGAATAAATCAAAAGATTTTTTGCTTATCTAGTAAAAATCGTAGCTTAACGGAACATCATCTCTCTCTGCACTGATATAAATTATGAAAACAAGGCGAGTGATATCCTCGGTTGTATGTGACCAAAGTTTGCATTGAAATTCCGAGTTGCATCTCGCTTATTCTGTTCTACATGTAAATAGAATTCTTTCTATTAGACAGATGCCTCAGACTCAGACTGACCAGAAAACTCCTAGTTTGTCTGAATTATCATTTGTTTGTTAAAATACCACCAAGTGGTTGATCATCAAAGGAGCAAAATAGTAGCAGAAAATCGTTATTTATCGCGTATATACTTTAATCAGTCGTTTTGAAAATCTTATCTACTTGCTCGGCTTGCATGCCTTATACTCTGTTTATTGCTGAATTGCGTATCAGTTGGGTTGATTTCGTCGTACCATAAAAATTTTGCCATCGTACTAGTTAGACTCTTTCTCGCAAGGTTCTCGACATATATTTCTACGCTGTGTAAATTTATACCATGGCAATCGATAAACATTTTATAATATTTATAAGCAAAGTACTTCCATAAAACGTGAGCTTATTTATTTATTAATTGTTTTTTGTTTTCTTCTTCCTTCATTTCTCGCTGTCTTTTATTTTTCAGAATAAAAATAGTACTTTTCGATACTAGTGCGAAAGTGTTGGTTCTCGGACGAGTGTGAAGTTTTTCGCCCGAGCGAAGCGAGGGTGATAATCACACGAGTCGAGAATCATCTTTCGCACGTGTATCGAACTTTATTTTTCAACACAGCGCGCGGTAAGTTGGATTTTATGCACGCGAAGCGTGCGCAAAATCGAACTTTGCGCACGCAGTGTGGAAATATAATATTAACTCACGGATTGAGATAGTATTTAAATTATAAACGGTAGCTTGTATATAAATGGGTAGATAATTTTGATAATTAAGTCAAATGTACCTAAAAATTGACGATACATATACATAATAGAAAATTCATACAATATTTAATCACGTATTGCGCATTGATAATTAGATAGATAATTGAGAATAAAATTGGCTGATGAATCACTGCCTTCAGGTGGCATTGATTTACAATTACAACTGTTGTTAATATACTACATATTGTATTTTATCAATTTAATGTACAGTTTAATTATTACTCGAATTACTTAAATGCTGAAGTTTAATTCTCTTTCATTTCATCACAAAAGCTCATATTTCACATCGGCATATAAAATATACCACAATATAAAGAGTTTTTATCGCATAATACTGAAATTTGGGTTTTTTAAATTGGATTTTCGTATATAATGATTGAATAATGTAATTTTCAGCATTTTCTTTTCAGTGCAATAATTCAATCAATTATTTATTTATTCATTCTTTTCTTTGTTCATTTTGTGTCATAAAAATAAAGAAAAAATAGATTATTTGTGGCTGGTCTACGTTATATTATTTGAATTGAATTATGCTTGCTTCGAGAAGTTGAATCGATTAATAATTCGCTAAAATTTGAGTTTCAGCTTCTTCGATATTACTAAACTTATAATAAAATCAATGTGAAAAATAATAATTAAATTAAAAATCTGCCAAAAAAATAATCCCCACTGTTATATACTATGAACACCTTAAGGTATTTACACCTTATTTTTACGCACGAACTGCACCAACGTATTATATTATGCAAAAATTCAATTCACGGCCTTTATTCAAATTCTATACATATATATTTAAATTGTAGCATCACAAGGTGTGTGTGTATGTAATACGGTATGGTATGTACATACCTGTTGAAAAAAAACACGTGCGTACAAATATGGTATAACAAAAAAGAAAAAGACATAATAATAATAATGATAAAGAAAAAGAAAGAAAAAAATGGAATTAATTGTAAATATTTACATTGTTATGTAATTTTAAGCGACTATTAACGAACAGTGGATACAGGTATACAAGTATATCATCACCTTGATTAACATTCCGTGTGTATGTGTTTGTCCAGTTCGCGTTGTAAATACATAAATGATGAAACGATGTACGTACTGATAAATGAATAAAGAAATACATTTACCGGTATAATCGGTATGTATACACGTCTTTACATAACTAAAACGTTGAAGACGTATAATATTATTAGATTAATAATTGAATCATATAAATATAGGTGAAATACTAGCTTATAATTAATGTTGTAACCTTCTAGGTACTGTAATTATATTCATATACGTATAAATTATACATATATATATATATAGAATTAATCAGAATTAATGAATGTCTTATCATTTTTCAAAATATGTAGGTATCTTTTATTCCAAATCGTGGCAGTCATCGATTGAATCTGCAGGTAAGTCGTACCGCAGTATTATGTCTCCAGTTCATTAATTTTTCTAATTTCGAATGTCCACGGCACATTTTCGTATGCGTAATACAATTTTTTGAATATTTATTGAAAATAAAGCTCAAACGAGGCGAATCATAGGGCTAGAAAAAATAAAATTTCTGCCGGCAGAACTGAACGATAGAATTAAACAAATGTGTTTAGCAATTTTTCATTTCCATCATTGACAGATAAAGTCCTGACGAATTTAGATGTACTTGAATTGAGCCATTTCTGAAATATTTCAAAAAATTCTTTTGCTAGATCGATGTCTTTCCATAAAAATAGATTCGGAAACTTAGAGATTTTCTCAAATTGGCGAAGTCAAATTTTCAACTCAAATTGGGATACTTTTTTTTAATATACTAATTCGCCATTAACTTTTCCGTTACAATACTATTTGTGTACTTTTCCGATGTTCGATGAACTTGAATGAAACTCATCGATTGGCATTTCGAGAATTCTTACGTATAGAATTGTGATGATTTTTATTCACGTCAACGGCGTCGGTTGACCATATACGTATACGTATACCGATACTATGGCAACGCGTAAAGGCAAACAAAAAGCCAACCTTCTGGGTTGCGGGCAGTAAACGTATATTAGATGAGTTAATATTTATAAATAAACTGCAGAAACTACGAGGGATAAGTTATACAGACATGGAGAACACGTGAGTATAATATAATATACAATATCACGAATTATAACTTAAGTTATAATTTATACGCTTATATAGTTTGTCACGTGTATTTCGATCAATTCAGCAAATACATAGAATTGAATTCGTATCGTCTATATACTTGTATTATATGAACTATAAAGCATCGCGTCACATATTCTTCGAATTTAAAACGTAACGTTGATCATTCTTGCAACTGACTAAAAATCGAATTATTAGTTAGGTCCTCGTATTAACTCCTGACATATTTTTGACACGATTTGACAGATACATTAACCCAAAAAGAAATCGTCAAATTATCATTAAATTAGAATTGTAATACTCTTAGATTTTTTTTTTCTCTCTTGAAATCTAGTACTTGATTTGTAGTTTTAGAAAATCTACTTATTTTTTCAATCATCTCATTATTTTATTAGCAATTCGAAGCTTTAAATGTATTAAAGTCGACTTTATGAAGTTATAATGAAAAATTTTGGTCAACCCATTTTGGGTCAGTGCACCTCACAGGAGTTGATATGAAATTTTGTATTCTAAGTTAGTTTCACTATTTGATTCATTATCTTACAATCCAGGGACGAAAGTATGAGAGAAATGGCGCTAAGACTTTCTTTAGAAGAAGAAACTAAACGAAAAACCGATCCCCTGGATACCCACGAACGATCTATTATCGTGATAGGCAGCAAAGGGGTGGTAAGTAGTAATCCGCTTCAAGGTCAGACCAGTAGTCTCACGCATGAATGGTCAGACAAGTAGTTTTACGCGTGAATGGTTAGACGAAGCGTGTAGAAACAATAATTATCTACGTTAGGGCGCAATTACATACCATATAGAATAAATTCCATCTTCAAGGTTCTTCACGGAAGTCTATGCATACTATATTATTATCATTTCGTGAACCCTATAAATACAAATATGTATTCCATAAAACCATAGAGAAACCATTCGATAATTCAAATTCGTTCTCATCGTGCAATGTTATCGAATTCTCATTACGATTACCGTTAAATATTTGAAGTTGACATACATTATACTATAGGTTTGTGTATTTTTTATTTAAAGCCGATAGATACATACATATACCGCATATATTAGAGTTGTTTATCGATTGCTTTGCTGCAGCCGCCAACTTATCACACAAGTAACAATACATATGGTTCAAATGCGAAGACTGTGATAAATTCACTATTCGGTTAGCTTCAAGTGGTTCGATTATAAATACGCAGCTAGATTGTTGTATGTACAAATGTATGCATATAAAAGAGTTTGCTCACTTTTACTTTCGTATATATTACGTTATATATCACGCTTCAATTATTTCAGGCTGTATTTGCAATAGAAGTATTATCTAATAAACGAGTTCTATAGTAATTTCAGGTCTATTAATTGAATTCAATTAAAGGGAATAACGGTTAATTGATTTACGGTATCGTTTTCGACATTTTCTTTTTATGCTTCTGGTATAGCGACTGATATATACTCGTACTATACGTTTGTATACCAGCAAATTGAGTTCGCCAGAAAAAAAGATGAGTAAAATCCGAGCCATGTGTGTTTCTTCCCACATTACATCTGTTAAAATCGATTCACAATGTTACGAAACTACATATTTCACCAAAGTTGCTGGTAGATCACGTGATCATAAACACTTTTGCTCGGTCCTGACGTCACTATACACTGTTCAAGCTGATGCTATCGAAAAAAGCATAGCAAATAGGTATGGTATCAAAAGGCGTATTATGACGTCACTTAAGGGGCCATAACACGCGCCCGATCAGCGCAAAAACGCATTTCGTTGTTTCTGCTGATCCACAGAACTAATCGGAATGACATTTTAGAATCTAATGATTTATTTCAGCAGAATTTAGCTAATTTTATAAGTTTTCAAGATTTTTCAATATTCGACTGAAACATTTATAGGTTTTGTAATAAGCTCAGATAATGAATGAATGTAAAAAATGGGATTCAAACCTATAATAGTCTAAATCAGAGCTGGATCAAACTATATGCAGTGTAACGAAAGAAAACTGGAAAAAAACAAAAGAAAAACTGTTTTAGAAAGCCAATGCATTTGAGATATTTATTATAGGGAAAAACGACGATGATTTACCGTTTTCTGGAGAAAGAAGAATCGCCTAAACCAACGATAGCTATGGACTATTCCTTCGGGCGTAAAGCTGGCAAGAGCTTAGTAAGCAATACATAACGTAATGTATAACAACGTATTAACATATATATGTATGTATACCTACATACACCTAATAGCCAAGGATCGTTCGATATTTCGTATGGTATATAGGCACGTGACTGGACATACATATTCAACCGAAATCTTGTTCTAAACCTGCTTTTGAAACGTGACGAGCTTTGTAACAATGGAATACATTAATGAATAGTCGTTTTGCCATACAAAGGAGGTATAATTGTCCTATAGCGAAGAATCGAAGCGTATAGGTAATTCGTTATATTATTGCAAATGAAAGACATTCCTTGGAAAATTTCCCATGCCAGTTTCTTAAGCCCATTGAAATTCGTTTTACTATATATACGTAAATTCTGCGTAAGGTGAAAGACGTTGTTCATGTTTGGGAAGTTGGACCATTGACGTCATCGCTTCTTTCGGCTGCAATGACCGGCTCGAGTTTAACTCATTCGCCCCATCATACGACATTGCTGATGATGCTGGACCTTGCCAAACCCGACACACTATGGGCTTCATTGGAAGAATGTTTGACCGTTGCCCGGAGCGCGATGAGGATGAGTTTTGACGATAAAACCATCCAGGGTCTGAGGGATTCACGCAGAAATGAAAAACGCCCCAATCATGAAGCTTCCGATGGGGGAATCGACCCCTTTCCTTTTAAATTATGCATCGTTGGCGGCAGATACGACGAATTCAAAGTGAGTACAGGATTTTGATCGATTACTGTTTGGGAAAGGTGGGGCAAAAGGCTTCTAATGTTTTTCGTAAAACTTGAAAAGCTCGGGGTCTATTGTTTGGGCGGGATTGAAATTCCAAATTTAAAAAGCTGCGAATGGTACAAAATTTGGAATTTTTATACAACCGACTGATAGTTTTTTAAAAGATTATTTTTCCGAAAGTCTATATGTAGCCAATTTGAAAAACTCTGAATCGGAAAACACCGAAGGTTCAAAATTCCGAAAGGCCAAAACTCCGAATCTCGGAAGTCGCTTAGACTTTCCGGATTTTCGGACTTTCAGAGTTTTTAATTTTCGGATCATTTATAAGCTGCAGTCTGCATTTCGACCTTTCGGAATTTCCAACTTCTGAACTCTAACTACGTTTCTGAAAACTCATAATTGCTTCTGAAATAAGTTTGGAATTTCGACCGTTCGCGGAACTCTTGGAATTCCGAACTTCAATCCCATCCCAGTTTTTCTTCAAACGCACTTCTTTTGTGCTCTCAAACATATCAAACCTCCGGTATCATTAAAAAATTCTCTTCTCTGAAATGCAATGTAAGACTAAAATTTTTCCAAAAAGCGTCTATGTTTCTTCTTTTACCTATAATTATATACGTATACGTATATAGAATCGAGAAAATGTGACAATTCGAGATAGGCAAGCTGTCGATCAACTTCCTCTTGGGATTCGAATGAGAATGGGTGTCTCATTATGCGTCAGTTTGACACAAGGATTGTTAAAAGTTCTGAATGCATAAGTAATGTAGCCTGCAGCAACGTGACGTGCGGCTGGACCTATACATGGAATAAATTATCTCCATACGTAGCTATACCATACCTTAGCGTTGGTTCTACCTTTTACCTCTCGATTTATTCACCGTTTACAATTTCATACACTTGGATATCTGAACCTATGAAGCTACGGTAGAGACTATAAACAATGTATTACATATCTCTTCACTCAGACCGAATTGAACTCTATAAATGATAAATCATATCAAAGGTTATTTATTTATTTATGCTCGCTCAATTCCGTTAGTCTTTTTTTACTTGCCGAGGCCTCAGACATACAGTTTGATGTTTGAATATCGTATAAGCCAGAAATGTATCACAATCTGCTTTGCTATGTGGCTATAGAACACGAAGACGATAACAGGATAACAAAATTGTTGAATTATACATGTCCGTAGTGTCTAATCTCTTTTATTAGCCACGCAGCTCTTTTGCTCGGTCATGAAAACATCGAAATAGCCATTCCAAATGCCTATGATATGGTATACATTATATATTTTTGAGGCGCCACTGATCCACTTTGTTTAATTTTTTTTCTTTTTTTTTAAATATATTATACATGGCACTCGTTTTGAAATTCAATACAACCGAAATTTCTTTGATCGCCAGGAATTTGACTTGGAAAAGAAGCAGCTGATCGGTCGAACACTTCGAGCAGCAGCCCATACCTTGGGAGCTGGTCTTCAGTATCATTCCTATCGAGAAGCAGCTCTCGTAAGAAGAACTAAGGACATGTTGTCGCATTACGGTTTTGGGGCACAATCGATGTGAGTGAAACATTGGGGTAATTTTATAGAACAATTTTGTGTAACTGAATGTTCTGATCGAACAAATTTAATCGAATCCGAATGAAGATGCGCAAAATTTCAAAGGATCACTTGTGGATCAGAAAATTCCACGCTGAACAATTTTCATTTAGTGCCCTCGGTAAATTTACGAAGTTTAATTAACCCTTGAGCTGTGGAACCAGGGTAACTGAAAATCGCATTTTCAGTCGGATTTCATCAAGCTGGGTCGATCAGAACTTCAGTTACATACAATTTTTCAGAAGAACCTTTATAGTTACACTGAGAGTTGACTAGACATATCGCGTTACTAATGCAATAAGAACGTAAGCGAAAATGTGGGACCTTATGATCTTGCGAAGGCTACAATAAAAACACACAAGAATCTGCTCGAATGGAAGAAAAAAATCGAATTTTTGGCACCACTCACGCGAAGTGATTGACAAAATGTATTACAATTCTTGGTTTTTAGATTGTGGAATTTAATCTGATGATCGTATATGATTTTTGAATATTTCAGGAAAGGCGTTTGTACGGACTATGAGAAACCGTTGCTCATACCATCCGGTACTGATTCTTTCATGCAAATTGGTTTGAATTTTTCCCAAGGTCGAACCACGAATATTTTAGACACCATAAAGCAGACTTATGTCACACATGTCCCACAGGTGACAAAGGAAGACGAAAATCCTTTGCAGGATCTCGAAGACCCTGCCAACGACCCCAACTTTAGAGAGCCAATTATAGACAGATTGAGGGCACAGCGTGAAGAGGTAAAAGGAAACCTATTTTTCTACTAATTTTTCAAAAAGTATTATCGATCGGAACACTTTGGAAATAGTATTGACAATAAAAAATGAACAAATGTTGGACAGGAAATTGGAGTGCTTCTTCAGGAGATGCTAGAAGGTCGAGCCTTGAAGATTCCGATTCCTGAGCCAGTGTAACAACCAGAAGCTCAACTTAAGTCCCGATTTTGCCTATACGAAGATAACATAAATTATTATCAAGAACGGGAATTTGGGAGTTGAGGATTGAGTGGAAGTGCGTCAACTTTGTCGAATGAATATAATTGATGGATGTGACGAGCGGTCTTGTAATAAATTGGTTTTTAATCGTGCCCGGCGACTGTCAGTCTCTTAGAAAATCAATTAATTTTCATCACGCATTTGTGCCTATCTGCTGCACGTTCAGGCTCGTCAGGCATTCCAATTTAGCACTCGAACAACACACCGAGATATTATGTGTATGGAATTATATACTCGTGCAGAATAAACGTATGCGCGAAGAAACGTGACTCTGTTATCACATGCTTTATGGGGGGCAGGATTGAAATTGCGAATTTCAAAAGCTGCGAAAGCTCAAAATTTCGAATTTTTATGCTATTGACTGACAGTTTTTAGGAAGATTATTTCCCCGAAAATCTACGAAGCCAACTTGGAAAACTCCGAATGGAAAAACACCGAAGGTTCAAAATTCCGAAAGTTGAAGATCCGAAAGGCCAAAACTCCGAATCTCGGAACAGATTTGCGGATTTTTGGACTTTCTGATTTTTTTACTTTTGGATCTTTGAGCATTTGGATTTCAATCTTTCGGAATTTTCAAGTGTTGAACTGTAACATTTCTAGAAACTCAGAATCGCGTCTCAACTAAACTCGGAATTTTGACCGTTCGGAACTTTTGGAATTCGAAATTGCAAATGAAACGGTCTATTTATAATCCTGCAGTCTACAAGTTCACACGTTAAACCTTCTACCCAGGTTCTGAGCTAATTTACAATTAGAGTTCATGTACAACGTTTTAGTTTTACATGTTCACATTACTCTAAATATAGATTTTGTGTACAACATGCAGTGAGTTGTTTGTTGGAATTTATAAACACACGAAAATTATGATATATACCTATGTATATGTAAATTGAATACACGTGATTTTGATGCGAAAAAGCTACGTATATACACCCTAAAAACCCAAATGTATCAGTAAGTTACTTTCCTAATTCTTTTTTTCTGGTTTTTCGGAAATCATCGAATGGACATGAAAACTTATTCATACATACTAAGATTCGAATCAGTCATTCTTGATTTTCTTTCATCCCAGGTTTAAGAGAGATGCAAAAAAAAAAAAAATGGATTGGCTAATCCATTTACTCTTCGACCCCCGGCCCTGGAAACAAAATTACAATCAAACTGTTCCGAATAAATCAAATTTTTCAGAATTTCTGTATTCTCAAATATACGGACGATGTTCTTCGTAGGGTAAAGTTTCTAATTTGTGGACTGCCTCCCATAAGTATTATGTGCAAGTCGTAACAAGTATTATCCATACAGTCGTATATGCATTATATATTCTTATCTGGATAAATTACGTTCTGCAATTTCACCTACTAATAACGCAGAATGAAATTTCATCTGTGAACAATTCTTCACCTGGGAATCGTCGATATCAAGAATTCTTGAGTCCCGATTTAACTTTGGATACAACAAAACAATAAAAAATCCAGATGGGGGTCAAAATATCGAATGAGCAAAATTTTGAAAAACCAGAAATACAAATGTCAAAATTGCGACTGACGGAAAATACAGAAAGACTGTATTAAAGAATAAGGCTTTCGCAAGTAGTATAGTACTGAGAAAACTAGGAATAGATTTTATCCGTCGCTATTTTAGTATTCGTTATATTATTAAAATTCGAAAAATCAACGATTCTAAATATTGATTATTCGAAATTTGGACCCGGACCCAAAAATCCTTCGTTTTTATTATTGTTTTTTTTTTTTTTTTTGTTTTTCTTTTGAATTTTTTGCTCATAGAGAAATGCGAAGGTTAAAGTTGAACCGGGTGCCGCCAGGTGGCCAAAACGTAATTCCGCGTTGCAGGGGGGCCGGTAGCCACGACGCCCCCATAGCTGCGTCGACGCTGGGCTGTTTCATGCAATACATGTATACATGTATACATTCAACTTCCCCTCTTTCTTCTCCCCCTACGTAACTTCTCTCTCGTCCTCGGGCGGTTCTCTCTACCGTTGTTCAGTGATAAGACAGTAGTCAACGGTGACGCGTGCGCCAGACAGGTTCGCGCGCATGCGTCTGTCTCCACCCCGCGATATAGACTTGCGAGACTCTGTGCCGTGGACGGACTCGGTTCTAACGCTCTTGGTTCTGGATCTACGGGATTCTGTCTAGTTAATACAAAAAACTCTCTCTCGCTCTCTCGACTCAACTTGACACACGCTACCTGCTGCCCACGCTCTCTCGTACACTCCCCATCACCAATACCACTCTCTCTCTCTCTTTTTCTCTCCCTCTCCACATTTCTCTTTTCACCTTCTCTCGCACTCGCGCGTGTACGTGCGGCGAAAAACACACGCGTAAATAATATGTAGAGAATGAAAATCCCCCCCCGTGAGCCGCCGCGCCGGTGAGGAGTTTGAGCAAAGAGTAAACGAGTAAGTAGTAGTAGTGGTGATCGAGATCGCCTTGAGAGCGGCCAGAGTTAGTAGCGAATACCCGCGAGAGCCAGACGGACTCTCGACACTCGAAACAAGTAGAAAGATTCAGATTCAGACTCGCCGCGCCGTAATAATATTGGTTGCGGTGGTACCGGGCCGACCACCACCGGGTTTATCCCCGTTAGAAGCGAGTGACGTGCGTGAGAGTTCATCGTCTTGTGTGTTTAATATAACATATTATAATATACAATACATTTGATCAGATGAAAAAAGGATAAGAATCAAATAATAATAATCAAATCAAAATCAAAACCAGGATTCATCCCGTCGTGTGGTGAAAGACTGACAAATCATCTGACCATTTCGCTTCTCTACGGCCTTTATAACAAACTCACCGGAATATTTACAGGTGAGTCTATGACAATTAAACGAATTGTATTGCGAGCAGTTAAAGAAACGATCATTGATAAACCGCCGCAGAGCTGCAGCTACCTTTACTTTACTTTACTTCATTATTACATACTAGCCTAACGCTGCGACGTCGCAAGCCGCGGATCAGAAAGAGAGAGAGAGAGAGAGAGAGAGGCGTACAGGTGAAACTGCTGAATAAAGCCGTGGGCCGCGCTGTTGTCAGTATAGGTGACCTTGTTTTTGACGTTGGTTTTTTTGATTTTTTTTTTTTTTTTTTTTTTTTGTTCATCGATAACTGGTAGTTTTTGGGTTGTTCGATTTATTCATTTAGGTTGTTTATTCATTGGTTTTTTAGGAGGAGGTTTTATTATGTCGTGTGTTCTATATGCACCGTGACGAATTTCTGTATTATTGATAATCGAAAACGATCGATTTGAAGTCGTCAGTAATGTTGAAACCATATACATGCGATGGAAGTGTAGATGAGATGGATATTGCGGGGGATTATATTGACATGAATTGTTTTGTAGATATCTGAATTTTGAATCGTTAGATAGATGCAGTTTTTCTATTATGCTGTATTGATCCCTCGCTTTGAGTACCGCATCGCTACGTATGGTGCGGGGAAGTAGGTACACGCATTGGGTACTCTCTCATGTAGTCGCGTGCCTAGAGGAAGTAACGATAGATGGATGTGGAGGTGGATTCATACACCCCGTGGGCATATAGCTGAAATTCTTTGAACGTATTTTGACAACGGTCGAAGAAAAAAAATGAAAATATGGCATGTTAAGAGGGTTGTGGCTGATTCCGTTTTGCACATCGAGCCCTTGAAAGTCTTTCGCCGGTTTAAAGAGATCAGGATTTGAGATCATTGAGGCGGGATTGAAATTGCGAATTTAAAAAGCTGCGAAAGGGTTGAGATCCCGAATTTTTCTACTACAGACTCGCAGTTTTCAGAAAGATTATTTCCCTGAAAGTCTACGTATAGCCAATTCGAAAAACTTCGAATAGAAAAACGCCGAAGGTTCGAAATTTCGAAAGCTAAAGATCCGAAAGACCAAAATTCCGAATCTTGGAATTGGCACCATGCAAAGATCGTTTATTTGATAGCTTTGTCATGAGCTACCCTCGAATTTGCGGATTTTTTGAGTTTCTGAGTTTTTAACTTTCGGATCTTTGAGCTGTCTGCATTTCGACCTTTCGGAATTCTCAAGTTCTGAACCCTAACGTTTCCAGAAACTCAGAATATCGCCTCTCAAATAAATTCGGAATTTTTACCCTTTGGAAATTTTGCAATTCGGAATTTCAATCCCGTCCCACATTATTACGTATAGGGTTGCAGCTCGTTACATTAACACGACTGAACAGTCTTCACAACGATACATTATTTTCCGCTTCAGACTTTCAATATTATAAATATACCATCAATTCAGATACCCATGAAATCATGCAGCGAATTTTAATATTTTTACAAAATTCCAGGATGAAATTCGAGGATTTCGATCTCGGTATCTCTTTGCATTAACGTCACGAACTCTAGCCTCATACTGTATCATCACATATTGCGAATCCTCCCTTTCCTCAGAAGTTGATTGATTTTTCGATTTCTATTTGCACGTGTCCGTATAGGTATCTGCATACGCGTCGGGACTATGTATCAAAAACGAATGAAAAATATTCTAGATACATATTGATATGCGTACATATTTGAAACAGTCTCTGCTGTTACGTGTACGAGTAAGTTAAGTCGCATTCTCAGACATGGAAAATCGGGAAAAGTCAGGTCATTTCAAACAGATGAATGAATGATAATGAATGAGGAATACGTGATAGTATTTCATCAGAAATCTGCGGTAATCGGTATGAAGTGTATTGATGTAGTTATTTCCGCAGAATGATAATTAATCTCTAGATTTACCATACAGACCCCATTAGTGATTTTATATATTTTTGCTATCGATCTTACAACGCGATTTCTCCTATACGGGATCGTTCCCAAGATTATTATATTAATATAAGCAAAGCAAAAATTATATGCGCTGTATTATCAATGAAACTCGAAAGCAGTAGGGTTGATTGTATTCTAATTATGTATTAGAAACGTGAAGTATTACATCGCATCTTATATACAAAAGGTTCTATTGTAATCTTGAAAAGCTCATGGGAAAGTCAAAGAGATTTGAATTTGAAATTTTTCCGACAACCGTTCTTTCTTCAGATCGAATCGAATCGCATATACACCTCGAAATGTATAAGGCTTCTGTATTCTATCTATATACCTGTTCATCTATCATTCGTTATACATACCTATACATACATTTATATTTGATTAGACTGTTTGATACGACGTATACGAATAACCGACCTTACTTCAGAGTCAGAATCATTACAAAGGCGCCACATTTCAGCCGCAAGAAAGAATTATCATATGACAGTTAGCTGTACCTACAGTAGGGACCGGAAGCTGAGTTATACATATACGAGCACTTATACTTTTCAAACATATAGATATACATAAATATATGTTATGTATGTGGGTTTACTCGTTTTCTTCCAATAAATTTGCATCTTGAATTCCAAATACTTGAAACGAAACGTGGATGATATGCATTGATGTTACATATTCGAAGTGGCCCTTAACGATCTTTGTATATGAATTATTATCCATCAGTTTTACTGCATTGTTAATTAATACATGCAATGTAGGTAAATCTGCTTAGCTTTATAATAAGCGTTACGGTTTGTGAATATTGTCGAGAATTTTCAACGTTGGGTAACGGGGACTTTTACCCACGCGTGTTCTTCACTCAAGCTCACCGGCCTCTGCTATGCACATACACATACCTATACCTATATATTGCATACGTTAATATTTCTGTATACCTTAGATATGTATGTGTATATTTATATTGAATCGAGTGTAGATGATTACATAACAGAATATATGTACATACATGTATGTACGTACATACGTGAATAGCTGATACCTACGTCGTCCGACTTGTAACAAGATAACAATGCCTACGATTGTATTCTACCATATAGTAATACTACGCATAAATCATAAATGAGGGAAAGGAACAACATATCGGCTTAACTTTCTTACGAAATGAATATAAACTGATGTGGTGCAAACGACGTACAGCCATCTCTTTTAACACTATAAATTATAATATACATACAGGCATGTATAGGTTCTTAAGTTTCTTCAGTTGGATAAAAACCGAAAAGTATAGTTCAATATTCGGGATTTTTTCAAGCGTAAACTGAAATGCAATCTGCACACAATCAACCCTCGTTGGGGTTTTTCGGAGTAGGTAATAATTTTCAAAATATGCGTACGAGAAAATTTCGAATACCTTGACGACTAAGGGTAGTGACCCGATCGAATATCGAGTTCTGATTACGTTGCATAGTAAATTAAAAAATAAGAACCTGACCTGCCGGTAGTATACCAAGATAGTCTAAGTCTGATACGATTGCGAGATAATATATTTTATTATAATGGGAATAATAACTACATACTGCAGCGTTTGCGGTTTTGAAATTATCGTCGCAAGAGTTCTTGTGCTAATTAGTTATTATAGTCAGCAATTAGCACAGCTCCGGGTTACTGGGGTACCGATATATGCATATATTATGAAAAATGGTATAAAAAATATACGCATGGTTGAATTGAATGCAGCTTCTCCGTCATTATAATGATATTTATCGATCCTTTTTAGGAATCTATTAAAGTATATCATAATATAATGAAAATTTGCTCACTCTCATGACTGCAACCGCCTTTTTCTTTTGATTGCTAGATAAATTTCACGTCAGGCTTAATCCCCTCTTGTCATCTGATTGTGAGGTTGAATTAACCCTTACTGCATTTTGGGCATAGATCATGAGCCATATTTCAATGAAAGAATACAAACTCCTAGAAAAATGGTCCCCTTTTACATTCTTGTCGAAAATTATAGACGCTCTCCAGATCTCTGAATATTATATTCTAACTTGTTCGAAACGCCCACTGCGGGACTATTTTTTTCCCTGAAAGTACCACCCATGAATTTCATCGAAATTATTATTAACATGCATCAGTTGTGATTTTTTCAATATTTAATCGATCTTTTTTTTAGTCTTCATATTTTCTGATTCGATTTCACGTAGAAAAACTGTGGTTCCATTTTCCATTATAATGTTCAATGGTTTTAGGGTAAAACCACGTATTCTTTAATAATGGTATATTGATTGAAACACGAAGTCATCATATATCGATCGACAAAACCACTTAATAATGGCTAGAAATTCATGCCGCATTATCAATTTGTGAACTTATTTCATCAACAACTTTCGGCCTGTATACTTCAGTCAAGTATAAAGTGATCAAAAGTCAGTGAACAAAGGATCCAAAGCTCCTCTTCTCCACAAATTGCCTGTGTATATACCTTCTCTCGTATAATAACGATAAGAACTTCCTCCGTTCCTTTGGCGCACCTTCTAATTTCACCAACATCCGGTGGGCAGCCTTTCACTCTTTCCTCTTTCAGTTATTATTTTCTACATACATACATGTTGTGTATTTTTGACTCATAATTTGCTAGAATTCGTTCGGCTGATTAGATAAAAGGAAAAATGCTGATTGTAAATATCGCGATGTGCTAAATTTGTATTCGCATATATGTATATTTATGTCGCACGAGCCTCTAATCGTCTAATCGTAAGTCTTTGGGGAGCATTTACCCTCGCGTTACATTACGACCCCGTCCAATTAAACGCTAGACGTGCAGTTAGGGCGATTTGTTAAAATGTGAGCTTCGCAAGGGCGAACCGAAAACATTTCGCGAGGGTCACGACGACGAAGCGGCCACGTGCCATACGAAATGATTTACGCACGTAGCTTTAGAAGGCAACGTTTGTAATATATATAACGAACGTTCGCCGGCAACGGGAAAGCACGTATTCTCATTTTGTTATCCGATTCACGCAGTTTCTTCGTATCTTCTCACCCCCTCGCTATATCCCTCGATCTTTTTCTTTTCTATATCACTCATTAGTTTCTATTACCTACCCCTGATGTACGTTGCAGGGCAAGGCATTTGTATTTCGACCACTGGAGGATTTTGTCTGGAACGATAGACGAGATTTTGCAAAATGTTTGGTACACAGAATTGTTGCTGGGATTCGAAGATATCGAGGGGTGGGGGTTGAAAAACTGGAAGAGCAAAATTCATACAATAACTGAAATTCTGAAAGCCAAGAATTCACATAAGCCTATCGTGAAAACTAGGTCCATAAAGACGATATGAAATAATATGGAATGAGAAAATGACGAAGGTAAACTGATCGTATCAGTAGAATTGAGAATTGGCGAACTTTCGATTAACCAACAAATCGAAATGACTAAAATACTTATGAGTATTCAAAAACGCGAGTCAACGAATCTTAGATGAGTCAAATGTTCAGAAAAATTAAAATCTAACATCATATTACAGAATGACTGACGAAGCAATTATAGGGGTCAAAATATATAATAATCAAATTTTCGACGGTGCGAAATCCCGAAAATGGATACTGTATTATATAGAATACTTCCCACGTCTCTAACCAACGAAAATTATATAATAGCACTTGTGTGAATCGATAAGCAATTCTCGTTACATTTCCCGGACTTTAATTTGTCGGGATTCTCAGTTTATTTATTTTGGAAGATGTGAACTTTGGAAAATTCATTTTTTGCGGCAGGTTATTTGCAAATAGCCGGGAAATTTCAGATTTGAAAGCGACGTACAGTACGCACCATGATTTGGAATAGGATCAGCGATATAGCTGATCGTTGGTGTAGAATTTCGACCGTTAAGGCTCCGTCGATCTCCTTTCATCCGTCTCTAATTTGAAATGCAGCAAAACTGAAATAGTGGATGATCTTCCAACCTTTACGTCCGAATTATTCGACAGTGGAATTAAAAACCGGTTCGTTTCCACATGTGTCGAATCGACCGCGTATAATTATACTGAGAAGCTTGTAAAAAACGCCTTTGCTATAATACTGCAAGGTCGATTCGGAATCCAGAATTTTTATTTGTCAAGAAAATAGGAATGGGTAAGAGATACTCCAATTATTCGAAACATCGTATCGTTCCATATATAAAATAGGTACATCTATATACAGGGGTAAGAATTGAGACTGCTAATTAGGTGATTGATCAACTACTACTGTCTCGTTTTTGGTGTCGTTCCCAAATGGAAATAAAAACTACTTCAATGGCCATTATACGAAGATTTTAATTGGGTTCAGCGATCCATAAAATCATGCCGATTATCGCGATGAGAACCAAACCTAAGATCTAATTGTTGATGTAAATATAATGGTATATCATTATTATAATTACCTCCGTGATTTGTGTCAGACTCGTGAGACGCGGTGTTATAAGAAAACTACAAAATATGTCCAGTCCATACATACATATAATTATATCCTCTGTATGAAATTGTGAAAAATAATTTGTAACTCTAGATTGGAAAAATCGAAGGGTCGAAAAGGTTAATTCACCGAACTTGGTGCCATTCGAAGTAAAATTGTCACTCTCACTCTTTTTCTCTCTCGAAAAACAAATGTTTTGTGAAATAAAAAAGTAAAATCGTGAATGAAAAACTGTGATAAACTGTATTTAATCATGTGTAGCAGTTGTTTTGAGATTGAAACATGAGATGTTTTTGCGAATTTTTATAACAATATGTTCGATGGACATGACATTTGCTTTAAATTTCATTCAAACACGAATAAACTTTGTAATTCTAATGCACGTGACACGAATTCACCTGTAACTGTGTCACTTCAATGTCATTCATGATTTTTTACATGGATTGAAAAAAAATAAAAAAATAAAAATCAAAAGATCATTACTCTTCAATGTCGTATTCCGCGATCAAATTTGCAATGGATTTCAATTAATCAAACCTCACGATTCAGTTCAATCTCTGTATATAGGTACTCAAAAATGGGATGAAAAAAACTCCGTTATCCAAAGACGTGCGTACAAATATTTTGGTTTTGCTTAATTTTTTTTTTTTTTTTTTCACAATAATCAAATAAATATCGTCGATACATACCTAGGCTTCTTGAAAGATAAAAAGGAAAAAAAAATGTTTATACGTGCGTAGATCCTAATAAAGCTGTAGTAACAGCTTCATTTGAAATCTTGTAACAAATAATGATATGATATATAACACAGTTTTCGTTTCCTTGACGGGAAAGAAATCTGCGGTCTCTGTAATTCAATTACGTATTATTGTATATTATACATATGAGGGTTTCTTCGTCAAACGGGCCACCCGTTTAATCCGAGGTCTCCGAAAATTCTGTAAAAGTTTCTACACGTTATTGGGGATGAGAAAAAATTTTGGGAATTTTTTCAGATTTTTTGGTCATTGCATTCAAAAAATCATTTTTTTCAATCATTTTCACGTAGCGTAAGAAATAAGCGCCGGAGCGAAAAATTGTTGAAATGAAATTTGTATGTCTTTTTCTCAGCTTTTCGGTAAAATTGGAATAAAAAAAATTCCGACCCATTTGAACCCCCTTTTCCCCAAAAAACGCTTGGAAATGTGCTTTTTCCAAATTTGGACAGTTTTTTTTTTCATGAAAAAAATGTCGAAGAAGGGTATTCATAAAAGAGTTTTGGAAAAAAAAATTTGGAGTGGAGACTTTGATACTCTTCCAGAAAAAAAATTATTGAGTAGCTTTTATTCAATTCCGAAAATTCATAACATCTATGTAATAATTTTTTTCTGGGAGAGCATTCAAGTCTCCACTCCAAAATTTTTTTCCCAAAACTCTCTCATAAATACCCTTCTTTGACATTTTTTTCAAGAAAAAAAAAACTGTCCAAATTTGGAAAATGCACATTTCCGAACGTTTTTTGGGGAAAAAGGGGTTCAAATGGGTCGGAATTTTTTTTCTTCCAATTTTACCGAAAAGCTGAGAAAAAGACATACAAATTTCATTTCAACAATTTTTCGCTCCGGCGCTTATTTCTTACGCTACGTTAAAATGATTGAAAAAAATGATTTTTGGAATGCAATGACCAAAAAATCTGAAAAAATTCCCAAAATTTTTTCTCATCCCCAATAACGTGTAGAAACTTTTACAGAATTTTCGGAGACCTCGGATTAAACGGGTGGCCCGTTTGACGAAGAAACCCTCATATATATAATTACGTATATATATATCTGCGTATCTGCAGTGAAATATGTAGAGCGAAGCTTATACTATCTTCGGACTTGTACAGGACGTGCTTGCCCAATAGTGATTACTGTAATTACGATGATTGTTTATACACCCGGGTAGGTACCTACTACACCAATGTCGTATTACCTACATATATAAATATTCTCTCAACGAAAGTTATATAGGAACGCTTCGTTGGAGCCGTTCCCCTATACCTATAGGAAATTTATTCGCTCAATAAATGAGCCCCTCGTTCTTGTCGATATGATGGCTATGATATTCCACTTCTGTGCCACACCCTCAGATAATACGACAGAAAATATCTCCGTCCATTGTCAATATTGTTATCGTTTTTACAGATTTTTTTCTCACAATCGAGTTTTATGATTTTTCATAGAAACACTTTCTATATCTTCATAGGTTGTAGATATAGAAATTTTCTACTTCTGGGAGTAGAAGACTTGACGAATTTCCGAAAATCCATCACCCTGGTAATGAATCGTTAAAAAATCCCTGTGATTTTTCTTCTTGAGGAGCTGCGGAATATTTCTTCTTGCTCTTTATATTAAGAGTCGGAGGACTGCGGACTTTTCGCGACGACCCGAAAACACCGCAGTCTAATCACCACATCTACATCGTCTACATGCGTCTACATATAACCATTTGGTTCTCATAACTGGATATTATTTCGAAGATCAATAATTTCCATACTCTGCACTGGCAGTAGTCACGACAAAACGAAAATATTAAGAATGATAATATAATAAAAGCAAATATTAGGAATGATAATTAACTATGAGATGTAAGTTAGCAGCTGATTCACGCATGCGGCATATTTCTTTTTCGAAAATTTTCTCATAAACGCAAAAACAAAGCTACAAATGTATGTCAATCAGAATATTGGGGAGGAATTCTTTCGAAGTTACCCAAAAAGGTATACAAGGGATGTTTTTTCGTAAACAAGCAGGTTTGGACTGACCATGAGCCAGCCTTTGAACTTTCTGTTTTCCAACTCATTTCGAGCTGCAAAAATAAAATTCTGAGGAAAAACCGAAAAATATTGCAATTATGTATTTCGAAATTGAGTAAATTTGTCAAGTTGGGCCAAATGCTATCGATGAAGACCAAAATCTTTAAAATCCGTTCATCCGTTCTGGAGATATCAGCGATTGAAAATTTTTTGTTTCTTGATTTTGATTTCTATTAACTTGAAAACCACTGCACCGATTGAATCCAAAATCTAATCAGCTTTAAGTTACGGAGAAGCGCGTCAATTGAGAGCGGAATTGTGTTTTTTGAAAAAGTACCCCACGTTCAAAAGCCACACTCTTCACAAGGTGAAATATATTTTACATTTCATTTCCGCAGTTCTCCGGTTCGTTTGAAATCTAATTGATCGATTATACTGATATTAGATTAGCCATTTTTCAAGACATTTAGTATTTTTTTTTCCTTTTAACGACGTGTTTATTTTTGTGAACGAAACGTGTCTAAACAGCAATATTACGCCTTTAATCACCTGTTTATAAGAATTTGTGGAGGATTTCTTGAATGTCATAACTGTACAATGTTCTGCTGTTTTATACACCTCTGGAACAACCGTTCCTCTTCAAGGTGACCAGTAGTGCGTGTAGAAGAGCCTCCCAAGTATAAATGGCCACTGTATTTCCTATAGCCACATCTCCTTCGTAAGCATATAAGCGTTAACAAAGTATGTACATAGAGTAGCGATAGTTCATATATATATATATATATATATTATGATGTGCGTAGGAAAAATCTAAAGAACAATGAGGTCCGTAGGTGTCACGAGGTCAAAGGCGTACCTACTTGCAATATATGTGTGAAACTACTTATAAGTTTCGTAAGATAATGAATATATATATATATATATATTTTGCACGTAAGTATGTACAAACCTACCTACTTGCATACCTAATATTTACTATTGTAATTGCGAATAGTTGTTGAACTGTATGTGATCATATTGCTGCAGATGATAGTTTGAATTACAACGAATTGCCAATGAAAGAGAAAGAAAAGATCCAAAATTTCTATCTCTTCAATATAATGAACTGTGCAAATTTCTTCAGGAAGAAATTTCTCTCCAGTCTTACATGAAAATCTACAAATTATTGGTGCACTTGGTTACAATTGCGTTATTGGTTTTTGAATTAACGGAGAACACTCCTTATCTGGAAGAAATACACAACTTTGAAATTATGTACATTTGATATATTATAATTACGATTCGATAATAGCCGACTTTTGAACGTCAATTAGAAAGACTGTCCGCATTACGTTTCGGATATATAATAACGTAATATTGCACCGTGACGTGATAACTAAATCCATATTGAAGGATGATGGGAATATCCGTATATGTAGTTGGCGTTTAATTTCAACATCTCTGATAACTATATGTGATTAGATAAATGATTAAATAGTAAAAGGAAAGATGAGAAAAAAAAGATACATTTTTTCGGAAGATAGATCGATCGATATTGTCATTCTACGATGTGATATAAATTACCTATGTATATATAAGAAATATATCTTGACTTGATATATAAAATATGAGGAAAGTGGAATATTCAGCTAAAATTCAATCATTCGACGATGTGGTGGTCGTAAACTCTAACTATACACCTACACGCAGAACGTTTATAGACGCTAGTTTATTTAGGTGAAAAATAGAATTCCTCTCGTTTAATGTTTACTCAGGAAACACGTACACTTCTCCTTAAGCAGCTATAAAACGAAGAGCAGGAAAACACCACCACCATCATCATCTCGTAGGTATACTTATACGTATAATGTAGCTGCAATGCTGCGGTTTTGCTGAGCTAAGTGATACGCGAGAAGATCTGCGGTGGTCTGTATATGTTTGAAATCTGATCGATGCTTGCATCGCAAATAATATATACTTTGAATTAAGTTTCTATCTTGGATATATGCTATTCCAGTCTTCGCGTCACGTACTTCATTTAGTTACTCGATCACATATACTTGCCCTTATCAAAACGTATTTTTTACCTGATCGATTGATGATAATCAAGGGGAGTGTCGGGTTCTTATTCATATCATTTATCCTTATATTTTTTCAAAGCATTTTTCAACCTTGTTAACCACGGTACTGATTATAAATTGCAATCAATGCAACGAATAATGATTATCGCCATTTCCACGAATGTCATTCTCGATTTTTACCGCAACGTATATAACTGATGGGAACTCTTGATTGGACTATAATTATTCTATGAGAACTCAAAACCAATTCACGTATCGATTAGGTAATAATTATACATGGTTCTCGTTTCACTCGAACGTTTGAGTTCGTTGTATTTGACGAAATTTGACGAAAAATTCATTTTCATCGCACCGAAAAGATGAAGGCTTATAAAGACGATCTCGTCAATTGGGCAGAATTGAATTAACCATAATTAGTGAGTAATCGCAATCTTTCTACTATGTAGTATCTCCGTTTTACCCGACTCTTTTTAGCTATATGTTTCTTTATCTAATCCTTTCGCATCCGTTGGATAAATTTTTGTCGTCGATTGAAGAAGAGCTAAAAGATATAAATAATATCGGATATATCTTGAAATAAAAAAGTTTTTGCTCGGTTTATTCGACTATAGGGAATGGAAGCTGCGGGGAAAATAAGGCTTAAGGGTGATTTACGCGGCAGGAAGCTTACGGCTTAGAAATAGCAAATAAAACCAAAATCCCAGTAACTTAGAGGGGGGGCGACCTTGTTAGAAACGACATTCTGCTCTTGGCTTCATAAATTTTCCCATTCATTCTATACCTCGCGTATATATTGGTAAAAGACGTTTGCCGTAAGGGCTGTTCTATGAATACCTATACTCGTATTATTCCTTTCGTAAAATTGCGTATCCAAAAGTCAGAGAATTACTAAGTATGGAGCCATGGAAATTTCATGTGTTCATTTACCAGAAGAATTGCAGACTTCAAAGATGGTTTAAACGGATTTTAAAAGATTTCATCCGATTTTATGGATTTTACATATGCGATTTCAAGATTTTTCCAAAGAAGAGATTGCAAGTGGATTTGTGGACTTTGATAAAAGTTTTAAGGCTTTGATATGAAAGGATTTCGGAGATTTTACAGGATTTCAAAGGTTCCAAGAGATTCCGAATCGTTGGAAATGGGCTCTATAACGTTTTGGAGGATTTGAAATAATCTCTGAAACTTCTAGTCCAAAAAGTTTGGCAGACCGTTGAAGGATTACAAATTAGGTAAAATTATTTCCAGTGGATTTACGCTCTTGGCCTTGGGTTTCAAACAATTTTATGCCATTTTTGGGTAGACACCAACAGATTTTGAAACGTTTCATTAACAGACTCGCGCATCCGAGCAGATAATTATTCCAATTATTTGGATCGATTCTAACCGATCTCGAATGATTTCACACAATTTTTGAAAAATTTATTATGGGATTTCGAATAACTTCCATAAGATTTCACAAAATTTAAAGAAAATCTGAAAGAAATCATGGATGATTTTGAATGCGATTCGATCGATGTTAACTGATTTCGAATGATATTTTGCAGGATATAGCCTTCAAAAGATTTCACAAAATTCGAGGAAGATCTGAAAGAATCATGATTCCGAAAGTTGTAAACTTTTGCAGAAAAGTTAGATACTCTCTACCTTTGACACGAATGATTATTTCGTTTGGATGATTTCCGCGAGTCCTGGACATGAACGATTTTCATACAAGGGTAGATTTCTGCACCCCCTCAGAGAGTATAAGGTGTTCGTCTTCGTTCCTTTCAGAGTTCAAGTTGTCAGCTATGTCTGTCGTCTTTCCGCTCGCTGTAGGATGAACCCGTATAAGGGGGACATACGTTTTCACACTTCCCATTCCCTGGATGTTTGGCGACGATTGTTATTGTTATTTTACCCCGAGGATCTTGTATACAGTGGATTCTAGGGTGGTGGAAGCTTCTGGCTGAATAAATACCGGATTTCAACGAAGAATTTACGTCTTTTAGTCTAAACCACGCACATACGATACCTAGTACTTATACTTGGAATTCAATCAACAAATTACAAACGTTTACTAACCACAGGAACGAATCCAAAATCCTTGATCGATACATTTTCACGATGTTCTTTCGGCGTTCGATATAGTTTTTCAAAATGTCTCGCAGACGAGATATTTTAATTTACAAAAATAAGGTAAAAAGCACTGATCTGTTCACAATTTCGACCAATAGAATACTTGGATCTTCTGTCTCGTGTGAACTTCCGAATCTAGGATATCGTCAGCGGAATCTGAGATTTCTAAAAATCTGTCTGAAAATCTCGGATCTGAAAATTCTAGATTAGTAATTATTTCAAGAGCGTAGTTCTAACATTCTGCAGATTTTGAGAATAAAGTCGAGAATAAATATATCATCAGGATTAGTTCCTGGGAACATTCCTAGTTTCACAATTTTCAAAATTCAAGATATGCTCTTTAAAAAATTCTCAAACTTGAACCGTCAAGTTTCCCTGACTCTAATTTTGCCAGTATAACGGTTTCTTGTTACACGGTATCGCTCTTCAGTTGTAATTATACAATACGTTTCCACAAGTTCAGTTGGGTTCTCATATATATGTATACCTACTTATAGCCTGAAAATTGTGAAATGTAAATTATGAACGTATGTGTATGTATTCACGAATGATTGTGATAGTATGTCACGATATGTTAAACATACGCGCCAAGTCACGTCCTGTCTGCTGGTTATACTTTTAACTCGAGTTTATTATTCATGAGTCGGCATTGACCCCCCGCAATACATCTATTAGAACGAAATCGGAAAAGATCCGGTTTTGCAAGATTCCCGCAAAATGTGGTACAAATTTGATTTGCTTTCAAATTTTCATCTCTAATACCAAATTTAACTGAAAAAAATCGATCTGCAAATCATCCGTCACGAACTTTATCTAGTTCATGGCCTCTTCATTGCAGAGAAGATTAATTAAACCGTCTAATACGTTAATACGTACTTTGAACGATAATTAACCAATTGAGACATTTCGCTCGTGGTGCCAGAACGTTTGTTCATTTTTATCGACGCTATAACCCGAAGGGCTGGTCCTCTAATCGAACAAGAAAGAATAATGAAGGTATCATAATTCTGCAAATAGGAATATGATTTGAAAAAACAAGCTTTGGAATCATTTTTCCATATCATTAGGTACATCAATTTCGTTCAATAATTTTCGTCGAAAAATTTGACCCACGAATTTTTGCTCCCCGTTCCGATGGATGTCTTTTGTATTTTTGAGCATATTTTCCAAATTGGGAATTATACGGTCCACCCTTATGATTGTGCCGAAGTAGTTAAGGGAGGACTTCGGTGAAATTTGGATAAAACTCATTTTTTTATTTGTAAAATGACTTAGAAAAATCTGATGAAAAATCGTTTCCAGCAAAAGTTAGTTAGTGTTAGTATGTGTATTGAAAAAAGTATGAAGGTTCTGCGATTTTTCATCAGATTTTTCCAAGTCATTTTACAAATAAAAAAAAAGAGTTTTATCCAAATTTTACCGAAGTCCCCCCTTAATTATAAATGAGTTTAAAAGCCAGAGGCGATGAGGAAAAATGCATATTAGTTAATAATTGTTCGTATACAGCTAGAATCGCTTTGCGACCTTTCGCAATAATTCAGACTCACAAATTTGTCTCTGATGTTGAACGAAATTCGTACTTCAAAGCTCCCAGCTTCATAGTTTCTCAATAATCATCGAATGAAATACTCGCGCAATTAGGATGATCAATGCATTATTTTCTAACAGTGCCTTCAGTAAATTATACTACGAGTAAAAAAGCTGCGAGTGTTCCAAAATTTTACATTCATATAGCAGAAACGAACTTTTTTCTCGATTTCAAACCGAATATCAACCGGTCGAGTTTACACCGTCAGTTTTTATCAGCACAAATGTCCATTCATTGACGTTTGAGGATATTCGTGTGTGTTCGATTTTCTAATCTTATCTGTACCTAGATTCTGCATATATTTTTAAGCCATTTATAAGATTACGCGTTTTATCACTATAGGATTAAATCCAGCAGTAATATTATACGTGTGCCACTTTTACCATATATACATGCCACGAAGTATAAACTCAAACTTCCGGATTTTTAGTCAAATTTCTTCACCGCCAAACTAATTGACTCACGTTGGCAAGCTTTTATTTTCTAGGCGTAAAAATGGATCAATTTTCTCCCACCAGAGCGAGATATTGATGATTAGTATCGTTTGTTTTTTCCCGTGAACAAAGTTGCTCGCGAATTACATAACAACAGTAAATAATTTGTTATTCTTTATAACTTACTTGGCGCGGAGGATACCGTGATCATTAAGGCGGTTCCTCCTAGGTGAGGCCCTACCATTGCACTAGGGCTGGGCTGACCCTTGCGAATACTCCTAACGTGGGTATATCGAGCGCAAAATTTTTGATAGTCGGGATCTGCGTTCGCGCTGTCCCGGATCATCGGAAAAATAATAATTTTGACATTATTTTATCGGATGTGTACGTAATATATATTTTATATGTGTATGCCCCGAAGTTTATGCCACTCGTAAAGCACGAGGCGAGTTAATTAATTGACACTATACGTGGAGGAATTTCATTCCAGTCATCAAATTATACACATAATCACATTATTAGCCATCGTACGTGTATTAACTTGAATATAAAATGAAAATCCAAGAATATTTTGGGGTTATACACGAGAAATTAGAAATTAGCACTGGAAATGAGACTCGATGTATTGCTCAAGAGATTTTTGTTCATCGATATTGTATATTCGATTGGCTATTGGTAAAGAGAAAAAAGATTGAAAATTGAAACGATTAAATCGTCGGACAAACTTTCTTTCTTTGGGTCCTATTGCAAAGGTGTGTTGTAGAATTACATGCGGGGGGAGTAGGTAATTATTATAGGATTTTTATCGTTTAGGAAATGCAGCTTTGAGTATAGGTATATGTATCAGTATGTATAGAGAGCGATTACTAATAACGTATATCTGTCAATACTCCGTTATCTGGAATTTATTGTTTGTTTCAGTTTACAGTACCGTTTGATTACCCTATACAATTTATATCGCTAGCGAACAACGAACTCTATTACATTGATCAATCTGTTTCTGCAGAGCTATAATATGATTCATGTATCTACAGCTTCGAGATGTGTCGATTTTATAATATTCTTATAAACGAATCATTTCTCTATTGAAAATATCTAAATGCAATAAATTGAAAACGTCAGCTCAAGAATAACAATGTCACGTATCAGCGGATACACACAAGTATACGATTACGTATTCGTATATTTTCTGTGTATACATGTATAAAAGACATCGTATAGCCAATTGCCTCGTCTTCAATAATAGAGATTTTGATGTGAGATGTATGATGATTTTTGGAAATGAAATGATGATTTGATTGACAGGTGAAAACTCTGCAGGTGTAATTGAAGGCGGTGCCACAGGCATTTTCTTTCATCTTTTCTTTCCACATGATCGGACTGTACCTCCGGGGCGAGGCAATTTTCTGAAATAGAAAAGAATACTTCTGGTTCACGCTCGAAGGATTTTAGTACTCGTTGTACCGTTGGTTCGTGGTTTTTATACCTTCTGTATATATATATCGGGTATCAGATGGAACTCCGTTCTACGCCGTGGCTTGAAACCAAGCGGAGGATTAGATCTGGTGATTCGGATCTTTCTACTCTGAGGAAATTGTTTTGGGGTGAAAAAAAATTCACGAACATCTCGATCATTTCCGAAAATCAGGTCAATGGAAATTCGACACATTCTACGTCCGGTATTTTGTACTACATCCAAAACCAAAGCGTTTTGGCATTTAGCGCACTAATTAGAATTTCGAATTTCCAAATATACTGTACACGCAGGTGAGAGATTAGAATTTCCGATCTAGGTGAGATTTGATTTTTTTTGTTTTTCGTAAATTTGGGGTATACTTTTTTCTCACTTTGCACCCTTTAGGTATACAAAAATCTGTGATCGTTTTTTATTGTATTATATCCAAGTTCGAAGTAACTCGAATTTCATGATGTTACATCCACCGTATGTTGCACACGAAGAGGTAAATTAAGCCACGTATTTCTTATCTGTGTGGCTATATTGTCCGATAACGTTTATAAGCAGGAAAACAAGTGGATCTGGGATAACTGAAGTGGTGAAATATGAATAAAATTATCGCCTCTACACAACGGCCAGAGAAAATTGGATGAAAATACCTAAAGAGAGTCTAGCGAGAGATAGGAACGAATTAATTAACGAATAAATTTGCTAATTAATCTTAAGAGGATATCTCCACCGTCTATAGTTCGCGCTTCCTGACATTTCTTCCGATCCTCATATCGTGTGATAATCTCGTGAATTTTTCCTCTCCTCTTATTCAGTGGGTATTAATTTAATTTGTTTAACACGTTCTGTGAGATCGTTGAATTCTTTCCAACGAGAATAGACTCCAGATATACTTGGAGAAAATTGTCTGCTGCCCCGAGTCCCTGATCGCCAGACTTCTATACACATGAGCTTTTTGAGGCTTTTTGTAATTCAAGTAGATTCGTATATGACTTTTGGGTCAGACGGTTACGATTTATGAGATCCGCGAGCTTGAAATATTTAACGAGAAAGTTGGATCCCTGTCGCGCATATGAATTTCATGTGAATATTTTACGAGTTCGAAACACGAGGGATGAAATAGGGTAAACCGTGGATTTTTTTTCACCAAGTATCACCCGGAATTTTGTATTCTTTTGAAGATTGCAGTACCACTTGGCACTCGCAGACTCGGAAGAACCGACGTCATCAATTATTAGCAACTTTCTTAACAAAGCTAATCTCTCGCTCTGCAGATGGTAATCGGGACACGAGGGTAAAGGATAAAATTCATTTATCAAGTTCCGAGTCCTCATATTGAGCAAATGATTTCTATCTTGTAACAATCACAAGATAATTGGTCTTTAATTTGAGAAAGAATAATCCGATTTGGAAAAGCGGATGTGGTTCTCTTGAACTTATACCTATAAAAATTAGGGTGAAAGGTTGGAGTTTGGAAACTGAATACTATTTACGTGTAATAAGGAGAATTTTCAATTTCGATGGTTTCGAAAAATCTGCAATTTTTCAAATTTCCTGAAGTCCCTGCAAAAAACATATGAATCGATCCTTAATTGCGAAATACGTTTGACTTGTTAGTTAATATCGAGCCAACTATTTTGGTAAGCAGAACTTGAACAGATATTTTGCCACAGCAGCTGGACTACAGCTATTTTGTTAAACAACAAACTCGTCAGGCAGTCCAAAGATCGAATCTGTTAATTTAAAGTTCACGTAACTTCTGATAGCCCAAGTTTCAGATTATATTATCTATCTAACAACAAGAAGCCAATGAAATAGCTACGGCGTCGTCACTCCCTTAGAGGATGTTTTGTACTCATTTAATTGTACTATCTGGTTAACCAGTTTACTCAACTCCAGGACTCTGTATACATATAATGTTGAAACGTGCTCCAGATTTGACTCATGCTGTTTATATGCATGTATGTATATTGTATATTCAAGAAACCACCAATCGTTTCAACGATCACAACCACTCTCGGTTCTCCCAATTAACGAAAGGGTTGAGTTACCTCTGATGCACGAATTGTAGTGACAGTATAATATCATCCTACACCTATGGAACAAAATAATCTCTTTAAATACATAAATTGATAATCAAATTTGAATCAAATACATAAGGAGAGGCTAGAAATCAATCTTTGTCATTATAAACGAGTTATTGCACATTTTTAATTTCTGATTCTTTTTTTTCTCTCTTTTGAACTTCAAAACTATTTTTCAAAAGCTTGAAAGACATATGTGTCTGTTTTTTGATGCAGATTAATGACTTTCGGATTTTTTTCCCAACCTTTTCCTGTATCACCAAACGTGGAAACGGTATGGTTGTTTCCATACAGTTTTATTAAAAATTTGTTCAAAGTGATTTAGTTCAATTTCAGAAGGAGTTGATTGCATATAATTATGAGTCTAGTCAGTTTTCTTTAATCAATGCTATGAGCATTATAGTGTAGGTAGGTAATTGCCAAGGCGATTTACCAGACTGTTAATCAGGTTCGTAAATAATCTCGACATTAATTTACCGCGTACATTACAAGTTTACGCTTTATATATCAGAACCGGTAATGACGACTGCTGTTTTTAGAGTATAAGATATTTTCGTTTTTATCTTCCCAATTTTATTTTCGCGTGTTTCAATGTCTGCACAGTCGATGTGAGTATATAAAATCACGTTTCTTGTTTCGAAGAAAGCTTTGCCAGTTCTTCTTTCGACGTGGCAAATCGTTTTAACTCACAGTGAAACGTGATATCGAGGACAGAGGGTGGGCGTTTGGATCGATCATAAATAACCTCGGACCTTCTATACCTGTAAATAAGAATCCAGATAACTACTGCGAAGACGTAGAACAAGAAATTGCTTTGACCTTTAAGAATCGGAGAACATCTCTTCGCATCTAACAATAAAATATTCCATCTTTTCCCTTAATATTCCATCGAAAATTGCATTATGTGTTCCTTTTTAGATTAGATTCAAGAGAGGGTAGTTCGACGAAGAAAATACGATATCATATGCTTCTGTAACGTAAACGGCTATGCTGACCTATGCCAGTTCTATTCTTAATTAGTACATTTTTCACTCACAATTAGACTGCAGCGATTCCAGCTGAACAAATAGTCCGAAAATAAATATTGAGCCAGATTTCGAATAGCGATGTTCTGATCTTCGGTATTTTTCTATTCCTTATAATAAATGTAAATACTAGAAAAACTAGGATTTTTTTTCGTCAGAAAAAACCTCATTGACTCCGAAATGTCGGAGATATTGTGAAGCCGCTTGACAGAGCCATAGTTGAACATTAGGTAAGCATTCCCTGAAAATTTCATCTAATTATCGTGAACTATTCATCTGCAATGGTTGACTATTGGTCAGGGTGAAGAATGTACGGGTTGGGTATATAATTGGCATAGCTCAGCCGAACCATGAATCGGAAAATTGTTACGGTCCCTGATTCCGCAATTATGCGTGTTGCAAATTAATTTCGGTTTACTTGACACACATAGGGATACCAAGCTTTCCACCCCATTCACACTCGTGTCCTCTTCAGTGATCATGATCAGCATGTATATATCGCAAGTGTAAACTTTTAACTGGCTTACTATAAGGTAACAGCGTAGGCCGAACTTGTAACAACGTTTAAATTGAGTAAGCCCAGAAATTTCTTTTGATTATACATTCGATAAATAAACTATTCATTTCGCCATTGGCAGCTAAACTAAACATCCACTTACATCGTATACAGTTTTCTATTTTTTTAAAGTGAATTTTCCGAGGGGTGAACCACGAGGCAAAAACTCGTACACCATATCTCCAATTATTTAATATCTTTCAATATCTCCCGTACGTTTTTCTAACATTTCTAGATATTTTAAACTATTTTTCAAGATTTCCCAAGATTTCCCAACACTTTTCAACATTCTGCAGCACTTATCTCCCAATATTTGACAACATTTCCGGAATATCTCCTGCAATTTGTACACCATATCTCCTCCGTGATTCACCCCTCGGAATTTTTTATGAAAGTAGATTAGGGAATAAATTTTTTGAATAATGGGTAAAATAGGGGCGTAAAATAGCAATCTCTATGTTATTAATACTTTTGTCGAGGAAGGGGCAAAAGAGTTCATAACGATGCGATTAAAGTATCATCAAGCATTCGCCAAAGTTGTCGAGTTTCCATCATACAAACCTGCACTCAGCTCGTTGAGCAATTTTATTTTTTTTTATAGGGTTCATTATACGCGAATGGTGTCCCGAAAATTCACAACTCGGTCGATTAACCCGTAGCTTTTACTGCTCATCGTTGGATCGAAGGTTCGTACCTATACATAAGCTCGTTACGACCAAAGGCGAGAGATACTTTGCTGATGGAAATTCGTGAATTGAGAAAATCGTCCTCCAGGAGCTGGTACATGTGGCTGATGGCGGAAGGCCAAAGATTGTCCTTTATCGATTCCTTATTCTTTATAAAAATCCACTTTCTCCAACTATGCAGCAGGTATAGGCACCTGCTGTTACGGCATACCGGAAACTCAGGACACTTCAAACGGTACATGAGACAAAAAGACAAAATACTAGATAACTGTAACTATATTGACACAGATATATAGGACGATATAAATTTTTTATTAATCAAATGTCGAATAGATATTGTACGATCATTGAAATTATTACTCGTATTTTCCCCTGATTGTCCCAACTTTCTGTGAAATACAAGTCTTATGTACAGTTTACTATACATTGCTGTTAAGACCGATCAATTCACAGAGTTGGTTTATACAAAAATTAGTTACCTGGCGTGTTTCCGAAAACACTGCAGTGAACAAATTTCAACTATATTTGTTTAAATAGCGAATGATTGCGATTTTTTCTAGTATCATACTATTTCGGAGTGAACTTTCACTCTGAATCGGAATGTCATGATTTTCATTTCAAGTAAATGTCAGTTTACTCGTCGAATGAACGATTATCAATGAAAAAATTTGAGTAATAGAAAATTAAATATTAAAAATGTGAAAAAATACTTGATTTTGATTCTTTTCTTTAGCAGTTCTATGTGAAAAACGTATTCAAAACTGATTTGAATATCTTAGAATTGATTTTCACGAAAGCTCGACAAAAGCTCTAGATACCATCATACCTACATCTATGTATACACGTCTTTAATGCAGGGGAATATCCCTGCTGGAGAAATACCTGAGCAAAGTGGTACGAATGTCTCCAATGACGTCATAGTTGCTCTGTGACCCAGTTCGACCCATGATGGTTCCTTCCAAAAAGCCAAAAGCTCGAAAAGCCAGCTATTCCGCGTTGAGAAGATAAGAGCGTTTAGGCCTCCATCGAGTACTCTGTCTAACGAGGACAAAAATGCCACTCGATATACGTAGATTTGAAGAAGAAACAAACAAAAAAAAAAAAAAAAATGAAAAATCACGTGTAGGCCACCGAATTAGGAGGCCTTCCGAAAAATTGCCAGAAAATATAGTTACCAGTGTATATTTCAAACGGTATATAATAGTATAGATCCAATTTACCAAAGCGAAAGCGTGTTTGACCCTGTGTCAAAGGTTACGAGGGTCACGGCAACTTTGAAGCCGACGACACGGTATTAAAATTCGACTTGCGCGGCTCAACGGTACCTTGCGAAGTCACCTATGCCAGTGTCTGAAGTGGTGGGGTATAGGTTATAGGTATAAGGTAGAGTCTATATGACGTACTTCGCCAAAGCTCGAGCTTTGAAACTTTGCCTTCCTGCTCTCGGGCTGTGGGGTAAAATTGAGTTATGACTTGGGCCCCGCTCACACTTCTGTTGCAATATACCAATTTATTGACTCTCACTTTACCCCGCGAACTGAAATTTCAGATTTCTCCAAAATTTGCAAGTTGCATTGATTCCATAATTTACTACGTGATTTTTTTTACTATATCGAATTTTTTTCTTTCCGCCCTTTTTCTTTCGTCTGGTACTTGCTAATGCGTTGATTTTTTTTTCCTTTCAGATTTAATGACTGCATTTTACCCTCCGGCACGAGTATAAAAGGTAAGCACGTAATGGATGTCATTACTTTTTAGTGGGACTTCAAGATTCTTTCAAATACGTCAATTTCGTAACATTATCGATGATTATAATCCTCGACGAGGAAAGTGCCGTAACTTTACTCGATGTATATGGGTACTGTAAATTTTTCCTTTTTATCGTAGCTACGAATACATAATATATAAATTAATCACAATTTCGCAACGTTATATAAGATCGTAAAAGAGAGAAAATTTCAATCTACTTGAACCAAAATTGACCCCATGTTTCTTCTAAAGGCTAAAAAAGATTATGAAAAAATATCCACGGCAAAAAAAGTGCTGTTCAAAAATGCATTGAAAAATTTCTCAGGGGAGCAACAAATTTAGCAGATAATTCTTATTCAAACTTCACAGTTTTATCTATACATCGTGCGAGCATTTTTCCACAGAGAATAATTACAGAGACAAGCTGACTGTACGGAATTATATGATCCGGTTATATCCTTTCGTTTTTATATTAGCTACTTCATCGATTATCATTACAAAGATTAGTCCAGACCAATAGGCTCAGGCGATAAATTTTATTCCATCATCTTTATTTTTTCTTTTCCGCTTTCCCGATTGCATCTTTCACTCGTTTTGAACTGACAATGAGCAGAAAAATTCTATCTTGATTCGCAGAACTCATAATCATAACTACTTTTTGATTATTTATCATTTTTTGTCACGCGTGAGTTCAAAGCTCGAATTCCCAGGAACAAAACTTGCCTGTTCGGCGATAGCCAGCTATAATACTTGCCAAATAATATATAGTTCGCGAATATGAAAGGATTGTCAGAGGCAGAGATGAAAACAATGATTTTTAATCGCGAAGCTTCCGTTCACAATCAAAACCGTCAACGTTGAAAATTAGAATCGTCCTTCCGGAAAATGAATTCTATTCCTTTTTCATGATTTCGCTAAAATTTGAGCAATAATACCTCTTCCTTCATAAACTAGAAGAAAAATCTTCCTATATTCCGGAATATTCGTTTTAATAAATAATAATTATGGCAAAAATGTTCAGTTCAGATGAGTTCAACATTCAATCAGTGAAGTTAGATATTTTCTCTCAAATATTATCATATTTAAGTAAAACATGAAATACATTGATTTCTTGTGCTGAATTGACTGATGATTTATTGAGTGAACTTTCATGGCTTCAGTGCAGAAAATACGTCGTTAGTTAAAATTTTTAATTGCCTAACTCGGATGAGCGCGCATGACTATTAATGATTACCCAGCGAGGATTTCGTCCGTATTTCGGTAAATGTACAATTTATTATATACCTATAGATATACGAGTGAAAAATCTCATCCAGGGTCTATAAGTCTATGGACCCTGCTATTTTTCTCACCTGCAAAAGAGGATCGCGCAGTGGTTACGTCAAGTATTGATCCGGCGTTGTAGGGATGCTGCGAATCACGCTCTAGCTCATGGACCACTCCCTCTCCAGACCCCGTTCCTCTTTGGCTCCCGGCAAGAATTGCGTTCTTATTCTTTTTCAACAAACCGTTTTACCAAGCCAAGAAAGAAGCTTCAACTTGAGTCTCGTTAATATCCCTCGCCGACACCCCTGCGGCGATACGAGAAAAATTCGCCAAAACGATTCAACGTGAATGGCAAAAAAAAACAAACCCCAATGTATGATCTCCAAGGAAGAGGAATAGTCTGTTCTCCAGAATTCGATCGTTCATCTCCGGAGATGAAGTCTGAACGTCTAAACAGAATTAAAATAAAAAAAATTCACAAAAAAAAAAAAATGAAAAAAGATGGAAAGACAACGCGGTTGACGCAATTTTTATTATACTTTGCTTAATCTTTCACCCTTATATGAACTTATTCCTATATTCTAAAGCTTGGTGCCGATTTCTTAATTCGCGTAATGCAAAAAGGACAATTACCATATAGTTATACGATGAGTTGGCAATGAAATGCAATCAATGGGGCTTATCGTGGGTTCGCGCAGAGTGTATGGGAATATTTTACGGCTACGTAGAGATACGGTGTGAGTCTGACGATGAGGGGGAATTAGCAATTTGGGGAAAATGTATCCGTTATAACGCGATTAGTCTACCGGCGCCGTAGTATAACAGCTTTGGCGATGTCTTTCCCTGGGATTAGGTTTTTTTTTTGCATTTTGAAGTTTTATTTTTTTTTATTTTTTATTATTATAAATTGAGAGATCGGCTCACAATCAGTATGCGTTATTATATAGACTCTGGAATTTCAAGAAAAAGCAATTAGTTGTGTAATCAGACTTTTCTCATCTGTACTTTAGGAGTTTAACTCGAGGTACGAACTTTTCGTTCATACTTTCGTCAACGTTTTGCGAATAATGTTCGTCACTTACCCTCTGGCAGCTTCAGTTCGAAGTAGTTGTAGAAAAAGGGAGGAGATCCAATGGGAGGGGAGTATACAATTTCCTCAATTTTCAAAGTTCCCATCCGCCTCTCTCAGCAAACGAAATTCAATATTCCAGACACCAGCGTCAGCGAATCGTTTCCTAAATTGAACGGGTGAAAATTTTTCTTCATTTTTCATTCCATCACGCTTCCCCGTTTATTCTCTATCAATTCACTGGGTGGCCCTTCCGAATCCTTACGAATATTATTTTTTTTGCACCCTTGCGAATAATAGAATGAACTGAAAATTTTTCCACAAAAACTTCTTGAGCGATGATTCAATCGGGCTTCTTTCATTTCCACGTGAATTTGTCGAGGGTTTTTCATCATTTCTGTGCTTTTTTTTTTTATTCATTTTTTTTCTATCTTTTAGCGTACGTTACCTTCGCATGAAAGTTTTCTAATTTACCTAATGATCGAGGAAGTCGTTTGTGCTACAGGTTCACAAACTTGTTCGCAGGGAAAAATGTTCTCATAAAATTTATGATTCGAGTTGACACCCAGTGTCTATTGAAAACGCATACCTATATATTTTCACGATCAAGCTCTTCATTTTAGGTATAGCAAAGTAATTAAGCTCGCAGTAAATCCCGAAGTTCCCCTTCAATCAAGAATCCTTGATCGTGTCGATTAGCGCGACGACTTCAGATCTCATCTGTATATTGGAAAAAAAAAAATCTTCTATCTAGAACATTGATCAAGTATATATATGAGGATATCGATTCGAACGGTGAACCAAGTATAGCTATTGATGAGACCATTACATTTTCCAGGTTTATTTCAGTTTTAGAGGATTTGTGAACTCGGTGGGCTCGAGAAGTTGTCGTTTTTACTAGATAATCATTCCAATTCATCATAATTTTTGCTGGATAATTAAATACAAAAAGAAGTCAGAGTGAAATGCGTGTTTATTATCTGTATCGACATCTGCACGGATGTAAGCTTCGTGATATAGACGAGTTGTGGTCGATGATGGCCAAGTTCGAAGTCCGAGCAATGCCTCCAATGGTTATTGTTCGGTGTACAACTTGATCAATAAGTCTGAAACATTATTGAAGTATAATCTATCAATCCGAATCCTATACGGATACTTTTTCATGCGATATTTAGCCGCTCGAAGATATTTCATTATAGCTGTATCATCCGTTAAGGAATAAAGAATCGGTGTCAAAACCGCAGAGAACCGTATGATCTCTGTTACAGTCATGACCACAAAGGCAAAGTTACGAAGAAAGTAGATAGTAAAGTCTTGAAATAAACTCTTATATGGAGGAAAAGAAAATCTCAGGCGTTGCTTGTTATACTCGTATTGAAAGGAAGATCGAATTTACAGATGATCAAATGAGACTGTGTGGCGAGAATAACTCTGATGTAGTTTATTCTCCATTACTGAGCTTGCGAGTCACGTATTCATTTCGTTATCCATATCAAAGACCGTATAATTCCATTTCGGTTAAAATCAAAATCATTGAAAAAATCAATTCCGAGTGATTATCTTCAACATTTTTCCAAGATACGGTCGATAAACTAAAAATACTCGCAATCAGTTTAAACCCTTGACTCATCGCTTGATCCATTTCCTCTACGGCTTCAGTCAGGTAAAGGGTAGAGCATTGATTTGTTAAGAGTTCGACGAAGGCTTCCGCTGCTTCGGATTTTTCTTTCGAAAGGCACTTCGTAATTCGTGATTCACGGAAATATAGCGTGTGAGAGTTTTTGTCTGACAGACACGTAGCCACACATATACAAATTATCGGTTGTTCGTTTACACAGTAGATTTCATTGTCAGGGTAATCGCAGCTGCATGTTGGTATATTATCATATGGTTGCCGTAATGTCACGCATTTTGCAGTTTTATCTGCCATACATACGAGCATATCGCAATTTCATGATGAAAACAATTTGAAACAAAGATGTTGAGTCACGAACAATCAACCAGATGGCTGGAAAAATTATTACTGGATCCGATTGTGGCTTGATGATCCGGACGATGCATCGATCCTTTGGTAAACCTTTCAGAACTGGATTTAAAATGTCTACGCAACTGTATTTTGAGGTACTGTGTACGGAATAAGGCTAACGGATTCACAGCAAAGCTCCAACTGTCGTATATAAATTGCCTTGGGGGATAAAGTAAGTAAGATTTAGCCCTTTCGCGTCTTTACTGTATAAGAGAACTTCAGGCTTTTCTGTCACAAGTGAATATTTTCATCCCATATCTTCCTAAACACGTCACGTTTATTGGATAAATTGGATGAAGGAAGAGTTTGATTTTCTTCATCGGTTTCGAAGTAGCTGGATATTTTTTTGCACTATGGTCAATGGTCAAGGAATTTAGAGTATTGGTTTTTGTTATTTGTTGTTTGTTCTTTTTTCCAATTCGAATGAAGCAAATCTTCAATCGGCGAGAGAAATTCGAGCATTCGAATAAAGTTCAAGGAAGGGTATTGAATCACTATATAAAGTCCAATTAACTCGTGTCTTTGAGAGGAATTAATTACGTGGTTGGGGTCAAGATTCTGTATACGGAGTTGAATAAACTTTGGAAGTTCTACTCTCCGATTTTCAATGGCTAATTAATTTTCCCACAGCAACTAATTCGCTCGTTAATGGATATCTACTTGAAACTTGACCCTGGGGTACAATAACCGACTTAGGAATAACGGTGCTGCTGCTGGCTGTTAGTTGGGCGAGAAGCCATATTGTTGGATATTCGAACGCGGGATGAATTGTGGAAACTCGAGACATCGGACAACAGTCACAAAGGGTAAAACCCCATCCGGTATATATTCTACCCTACGAAATGCGGTAGATCTCTCTTTCCAAAGGTTTCTCACCAATTTCTAGTTCGACGTTTCGTCGTTTTATCGAGAATCGAAGTTTTCCGCAATATAAATTCAGGTAACCATCTTTGAAGCAATGGAACACTATAATCATGGAATATCGATTGTCAGAATAAAGACAAGTTATCGCTATACTATATGGGTATGAATTGAATGTTATAAAATTGTGTACTTCGTTTGATCAGCACTTATGGAAATTTAATGTCCTTATCCATACCCTTCTTTCGCACGTCTGTTTGATAAACCTCTCACATAAACAGTATAAATTTTGTAGGATGACAGGCTGCCCAAGAAACCTAACCGTTGAATCGACCAGGCAGGTTTCACCCTTCAGTATGAAAAGGTGGGGTGTTTCTTCTCGAGTGAACAGAACACCTTACGGTACATGTTCATCTCGTGTTATGGTAAATTGTGTGCTCAAACCCTAAGCATGAGCATAATATAATATGGAAACTCGTGTTTTCTTTACGGTTTATATTTTCCCCATAATTTCCTAGTATTAGACTTCCACATGTCACCTCGCTATCCGCTACCTTGCGAAGCTCGATTTAGCTGTGTTGCTGTGTCCCTCAGCACTTCCTCAACACCTGAAATTATCACGTCCCATTACATGTCCTTTTATCAAGTAGATAGGAATTAAGCCACATTCGTTCCACCAGCTTGACATTAGTTCGAGGCCTTCGTCAAGCTTTACATTTTTTGAATTAACCGCTTGTCAAGATTCTGTAGGTAAGAAAAACTCCCCCCCCCCCCCCCCCCCCATAGTTGAATTTTTTCACCCTTGATGAAACTGAACTTTAATTCTTTGTTTGGAACTGCTCGACTCATCGGATCCAAAATTTGAGCAATTCTCTTCAATTATGAAAAACTGCATCAACCAAGACTAAAATCACCGCAATCTAGTCATTTGGTCTCAGTATACTGTTGCTCGAACAATTAATGACATAGATATGCAATTAGGCGATTCTCTGGACCTCGTAAGACTTGTGTAAATTTTGTGGAAGATCAATTTTTGAATATTTTTGAGACAGCATGTTATTCGGGCATCCTATATACGCAGTAGAAGAAAATCTGAATAGCAAGAACGTGGATCCAGCAGGAAGTTGAGTTGGTGACTCGAGCGTGAACTTTTGGTGGCCTTGAACCTCCGCTGTCACAGTTCGATGACGCTCAAGAGCCTTACTTTGACTAATAGTTTTACGAGGACGGTCAAACCTTCGTGTTGACTAGGTGGCTGACTAACACAAGGTCGACGAACCAACCAAGCGGAGAAGAACACGTGTTACACCATTTTTATCAACAAATTTGAAGCCTGTAAAATATTTCGGTTGGAAATTAGACGGTGATTCGATCTGATTCACAATCAATGATCGATTATCATCAATTAAAGATGTGAAGAGGAAATTTGTTCACCTGGGTGTTTGAACAATTCACAGAGCTTTGTCGTAGGGTTGTTTTTGACAAATTGGTGAACTGAGCTGAAAAGGACTTTGTCCCTATTTTTCTTTCGTGATTAATGACATCAATCGTCGTTTTCACCAAAATATACGATGATTTGATATTTCCTAATGAATTTCTGCGAGGAAAGAGCTGGCGATGATTGTTTTAAACAAATTTGTATGCCTACGTCAATGATGGGATCCGTTTGATTGATGGCAGATAAATTCGTTTATCAAACGTCGCTTCATGGCATTTCTATTGAACGTCAATTTATAGAGTGATTCACGTGGTTAGATTGAACCGCTAGCTTTGATTCAATTGGATGATACTTTTGAAGGTGACGTTTGCGTTAATACGATAGAGAGCGGCTGCTGCTGCTGTTGCTGCTCAAACGGAAACTATATCTGGTTAACCACTTTGCATGCATCAATCATCTCGTTGGCCCCATCAATCGTTCAGCGACACTAACTTCGTTTAGTGCTGACGAACTAAACCACCGCATATTCATTTTCATCCTACGCTACATTATAAATCCCTTCTGTTCTTACGATTTTCCTTAATTCTGTCCATAAGTTGATGAAATAAAATTAACATGTCGTGCGAAATCGAGATGGCCAATTAGAAGCAAAACTTCTTGATGGTAGTAAATCATAGGAATTTCTTTATAGGCTAGAGAATAAAATTCATGATTTTGCAACCGAATATAAATATGAAAAAAAGTAGGAAGTTAATAACTGGATTAACAGACTGTCCGATTTTCGGAATTAATCCAAAGTGAGCATTCGGAGTCTTGAGTAATTATGACAACGAGGTAGTAATACCTGTAATTTGAAGATCCTTTATCCCTTTGTGATCCTCCTCCCTCTGTAATTTTCTGCCTTTTTGTTTGCCTTTCCACGTTCAATGTTCACTGACAATGAATGTGACAATGAAACTCACTTGCGAGGTAGGTTGATTATTCGTTCTATTTTTCGTTTTAGTATGAATTTTTACGCTCTGGATGCGGAATGAAGTATGTATTTACCTTCTGGCTGTTTTACACATCGCACAATGGGCTTCTATTCTAATTAAACGGTGACCCCCAGCTATTTATCCTCTTGTTCAAAATTCAAAACGCAGGTCAAGCTCATCGGAAATTGTATAGTTAGATTATGCTCTGTCTCTCGTGGCTTTTTTAAAATCACAATCTAGTCTTTCCTAAGTAAAATTATCTTCAAACTGTTCATGCGAATCCTGGAAACTGATTTCCCATAATAGCCGAATACGTTCTGAGCAAGACTTGTGGGTACCAAATGGAACTGAACTCTGCGGTTTTTCGAAGAAAAAAAAAAAACTTGCGCCATTATTTCACAAAGTTTTGATATTAACTTGTTTGGTGTTTATGGTGTTATTAGTGTATACGGTGAGGATCGACTTACGTGCTGTAGTTTGACTTCATTGTTCTAAAAATGGCAAAAAATAATTGCGAGTTTGACTTTCTTCAATTTGCTTCTCCGTTGGATTTTGAATAATCAAACTGTGGGTATTTTGATATGCGGTTTATACCAGCGAATAACTATCTTGTGTCAACAATTGGGAAATAACAGACTAGATCGATTCTTACGTAAGCAGCACCTACGCAATGTTTTTCAGTATTGAATATACATAGCGATGTAAATATTATCTACTAAAGATCAAACTGACGGATTATAGCTCTCGTATAATCGACATGATCATATAACTCGATGAATGACTTTTTACTACCATTTTTTGGGGAAAATGTAGCAATGAATTAAATCGTTCAACGACTTTTTATTATCCGTTTTGAGCTCACGTTCTCCATCATCGATGAACATTAATTCTCAAACCTTTACGAGCTGGAGTCGAAAGTTTCAGCAACACAGGTTGAAATTTCTTTCAAAACTTCCTGTGTGGCCGAGGCAAGAGATTCTAGTTCACTGGTGCTTGTCCTGGCACAATTGGCTGCTCGGCTTTCGTACCCGCTAAACAAATCTTCGGCCAGCTTGATATCGATTATGTACTCGAATCTGAACATGAAAAGTTGTGCCGATCTGTGGAGCTGAAAATAGCACGAGAATTTCAGTAATTAAATCGTTCAAATGAGGCCGGATCGAAGTTTCGAATTGTAAAAGCACCGAACGGTTCAAATTCCGAATCAATTTGAAATGATTTCGAGTTTTCAGAAATCGTATAGTTCGGAACTTCAGAATCCGAAAATGTATGGCTGAACTACAATACTTCGAAGTATTAAATTAACGACGTGACATGCACGAACTTCAAGGTTCGGAGTTTCAGCCTTTTGGTTCTTTAGCTTCCGAAATTTTGGAGCTTCGGTATTATTAATTTCGAAGTTTTTCAAATCCCTTGTATAGAATCTCGGAGAAATGAATTTCCCCAACCTGTGGGTCGGTGATATTGAGTGTCAGAAGTTTGACTCTTCAAAGCTTTCGGAGATCGGAGCTTCGTCAATCAAATTTACGTCATTATTTACAAATCACTGAGCTTCGCAAGAACGAAACTGATTACTGATTATTACTGTTGACTGATTTCTGTTCAGCTTGCTGACGATGCCTTCGACATTACTCTTCATTGAGAAAATATCAAAAATAAAATGGAATTGTGTGTACCAATTCCGTGCCAATAATAATTGCGAAAGAAAAACGAGATGGTGCTAAGATTTTGCGACTAGATAATTAGTCAACGATATACTTACTGGCTGAACACAGGCCAAAGATTGTCCAGCATCCGAACTTGTTTGTTCAGATTCGTAGAAACGAGCAACGCAATGTTGGGAAAATAATTGGTAGTTGGCAAGAGTATTTAATTGGGAATCAACGTAACGCTCGTTCAATGAAACTTCTTCTTTAGCCTGTTCGACTTCTCTACCAATGCAGGAAGTTCCGTCATTCAGGATTTCAGTGGCTTTTGTAATTAAGGGAGTAGCCAAATCCGTACATTTGCTAACGTCAGCACCATTGGCGTTAGAAACAAGTCTAGCTACCTCTGATTCGATCTGAAAATTTTGATATTCAATACAAAATCGATGATAAAGCAGATGCGAGATTGAAGCAGATACTTACGGAAGTGATTGCATCGTTGACGGTGCTACTAATCCTTGACAGATCTGCTGATGCACTCGAATCCAAATTGTCAAACAGCTCCTGCAGTCCAGTGACGTAAATTTTGGCGTCAGCATTCGCTACATTCGCCATCGTATCAATTTCAGCTGCCAGTCGGTTGACTTGCCACATTATCACGGATTGGGCTTGAATCGCGTGAATACCCTTCGGATTGCAATACGAAATCGAGTATAATTATCTTCGATCGAATAGGATGATTAGAAAAAAAGTACGTAAGAGATGTTCAAGTTTGGCGAAAAAATGGCTAAGACACGAATAGTCGAGGCTATTCAGTAATTCGAAAATTGTTAGAAGGGTGTAGTGATTCGCAGAAGAAATCATCTTGAGAGAAATGAAATATTTATTTGATCATTATTTTTACTCACGAATGCCACTAGAAATATGCAGATAAAACTCGCTGAATTTGCCATTTTCAAGGTTTTTATATAACGATAAATGCGAACTTCACAAATCTCCAAGTTTTAGACGATTACTCAGTGTTCTCCATCTCGGTATCCCTTTATATATCGAAACGAAACCTAATCTAATCTAATCTAGATATGTGATTTTCATCAAATGAAAAACACTTGATTCAACATCGGTATAGCGATATTGGGAAGCCGAAATCTGTATTAGAATTGATTGCTTACTTAAAATTCATTTCACCGTATTGTTTCTGTTGTTTTTTCGTCATTTACGCAGTCAATACACCTCAAATTACAGGAAAACATCGATGGGATTCTTCGAATTGGCATTACAATGTCTGTATCCTTCGATGAAGAATGTGATGCAATTTTCGTTCAATTCTTTCGAATTCTCTGTGATTTTGCACTCGAGACCAGTTCCATCGATTGGAGAATTGAATCAACATCAAGAATGACAACTTCCAAAGTTCAAGTAGAAAAATTGGTCCTTTATACTTATTGTATAGATATGTATTTATAATTTCAAGGGACAGACGAACGTTTATTTGATTGTGAACTTGAAATAAAACACTTACAGGTATCTAAATTTGATCAGAATCTTTTCACAACCGGATACGTCAATCCTTTACGCCTATTCAATATTTGATGATGAATGAATAGATTTTCCGTTATTACGTCGTTACAAGTACTTCGAAGGACTCACCTGATCACGTAAGGTTCAGCTATATTCACGAAGTATATTTCTACAAAAATGAGGAATACTGTGATATAACGTACCCTCGCGGTTAATTATTATACCTATAAGATACGCAATCACGCATGTACTTACGTACATATTTGCAGCTCTGAAAACAGGTAAAATTATTCACCTGATGCTTGTTATAAAATACATGGGATTTTTTTCGTTCGTCGTTTTCATCTTTTTGAATAATGTCAGACACTATTATTCTGTACCCGTATGAATTCCGTGAGTGGGAATAATCGGTCAGTGAACTTCTTTAGCGGCTTTGACCTCGTGGAAAATCTCGGAACACAGATTCGGAATCAACGACCCAAAAAACTCTGAGGTATACCAAGTCTAACGAAAATTCAAGATCCTCTGAGATTTCACTCTCTTCTATCGGATCCACCATTTCATATAACCCGGAATTTCTGCTCTCAGATTCGAAATCAACGACCCGAACTAATACCCGGGCAACGAATTCCACGAAAATCTTACATAAGGAAGAACATGAACCTATATTTAGGACCTTCGAAGGGTTGTCTCAGAAAATTTACTGAAATCAATTGAAAAAGAAGAGGCATTGAACATCAGAATTTGTCATTTCATTCTATGACTTCTGTTCGAATCTTCATGCTCCATTTTCATTGGAAACTTGTTCTTATAAATTTTATAAATCTTACAGACATCATTCGCAAGTTATATGTAGATTTTCAACTCGCATATTCGCTCTAGGAACATTGCAAAGTAGAAGTTCATATTTTCACGTCGCGAGTCGTAAACTGCAGCTGTTCGCAGTTGGAGCTCATCATTAGTCCGTATAGCAACTTATTGTTAGAAGCACTCGAAGTAGAGCTTAACTTTGGAGTGTCACATGTTTGTGACGATATGCTTAAACACTCCGGTGCTCTTTCAAAAATTTTCAGCAATTCGGCGATATAGGTACCTCTGGGATTCTCGTCGCTAATCTCTGCCATCTCTGCCTTAGGTTCTAATAAGCATTCCATCTAAGTCCAGAAAGTGCTTTCATCTCTCGTTTAATCTGAATGCCTTTATTCCATTCAATCGGAAAACGGAAGGGTAATAAATCGACGGTTACCGTTGGAAAGGAAGTGTTTGAGAAAAGCATTCCGAATCGAAGTATCTTGAAGAAGCAATTTACAAACGAGCGCGTCGTGATTGAAATTGGAGGAGATTGAGTCACTAGAAAACTGACTCTTCCATGGATTCTTCATTTCGAACGAAGCACGTCGGAGAGCCGGTGCTTAGCTGGATCAAGAGATTCGATACGTTAACTAAATTGGACGATTCGAAAACAAACAGTAACAAATATCAGAGGCATATTCGTCGCACGTGTCGAACGTGAGATGTTTTATCCAATCCAATTCGCATGTACAATGTCCGTTCTATGTTCTGAAGACAAGGAGAATTGAGATTCATGAGACGTGTTTACGTTCGTAATACAGAAAAGCACGTTCGCCGAACGCCTGGTAATTAACTACCCGCACGACACTGCAGTGTTGCTGAAAGCCTGCTACGGATAGTATAGCCCATAAATAACGTCGTCTTTCGAAATATGAGTTCATACCAAACAATAAGTACCATGAGTACTTACTCTACTAATCGTTCGCGTGGGATATGGAGGATTGATTAGGATCCTTCAGATAATATACTAATTGTGCAAATGCAGGTTCGAGAGTTTTTCGATTCTGCAACATTCAATCAGTTTCAAATTTATTTTCCTCATACACGAACCCATAGGTATGCACACCTTTATTCAAATACTTATGATTCTCCACATAAAGTGGCCAGGGTTGAATAATAATAATAATAATGTGCAAATGATTCCATATTATTTTTTAATCTTTCGTTGTGACCGAATTTACGGTCACTCACGTGTCAGGAGTTTTTACAAAATTATTTGACAACCTGATTCGCAGTTTCGTTATTGCTATTCAGGAATCTCGAAAGATATTTTTGGCGAATTCTCGCGAGTTTTTATCTATCAGCCTCCAAACAAAAAATTCCCCGCGATCATTTTCACAGCAAACTCGTCATCTCTTCGCCCAAAATTTTCCTGTTTCTAGAATCCTCCTAGAATCTATCCGATTGCCAAAGTTACTATGAATTCGCTGGAGCGATTGTCTGTAACGAATATAAACGATCTGACGTCGTACGTTTCAGGATATTTATACAATTGAATATTGTACGTGCGAAACTCGAGACAGTTACTTGGATTAAAATATAATCATTGACTTACAAGTCAGCATTCGATGAATTCAAATCGGCGATGCAAGTTCTGGTTTCTGAATAAACGAGCTCCATATCGTTAACGAGAGATGATATCGCATCCGTGGACAGGCAGCTTGAAATCATCAGGCTGTCGATTTTTGAAATTACCAACGTCGTGTCAGTCAAAGTTGATATCATTTCTGTAGCCACTTGACTAGGCTTTGCTGAAATCTAGAAAACGTAGCTTTCAGTAAAAAAAATCAGCCCCAATTAGATAATCGTGAATAATTTTTTACTTAAAATGATTGAAAATACTTACCGATTCGAGAAACATTTTGGATTCGAGAACTATTTTCACTTTCTTGCTTTTGATTGCTTTTTCGAAACTGTCTTCCGCGATGTTCCGAAGAGCATCAAGACGTGCCGAAATTTGTTCGATGGATGAAATTGACCTCTCGATGTACACCTCAGCCTTGTTTAACTTATCATAAGTGCAAGTGTTCGTATCAATCAGAATATCAGTAGCTCTGGACTCGATGGCAGAGCTCAACTTGATGCATTTGCTTACGTCGACACTGGCATCAGCAAAGAGATTGCTCAAATTCATGCCAAACTAAAAATTCTCAATCCACAGTAAAATAAATCGTTAACTTCAACGGTGCATGAAACTCAGGCATACTCAAAACTTTGTAAAAACTACTATTTCATGTTACCGGAAGTAATTTGTACTCGTGGGATCAATGAGAGATCCGATTTCAAGACTTAAAGGATTCTTAAATACTCTGCAGAACAATTTAAAAACTTCACAATATTCCAAAGATAGGTGAACACAAGATTCAACGAGTGATCAACTACCTGTTTATGCTTTTAAGAATCGAATTCGATTGAAGCACCTAAGTAGAGGTAAAACTCTCACAATCAGTGTCGAAGCTTTTTTTCGATATAGATATCATCAAACTCACATATTTCAGCAGAAACAAATTACCCTGGTCATAGTCTTGTTAATATCATTGCTGATTTCTTTTTGAAGAGACTTAGCGGTATTGCGTAAGGTCTTAAGGATTCCTTTGTGCTGGTTCGTCACGGTCTGAGCTTCGTTGATTACAAATTTGACTTCCGTTTTGAAGTTCGTCAAAGAAGTGTTCAATTCCTCAAAATACGTCGACAGGACAGATAATGGTACTTCGAGAGGTGCTGACTGGTATACATAAAGTTTTGCAACATGATAATTACTATCAATCAAGCTTCTATTAACAAACTTCATTCTTATACTCACGTAAGCGAGATAAATCACGCATAAACTAATCGCGAGTTTGGCCATCTTCGAATCGTCCCGTACAAAGGAGTTCTTGACGACTTCAAGACTATTTCACTTATGAACGATCAGTATCTAGAATATTGTAACAACTCGGAATATTCTCATGTACTGTTGATCTCACCGAAACTGCAGACTTCCAGTTGAAGAACACTTGCGCAAATAGGTATAGACACATAACAAACTAATGAAACCAATACTTACATCATCCGTGTTCCATTTTTAGTGTATTGAGATAGAATTACCGGTAGTATACGTAAGAAGATTATTTCTGCGCACGGATGAACCGATCCTTTCCTTAATGAGGTGAAAATAACTGGAATAATTATTGCTTAAAGCTTTAGGAAATCCCCAACAGTAACTGCAGCTCATTTTATCGACAATTATTATGCTCTGGAGATAACGAGATCGGATTGAATCGTTGAAACCATTTCTAGATCTCGATTAGATTTTTTTTTCATTGCCAAAAATTGTTATTCTTCCGAACGAATCCATTTGTACCGTGTGTATTTATGTTCCCGTGGGTAGAGAGCGACATTCATACGACTCACGGACCGCCTGATGATAGGCTAGCCACACAAAACGCTGTAATTTGTGTTGATCTCAGGCAGGCGCTGAGGCGAACTTTGGAGAGTTAGAATTGATTGAAAGGCTTTGAAAGATTGTTGATCTATGTAATGAATCCCTGTAATAGACTCTTGAATAGTAACAATTACGCGCTTTGATAAATTATCAATGAAAAGTGAAAATCATAAAAACGATGCGAATCAAATTCATCTCCTCTGTATGGATCTGTGCCAGTATCAAATACCGAGTAACGGGGCTTTGTAGCAAAAACTTATTTCCCTGATTCAATTCGAATGAAAAATTCCTGTTGTTTAAATGCATTTCTTTTATTGTTTACAGAAGAAGCTGACATCCCAGTCTTCTTTTCCAAGCCGAGGTGAGAAAAAATATGCACGTTTATCTTTTATTCGGTATACCTATAAGGCATGTTGATGAAATGTGAGCTAATTACCAACGAAGACTGTGACATGGGATTTTCGCCGTTTTCTCAAATTTTGTAACAATTTTTTGAGAGTTTGGGGCTACAATTGCGTGATAGCATCGCTCACGCCGATGAGGGGCTATTCGCTTGTAGGATTGCGGAGGAATTCCGTGAGAAATGACAACTATTTCATCGAAATCCAGAACACCGATGATTTCTGATACTTCCGATGTATCGACTATGATTTCTTCTCATTTTGGATTCAAGGAAATTGCGAAAAATAAATTCGAGAATATCCTCAGCGATTTAGAATATTATGATTCCGGAGATTTGACGATTGCCACTTGCCACTCGTTCAACATTCTCAGATTCATTATACTTGCGATTTTTTCGAACTAAAAATCACTAGGGAAATTCTGGGATACGACTTACAGATAAGCGAAATCGTCTGAACCAATTGCAACAACGATTTCCTTCGATTTCCAAATGTTCAGCCCCTCAGACATTGGCTTTGGAAGCTGGGAGAAGAAAAAGTAACTTCATACAAAAAACCTGTGCCTATAACTTGACAAGAATTTTACTATCCGATAGCGATTACGGAATTTTTACAAGCTTATTAGGTAAATCCCTATATTATAGTATATACGTTAAGCAATGAGCAAGCACTTTGCGTGCATACGACCCCTACGAATTTATTCCCATAGTTCGGTGTACGGAGTGTCGTGGGAACAATATTCGCTCGATATCATCCACCGAATTCATTTTTTACGCTTCGCATCTGTGATTACTCTGCATAGTATAATTATATCGTATTATTTAACAGATCATTGTATCGTCAGGTAGGTAATTGTGTCAAAATAGGAATGAACAATTGTCGTCCGCATAGAATTGAATGTTCAATTTTCAAGCTACCAGTGGCAAAACCATAGAATATTGTAGATAATTGTTCGATACGCTTGGTTTCCTTCGTGTTTACGGATGTGCGTAATAGTCGAATACAATACACGCATATATACGCATTCCTTTAATTTTTTTAAATGGTACTTTAATGCCAGTTGATCACGAAGCATTCATTCAGAGCTTCGACACATTTTGATAGTCACACACCATATAAATCTTCAATTATTTATTTATTTGAATGGATATTCGTACGAGATATACTCGTTTTAATCAATCTTGGAAATTCAACATTGACGTGTAAAAAAGTCGACGAAAAACGAACACAATTTTACATTCATTGGTTAAATATAAGATGTAGAAATATCTCAAAGAATCATATGCATGTCTCACTAATTAGTGGATCCTCATTAATGATTTTCAGTTTATTCGTCAGTAATCAACGGTCAATTGCTTCGCAAAAAAAAAAAAAAATGTCCTTTAGTTATGTCTCACGTGCGTATGATATGGGTGTAAATCTGAGTGTCAGTATCATCCCTTTTCCGATCTTATCCCTGTAGATTTTTACTGCTGCACAGCCAGACCGTGACGAAAACCAAGGGCCCAATGCAACCCTATTTATAATCGTATACGTAGAATATCGGCGGACAATTGCCCGCGGTCATTGAACCCCATAATTGAGGCTACCCCCTTGATAAGCTCGTGATGCCAGGAACTACCCCATGTCGTATATATCTTACTGCATCCGTCATAGGCACACAGGGGAAAGTCATATGCAGGGTAACTCGCATCTGACATAGCTTTTCATTGATGTACGAATTATATGGGGCTGTTCTAGTTCAAATGAAAAACCGCAATTTGAAAAAACAGCTAATTGAATCAAGTTTGATGGTAGGATATGAAATACCTGGTTTGGTTTCACAGAATGTAAAACTTATGAAATAATCCTGTCGATTTATAACTTTCCTTTTGTTGAAAGAATTTTCGGGGTAATTGCGTTGTTCATTTATCTTGTCTCTTTTGTGAAATTGGTGTAATTATTTGAAAATTTATTGACATGTCTAGAGCTGATTGAAAACGAAAAGTTTTATTCATTTAATATAGTGCAGTTAGTTCTGTAATTAGTTTCCACATATCAATGGATATCGAGAAATTTTTCTGTCCGGTTGAGAAGATAGTCGCATCATTAGAATCATTAGTACCATGTGATTTCTATGACCGAAAGATTTCAACTGGTTCGATAATTTAATGAAAGATCGTTCGATCAGCTCAGGTAATTCTTCAATGTTTATGCGTTTTGCAATGTTTTCAATAATTTTGCACTTGGGCAAACACGTAGTTAAGAATAATTTCATATCATTGAATATTATCGACTCAACGATACCAGGAATTGAATTTCGCAAGAATGAAATCTCGCGTTTCTAAACATGGACAAGTTATATGTATATTGCGATACCATCAATCCGTCTGGAACAATTTTCATTCAAGATTATCACAAAATTATTATACAGTAGATCTGAGAATACGAAATTACGTGAAGTATCAACTATGACTAGAAAATGATTAAAAAACACCTTTGTATGAACGTCATCGTCGTGGTCGACTGTACATTTCTGTTCAGTGGGTATAATTTCCCCTTTGTCAAAAGCCACTGATGCATCTGAGTCAGTAACTAATTACTGACTACGAGTTGAGCCGTTACTCATACTGAGGCTTCACCACCTCGAACACGACATTTGTAGAGTATCCTTGTTACATTAATCACATTTTACGTGTATAATAATGTTGGACTAGAGCCTGTGAATATGAATTTACCCCTGGGAAATCATCGAGTGTCCAATCTGCCACGATCTCTCAGTATATGTCCGTCTTTTTGCTCTTTTTTATGTTCAGCGTTTTTGAAGTACATAGTCCATATGCTGCAGACTGATTCAGGTAACAGTATAATCTCGCGTTATATCTAGAAAGTCATTTCACGGAGAGGTCAAATTTATCATTAATCCCAGGGTATGATTGACGCGAAATGAAGAGGTTGGAATAATGAAAGACAGAGTGAAAAATTGACAAAACTGTTATTTATTACTAAAAATTTCGATCCAAAGATCTTTCATCTCGCCACTTGCTTATAGGGAGTCGTTTTGATCCCTTCAAATATTATGACATGCATTAGATGTATATAATTAGTTCTTTGCGAACCTGTCAATGCGAGCGATGGAACTGACAATATTCCCGATAATAGGCAAAATATTATGCAGAGTAGATGAGAATCGAATTTTCAATCCATGATCGAAAAATTAAGAGTATAAACAACTCGATTTTTCTCCTGTTTCATTGTCAACCCTGTAAATTTCATTTTATGGATGAAGTATAATATTTGGATGGCATCCGCGAGTCCCAAAAGTGATTTCGATTTTCGCCAAGCAAGTATCGATGACTTGCCATCAAAATACATTTTGCAATCCAAGGAGCGATCTTCAGCTAGGCCAACTAGAGTTATTAATTAGATTTCTTCTGTCGTTAATAATGATTTTATCCCAAAATCATACATACTTCGTATGTGGGAATTGGGATAGAAATATCTCTAAGAACGACCGCAAAAAATGAAAATAAAAATAAATAAAAAAAAAACGAGAAATAAAAAGGAACACGCGTTCGGCTTATCGCCGGAACAGGAAAGTAACACGATAGGCAAAGTAGCCTTGAAGTATCGAGGCCGATCCTTGGCACGTGCTCTAAAAATATCACCCGGGGGTTCAGGATACGTTCAGGAGGGTAAAGGAAGCCTTCGACCATGTGACGAATACCAGATGCTTACTGGATGTTCCAGGTGTGTTGGTTTGCCTCGGTCTAGAATTTATTCGTGAAAACGATGTAGGTACTCAGAGTCTTAAAATTCCTTGACCTCAATGAAGGGGACTATATTATCAACGCATTTCTCAAGTAATTATAAAAAAAAATTGATTGAGATGTACAGACACCCGCACACGTGCAAATCTGACACGTATCTGCGTCATATAGCGAAAAAGCAGCCGCGTATAATTGACCTGCTCTGGTTTTTAACGTTCGCTCGAGTAGATCCTTTGATTAATTGCTAATAACGTTGGCAGCTATACGAACGTGAGAATCATGAACCAGGTAATTGAGGTGTTTGTTAAAACAGTATAATTCCCATCATGGTGAATTTTTCGCGGATGACCTAAATCTAAATAACGCGTGAATCGCACTTTATACTTTGTCTGTTTCGCACATAATTTCCGTCAGCGCACGTGTGTAACGTTCACCATTGTAACGAACCGGACTTTTTTCTTTTCACGTTACTATTCGTGTGTGAACCAGGCAGGTATATCGACCTTGACACGAGATTCTCAAGCTGCAGCGAAACGGACGTGCATAATTATACTAACTTGGAAGAGCTAAGGATAATCATTAGCTTTAACACTCGCACGTAATATGGAAACTCTAATACTTGAAGAAAGAAAAAAATAAAATAAAATCGTCAGGAATCCGGCGCGTCATTACCTCAACTAACATAGAATATGGTACAAGCGTAATACTCATTTTCACAATTTGACTCAATTTTTTGGGATTTCTTTCTGCTCATTGCACCTCTCAAAAAATTTGAAAAATAATTACAGTGAATTCAGTGGGACAATTCATTTGACAAGTTTGTGGCGATATAGGAAACACTGCTTTTGTGGCATACAGAGATAATCGTATGGGGTCGGTTTGCTTTCGGGGAACACATGTTGGCTACCTGTCCAGTGAGAAGCTTATGGGAATTCACTAACATGTGGTTTGATCCGCTATAACATATGGTTTGATGGGTTTTAGGATGCACGTGGAACTCCGTGGAAAAAGGATGTCAGAAATTTCTCTAGCGGGTTTCAATGAAGTGAAAATACCTGAAGAAATCTAGGGCTTCGTGGTAACGTTAGATGTCTAATTGTTCCCCTCCAAATTTATTGATTAGTATCACATCCATTATTTTGATCGATTTTTACGAAAGAATAAAATTGACGGAATTTCAATCTAATCAGGATTCCTAGTGAATGTCTGACCTATACTCTTTTGGTCAGTTTGGATGTAATAAAATGTGAAAATCTTTGTGCTCGATTTATGGGAGCCCATAAAAGGATATATTAAACTTTTTCGATCATCTCCGTCGCCATAAAATCGCTAGAATCAATTCTACCTGAGCTTGCGATATTTTAACAGAAAACAATCCAGTCCAATCAACGTGACATTTATACCAGTTTGGATTTTAAGATTAAAGTTCGAAAGTAGTTTTGCGAGCTCAATAGAATGCAGCATAACTTTGGAGGGCAAGGAGAAGCAAGAAGTAAGGGCAGACTCAAAACCCTTCTGCACTTGATATTAATGGGTTTCTAGAACTCCCGCGTGTTACTTTCGCCCGCCTTGGCTAATTTCTAAGCATTAATTCTGGGAACACATTGATTTAATTTCCCATCAGACTTGAACCAACTCACATCAACAAAGACTTCAACGATGTCTAACCGTATGCCTCTTTTCTGTACGACCTAACTACCTGCAAACGTATAAGTATACTTGTAGGTATACTTACTCCTAGGCAATTATCTCGGACTCAAGGTGGCAGTAAATTGCACAATGGATATGTACACCGAGATTCTAGAAAGCAATAAGACTCTAGTTCGCTTTAAAGGTTTCGACTACTTAGATACGTATAAAAATTCATAGTTACTTCAGAAAAGTTTTGTACGCCCCAACTATCATTTACTATCGACATGAATATCATCTTGACAGTCGTCAAGACAGGGCTGCAATTAATCAGGATTTCGACATAATTTTAACAAATGCGAAAACACGTCGATCAAACCACTTCTCAGTGAGTTTGCCAGCCTTCCCAGATGAATTTGACGAAATACGTCACAAGGCTTACTTGTTACTGTGCGATAAGCGCCTTTGCCTTTCCATTTTCATCCCCATAATAATGAGATCCAGAGGGTGTTATCTCGTCCTGCTTTGCTGCGCGCTTTGACAATTCGAGTTTACTTAATTTCTTGGAGAAGTTGGCAAAATGAACTTGAATTACAAATCACTTTTTTGTACAAATAATGAAAAACGATGGTCAACAAAAGTGTGATTTGTGCTGGCAGCTGCGACCTGCCTGGGAGTTCGATTTGGCGGTGGAGAACATTAAACTACCAAGTTTACCGGCAGAGAAAGCAGAACGCGGCAGCTGCTACTTTGAATGATTCGCTTCATATTTCTGTAAACTATAAGTGAATATGTGTGTGCATTTCGCAGTGGCTTTTAAGAAAACCCAACGCAACGCGATGCTTCAGAGCTGATTATTCAAAAATCCTGATTTCTCTAACTCGAACAAACCCAAAATCATTCCCTCTTTTGAAGCTTTTGAAAACTTCAGTATATGGATTAGTTTTCACTTTAGCTATTTTAATTTGGTTAATTCTTCTCGGTCAAATTTTTAGACAAAGCGTACTGTAGTTCTTGGATCAAGTTCAAAGCTGTAAAATGAATTAGAAGATGGCAAATGTGATTTCGAAATATTTCCTCGACTTGCTTGTACTTATGTGACTGGAATCAATTCGATAGAATAGTTGAGAGACTCGCACATATATTTGAATATTTAAACAGCAATGGCATGCGTTTGACTGCGTCATCTAATGACGTCAGATTTCGTACCAATTCGCTGAGAATACTAATCGCGAAATTCGTCGTCGCTCGTCTCTAAACGTGAATTCGAATAACATCATTCGCCTTGAATATTATACACCATCAGTCAGCGTGGGTAGACTTTTACTCTTCGTTACCATGACTTGACAAATTACATCAGATCAAAGAATTTTGAAACTAGCGTCGTTTTCTATAGGCGGAGAATTCGAAAAACCTACGAGTATCCATTTCTGAACGGACTTCCAATCTTTACGAAATCCTAGTCGGCTATATTGAATCCATCATCTTGATACTTGGAAACTGGTAACGTCTGACTTTATCTTAGTGATTAGAAAACTATTGAATATTAAGATTCAAGGAAAAACTGAATGCTTCTCTTAACTCACAAGCTACTGATTCGATTGATAGGAAAATTGATTCGAACCTAAGTTGGAGAAATTCCCATCGATTGACACCAACATCACTAGATACGATCGTCTAAAATTTTGTCTGCGACTTAATGATCTTTGTAGTAATTTTAAATTGACATCACAGTCTAGCAATCCACTTGAAGACAATCTTCTTTATCGTCAAGACATAACTTGATTTTTCCAGTTGCTTTGTTAAATCCAGTTCAGATCCGATGGGTACCGGTTAGAAGTTTTATAAATATTACGTAAGCCAGCAGAGAGCTGACCGTTTAATCAGATCACACTTCTGTCGGAAACGCTTTCGTCGAACTGTGAGAGTTCGTTTTGCAGCATCTCAAAGATCTCTTTGCTATTCAGCGTGATTGCGTGTTCATAGAAATTAAGTTTGAACAAGAAAAATCAGATTCAACCATTTCTCTGTGAGAGTACGGCCAAGTAATTTTTAGGTAAAAAATTATTATAAACTTAACGGACTAAATAAAATCACGAAGACATGGCAGCAGTGAAACTTGAAAGCTGGAGGAATATCGATGATTGGAGACGAAGAATCGCCGATTCTCACCCACAGGTAGGCAACCGTGATTCACACCAGACTTTTTTGTGAAGCAAATGTCTCATTAAAAAGTTTTAATTAACGGATGATAAACCACCCTCGAAAAGTAACTCTTTTTCACAGCAACGAGCACATTTGACTTGACAATATCGCAGTACCGTAATAAACCATAGTATATGTTTAATTCATCTTCTTCTCAAAAATTAGAATTAACTTTCAACTTCACTGCTGCATGAATAAATTCAAAAGGTTTTTATCACATTTGAGTTCTTCGTGATTAAATTAACACCGATTGCACTAAAAACAGCAGTCTATGGAAAACTCCAGTTTGAGTTTGGAATTTTTATTTGCGTAGTTTCAATCGGTATTTTTTATTTTTTATTTTTTGGTTTTGAATGGGTATCACTTGGACATGTTCTCTTTAAAATGGACATCACTTTACTCCTTTCCTAATTTAAATGTGAAAACAAACTGTTCATTAAATTGACTTCGGTGTCAGATGGTTTCGAAACGACAAAATCTCGCCGATTAAAAATATTCGTACCTTTGATTTCATTCTATTGAGATGTCGGAGAAGAAAAAAAATCGTTTTCAATCAACCGTAAGCATGTCTGGTTTAGTTCTGTCGCTTATTCATCAATAGCTAATTTCGTAGAATAATCATCGTCTCGCGGGACGCTAGTGAATTGAACTGTGGACTTAATTAGGCAAGTTTGTCAAGAACGGGATTTCGAACGTAAATTCCCGTGTAGACGCAGTTTACAAATGCTGGCTAGCCTTAATACCGTATGGTGCTACCGATATTGCTGTTTTATTCGAAATCTCATATAAATTCTCTGTTACCTACACCGTGTAAAACAGTTTGCAATTGTCGGCAATTGGCTTGAAATTACATCTACCTACCTGTCGCGTTGCAATTCCAATGGGGACAAATAAGCTCTGGCCAACAAGTAGTATTGTCAATCAACGATACCTCGATAACTTCCCCCTGTAATCTAGACGAATATTACACCAGTCATGTAATGATTACCTGCAGATTAGTGGTTAGCCTTCTGTCAAAATAGAACCCCCCTGTGTGGTGAACGGAGGTAATACCGCCAAAAATCCCCAACATTTCTACTCCCGTTTTCATCACTCCATGTGTCAAGCGTACATTTCGAAGTAAAATACTCGAACTGTAATAACACATCGTATCCCTCATGTATATTGTACCTGTCATGTGAACACAAATTTTCACCCGACACCCTTCAGTAGGTTTTAATTTACTTTTTTTTTTCTTCTTTTCTTTCTGTTTCGTTTGCTATTACTTTCGCAAATCAACCGACAACTCTATACCAATAGCAATTTTTTTATCAGGGAAGATCACACTGAAATTTCGGTAGCATTTTCATGTACTGGGATTGTAAAGAAAACAAAAAAAAAAAAAAAAAAATGGAAAAAAGAAATCGTTGGGTAACAAGTTATCAACTATTTTGAATCGAGAATCGGTTTCCATATTGAAAATCGGTTTATTAGTTCAGTTTTTCCTCAATGTCTTCAATAAAATATGAGCTGTATAGCTGTAGATGATAACTTTGATTGGAATAAGCGGGTCGATTGGTGTTTTGAAGTATTTCGTGGTGCAGAATTACCCCTTGATTCCGGGGCTCAGGAAGGAAGAATCTTTTATCATCCCTTGGGGACTATCGGATTTTATACGCGGTCTCGCTAGACCGTTATATAGGAAAAATAAAAATTGGGTCGGAAGTGTCTCGGGATCGGAAGTTGCAGTCGGAATCTTTGATCACCATAAAGATATACGGTCTTTTCGATTCCACCCGTGACTCAAAACTACTTTTGACTTCAAGTCACGTTATACCTGAAATTTACAACGATTTGATCAAATTGCGAGGGTAGCTCTGACCCTATACGGTTTAGACTTCAACAAACAGCGATAAAAAGCAAAAGGACACGCTGACCTGTTTTTTTGCATTTCGTCGTTGTCTCGTTTTGCATTTTTTTTTTTCTGCAACTTTCCTCGCTTTTTTTCATACCTGCAGGGTTTCTAATTGCCTACCGGTAGGAAAAAAGGAAGGTATCCACTTCTTTTACGCTCAAGTATTTTTTGTTTTCTTTTTTTTTTTTCTCTAAACTTCTTCCTCTACCCCCAATAAGAATTCTGCCCTAGGGACCCAGTTTTTTTTTCCAGGACGATCTTTTTTCCCTCTTTTTTTCTCTCTCCGGTTATATCCGCCGTATAAGTCGAATTATTTCCTCTAGCTGTGATCCTGAACTCCAGAGAGGCTCGAGGTGCAGAACTTGAAGAGAAACTAGCCTCAGTTGTAGCTTAACTTCGGCTTTTAGATGCAGTTCTTGTTCTTTAGCGCAGATGTACAACCATTTGCTGTAGCAGCTGCTACTCTCTCGCCCCACCATTCACCCTTACGCTAGCCAAGGCCTACTACGTTTTTCAAGGCCTGCCATGAACACCACGCTTAGGAAACACATACATACGCACACTCACACATATACAGGATTAACAGTCGTGAATTATTTACAAAATTCAATAAATTATCCGATCATTCGTTACGTTTGTAGGATGAAATTGAAGTGGTTTAGAAATTTGATGGTTCGAGCCTTCATGGAATCACAGTTTTATGGAATTGCAATTTTCACAAGTATCGAGGAGTCAGTAGAAAACTAGGAAGGAATTTAAATTCTGGTTGTATAAACTCTGCTTTTTAAAAATATGGTCTTGTAATGACTTAAGGTAATATAGTAAAGTTCACTTCGAACTTAACCTAGCTAACATAAAAAAAAAAAAAACATTAGTTTTACTGGAATCCTATCACTTTTTTGACGAAGTGACATACGAAGCCAATTTCTGCCAAAAAACTGAATTCATTCGTCAAGGATTCATTCGGATCGGTTGGGTAGTTGTCGAGAAATTACAATTCGCTTTTTCGAGGTGACAACAATTGGTAATATTGGAATTTCGAACAGAATACCATATCACCTGAAGTCCTGCGTTGAGAGACGTTTTGTAAAGAAATACAGAGATGACATGGTTTTGGAGTGAAATTTGAGGAAAAACCGATTTATTAGAACGTATACTGAATTGCGAGGAAATAGTTGGTCGTATGAGAAATATTCTGAACTAAATAACCAGCAAAAACACCTACTCGATGTGTCATCTATTTGTAATTCTATATCCTCGCATATATGTATGTATACCTATATATATCCTCATTGTCAGCAAATGCGGCATAGTTCTGGGTGTAGTATGGATATTATAAATAGACCTTGTGCTGCAGAGGCAGCAGGCGTAATCAGGCCTCTCTTTCTAAACGCCATGCTCTCTCTTTTCTCTCTTTCTTTCTCTCTCTTTATTTCTAACCATCTTTCTCTTTTCTGTTCTCTTCTCTTCTCTTCTCTTCTCTTCCCTTCTCTTCTCTTCTCTTCTCTTCTCTCCTCGTCCATTGGCGCTGCACCCCACCACAGAAACTTCTTCGTACGAGGGGCTGAACTTGTGCAAGTTCTAATCGAGTAGTCGTCCGCGCGAGTGGTGTATGTACATAAGTCTATCGTATTTTCGGTTTTGGGGGGATACGCGCGCGAACGGCTATGTTTACACGCGTTTATATCTAATCCTTGTCTAATTACGCGTTGATAATTAACTATTCATTAATCTCAACTCGCGATTCGCATATAATATCTCTCCGTTTACGTCATACCTATACTTAATATACCTTCTACGTTTCTGTATCGCGAGTGAAAGCAAAACGCTTACGTTATCATCAGAAGTGACGTTTCAATTATCGATCGTTTCGTCAAACACAACCGATTCCCAATTCGTACCTATCGATTGATCAATTTCAATATTTGATCAAACAGTGCCAACTAAAGTGAGATACTCAAGTCCTGAATTTTTTAAATATTTTATCATCGAATTGCGGAGAGGAGTCGTTGAAATTTAAATACGGATGCTAGAGAAGAGGAAAAAAATTTATTCAATTACGTATCGGAGGATTGGAGTACTCCTTTGACTCTGAAGATTTTTGGAAGCTTGAGGAAGACGCTTTGGTTATGATTTTTTAAATTGAGTGAAAAACTGAGGGTGGAGTAATGGTATATAGAGAAAACCTGGAGGCAGGTAATCGATAAGTGAAATTTATCTGCTGCTCACCCCCATAAGAAGAAAAAGAAATTTGAACGAGAGGTAAACTTCGATCCGGATTCAGAATTAATTCAGTTTAAAAGATTAAACGAACTTTCAAGTTCCGGTGGGGTAGCCGGAAGTCGTTGCGAGCGTAACGTAGCCAACGGAAAAACGTGGGAACTTTAAGAGCAGAGGTTTTATGACAGCTGTTGTTTTACTGCTAACCGCACCATTCGCCCTACGAACTACGCGTAATTAATAAACGCGATATACCCGCGTTCCAATTCCAAATTCCATCGATACTAAATCAAAAGGATCAATTCATTTAACTGTAAACTCCCAACAATTGAAAGTGTGATGAATAAAAATTAGTTTTGCAAGTGAATTAAATGATTTGAAAAATGATGGAAAGAAGAAAAAAAATTGTTTTAAAATGATCATAATCGAGTAGCTCGGAGATTGAGCCAAGTCTTATATGTATGTATACATATAATAGCGAAGTGACAAGAAACGGGTACAGTCGGAGCCTCAAGTATGCCTCGATTACAGTCGGGTATATCATCGACACGCAACGGTCGTCTGGTACGCGGTGAAAACTCGTCGTTCCTGCTGTAGCTGCTTTTGTGTGACGTCAGTTGAACACAGGTTGGGTCTACCGAGTTCTCTGCTAGCGTTCAGTATACGAGGAGGAAGGAAGCCCTGCCGGCCGGCTAGCAGCGCGCTATGGCTTCGAAGTTCTCGATTTCGAAAAAATTATCTTTTTCATAGAAACAAATAACGGTTTCAAAAATTATCCTCCTCCTCTCTCTTCGTTTTATATTCATCTTAATCGATTTTCTGTTTCGCGGTGTTCGCGTTCAGTTCACGACGATCTGGTTTCGAATTTTATTATTCGTCTAATTTTCACGGATCATATCAAACGTGTGGTGCTAATCGGTTAAAGTGTCTCTTTGGCAATTTTCTATTTCGAAGCTGAGGTTTGGAATTTTCTAAATCATAATTTTGAATGCCAAGAGTTTCGTATGAATTCGTTTGAGTGTTCGTGGATGGTTGCAGGTTTGTTAAAGAATTTATGAAACTGACAGAGTGATAGTCTCCGTGTAAGTGGTAGTTTTTGAAAAGTGTTTTTCGTAAAAGTGGAACTAAACTACTTCTTCGAGACGGCTGTTTTGGATATATACACGTAAATATATGTTTACGTGGTAGTGGCGCACCTGTACAAGTTCCTTCGTACCTGCAGGGGAAGTCTGAAGGAATATATAGTTACCCAGTACTTACACACCCATAAATACTCGGCTACCTGTTCTTCTTTGGATATTTGCCTACTATCTTTACCGAAGACATCGGTTTTCAACATGGGGAATCATCCGTCCGCCCACCAACCGCTCGAAAGAGCTACAACCCACACTGGAAATAGTCTCAGATTATCGGTAGGTTCATATTTTCAAATTCACCTTACTATAGGAACCGGTAAGATGAAAATGGCACAAACTACGAAATGGGAAATGTGCAAAAAGCATCTGTTTCCACGTTTAAAGACTTTCAATCTACTATGAAAACTAGACTTTCCAAAAGAATTTGTCAAATACTAATTAGTAGCCTTAAATCGTTACGATTTTTCACTTTTCTCCAAACCCATTGACCGTTATGAAGGAAACTCTGCTGCGGCAGTTTGGAATATCGATTTACGATTCAGGAAATTCATATCGTACGTTCATCACGTATGGATGTATGCAGAAACGTCGCAGACTGTTGATTCAAGCAGCACATTTAACCGAGTGCCTGTGAATTGATGTATTCCATGTCATTATATGAATTCCCAGAGAGTATCTAGGTATATACATCTCATTGTCATAAGTATACGAGAAGAAGAAGAAGGGGAAATAATTTTCTGTACAAATTACGTTTATGGTGTCAACACAACGCATAAGGCGAAGCAAGATCGCCCAAAACTGGTCCTCAAAGGCCGTAGAAAGCGACCCGGAGAGGCATATTTGTTTGTAATACATACACATGTATATATGTACGTGTAAGAAGCTGCTCACATATGTTGGTAATGGTATGTCTTGTGGAAACGTGCGTCCTCTTACTCTGGAATGTAAACTCAAAACAACCTCTCTGTGTCTCGCATTCGTCTTTATACTGGTGCATGTATATATGGACCGAATTGAACCGAGATTTTCAACATGTACATCGTCACCAACAGTTTCGAAGGATATTTTTCCTTCTGGCTCATTGTCAGTTATACGTTCTACGGTATTTTTAATACACCAAATACACTAGAATGAAATTATTTCTTTCAAATGTTGGATTTTGATGATAATTAGGCAGTACGTACACGAACGATTTTTGGAATCGAACGATCATTCTAATTCGGGTATCTTGAGGGAGAAGAATTTTTCTTTATTTCTGTCATTGCACTGCGAAATCACTGCCGAAAGCAAATAATGATTGTGTGCAGAGGTGTGGCACGTGCGTCAGCTGCACGGTTTTGCGAGCTTCTAAGAAACCGAGAAAACGACCCCAGCTGGGGTTCTTTTTAGATCCGTTGGGATCGAGGATCCGCAGCTGTTCTTAGCCACGTCTCTCTTTCTCTTATTTTTTCTCTTTCTCGCTTATATGTGTATGTATGTGTATTCAAGATGAGATGCTTCCATTTTCTAAAGAAGTTGAATACGAAATGTAAAATATCGAGGGATTTTTCCTTCCTAGTCACGTAAAGGAAACGAAATTCATACAGTAAAATAAAATTCCCTTTGCAGCTAGATCACCATCGCTTACTCACTCCACGACTTACCACGAACTCAATTATATGCAATGAGTTACCTAGAATCATTGAATAGTTACCTGCGCGAATTTACCATTTGGCAATTTGTCATTGGGCACACCGTAACGCGAATTGAATCATCATACAATATATTCTGACTCTGTCTTCTGCTCCGAACGATCAGGCCTTTCGAAAACACCATGATTCACGTGCGGCAATGATCTATGCATACGCAATGCTAAAAAAGTGGTATACGTACATTACTATGATCCTCGAGGGAGGTTGTAATATCGTCCAGACCCCAGATGATCGTCAGGGGAATAAGGCGGAACAGAATAGACGCAACGTGTGCATATTCATATAAAATTGCGCAACTTGTAGTTCTAAAGTGTACATGTAACCACAGTGTCATCTTGTGTATTCATTCATTCGCTTTTTTAACCATCCGCTCATTCTATAGCATTTATGGTTATGAAATGCCTTGGGCATGATTCATGCCCATAGCATCTGTTCGAACCAGAGGAATTCTTCTTCCAAAATTTTTTCTGGCTAGTTTTTTTTCTTTCTTTTAATTAATTTAGGTCTTCAATTAAGACATACATGTTGGCTGGATACCTTGGAATCTATGGCGGCATTCATCCAGCTCTTCAGTAGATTTGTGTCGCTCTAGTCAGATCAATAAACATATTTTAATCTGACGTAGAAAGGATCGCTTCACAATGACCTGTGGGTTACAGTTACGTGTGCTGTTCAACATTCGCCCAAACCGTATATATACGTTTTGCCAGAACTGTACGTATTAGTGAAACGTGACAAATAAATGAAATAAAAACTACCATCAACGAGCTTCCGGTTCATTTGTAATCGCGTATAGGTAGATATATATTCACTAATGATGGCCTTCGAAGTTCGTACGGTAAATTCCTTCATACCTACCAGCTGGTAACATCCGCGAGCTATCAAATACGATGACAATTCATAAATGCTGAGTAGGTACAAATGGTTCGAATTGAATGTATCTTATCTGAATACGTGACTATAAACACTGCTAACTCGAACATGTCCTTATTATTTGATTTTCGGATTAGATGGTGTGATATTCATCACTGGTCATTCATCGATAATCGATATCTACATTGTTTACAAACCCTTTTTCTAAATTTACACATATGTACGATAATTATTAGTGTAGGGTACACGTGCATGTACATCGATACAATTTATTTGCACATGGACGTTGTGATGCGGTGTGAAATTTCGATCGAAATTGACATCTGCCAATTATTCTTTGGAATTAAAAGCCTCTGTGAAATCGTCGACGAACCGAACGTAGGTAATTGCCCACTCAATACAATTATTATAGGACATATGGATCTGCAGATGAGAGTAACGAGTGTGCTTTGATATACTGCAGACGGTGCTACATCAGACTAATTGCACGACGTATTCTACCTCTTCTATATCTCGTTTATTTGGCATTTAGCGATGCGAACGTGTCGCGAAATGATCCTGCTGGCGCTAGTTTCAATTCGATGTTACGAATAAGAAGAACGAGAGGGGGAGGAGAACAAATTAGCAATTAGCACCTACTCCGATAGTCGTGATAATTATAGTCTCGGCGTATGGGGGAGCCGGAGGGGATTTTGTAAACGGGAAATTGTGGCTCAAGTTACGGAATACAGAAGAGTACAGTACCATACTGACGGTATAAATATAAATTGAACGTTTCTGCGATAGAGGGACTACAGCACGTGTGGAATTATTCAACGAATTGAACCGAAAAGGTTCTACTCAAAAGTGGCCTACGCTGTCTCATCGTTAGTTAAAATTCACCCTCCTCATGCTACCGAGTATTTCGACTCGACTTTTAGACAGTTTCTTAATCTTGGAGAAACGGTCCTTTGCATATTCGCCCCTGGCAGTTAAATTCATTCAATTATTCCTACGCTGGTTATATATTTACATTGAAGGTAAACGGTAGGCCTGCCACGTCTGCGGATCTCGATAATCCCATTTCGCACAGGGTTGTTTTGAGAAAATGAGCAGACGAATTGTTCATTTATACGAAACAAGTTTACAGAACAAAGGAAGAAAGTAGCGTGTGAGATTGGGGTGGCGAAATTTGTTGGAATAATTTCATTTTCGACGATTCTATTCGCTGTTCGAACGTTGGGTATTAATACTTGATTCCTGCAATGCTAGTCAGGAATTAAATAAATTCCAGTTGCCATTTGGTAAACGAGTATTAAATTACCCCGATCATTTGAAAAGGAGACAGACTGGTTTCTTCTCAGAAATGTCTACAAGCCCGTGTCGTTACCTTACTTGTTGGACTCCTCGGTTCGAACAACGACCTTCTTGCTACACCCCGTAGCTACTGGTTTATACCTGAAGCAATAAAACAAAGGGAAAACAGAATCGCCAACGATACACAACCTGCAGTACTGCAGTGTGGACTCAAATGTCCACATTTCTAGGTAACGCACAGAAGAAGGTCTACGAACTAGATTCCTGCTTTTGCTACTCTAATTGTAAAGGAAAAACCCAGGATGAAGAAGACCAAAGGAATAAAAGTTTCAAATGTACCTAAAACTTCTATACGCTCGAGTTGAACTTGAAAGTGACATTCGTGCCAAATTGTCGTTCATTTGACTCCGCTGATTTTGATACTGAACATCACAGTATACAGTCAAGGTATACGTATAAAGGTATCAAGTTTGCACCATTATCGGCTACCGGTTGCACAGCTATGTCACAACTCCAAGAAACCGATCATTCAGTTAGCTTTCAGTGCAGCTCGTGAAGGGATCGGAGTATAGTTGCAGTTCAGGTATCAGACTCAAGGATAATCCTGGCACGGTGTGTCGACCAGGTAGGTAGGTAGGTATGCTCGTTCGACTGCCTACCTGGCTATTTCCGAACCACACAACAGCCAGTGGTAGCCAATTAAACAAATGCCCGTAGTTTACGGTATCCATTCCAATATCTGAACGGTAAATTCGTCTTTATTGTCCAAAGAACACAATATCTAATTCATTTTTTTTTCTCAACGATTGATGAAAGTTTGATGCAGATTCATTGTAATCGATCTACCAACACGACAAATGCAATTCTATATCCCATGTAGAAAGTTACCAGTGTTACCTTACAACTGTATGTTTAACTAGCTTACGCTACTAGTTGGTATACTTGACACACGTTATGTGATAGGCATAGGGATAGGCATGTGGATAGTATAATGTAGTGAAACACACCGTACAATGAGATCCTCTATGGGTAGATCACCCATACTGTACCATATAGGTAGGCAGTACTACGTTCAGACTCATAATACACTATAGCAGATAGGGGACTACTATCCTTGTAACAAACATTATACTACCAGCGACACGGTGAAAGGATTAGGAGCCGAGTATATATCCGTGAACAGTGTTCACCTGTGGAGATGGACACTGCAGGTATCGATAGTTATTCGTAGTCAGGCGGTTGTACTACTACCTCTTTTGCAAACGTTAGACAAATAATTTATAAATTCTCCATCTCGATACAAGTCCACCTTGTCTGGTCAGTGTTTTTTTTTTTTTTTTTTTTTTTGCATATCTGATTTGTTGCTAAATCATTAACGACTCAGCAGATTCGAATTTTTTTTAATAGCGCCGAAGGGCTTGTTGGTTGTATTCCAAACCGTTTTCACGTGATAATAATCATATTTCGAAACGAGCTAGCGAAAGAAAACTGAATGATGGAAAAAAAAAAAAAAAATAGAAATGGAAATAAAAATCCTGACTTCTCACAAACGTATATATGTACATACAATGACGCATGAGCACACCAGGACACGGATGTATGTAAATATATACGTGTGTGCTTTTATCCTTGGTTTTGGTGGCGGTCGACGAACCCCACCTGGTCGTTTGACCTGGGTAACTCTTCGAGTCTTTTTGTATGACGAGAGAAAGAGAGAGAGAGAGAAAAAGAGAGGGGTTCTGAGGGTGAATATACGTAGGCAGAAAACTACTACCCACCGTTACAGAGAAGACAGTACCTTCTGCTTCCACCTGGTGCGGGTATAATACGTACAAGCATCCGGGTTGGATCTCCGAGGGTACTTGAAACTCAAAATATCCAGCGTGGTGATTCCTTGCTGTTCTATCTGTGGATATAAGATTTCGTTTTATCATAAAGAGTTCAGATATGGGTGTATGGTGTAGGTATCTGTTCACCTTTGCTCCTACCCATCAAAGGTAGCTCTTATACTAAAACCAGATGGTTCATTTGCAATGGTCTGCGTCATGTCAGACAGAAGAGGATTGCTCATCGGCCATATCAAGGCGGAGGAAACGATGCGTGCTTTTATTCACTTGACTTTTGATTTCACTGATGATTTCTTGCTTTTTAGTTAGTCGAATACTAACACTCGTGAATGGCATGTTATTGGGAGTGACTTCTTCGTTGGTTTTGAATACCTTGTACGGTATATACCCGCACGTGGAAACGAGTTCTGCGATAAAAGCCGGACCAAAGAAACTCGACGGCTTATCTTGCATTCGTATCACTTTCTTTTGAGGTGCTTAGGATTTCGTCTGAGGAATTTAAGCCGTTAGCTACTACGGGGATCATCGTCGGATCAGTATGCGTAGCGACGTTTTTCCGTCGGTCTTACCACAACCGGAAGTAGCGGCTTCGAAAGACTGGAAACTCTGATAGATAAGCCGTTTGAACTTGTGCGTTTCTATCAGCAGTATAATAATCCAGGCTTTTGAGTTTAGTTTAGGTACAAAATTTCCTAGACTTAACCTTCAACGCTGTTAACATCACACTAGACTCAACTAATCGATAATCTTTGGTCTATGTATGCTAGGTTCTCAAAAACCAGTTCACGATTTGTATATCAGAATAAATGGAAATGGCGAAGAATTTGAAATTCAAGTTTTCGTGGAACGGAAACGTTGACATTCATATTCCGTTACATAAACTACAAACACGAGGCTGAAAGGCCACGTGACGTTCGGCCGTGCCTGACCGATAGTCCGTTTGTCGTAGTATAATTCCTAAGCTGACGACAAAATCATTCGTCTATTTAAATCTTGAGGAGTTTTACAATTACTGGAGTCTAACCTTGTCACGTGAAAGGTAAAGCCTCCACGAATGCATCCGGACATTGTAGATACGCCTGCGTGTATGCATAGGATAGGTGCATTTGATACAAAGATGCAAGCATAGTAATAATCGCTGTACTGAAAATAACAACAACGATAACAGCCTCGTAACAATTTTGCATGGTAATCACATACTCACATTCATACGCCTACTCCTTCTTGATGTATACGCCTATATCGTATCCCCGCATACTATTATCGTTTGAGAAAGGAGCTGTCTTGACTTGGAGTCTCTCGAGACACGAACCATGGTGAGATTAATTTGTTCCATAAGCAATGCCGTGTATGTAGCTACGAATATAAATTCATATTGCATGCGTGAATGCACGTAAGCCCCATAACTCGCCGTTGTTGTTGTAGAATAACAAGGTATAAAGCTCATGATAATCGTATGTCATGGATCCCGAGTGTTCTGCTTCCTTCACAGTAGAGTAAAAGTTGAGGGAATTTGAGCTTTGAAGTTTGGGATCATCTCAATTTTTCGGATTATAAAACCAGCCATCATCAGTGTGCGAAATGTTCCGAATATCCTTATTTTCTCAATGTTCTAGAACCCAGGAAGTATAAAATCCAAAATAAAGTCCAAAAATATGGGCTAACTTGTATAAAGGGTTCGATTTTCCTGAACACTTCAATTCTCTCGACTCTATCATGCATGCAGAATCCAGTGATTTAGACTTGCGATGAAGTGAGATAGCTGAACTCTTTGACTCGTGATATATAAGTTAGCCCGAAGTGAGAGTAATGGTACCTACTATGTTACCTACAGTCCAGTGGTTGTTTGAGAGATATACGCTAGCTGTTAGGTGACATTCTCTAAACGACTGAGAAATGGCAGTTGTCGATTAGCACATTTATATACCGTCGTCGTGGAGTACCTACACGTACCGAAGCTGTATATTTTCAGCAGTCAAGGGTCTTGCAATGAGAATTCCATTCTGAATACCGGTTGCACATATTATCCTCGTGTAAAATTGTGCAATTAATCCTCGACAAACATGCTGTACTCGTACTATAATATATGCGATGTACTTCTTCACCACCACTGTTATACTGGACTCGCCAGAGGTATTTCATTACTTCGCGCAGTTTGTCATTATTTTCATGATCTCATGTCTGGTTCCGAGCATGGTTCTTTCCCTTCATCTGTGTAAGTGTGAAGATTGTGCGCATCTTTCGGTACACGTATTCGGTAAATATGCTTACTTATGACTTCTCATCATATGTTTGTAGAAAGGATCAATTCTTTCTTGCCTTTCGGAGTTGCTGAATCTACCAGCTTTCGAATCATACCCATGCTTCTTCCTTGAATTCCAGGGATTGAGGACTGTGCAATGATTCTTGATCACAAATATCGATAATCTGTCATCTAAAGTCTATCCAACTTCTGATTTTGCATCTCAACAATTTCCGATAGGAAATTATACTTACTAAATGACCAGAAGATTGAAGAATGGGTATCGTTGACTTGGGAAATGGTCCTTGCCTCAATATATCGATGGAATGGTAGCCAGGTTGTTATGCATAGAAGTAAAGATATTACATAGTCGTGCGGGTTCAATAGCCGATAAAACTAATGTATGTCGTCGTTAACTCTGCATGGTTTGACTGGTTGGTAGAAGGTGAGCGGTATTTTTTGTCGTCTTTACTCAGGTATAATATAAGAAGGTGAGCAGCTAAGCACGCAATTCATCAACGGAAACGGCTCATGATGCAGGTACAAAATTACGCCGTATTATAGGATGGAAAAAGTCACGTAGCCTAGTAAATTGCAAAGAGCGTCTAGGAACGTGAACGAGATGTTCGTAATAAAACACAAGGTAAGTGTCGCCGCCGACGACCGTCCATGCAAAGAGCCAGACATACCTACTCGTACTCTTGAGTGCTGTTAGCAAGTCAAAAACTCCCGGGATACAGTCGTTTGCAAAAACTCGGTTTTTCTAGGCTAGGATGTGTACGGGTTGGATTAACGTAGGTGCAGAATAATCAGTGCCCTCCAAATTTAACCCTTCGTAGTCATACTTCTGTAGAATCACGTGGTAGTCACACTGCGTCAAATTGACCTGACTGATTTTCAATTGGCGGCCTTACAAAAAGTATCCGTCCGATTTTTTTCAAAAAATTACTGACCATAGTTCGAACATTGTGAAATACGTAGGTAACAAAAGTCAATTTGACACAAATTCAATGTCAATGTATTCCAAAATATTCGCGAAGATTGTGAATGTGCAAAAATGTACTTTTTCAGTAAAATATTAATTAATTTTTCATTTTTCAATTTTTTCTAACAAAATTTCAGGGTAATACTCACAAGATTTGGTACTTTGATAAAAAAAAAAAAAATAGCTCGATAGTGAAAGTTCCATAAAAGAGATCTATTTTGACATTGATTTGGAGTTGAAACAAAACGTATTTCGCATTGTACACGGTAGGCAAAACCCCATTTGAAGCCATCCCCATACAGATTCAACTCCAAAGTTGGAAGGTGGATCAGTTTGACCCACAGTGACTACGTAGGGTTCAAGAAAACTTTATTGTCGGAATTTCTAAATACGTAGGAAAAATGTAGATAACAAGCAACGACCGCCAAAAAAATTGGAAAGTGTTATGGAAACTTGCAGCCACCATTCACGGTATTCTTTTTACTCTGTCGATAACGGAAAGTCAATGGGCAAGTTCAGTTCCGCTGAAAGTGACAGGGATTTGAAATTTCTTTCATTCTAATCTATAATTTTCACGTCGGAATTGAGAAAAGGAGACTGGTGTTAGTATTTCAAGAGGGAAGAAACTACTTTTTGTTAGTTAGACGCTTCTCTCCATATTGGTTAGTAAGTCAATGACTCATAACGCTCGAGATTACTCTGCACCTCTAGAGTATCTTCATCGATTTCTTCTCACGTTTTATTCAATTCCTCTTCTATCCTGCCACGAAAAAAGCTCTATTTTTTTCGATTGAATCATTTAGGCCCCTTGCAAAACTTTGAATGATCAAGAATTCAATGATCCCGCGATGATGCCTCATAGGTTAAGGACTGCATTCAAGTTTTCACTTAGAGTTCAAAAAACCGCGTATCCTGTGCAGGTTCAAATGATCGTTCAATGAAGTTGCATGTCTTTCTGTCTATATTAAAAAGAAAATACGTCAAAAATCTCATCGTTCATAAAATTTTACTATTTTATGCATATGTATATCCATGACCCAGCCCACAACCGAATCGTCCGATTTTGAACTATATCTACGTCCATAAAAGTAGTCAATAAATCCATAGGCTGAACGAGGGTCAATTAGTATTTTGAGCATAAATTTTCATTGCTCATTGAACTGCTGGTCTCAATCCAGTGTGTTATTTGGTCGAGAATCTAATTGCTCTGCGGGTTCCGACGTCAGCGCCATTCTATGAATGGTGAAGCTCAATCCCCCACGCATGTGTATCATATTTATTTTTAACCATACATAATATCTATAAGACCGATTTGATTCTATCCACAGACACGAGCATCTCGTCTATCTTCAAATTTAACTCAAGTTCAATATCACAAGCCAGCTCGGTAATTTGAAATCTAATTTCGTAGCATGTCTTGAACCCCTTTGCCTGCTAGTCATGGGAACTCGAAAGGACAATCCCATATCTCTAATCCTAGGTTATACAGTGGAGAGCCAAGAGTAGAACGACCCTTAATTAGAATCCATATCTCGTGGATTCAAGTTAGATTTTTCTATACGAGAAGAGGGTCACGTGCGGGATTGAGATGCAGTTTTGCCGGGTGGTAAGCCTATTAAATACTCGGTAAACACGCTAATCCGATCACATCGAGTGTCCGCACGACTGGCGATTACGCCACGTTTTCACCATTACCGAATCCTGCAGGACGATTGCTGGCCATACAGGGGAGGATTATTTTTTATGCTTGTTTATTTAGGCGGTATGAAAGTGCAGATATCATCTACCGCTTCATTTCCTTCTTATTTATTCTACTTTTTTATTTATTTTTTTTTTCACAATGGAGGGCGGAACATTCGCCATTATACTTGTTGTCTTAGGTCAGAAAGATGTGATATATAGTGTCGATTGGGCCCTAATTCCTTTCAATTTAACTATTTAAGTTTTTTTGTGCAATTTTTTTTCATTGATATTTCGATACTTCATCCTCGAGGACATATTATATGTAGAGGATCCTCCTGAAAAAACACTCGACATCGTATACAGAACTCATATATGCGATCGGTTTTATTATCTTTGGTGGAATTTTTATTCATCGGTTATATCGCCCCTACTGCCAAATGGTTTTAAATATGAAAAAAACCACCCCCTCTATATACGGGAATTGGTTCCCATGTCATATTCACACGTGAGGGTGAAGTTGCGGGGTGATATGCTCGGATGAATGTGGCGATATATCAGCCGGTACGTACGCCTGGCCTAGTGTATTATAAATTGTGTATTTGAGGCGCGAGGGTGGCGCTTATACTTACGATAAGATGAACACTCGGAATGGGGTTAAACAAACCAGGGGTAACTCAAGTTTTCGGGGTTAGAATCAGTCCACCCTATATATGAACAGAAAATCATTACATTTCTTCAAGAAATTCAAATTCAATTATACCTATAGCCAAATACACAACAAGATGTATAAAAGTGACAGGAATTGAGACAAAAACTTGACAAAAACAGAGAGAAAGAAATTGACAAAAAAGTGTAAATGACAAAATCAAAAATATTCAGAAAAGTACTAAGGTATATAATTCTACCAATTACTGACCCGTTAAGACCCAATTATTGACCCTTATGTTTTCCTGAATTTCAAATCGGTGATAAGAATTCTCAATGTTTCCGTTGCACTAATCAGTTGCTAGAGACTCGGAGAATAGAAATTGATTTTTTTTATCATATCAAAACTCACGGATAAGAAGAAATAATCGAATACGGTCAATAACTGCGACAGGGTCAATAACTCGTACACTTACCCAACGTTTGAACAGTTGAAGTGCACAAAAAAAAAAAGAAAAAATATGCCATTCACAGAAACTGCCAAATTTTTATCCGCATACCTTTTCTTTTTTTCGACCCTCTCATGTAAGTACAATAAATAAATGGTTTTCCATTTTCCATAAAATTATTATACGAGCTGTTATCTGACGGTGAGTTTAATACAAGCCCTAACGATATCAGTGAATCTAATGGAAGTTGGCTTTTATTGTGAGAATGAGTTCCGGTGATGAAATGTGTACGTATACCGATGTAAAACGGGATGTAATATCGGACAATGGTTTTGTTATACGTAGGTATAGGTCTATTTGTCTCATGATAGGACTAGTATGAATCTTCGGATATTGAGCAACTCGTTTTTGTGCTGTAAAACCGAACGCGGTTTGTTAGGTATGCACAAACTATTGTGATGGCGGAATGTTTCACTATAGTATCCTGGGTATTCGTTCAATAATGAGGACAATAATCATTCAGTTGCTGAAAGTAATTAATTTCTTACTGACCCGACCCCTCGTTCGCGTCTGTTTTATTGTTGGAACGAACTTTTACCGGATGTAGGTATGTGTACCTACGATTTCGTATGAACAATACTTCGATTGAACGAGCTGAAACAATCCATCCACCTTAATGACCTGGCCTTTGATGTGAATTGTTCGTTTTTCTATCAAACAAACTATTTATCAATGCTACTTCGTTATCTGCAGAATTACTATCGTCACGTTTGATCGTAAGCTGCGATCATCGTTATCAGGTTCTCGGATCTTATTCCGCAAAGATTCTTCAAAACCTGTAATCGCGATCTGACCAAACGCGAACCTACCATAATTATCACGTATTTACTGCTCTTCCCATCTCTCCGATTGACGTGGATTTTCAAACGGAAATAGCAACTCCGCGTAGTTTGGCAAAAATTTTGACTAATTTTTACGTAAGGAGATCCGTAGGATCAAAGAATTACAGGTTCAATGAAAAGTCCGTAACGAACTCACAACGCTTTGATCCAACTGCGGATCAGACGCAACTGTCAAAGACTTCTGATTTTTTCACCGGAAATGTTAAGTTTTTCTGCTGGAGAAATTTGTACCAAGTTGCAACGTCAAATTACTCGACGAACGAGTGAATTGTGATATTCGAACAAATCTCCTCTGTATATGATGAACGATGAAAGATATGAAACAAAAAAAATGATCCGACGAAAAGATTCAGATGAATAAATTCGCCACTTGGTTCTTTCTCTCGTATTTCTTATCTAGTTTTGCTAGAAAACACTTGAATCGAGTTTTCTGGAGCGATTTGAACTTGCGTTTTTTTTTTTCTTTTATACTTGGAATCATATTGTCTCACGTCATCTTTCCCAGAGTGGTTCAGACTCTCGGAATCGATGCCACCCTAATATCCGTTCTCAAGGATCCTTCGGGCAACTCGGAACAACCTTTGGATATGACTTTGGCTTAGGCATGGGGCACTATAGGGCTTGGGACTCGATTCACAAGTTTCACAAAGGGGAGAAAGAGCGAGCAAGCTAGCGACGAGGGTTTTATATAAAAGAAACCTTGGGAACCAAATTCAAGATTTCACTACTAGCTATAGGTACCTACCACCACACTTGGCCGTAAATAATTATGCAGTTCGTTTAATATTTCTCCTTTATACCTACAGGTATAATACTGAGTTTCTCACAGAAGCTATTTAGATCTAATTCTAACTGATTTCCAACCGCGGGTGTAAATTGATAAAGTATTATGCCAATGATACCTTATCTGCTTTTTGATAACGGTGCAGAATTTTGTGAATAGCGTTATCTCTTCTCTTGTTACATCAAATAGCAATCTGGTGCGTTCATTGAATTATCATTGGCTCTGAATTGGTGGAAATTTCAGATTCGACTCGGTACTAAGTCGATAAACTTCAGTTGCATCCGGTTAATTCCCCAGACATTTGAAATCTCTCGGTATAAAATCGGGAAAATGATTATTCAGTGAAGTTTCTCGGAGCTCGGGTGTTGAAAGTGTTGGCATTGTAGAATTTGAAATTCAGATTAAATTCGGAGAGCATATACTATATAGTATACGTATACTATATCGGTGTGGACAAGGAATGAATTTTCAAGTTTCATTATCGCTTCAGGTTTTCTTCGGCATGGAAATTAGCCTCAGGTACTCAATGAGACCCGCAGTCCACTCCTTTATCTGACCCAAATTCTTAACCCTATTTTTGGAACGAGTCGTGGCTCAGACCTTATCGCTACAGAGGTTTCTGAAATTACGCAATAATCATTTGTCCATATAGTTACACGTCTATGTATATGGTTAGTTATACGTGTATTTACGTTCTCGTTCACACTTGTTGACCTTAATCACGGCGTATTAAAAATAACTTAATGTCCTTGGAAGCGAATGAGAACCTATACCCCGAGCTCGAAAAATTGAAATCGAAACGCAAATGTACCTCGGATATACATATTTTCACCAATTTCTGGTATACGTTCATATAGCATTTTGATAGCAGGTACTGATGAAGAAATTTTTCTCTCGAACACGTCGTCTTCGGATTCCGAAAATTATAGTAAGAGTCATACGAATTCTATCCGAAAGTGTAATCGGAGTGATTCTCACACCTGATTACTCAGCTTCGAAATACTTGTGCGGTTGCTAGTTGCTTTTAATCAATAACTTTCTACTTCCATTATACAAGTACACTCGTCATCGTTACTCTCTTCTGGTTACCGGAGGTCTGAATGAATCATTCCATTGTCCATGGGCTAAGAATATCTTGTCAATTTGTTCTCGTTGGTTTATTTAGCTTCTTAATTAATATTGCTCATTACTCTGATCATTTTTCGGAGACGGGATAATCAGGTCTTTTCAATAAAAAAAAACTAAATTTTTGCTTTTGAAAGCTTTTGAAAGCTATTGAGCTGATGAATAATTTTCTCTATCTTTTAAAGAGTTTGACAGTTACAAATCATCAGAAATCTCGAACAAAATAAATGATTAGAATTGGTTGTTTGAGCGAAAAGATATAACATCGAAATGTGGAAATCTTAGTTTATCTTGTAGTAAAATAACTTAGGAACGCAAATTTCTTGCACTATGAAATTTCATGTTCAGTTTGTTGCAAGAAAGTTGGAGTCTAGTGGCTGAGTATGAAATTCTACTTCTATACTAGACACATTCATCATTTTGTTTACAACTGGTTGCCAGAAATTTGGCTAAAATAGATTTATCGATACATCGGAGAGAACGGGTGTGATAAAATTTGGATCTTAGAAACATGTACAAACCCATTTGTCCTAATTTCCAGTTCTTTATACTGTCATAAATTTTGCGGATGCTACTATTTTTTCAGCTTTGTCGATTCTTGTGTACTTTTCAAAGTACTTTTCGAGAGTCTGCTGACAAATGAATTTTTATTCTCATAAATGAAAGCAGCTCACTTCGATAACCCGATTCTTCATAAATATAATACCGTCTAATCATCATCCTCAAAGCATCTTTGGAGGTAGTAGCTTGGCTAGCGGGGCTAGTAGAGACTCCCAGTTCTTTGTGGCCGGTTAGCTCCTGGGGTGGCACTTAGGGCTCAATTCACAAGCAGTCGTTGCCTAGGGGAGGCCAAGGGTTTGATATAAAGGAAACCTTGGGAACCAAATTCAAGATTTCATCACAGGCTGCTGCAAACCTTGAACAAATGTCGTCGGGGAATTGGAGTTACCTGCTGTACCTATACTTTCTCATGATGAACATTAATTTTTAGGGTCGAACTACCCTTGGGGTCGACGTCGTTCTTTCAATCCATTGTCGACCGATACTGTTTGCTTTTATTATGCCAACTTCGGTTATTATTATATGTATATTTTTACTCAGTTTTAGAAATTTCTCACAATCTAATTCTCATGTTTCGAAAATGTCATATTGAGCTGCAATTGAGAACCGTTCGTTATTGATCGTTAATGGCTGATCCCCACTCGAGACTAATCTTCGCAGATGTAATTTAAAAACTTTGTATCACATGTGCTTTACGGCAAGCTGTTTCTCGCCGGCTTGTTGGCCAATGTTCATTCGCCACTTAAACTCATTTAAACTTTATGCCATTATAAAATCTGGCTCGAGTTAACGTACATGGTTAGCTAACTAAGCAACTCGCAGGGTAGCTACCTAATACAAAACCAGTGCTTTAGGCCACGCCACGCGACTCTATATCCCGTACAAAGTGCCAGACATTTTTTTAAACCGACAATTGGCGATCGCGTGTCCCATATGCTAATCGTATACGTCATCGACACGCGGTTATCTCGTGTGAAAACCTCGAGGAAAAGGGTGCCGGCCATAAGTGTTCATGTATGAACCCTGGATCATAGTCGCTTGAATAATTTCACAGTGTCTGCCGAGGGAGAGATAAAGGGCTGATCTTCAACCTCTGTGTTCTAGAAAATTAAGGATTTTATATGCGCGCTTTTAAAATACGAGTTTCACCTGATAGGGTAAGAAATAATTAAAGATCTGCATCTCGGGGGATTTTTTTTTCTCCGTTTTATCGAATTTTAGGAATTTCATAGCGAAACCAACGTCAATATAGCTGCACAGGTTTCATTCCTTTTTTGGCCCAAATTCTCTGGGCAAAATCGTCCGGATTTTTAGAGCGATATAGTTTATGTGTGGTATAGGTATATAAAATTAGCACTGTGATTGGCGTGTGGCCAAATAGCGGTGCAGGTAAGTGATCGAAACTCGAAAGACTCTTATTCTGTGGCAGTTGTGTGATAGGCTAAAGAATAGGATACTATTATCATCGGGGAAAACTTTCCTTTAATTGCAGTAGCTTCTGAATCACTCTCACTAAATAAAAATCAAATGAAATAGAATTGAGAAAAAAAAAAGAGAAGACGCGTTGTCTGCTGCAGGCAGACAAATAGAACGAAAATATTCGTGACGTAACGATCATCAGTTCAAAATATACACGGTGGTAAAAATCTTGACTTGAAATTAATCTGAAATTCATAGAAGAAATGACGTGGGGCTCATTTCAGGGAATGTAATATTGTTCTAACGTTGATTCTCAAAAACTGTGCGGATATTATGGGATGAAAGATTTGACGAATTTTTTAAATTTTGTTTTCAGAAGCGCGAGAGATCGCCGGGGAAAAGAATGGACCGATTGAGAAGGAGCTTCCGGGACAGTTTCCGGCGACGAAAGGATCCGCATATACCTGAATCTAGCAAACCGCATCAGTGGCAGGCAGACGAAAGTGCAGTCCGTTCGGCCACCTGCGTATTTCATGTAAAGGTGAGTTTAGACTTCACATTTTTATGGAAAATATTTCAGTTTATTTATTTTTTCATCCCTCTTTTGTTTTTCTCATTTTCATTGCACCCTTCAGTATCTACTCGAACTCATACTTCCTGTCACGTGCGCGAGAGGCACTTTCCTTCATTCTTTCGCACTTTGCAACGCGAGTGCCTACCCACTCGTTGCTCTAACCCTTTTTGCTCAAAGGAGTTTCTGATCCGAGGAGCTTTTTTTATTCTTTCTTGTATATCGGTAGTCGCGGCAATTCGGATCTCTTTGATTTTTATGCCCCTTTGTTTATTTTATATGGTGGTAATTCTATAGAGAGTAGAGAATGCAAGATCATAAGCTTAAAACGCCGTTTGTTCGAAAATGAAGATCGATGTGATAGGTTTTTTTTAGCTTGGGATTCATATGCCATTTGCAAAACTTGATAGATCACCAACTATAAACGTCTCGGGAGTTGTTTTCTTTGCTGTTCGTTATGTTCTTCTGGCGTCGGAGCGTCTGATTCTTTCTTTTTATACGAATGATGAAAAATCGTGGATTTTTTCTTCTCTGTACCATTCGAGACAATTAATACCGACGTCGTTACGTCTCGACTGTAAGTCTGAAGAATACTGAGATCTCCGCCTTCTTGGCAGGTCTTCAAATGACAGATATCGCAATCTGTTCGCCATCGCGGACTTACAATTCTTTTAGAAGCCATGTCTGACGAATGACAAGTACTGAATAACGAGCAATCAACTATTCTACGCAAATACGCGATACTGGAAATAATTTTATAGTTCATTCGAATTCGCACATTTGTCGACGCGGAGAAACCTTCTTTTTAAAGTTTGCTGAATAAATTTATCGGAATACCCTATAGAAAACTTGGGATTAGGTTCTGTTCGTTCGCCGTTTTCTGCCCAAAGTTTCGCATTTTCGAAAACATGTTGGAACCTCCTTCTTAATTACCAAGACTTTTCTCTCTCTGCTGCTAGTGCGGATATATGTATATGGTACCTTGAACTAAAAATTTTCTTTTATTTTTACAGTATCTAGGATGTGTGGAAGTTTTCGAGTCCAGAGGGATGCAGGTCTGCGAAGAGGCGCTCAAGGTACTCAGGGTAAGTGCCTTCCAATTTGACGAATAAGCACGCGATTAGTGCCTCACCCGATTGGCGCGAGATTGAAGTTCGGAATTCAAAAGTTTCGAACGGTGAAAATTCCGAATTTCTTTCAGACGCGATTCCGAGTTTCTAGAAACGTTAGAGTTCAGAACTTGCAAATTCCCTAAAGTCGAAAGGCAGACAGCAGATCTGAAAGTTAAGAACTGAAAAAGTCCAGAAATCCTCAAATTTAAGAAAATCTCATGACAAAGCTTTATCAAATAAACGAAATTAAATAAGCAAATTCCGAGATTCGGAATTTTGGCCTTTCGGATCTTTAGCTTTTGGAATTTTTAACCTTTCGTGTTTTTCGATTCGAAATTTTTCAAGTTGGCTACGTAGAGTTCCGGGGAAATAATCTTTCTTGAAGACTCTGAGTCGGTTGTATAAAAAATTCGGAATTTTCACCTTTTGCAGCTTTTGAAGTTCGGAATTTCAATCCCACTCCACCCGATTCGCGAAATAGTTTCGAGTCTATGAAAATCCTTTTTGGAACAAAACACCTATCTCTGAAAATCCTGTCGAACATAGGAGTTGGATGAAATTCGAGCTTGGCTTTTGGTCCACCCGTCAAAGGCAGAATACAATATACATATACGCTGAATTTGAACTCGTCGTAAAACAACGGAATTAATTTCGCCAACTAATTAGTAACTCGAGCGAAACTTTCATCCCATGTACAACGCCGAATGTTTAATCGAATTGTTTCTACGGTTTAACACAGGGTTCGCTGGCACCCAGGTATGATTACGAGTCCACCAAAAACCGAGGAAAATTTTTATCGAGGAAACAACTCCCACATAACTTCGTTTGGCTTCATTACAATTTCCACAGGACTTCCTTTATTATTGGTTCTGTTGCCTCGCTCGCGATTTTATTTTCGGATGATTTGCCTCAACAATTCCCTCAGTCGAGGGATCGGAATTAAAAAAATTTCGGATATCTTCAATTTGCGAATGATAATTCAAAATTCGTACCATTCAAACCTCAAGTTTCGTTCTTTTTGGTTGAGATACTTATTCAGTCGTTGAGGGATTTTCTTTCAATCAAAACTTGGCCAATTTTATCCCCATTTTATACAAGAAGGTATATCAAATATTTTCTCAACAGAATTCAAGAAGAAGACCAGTTCGGGCTGTGCTACATGTTTCTGGTGACGGGTTGCGAGTCGTCGAAGACGAAACAAAGGGATTGATCGTCGATCAGACTATCGAAAAAGTTTCTTTCTGCGCACCAGACCGTAATCATGATAAAGGTTTTAGCTACATTTGTCGGGATGGTACGACCAGGCGGTGGATGTGCCATGGATTCTTAGCACTTAAGGAATCGGTAAGACTGATACTCGTCATTCAAAAGCACGAGGAAACTTTATCTCATCATGTCTAATCCTAATTACGACGACTATGATTTTTTTCCAAATATTTATAAAAATATACCCAAGTCTATCGTGAAAATTTCTACTACTTACAAAATAACGACGAATTATTAGGTAAATTCGAAATTATTTTAGTTGTTGTCACGAAGTTATAGTTTTTCGGTTCTTTTTTCTTCCCCACAAATGTTTAGTTTATCATAAAACTCTGTTGATTCTTTGTCAAAAAAAAAAAAATGAACTGCAAAAAACGGCAACTTGCTACGTATTATGATTTGTTGGTATTCAGATCTAGAAATTATTTGATGAAATCAGGATTCCAAGAAATTTCAATTTGCTCAATAAATTTCCATAAAAAATTATGAAAATACATGGAAAATCGCGTCCGATTCAATAGTTGTTCGTTGTCCTTTTCTTCTATAAAAACCACGTAATTATATGGGCAAATCTATAAATTTGAACGTGAAACTATAAAAATTCCAAATTTCCTCCAAAATTTGTCGAAATTTTGTGTGTAGCGGACCGTTTCTACGAAAGTATACTGGTAATTAAAATTTGAGTTCACTATAGAGAGGATTTGTGTCCAGTAACCATCAGTACATGTGAACGTGAACACAACGATAAATTATACAGAGGCAAAGTCTTCTGATTCTGATACTTGATTGGATAAAGTCTTGATCAGAGGGTTGATATATAGTATAATGATCAACATGAAATTTTAGGGTGAAAGGCTGAGCCATGCTGTGGGATGCGCCTTCGCCGCATGTCTGGAGCGAAAACAACGTAGGGATAAAGAATGTGGTGTTACCATGACGTTTGATCCGAAAAATTCAACTTTCACAAGAAGTGGTAGCTTCAGACAACCCAGTTTGACCGAACGGTTGCAAGACTCGCACGAACGTGCTGTTGGTCAGTATATTATCATCAATCTTTCATACTTTTTATCAAGTTCAAGTTCGTGACGTTAATTCAGCATAAGTTTTGAAAAAAATTCACCATTTCATGACTCAAATGTTGTTAGATTTGCAAAATTGACTAGGTCTGTGTGTTTTACTCACGTTGGCAAATAATGCACTGTATTTGGGTGTTTTTGAACCATTCAAGTCACGAAATAAAAAATTTTTTCCCCATTTTTTTGTTGCCTTAACGTTACGAACTTCAAGCTCATGACTTTTGCAAATTTTCACTAATTCCTCATATCGTATTTTCATCTGAAAATTTTCACGGTTCCAAATTTATCATTCTGATCCTGCATCTCATGCCATTTTTGTGCTTCCCTGAAATGAAAGCCTTGATTGAAGATTGAACTCGAACAAGAAACGTATAAAAAAAAGCGCCAGTAACTGGTCAGCCATAAAATATACACACTTATCATGAAGTTGAAGTTCGTAAAGTTAGCGCAACCAAATGTTCAGAAAAAATTCCCATTTCATGACTTGAACGGTTCAAATACAGTTTCTAATTTTCCCAAGTGAGTGAAACACATCTATCTCCTCTATTTGGCATCTCTAAAAACATTTGAGTCATGAGATACTGAATTTTTTCCAAAAACTCCAACTTCATCGCTTGTCTAGTAACTGATACCGATTCTATCCATTTTAACAATATGCTGGGTACCGTTTTTGGGATTTCCAATGGGTACTTTCACCTTTAATTGAGATGTGAAGTTGTTTGTTCATTCGTTTCAGATGTTCCTCCAGTGAAGCAGGTGTTCAATCCATTTGCGATTGAAAGACCGCACGCGACACCGTCGATGCTTGAAAGGCAGGGTTCGTTTAGGGGATTTACACAGCTGAATCAAGCCTCGCCGTTCAAACGACAACTTAGTCTTCGAGTAAATGATCTTCCAAGTAATTTAGAACGTACCCGAAGTCACAGCCTCGAACCAACGGATCTAGCCAGAATGCCACCCACTTTGCCACACAATATACCACTCAAACCTCCAGGTAAATATTTTCCTACAAGTCTTTATCGTTCTTTATCCATATAGATTTTTATGTGGGCCAATACATCCAAAATCACTCAGCTTGTCACTCTGATCAATTATTGAACATTTACTTCATCGTTTCTTACTTGGCAAATATCATCGTAAATACTATAAAAAGTTTGATAAGGATATCATTTTTCGTTTACATTGAAACCATCGAAAGTTATCTGAAGAAAAACCAAAAAATAGAGAAAACTGAAATCTGACACCCATTTCGATCTCAGAAATTAAGAGTTGTATCAATTCTTTCCTCAATTCAAAATATCATGTTTTTAGGATAACTTGAGTAATTATTGTTGATTATTATTTGATGAACATGATGCTAGTAATTATTAGGATTAAAAGAAAAACGTTAGTCACGGAATTGTTGAACATTATTGCTGGTTGTTCAGGTGAGAATTATCCTCTAGCAAATTTTTTAGAAGTTCAAAGTGCTCAGAGTGATTTGGCATGGAGCGTCTTATACAAGAATTATTTTCTTTCATTCTATGAAATGAGGAATCAAATGACTGAGAATTCAAAGAAACTGAAATACATGGAAAAAAATTTCAGTGATTTCTTGTAATGCAAGATTTTTGTTTGTTTGTACAAAAGTTGAACTAAAGAAAAAAATGCAATAAACTATCGTCTTGATTTTATGCACCAGCTGAATATGAAGGATATGACGAAGGTTAATATATAATACTGCATTGTGCATATTGCCTGTTAATTCAGTGTCGTAAATTTCTGTTGTTATCGTTACCGTATCTATATACGTAATATGTACCCAATACGATTCGATTGAACCACACGTAGTTGAAGATATATCAAGTTTCTTGATAGTAGGTCATCTGTGTTGATCGACGATCCTCCAACTAGAATATATCACAAGAATTATCAATCTTTTCCAAAATCCAACAAATATTACCTTCAGCCTTCCCGCCGTAGGTATAATTCCGTGTATATTGTCCACAGGTCAGTCCACAGTACAGTAGAAAGTTATATTATTATCGTTATAGAACTGAATTTCCATCCCATATCATAATTTAACAATGAGCAATGTATCACAGGACTTTGAATCGGTAATTGTTACCATCTTCGATACAATATTCGATTTAAACCCTTGCAGTGAGTCCTATTCCGGAAATTTCACCCGGAGGTCAAGACAGTGTTTCGGCAATGTGCCAACAACTGTCTCAAGGACTCTCTCTCCTTTCGAGTAGCGACGACTACGGACCAACGGAACTCCCCTCAAGAATTACTTCCAATTCTGTCGCTAAGCAGCTATTCAACACGATTACACCTCCGGGTAAGAAAAGAGAGAAGAAAATCCTACAATATTGCATCAGTTATATTATTTTCCAAGCAAATTCTCTAAGATCTATTTTACATTTGGTTCCTTTACTTGCAGTTAGCAGCAACAATTCTTTGGACGATACAAAGATAAATAACAATCTGAACAACAACAACATTAATCACGTTGGACCGAGTTGGCAAGATGGACCAATCCTTACCAATTCAAGATTAACTCCAATTCTTAATCGGAGTTGTAATCTTAGCCCTGTACTTCCGCGGACTTCGATTACTCCCTCTATAATGAGCACCCCGGCACCTGCGAGTACTCTTGGAGTATTTGGCACACCTCCGAACCCAAGTCCTGCATTTAGTTCTGCCTCCACTTCGTCTGTCGGCGGTAACACTACTCCAGCATTGAACAGATCTCCGATACAAGTCAATGCCGTTACACCGATGAATCGATCGCCAAACTCTAGTATCCCTTCTACTTCCCCCATTCCTACAAGTATCAGTCAGATGAACAGTATCGGTCATGGTCAACCGATTAATCAGGTAACAGTCTTTACGGTACTCACGAAATCAAATTTATTCACTCGATGATTCATTCATTCAGTTACGCTATTCAAAATTTTGTTTATGAATAGCAATTCACCTATACTTTACTCATATTAAGATTCAACTATTCGTATGTGATTGAGAATACAAATACATAGTTTCGAATGTTGAGAAACATTATGAAATTTCATGGTACGGACTGAAAAGTTGTTAGATTCTCATTTGAATTGCAAGACCATTCTGAATGTTTGCGTCACAATAAATTGAATCTTGGAATAGATTCTTTCCAATTTCATACATCACGCTGTAACCCCCTTTTGAAACCTCACGGTCATTTGGATTCCAAACGCACAATCCGTTTCTGAAACGAGATTGCAGTAGTAGTTATTCAAATTTCATTATTTTTCCCTTCCACTTTGATAACAAAATACGAATTCTCAATTCTGTTACGTTGATCTCAATTTAATCACCAGATCTTGTTGATTTAATAAATTTTCGTACCTTCGGTCATCTTAATAGTTTAAATGATAAGAAAGAAAGTATAGAAACTTTGAATTCTACCATCTCAAACACATAATTTGTTGTCAGATTTATCGAGCATCTCTTTGTTACAAAATAATCATTAACGCGCCTCTCAAAGTGACGAACCGAATCAATGAAGACGTTGAACTTATCATCCCAAAAATTATGGATTACGTAATTAACAAATCTCCTTTCAATATTTGCAGGTACAGCCGGTAGCCACAGCCGCGAATTTACCAAAGCCAGAACAATGGCTAGGAAGCGTGACTGGTGCTGTAACACCGGTACCAACTAGTCCACGAAGAGCACCTGCGCTTCACTTGCGTGCACATTCTCTAGGTTCTGCTGCTGGCGGTCAGACTTTTGCTTCACGCGGTGGTCCTTCGGATCCGTTCGATGCCGAATGGGCTGAAATAGCGGCAAGAAACCTTCAGCAATCTACTACTAATCCATTCATTATGTCAAACGCTACACAAGCCTTTCAGGTACAATTGTAGCGCCAGGAGTTTGCCAACAGCATCGCTAAATATTATCAGACCAATACGTAGTGACGGCTTCTCGTGCGCTCGCACTCTGAGCGATTGCGCAATAGAAAGTATTACACATAAAAATTCTATCGTTATTGATGGTATGAGAATTATTCAATAACTATATTGTTGAATTATAAAGTATCCGGAACTTGAAAAGTGAAATTAAAACGACTAATTGACTGATTGTGAGGTAAAGTCCGACGGTACGCGACTGCACATGTTGTGGTAATTGAAATTGTTATCATGGATAATGCAATACAGAAATGTACTCGTACATCGATGTAATACGATGATATAGAAATTTCATGTTAGGGTACAAATATGTGGAGTAGATGTATACTATATTTGAAAAGTAGACTACAAAGAACTTTGTGCTAATTGTTAGAAGTTTGACTATCTTATTCATTGGTCAATTACTTTTATTATCATTGCGAATCAGGTAAAAGTTATGGATCTCGAATGGAAACTTCTTCGCATATCGCTTGATCTAAACACTGCAGCAGATTCCGCAGGATTCTTTTATTCCGCAGTTATCAAAAAGCTTCTTATAAAGTATCGACAAATTTATAATTTCACATACTTTACCTTATAGATCTGTGCTTATTATATTTCAATCATTTATCATTATACTTGATTGTAATATACGAATTGCAATGAAAGATTTCAGTTAATTTCGAGGTGAAATCTTTCTAATTTGTAATCGTTGACGTAGGATCTCAAAAGGAGCTAAAATTTCAGAACATATATCTCTTTTCAATGCCACATAATGAGTACGACATAATATGTATACCGATTCCACCTCAAGTATTATAATATATATAATCGGAAAATATGGTGTAAAGTATTCATTCAAATAGAAATACAATAATGGCAATTGTCTAACATTTGAGAATATATATACAACAATATAATTTAACACATCGCAGATAACGAAGCGCCGCAGAACAGTTCGACAAGTTTTTATAGAACGATGAATGGGGAAGTAACGAGCATACATGATTATAGAAGTGGGATAATAAAACTGCAATATAGTATGATACATAATTATAGTTATGAATGTTCGAGTAGATAAATTGTTATGTTGACGAGCGGTCAGATTTGAAACATTGAAAAAAAGTTTTAACATACCTGCAATGGTTTAATTGTTATTAGTATTAGAAAAAAGGAAGAAAAAAGAAAGGAGTAATAAATAAACGTTGCCGAGAATGAAATCTTAATAAATAGGTATATACTTGATCAAGATGCACCGTAGTAAATATATAGTAATCTCCTATATGATAACATCGTTAGATGAATTGAAAAAAGTGTTGCCAGAATGCACAACGTAGCAAAAAATAAAATATAATATGGCACTATAAACATTATTGAATGTTGCACCAAATTAAATGTTACTCAAATATATATCTATACTGGTAATTATTGGTATAATTACGGAATATATACACGCATCGGCAACAAAACTGGGTTAGCACTGAATATCAAAACCGTATTTCATTCTTCGCCGCTGCTATTCATTCTCTTCGTGTATATCTCATTTGGTTTTTTTTTTTTATCGGACCGCATACATGAGGATTGAAACTGGTTCGCTATGGCGTAGCGATGTTGCGCATAATTAATACGTATTGGAAATATCATTGGACCAACGTAACGTTACAATTTTCTGGGGGGAAAATAATTTAACAGACTGTCTTAATGACGTGTGTTTTTACTTATCGTCATAGTTGAATATATCGATCTGAATATCCTTTTCAACTTTTACTTGTCAATGTTATAATAATATATATCTTTCATCATTATTTTGAATGATTCATAATTGTTTACGAAGTGCTTACTTATACTATTTTATTCGATATCCAATTTCGTCTTTAAATAATACAGAAAATTCAGCAAATCTCATTTTAGTGAAAAATAAAATGGAGAGATGGGATAGAAATGAAATCTAATATTGTCATTGGATTGTACTATGCTTATATAATTATACTGAAGTAGGTAATTGAATTGAATGGAATTCTTTTTCACCACATATAATAATTCCAATAAGTTTTGTATAATATAATTGTTATTATTTACATGTAGTGCCTTAGTCAACGGTTGGTGAAATTTCATTACAAAAGCGATACGTATCAATGTTTTTGAACATTTTGACATTCTGTTAAATTGGGGAATAATAGAGCATGTATCACTAAAATGTGAACTGTCTATGTGGAACTGTGATTCGTTAACAAGGCCAGTATACTTACTTATGAAAAAAGATATTTTTATTATCTGGATATAAATTATACCCTTTAATCGACAAAAAAAGAAAGGAAAAAAAAACAAAAAAAAAAACAACGCGACTTATTTATGAATATGAAGCATATTATATGATCACCTATGTAGTTAAATTTATTCTAGCAACCATAAAAAAAGCATGAGATACACTTACCAGCTGTTTATATGTACATTTCTATATAAACGGAGAAATTTATAAATTATCTCAGTCTTGTCTATATTGCATATGCCTGTATAATCGCATCGCGGAAATCAAATTCTTATACAAAAGTTCGCAGATACAAAAAACCATTGCAAATCATAGCAAATATACAGATATTTATACGTATATGTATTGAATATTTGAAATTTAATTAAATATGTAGTATAATATTGTACTACATGACTGTCTAACACACTCGGAATATAAGAAAATACCAAGTATAGTATGTAACATGTGACCGTGTTATAAATTCTATAAATTCTTCTAAGATCTTATCTCAATTTCTTACAAGACCTACTTAATAAAAGTGAGTCTAATTACCACATATATTATATCCATACATATCGATCTTGTAAGAATTTGGGATTAGATCCTCTTCTAAGATCTTTGTAAGAATTGAAGTCGTTGTATGAAATCTAGAGGATATGGTGTCTGCACAATTTAAAGCCCAATTTTTCCATCACCTAATAATAATACTGCAGAAGTTATTATTACTATTATCATTGAAACTAATAGATTTTTGTACGTATTGTTTTCTCGCTCTTTTGAATTACATTCTTCGCTTCGATGAAAAAAAGTTGAGCTGATGAAAAGAAAGAAATCTCTAAGCGATGAAAGATATTCTATAGTGAGATGATGTTTTTCATCCACCTCCTTGCATATTCTACAAAAAATTTCATGAATATACATAATATAATATGATACGAATTGTAATAACAACTTTTAGGCAAGACGGATTAAAAGCGATCAGCAAATCAGTATCAATATTTTTTTACCGTTACGGTGGATGTGATCATAATCAATGATATCCACTTTATTGAGGAATATCGAGAGGAATATTAGATTTTTGAGGTGAGCGCAAACCGCGAGCAGCTTACGTTTGACAAATATATACGAACTTAATAAATGTCGAAAGCAATTCAATTCGATTATGAGTTGCACACGCATTGTAAAACAGATATGATAAAAAACAGAAAGAAAAAAAACCACTTAGATGAATTCTTTCTTTATAACGATGATAATATTATCTATTATGGCGATGTATGCATTGTACATAGAATAGTTGTTTAATATATTGCGAATATAGATAATAAAATTGTATACTTACTATACATTATAGTATGTTAATAGCTTAGCTCGTAAGTGAACAAATTTAACTCCTAATTGATATAAATACATATACATATATACATAATAATGCTATTAATATTATTGCTCAGAGGTTAGCGATGAAAGAGAAAAAAAAGAAACAATTTAAAAAAGAAATAATAATAATAATTAGATTTCAAGATAGAGCAATTGTTATTTTATAGCAGTTATTTACTGCTCACGCAAAAATATCTATAGTATTACATTCCTAATAGTATTTTGCATGAGGCTGATTTTTGCGCATTTATCTTATATATAACATAAGTATTATTATTACTAAATGTATAACCGAATACTATATGTTGTTTTAGGTAATTTTTTGTTTATTTGATGGATTATTTTTGATAAAAAAAAAAGAAAGAAAAAACAAATAGGAAAAAAGTAACTGAATAAAAATAAAACTAAATTAGTAATCGAAAAAGCAACTGTAAATTATAATGATTGTGATGTAAACTGTTATTATTAGTACATATCTAGATCGTGGCTTTTATCTTGTTTTTTTTATACGTTGCATGATAATGTTTTATCAATTTTTACACAGAATACTGCACAAAAATCTGCCTCTATTATTATGATTATTATTACTATTATTATTATTATTATTATTTTTCTATGATGATTATTATTTTTATGAATATCATTGTAAAAGTATCTTCTTGGGTGTCGGGGACGAAAATGATGAAAACGCAAAAATTGATCGAACGATAATCCAATAAAGATATAAGAGTCTCTAATACTATGATATAACAAGCAGTTTGATTGATCGATAAAGAATTAATAAAAAATAAGACAATTATTCGTGTCACATTCGATCCAAGAAATAGATATTACACAAAAATTGATATATAGAGTCAACAGCACAAATACGAATTCTTGTGGTACTTACAGTATGGTACTTATCAAACATTGCTATAAATAATGTACTTAAATATTCTATAAATAGCTTAAATATACTATATTAAATATATATAGGTATATATATAAATATATATTAGTGGGAAAACGTCCATTGGGAAAAATCAGCTTTTTCCAAATTAAAAAAGTTAAGATTATTATATTATTACGTCTCGTGCGTTTATATGTATAGTTGTTGAAGAAGTGTATATATATATATACGTGTATATGCCACTGCAGCATGGTATGATAATTATAATATAATATATATTCATATATACATATATGGTATACTATTATACTATCGCTGTTTGTCAATGTCTAATGCAACTTATTTGTTTAATTAAACTCCTAAAATATAATGATTACAAAAAGAAAAAAAAAACACACACATAAATCAACAAATAGAGTTCACTAGATATACATTAATTCTTACTCGGTTTGTTCAAAGATTCCAATATACATATAATACACACTGAAGTATAATGATACGCCAAATGCTTTATAACAAATTTGATTCACATACATACATATATTAGATAAATTCTATATCCACCGTATTTTCTTGCTGATGTATAATGAAAATGATTGCGGGAGATGATTAATGTAGTCGATGTAATTAGACATTTACACAGTAACTATGCATATTATAAGATATTAAGCAGCTTTCGATCAAACGCGTTGTTTATTTATACGTTTCATATATTTGACTAGCAAGGAAACTGCAGTGACTATACGACTTTCTGCGACTTACGATTATGATAAATATTGGAGTAAAGAATATTCAAGGATTGTATATCGCAGTGAGAAACGTTCTGTCTAATTGACAGACAAGAATATGATCGAATCGTAGAAATATTGTTCAATGTGAAATCAAGTATCGGTATAAGAGTATATCGTGCTGCATCGGAAGTAATATGAGGCGAGGATCATTTTGCAGGATACTATTTTTGTTTTTTTATGATTGATTTTTCATTTTTCGTCGGTCAGGAAGTAAGCTCAAGGGTATAGAATCGGGTACTACACTGTTGATATGTGGATGGAATTCAATTTCAAATTTCATCCGGTTTTTGCGAGATGGCAATTTAAAATTGACCTTAATTTACACGATTGTATAGTTTTGTGGGTTGTAAATAATGAAGAGGGGGTATAATTAAATCATTTATATTATATTATACACACATAAATATATATATATTATATATATGATTTAATAACGTGTATATTTCTAAAAAAAAAAAAAAAAATACTTTGTTAATTTCACATTGTATTAGCCTCTGTATAAAAATACGATTCATTATATAATATCTGTTGTGATTATATCAACTCGTCTTGTTTTTCACCAATTTTAATCCAATGATTCATTATATTAATTATTAGTATTGGATGAACAGGATTTTATTACGTGAACCGTGATAATTTTCTCTAGGTTTCGAAAGTTTATTTCAATAAATAAACCAAAGAATCACATGGCTTTGCTAGTTTCGTGAAAAATACTGATGGTAAAATGAATTTCGTCAGTAGTTCCCGAAGCAATAAATAATCCGCTAATATCAATTTTGAATTACTGGAGGAAACCTGGAACTTTGTTCAAATACGGGAATAATAATCAATAATCGATAATCTCGTAATATGTTACCTCAGCTATGACACGTAACGATTTACGTTCAGAGATGAAAATAATAATCTCAAGTTATTGGGTGTTATTTGTTAATCCCAGACATTTGTAATACAGGCAATTTTTCAGTAGCTGTGCTTTATCGATGGTGAATTCTAAATTTCTGTTTTTAAATCGAATGACCAAAGGAGGGGGACGTTTGATTTAATGGAATTTATTCATTTTTATTTCATTTGGTAGTTCAATTTTTTCAGAATGTTTCATTCTGACACCTTAAAAAATATATCCGATATGATCGAACAGATTGGGATGAAAAAACGAATTAGAACCAATATACGTTCAATCCGTTCTCTCGTCTCGAATCTATTGTATGTACATTCTACATGGGTATCTGTTCGATTCGTTTTCTCCTTTTTTCCAGCAGAGACGCGCTTTTCTATATTTATTATTCCTTTACTCTGCAGCTTTGGGAATGTAATAGACTACTGAGATATAACGTACGAGGTAACCGAATATTTTCATCTGAATTTTCCTTGCAGTCGAGTTTCAGGATTATGGGAAAATCCCAGGTGCAGCCAGATTAGATACCAAAATTTCAATATTGCACTTTTTATATTCTACATATGCAATCTTGCAGATTGTACGACGAAAAAAAAACTGACGAGACAAACATTAATACATGATTCGGATTTGAACAGTTTTTAGTTATTCGTAATATTATACTGAAGGCTGCGTGTTCATTCAGTCAACAATAGGCGTGACGGCAGTAATATTAACCCTTCGATTACATATACAGTGCAAATTCAAATGGCAAAAACCTAAGAAACTGAATGAAGTGTCTAATCGAAGGACCGAATAAAAACTTACATCAAGTATAAAATTTCAGAGTTAAGGTATGAACGTGGGGAATCATGAAAACCCATCCTCTGTTGTCAGAATCCATTAGTTGTGATTAGAATCCTTTGAGTCCGCTTTAGTTCCGAACTACCGATGCATCTATGTATGCAGACATAAACTGCTGAGCGAACCAATCTGAACAAAGTGTTTTCAACGCCGAACAAAACAGCTAATCGGGAAAGTAATTCTCAACTGTTTCTCATTCGATACGAGAAATTAACCAAATTGACCCACTGCGAATTGCAATTTTCAAAATTTACCATTCCATCGTTAGAATCAAATGTAACATTTAAATTATTTGTTGAACTAAATTTTCACGTTTGATATCGTTTCTATACAGTTTCTTGTCCCGATTTCATTTTGTGGTAGACTCTTCGAAAAATTCCTGTAATTGATTATTCACTATAACCTTCGTAATCTTCGCCCGATCTGAACTTTTCTGCCTTAACCCCGGTAAAAATTTCTATTACTTCTATGGATTTTCAGGAGAGTTGAAAAATTGTATACTTTCTCATAAGAATAATTTGAAATTCTTGTGATTTGCCGCATAAAAAAAAAATTGTAAATTCCTGCAGATCTTCGTACGAAATCGTTCTATTCGAGAAATTTATAATTTCTCATACGTAACTGCGAAAAGTCACAATTAACTTGAAATTTCGTAAAAATTTTCACCAGGAAATACTTCCTGACTAAGATGTCAGAGCTTCTGCAAATATTCTACACCTATCCGCCGAGCGTGGCATCCCGTTGTCGACAAAAGCTGCCACGAAGTGCTTTAATATGTCCTCCTTGTCGACCATCGGGAGCGGCTTGCCCTGGGGACTCAAAAGTGCAGTACCAGCTGACATACACATGTAACAGGTGCCAGTCATGATTCTTTAGTCTTTGATCTTGATCCGTGATGTTGAATCGGTCCTAGTTCATGATTAGCATATATTTTTTTTTGTTGCAAAAGGTCGACGTATCAGCCCTGTTATTCCCCGGGTATTCCTTCTTGCCCACCTCCTCCACCTCCACCTCCACCACCGATACGTTGCGATCTCGAATTTTACGACTGCTGTGGAAGACCGGTTTGCAAAAAATGACTGAATTAACGTAATTGTGATGTTCTTATGTATATAAGTGAACGGGAACGTGAATAAACCGGAAATCAACATCAATAATTGAGGATACTCATGGATCGGAACCAGATATATTTTTCACTTTGAGATCAGGCGCGTACGATTAGGCGTCCGGATCCAGAAAGAATAAATATTTTACCCTTCGTGATCACATGGGGTAGAATCAACCCGTTGACTAACTTTCAGTCTAAATATTTAATACAGTTTCTAACGGAACTTCCGGCGTCAGCAACCTTGAGATTGAAGTATCTTCTGAAGGTATGGACTGTTAATCATTTGGAAGAAACGTCAGTGTTGTCCTAATATTCGAATGAGCAACAACGTACGCGTGGAATGAATACCTTTTTTGAAAGGCGCACTGTAACAGTATTTTTTACCGGAAGTAGCACATCTCAGGAGTATGAGGTTTAAATTTTGCATTAAAAAAATATATAAAAAATTGACAAAGTTATAATTTTGGAGCAAAAAAGTGTCTCTGCATTTTTACCCATATTAATTTTTTTTTACATTTCGCAATACTTTTTATTTATTAAAAATTTTCGTATACGTGATCTAGGATGTTCATCGCATGTTCAGTAATTTTTCGAACCACTTGGGACGGATAGTTTGGTCACAATACTTTTTTGAAAACTGACTGGGTAGAATTGACCTAGGGTGATTACATTTCGAGGTATGACCACGAAGGGTCGAAAACTACCTACATGAGTAAGCCCTCAGTGGTATCGGATCGGAAATTCATACCGAAAATTCCAATTGCCCAGAATTATTTCTGTACCAAATTCCAAAGTATCCTCCGAAGGTATAATTCTAATTTTGAAACACAAGAAAAGAAAAGATTTGTATAAAAAGTGAAGACGTCTGGTTTTTGATCCTCCACTCCTCGGTTATAATCGCCCTAGAATTTTCATCTCTTCGCCGAGCCTCTTCGAGTCAGAAGAGGCTCAGGTGGAACCTGTAATCTCGTCTCATGAATGAATGTATTTTTGGATCCGGCTTAATGATCCATTACTCAAAATTTCAACTGGAGTTCGGTACCTTATATAATGTATACCTACACCAGCATCTCCATGTATTTTCGGTATTTCCGTTAATGTAAGGTAAGTACCAGAGAGTAGATGACGGATTCGAGGTTGAATTCTCGTTGGCTATGAATTGTGAGACAAAAGAATGGCGGGTGACAAGTGACAGGCGTCGTAGTATGAAAGTCTCCTGAATGGCGACAGTCGAGGAAATGTCAAGCGAGAGGTAGACAGCCGGGTTATTAAAAAATTCAATACGTTTTTCGTCCCAGCGTCGTTATATCTTTTGAGGCCTCGACAGCTTCGAAATATATATAGAACATGAAATGTCCTGGGAATTCACATTTGCGTCGTGCAAAGTTTAGCTCTGCTTTTCAAACCCGCGGTTCTCTTCGTTCTTCGTTCTTCGCCCTCAATTCTTCCGTGGTCGTTGTTATCCTCAAACCGCGTTCCACTAGGGATCTACTGAAAAGATCCTTTACTTTAATAAATAAACATCAACTACACTGCTTTGTTGTTTTTTTTCTTTCTAATTTCATTATTCCTCTCTAACTAATCCATAAACATTCTATAATTTTCGAAAAAATCGGGGTTTCCGCTCAGCTAATGCACAGTAATCAACTTGAACTCCGCTTGTCTCGGGGTTATATTTTCAGAGCTTGATTTGAGGTTTTCTAAGCACCTTTTATCCGCTTCAACTTCTCGAGATTGAATTTTATCTGGAAAGCGAACCCTCATCTTCGATCATATTTCAATCTTACAGATATGGTCAGGTCTAACACATGTAGCATCAACTATCTTATACTTTTCGAAGAACTTTCGAATATACGATTTTTTGTTTCAATTCAGAATTGAATCTATTTTTTGAATTCGAGCCGCGCTGATGCTCTTCGATAATATCTTGAGATCAAAAATGGAAGTTTGAATTAAAACACTGAGTATTTCTGAGGCAGGGAACGTTTTGAATTCTGGAGGCTTTAGGTCGATTTTAGGATACTCCTCTTGTCATAAGTCTTCAATTTTTTAATTTAGATTCGAGTCTGCTGATGTCTTAGCCTAATTTCAATAAATCTACGTTGGGGTTTGAGGATCGAAATATTCTTCTTCCTCAAAAGAAATTATTTTATAATAATTATGAAACATGGTAGGTAAGCGTGGGTGAGTTGCATGTAATTGTTGTTAATGACGAGAATTACCCATCGTTGTTAGTTACCCGGCACACGCTGCACAAAGCTTATACTTCACTGCAACGAGAGAATATCGTACAATAGCGTTGCCCAGAACAAAGGACGGCAGAGTTTAAAACAAAAGGGCTATCTGAACATGTATACCATAATTATAACTATAGTTTAGTTTGAAAGCAAAAAGTCAAAATTTTTTACGTCGTGAGTCATAATGTAACTTTCATCAATGAATTTCATAAATTTATAACCGTGCTTTTGAAACTTTCATTAACAATATACACCAGGTATTTCTGTTATACCATAAAATATTCGAGGACCCTTGACCACTGATGGGCAAAAACTGGATGAATCGTATGACGAGGTTACTCATTTAAAAGGATTATAAAATCGGGTAAAAATTTTGTCGACTCGAATTCATTGGACTTTACAATTTTCAATTAGCGTGTATCCAGTACCAGTGGTATGAAATGTGGTTCCACTCCTGTGTCGGATTATCGTGTATTAAATTAGACTAGTCGCATTTCTAATAGAGATAATAGAGTCTGAAGTTTCATAAATTATTCGTATTTTCATGAATTGTGGATGCGGAATGAAAGTATGGGATATAAAATCCGCCTTGGAGTTGTACCGCATTTTTCATCATTGGATATAGTAGCGAATATATCTGTGAGCTTTTGCCTTCACATGACAGAAAAACTTGCAATACAGATCAACGTCAGAGATAATCATATAATCCGGAATCCTGCTGTCGCAGACGGAGGACAAAAAAGTAAAAATGTCCTGTCAAGAAATAAACCAAAAAAAACCAAGCACCCTTCCTCCATCTTGCTACCACTGTAGACCACCACGTTTTACCTGCCCCAAATACGGCTGTCCTCCACCAGAACCTTGCCTAATATCAAGGTCCAGTTGCCCCGAACCCTGCGGACCCCTCGCAAGTATTTTTCAGTAATTCCTAATAACTTCAGCTCGTCATGACGTAGAGAGGAAGTGGATGACGGTAAATCAGGTCCAAAAACTAGATAATCCAATAAGAAATTCACAAAAAAATACCAATATCTTAATCCTCAAATTCTACACTTCTGTTTCTGTATACTAACCCTTCAGGGCCCAGTCATGAAGGATATTTGCAGCCATCGTTAACCTTTCTCTCACCTTCTATTCAGCATTAGAAAGTGTTTAAACGGCTATAATGGTTCATGGGAATATTTCCCAGGCACTGATTTACAGTTATAATTCCATTTTTCTGCACAAAAAGAAGAACAGTCATCTTTCTTTTGACACCAATATGCTCACGGGCGCTGAAGGGTTAATGTGATGTCAAAAGTAAGCAGTTGCATGTTTCCGTTTTATAATATGCAGCCTGCAGGAACACGAGAAATAAATTTTTTTAATTCGGCCGTGAATTTCCGTGGAGTTTCTCCGATTTATTTAGATGTATTTTTTATCAGAGATGTAGGCAACCTCCTGAAAAACCAGCACTGCCCCCAACCCTCTGTATCGCTAGACCGTGCCCAGAGCCAGTGAGTGGAAAACCAGCTTGTGTTCCAGCACCCCAAAGAATAAAACCACCCCAAACAAGCGTAAGATTTTGTATCCAAAACACGTGCGAGGGATCGACCTATTGTCCTTGTTACAAGGCGGAAATGCCCCGTTGTAATTCAGGGTATTGAAACACATAAGGTGGAAATTGCGACTTTAGTCGCTGAAGGTAACTCAACAAAGTTAATTCTTTGTCTATGTAGCAGAATTTTTCACTGGATACGAATTTGGTATATTTGCCACCACGTATGAACGTATTTGCTGGTTTTTCGATGATATTGAAGTGTTTTTTTTTTGTTTTTTTTTTCAAAATGTTTTACTGTATTTTTTTTTTTACGATTTCACGTTGTTTGTTAGGATACCGACAGTCCCCGTTCACCATGTACAGGAATTAATACACGATCCAGAATTGCAGTAAAGCTAAAACAATATTCGCATCGAATGGGCTCTGTTTCCATGGTGTATTGACTGTTGGTCGAACATGGAGATGATAATATTTGACCAGTACGCTTCCGTGTTTTAACTGCAGTTTGCATCATCTCGTGGGATTAAATTGATTGGCAAGCTTTGATGCTATATGGAGTATGTACGCGATATGCACCTATATGTATGTACATATATGTATATCTATGGCCTCAGCGGTATCCCGCTTGTTATACAAAACGAGGCTCAGTAAAGTTGACAATAACTCGTTCGCAACGGCGTGAATTGAAATGTAATAAAAATTCACGATCCATTCGCGTTTCCGGTCATGATGCGCTTCAGTTGAATGACGGCACTCCCATATACACGATGCAGCTTCATTCACATTATCGAAAGATCCTTCACCGTCAACGAATCAATATTCGAAAATACACCGCTTTTGATGGAAAAACAGAAAATGGAAATGAGAAAAAAAAAAAGAAAAATCAATACATTTCGAATATTACCTTGTTACTAAATGTCTCTCTCGTAGTAATTTTCAATCAATTACATACATTCATGTGAAAAACTGTGACCCAAGGAATACAGAAAGCGTGATAAAAAAATCTCTGTGAGTGGATGAGGCGTTGTTCTCTTTTCCTCATTATCAATATCAACGTCTTGAAAATTGAAATATTGGTGAAAATCATTTAAGAATCTGCAAATGTATGAAATACCTAGCTATTTTTCGCTAGAATGAGTAGATCAATTGGCTGATCACTAGCCCTTAAACTTCCCACGGAGATCTTTCGAGTTTAAATAATACGAAACTACTGCATTCATTCATTTCAAAATTCAATCATTTCTAAGTTGAAGCGAATGCTCTCGTTAAAGATAAAAATCATAAAAATCCGTTCATTCGTTCTCAAGATATGAATGTTTGAAATTTCAAACTAAACTTTTGATTTTCGGGGCGATTATTATATTTACAAAAAAAAAAAAACGCGAAGTTAAAAAACCATTAATCCTCAAAGTTCCAGTCTGATCGGTTGTATCGTTTTTCAACAATCTGTGATGAAAAAGCGTGTACTCTAGTAGCCCCTTAATCATTTTGCTATGTATGGAAGTCAGTGATGCAGAAGTATGAAACAACAACATGGCATCATTGATGAATAATATATGAGGCCCACCAGTCTATGGAGAAAAAAAGTTGTTGATACTTCAGGAATGAGGGAAAGTGATGTTTACATACGATGCGACCTAAATCTAACCGTAATTGTTGTCATTACTCGTATAGACACACGCCGGGTAAGACGCTCGGCCGTATAATCAACAGTCGAGCCGACTACAGGTGACTTCTAGTCTGTCGGGTCTGACGCGTACTACCGATTACTATTACGCATTGACTGAGAAACAGTTTAGTTATCAGTAGGCACTCGTGTATGGTCAGACAATCCCGCGTTCTCTACGTCCTGTGAGTGTGGCTTATAGCTGCGTAATTACCCGAACTTTAGATCCTTTTAGTGTTTTAGTGCTTTGTGTCGTGTCTTGTGTTGTTTGTGAGCTGAAATGAAGCCGTTATCACTCCTGGATTGTCTCAAAATTGCAGAAAATAACAAGACGAGATGGCTTGCAGATCAGTAAGTAGTTACCAATCAATTATTGCGATTCAGGATCAAAGATTCTTATCTGGAGGCTGTAATTTCTATTATGAAAAGCAATTATGCTTATTTTTCATCTTGCTCATTACCTTGTCCGATTTATCACGTTTAGTCAATCATTAGATCGTCAAGCTCCAATTTGCAATCAATTTGCAACTGATTGTCAATATTTTTATTTCTTCTGATGTAAATTAAAATTTCTAAAATGGTGAAGAATCGCTTCTTCTATTCTCCGATTTTTGAAATTCATTCCTTGAAAGAAATACATACTACTTGAGAAAAAAAAAATAAAAAATTCGGTGCTCATTCACTGCTGATATATCGTAAGCTCAACTTTGGAGGTGTAAGTCGTTTAAAATGATTGTATAGATTCAATCAACAATATAATTATGCAAAGATTCGAAGTTTTTCATTTATTGACGCGCTTGCCTCTGGCACGTGGTGAAGGAAAGCAATTAAATTTATCATCTGAGAAATGGCGATACGAGGGTATAATCGAGCTCTTGTATAATTGTAATCGTGTGTTCGGAATCGTTTGCACTGCAGAACCCCTGCTTGAACAATGTATAGTTTACATTGGTGTAATCTGCTTGTGTAACTCCAATTTAGATAATTAACGACAAACAGCCAGAGCGACACTTGTGCACCGAGACCCCCCGAGCTTCCGGTTTAGCTAGGGTATATGTATTGCGATGCCAGCTAGGTTAGAGAACGAGGCGAGTTATGCTGCAAGAAATTGTATCGAAATTAGTTGGCAACCGGTTCCAAACAGTTACGAACTATAATACTAACTTTCAAGTTTGACGCCGTCGCGTTTGCTGTTGTCGACTTGCGGTTTAGCCCACCTTAGCTGGGCAACCACCAAAGTTGCATGCGACTCAAAAGTGCAGATATCGATATAAATATGAATACAGAAATATACAGAATCTTGAAGTTATGGGAAAGTATACTTTTCCTCGTATCGTGAAAATTCGCGAAGAGAAAGTATTATATAATCTTTTTTTTTTTTTAATTGTCCGTCAATTTCGACAAAAGCTTTCATTTTTTTCCGTCTGTTTCATCTGCTTTAAACGTAATTCTCGTCCAAGCGACCTTGTTATGTAATACCTCAAAGCGTAAAAGAGATAAATTGACAAATTGTAATCATATAATATGACTTTCATTGTGAAATTATTTGAACGTTGTTGAATTTAATTTACATGATGATATGTGAGACGTGTTGGTTTACGGAGGCCGTTATTTTCACTAAGTGATCACTTTTGTAATTTGATATATTTTTTTTTTTTTTTTTTTTTTTAACGAAGAGTCGATTGTTCGTTTTGCTGCCTTTTCTGTATCCGGATGCACCCTCACGTCACGCTATTTTATTCCTGCTTTTATATTCGTATAGAACTGCAAACATTATCAAAGTACAGATAAATTATTCGCTGATTCAGCATTTCATTATTCGTATCATAGAATCTTGGCTCGGGTTCTGCTTCGTAATACCCAGCTACGGCAGACTAATTTTTTGCCATTTTCCAACGTGGAGATAAAAGTACAAACGCATACGAATTTTCACTAGATACGGCAATTGTCCTGGAAGATTTGCCTAACGTCTAATTTTTTTTTCATATACTTTTGTTCCAGTAATCGCATAGTTGTTGAAGTTTTTAAACTTTGTTCGTCCATAGATGAAGTCACGTGTCTTTTTCGGGTAGAGTTTCTAAAAACTATGGCTATGAGATATTATTTATTATTGTTATTATTCTCCCATTAATTTGTGGCGATTAGAAAAATTGAATATAGTCTGCAATCAATTTATTCTTCAACCAAAGTTCGTTTCAGGTCGTTTCGGCAATTTTTCATGTCGGACATACTCGTCCCTTTATCATTGATGAGAATTCCGATAACGCCAATGTGAAGGGCCTCCAAAAATCTTGATTCGCTTCATTCGACTAAATACTTACCTTTAACTAATGCAAACGAAGTTCTACTTCCTCCTGGAATTGGATGTGCAATATAATGGCGATTTTGGTCAGTGATTCGAGGATTTCCGTGAAACAGTAGAGCAGAGGCAATCCAGTCTCACATCCCCTTCTCTACATGCTCGCGTTTCGATTCTAGATCTGAATTTAGGTATACGTAACATTATATGTATAAACGTATATATATGTCATAATAGGAAGCCATCGAAACATAGAATTCTATATGAATGGGTCAGGATTCGGAGCCCGAGACAATAGAAACTAGATTAATTGATTGTAGACGAAAATTTCAGTTATCTAGGAAATTCTCGCCCCGGGATTGTCCGTAGAAGCTCCAGTTTGAGCCTTTGTCGTTCAGTCAACCGGAAACTAATGTTTTCTCACAGCTCTTTCGCCCAGTCATCTGTGTGCACAGCTGAGTGGGTTACATCGGTGTTTTTCAGACTTCACTAATACCCCCCATAGTATTCGATTCTTAATAATACTCAACAGGTGTAATTTTCCTCGAACTAAAAAGGTGCATTCTGCAGGTATGAGAAACGCCCGTTTTATTCAACGCCGTTTTGCTGCCTGCTGGTTTTTTATTTCCGAGTTTCAAAAACACGACGAAAATTTATGAAACTTGGCTCTTCATCCACCCAGACTTTATCATAAACGTCATCACAAATCTGATCATCATTATCAAAATTATTTGTGAGAATACGGGGATTCAGATTTCTGAGAGGTTCATAATTATGTGTGAGCGAAAGCTTCACCTCGTAATTTTTTTCTCTTACACTCAGACTAAAAAAAAAAACCTAAAAACATTGACATTGACATAGATCGTCTTCCTTGTGCCATTGGACATGTGGTATGTATACGACTTGGTGTGAGATACGTAAACGAAGATATATTTATAGGAAGATATTTCTCCGATGATGATTCCTCCTATTTTTCGACTCGTGTCCGATCAGAGTGATGTGTGTCTAGGAAAGCAGGAGAATGTAACTATAGGGAAATAGATAAAAGCACGAATATTCTCTGCGAGCGTTTTGACTATCGTGACTAACTGCTCTGGTAGTTTGTTTGGTAACACGGTTCTTTTCTAAATCTATTTGCATCGTGGGACTGACGTCAAAGAGATACTGATCTAAATTGCGAATTGGACGAAAATTTTACTATGTTTCTTCGATTTTTATTTCTTTTTTTTCTTTTTCTCTCTCTCTCTTCACGTAACGACAATACAAATAACCCAGTATTTTCCTATCACATTTTCCTATCGTCAAAATTGATGTTCAAATATTGGCACTCGTCCGTATACGTATCGCCACCAATATTATCGAATTATTCAAGCTCTTACGTTTTATCAACGAAACGACAAAGCTGTTTCGAAAATGATTATTTTTCACACAAGATAGGAAAAGGATAAATGATTTTTTTCGTTCGGTTCTGTTTGAAGCTTTACCTATCTACGATTACCCATATCTCTGACGTTAGATTGCTTATAGGATATCAGTTTCCATTTATTTTTGGTTCAAGCCCATCAACGTGCAAAAAAAAAAATTGTTGTATCAACTTGCGACGTGGAAGAGATCCGAAAATCTAGCGGATTTAAGACTATAAGCTGTTTTCGATGACGACTTGATCTCAGTTTCTGATAACGTGGTGATACGCTATCGAACGCCTTGCCAACCCTCGATTCCATCAGGACACGATCTATAAGCACCTCAATCCTTTTTGATATCATCCTTTCTTCTACTATATATTTGCTATTTTCTTTCCCAAGATTCGATGTTGTGGCTAGAATCGAACTAAGCAATAATATTATCATCATATGAACAAATGTAGCAACAAATGCTATATTGTTAGTTTGGACTCGAGTCCTTTCCTAAACACAGAAGCCGTTTTTAGCGGGAGCTTAGAACCGTGACACGATTTTACGCTGCTCAGGTAAAATTGATGGATTCTCCTTGTTGTTTTTTTCTCTCATTTTGTTTGTTCGTGCGGAAAACCGCTTTGATACTTGATCTCAAGTTGAAAGACAGAGTTCGTGCTGAGAATAAGTATTATTAGTACATGGTGACTCAGAAATTAGTCCACGCCAAAAATTGCGGATGATTTTCGCGTGGCGTTTAGAGCCATTACTACTTTTAGCAATTGGTCTTTACCGATGATTGGAGTTTCTTGATATCGATAACTTAAGCCAAGACTGGGAAGAAGGCTGTCTACGGAACAGCTCCATTTAGGAGTTGCATTTCAGTAAATTCGCTCTTCTTCCTGTCTCAATTTTCTGCGAGTAGAAATTTGCGCGATTTTTGCACCTTTATTAAATTGCGTGTAAAATAAAAGTGAAATTGTTACGCCAAATCCATGATATTATCATCTTAAGTCCCCCCCAATTTATAAATTTCTCGAAATTTAAGGGCAGATTGTGCTTAGCCGAGTTGATTTTACGACTTTGGCTAACGTTTGGCTGTTTGTTCGACGATTACGTATATTACTTAGCCAATTATAACAGGGATGTTCTACGCCACCCAACGTGCAATTGCGAAATGTTAATTGCAGCTAATTTCTGTGATACTGTGTGTATTCTAAAGTGGCTGTTTAACCGTTTGATGCAACGATGCGTTTAAGCTGCAGTAGCTGCGTTGACCGGTGAATAAAGAAATTCAGAAATTATATCTAATTCTAAATGAACAAGTTGTATTTTATCGAATCTTCTCGAATGAAAAAGATTGCAGTCTTTGATATTCAGATAAATGCGATAAAAATTTCTATTCCTGTTTTAATGTGAAATGGAACTTTTATTTGAGGTGTTTTAACATCTCACGTTTCAATTGAGAGAAATATGTTGAATGAAGAGTATTAACTTTAGAGAAAACAAGGTAGAGAATAAGGAATTAATTATTCAAGTGCATGGCTGTATGAATAGCTGATGAAAAAGGAGAGTGCAGTTCAGTGCGTTTTAATTCATTATCATTTAGACTACTTTCGGATGAATAGAGATGATTTCAACACGCTATTTATGTACTCGCGATTCAGAGACATTGATATGAATAAAGTTCATCACTTCAGGTACAAAACACGCGCTCATCGATTTGTATCGATGTCTCAACATTTCAATAGAATTTTTCAAGTCTTTTTCCGTCCGTGCAGTCCCTTCCAAATCTTATTCCTCGATTTATCTTAATTTAAACGCGAGCCGCGCCTCGAGATTTCTATCTTTACTTCAAGCAGCAGAAAAGGCTCGCCAACAATGAACATCTCGATACAAATCTTGAGAATTTCCTTCCTTTTTCTTGTGATGTAGGTAAAGAATTTCCGACACCTGTACTAGATTTTCTACGTTCATAGGGTGAAGTTTTCAAAGATGAAACACCCCGAGTTCGAAAAAAACAAATTTCCCGAGTCCTCGCGTATTCAAAAATAGTCAACTAGCCAATTTCTTTGGTTTAAAATCGTCGAAATGCTCTCACTGCGATTTGGAATGTCGGAATTGGATTTTTTAACTATTTTTCAAAATTGCATAAAATTTCTAACGATTCCAAAAGTTTTAAATGATTTCACATGATTTTACGTGATCTCAAAGATTTCGATTCATTTCATATGATGTGCGAATGAACTCATTGGATTTGAAAACATCTCAAAGATTCCACAAAAAAATAGACACCAGTTTTCAGGAGTAACTGATCCTTCAACAGACGTCGTGTAAAGCTTTATAGGTCTTGCTTTGAATATGTTTCAAGAAATCGTATCGACGAAAGTTTCGGTCTATCTTAATTGAGTTTAATCCACCTTCGTTGCTCTTTGCATTAGATCGCCACACATCGGTATTTCGATATATTATTCATCTATAAAATGAAGGGTGGGCTGCAGCAGGTCCAGCCGTTCAAGCCGTTCGACTCCCACGTAGATTTGGTTCTGGGTCTTGGTGACCATGCTACTAGAGCACTTGGGTAATCCGTTTGTAGCTTCTATATAACCAGAGCTTCGGTTAATTAATGTATATGTCTAGAGAAAATATAACATTGGCCTAGAATTCCGGTAGGTATTGCGTTGGTATTTCGTTAGCTATTTCCATTGATATAAACAGGGTAAGAAATTAATTACGAATACCCACCCAAGCAACTGATTAAATTCTCCATACCATTCGACATTATTCAAAATAAAATCTGCTTTCGCTATTTCTCTCTCACTCTCTCTGTACCTACGCCAAACCGAGTCTCCCTAATTCATCTCCACACGCAAAGTCCTGAAATGCTTTAGCTGACGGTGCGGAGAACGTAGGTAGGTAGGTAGGTAGGTAGATATACCAAAGCCTCGGGCTAGGAATCCTTGATTGGGTTGACGGCCTGGAAACCACGGTCCAGTTGGACGGGATGCTGCTAGGTTGTTTTAAAACCACACGACTGAAAGTGGACTCCATTTTCCTCATCTCGGGTCGTCCTGCGACTCTCACCCTTTTGTTCGGTATAGTGGAAAGGAGGGATCCGCTTTCAATTGTCTCTGTTTTCGATTAATTGAACTCACAGAATCGTTAAACTTTATCCCCGGAAACCATTACCCGTTTCGTATACAACGGGACACTCAACTCCTCCGTCCCGAAGCAGAATCAAGATATTATAGTAGTTATACGAAGATACCAAATTCATTTTACCCATTTTTCAAAATTGAGTTGAATTCTAGAGTAAAATTGACTAAATTTATCCAAGAATTTGATAATCAGTTCTAGGATTTTTGTTGGTTTTTTTTTTTACCTGCGGGTAAAGTAATGGAATAGCTAACGACCAATTTTCCTGTAACATTTCGCTGATCGCGGAGACGAGAGTACATTTAAATGCAAAAATAACGGCGTTCAACCAGCCCGGAATCCTCGTAATCCTGGATTATCATAATAGGGTGATTTCTAGACAAATATTGGTCCGCTATACAGCCGATACATTTAATGCAGTAGGTATAGCCTGTACAGCGTACTACTACGCCTCTCTGCAGTGGATGATGCTCGTTGTTGGTTAATCTATAATACGATCGTATCACGAATACTGCGTTTTTTTTCAAGTCACGAAACATTCGCGAAAAAAAATTAGTGAAACGTCGTATTATTCTTTGCAATGTATTTTTTTTTTTTTTTTTTCTAATTCAGGAGATACCAGTACGATCTCGACGCATAAAGATAAGTTGAAATTTACAAGTTCAGAACGTAGATTTGAAAAGGTCGTATCTATCGGTTATACTCACGATCTTCTGCTTTCAATCGTCGAATATTTGAATATCAATGTTTCCGAACAGATTTTTATATTTTTAGTGTCAATACGGTAGAAGAATAGTTGTAGACGGCTTTGTGCTGCTAGATAAGAGATGTCACTGAATTTTAGAATGAAAATGTCTACATTTTGAAAATTACATTACAAAATTTGTAGATCTTCGGTCTTCTTTGCAATGAGATTCGATGTTCTTGTTTTCCATAAAATAAATGGCAAGGGAGGGCACTAACAAGATAATAACGTGGACACCATGGGTAAATTTTACCAGTCCTCATTTTGGGGAAAAAGTATTCAACAAATGCATTAGTTACGATTTTTTTTAGTGAAAAGGTGCATTTTTCGCACTTAGATCTTCCAGGTAAATCCGCATTCATTTCTATTCCAAAATCGATCCCCTTCACATGTAGAAATAAATACCTGTTTTCAAACGTGCACTGTGTCCCTATTTTTTTCCTAGAAGTACCATATCTGACAAGTATTCCGGATGAAATATAACTCGAAAATATTGAAAATGCCAAAAGTTATGATTTTTTGAGTGAAAAGGTGTATTTTTTGACAAATCTACCTATTCACGATTTTTCAAGAACATGTTGTGATTAGAATTTTGACACAACAACTTTTCACACATGTTTTAGAATATTTAAAGTATTTTCAGTATTTTTTCGATTTTGATCGGACTGATAGTTCTTACACAGCAATTGTTTAAATCTAATTGGCTCGGTATATTTTACCCAGTGTGACCACTAACAATAAGTTATTCTACAGAGGTGTATAGCCACGAAGGCGTGATGTATTTCAGCGTCATTTTGTGATCTACGATTCAGGGAAAACTGTCAAAATAGTTCCTAGGGTGTTTTTCCGCAATAATAAAGCCTTTCGAAACTCTATCTATAGTAGAAGCTTCAGATCAAGAACTATAGGTATAAAATAATCGAAGGGAATGTCAGAGCGTGGGAGCCCGTGAGACGTATATCCACGTATCTCATGTATCAAGGATCCTCCGGAAGACGAGGGATATTTCCGAATGATTTCGTGCTCGATGTCGCAGTGATACAGATCAAGGAAGTTTGGGGTTGAACGGGTATGAGGCTGGAGAAGGGGCCTAATGTTGGGAACACTCTCCAGCTCTCACGTGGCTCAGGGTTCAGATCACGAGCGAACCTGTTGTACGGAAAAAAATGAAGAAAAATTCTGAGCCACGGATATATATGGAATTTCAAGCTATCTAAAAGATTTAGTTGTAACTTCAGCCAAAATCTATATACGATCTGGGAGACTCGATTTTTCCTACTTTGAGGCTTTATATTTTAACTTTCAAGGCTCTATGTCTCTTGTTACTTTTCTAGTTTTTATCCATTAGACTTTGGATAGAATAACTTTTCAAGATATCGATCTTCTTCTGTCTGTAAATTCCCTACAGAGAATTTCAGCTTCATGTCAGGCATTGCCAGGAACAAATTTTGTTGTGGATTCTGATTTTTTTCTTCTTTAGATCAAAAAATTGAACAGTCTGTGGATATTTCTGGAAATCCACATCTTTTTCTCGGTATCTAATCGTCAATCTGTTATAGTTCATTGGTATAACATCCCAATCATATAATTATACTGGTAGGAAAATTAATAGGGTCGTAATGATTTGAATGGCGACTAGTTTTTATTTAATTTTTTCGAAAAATGACGAATCCTGTAAATGAATTATTTGAGGATATAAAATCATGTCAAATTATACGCGTAGACAAAACGTTTTGAGTAGTAAATGGAATATAGGGGGAGACAGAGCCAAATTGGAATAAAAATCGCAATTCTAGTAATTCAAACGATGCTCCTCCGTCGTGTTTTGTTTTTTGTATAATTCAAACTTGTATCAACTTTGTGTCTTGCTTCGGAAATTTCATTATTTTCAAACTCACTTTCATTGAAAATCGTCATTAAGTTTGAGTGAACATTTTTATCACACTTTGAAATTTTGAAAAAAGTATGAGTGCGGCTGAAGTGAGCTTTGCGTTTGATTAATTATTTAATACTCATTTGGAGTACGATTTCACGCTGTCTTCGATTAAAGTACTTCTAATTAGAACTGTTTTAATTTTACCGAATTTTTTGGATGGCCCATTTCGTCGTGTACGACTTCCCGATATATTTATTCATAAAGCAGAGGGAGATTGCGAGGACGAGAACGAGGAGTATTATTGTTCGTTAAATAAGTGGGTGTTTGGTTTAACGAGGCGAAAAGGTCCGTGCGGTGCGGTGCGGTGCTGTTAAGATGTAAATGCGAGGGAACTTTTCTCTCTTAGCCAAGTGTGGCTTTCGGTCTGCAAGCTTACTCAATGCTTGCGCGCAAGTTTGTATCTAACGGTAATTTAATAAATTACCCCGTTCTTAATTATCATAATTATAACCCGTACCCCTTTGTTTTCTTTCAAAACTATTACGCTTTTCATTATTATATCTATACCTATCTATGCCTCAACCATTCCGGTTACTTTAACGACGAGCTGCTATACACGTGTAGGTATAATAAGCTCTGAACTTCATCACGTATCTGATAGGTATACTCGTACCAATCGCGATACCTTGTACCCTGAATTGCCTTCTCCTTTCCAAAATTATACAACATGGGAAATCGGGAACTTCGGTAGGTATTCCAGTAAACTGACGATGCCTTTACACGCGGATTAACCAGCAAGTAGCTCCCACTCGGATATAGAGCCAGATTAATTCATGTATCGGATTTGAAATTCCCTCAAAGTTTTATTAGAAACAGGGCTAGATGATATAGCTAACGTTTAGCGGGGTGTAACAATGCTAAGGATGAACTATGAGGAACTTTGCATGTCATAAGCCTAGACGTCAAAGTTCATCCCTCGAAGTTTACGGATTTGAGGAAAGAAACTGACCTCAAGTATTTTCAACTTTACGCAAAAAGAATTCCGGTCTGTTTTGTACCAAAGCTTTTCTGAAGTTCGTTATGTTTCAGTGACAAGAAGAACTACAATTTGCAACTGCAAGCACAGATTTAATTAATCGGTATATAAATAAATCAAGTAGACTCGACTTGCTTTCAACTTAATACTTCCTTAAAGTTATAACATGCGCTGCAAAATACTAAGAACCCTAATAACTTCGGTGAAACTTGACAGATATAAAAAAAAATGGCTTTCCAGCATGCGCTATAGTATGCAGTTTTGATATCTTAGCTGCAGTGCAGCTCGCGGGTAGTACTGCAGCGATATTTGAATGAGGTATCCCGTTTTGCCCCACTGTCCAATTTCACCCTGCCTCTTTTTCCCAATTGGAAAATAAAAATTCTCAACTGCTTCGACGAAACGTTTGAGAAAAGCTTCGGAAGTATAATCTGTACACGTACGCATTTGTCTAGTTATCACTTTTTCATTGCCCAAAAATTTGTGGATCTTGGAATGATTCCAACTCGATCGTGTGCGATCAGGAGACGTTCAGTACCCACGTAGAATTCCGGCCCAAGTTCGTAGCTTAGTGACAAAAATGTATAATTGAACTGTGTAAGATCATCGAACTGAAATGATTTTTGTATGTGAAAGAAGTACCCGAGCAATTTCGCAAAAGCTGCAGTCGTTGTAAATTTAAAGAAGGTCAGTGGGATATGTGCGCCCTGTATAATTCCTGCACATGGACCTTGGCAACCGGTACACAAGGGGTTGGTAATTGTGTTGGTTAGGCAGTATAATTACCAAAGAACAGTACAGGGCCATACAACGTAACGTAACAGTCACGCGGAGTTTCTGATGGCTTTGGCCACGTGACCCAGGGCTAGAGGGGTGCACTAAACTTGGCCACGTTCCTAACAAGGGTGATTCGTTTCCCTGAGCAAGTTCCTCGAGAATCCTTGTGGAGAAGGAAATAAAATACCTGCCCGTATACGATGTAGGTGTCGGTTGCTGCAGTTCGTTTCTTTATTTTTCTCCTTTTTTTTTTTTTTTTTTTTTTCTTAATCATGTATGTATGCAGCAGGTAGACACTGCAGCTGTTAATTGGCTTTGGAGGAAAAAGGAAAAGCTCTTTTCATGAAAAAAGTCATCTAAAATTATAATTTCATGAAAACTACGTCCGTGACCCGTTCGCCAGATGATTTTTGTACATTTTTTTCTAACACCTATCCGAATATATTGATCTATATCTATCTATAGACCGCAGATTTTCCGATTCGTTGATATTCGCTTCAGGATGTCAAGGTAAGTCGGCGACAAATCAGTTTTCGGTTTTAGGAAACTGTCACGTAGGTAGTTGGTAAAATGCATTGCCGACAGACGCATTCCTCGACGTGATCTGAATATATACCGCGGTGCAAAGAACTAGAGGAATGACGCGGAAAGATTTATGGAATCCTGCAGTTTGGAAGTAGCTGGTGAATTTTTTAATCAAGTCGTTTCAATAAGATCTGTCAAACGCTTCTGATTCAGTATGTTAGAAATATGAAAGAATAGCTAACCTCGGTTCTTTCTCAACCTTGGATAATTCATAGATTTTATAATATTTTTTCTATATAGTAACACTTTGTGCTTTTTTTACTCCAATTATAAATAGTACGCTCACCATCACGTGTACCTGAATACGTATCTACCTTTTCATTTCCACTTCTAGTAAACGAATTACATCAACTGAAATAGATTTTTTGTGATTTCTGCAGATGATATATATCCGAATTCAAATTATTTTTAATAATTTCCCGTCATTTTGGAGTACTAATTAATGCTCAAGATTTCAAACGATTTCGTTGAATATGTCACTCTGGATTTCTCACAAGATTGTATATCAAATTATTTTTTGAGTAGGTAACATGAAACGTTTTGGTTTTTATTCTAATTTCTACGGTGAATTTTACCCCCTCCGTTATCGTTTTCACTCCGATGAAATATATTTTTCTTTCAGCTTTTTTCAGTCCGGCGTAATTACGTTGCCTCTTCCTGCCAGCAGCACATTCCCTTACCCTTCTTTACTGAAGCTACTGTGGCGTATGCCGTAATGTAAATTACAAGTTGTATCTCGCATGTGATGCAATATCCGGGCTATATCATGTAAAAATATGAGGAAGAAAAGGAGTATAGAAGGGGAGCAAAGAGGGAAAGTAAAAAGGCCATATTGCCATGGAGGAAATTTATATTTTATTCGAGTCAAGTACCTATATACAAACATACGTCATAACTTGACAAACGCACTTTACGTTTACATTCATTTATAGATGATAAACTGATTGGAGTTTTATTTTCCTCTTCGGGTGATCGCGGGTTTCTGGGATGAAATCAATTAGCTGATGATAAAACGTGGAATGAAAAATACAAAAATAGGAATAATAATAATAAAAGAGAAGATGAATGAGGCGAAAATAAATCAGGATCTTTCCGAACGAGAAGAGGATTTCATAGTCACTGTATAAACCAGCTTTAGAAAATACAAACAATAGAAGGGTTTTTCAGTCGCCAACGGAGTAATTGGGTCCTTCGGTATTGTGTCTTTGATTACTCAAACAAAGAGCTTATTTGATGAGGTAAACTGATACACAACGTCACTCATCTTCTCTTTATCTCTTGTTTACCACTCCGTTGAGAGTCTTCCAACATATAGCCTCCGGCTTCCATCTTTCACATAAAATATATAGACTGGTACATGTATCAGGATATTCGATAGATATATTGTGTTACTAATGCCGTAGGGCCATGAACGACATCACGCGACCATCTAGTCTGATTAGTACAAGAAGATCCTGTCAAAATATTCCTTTTCCTCTCAGGATTTGCGTTAAAATTCATAGTCACCATGACAAGTCCGTGGCAAATAAAAAAAAATCGAAAATTTAAGGAAATGATAAAAAAAAATTGAAGCCAGAAGCTTGCACGGGTTCAGAATTATTGTTGTTTTCCAATTTTTATTGATCTTTAGGTATTTAAAAATTCCAAGGCGAATTCGAACAGAAAGTATGAATTTTTGACGTATCGCTGCATTTTTCAAAATCAATTGATACGCATTTTTTGAGACGCGAAGGGTTTGTGGATGAAAAAGTTTGTATTTCTGTTCCTGCGTTTTCGCTTTATTCACCTCTCGTCTAGCTCATGTTGTAAAAGTAATATCAATAATGGGTTTCGCCGCATTGTGTGTAGATTCCTTTTTCTAATATTAAGGGAACTTGAGTACACCTGGGGACAAAATCTCTGTCGTACGAGACATTTTCCTCGTAAAAAATTCTCCCCATTTTCATCCCAGAATACGCACAGGTATATCAAAATTTTCCAACCCCCGCAAGAGGGGTGATCTTTAAACCGATTTCCACTTTTCTATATAGACTTAACGTTTTCAATTTGAACACGGATTGAAAATTGCGTTGATAATTGTTGCTCACTGTAAGAAAAAAATCAAATAAAAAGTAGAAACGTTTTTAGGAAAACTAGTTGGATAGAAAAATCAGGAATTAAAATGAGTCTTCAATCTCGGAGAATTTGATCTTTTCGAATTTCGGTAGTTCGTTGTTGTCTAGTATTTTGTACTTTGAGTTCACTTAGATTTGTCAGGTTTTAGTCAGCCTGACAATAAGTGAATTCTCGTACCAATTGACGGGGTGCAGATGAATTTCAATCATATATTTTAGCATGCAATTCTTTTTCTGCTGAAGTAGGACTTCGTTCTGAAGCTTTGCATATGCTTAAATACAATCAGCAGCTTATTTTCCAATTAGCCAATCTATTAAATTCGATTTTCAAAGTACAACAACCACAGGACAATTATATTGTAATCGCTGTCAAGTTTGTATGAACCGCAGTGATTCTTCTGATTCTAAGCTCAGGGCAATAGGGGCCAGTCACCGAAGTTCTATTTTGTCATAAATTACTGTTTGAAAATGTGCGTTTTTTTTCGAATTCTGATATTCAGCAAAAAATTGTCTTTGCTGTTGGGGGTGATTTGAGACAACCGATCTCGATAAAAAAATCGTATACGAACTAGAGGCGCACGAGTATAATCCGCGATAACCGAAAATGATGAAAACGATATAAAAGTGGGTATTTTCAAAACGTAATATCCAACAGTGAATAATTAAAACCAAGCTCGGAAGTGAGCGGGACAATTAGGTTTTCTGTATACTACCCAGTACCTTGGCGTGTAGGTACACCGGGGCCCCAGAATATCCTCGCTAAAGAGGGAATATGCGGTATAGGTAGGTAGCTGTATACGCGAGCCTGGGAACAAAATTAAAAACATAAAACAAGGAAAAGAGAAGTGAAAAAAAGAGTGAATAAATAAATAAAAACTAACAAACACAGCTTGCCTCGCCTACGCGGCGTAAAGCAGGCAGGTGGGCATCGTTATTATACACAATATAAGACAGAAATGAAAATAAATATACTCAAAAAATGTAATATACGCGTGTATAAGCATATGCGAAATTTGTTATATTATATACAGCGAGATTGACCAGCCTCCTTTTCCCTCCATGGGTCAATCTGTCTTCTGGGAATTAGCTTTTGCTCTGATCCCTTCGTCGTCCTCTTTTACTCCCTTGTTCATGCTGTCACCCTCTCGTTTCCCTCGCAGATCTCCTGACTGCTCTCGTGATTCATGAGCTTATAATATAAGCGTATAACAGTAGCCAGACATGTTACGATGTACAGATATATACCTACCTGTATAGGTACTGGCTATACCGAATATACCTACTGCGGGAGGACATCGATCAAACGAGCCAGAATGCGCATCAACGGTCAAGAGACGTATATTAATACAGCATATCGTAAAAAATGTGTAGGAAAAATTTTCTTGACGGGACAAATACTTGTCAGGCTTATGGAAATTAGATTTAGTTTGAATTCAATTGATTTTTTGGCTAAAAGTCATTTCACATCGTTGAAATCGTCTCATTTTTTAATAACGCGATATCGACTATGTCATCCATACTTTTTTACGTAGAAATGTAAATCAAGATCGTTTTATTTGTTGCAGGGGCGGGATTAAAATTTCGAATTTTAAAACTTACGAAAGCTAAAAATTCTGAATTATTGTACTACCGACTGACAGTTGTTATAGAAAAACTATGTATTTCCTCAAAAGTCTACGTATTATTAAATTTTCGGTTTTAAGGACTTTCTAAGTTTTGAACTTCCGGATCATTGAGCTGTCTGCATTTTGACTTTACGGAATTTGCAAATTCTGAACTGTAACGTTTTTCAACGTTTAATCGTGTCTGAAATAAATTTGGAATTGTTACTGTTCAGAACTTTTGGGATTCGGTATGTATGTATGTCAATCCCGTCCCTTATTCTCAGTGAGCACATTTTCGGAGTGACTTTTCTGGTATGGGATGTTTTTGTATCAAGTAGGCGAGCTTTGCTGATGATCGATTCTGAACTAGACACACTTTTCATTCAGATTTTCCAATTCACAAAGACCGGTCCTTCTGATAGACGTAGTCGACCTTTGGCAGCTGTTGTTTGCAATTTTTTTCGAAAACTCGTAAAGTCCGCTAATGACGCAAATCAAAACGTGTTTGGTCACATAACCTGTTGTAATGCGCTTTGCTCTACGTCTATGGCAACCTTTTAACGGCTATGAAACAGAAAAGAAGAAAATGAAACTGAAAAAAGTAAATAAAACACCGAAAGGGCCTGGTGGGGGAAGAAACTGTTAAGTACGAAGTTACAAGCGATACCAGCCTTTATGATGGCGTTAAAAAGCCCGGGCCTCGCGTCTCGAGGGTACCGAGCGAAACCCGTTCGAGGTTTTGGCGGGAAATTGACAATTTGGCGTGAAACTCTGCAGTCCCCCACCCACCCTTATATGTATATACGCGCGAGGGCCTACAGGGGCGGGAGCGGCGGTCCCTTTGCTATCCTTTGCCCGTTTCATTCTCATCCCATCGGCCCGCGAGCCACAAAGGATATTCCTCGAGAATGTTTTTACATTATCTACGTGATATTGCAAGAAAAACAGGCGATATGAAATACCCCAGGCGGTGGGTTGTCGCATCGTAATTCATGTAATATATTGAGTCTCTGGCCGCTTTTGATGTTTGTTTAGCCTCAGGCGTCGCGCGGAGTATTCCAAAAGATGCATTCTCTTATTTTCGCTACCCTCCTAAGGGCGTCTGATCGTCTCGCTTCCATCTCGATCAGTAAAACATTGGAACATGAAATGCAGATGAAAATAAGTTGAAAGGAGCAGATGTTCTACCGAAACATTTCTACAGAATTCTTTTCATAGGGTATAGACGTACCATTTGTGGCCATTGTATTAGTCGTCCGGCTACTAATTCCCTTTTGGGTATAAGCCATAAATAAACGGATCAAGAAGAAGAAGTGTACTAGTTGTGACCACCTAAAGGACAGTCTGTATTTATTGCTGGTACCTTTAAAATTAGCCAAACATTGAACAGAAAGTAAAAATAGGACATGCGCCTAATGCACTTAATTGTTAAACAATTGATAGTTGAAACGCATGTTGTACCAATTGTAGCCATTACTTCCATTTACATGTAATAGATATGGCCACAAATGGATCAAGCCAATGGCCATAAACGGTACTAAGGTGGCCAAAACTGGTACGTCTACCCTACAGGAAACTGTTCTACATACTGTAATTCTGCATAATGATCTTTTGACCAATTTTATACAATTAACATGGAATCATATTACTTTAAGGACAGTCCTTAGGTAATACAGATCAAATGTACTAAAAACCGACTGTGCTCATTGGTACGGTCTATTAGGGCCAGCAGTCGGTGATTTCCTCGTATTTCTGCCCAAACGCTAAGAAATGTTTTTTTTTTTTGTTTTATGTTTTTTGATTTTTACCATTTCCGGTCTGTTTCGGGATCTGCCGTTTGACTTGGCAGGGACTCTGACGATATGATTCGGAGGTACAATAGCCCATTTTAATCGATTGAATACATCAAAAGCCAAAAATCTCCTCATCTCTTTACCGAAGCGCTCCAAAATCGATGTGTTCTGAATTTCGATGGTTTTCTGCATATTTTTACGTTCGTCCTGTTGACTTGGGATGGACTTCAACTATACATGATTTGAGGGTACGATAGTCTACTTGAATTGTTACCACGCATGTGTCATCGAGTATCAGTTCATCTTTCCGCTCAAATGAATGTAAATACATTTCTTTTTCGTTTGTGTTTTCCATTTTCTCAATTTTCTCGTGTTCCAATGGACCTAGGAGGCTGTACAAGGATACATTCTTGGTTCACAATGATCTTTCTAGATCATTTGCATTCATTCATCACTAGTTCATCTCTCGGTATAATTGGCTGTGAAATGGTTATTTCATCGTGATTCTTCATTCTCTCCATCTGCTGTTGGAAATACTCAGCTTCATCTCATACTCGGATGCACAAACGCGGGGTTACCCTTGGCTACTGAGTTTAATTCCACCCCCGGGGCTAACTTGGAAATATTTCACAGAAATTGATTCCACTTGATGGCATTTCTGCAGCGATCATTTTCACACGTCCGACTGTCATTTTATCTGTCTTTCATTAATTGTTAAACGTGTGAACATGTAAGTGCACATTTGTTACCATCGATGGCATCAAGAATTATTTGATGGCATCAGGAATTATTTGATCAATCATTGCATCGTGTGTGATTATTATGGGAAAAGGCGTGACATGGCTTTGAGTATTTAGTGCAGAAACGGTTTACTAGGATGGTAAAAGGTTCGTAGACGTAACTTGCACACTATAGTGAAGCATAATATCTTTGACATGCTTTCATTCGAAAGTTCCGTGACCTATGATAAGAATTTTGAATCGGGTAATGATTTCGAGGGTAATTAATACTTTTTAACTGCCAAATTTGTATACGTGTATAAGTATAAGATACCAAAGTTTGTTCTATCCTGTGGTAAATATAATTTCAAGCTTTTGCAGCTAGCAGGAATCCACCTGAATCTATCCATTATGCTTCCACTTACTTTCGGTCCTTAGTCCGTCGGAGAGCCACCTTATTCACATTCCTTTACCCTCTTGAATCTTCTTACCTCATGTCCGGGGAATCCGAGGAATCGCGGAACCCCACTCACCGCCATTACGTGCATGGGGTAGGTACCCGACTTTCATATAGGTATAAGAACGTAAACGTTCCTTGCTCTAGCAAAATGAAAGGCACTTCAATTCCTATACTACATACACTCAGGCTCTCGTATTATATGAAATTTTATTCCGTCTCCATTTGAGGCTGTCTACAAGTACCTCGTTCCCTATTTTATGATTCATATATACCATCAACAGATTCCGTTAAACGTTCAGGATTTTTCCTCATTCATGAATTATGTCATGCAATATGAAATTTTAACAGCTTTCGTATAAAACACGTATATCTTTGAACACACATTTTAAAAATGATCGAATCAACGGACGTTGTTAGAGACATAAAGGGAAGGCAGGGGTAATCTGCGATGGTGAAAAAAACAAGAACAATTCAATAAAATATTTTTAGATGGACATTAACAAGAAATTACACTGTCATATATGATACAAACGACCATGGGAGTGGAAAATTGGAAAAAAGCGGATCGGGGGTTTGCCCCGTCTTCGATTTTATTGTTACAAGTAGCTTTGAGCCTAACCTAGCTAACATACAAAACATGAGTTTTACTGGAAAACCTATCAGTTTTTTCGACAAAGTGACATACTTGGCCACTTTCTGCCAAAAAACTGAATTCATTCGTAGAGGGTTCGTTCGGATCGGTTATGTAGTCGTCGAAATAGTACGATTCGCGTTTTCGAGGTGACCACAATTGATAATAATGGAATTTCGAACGACTCCCATATCGCTATCAGGTGCTACGGGACTATGTTCGGGACTCCATTATTACCAACTGTCATCACCTCGAAAATGCGATTCGTAGTTTCTTCTAAAAAATACAACCTACCGGAATGGAACTCAGGAGATTAATGCTTTACTACGGCAGAAAGTGGCCAAGTATTTTACTGTTTGGAAAAATCGAATAGAATTCCAGTCAGATTTATATTTCGTATGATAGTTAGGTTAGGTTCAACGCGACTTGTACCGCATATCATCTTAAACTTTCCATTCGCTTGTATCGTTCGACGGAGCGGATAGTTGGTATCCGTGATTTTATGTGTCTCGTGTTGAGGAAAGGAAGGTATAAGTTATATACGTATATACCTTTATTTATTATAGCCGGGTAGAAATCAGTCGTAAAACTTGTAATGCAAATCCCTTGAAAAATTACGGTTGAAATATAAAACGTTAACTCGGGATGTTATAATAGTGTTTTGTAGGCTATCGGATAAGCTGTACATTATTGCGAAATGTGCAATAAATTATTGTACTGGATATAGCAGACTAGCCATCCGTGCTGTAGGTACCTAGCTACGTCCACAAAGCCATATACTCTATATACCTACCTTATACCTGTACCAGCTCCAGCTACGAGTAACACGGGGGCGGCGCCTACCCCTAGTTTAGTGCCACTATACCAACCTCGGAATTATTCTCATTCACTAATGTGAAATTATTACTTGAAGTTTATTATTCAATCTGCGACCTACGCGGCTTAATTTCTCAGCTTTTTATTTTCATTTTTTTCTTGCAAATGGTATTTCATCTGGCTCGAGGTCAATAAATTTGATCATAATCTTATACCGGTGAATTTATCCATGTATTACTATATTTGGTAAGATTACTTTTTCTTATTTCAATTATTTCTGACTGTTAATTTACACAAGACTGAAAACTAATTACAATCTAAAATGTCACTGTGAAGTTATGAATTTCGTATATAATCAATCGAACAGAATCTTTCCCTCAACTTGGACCAAGATTTCAAATTTCATTGAAAACTCGGTTCCATTCGAAAACGTAGTAAACGATTTTCGTCCGCTGCATTTATTGGACGGCTAGATATTTGCTGAATTTTTAGATTCATAAACCCATAGTATGATAATAATATTGATTAGGTATAAAAACCAGTGTCACAAATGGAATCTGCACATCGCGATCACCGATCAGATGACTCGTTAGGTAAAATTTTGAACCGTGGGCTGTGGGTACATAGATCGGTATGTGTTTGGACAGAAATATCGAATTTAGCGATCAATCAATGCTTACTTGAAAAAAAAACCGTCTTTTTCTTGGTTTTTGGGTACGTATAAGGCCGAAGTCTGAACTCTTTTATGTATTGATGTATAAACATAACGACATCTTGGTCTCGTTCGTTTGAATGGTTGAATTTATAGCATTGATTGCATCAAGCCCTGGATATATACATCTCGTACATTTCCATTATATATGAATATGAAAGACCGCGTGAAGCGGTTTTAATTGCACTTCAACTTGTGTAAATTGAAATGTAGATGCAATCATGAAAGCCGAAGGACGACCTACCCAGTCGTTTTTACACCGTCCATTGCTCATCGACTGCTATACTGTACAGAGTCAAGAACCGACAGTTATGTATATAGGTACAGAGATTCTAATATCCTTTCAATCGTCGAGTATTCCTCGAGGATTAGGTGAATATTATTCCCATTCAGCAGTCATGCTAAATTAATTAGGTACCTTTGCCATTGAAATTAGTTCTCAAAAAAGAAAATCATTCTCTTTGCAGATCGAAGTACGTACAGAAATATAGGTAAGAGACTTTTAATTCGTGATCACTAGGGGTTCAGAGACTTCAAGTTGAAATGTCCATCGAAAATTTTGTCAGTTCATCAATTTTTTGCTGTCAAAAATCTCTGTTCTCATTTGACAAACGGTTTCCTGTCTTCCTGCGAATGTCATGCTGCGTTTGATCCGAGGAGTTGAATTTCGTCTGGCCATTACTGGGTCATGGGAAAGAGCATGTCTCAAAATAACGTCAAAATCTTCATTCGATATCGTGCCAAAAGAATTGTTCAGCGAGTTTAAAACTGTCACGTTCCCATTGCTCATATCTTTACTCGTATCTCCAGCTTCCGGAAAATTTATCGATTTTTTTCGGACAGTAATATCCGAGAACTTGGCAATACCTTCGAATTTATTCGTTCGAGCTTTCGAGGACCTTGTCGAACTCCTCTTTGTCAGCAATTCCGTCAGGTCAAGATTCGGACCATTTATGCTCGTCAGTTTCGGCCATAAATACATTTTCGTCTTTCCACTCGCTGGCTTGATGTTCACCAAAAAGTTCTGCACCGTCTGCGGGTGAGCTTTTTTTCGCTTCTAAAATCAGTGACTATAATTGAAGCTTGCGATTTTTTTACGAAGTGTTATTCGGAAAGTTATTATATACTTTAATAATTGATTCTTATATCGATCATTTCAGACTGCTTGATTATAAAATTGATGATCAATTCATCAGGAGAAAGAAGTCGCGTACCATTTTGTGATCTGGATCCGGTCTGCGGTCGCTTGTGCTTTTGCAAATTTCACCGAGAACCGCGTCTCTCAGCCAGGTATTACTGCCTCGAAATAATGCCGGATACTTGAACGTGCCCATTGGCGAGGGTGGCGGTGTGGGTGGCTCTCCGTCGTTGGTCTGATTGAAAAGAAAATTGGTGTTCATATTGAAACTACAAAAAGCGACGAGGCTGAAATGAATTCGAGATTTTTTTTTTCTCTCTCTTATTGCAATCGATGAGCCTTCGGTTCATCAAATATCGTAGCACAAAACGAAAATCCAATATATTGATCGAAGAATATTAAAATTGATCATTCATCCACTACTATTGCCTGTGCTCTGTGACAGCCGTTGAATTTTCGTTCAGGAACCTCTGCAAATTTTGGCAATGATTTCATTTTCCACGGTGAAGGTTGATGCCCGTTGAACGGGACCTCCTTATAATCCTGATCCATGCTTGATTTGTCTTTTGGGTTTGCTAGGACGTAAAATGTCGAGGAAATTAATTTTTGTAGAAATGTGTTAGGTTCGTTTGCTGATGAACAAAGCAGTCACGATTGACGATCTGTCGATCGTTTATTTCTCTGATCGAAAACAGTTTGAGATTATTTTTGAGCAAGATCAAAATGCGATTAACGGCCGTACTAAAAATAAAAAAAAATTCTACTACGTCACGTGTCTATCGGCAAGAGGGGGTATGATTTCTGTTTTCGAAATTGCTGTAAGGATCTGAAAGATACAAAGATTCATCTAAATCAAGAAATTTAAAGGCTAAAAAGTAAGGGGTCGAATGCTGGGTGGGTACCATTTTGAAACTCTTTATTTTGTCATTTTCTATAACATTAGTTGGAGCTAATAATTTCATCTTGTCGCCGGAATTGTTGGCACACTGGATCAATTTACATAGACGCGAGATTTCAATCTTGTAATTTCCATCGTCAATGTCCAGAAATTATTGAAAAAAAGCGTCTAGAATAGAAAAACAAAAAAATTATACTCCCTCATGCAATTTAAAACTTGATGTATACTTTCTGCAGTGAGCTTGACGAATGAACTCGGTTTCGTAGTTTCTATACAGAAAAAAAAACCAATTGACCTATTCGTCTATCGGAAATGCCAAAGCGATTTTCGGTACCTCCATACCTCGTGATCAATTCTTGTGGGAAACAGAATGGAATAGAATATTAAAGTAACGCTCTGCAACATAGGCAGTGGAAAATCCATTACTTGATCTGAATCCGTCTTTTCCCTAAGGCTGACTCGACCAGCTCTGACCAATGGTTTTCAATAAGTTAAGCGTACATACCGGTGTATATATACAAGTGTTGTTTAAATAAAGGATATCGATAGGGTTTTTCCTACCAACAGGTAGAAATAAACATCGATAGTATCCTTCGCGTGAGTATGCATGTATATTTTAAACAGATTTTCCGGTTTCCCCTGCACCCGTATGGAATTCTATAGCAGTACCGTAACTGTTCAGCGGGATGGAAAATGCGCTTTCCACGCACTCCTCTCTTCTTATCTCTATATCCATCGTTGAGAAATGGGATGTATAAGGTAGATAGATAGACATGAGGTAGGGAATATACGTATGAAATAAAAAGTGCATTAAAGAAACGTGAATTGAAGTGAAGAAATGAAATAAAAATCGAACAAACACCAGGGTTGTATCGCGATAGTGGAATACAGGACGACGACAATACTCTGCATCATTTATCATATGTACGCGAGTTGGACTATTCCTACTGAAATGTCCTTGAGCCAAAATCGCCTTAAAAAAAAAATCCTTACAGAGCATAATTACGCGATATCTCGGTCGAGAATTGTGAAATCCATATAAATGATGTGTCTATCCGATCAAAGTGGCATATTCCACCCCTGTTTCATATGGTTACAGTCATCTTTACACCACGGGGAAGTTTCCGAAATGTACTTTTGCCAAAATCGCGGTTGAAAAAAAGTTTTTCCAAATCTCAATTTCGCAATTTCTTGGTCAAGGATTGTGAAATTCATATAAATGATGTGTCTATCCGATTAAAGTGGCATATTCCACCCCTGTTTCATATGATTACAGTCATCTGTACACAACGGGGAAGTTTCCGAAATGTCCTTCAGCCAAAATCGCCTCCGAAAAAATACTTCCAGAACATAATTTCGCGATTTTTCGGTCGATGATTGTGCAATCCATATGAATGATGTCACCAACGCCGATTTAAGCCTATAAGGCAAACATCAATTTATTGCCCCACTATCAGAATACTAAATTACAAGAAAACTGAACATTTGGTCAAGAGGTCATTTGGAACCCTTTGTCTGTAAATCTGGGTCAATACTGACGGCACTCATCCGAATTTGAATAACTTAAATGAAAATTGTATCCTTCCAAGTCGACAATTCACGCATCAAATCACTATTTTTCCAATACGGCATTCTTTTGTTGTATTCCTTCATCTCTCAGCTTTCTAAAAGTTTTTTTTCTACGTTTTGTTCCACAGGTATACATTTTTCTACAGTCATGTGCATCACGACTCTTGTGAAATCTGATATATGTAATAAAAACACATAATTCCAAGAAACCATTTCAGAACTTTTTTCGTTCTGGGCCCCCAGTATTCGCCTACTTTGTCTCGGCGAGAAAACGATGTTGTGATTTTACATTTCCACGACCCGCGATTTATACCTGTATTCTTTCATCGGTTCAATTATTGCCCGCGGAATTTTTAACCGATGTTCTTCCACGATATCGAAAGATACGAATGACGAAGACTTTGGGGGTGGAATGGGGGTATCGAGATGGCTAAAAGGTATATGTGTATATACCTATGTATAAGGTAAACGGTATATATATGTATAGGTATATAGAGAGAGCTGGTATCGACCCTTCAAGACGAACCGAGCGCAATATTTGCACAACATTAATTAAATCTTTCCCGGTAATTTGACTATCAAGTTTCCTCTCACAATGCTTTCGCTCACAAAGGCTGACGAGCCGTTCCGGTTTCTCGTTTACCCCCGAGTACTTCGGATGTCTGCTTTTCGTTCGATTATCAAATGGAAACATCTTTATACCTTGAAACCGTTACATAAATATCTGCCAAAAGCGAAGAAAATCAAAAACACTACAAGTTTGAGGAAGCATTTGAAGCAACAAAATATCGATTTCATCGTATTCGATTTCCATTCTCTCACAATTCTACATCAGCCGCACTCCATTAATTATCGAATTTCTATACCAAGTGAAATGAAGTGAAATTTCATAGTTCAGAGTATCGATCAGTAATTTGCCAATATAAAGCCAACGAAATTCCTCTCAAATTTGTTTTCTATTGTCGTTTTACAAACGCTCGTTCTTTTTCTTTCTTTTTTTTTTTGTTGGAACAATAACAAAAAAAGTTGTGCAATTGGTGTTTTTTTTTCTTTTCTGTCATTTTTGTTTGAACGAACGTATGTTGTGACGAAGGACTTTGAATATTTGCGTGTGAAACAGGAAATACAAGTAGTACGCTCCTGAACCATTGCAGAGGCATCGGCATTCGAAACGTGTAACAAATTAGTCGAGCACTTTGATTCCCAACGTCATCACTTTGTTTTCCGATGACAGTTTAATTAATCCTACCTAGTACGTTGGACGTTCGTTCACCACCTGTACCTACTATCGTATCCGCATGGCGAACCAAAACGGCCGGGCGTACTCCGGTCCATTCGCGCCATAATAACTCTCTCGATATTTCTCCTCACACAGCCATCAGAAACTTTGAGGGGTGCGAAAATGAGAAAAAAAAAGTACAAGAAAAAAAAGAGAGGAAAAACAGAAAAAAATAGAGAAAGAAAAATTTTCACGCTAACAGGGAAAACTTTTCGAGTGCAAACATTAATCAATGGTTAGGTGAAAAAAATCACTGCAGAAAATAAAATACACCGTTTACCTATTTTCATCGTACCAGAATTGTATTCAAAAGGTTTGGCGGATGTCAAATCCTCGTTATAACTTCCGGGCTGTATTCCGGTTTCTATTAATTCCGTGAAGTAAATCCATCCAATCGTCAGACGAGCTGCTACAAAATTTCTGAAAATCAAAATGTGTTAAGATTCTCTCAAAATCACACAGCATCCAGCCGAAAAATATTCTTCATATTCTTGCCTCAAGATCCCCTACAGTGTTCTCATTCATTTATCCAATCTTGTACCTAGAGAGTTTTTTCATGGGTAAAGTCTGAGCCATGGTCAGACATGGAGTAAAAAAAGCGACGTAATTGCTGAGTGAAAATCTTCTCTGAACACGAGATTCGTATTAGATTATAAAACGTACTTCACTTTCCAGCCAATGTTAGATTTGAATTAGTAATAAGTTCTCGAACAAAGGGAATTGGTAATAGACACGATGAAGAAATGCGCAAGATAAGACAGAAAGAGGGGGGAAAAAAAAAAAAAAAATTGGAAATAAAAAACCAACAGAGAAAATAAAAGGATGGACGAGAAACCGTCCAGCAATCGAATTACAGGGGTTGGTCAGTTCGTCTGAACATATATCCGTGCCGCAAGCACCACTAACCGAACAAAGCGAGACAAGCTTTTGCTAGAGCTTCTTTTACTTCTGTTCAAAGAACACATACATCTTCTTTCCTCACCTTTTGCTGGTCAAATGTTGGACTCGTTTGTCTGTTGCCAGGTTTGCCTGCTTCAAAATTTCATGTATACCTTCGCACTTCAAAGGTGTGATGGTAATACAGAGTGGGAAATAATTTGTCTATTTGAGGCCCTCAAAGGGTAGTTTTCATACGCAACTATAAAAATTCGTAACCCTCAAATGGCCCTTGGGATATTTAGGGGAGGAAAATCTGTGACAAGTATTGAAGGATAGATAAAACCCATAACGTGGTACCAGAACCTGGAGTCTAGCAACGTATACATAGAATCGCTCGCTTGCAGCCAGCCTCGCGTTATCGAATGCTTACATTGGATTTACGCAGCCCGCTTTGCCACAGGGATTTTGATCTCTGTGGTTCGAGAAAATTGAAATAAAATATTCACCAGCTGCAGTGTCGCGGTGCGGTGGTCGCGTGCTGTATAGGATATAGGGTAAAAATGACAAACAGCATCTTGTTTGCAGATTTCTATATGCTGGAATTGTTCCTGGATGCAAAACGAATCACCCCTTTTTATTTCGTTGCTGTTGTTACCATATTCTGCAATATAAAGGAAAGGCAAGGATCTACTTTGCCGATGACGAATTCTGTGAGATTATGCCAATGGTTGAAGTTGAAGTTTCCGCAATTGTCTTAGTTTTGTCATTCTGCAGCATGTCGCTGAGCAATCGTTGTAATTAATGTGCCACCACTGCATGAGTAAAAATTTCCTGAGAAGTTGATTGGTCAGGCTGGGCAGTACCATACGCATATGTAATGTGGATCATTGGGCTGGATATCATGAAAAATATGTAGTCGAATTAGAGGGAGAAAAGTGGAAAGTTCACTTCAACGAATTCAACGAGAATGTGAAAATCTCGAGATGCCCTTAAAAACCAGAGAGCACTTGACCTCGATGTGAAAAGTCCGCCCCAGTCAGGTGAATTATGTTCTAATAGCGAGATCTAGAAATCGGATACTCGAACTCGATGAATGAATTTTCTTTTTGCAACAATATAATTGCTTTGCATGGATTTTGTCACTCAAAAACCAACTATTCTGATGATCAGCAGTCGTCAATGTCTAGTTGAAGGATCTAGAAAATACGAGACCTATATTCGAAATATGCTACTGCTCGTATTGAAGCTCGTATTGTGATGTTCCAATAAGCTATGGCGAAATAGCATAGCACATCAATGCACACACAGAAACACAGACACATCCATGGCGAGTAAAGGAAAAGCAATTTATCAATAAAACGGGGGCTTATGAGTTGTAACATTGCACTTTTCAGCGAGGTTTATAGAGTCCTGCAGCCACTGGTCGATTATCAGTGAAGCTTGCAGTATCGAAAGGCTTATATTCGCTTCGGAGCACAACGAAATTGACTCGTTTCGAGGATGGAGGTTCCACCGGTTACTATTACGGAGCCTTATTGCTAGTTGCGGTTTTGCGTTCTGTGGAGACTGGAGAACGCCATTCGCTTCTGGTTTCTGCAGGAAATCTAAAAGCCGATTGCTACCCAGTACCCAGTCTGATCTCTACGAACCGTATAAAGCTCCAAATAACATGCAACGAGGTAATGTCATGTCTGCAGCTCGGATTGATCAGTGACGAACCTCGCCCATACTTAATACTTTGGCTTTGACTCGCACCGTGCAACGGGTCCTGACCACCAAGAGCTGTGCGTTCTGGTCGACAATAATCCGCTTACAGCTCCAACTTCATTAGGCCGAGGGCCAAACGGGGTGGGAGTTAATGGGGTGGCAGTACTGATGGTAGTGGTGGTGGTGGTCCTGGGGGAGATTAAATATGGCCAGGGAATGGGGTGTTGCATATTGTAAGCAGCTTACCAGAGAGCGAGAGAGAGAGAGGGAGATAAAGAGAATGCGTAGACTTGCAGGTGTATCATGTTTTTGCATGTAATTCCCTATTGCCAGCGAAAAATTTTGCGGTTCCATAAATCCAGTCGAATGTTATTTTCCATGAGAGGCCAGAAGCAGGTTCTGAATTTCTAGATTGATAACGAGGTGGGTGTTGCTGATTCAGTAACACTCTGAAAATGATATTCTTTATTCTCTCAATTGATCGGTTCAAGAATATTCTTCACGTATATCAGATCACATTCAAAAGAAGAAAGAAGCCAAAAGAAGAAGCGTAAGTGTGATCTTGACCCGATCACTTATCGATTTTCTGTGAAAATTTGCAGTGAAAGCAAATACGAAAGTAATGATCTTAGAGCCTTGAGAAATGGATAATGAAATATGGTTCTTGAGGATGGGGAACGAAGTGGGTATGGTTAACGACGAGTTGTTAAGAATTGATAAGTTTTTTTCGGAAGAATAAGTTAATGACCGAAATTGGAGGCTGATATTCTTTTCCAACATCGTATCGCAGCGTGTGACTATAATGGTTGGTGCTCGCGTATGGTCGGTGCAGAGATACATTTTTTTTTTAAGTATCAGGCATTCCCTTAGAGGCGGGTGCGAATATTTCTCAAGAGTATATCTCGACCAAACTCCAACAAATATTTGAAGAGCTTTTGTGCACATGTGCACAGCCGTACTTGTTATTGTCCTGGCATCTAAAGATCCACCTCAGTTCCGTGTCCAAATTTACCATCTGCAAGGTACCTACCGCGACGCCCAACACCCTCAAGTACAGAATTTCGCGCCAAATCGTTTCTGCAAATTCTACCTCCAGAGCGAGATGCAAACGAAACCGTATCTCTTGCGTAAACGGGAAGATCTTCATTCCTTTCTTACTTACTTCCTTACTTTACCCTCATCTTCACTCGAAAGCTATGGAAAACAGCCGAATAGAGGAGACGAGAGGTTGGTGTCAACCAACTGAATTCACTTCATGGTAAGAACGCGATGAAATTTCCGTAGTCGTCTTAACGAGTTCGGGTGCATTGTGCGTCTTGTAGACGGCTGGGTTCTATTGTACTCGAAATTGCAACATCTGACTTCGAAATCGTTCTACATACTTTCGATGGTAACAAACTGAGAAGTACTCCTCGGTGTTAATCCAATTGAAATTAGGTTTTAGCTTCATCCTATAATGGCGTGAAATTTGCTTTGAAATAGGCGAAATGTCCTTAGCTGGACAATGGTCGTGTCAGCGGGTACCGACCTGACGTTTGGTCGCATTCTATTGCAAATGATAGCGATTCGGATGCATGGGAATGCATTCGTTCCATTGATCGCGTTCAATCGAAATTGTAAATTGGAATTAAATCGTACTCGCTAATATTCCCATTTAAATGTAAACGCGCGGAAGTACCGCACCGCTACATTGTTGTTATTATTATTATACCGGAGTCTTGACTTCACCAGATATTGTTTATAACCCTAAACGAAAATAATCGCGAGCCTCACGCATTGTAATTAAAATTAACGAGCCCTAAATCACGAGTGTAGCCCAGAAGGTTCGGATTTAATGAATTTTGCTCGACTATTTTCTTCCCTTTTAATTTTTGGTTTTTTTCTTTTTAACAATTTTGATAAATTGAACTCGAGGCTCAATTTTTGTCGTTCCTTCGTTGTTGCCGATCGTAAATCCAAGCCGTGCGGCTAGATTCAGTCTTCTGGCCAGCATACGTAGCGAGGCATTATGCAAAGTGGCCTCTGCAGTTTATATTTCTTGGCCCACAATAAGCGGGCTTTACCAGCGATAAGTGTACGATAGCGCTGTTTATATCCAACGGTTGTAGCGAACTCGTGCGGTAACAGGGACTTTTATCCAATATTATATCATAGGCGAGCACAATTTGTATGTACCTTTGGTTGCAACAAGCAAATTTCAATTGAATTCACTGTTCCTGTCTGTGTACGTTCATTTTTCTAATCTTAATATCTGCAGCGTTTAGTTTATTTATTTATTCCTTTATTCATGTTTCATTTTGAAAGATTAACTGCCCCTTAACGAAATCAATAATTTATTGGTGATAATTACAGAGTTCCATACCCACAATCTGATGTAGTTAAAAAATTATACGAATTTAATTTAACATTTACTCGAGCAGAGAGTTCTATCTCGTATTATATATACGCAAGAGTACTTCTGACAGTATCAGCAAGACAATTCCAAGACTTTTCTAACAAGGTTTAAGTGAGCGAGTCGTAGCAATGGAGAAAATCTACCTTCAACGAGTTCGCAGCCTCCCAGATGGGATTCTGCAGGGTAGGTAAGGGTGAGGTTGTCAGAAATGGGGGGATGAAACTGCAGGTTTATCCAAGTACCCCAAATATGATTTAACTTAGTTAAACAGCAGTTTACTTCGAGGCTAACCCAAGCTGCCAGACTTTGTACTAACGTTGCTACAAAACCCTGCCTAATATTATAATCCCAGTACATCGCGATTAGACATATTAAACATTGTCCAAAATGAATCTATTCCTTCACCAAATTTCATTTCACGTTATCATCATTCCTCCTCACTTATTCGCCAATAAATTTGCACAGAATGAATTTTTCTAATTCCTCGAAATGAAAGAAATTGATTTTGGATTAGGTTATGATGCATTTTTGCAACCCCTACATGCTTTTTCCCTCATAACTTTTGATAATAATTAGCGACAGAGTTTGGAGCTGGGCACGTAGGGGTCTTAGTTGAAGTTGAAGTTTGATATATAATGGAATCACAATTGCAAAAGACAAAATCTTGAAGATACCATCATCGTTGAAGAGGAGGAGCTGAATCTTCTCATCTTTATTAATACACCCCGCAGTTTTAAGTTCGCGTTTTCCCGACTACCTCGCCCAATATTTACGTTTCATTTTGCTGAAGCGCTTCATCCGCAGGGGTGCTCAACTGTTTACTCTCCTTGATGAAGATGGCCATCTAGGTCAAAATAAATCCTTGTTTTTCGGGGCTTTTTTAAGCTCTCTCAACTTGCCTGAAAACACGATTCTCATCTATTAAAAAAAAAAAAAACAGTAAAAAAAACTACCCTCTTGCGTCTCGCTCCTTTTCCACACCCTTAGTCAATTCCTTTATCTTATCATTATATTGAATTTCTCTTTTGTAATTCATCTCCCAACTTCTTACTATCGCATTACATCATTATACTTAGTCGATGGATATAATATGTTCAAACTGCAGCAAGAGAACTCGAACGAACCCAAGAGTTTCAGCTGCAACGCCAAGAAACACCTTTGACAAATAAATAGACACATCTCTGGGGATAAACTAAAGACCAACACAAACATACACTTGTATCAGTGCATATTCGTGCTCGAGACACGTTGTACAGGATTACGGTACGTCGTCTCACTTCATCTCTTCATCTCCGTATACCCAGAGCCATAGCTAGTAGGTGGTAGGATATATATGGCTTGGTATCCCTTCGTTCAACACACGTTTGTACAAAGTTTTCCAATTAAATCGTTTACATTGGATTAACGGGTGGTCCTACGGGTAATGGCGTGTCTATAAGCTTGCCTAATCGAACCTTGCCCAGGTCCTGCTTGGCAAAGGGCGATTTTCAAGAGGGTGATATATATCGTAGCTGAGGAACTCTCCCTCCTGCAGGTTGAGGGTAATTGTGCCTCTGGGCTGACCCCTGTCTTTCCGAAATTTCACATACACGGTTTTCCCTTCAACCCTCGAAACTTGATGGAGAAATTTACTTCAAGGATTTGTTACCCCGACCCAAATATTAGAATTTAGTTTTCGAGAGAGTAAAAAAAATAATAAATGATTCGATTGAATATGGAACAAAGTTACCCTCGTTCGACGTAATAAGATTTGCCTAATCCTTGAATCCGAGTATTAGTATAAGAAGTTATTGACATCCTGTGAAATGTCCTGACCAACTGGTCTTCCGCTAGTTATAGAGCAGAAATGTATGAGTGCAGCTTTATAGAATTCTCTTTTCCGTGCATAGATGCGGAGACTAAACCGATTACGTTAGACAGAAAGATAACACAAAATGAAAATACTCCTGTAATTATGGAAATCCGAGGTGAATGTTTTTAAAACAAATAGTCCAAATGGAAGCCAGTGTTATGCTTGCTTCAGGCCATATCTGTCTGTCTGTCTGTCTGTCTGCCATCCCCCTTTTCACCTTCACCCCTTTCATTCGTTTTCTCTCTCAAATGCTCATTTCATTGCTGCAGGTTTTGCTCAGATATGCGAGTAAAATTTTTCTGACTTTGCGGTCTGTTCGTTAATAAAACTATGCAAGTAATTAATTTGCAAAAAAAAAAAGATCTGGGTTTTTTTTTTTTAATTACCTCACAACGGTGAATGTCATGCATGACGTTTAGTTTGTGGTATAATTTAAATAGCCTCAATTAAGAACTTGAGGTAAGAATTTCTATTACTTTTATTGATTATTCGGTGTAAATTTATCCGAAACCCTTATTTTCTCATATTGAGGTAAGTAAATATTTAGACGTCGTGACGGACTACACACGAAGGGGTTCTGCCACCATGTCGAGAAAATAGTATAGTAGAGAAATTGGGTCACCAATGAAAAATTAAAGCTAATCGATTTGGCCCGTAAGACTCTTCCAGGCTGATTATACCACAATGAATAAGTAAGGGTGTTTGCTATATAGTGTACCTATATACCGCAAGCCACGTAACGGTTTTCTTTTTCTTCTATTTTACTCTTTTCTATTTTATTTCTATTTTTTTTTGTTTTGCCCTTTTTTTCAACCGAACGAATAGTAGACACATCCACGTCCGTCATTAGGTAATGTTCTTCCGACAATTAAGTAGACCCGTGGATATAGCACACGCGATTCCGCCTTCTATATTTACGTGCTCAATGCCTATCGATCGTCAGTGATCAATAAAATTGGAATAAATCAGTGATATGCAATAGGACGTAAACCTGGCGTCTGTAAAGACATATCCTACAGAAAAAAAATGCCCGAATAAAATCACTCCTTGTCTATTTCGTTTTTCGTTTTGATTTACATGTTATGGGACATGATTGATCGATGGAATTCTATTGCATGAATTCAATTCAGATTATGTACGATGGGGTGGAATTGATTTGAAGTGGAAAAAAATTGGATAGTTCCAACAAATGATGAATAAATTAATCACCACGTATGGCAGATTTCGTGCAGAAATGTATGTATGTATACTGCAGGTTTGCGACCAGTTTTAGGTAGTTTCAATTGGGGTGGGATTGAAATTCCGAAAGTTCAAAAGCTGCGAAACGTCAAAATTCTGAGTTTTTGTACTACTGACTGACAGTTTTTCAGAAATTATTTCCCCGGAAGTCTACGTAGCCAATTTGAGAAACTCTGAATCGAAAAACACCAAAGGTTCAAAATTCTGAAAGCTAAAGATCTGAAAAGCGAAAACTCTGAATCTCGGAATTCGCTTATGCAAAGTCGTTCATTTGGCAGCTTGTCATGAACTTGCCTTAAATTTGCGGATTCTTGGACTTTCTGACTTTTTAACTTTCGGATCTTTGAGGTGTCTGCATTTCGGCCTTTCGGAATTTTCAAGTTCTGAACTCTGACGTTTCTATAAAAATTATAGAATTATAGAAATAGAAGCACGTCCAAAACAAATTCAAAATTTTGACTGTTCGGAATTTTCCTGAATTCGGAACTTCAATCTCACCCCTTTCAATCAATTTCCTCGTGACATAGAATTATCGTGGTTTTTTTTTTTCATCCCGACATCTGACGCGTGTGTCAATTGATCCATTACTATTTTCTCCATCTCGTCGAAGACGCTTAACTTTATCCACCCACACATGCAAAACGGGACTAAACGCATAGTTATACCATAGCATCGCTGCCGGCACCGTCTGCGTTTGTGTAAAGCTGTAGGCCTTCGGGATTTACGGCCGTTTCCTGGCATATCAATATATTTAGAACCTGACGCGTAGAAGTGCACTGAATTATGAGACGTAGCCACTTATGCCGGGATTTATAGTTTATTCACTGGCCCTCCGGCTCCGGTGAATGCGTAATGCAACCGTATATTCACTGCCACGTGCTAAATTCGCAAGCGTCGCGGCGCGGTACGGGCGCCCCCCGTCTTGGCGTTAGCCAACCTGCGCTCTATACCAACCTACACCTACCTCACCAGTTAAACTTTGTAATTAATTAAATTAAACCGTCCCGACTTCGCTATACGATTCGTCGTCTCGTTTTCAAATTCATTAGGTAACCGTTTCTACTTTCAAAACTATATCGCACTGTTCTTTTCACTCGTTTTATTCTTTCGTCCATCTCTTTTCCTTCGGTATTGTTTCAAAAATATGTTATCCAACGGCCATATGAACTCGACAATCCAGGAAAAAAAATAATAAAAAACGATTCTTGATTCTTTATGGGAAAACCGAGTATCATGGCTTCGTTCAGGATTTTTCGAAATTTAAAAAAATATAGTCAAAAGTCCACCGATGAAAAGCATCCTTCGGATCGGAGCTAAAACACATATGAAAGATATTTCGAGCATCTGAAAATATGGAGTAGAAGTGGTTTTGTGCTATAACGAGTTCAAAAAAATTCTTGTAAATTGCAATCTTTAAAAAAAGCGCCATGCTTTGGCTTTCCGCCCGTGGGACAATTTTGCTCCAGGTGATTGAGGTTTGGCCTGATTTTTAGTACGGTAAAGAGAGATCGATGTATAATTGTAAATTTTTACACGTGAATTTTTTTATTCCGAGGTATCATAACGAACAAATCTCATTCGATCTGTTTCTCAAATTTGACTGCATTAATTTTTGACTACAAAGCTACAAGAATATGCTGTCAAACTTTTTAGACTCATGGGGCATTTTTTTTTTTACGGACTCCATCTTGCCTCGTCTGTCCCCGATTCCACAAGGGATGTAGAATTCATGGTTCCAAATTTGACGAAGCTGAAGCTAGCAGCCAGAATCAGCAGCCCAACCATTCTTAGTTAATGAGAATGAAGCCGCAGAATTGAAAAAAAATCTCAATTTCGCTATGTGTTTTATAAAAAGAGAATGAATTTGACCAAAAAAGTCATAAATCTGTGCTGCATCAACCTATTTGGAAGCCGATTAGCTCGTTCGGCTGGTAACTCTGGCTAGTAGCTTTAGCTTCATCCAAATTTGAATGTTTGCAAAGTTATTGACCAAACTTTTGGAGAGAAAAGAAATACCAGTACCCATAGCCACGTTAACGAACTATCGCTAATCGTGTGCAATTCGCAGTGATATACCATTGTGTGTGTGTGTGTTTTTTTTTATTATACATTTACTTTTTTACCTATATGCCATCGATAAAAGTGGCAGCCGGTGCTCTGACGATTTCAGATAGGCCTTTATCTCTTGTAACATATCGAACAGGTACATATGCGATATCATCTGTGAGTTGTATGTATGTATACAGTACATAGGTACATACATCGGAGACAGGTCCGGAACACCGCAGGACCTGTACGGTTTGTATCTGTATCTGTATCTGTATCTGTATCTGTATCTGTATCTGTATACATATGTAGGATATATATGCCAATGTAGAGCCATGTATAGAGGTGAACTGCAGTGGGACGGAGTCATAATGCGGTATGCAGTCGCGGAGCGTGGCCATCGCGTCAAATCGTGACTGTAGTAATTCCTACACGGTAGATACGCATCTTCACGCCACGTTGCGGATAACTGACCACGAAAATAATGCCCGCAATTTAGGATGCCTACCGCTATCTCATGGCTATTCGTTAATCATTCGCTTGGCAAAGCGAGCGCAAAATTCACCCAAAACTATATGAATCTACTCGCTTGGACAATCGCTTTTGTCGTATGAACTAGAAAACTATTCAAACGTCATCGCTTCTCCTATATTTATAAAGGTTTATCCATTTCACGTTACGTTTTGCGTTTTTGCTCTGACTTATCATCGAATCAAAAAAACTCTGAAATTCGTCAAACATTTTCCATCAAATTCGTCATTCTTCGAATGTACATAATAATTTGCAAAATGTGTGCCTCATGTGCAAAAACTGAAACTTGATGGAAAACTTTTCGTGAGAAAGTCTGAGTATATTCATGCAGTTTAATGGAGTGAGCTTTTTGTCCTGAATGAAAATGTTGGTTGTTTTTTTGATTTTTTCGAGTCAAGTACACACAAGTAAGATTGCAGCAGATATACATGGAATCGCAAAGTTTTCGCGAGTGATTTAAGGGTCGAGTTTCCGCTGACGTTATAAATAATTGGACGACCCCCTAGCCATTCGTGTGGCCTGAATGACCCGAATGACCGGGTGTATCAATCAAGTGCCACTCTTCCGCCTCTTCTATGCTCCGACGCCCTCGCTAATTAACTGCCGGGCGTAAGTCCGCTAGCGTGCTGCACAACACACTGGCGAATATCTGGGTTAACTTACCGTATTTCACACAGATTTCCTAACGAAGAGAATCCCAGAAGAGAAATGGAGATGAACTAACCAGAATTGCGAATTTTCTTCATGGCATAAGTAGCTACTGGTTTCTACATACCTCAGGAATCCTGACCGCAGTAACTGAACAAGTCTGCATTCGTTACAAATGACCAGCTACCAGTAGTACCAACTAGTCAGGATGTTCAGGGAAAACCTGGAACACCTGAAAATCTCAGGAAATTTTCGAGAAAATCTGGTAATTCACCATTATTGACTCGGGCTTCTACATAAATCGGCTGACTACGATGAGCTAGTCAGTAAAGATCATCAAAATCCGTTGATTTGTTCTAGAGGAATGACTATTTGAAATTTTGTTCGATGGGTTTGTTCACTGAATTCCTCAGAAACTAGTCGACCGATTAAATCCAAAATCTGCTCTGAATTTCGAAAAACTGCTTCGATTGATATCGAAATCATCGACACACACATTAAAAAATGGTTGGAGGTGATTCCCTGGAATTCAATACGTTCAGATCCAGTGAAAACTCAACTTTTTATTTTCGGGAAGATTAAAATAACTTCCCTTCTTCGAAAGCAGGAAGTTAAAAATGGAAGGCCTTTTTACCACGGAAAGAAAAATGGTAAATATTTGTTTAAAAAAGCTGAAATTTTCGGGGGAATTTCAAGACGCCGTAGCATTGGAGATGTTCTAGTTTTTAAAAGCCTTCAACCAGCGTTACTTCCGCATTGAATGTATCAAATTGAAATTCATCCTGAACTGTACACTTATCGCCTACGTGATCTGAGGCGATAAACGTGTTATATGTACTAAAATCAGGAATCGCGAAGCAGCTAAGGCGCGAGATATTCTGATCAGATAATCTTCTCGTCCACTACTAGCCCGATTTTCGGAGCTTTGTTGTATTGCCCGTGCGGTGATGGCGAGTTTTCGAGATCGCTGCTGCTGCCTTCGTCCTAGGAGCATTGTTGTAAGTGAGGGGGCAAACGAACCTGGGCAAGGCATTGTGGGAACGGGATTTATTTCCGCCTTTGTCTCTAACCAGCTCCCTAGGGACTGCTGGAAGCGATACGGGAGAGAACGAGAGAATTGTTTGTGCGCCGCGGCTACAGGCTCAAGGTGCCTGGGTGGCTGGTTTGTTCTGCGCCCTTGTCGCAGCAACCCTTCGAGTTCGAGGAATGGTACTGCGTTCTCCAGTTTCAGAACTGAAATCCTCGTATGTAGGTACGTTAGAGGAACCCTGGATGGGTCAAGGGGTTGGTTCCATCTGCATGAACGGGAATTCATTCTGAAAGTAAATTTCCCCGAATGGGAATTATCAAAAATTAAGATATCCTCGAACTGGTGGAAAGACGGTGAAAATAGATCCGCAACTCTCTCTCTAAGCGGAAACCAAGATTTAAGAACGTCGAGGATAACTTTGCGTTGTTGACCTAGCCTTCCCCCCTCGAAACTATCCAGGGGTATAACTTCCTGCTATATATGGCATGGAACTTCCTTAGACTGGTAAACTACTGGAAGATGAACGACCTTTGCCAAGTCATGGTAAGACGAGAGGGATCCGCGCTGGAAGCTCTTCGGTGTTGGTATTGGATGAACTGGTGTTGGTTGGTGTATAATATAGAAGTGAGACTGCTATACGCAAGGCCCATGGACCACATCTCTAGCTCTCTTCTTGCGAACGTGATAAAAGTAACCCACAACTCTTTTCAGAGTTATCGGTCATAATAAAACTTTTCGAGTAACGACTTTGATAACTGGATTTCTTCCCAGTATAACAACTTACCTTGGTATACATACACTTACACCTTTTTGGCTGTCCTTCTGACTGATAACCGCCGTAACGCGTTTTATTCTCACACTTTTTGACACATTAACGATATGGTCATTCATGTAAAGGATCACCGGTTTGAATTCAGGCAAGTAGATCCTGTAATCAAAGTGGAAATTTAGTATTTCAATTTTTTGCCCCGAGACTGAGAATTCAGGTCCTAGAAGATTCTGCTACGACAATCAAAAATCAATTCATTTCTGTCAATTTTGGTAAAAAAAATGGTATCAACCCTATTCAGTTGTCAATTGTAGTTTGGGATGTCTTTAGTTTTCAAAAGCACTTGCATGGTCTATAGACACAAATGTCAGTTTCGAAACAAAAATAGTTTTCTCTTCAGTTCGTATTTCATTTTTCACTTGCCAATTTAACTGGTAGATACGTCTAGAAAAGTATTTTGCCAATCATAACTGAAGGTGGAAACTACCGTCGGTCTCAATTTAGATAGATTTTCACCCTGAAAATGACAACTTTCATCATTAACAAATTATACAGCCAAGGGGATTGGGGTGAGATTTTCAAGATTGAGACTTTAGACACTTGTGAGAATGAGTAAATTCACTTTAGTGGAGTGGATATTTTCTGTCATTCTAATTCACTGACAGGCACGATTGTCGTCTATATATATAATATAATATGCGCCAAGGATCCTTGCGGATGAGGACAAGTCAGTCGGTCCATTGACTGCGCAATTATTGTCTAGTCTCCGAGTGAGTAGAATCAATGATTCATCTTGCCATTAGGAACGTGCTTCGAAAGACACCTTCCTCCACACCCTGGTTAAATATTTACCACAAGGGAACGCTCGTAAAACCCCTCACAACTTAATTAGAGACTCATGGACTATAAATTCTTAATGAAAAAGCCTAAAATCAAATATAACAAAGAAATAAGAAAAAAATACGAAAAGAACCACTGGACTGCTACTCCAGAAGTACCGAAATTAATTTTCCACCCTTTGATGCTTCCTGATATTCAATTCATAATAAAAACAGCTTTGTACAAAAAACAATCCTCTTTCTGGTTCAAACGACTCATCACGTTTACCATATACGACAAATTGAATATTTTTCTCTCGGGATTCCACGATTTGTCCTTTTTCTGCTTTTAAATTCAGACCCGTGACCCCCCGGGTGACACGAAGTCGTCGTAAAGGAGGAAAAGGGGGCCAAGTCAAGAGGGGCCCTGCAGAGGTCACAGAGACTGATGACGAATCACCCTCTCGCCAAGCCCAGCAAAGTCTATGAGGCAAAGTGCTCTCGTCTTCATCCCACCCCCCCACGGTACCACCCCTTTTCCCACACTTGGTTTGTACCCTTGGTATACCACAGGGGTAGGAAGTGGGTCACTATTTATGTCACCGGCAGAAACAAGAGACCCGTCTAGATCTGACGTTGGATATGTTTTTGCCTTTAACTACTGAGTAGAGCCACCCCCCGTCAACCCCCTTTACCTTAGACGTGAGATTATTTAGGCCCCTCGTTTGCTCTCGGCCAGGTTATGTGGATGATAATTCAAATATTAGGCAGCCTTAGGGAGCCCCTCGTTTCTGTTGATTTAACGAGGAACGTCGTTCTCTGGGGTGTTTTTTGTGAAGATTTTTATTTTTTCGTTTTTTGGGATGTTTGAATAATAAAATTATCAATTATAACGGAGTTTAATACGAGCTCGACATCCAACGGCTTCTGTAATGAAAAAGAATCCTTTCTCTTTGAAGATCTAGCAAGTTTAGCTTTTACGACTCAACTTTAACCGTATAATTAATCACCGTCCCGTTCTCGGTAATAAAGTTCATTTTTAAAGCTCGCCATACCTTACAATGCAATCCTACTTTGTTACTATCGCCTATTCGTTGACAAATAATCATTCAATTCACTGAATGATCACCTCGATATAACAAAAGCTGGCTTTGTGCCGGTCGAAAGTCGTAAAACTCATAATCAACCGTCACCGAAACCCCATAGTTATTAATTTATTGGACTTGTATAGGAATTCTTCCTGAAACTGTACGTGACTGGGTATTTTCGATTTGTCATTGAAATGCAATTGATTTGATTTCCGAACTATTGGAACTATATGGAAATTTGTTTGGTCTGTATTTCTCGGTGGAGAATTGTTATTTGAATTTGACACGTCACGGTGGTACCGTCACAGCATGCTAACGAGCTCCCTCTGATAGTTGTTAGTACTTTGTTCGGTAGAAATAACAGGGCTTGATCCTGTGTTACTAATGCCGAAATACGTTGGTAGGGGATACACAGCGGCACAGTGGGACGTCAGCATTATCAAGAGGTATTATAATGCTACGTCAACTTAACGAGGTATGTCCCTTGAAACGCTGGTTACCAAACTGACAGGTTGGCCCTCCGGGCTTGTCCCCAAAACTCGGCGTTCGTACGAGTCAGCTTTCCAAATTTGACGAACTATGTATTTAAATAAGTGTGTTTACCGCACATACATATGTATATAGGTATGTCGTATGTATATACGACTGACGAATTGTTTTTTTTATAAATTATAAAATAATCAAATAAATAAAATTCCCAATTTGAAAAGCTGCGAAAGGTAAAAATTCCCAATTTTTATACTACCAACTCATAGTTTTTAAAAAAGATTATTTCCCCGAAAGTCTATAAGTAGCCAATTTGAAAAACTCCGAATCAGAAAACACCGAAGGTTATAAATTCTGAAAGCTAAAGATCCGAAAGCCCAAAACTCCGAATCTCGAAATGCGCTTATGCAACGTCGCGTTTATTTGACAGCTTTGTCATGAGCTTCCCTTAAATTTTCCGCTTTTTAGACTTTCTTAGTTTTAATATTTTAGCTATTTGCATGTCGATTTGCTTTCGGAATTTGCAAGTTCTGACCTACTCTAACATTTCTAGAAACTCAGAATCCCGTCTCAAATAAATTCGGAATTTTGATCGTTCGGAACTTTTGGAATTTAGAACTTCAATCCCGCCCCAAATTTCGAACAGTTTGACACTTGGCTTTTCGAAAATCAAATTGTTCGACATTCCATTTTAATTGAAGATTATATATTCCAAAACCAGCCGAATTCGAAGTACATGAATTCAAACACGGAGTTCACAAACTAGCAGCAAATCTGAAGATGAAATCGTTGCGTATGATGTAGTACGCTAAATCTAAGAAAAAAATCAATAAAACTATTGATACATATTTGCATTGGACTCGGGTGGTTTCAAAATTCCTACCTCTTAATTCAGCCGGTTTAGAAAAATATTATCGATAGAGAAATTTCCGGAGACCATGGCCAGTTGCAGGAAGAAAAATATCTTGAGAATGAGAATTATGTGTGTTCAATAATTTAGAAAAATTTCGGAGTTTGTTGAATTAAGCAATGACGAAACACTGCTAACAGAACAAGCATACTTTCTATAAGTGACTCAATTTTTTCGTTTGGTGCTCTCATGATTTTATGAAGTGATTTTTACTCGACTTTCCTGGACTGACACAGTTTTCAATCTGAATTATTCAGAAAGTGAATTCCACTGGTTTTGGATCCGGACGACTCATGTTCGATACAGCGTAAGCTTTAAAAAATAAAAATGAAAAAAAAAAAAAACAAGCAATGTACGTAAACAACAAGGATAAATTTTATTTCTCAGTTTTGATGTTTGTCAAAAGAGCTGAAAGTGATTCGATCATTTGCGATCAGTCAAGAGACGATAAGGTAGAAATATGGACAATACTTTGACAATTCGTTAACAAATTTATGTTTTATGTAAATTATGTCAATTTGTTGGAATGAAGTGACTACCGGTGTTTCCTGAAGGGAATAAGCGACCAACCGAGGACAAAATAACACATTGATCGGGTTGAGAGTGGTTTTGTGAGGAATGTCAGACATTCGCGAGGCGCGAGAAGTAAAGGTGAGGAGGAATCGTGAAGCGAGAGAAAGAGAAAGCGCGAGAGAAAGAGAACAGTGGGTCCCATTTGCTTTGCGTTACGGAAACCCGCTCTCGGTATATTAAATTTACATTTTCTACGTAATTGAGATTTCGAGTAATATATTTTCACGCGCACTTGATTAAATTTCATTTTATGGTTTTGGTTTCTGCCGGGGAATTTTCCAAGAATTATTACCCTACCTTATACTCGCTATACAGAAAATTCCCTCTTCGCTATCTCATCTTTCCTCAGTCTGATCTCTTTTTCAACCCCAAAACCCTATCGCATCATTTTTGTATTTGATTTTTAAACCTGCAAACCCAATTCACATCAATATACGATTCACCAATTTCTTGCAAATCCTCATTCAGCTACTCTTATATCTTCCATAGGCAAATTTCCTTTCTCCTCTTTGTACTATTTTCTACCAAGAAAAAAACAAAAAAACTAAAAAAAAAAAAACTAACAGTAACCACGAATTACCCGCGTATCGCGATCGCAATACCAAAACGTCACCCACCGGGCTATTCGGTGACGTGTGTCCGAGAGGTTATACCACCTCTGTAATTTGACTTTGTACCGAGGGTAGTTTGCTTAGAGGAATAGGAAAATACGCGTAACTATAGGTACCTACATGCGATATAGACGAGGCTAGGCAAACGTCGATAAAGACAGGGTAAAGGTGGGTAATTCTGCAACAGCTGGGGGGGTTTATGGAGTTGAAAATCTGCGAAATCGCGTATACGCTATACCTATATAGTTGGGTGCGGTCAGGCAAATATATGGTAGCTATATTTGATTGTCAAATAAAATTCATGATCTGATTAAAATAGACAAATGTCGATGAATCGCTACGCCACATAGTCTAAAGTGTCTAGACTTTCGACTAATACGAGATTTTTATGTACAAATTAGGGAAATAATTCTCAAGAATCGCAAAGAAAAATTCAAATTGAACGAAAGAAAAAAAAATTATCAAATCCCGTTGGAAAATTAATTTCATGAATAATGGCGAATATATTTCCGACTCTTCTATCGCCCAATTGATGTCAATTAATAATTTAATAACTATCAACGCCGCGGTATGCGTGTCGGCGGTCGTTAAGGCGTCGCGACGCCCGTAGCTGACTCCGTGATGTCTGTACGGTAGGGTAGGGTAGGTACGTTTCGTAAATACAAAACGGGGGTTAGTAACTCGGTAGTCATTAGAGGTACGGAGTTACAAACGACTCGTAATAGTACACTAGTGTCTACAGGATAGCTATTCATACAACAAATTTGGTCAGTTCGTAGAACGATTTGAAATATCGATTGCAATTTATTGCACGCTCACGTAGCTGACAAGAGAGAAATATATAAGGCCTTGGCGCAATTTTAGGCAAGGAAATTCTTATACCTATCTCGAACGATACCTACTAACCCGTCATTTCCGCCTCCGGAATAAAGTGCTGTTTTGAAATCTGACTCTGTATTTAGAAAACTTCGTTATATATAGGTAGATTTGCTAGATAAACACCATAGTTTAAGGTTGTATAACGTAATATACTACATTGGAAATGGTTTATGCATGATTTTGGTAAGCTGCAATTTGCTTACTGCGAATGAAAAGCTTCATTTTCGCGTATTGATGTTCTCCAGCGTACTTGAATACGTCATCGTGTATTTTACCGTTGGTATTTATCTCATATAGTATATCTCCAATATCCATGAATCGCTCCATAGCACTTTTATCAATTACAATATTTTACGTCCGTATATTCAGCTCGGTGGTTTCATTTCAGGTTCATCAAAGCTCGCCGTATCGTTTACACGCAAATTTGTCCGCAAGGCATGGATCTGCTCTATATACCATTTTCAAGTTCCAATTCAAGTTCGATGATGATAAAATTTCCATCAGAAAAAGTTACACCAAATTTCCGTTACACAAATACGTCTTCGTTTCAATGAAAAGCGGCTTTACAATCGATCTAACACCATTGTCTATGGATAAAAATGATGTATGAACGAGTATTGACGGAGAAGTTCTTCCCAAACGAAAAAAAAATGTGAATAGAAATAAAATATGCGCAAAAGTTTCGCATTGATCTATAGAAAGATACCTGTTTCTGCTCTTCCGAAGGGTAGTAGTGGATAGGTAAATGCCTAGAACATTGTCTCTTTAATTCTATTCCCTCTGGGAGACGATGGTTTCCATTTTCTCTCGACTTCTTCCGCCCCCACAGTAGAATCGAAACACTGCGGCGTGACTTTTCAATTAACCGTAACAATCGCATGGAGTCCTGGGAAACTAGCTTTCTCGTTTGAAATTATTCATTTGTTCAACCGGCGACCGATGCCCTCGTTATCAAGGAGCTGATTTTTATCATCAGAAGCCATTAAGCTATCAAAAGCTCTGTACATTTGGGCAATACGTAAAGATATGAAGATCAAATCATTCAGGGAAGACAGGGTGCCCAAAAAATGTTTGAAGAATGAAACAAATCCAAAAAATATATTTTTTTCTGAAGTAATCCATTCGAATCAATGAGCCAGAGCTGAGCTCGAAGAATTGGAGATAATTTGTCAGAGCGATTTTTACGCTTGACCCTAAACCGCTTCAACATGAGATACATAATAATATTCGTCATTCGTTTCCTGAGGGTGAAATGCTTTCGATAAGCTATGGATACGGTTAATCAAAAATGGATTTCAGGTTTTTATTTCTTTTAGTTTCTCAACGGGTAGTGTAGCAAATTAGCTCCGTTCGATTTTTGCAAATTATTGCAATTCTTTTGCCAAACAATTTCGTTTCTGAATTTCTATCGCCAGACCTTATGCCGCTGACTCTTCGTCACAGTTTCGAATATTTTTTGGATCATCGAGGACGATTGACCATTAAAAATTCCCAAAATATAAAAATGTGTTATTTCAGACTGCCCATCGCCTGGGAATAATTTTACGCGAGCCGAAGAAAAGCTCGGCCTTAAAAGGATGAGGAAGAGGCTACAATATATTATATATATTAGAATCAGCTGTGTAATCACCGATTAGAGAGAGAGAGAAAAAAAAAAAAAAATGGTCAATCCGAACAAGCGCAACAAAAGAAAAGTAGAAATGACTTCTACGGTTCGACATCTTGTTGGGGTGCGTTTGTTCTTCAGTATATAGAGATTTTCAGGGTTAATATAGTTGTGTAGGTGAAACATGAATGGGTGCGTATTTTATTTTTATTTTTGTTATTTGAATTGCCCTGTACCTGACGGAGGATTTGATACGACGTTGTACTTCTTAGAGATATTGACGGGGGTCGTGGACGGAGTCCAGAGGGACGAGTCTCGTTCGCGCCTTCTTTTTTGCCCTTGCATTCATTTCCTCTCCGCTTTTGCCTTCGGTTGAAATCATAAACAGACACTTCTCGGTTAAGGAGGTACTTGTCGCCTGTTATCCCAGATTTTCTGACGTTTGAGGGTGCGGAAAAGCGTTCTCCTTTGCATAATCAAACGATACGTATGCCGGACAACGGTGTGCTTGGTAGTATACCCATACAACGAATTAACTATATCATAGAATACATCGTGACCGGGCCAATTACATATACCCATATAATCTTTACTCGCGTATGTTATGGATTCTGAATTGAATAATAGAAATCCTCATTTCCTGGGGGTGTAAAGGCCACAGAAGCCAATTTTTTCCTGAAAATTCCTATGGGGCTTATCGTGAAATTTTCTACACAGAAGAGGTCGCGTTTTTTCTTACGTCAAATCATTCGGACAGATTTCATCTATTGCAAGTTCGGCTGTTATTATTTGCCGAAAAACATCGATCCGTTTCTCAAAAGCTTTTGATTTTTGTTGAACGAATCGTGTTCTCGGTTCGAAGCTTGTGTACGAGGAACGCGATATTGCGTATAAAAGTACCAACCAACCAGGGTATAGGTACAAGTTCGCAGTTCGTTTTCAATTCCATCTGAATTTAAAAATACTTTTTATATTCATGTATACGCGGGAACCCTTAGAATCTTGCTTATCGGTTACAACCGCGTCGTGGGCTACGGTAAGGTACATACATACCAACGTATACAACGAACTTGAAATTTATTTATTTCATCTCGCTTTTGAAGGGGTGGGCTTTATATTTTTCACATTTCAATTTTGAAAGGAGTCGCGGAAAAAAACCGAGAGAAGATAACAGGGTAAAGTATTAATAAGTATAAGATATAAAGTCAAGTTTTCAGCCCCACCGCAAAGGAACTCAACCTTTCGTTCGTATTCGCTCGACGTTTCCTTCTTCAGGATTTTAAACTCAGGTCCTTCTTCTTTTGGCATTCACCCGGTACTCTCGGCAATAACGAGCACTTCGAGTTATTAGAACTAGAACAATGTCCCGGAGGAACATAATGCCGACGAGACTCCGGAGGTGTAGACGGCCCAACATGAAAGGGCTAAGCGTCCTCACCGACTGACTAAGTTTCTTCATGAATATACATATATATATATATATAATACAGACGCATTTAGTTGTGTGCGTTATTTTGGTGCGTGAGCGTTTCCGCCAGTCAGAAATCGTGTGCCTTACGACCCCCCCGCACATATACATACAACAACGTGTGTATGTGGCATGTAAACATATACATATACATACATACAATTCTATAGATAAAGAAATATGTATATATGTATATATAGGAGTCTCCGAACTTTAGAGGATTCACTTTAATTAATTACATTAATTAGATTGCCGAGAGGACTGCACGGACACGTTTCTCTCGCCGTTCACAAAATGCGTTTCCCATTCCAATTAGGTAATGTCCTCTCGTCGTCGCCCTCTTTCACACGAATTTTCTTTTTCTCCTTTACCACTCAAGATCACTTTTATTTCACTCCCGCAGCTCTTATATACCTACTCCTCGTCCTTTTGCTAACTGAAATAGCAGCTCTAGAGAAAATTATAAGAATAACAGTAGGAGAAACGTATCTACGTGGTAGAGTGAAACAAGATTTTTCTAAATTTGTAACGAAAATTTTTCATTCATTGCCTATACGAATTAATTTGCTTCGAACGCCTCGATTCGGAATAGAATTTGAGAAATGTATAACCGAATGTACACCCAAAAAAGTCTTCAAATGGTTGGAGGAAGTGGAAAAAAAGGTTTTTTGATTTTTCTTCTGATCTGAATGCGTCAGTTTAGATATCCACAATATTTTTGTGAATTTCTTCAGAATCATTCAGCCTTATACTGGCTTTTTTTAAATATCTCAACAAAATTCACAGCTCAAGAATGGTTGGAAAGAAAATTAGAAAAAGATTGTAGAATGCAGAGCATGAGAAATTTCTGAGGAAATCGAAGATGTTAAGTGCTCCGAAATTCTCCGTATATGGCGTGGAATTCCTCATTTGTCGAATTTTCCTCGAGCGTCGCCATTTCACCTCTTTTCTCCAATTCATCAAAGGGTTTCTCTATTTCTATCCAATTTTTTACAGTGAAACTTGACTTTCATCGCACTTCTTCATGCGTCTTCATACGAGACGTCTTAGGCCGTCTGTGTCGTTATGAGTTTGGCGCCTTTGGGTCGGATTTCGTTAATCTCTATAAAGCTCGCCGTATCAAGTCGATGGAATTTAGTTAAAGTTTAACTAAATTAAAGTTTATCAGTCGCGAGTACAATCGGATTACTAGTTGATCTAGAAGCGGACCGAAGAGGGTTGGTATACCTCCTACCCCAACTTACCCTCCTAGACTATACAATGTATAACACCCAGAACGAGAAAATCAACATTAGCTTCGAGGTCTCTTAACCCTCGCCTCAACTATAATACATAGGCTTGGGATTATCGCAAAGGGCAGTGGCAGTGGCAATGGCAGTGGCAGTCTGTTCTACGATCGAATTGTATAACCACCTGAACAATTGGATGAGCTATAGCTGGGTAACGGATGTGACGTCAGCGGGTGCAATTTCCCGCGCGAATAGCAGTTAACCGCCAAACCCGAAATTGTCCACAAATTGCACCCTGCTACATACCTACCCACTGCACTGTCACACTCGATCGATACCACCTATGGGCTCCTCGTTTCTTCTTCTCATTCTTATTATTCTTCTTATTCTTTGGTCGATTCTTCTTTCACGCAAGTATCTTAACACCTGTTCACATCAGTTATGTTCAAATATTGTGAGAATAGTTTAGAAACAAGTAATATGCAGCATTGAAAATCGGTCTTTTGACTGTAAAAGACTCATAAGATTGAGAATTAAGCCTCTGATATAAATGTAGTTTTGAATGAACAATTTTAGTTTCCGAAGGAACTTACGGTTTTCGAAGGCAAGTTTTTAACTTTCCGTTTTTGAAAAGAAGAAAGTTATTATATTCATCCCAAAAATGAAAAAGTTGAGTTTGCATCAGATCTCCATGAGTTGAGATTCGGAGAATCATCTCCGACCATTTTTGGATGTCTGTGTGTCATCAATTTTTTATTTGACGATATCTGGAGAACAAATCGATGGATATCTGCACGATTTTGGTACCGTTCGATGCAATTCTTGGTAACTTAGAGCTGATTAGATTTTCGATTCATTTGGTCAACTAATTTTTGAGTAATCGAGCAAACAAAATCTGACAAACAAAATTTCAAACAGGCATATCTCGAGAACGAATCAACAGATTTCTACGATTTTGATCTTCATCAATAATATTCACTTCAACTTAAAAATGACTATATTTTGAAATAGATCGATGCAGTAGTTCTGTATTCTTCGAACCTGCTTGTTTTTCTTTACGATTGATGAACTTTTCTGGAAATATCGTGTATCGGTTACTTCCTGTGTGTATCGAACGTTCACCGTCAAATAAATATTCGGCAGGGGGTTACGTGGTTTAGGTTACGTTAGCCAAATTTATGATTAGGTAATCACGGCCTGGCCAATCTAGGTATAGAGTCAACGTGTAGAGTTGGTGCACCCGGTGACTTCGATTGATAGCGTAATCCAATATTATAAATGGTCCCTGGGTTGAAGAGAAAGAAGGGAAACTATATACGGAGGAAAGAACAGAGAAAGTGGATGAAGGAAGAGCGAGTTTGCGGAGTGACGGGGGGAAGAAGGTAATTTATCACTGGGTCCTGTCTTACAGGGTTAATCCCTCTCTTATACCACCAGCTAGTACTGATTTATTCCTTCCCTATGATTAATTGATTTCTAATGCCATAATATTTTTGACAGCCCATTACTTTTATTACTCTGTCAAATTCTCCGCCTGCGCCTTTATTCGCTCTCTTGCCTTTCTATATTCGGCGATCACATCGTACACACATCGCACACACACGTGCATCCTTGAATTGTTCTGTTCGTTCATCTTTTTATTTTTGATTTTTTTTTTCTATTTTTTGTTTTCTTCCCTTTTTATGTAATCGACGAAAATTGATTTACGATCTCGGTACACATACTATAACGTGATTAATTATTTCATCGCCCATGCACGAATTTCACCTCGCTTGCTCAGGGCTGACAACATAAAAGAGACGAAAAAATGAGAAAAAATTTCATTCACATCATTCAAAAAATACTTTTTCTTCACATACCAACTATAGGCATATATCTTCGTTTTTACGGAGGCTAGTCGCGAATTTGTTCGCGATTTACCAACCTTGTGGAAAAAGCATATATCTTTGAAAGATTGTGTACGTGAAATCGAAAAAAAGTAAACGTGTTTTTTTTATCTTCACTTTTTCTTTTTCATCGAAGGCTCGATCGTTCGTTAAGTAGGTACTGCTGACTACTGTAGAGATGTGAGCTGCTGACGTGAGCGCGTGAAATAACGTAAGAATTTTTTTTTTTTTTTCTTTACTTTCTTCACTTTTTTTGTGGCAAGGCCTTTTCAGATAATAGTGGCTCGTTTTCTTGCATACTTCTTATGTAATGGAGCGAAACGTACGCTTAACATTGCTAGGGATTTATCACCAACCATTTCTTAAAGGCTGCAGGGATGAAACCGACCATCCGAAAACCGGTGTGCCATGGAATCGAGACTTTTTCTCACCAACCAAGCTAGCCTTGAAATTTGAAATTTAATTGGACGGAAGCGTGTGATATTACCCAATGCTAAATTCCACCAAAAATAAAAGTTATGCATCTGAAAAGAAAGAAAAAGTAAGAAAAAAAGCTCAACTCATTTTTTTCTTTCTCATTTAGTAATTTTTTTTTTTTTTGTGAAAATGGAAATTTCTCACCGTGGAAGTTTTTCGATAGGTAATATGTGGCCACGTTTCATTACCTTCCATCCATCACCGTTTTTGTAATATCATATTTATTTTCTTCTTGTTCGCTTCTCGTTCTATTCCTCGAGCAAATATCAATCAAACTTTTATTCACACGTTTGTAGATTTTTCCCTAGCTCGGTGAACGGCGCCGGTTTCAATATAACGACGCTATTTAAATGTCTGAGTTATTTTTCCCTCAGAATAAAGAAAACCCGGTGAAACGAAAATAACAATAATGGGAACAATGAGCGGAAATGGACAGAGATACATCACCGAAGTAAGACGTCGTGGCTAGTGGCCACTGGACCGAACAGTTTCAAAGAAAAACACATATACAACATCTGCACTAGGGTGACTTGTATAAAATCACTATTTTCATTTTCATCTTCATTTTCAGCGTTGAAAAAAAATCTGTTCATTGGCGTTCAAAATTGAACGTAAAGAACGCGTTTGGAGTTCCCGATTTGTATAATTTTCGTATTGTCTATTCTTCAACTTGGGACGTTAGTTTGAGTGGAAAATTTTGCACCCTAGCGTCTGAAGGTGAATCAATTATACGAAACGAAAAAAAAAAAAAAAAAGGAAAATATGTCTATGAACAAGTCCCTCGTTATATCTAGAAATTTCAGTTCTGTCTCACAGTACAGCTGGGAGGCAGAGAGTTAATCTCGTTCGTATATAACGGCGTAGGATCGTCTTATTGTTATGGCCTCATCATTGTGGGTAGGTTTCCTTATTGCCTGGAGCGTCGTATCGCGGTAATGAGTCCTGCAGGACGTCAGTGAACCTGGTAAAACTGGATGGTGTTGTCTTCTGCGCATGCATACATATATATATATATATACGTATATATAGTTACCACTTTCTTGCATTATGTATGAAATGAGACGTGGTGCATAAATCCAAACTTCTTGCATAAACTGATAAGCAGCACCAGCTGGAACCATCTCGCGTGGATAACGTAACCTTAGATGCCTCGTTTTACCCCCTAGGTACTACTACCAAATTCGATCTTAAGGGGAGCAGTATGTCGTGGTTGGAAAAATTAAACATTATAGTCCAAGATCAATTTGTTTCATCACCAAAGTTCATTTTGCATTATTATAATCATCTCACTTAAAAACGGTTGCTGCACGAATTCAGGCACACCGTAGGTCCGATTCGACTTATCTATATGACCAAGATTCTAAGGAATACAAGCCGTCATAAATTGAACGAGGGAAATTGGAAATTTTAATTTTTAGGTCGAGTTATTTGCAAATAAGTGGAAAAGAAATGTTCGATTTTTGGAAAAACGGCCACGTCTTCTATGATATTTTCTTTAATTCAATTTCTCTCATTCAATTTATGACGGCGCGTCTTCCGAACAATTCGCATCCTGAAAAAGTGAAATCGGATCTACTGTGTGCCTCAATTCGTGCAGCGACTGATTTTTAGTGATATTATTACAATGATGTAGAATGAACTTTGGTGAAGAAATAAATTGATTTTGGACCATGTTTCATTTCTACAACCACGACATAATGGTCCCCTTAAACGAGAACCACCCCGAGCCCTGTTCTCACCCTTTTTCCCGCCAAAAATTGCATACGCGTGTATGACTAAAGGGACAAAATTTGTCCGCATTTCATTACGAAAGTTAATTATCATCTATATTAATTATGAAGGAGAGAAAGAAGACTGGTCTTATATTTTTTTTTTTTTTTTTTGTTCAGCTGAAAAAAGCTTCGGAGAGATTTGCGGTCAACGTGTTTTGCACGTATGGAAACTGGGAGCAGTTATGTTCTGTGCATGGGAATATGGGCCGCCGGACGGTAGACTGGGGTAGATTAATGTATCGCAGTGGTGGAATAGGATGCATCGTTGAATGCATTAATAGTAATCTCGATGCATTTATCCAGTTGACTTAATGGAACAGTATCGCATAGAGGATTCAATCCCACACTCAATTATACCTATATACGCCGAGCTAACGCGCCGCGTTTTCATCGTTGACTTAAAACGCGATCTATTACAACTGGCCACATATTGACTGGGATTTTCGAAACATCCTAATTTTCGGTGTAAGGTCCATTCGATTCCCAGATTTTAGGGGTAGATTTTATTTTTATAATACTCGATCGTCGTGGATCGAATTTTCCGGAAATCTGGGCTGAATTTTCCACCCTAGTTTCAAAACTGAACCCTGTTTTCAAACTCGGTTGTATGAAACGAAGTGTTCACTATCTGATTATGAAGGGAAAGCACCCAGTACCTGCTTTATCGGTACATTTCATTGAATATAGTGTTTTCGATTACCATCCCCACCATTTCCGTGGGAAAAATAGCATAAACTTCGGTTAGGGGTTGAGTTAAGCGGACCAGTATGTCGCGGTTGTAAAAATGAAACCTGGTCCATAATCAATTTATTTCTTCACCAAAGTTCATTTTACATCATTGTAATCATGTCACTAAAAATCAGTCGCTGCACGAATTGAGGCACACCGTAGGTCCGATTTCACTTTCTCAGGATTCGAATTGTTCGGACGACGCGCTGTCATAAATTGAACGAGGGAAATTGAATTGAAAAAATTATCATAGAAGATATGGCCAATTTTCCTAAAATCGAACATTTCTTTTCCACTTATTTGCAAATAACTCAGCCTGAAAATTAAATTTTCTAATTTCCCTGGTGCAATTAGTGACGGCCTGTATTCCTTCGAATCTTGGTCATAGATAAGTCGAATTGGACCTACGGTGTTCCTGAATTCGTGCAGCAACCGTTTTCAAGTGAGATGATTATAACGATACAAAATGAACTTTGGTGATGAAACAAATTGATTTTGGACTATGTTTAATTTTTTCCAACCGCGACAAACCTACTGCTCCCCTTAAAGGTGATTACTTACAGGATCCTGTCGTAGTCACCATAACTTCCGAATCATCTGTTTTCGATTTTTGCCATAATCGTTCCGTAAGCTCATGTTCAAGTACTAAAGAGGCTTTAGTTTGCTAACTGTCCCACTTACGTCGATGATATTGATGCTCGAATGGTTTGTCTCTAATGCAGAATAAGCTTTCTGTACCTACTTATGAAAGTTGCAGCACTAAGTCCAGTCTGCAGGAAGTGGCGAATTCACCCCTTACTTTACCTGAACATCGTCGTCTAGCTGATTGTGTCAATATCTTTACATCGCAACGTACCGTTGGGTGCTTCATAGTTCTTGTTCTTCTTCTCCTTCTACTGGTACCTAGGTATACCATTTCGGAAGAAAAGTGAAGATTGCGGAAACGAGACATTCCGAGATTGTCTGCTATTTCCCGACTCGAGAAATATTTCAGAACGATGGAAAAACCGGAGGACGTGTCTTGCACCGGTATTACCAACGTCAGCTGTGTTGATTCCTACGTGGTTAAGTAACTCGGGGTGTATATGTACAGGAGACTGCAGACAATGCAAGACATACGATGTAAAAAGGATTCAATAAGGGTATAATTTGCTTGTAGAACGAAAGGGGCATTGTCCATTATATAGTTTTCGCGATTGATCGAAGACCCCAAACAACAGACCCTCGATATAATTAGCTTTTCGCAGTATACATATATACGTCTGTATTTCTGTATACGGACAGATATGGTACGTCGAGGATTTCCGTTCGACGAAACAATTTACAGGAGTTAATTGCCAAGCTGGTGCAACTTTTCCACTTCGCACGTTTAATCAGCGGATGTATTTCCCCTTTGGATATATCTCGCCCCTTCCGGTCCCTTCCCTCGTTGCAACCCGATACACCGTACCCCAGGTGTAAAAAGGATATTTTAATCCCACCAGCTACAATCGAGAGATTTATGTCGCAGACGAAATACATTCTTTTTTTTTTTTTTTGCTACGCTCTTTTTCTCAATCTATTACTATATATTGCTGTTCGAATTCGAAATGGCTGTAAAGTATACGTCTGTGATAAAAAAAACCATGTAGTTACGTAGTTACGGTTTCAGCAATCAATCAGTGGAAAAAAAAAATTTTTTTCGTCACCCTTATAATATTTTACATTCATTTTTCACAGACGTCTCTACATTGCTTTTAAAAAACGTGTCCATTTCAAATTTAAAAGGATGTTTTTTTTAGCTTGTTGTTTCTTTTTTTTCCATTACACTTTCGTGAAATATTGGGAATTTCTACCAAATTCGAAAACCTCGTGAAAGATAGAGTCTAGAATTGTGAAACTTAATTAAATATGCATCCAGATAAGGGCGAGAAATGTGCATCAAGTTGAAGCAGAGGGGTGAGATGGAGTACTTTTGAAATTGTTCAAAATTTGGTCCAAAAACAACCCATGGACTAATTTCTCAGAGACTCCAACTTGCCCCACAACTTGTCCTTTCAACAAATTGCGTAATTTATTACGCAATAATCGCAGATTTGCCAAAGTTAGGTATTAGAACTAAGTCTTCCTCGTCATTGAGGGTGGGATGGGGTCCGGGTGGAGCTAGTGAGCGATTCTATTGAATATAAACGACGTTAATTGAAACTTTAGGAAACGCGTTGCAATTAACGCAATTCCGATCTGCTGTCAGTAGCATTGTTCACCGTTGCGGTTGTATCGGGATTCCCATGAGAGTGTGAGGCGTGGTTTTGTATTTGCATGTTCCCTGTGCGCTGTCGGTCCCAGTGCTGCCGTCGCTCTATGCATACCTAGCTATTTATGTTTTATGTACATACCACCCCGTAAACCGTCATTTTATGCCACGTACACCGGGCATATAATCTCATAAAGAACCTCCAGCCACTGCTGCTGAAGAAGGACCCTACTGAAATTTCGGTGAAAAGCAGTTTTTTCATTTTTAAAATGGCCAAAAAATATCGAATCGAAAAACGGATACCAAGAAATTCAGATTTAATACTTGGATATGTTTTGAAAAAGAGTTACAATTTTTTGAGATGAAAGTTCTCTTCTTCGCAGGACTGCGAAAGGGTCCCTACATCCCCCATAAATGCTAATAGGGTCCCTCATATCCTACTATAATCTGAAAATTGTCGTATTCATTTTTTGATTGGACATTTTTTGGTCATTTTAACAATGAAAGTCTGCTTTTTACTAAGATTTCAGTAGGGTCAGCCCTTAAAATGTTTCATCTTAGGCTCGCGGACAATTTTATGCAAACAATTTTTGAGTGAAGACAAGAAGTAAAACTATACGTGCTCATTCAGTTTTTGATATTGAATACCCACTTTTGAAGGGGAGTTAATTTGACTCAGAGCGAGAGCAGGGGAAGTTAAATGATTTCGAAATGGTTTGCGATAGGCGGGGGTGAAAGTTGAGTGGGATATAACGGCTCGTGAAATTCGATGTAAATTGAAAGTAAAACAGTAAAGATGTATAAAGGTGTAATTGTAAAGTGGTTTAAGAGTGAGTCGGGTTAACCGGGACTCGCAAACAAAAGTTAACCACGAAAATCTCTTCTATATACCTGACTCCTTGAACAATTTGTTCTTGGGTAAAATTTACCCCTGTTGCCCGTATTTGAATTTAGTTCCTCCGCAAGGCATAGGAAAACAAGACCAATTAAAACTACACAAAGTAAGTCTTTGCTGACCGAAGCCAGCAAAACTCACCCTGCTCGTATTCTCAAACCCCTTTTCCATCCCCCAGAAAGAAAGTCGAGAAACTTTTTCCCGGGAAGCGAGTCACGCGATCAAATTATAGTCTAAGGAGCTGCTGCTGCGGCCAGCGCTTCGGCAGGTTCTTGGCAAAGTGTGCGCGAGGGAAGTCTGTAAGGATATTTCGCGTTTCCGGTTCCCTGCAGAGGGTCCTTTCTAACCAGTACCCATCTCGCTCGGGGACTCGGTTTTCAGCTTTGGATTGGTTCGTTTGCCGGTGGTTACAACTTGTCGCATTTTCCCTACATTCACTCCCAACTTTTTCACCCAAAGTACCCAGAGAGTTGATAAAAGATAATGAACCAGCTATACCAAAGGGAAAAAATCACCCTACCCTCACTTTTTCACCTTCAATTGCAGAGTCTAAATATATAGAAAAAAATTACGCCATATGGGGCTGCCCTTAGGTTTTCATCACCATTAATTTTTTCTATTCCTTTCTTATTTTCTTCAATTTACACGTGAGGAGTTTTTCCGGCCTGATCAGTCAGCCAATCGTAACGAGACAAGGAAATTTTTTTATCCTCAGGGCACAGGCTATGAACACGTGAAGTTGGAAATTTTTTTTGTGCAAACGTTTTTCAGGACACTCGGCTTCATTAGTTGAGACAAAGCGACAGACATGGACAGACGTCAGATTGACTAACGTGTAGTTGATATCGTGTCTTCCAAAATCGAGAAAGAGAGAGAGATTAATCGAAATTGGCAAAATTCGTTTTCAATGAGAAACTTATTCTTATTTTTATATTCATCCCTTCGTATCGAAAATGTAAAGCTGTAGTTTCTACAATGATTGATTATTTACTATGAATATAATATCGACGGTGTATTCCCTTAATCAATCATGCGAAATATTTGTCCTACCAAATGATATGGATGTTGTTACAGTAATTACTAATCGTAAGCCCGCTAATTAACAGAACGTTGGGTCTATCCGAAGGGGGCTTCCGGTAACGGAACCAGAACCAATATTGACTGTCCCCTAACAACTATATGCACCTAGACACATATTTGTTGATGGGATAAAGTATGAATTGGTGCAAAGTAAACTTGATGAAAACTTATATTTGCGCTGAAAGTTGACCCGAGCACCCGCGCCGTATAGCGATAGGTGTGTAAAATGTAACTCGAAGCTGTATGGAGAACCTTATTTCATTATAGTCTCACATTTTTCTGCATCCTTCATAGAAGGTATATGGGTAGGTTGCTTCCATTATCGTAGCTTTTACATCTAAAAGGAGCCTGGGAATTTTCCACTCGGTGAAAAGCTCGCTTCTTGATAGTACCTATACTATGAAGTGACGCATTCTTCTGTCCTTTGCGAAAATTAAATTGAAAAAAATTTAAGTCACCTTGTGTCGCGAACCGCGAAAGTCAGATAAACCTTCATCTCCCGTTAGCTTTCTGACAAATTGTACCAACGCGCCTGGATAAAACCAGTGGCCGGGGATAATTCCAATTAGGCCTGTGCGATAGCTGAGTAGGTGGCGGAATACGATAAGGTTATTTATTTGACGGGCTAATTTATCTCGGATAAAAAGAGCTTAACTCGTAATACAAACTGGATATAGACGCCTTGGTATGCGGACATTATGGGAAACCCATGGAAACCCTGAGGGATATATAAACCGCCTGTAATCTCAAACTCTGTTATGCTAATTGCCTTTTTAATGACTCGTCCAACGGCAGGCATACGTCAGACTACGAAATTCGCTTCAACCCTTAAATTTGGGGGGTGGATACTTGCCGAGATTTTTTTTTAATTTTTTGTTTCCAAAGTCGCTATATATACCCCGTGATTCCAGACGGGCACCACTTTTCCCTTTCTTTTAATACCGTGAGCTTTAAACCCTCGTGTTTCGCGCTAAACGGATAACGAGATCATCGGGGGTGGTTCGCCCCGTGGTATACGAAAGCCGATCAAAATCTATCTCTTAGCTCACCCAGAGCGGAAGAAGAGAAAAGTTGAAATGTAAAAGTCCGGACTTCTTTTTTTTTCTTCAGCCCATTCCGTCGCTTTTGAATTTTTCCCATTTCTTTCCTGCAGCTTAACCCGCACGTTTTTCCTTCAAACTTTTTACCATAATTCCTATCGATGTCGGGGGAGAAGATTTTTCGCCTAACTGACCCGTTACTGCAACGTTCTTCAGTCTCTTTCTGGTTGACTCGATATTCTGCTTACTTAGCATCGAGTTGGTATAAATATACATACATATATATATGTGCAATTCCACGTCAAGCGGGCCACTTTTTTGGGTCGTAATCACCGATTTCGATCTCCATCGAGGATTTTGTACTACTCATGGATGTAAGTCTCTGGGCCGAACCAAAAGCCAATATGCGACTCTGTCGTCTTCCTAGCGGAGGTTGAAAAATGCCGTTTTTGCGCGCCAACTTCTCTTCGGCGGCTGATATCTCAGTTGTTTTTGGAGCAAAGTACCAAAGTATATAGTGATTCTTGTAGCTATTTTCACACGCTTTCCGGTGATTATACTGACATTGCTCCCCAACTAAAATTTGGCAGTCAAAAACGAAGTCAAAATAAAATTTTCGTTTTTCAAGAAGTCCGCCCATTTTGAAAATTCTGTTTTTTGTCTCTAAAAAAGGTTCAAGGTATCCCTTACACGTACCCGAAGTGGCAAAGTGGGCCGTTCTTCCGTTGGTTTTTTATCTGATTTTTTTTCGATATAATCTGAATTATTCTAATAAAAAAATTTTTTCGTCACGCATTTCAATTTTTTGAAACAGTTTCTCCGCATGACGAGCTCGTTTCTGGTGATTGGAAAATGTTCGGGACGAAATTGACAAAAAAAAGAAAAAAAATTGAAAAAACTTGAAAAAAATGGTGGAAAAATCGACCAAAACTTGGATAAAAAAACATCGGAAAAGAGGCCCACTTTGCCACTTCGGGTACATGTAGGGGATACTTCGAACCATTTTTAGAGACAAAAAACAGAATTTTCAAAATGGGCGAACTTTTTGAAAAATGAAAATTTTATTTTGAATCCGTTTTTGACTGCCAAATTTTGGTTGGGGAGCGATGTCAGTATAATCACCGGAAAGTGTGTGAAAATAGCTACAAGAATCACTATGTACTTTGGTACTTTGCTCTAAAAACAACTGAGATATCAGCCGCCGAAGAGAAGTTGGCGCGCAAAAACGGCATTTTTCAACCTCCGCTAGGAAGACAACAGAGTCGCATATTGGCTTTTGGTTCGGCCCAGAGACTTACATCCATGAGTAGTACAAAATCCTCGATGGAGATCAAAATCGGTGATTACGACCCAAAAAAGTGGCCCGCTTGACGTGGAATTGCACATATACGCATTTCTGATAGCAGCGTCGCCTCGCTTGTGCTATACGTGCTTTGAAATGGGTGGGTGGTCGTAATGGTATGTACTGGCCTCTGGACCAGAGTGACCGAGAGAAACAGCGATCTTTAAGAATGAGATAGCGACTAACGGAGGCAATCGCTGCCTACTATATCGCTTTGCAAAGCTCACTATACCATCAGTTCCACGCGTCCGTCCTGCTTGCTTCGTTTGTGCCGTCCGATCAGCGTGCTTTTTCCGCTTTTTATTCCGTTTAGTTTTTTCTTTAATTTTATTTTTTCGTTTTCACAAATTTCATTGGCAGTCATTGGACTATGGAATAAATGTAAACAGAACAAATTCGAAAGACTTATAGGTGAAAAAATAAAAAAAACTATTCTCCAATTTGTACAGAGTCTTCGTTCTCCAGTGATAATTAATTCCATGTGCCAAATCGAGATCATTCATCTTCCGATTCGAGCTGATGATTTATCGACAACTCTGGACTATCCCAGCTGGTCAATTTCTGAGCGCTGAGAAATAATAAAGAACGAGTGAGAAAAATGTCAACAATAATATGGTGGGTTTTCATTTTCACATAGAAATTGATGCCAACCAGATGGGAACTTTCGCAGCTATAATGCAGTAATTGGTGTGAGAAGATTCTATACGTATACGTGATCGTGATCAGCTGCTGCTAAATATCTAATAATTGTGTCTGAAAACTTGAGTGAAGAAAAAACGACGTCCAATTATCGCCGAACTAAAAGCTCCTGTGATTTTTGAAGGGCAGGGTGTCTGGATCTGACAATTCGGTCAAAAATCACTTGGATAATTCCGTTTCCCATTAGTCGAGCCATTAGTCAAGGTAAAAGTACAGTCTACTGCTTGATCGCGAAAGGCCCTCGAAAGAAGAAGAAAAAAAGAAAAAGAAAAAAAAAAAAAAATTAAAGTTTCCTCTCTCATTTTTCTCGGGATTAATTTACTCCGGAAAGTCAAGTCGTTATTGATTCGATTGACAATTATTTTCTTACACAAGTTTGCAGAACATAGCTGATAGGGTTGGGGGTAAGTAGGTACCTATAATAGGTATATACAACGATTCATTTTCTGCTTCGAACTTGGCGAGTTACAGTCGCTTGCGAATTATTATATCTTCTTATTAATCCGGTTCGCCGGTTATTTACCCTCTCTTTCGATAAACATCTCAACCCTTAACTAGCCCCTGTTATCGGGGTGATCGCGTACCCCGTATAATTAATGCCCTTGCGGGTATATACCTTGAATTTCACCCACTAATTGATCCTCGCGGGTTATTCGATGCCGTTTATCATTGAATTTCATCAAGAGTTTTCAAGTGCACGACTGCATTAGACGGAAGAGGATTTCGGTGTTGGTTTCGATTTCGAAGTTGCAAAGAGACCTGTTGCTATAAGCTATTGCTAATTCTTGTTATTCATTTTGCCCAAGTAGGGTATACGAGTAGTTTTAATAAAACCGAATATATCTATTTCCTTGTGAATAGTCCTGCAGGTTTGGTGTTTTGTGAAGTGTTTTTGCAACCTCCTGCACGAAACGGATTACTACATTTTCTCCTTTGAGGTGAATAGAAGAGCTGCTACGAAGGTGAGTTATGTATATACTCGAGTCATTTCCTCCGTAGCTTTTCAATGAGCCAAGCTTTTCAAAGGTATCCAGCTATCTCCTTTCAGGAAAGCTACGCTTTATCGTAATGTTAATTTCGGTCAAATATAACGAGGTAAAACTCCTCGAGCTATGGATGATATTAATTAATTAATTCATTACCAACTGGCGATGACAAGTATTTATTACTTAAAATGTCACGAAAAATTTGAATGAAATAAAAAATTATGAATCAAGTTTCATCTCTTACAAGATTACCAAATAGTTGGTCACCGTCGCTAAGAAAATTGATAAATCACTTAAGTTCTTCATTTCTAAAATTCTCTCTAGGGTTTTAGACGAAGGGGCAAGTACCGCATGCTACGAAGTGCAATTACAGCAAATTATCCTTCGGCATAGTAAAAAAATCCGGCAATAATTTGATGATTCAAGAGTATAACAGTTGGTCTGTTCTTGACTGATTGAATTTATGTTTTTCAATTATGATAGCGGCAGAAGGTTGTTTTGAACACTTTTTTTTGAATGATTGTTCAATAATTACTTCGTGGTGCAGTATTGGGCACGCGCTACTGTGTATACTTTGAATAACTTCCGTCGCCATGGCGAATGGAATACACGTGCTTGAATCGATCATCGACCATTAGGTAACTCCGCGGTTACCTGATAACCTGCCACTCGGCTACGTGGTCTATTGTCACGACGCTAATCGATAGTCTCTCTCTTCATAGCCTCGAACACAGCACCTAGCATTGTTCTCGAAAACCTACGAGTCTCGGTTCGCTGCATTTTTCAAGAAAAAAAAAAAAAAAAAAAAAAAAAACCCCAGGAAAAAAGAAACCATGATGTATTGGAACATGCGTATCTGTTGTTTCGCACGATAAAGAATGTCAAATTGAAGAAAAAAATTAGGACTGCATGAATGAATGAAGATTCTCAATTTATGATCAATGGTTACTGTTCAATTATGTCAGATCGAAGATAAATGAGATGTTTTTTCAAGATAATTCGCGTTTCGTCATCGAAATGGAACTTATCTTTGCAAATACAACATCATGACATACATAGTTGAACCATAGAGTCCGCTTACGAAGCTCGCCTTGGTAGAATGTTTATAGAAACATGTTGATAAGATTATCCTCAAATAATACGGTCTCGAGTTGGATTACCATTGAAATAATTTTATTCTTTTATTGAGACCTTGATAAGCGACCAAAGGCAGAACGTAATCTTTTACTATAATTATATACGTACATAGATGTATATCTAAGGTATATAGACATTCACGTATTGATTGGTTCCTGAAAAAATGTCACTTGCCATTTTTATTATAAATATAAGCATGCACATATGTTTATGAGCTGAAATGAACTTTGGATTACACACACACATGCATGTGCTTGTAATTGAACCATTACCTTTTATTATGACATTATTATTCATGCAACTTAGCACTTCTGGCAAGTGGTGTAACATCATCGTTTATACGGATACGGTTACGCCGGTCTTATCTATCTCTATAGGAATATTTTTTATCATACAGGCCATTAAGTCAATAAAGCAGTTATATACATGATATAATTGTTCTCATTCCAATACTTGAGAGAGTTTATTTTCGTCCTCGTTTTTTTTTTTTTGCTCGAGTCAAAAAGTTGACGTATGTTTTCTAAACACATCTTCAAAAAAATTCCTGACGTTTGAATACTTCGATACTTTTAAACCCTGTCCGTTGATTTTCAGCTAAAAATACGACCAGTTGATCGATAATAACTCAAAATTACGGATGTCTTAGCATATTTGGAGTATGCATAACTCCAGAGATAAATGATTCGTCTGGAAACTTCAGAAGAATCAGTGAAGTCACGGAATGATATGTTTTATTTTTGGAGTTTGCGGAATTTTTTCGCAAATGCCAGTAGGATGCAAATAAAGAAATTATTAGATTTACGTGCCACTCAACTCGGTACAAGGATGCTTCGTGTTTCAACGTTATATTAGAGTAGGTATAGATAATCCCGATAATCTCGTAAAAAATGGTAGATATCATTTTCCGGAATGCTTTATCCCTCGTAAAATTTTCGACTCACGTTACCACGGTACGGTATACGGGAGACGGATGGATTACAAAATTACACGAATTTAAATAAGACGAGATGAAAATGACCGCTCTCAAAGGAGATCAAAACCAAAACTTTGGATAAAATTTAATTGACTCAACGTTGATAATGAATATATAATTAATCACACCATCTTACTTTCATATTTATTCATTAATCTGCAACTATTCGATTACAAGAAACTAATTATCATTTGCTTTGATAAAAAAATCACTAATATCGATAGCTCATAGAAAATGCAGCAGCAATGAACCAATGTTATCTCTTATGTCTTACTTACGTGTGTTCTGTTACTTTTTCCCAAATACTTGAAAAGAAAATGAAGAATTCAAGAAATGAATTATTTGAAGTAATTATTGGCTGTCTTAAGGTCATCCTGATGTACAAGATAAAGGTTGATATCAATTTTTCATGGTGAAAATGTGTTACGCCGCCGTGGATGAGAATGGCAGCTCGTAAAGACGTTTTCGGAAGTACGCAATCAATTGATCCCGAACGTTTTTAGTAATTTATGAGAAACCCTATACCGTGTAGAATGCACAATGAAAGGACAGGGTGTGGGTTGCGTATAGGTACAGAAAACCTTATAAAAAGGTTCGAAGAGCCTTATTCAGGGGGAATACGTTGCTGGTAAGGGGTCAATAGACCGGCATAGTATCCCACCTCGTTTTTCTCCTTTTCCTAGCGTTGTCATGAATCATTGGGCGCTTCAGAGTCCCATTTAGGAGCACCGGAGCGTCGATAAGGAAGGTCAGGTCACGATGATCCAACCTCGTGGAGAAAAGAGAGGGAATGAAGTATAAGATAGCGACAGATTCCTTCTAAATATAATAACACTTGGGGCTATTTAACCTCTTGCGATTACGTCGTGGAGAAGCTTGGCCCTTCTTACATGATTTTCACGTTTGTATGTATCAGCCGATAACCAATATCGAGACAAACTATCATATGCAAACGCGTCATCAACTGATACTCATTGATCCGAACGCCTCAAAACGTTATTTTGCCGTCAAAGGGCTGATCACTTCAATTCTATCCGCGACTACTAATTACTCAAATCAAGTCTATCAATCTGAATGAAACGAAAACTGTACCAAAATGTGGCTTTGATCGACTGTCAACGACTTCCAATGATCTGATAAGACTTCTACTGTGTTCTGGAAATTAGCAATGACTTCACATCAGTCGATCGATGATTTTCAGACACTAGAAATTACGTACGGAGAATTCTGACGGTACCCAGAGAACTTCAAAGCTTCCAGAAGCTCCTATACGGGATTTTCTGAAATTTCACAAGTACTGCAGAGTTCCAAGGAATTCGGAAGACTTTTCGAGGATAAGAAATGTCTACACCTTGAGGCATTCTTTGACATTAAACTGATCCTTCATGACCTACACAGATTTTCACTCATCTGTAAAAAAACCAAATAACTCCTAAGAACGAAAGTGACTTCAATTACCAACCTACAGAGGATTTGCCAAGTAAATACAGTTTCTGATCTCTCGTTGTTAGAAGTCGCGAATTTCGCTGATCTAAAAGAGACAGTGATTTGAATTCTGGATTTATAGAAATGAAACAAACTACCCTTTTATTGTTTCTCAAAAAAGTCTTGACTAATATCGAAAGATGTTTGCGCTGAGTGATTTGAGTTAATTTTGGTGAGCTTGCCTTCTAGTTTTCTTCTCTCTTTGTTAATATTGATAACGACATTTTTGAAGTGAAACTCGGAACACGTGGAATTTTGGGTTTTTATTAGAACAGTTAATTTAGTGTAGGATCCTATTTCTATTTTGGAATCAGTGTCCGTGTGGGTGTGACTATTTCTTTGAATCTATAAATACGAGAATATTGAGTCAAGTAAGTTGGGGAAGGGATTGATTTATCGGCCTTAACTTTTTGTCTAAGAACAAAAATTAGCTATCGCTGCTATACAGAACGTTGACAGATACGAATCGAGGAATATTTCTTATCCCAAATGACTATTTAGCAGTATAATTGGCTTACGCTAGTCAGAACCGATGCGGGACACAAAAAAGATGTAAAAAATTATTACCTGATTGTTCGAAATTGAGATATAACGATCTCTAATTACACTCGTCAGCTACTGCTGGCGTTTAAGAGTGAAATTGGACGAGCCTACCCGATCCAATTTCAAACCTTCGAGTCTTTTCATCTTCCTCAGACCACTTGACAGATACAAATTTATTACTTAGTATGTAATCAGCGTGAAAACTACGACTTTAGGGTACCTATCTCGGGTTAGTATTATACAGAAGCGCGAACGGGCAGTTGGGCCAAGTCCAAAAGAAACTTGCCAATGACCCACATGCTGTAAAAATAGAGGGGTGGATTTATATCGGCGTTTAACATCTGTCCTATACCAGTAGTCAACGTTCGACCCATTGCGTTTATACCTTCGTTTTGATCTCGGAAATGATTTTCTTAGAAACTCTTCAGTCTCAACGAAACACGCGTCTGATTCAATTTCAAACGATTTCTGACCCCACCGAACGCTATTTGAGTTAGCAGACTTCCATCATCGAGTTCGAAAAATTCGGTCATTCATTTTTGTTGGTTTTTTTTTATTTCTCATAACTTTGTTTCGTGATTTTCCTTTTTTTAATTTAGAGAACATTTTTTATACTATATTTTTGTATCCAAAGTTCTAATTCTGTCAACGATACGAGTTCTTCTTCCTACTAGCTGTCATAGATTCATCAGATTGCTCAAGCTGCCATAGCTCCATGGAATTCGAATACAAACTTCAAAGTTATACGTACCGGCATATCACTTATAGTCGAAGCTCAAGTCAGCATCATTGACGTAGTGCTAAAATTAATATTCTGACATGTACAAGTGACCATCGATTTATATATACTTGCAATCAACTCTGTAATCTCATATCTGTATACCGAGAAACTTCATCCGCGACTTCAGCAGTTATACGTTTATCGATAAAACAACCTTGGGAGCACTTTATATACCGTAGAAAATCTTGAATTAGCTGATAAGCTCGACCTATGGTCAGAGCAAGTAATCGTAAGAAGTCGGTTTCTTTTGCTTCTATAAGCTGAAATCAGCTGATACTCTCAAATTTACGTTAAAATGAACTAATCGTGAAAATATGTTAACCGTTTATCGATAAATGAGCGAACGAGAGAAGTTTTAACGTTAATTTCACATACCACATGTGTGAAAAAAGTTCACTCCAGTTGGTAATGGTGGCTATCGACTTCCGGTGATGCTTTGTGAAAGCTTTTGTGAAGGATAGTTTGCAAATGGAGGTAGTTGTGTGGAGCGAGGGGATGGTAACTTTTTTAATTGAAATAGCAACGGATTACTGAAATTTTTGGATGGATTGAAAATATACAGGGTATTGAACTATGTAGTGGAGTACCTAGAAACGGAGGGGATGAAATTCGATTTATTTGTTTGGAAATTTCCTCTCGATATTTAGCGATTTGTAAGCGCGTACTTCATCCGTGATACTTTAATTTGCAAAGCTATGTACGTGCATACATACATAGATAGCAAAAGCCCATACGGACCGAATAACACGTCTATATATCAACGTTTACAAACTGACTCGCGTGCATCGTACTAATTTAGCCTTGTTCCAAAATCTCATCGGCAATTTCACGCCTCTGCTCTGTCTCGTAACCTACCTACCTACCTACCTACCTACCTCCAGTACCCACTCTGGACGAAAGTTACCCAAACACCTAGCCACCCAGCAGAGCTACTATAATACCCTAGCAATTAAAACATGCAAGTATTCAGACACGCGATGCAGTAACACCTTCCCTAACCCAATTAGAAAACACTTCCCTCTCGCACCCGGATCTCATTAAACGGTAAAAATACCTACCTGGGGCTTGTAACCGATAGATAAAGTAAATACGCATACATGTACCTTGTGAATCTAGTAGGTAAATCGGCTGATCACCATGGGCCAGCCTCGGAACTTTTCGTACTGATTTTTCAAGTTTGAACACATGTTTCACATGGTGTAAAGACGACCTTAACCATATGAAATTCGGGTGGAATATTCCACTTCAATCGGATAGACACATCTTCCTGATGCTTTTGATGATCCTTGATTGAGAAATCTCAAAATTAGGTTCCGGACCATCACTTTTTCACCTCCGATTTTATTTTTAATTTTTTTTTTTTTCCAAGTAAGTGATTGTAATCACCCCGAAATTGAAAAGTTGAGTTTTCACCAGATCCTCAAGTTTTGAGGTCCACGGAATCATCTTGGACCATTTTTGGATGGAAATCTCTCTGTGTGTGTGTGTGTGTGTGTGTGTGTGTACACGTATGTATATTATCTTAATTTTTTTGCCGGACGATATCTCGAGTACGAATCAACGGATTCTGATGATTGCGTCTCAACTTTTGCGGTTCTTCGTAACTTAGAGCTGATTAGATTTTGCGTTGAATCGATCGAGTGGTAGTTTTCGAGTTATTCAAAAACAAAATTTTGAAAAACGAAATTTCAATCGTTGATATCTCGAAAACGGATTGATGGATTTTGATAATCAATTAGTTTTCATCGATAGCATTTGCTCCGACTGAAATATGACTTAATTTTGAGGTTCATCAATGCTGCAGGTTTGTATTGTTTGAACTTGTGTTTTTTTTTCTAACTTCCCATTTTTCCTTCTTCCATTATTATAATTTTTATCATTCCAGCTCTAAATGATTTTGAGAACGGGAAGTTCAAAGTCTGGCTCATGGTCAGCCCAAACCCGCTTCTTTTTCATCATTAATTGATGAACTTTCAACATGAAATAAATGTCTCGTAGCAGTTTATCCAGCAATCTTGAGCACCTCTAGATCTGATTAATTAAAAACTATTCTCGTGTAACTTGAATCGGAGTAATTATATTTCTGCTAATGACGCGCCTCTCCTCACTGACAATTAGCGAGACTTGGATGTAGGTGGTAGGTACTAGGTACGTGTCATTATCGAAGCGTCACTCCATCCTGCAGTGTCCTGGGCTCGATTGAGATACGTCTTGTAAAGTAGGCTGAGCTTAAACGCGTCGTTGTAACTAATTCAAGTAGCAAGTGCCAACAAACTCCCCCAGCTCTCTAAATTAACTCTCTGTCTTTCTTGCACTTCCTACATGGCTTTATATCCAGTTTCTCCTTCTCTTTGCCTGCCTAACTCTTCTGCCAGGGCCCTTTCTAACCCGTTGTTCGAAAGTTAGGCACGCACGCCAGTAGGCAGGTAGGTATATAGTTACGTACGCTACCGCCTCCAACATTTTGACACTTTTAGGCAATTTTAGACACTTACGGACGTCCCAACACCGAATTAAATTAATCTAAACTTTTGAAGCTTACGTTGAGTTTTTGACGGGGTAACTAATTTCACCCCCTCTGTTTAAACCTAGTCTTGTACTTCTTCAGACGTCAGCTACGTCGTCTTTAAACACAAATTCATTTACCATTTTGTAATCAGGACTTTGAACACTGTTAAGCTTATCTTTACTCGAAACCCTGAGGTTCTGCTTAATCCTTTACGTAACAGGATACGAGGGTGCAGTTCATAACTTAAAACCCAACCGGATATTGCGAATCATAGTATTTTCTCATTCTGGACCGAAATATTATTGCGAAAAATGGAAAATCAGGTTCTTAATTATCCGAATTGCATTTTTTGAAATGTTTAGTGACATTCGAAGCGAATTCTAAAATTAGAGAATTTTCATCTCCAAAAAAGAAAAAAAGAAAAATATACAGTTTTGTTGAGGCTACCAGGTTCAACGATGTAGATAAAATATGGCGACGTATAAAACGAGTTGATTTAGAAGAAAAATTACAATTTTTTTTAACCTATTTTCATTATTGTTGGTGAAAAAACTTCGAGGCACTGCATATCGTATTTTTTTATTCTTGTCGGAAAAGTGATAATGCGAAGGATCGTAAGTATTTCAAATTTTTTGCAAAGTGTTTGGTATTTTGCGGGACAAAATGTGTTCAATGGGGTGTTTGTTCGGGCCTTGAATTTATCATCATGGCGACTAAAAACACGCGTTGAGAGTTTCTTTCGTTTTTGTATTACGACAGCGTTATCGAAAACTGTCCAGATTTCGATATTTTACAAATATTTTACGTCAGTTGTTCCTCCGCAGAACATACAAACCGCGCACATGACGAATGGTGCCTTTTTATAAAAGGAGATTGAAAACAAGTTCTTGCCGATAGAATTTAGGAAAAAAACTACGAACCATATGCCGTCTGTGATTCGATTGTCGCCTTGTGATGTAGCATTGCTACTCGATAAATTCGTGAGAAAAAAAATGTATATATATCATTCAACAACAAATCATGTCCATAAAGATTGAAGAGCTTTTCTCTTCTCTCGAGACTTTCCATTATCATTCCCAGATGAATTTTTACCATTTTTATTCAACCTGCCACTTTTCAGTCTGGTTCTATCAGTGTTAATCTATGCGTATTATACATAAGTGGTAACGTGCCAGTTGGAGGGGTTTCATTATTTCACCTGAATGCTTTGAAACGTACGCGAGAATAATTCCCACTTAATTAACCGGGTAAGATTTGACTAAGTAAGCGTCGACGGTGATCTTTTATTCGATCGTTCCAAGGTGCTGTCTGCGTAAATTCTCTCTCTCTCTCTCTCTCTCTGGGTGGTAGATATTTTATTGTAATCACTTGAGTGACATTTCCGCAGGGCATACATTCTCCATGGGGCGCGTGTCCACAATGGCTAATTGCCGTTTTTAATTTTCTACCGTGAAAGATTCGAAGCCTGAGGCTTCTAACGTGACGGGAACGAAGAGTTTTCGTGCGTTTTGTAAGCGGATTCAATCCTGCAAGAGAAATAAGAACCTTCCTTAGAATATGAGATAAAAGAAAAAAAAAAGAAAAAAGAAAAAAAATGGATGTATAGTCACGGAGAATTCATCGTTTTAGCGACTGCCTGGCCTGTCTACGTACCTGCAGCATAAAAATGCAAAACCGATTACCTTCAACGCAAGAAAAACACGCGTGGAAAAATACCTGAACGAAAATTTTCAGCACCGTATAGAATATATCTACTTGAAAAAAGACCCGATGCGTACCTACGTGGGTTCGTGTTTTCAGAATAAACACCATAAAAGTACCCTTCCAAAATATAGGGGATCTAATTCGCGTTGGCTTTCGAGGCCAATCCAAACTGCACTCGTGTGAAATTATATTCACGATTCTTAAGGTAGACTTCGGTGAAGTTTTTACAAAAACGGCTTTTTGAATAAAAAAAATTCCTTCCCCACAAATCTCAGACAATGTAATGCGAGGGAAAAAATCGGGAAAGTATACCTTGTCGTGGGCAATTTGATTCGGTCCCTATCAGGTTTCCTAATTCAAATTTGCAAATGAACTGTAATCACCTATGAGCAATTAGTAAATTTGAAAAATAAACAGATAATCGCCATTCTAAGTTCTAGTCGCTGAATTATATCGCTGCAAGTGTTTTTCATGGGGGATGGGGTGGGGGTTGAAGGATATACAAAAAGAACTTGATATAGAAGAAATAAAAGGATAAATTCTTGGAAAGTTGAAGGAAAAAGCACCGTTCGATCGGGGTACGTCTGTCTAAAACTGCTGAGTCAGCCGTTTCCAAATCGTCCATTCGTTGGATGAGCTTAACTTCCGCGTCGGCAAAACGTCTCAAACGTCACTCAAATCGGACCCGACTGTACGCAGAACGCACTGGTTTCATCCCTCCATCCTGTTAGCTGGTCTCTCGATGTGGCAAGAAGGAGAATCTCTGGACCAAAAGGATGCGGAGAAAGGGAAAAGAAGGGAAAGTCAAAAGGACAGAGAGATATCTAGTTGGAAAGAGAGAGAAAGAAAGAGAAAGAGAAAGAGAAAGAGAAAGATAGACGAAACGGAAAGGGACGAAGGGTCCTAGTCGGGGGGGTGGCGGCAAATTGAATCTCGCGCAAGACGTGACTGCCCCGCGGGAACATTGGGGCTTGCTGAAAATCACGACGCGATCCCCGACAGAACGGATATAATAGATATTACAGCTTCGTAAATGTATATTGTGTACCCAGCTATGGGTATAAGACTCTCATACTCTATTCCTACCACCCACAGATTTACGACGGAGAAGCGATAGAATAAATTATACAACGACGCGTCTAACTCGATATATATAAATATACTGCTCTATGATCGATATATACGTTTACAAATAAGTTTGATTGACTTTGATGCAGATGGGGAAGGGGAAATTCAGTCTAGATCATGTCAGTGCTCTTCAAGACCAACAAAATCATACCCGAACATCGGAAATAAGATGAGAAATGCAGGAGTTATGCGTCATATTGCATATTTAGTTAACGGATGGTAAATTACAAAATACTCTTCGCGACCTAATCGTATTTGCAGGACATCCATATTTCAGGAAGATGCTCAGGACTCGAGAACGAAAATGTTCCAGTCTTGCATTTCTGATTGATTTCCTGAAGAAAACTACATTTTGTCTATCGAAGAACAAACTTTTGTAAGACAAATTCGGTTTTTTATCATTTTAAGAGAACAAAGAATTCAGTTTTCAGTTCGACAGTAGAATATATTTGCATAATTAGTACATCAAACACCTTCCTGGAACATGGATATCCTTCAAACAGGATAATTGAGGCGCAAGAAGCTTTTCGGTACTCCCTCATAGTCAGTATGTGTTGGTGGATAACTAATCCTGCATATATCATTCAATTTTCAATCTCACGGTCCAATATCCGTATAAGTAGTTATCTGAACAGGACTCACACGATTCAAATCAAATCTGAGTTTCAAACAGAAATCCCACTCCAAGTATTTTTTCCTCAAAAACAATTCTATATTGGATCGAGGAAATCGTTTTTGAGATATGCAATAACAAGAATTTGTTGTAGCCTAATTTTCTTATGAAAATCAAACTGTGATACGATTCAGCAGCCTTACCAAAAAAACATATCACTTTTACGCATACTCTTTCGGAAAGGTATTTTCGATCCCATTCATCGCTACTACATCGAGAACTTTATGGTTTATGGGATAACGCTTAATTCTTGCGCACGGAGTTGAATTTAAGGGTGGAAAAGTTTCGAGGTTAAACAAAGTTTAGGGTGAAACTGGACGACGTAAAGTCTCGTAAACGCAATGGCGGAAGGAAAGTCGGAGTAATGATATGTAAGAATGATAAATATTGCAACGGTAGCGTGCAGCGGACTTCGAAAGGAAGTAGGTCGATCACTAACTGTCAAGTGAAATCAATATTTCGATTTATATCAACGTACGGGGGCGCAGGAGCTCTCGTCAATATTAAATTGAATGGCAATCATCGTCGAAACGTAAAGAGGCAAAACTAGGCACGGTGCCTAGCTACGGTCTGCATAAATCATCCGGCTTGTTCCGTAAATATATCATGAATTGGCAGGTAGGTATAGTTACAGTTATTCAATCCGAAAACCCTGGGTAGATAGAATAAAATTTGATTTTAATTAAAATACTCATTTCCCAACTTGAACGGGGACAGTGACTCTACGAATTAGCGTAATCCTACGTAATTAAATCCTGCCAGAGAATTAAGTTGCTGGTCGCACGACAATTGTGAAAACTAATTAGATCTTCAGTCAGCCTCAGCTAACAAACGGCGAGTCGGGGCTGGTGGAAACTCTCGATTTCTACAATGAAAACTAAGAAAAGAAACTTTCAACCGTGTTCGACCACTCCAATTTCTCTTATTCATTTCATTCTCCAAAATCCATAGAAAAAAAAAAATCCAAAGCGAGTATAGGACAAGAAAAGTGGAGCACAGTTTCAGCAGATGTACTTATACTATAGAGAGGAAAGCATTGGAGCGTGATATAGCTAGTAGTTGGTCCAGGGTTTGGTCAGACATCAAGTCCGAAGGATTTTGCGTCGTTTTCAAGACCGCAGTGGGCGTAGTAATTAGGCTGAAAGCAATTCGCACCTTAGTCTACCTGCTCGTAATTATTTTCTGTATCCAACGACCCGCGGTGAGCTTTCGACCTTTTCTGTAAATACGAAAGCTTTCTGATGCAGCTGCAGGTTTCGCGTCGTTGAATTGCGAGCAAAGTAGATCGAGGGTATCGCTTACCCGAGAAAGGATCAAGTAAATTTCCCATATTCTACCCTCAAAACACAGACATAGACGTGAGGCTTTATCCGTACGTCGTATAGAATAAGCTCAGTTTAAATTACACGGGGTGTATCGGGGGAGAATACAAATAACTCAGGAGGTCATTTCACCCAAGTGCCGTCTGCGTCATGTTGCACATTGTGCAAATAAACGCTGCAGGGAATAATGGGGGTGGTATTTGAACACACGTGACTAAGAGGAGAAGACGAAGATCGATAAATCGATCAAAATCGTATGTTTCAGTGATTTTTTGAATTTCAAATCATTGGTCGATAGTTTTATCTAAAAGCTCGAAGACTTGCTTGAAAATGTGTTTCTGATGAATTCATTTCCCACATTTTTCCTAATTAATACAAACACTAGAGCTTTCAATTGATTTCTTGAAACTTAATGTCAAAAGCTGATTGATAAAAGGAGTCGAGTTGTGTGTCAGATTTTGGAAAAAGAAATCAGTCAAAAGTCCACTGAACCATTTTTTTCATGAGCTTTTCTACCAATACTGAATAATGATGACAAAAAGCGACTCAGTTGGCAACTAATGTCCAATGGGTTAATTTCGTGTCAATATAGTGATGAGGAAAATTGAGATGATTGCATTTCGGAGTAGAAATTTTACGCGCAGCTTGTAGAATCTCAATTTCTTCCGCAATTCCCATACTTCCCGTGATAACTATTCATAATTTTCCCGACTGTTGTGCTTCTTTGGCGCAATAATTGAGTTATAAGTTTTCGGTGGAATGGGTCTTGTTGAGCATCGTAAGGACTCAGACGTGAAATAGATGTTCTTCCTGCCAGTGTTCATGGGGTATAGCTGCACATTTCTCTCTTCTCCATATTACCCTGCAACTCATTTCTCAGCATCCGAATCTTCGCGTCTTCTATATTCTCGTTCACGAGTCATTCTGATTCCTGAGAAAGCCCATCTCATCGTCTGCAGAACTTAGAACGACATTCCGAGTTGTTACATCGAGCGATAAATTACTTGATAACAATTTCCTTAATTGTCGAAGAGGTGCAGTTTCGTGGGCTTAATAACGCTCTGTATAAATCACAAAGAAACCTTCATTAATTAACGGGTCTCGAGTAATAAAGGAAAGCTGTATCATTTGTCATTTCGGTGAATCCGCAGCTAGACGTATACAGGTAGATAGATAGATATATATATATATATATAGGTTGGTAGAATTCTCTCTCCGACATTGCATTACGATGTAAAATTTAACTAATCTTCCGAAGCTCCGACTGCTCGTGTTAACAACTGCTGAAATACGAATAATAAAATATGATGAAAAGAGCTTTCTTCCTCCTGGAATACTCAGCAACGCAGTGTCACGTGGTCGGCCTCATTATTTGAGTCTCGTTTACTCTACAGAATTACGGTAGGGCTATGAAAAGGGAAGAGAATTCAGAATTCAGTGGGATTTTCATTTCATTCTTCAAACCATGTGGCCCCGGATGAACTTTGAAAAGACTTTAAGTATTTCGAGCACATGTAATTCAAGTTTTGCCCAATGAATTATCCGAATAATGGACTTCGATCGCTGATTTGAAAGTCAAAATGATCATCACGATAGTTGAAAATGTTCAACTGGGCAGAGGGCAAGGCCAGGTAAAAGTTGACAAGTCTGACCACGTGAAACTAATATCAACTTTATATTTAATTACGTTTAACTACCGTGTAACCTGGTATATAGCTCGGAGTTAATTATTGGTCGAAAACGGCTCCCACATGTATTTTTGCTCGAGCAAAATGAGCAGGTCTTAAACAAACACTGGGTGCGTGCGTAAAGCCGCTTTTTTATAATACTTGCAGAGTCTGTAACCAACTACTGAAATAAAGCTCAACCATTTTTCGAGATCCTTCGTAGATCGGCATTGAAAAAAGAAAATCAACATTGTTATCGATTTCAATGATTTCGAAAATAGTCGGACAAAAAAATCCGAGATCTACAGGATTATCAACAGGATCTTACATTGAAATGAGAGGCCTGAATAATTAACATCTCGTTCTATCATAATTTCTGCATCTACGAAAACAAATCTTCTTCTGACTTTTGACAAGCAATTTAATAGGATTACGTTCTGATCGTGTCATATGTGTTTTTTACGTTGACAAAAAGTATAGGCCACGTGAGAGAAGATCTTGTTTTATTTGGAATTTGGTGGAATAATTCCGTAGGGATAATTTTCGGGTGAGAAAAGTCTTGATGACCGAAGGGTTGGTGGGTTGGAAATTTTGGTCGAGAATTTAGAAAATGCATCCGGTTTACTCGCCCGTTGGAATGTCATGGGATGTAGACGGGGACATTTTTATTCCGGTAAGGAATCCTTGGCTCACCCTTTTCTCGGCCTTCTCTGAATTTTCAGCTCCTTGTTGATGGGCGCTTCAGAAAATCTTCATATTCCTTGCAGAGCCTGCGGGGAATTTTGACGGGCTCTGCAGACACTTGTGGTGAAATCATTTTATACCATCGTTCAAGTGAAATTAATGTTTACCCCAAATTTAAGCGTGCAAACATTTTCGCTTTGCGTTTTCCTCCGATAAATTTCGGTTATTCGATAGAAATTTCAGGCGAGTGAGGTACGGCCGTTTTTACATAAGGTTGAAATTTTTTCAAAGTTTTTTTTTTACTTCAGTTTCTGCGTTCTTTCCACATTAGTAATCGAGTTTTCACATCCAGTTGTCACAATTCTCAAGTTTTTCGTCCTGAAAGAAAAGTAAAAAGGCAGCAAAAAAAAAAAAATCCATACTTTCCCTATATAACTATTTCTTTTAAAGTTCTCAAATAAATCCGCAGTAAATTGCCGTTTCAGGACGTAAAAGAGAAAAAGAAATAAACTTTCGGCTCTTTTCCTTCTCGCTCCTTTCACACCTCTTTGTTCTTCTTTGACTTATTTTTCTTCTCACACCGCGCGTCTCCTTACCCCTTGCGAATTCCAACATCCCCTGCATCGGCGGTAAGCCAAACTTGCGTATAATCTTCTCGTGCCCTCGAGACAACTTTATTAGGCGGGAATTTTTTAAGTTTCCATATTTTCGCATATAAATGACTCGGCGCTCTGAAACTGCTAATCCGGAATTTTATTTCCATATTGTTCTGCAAAAATATATATATAAACTAGGGGGGCTTGGCCCCCCCTGTGCCCTACGCGTGCCAAGCCATTTTCCCTGGAATCCCCCGTTTTTTCCCCAGTTCCCTATTTTCCCTGGGATCCCCAATTTTTCCCGCGATTCCCCATTTTCCCATTTTCAAAAAGTTCTTTCCCATATCCCATTTTTGAAATATTTCGCTGTACATATATTGATAGACTCGAAAATTATTGTTGCAATGATGAAGTGGTCTTTGATATGTAATGAAACTTATTCCCAACGGTTGATATGTGTATTGGGGTTGATTATGCCCGCCAAATATTGGATAAGATGTTTCTGCTTGACACGGTCTAACTGTAGCTCAAAGTACTCAACTAATTGGACAACAACGCTCCGTCGAAAAAATATGTTTGATTTACAGAGTGAGTTTTCATAAATGAAGAAGACGAAGTTTCGTTGAAAGAAAAGGGTGGGATTGAAGTTCCGGATCTCCAAGAGTTCCGAACGGTCGAAATTCCAAATTTATTGGAGACGTGATTCTGAGTTGAACTTGGAAATTCCGAAAGGTCGAAATGCAGATAGCTCAGAGATCCGAAACTTAAAGACTCAGAAAATCAAAAAATACGGAAAATTCAGGGGAAACTCATGGCAAAGCTGACAAACAAACGACGTTGCATAAGCGAATTCCGGGATTCGGAATTTTGGTCTTTGAAATTTGAAATTTCAATCCTACCCGGAAAGAAAAGTGCAAAAAAGTACGATCGGTTAAACTAGGGATGAATTTTGTTGATTATATACATTGGGGAAGTTATTTGATTCGAGAAAGAGAATTTTGGTTAAAGTTGAAAAATTTCTTGCCTCGAGTCTCGAGTCGCTTTGTTATGCACATGGCACCACGCAACGGGACTATTTACATAATATTTCTCTTGATGTCGTTCCATAATCTTCGTCTCTGCTTGCGCATTGCGTCTCTCTTTGCTCTCACTCTCTTTCTCTCAGGGTTTCTCTTCTACTTTGAGTTCTTTCCGCTTTTTTTATCTTTTTTTTTCTTCTTCTGCTTCTTCTTCTCTCTTTTTGTTGCGCTGTCTTGCCTCTATTCCGTTCATATCATTACAGAGACGCTCTCCTCCATTCCGTTTTATTTACGCACGAGCGTGCCCAACCCCATTCAGTTATTTGTGTTTGTGTACGTACGTACGTACATCTAAGCATGTGCTTACCTTATACCTTCACATCTATCCACCTACCTCGCGGTTTTCTTTTCCTTTTCCTTTTTCTTTTCCTTTTCATTTTCATCCTCCTCTGGTGTTTCGTATCTACGTTTAACTTTCTCGCTCTCGGTTATTTTTTTGGTCGCAAAGAACCGAGTGACAACGGGCCTCTTATTAGATTATTTATTTAAGGGCCGGAAGCCGTCCTTCCAGCCCTTCAGGGGCCGTTCCAAACGATCCTATATAAATAACCAATGCTAAGTGAAAATTATAACCGCAGGAAATTATGATCCCGGGAAATATTAGGCCGGCTTCTTAAACAGCCACGTGGCTAATTATGCGAATGAAATTACCCCCGCGTCTTGTTTTCACCATCCCCTGAGGGTCCGACATCGATCGATTCTAACAAATTTTCACCTTTCACCTTATCAAGTACCAACCCCCAAATTTCCATCTTTAGCTCAGCGCAAAATTCAGATTATTTCATTCACATTTTTTTCCAACTCAAGTTTTTCACCGAGTTCAAAGTTATGACTTGTCGAAAATATCAATCGGTGAAAAACGGGAAAGGGGGGTGAGAAAAAAGTTCACTTGGGGAAATATTCCTGTTGTAAACTGAAATTAAAGTCGATGTACACTCGAAGTCTCCACACACAAGTTCCTCGGTTTTTTTTTTCTATATTTTCTTTATTGTTACACCTTTTTTATCTTCTTATTTTCATCGTTACTTCTCTTCAACATCTTCCCCTTTTATCCCAGTTTATCGCCAAGCCCATGTATCTAGGTTGAACTTAAGAAAGTGAAGAAACGTTAGCAGGTTGGCTGGCTTGGCCTTCTTGCTTCGAATCTCATGTATATTTTTCGGCGCCACCACTTTAGTGGGTTTCTATGCTGGACATATAAATGTCCCCTTGTAACCCGTCCCGTAATATATAGGGGTTGATACCCCTGGGATAGCTTATATGTTCCTGGTATGGCGGAAGTTGTTCGTACAAAATTCCATTCCATAAGCCACCACCTGCGATGTCCAAAAATTGCTTTTTTAATCTAGATTATTATCCGCGAGGGTCAAAAACATTCGCGTTATATCGCATATACTATATATACACACACTCGCACATATTATACCTACAACCTTGCGGCGTTTCGTTTATCAAACAAAAAACAAAAAATAAAAGATCAACAAAAAATACCAAAAAACAAATTTCATACCAATCTAACTTTTTCACACATGATCGTATCCGCAGATTACATTTTTCGTACACGAAATATAAATATCTCCATACATACGTAAATATGTAACCTGCATCAAATTTTTTTGCAAGTGTATAAAGGTATACATATGATGAACGAGAAAGGTTTTGGGAAAGATTTAAGTGAAAAAAGAGATGAGGTAAATTTTGGAAGGTAATTTAAAAAGCTGTTCAAAAATTAGTTCAGAATCTGGTAGGACTATAGGCCGAGGAAGATGGCCTCTAAACACCCTTCGGTGCTCGCCACCGGAGTTGGTACACGCGTCGAGGGACTGGAGGGTTAAAACAGCCCTCGGTGAGTTTGGTCTGAGTGCAGGAGTGAAATATTGCCCTCTGGGAGGAGACCCGGGAAACCGAGAACCTGAGAACCCATGGAACCCCTGGAACACCCTGGAACACCCTGGAACCTGGTCCCAGTCTATCGTAACCACCTACATCCAAGACCCTTTGAATTGTAACGACTACTGTATCCGCATTACCGAAAGGGCCTAAGAATTCGTCGAACTTTGTTACATTCCATATTCGTTCACCAAATTACCAAAATCTGTTCAGGAAAAACCCTGGGCAAGTCGAAATTTGATATTTCTTATTTCCATTGAAATTAAATTCGAATGACGAAGTTAGGTGTGACCAATTTTGAACATCACTGACACGTGACCCAAATGAGATTTCAATTTTGAACCTAAAATACAACGACTCCATCTTCAGAGTAGGACCTTCCCTCGAAATCGATTTGGTATCGTTTTTTAGCATCGATTTATTGGGCATGGAAGATTTCTTTGAGTAACTGCGGGTGGTGAAGTGAAGACAGGTTTACGAATGTATGTAATATAGTTACGTATACATGCGGGCCTAATTGTTCAAAGGTTTTTTTTAATGGCGATAAATAAAGGGAACTTGATGTTTACTGAGGTGCGTAGGCAAAGACGTTCTCCAGTGTATTCCTCCACTTCGAGCAGAGTAGGTACGACTTTGAAAATCAAGGAGAGTGTTTCTCAGTGTTTCAGTATTCCCGGTGCTCTTTTCACCCGCGTTTTCTTCCTTCTGCAAGAGATTCGGATATTTTGTTTGTAAAAATCTCAACACGGTCTGCCTGTTCAGCACTGGGCCCTGTGTGAGTTATGATAATTATTTACCTTCATTGTTATCTTCAGGAGTTCAAAGAGATTCCTGATTTATCGATATCGTGAAATAAATTGTCAGGGTCGTATCTGGTCGGCGCTTTGTTCTTTCCCCCGAAGTACCATGGCCCAGTGAATTTATAACGATGGTCTTCGAACGATTGAATACACTGCATTCTCGGAATTGACATTTCAGACTTTAAAGTATTCTTAAGAGAGCTTTAAAACGTCCATAAATAAAGTTACGGATTTAAAGGGATCTGGTGCAACGAGTTTCCAAGTCAAAACACGAACGTCTAGCTGCAAGTTCTTCCGCCTATTGAATCGATTCAAGAATCACAAGTTCTGCGGTACATCTCGAGCTTTGACATAGCACATTATATCTCCCCTCGAACTGCAGCATCCCGATTAAAGATGAAAAAAATCTATTCCAAAATATTTAAAAAAACGTCCGGTGCAAAGCTCCAGCCTTGAAATTCATCCGTGAACGACGTCAAAGTCGAGCCTGGTATCATCAACTTTACATACGCTTACTTCAGCGAACGATGGAACACGATTTCCTATTCTATTCCAAGGGAATTTATCGGCAGGGATTTTCCGCACCTTTTTTCTTTTCTTTATCAAAACAATATGTAAAGTTATGCAGATTATTTAGCTTAAAAAAATCCAACCTGCAGCAAAAGCTCCTCCCGTAGGTAGCCAAAGCTCTATAGGGCTGACGTGGACGGAATTACGAGAAGGTTAGATGAGAGATGGAGAGTACGTTAGTGAGTGATATACCTATTACCTTTACCTTTCAGGTTGACTAGCCGTGATATTGCTTAGACTCATAGGTTTTGAACTGATAAAAGCACTGGACTGTTTGGAACACTAAAGGACAAACGTAGAGAGGAGAAAGAGCCAATTAAGCTAATTAACCACTAATTGTTCGGTTATAACAGTACCGAGAGAAATATGGTGGTATCGCCTAAGTTTCATAGGACCTACCTAGCCAGCTATAACGTATCTACCTATCTACCAGTAGTGGAATGTGTCTCAGTGAACACGTCGTGAATGTGACACGTCGTGCTTTCAAGCCACCTAAGGCAACGAGCCCGCTTGCATACTAATAAGCTTGCCAGTGGCTGAATGCCCAGCCTTAGTTTGCGCATAATAGTGAGTCCATTTCAAGGGACACGCTCCGTTGGATGCCTCGTTTGCAAGATTTCAAGAAAAAAAAGGGGGAAACAAAAAAAAAAAAAAAATGTTAGGTAATAAAAAATGAAAAAAAATTCTAATAGCTAGAAGAAGCTCTCGTCTAAAATGCTTCGAACAAAGCAAAAGCTGCCTCACATTTTACACAACATCTCAAAGTACTTTGGAACGACTGGAGCGAGATGGGACGTAGGGTTCTTCAAGTTTGATTATTTCCTTCTATAAAGGTAGTTTCTGAACTCTAAAGATTCTGGGAATTATAGGTATCGTCAGTTTTTATAATCCTTCAAACATTCATGTTCTCATGATTCCCAAAATCAAACGTGATACGAACATTCTTCAAGATTCCATCCTCTGAAAGGACTTTTGAAACACTATGAAGATTGCACATTGGCAGTTGAAAGGATCAAGCATTATACTGAACTACATTCAACACAAATTTATTCCTAATCGTTCGCCATCTCTTCTCACTTTACCCTATATTATTTCGTGAGGACCCCTATTTCGCCCCTCTTTACGACAAATCAGTCGACAAACAGTTCGCCACACAGTTTGTAATTGTTTTTACACGAGGGTAGAAACCGTCGCGTCAAACAGAAATAAGGGTGCAGTTAAATGGTCCATTTAGCAAATCGGACGTATTCTCTTAGCCAATCTAGTTTACCAGCGTTGGGTAGGTATACTATATTGTATAGTGCTGCGTGGCAATATCGGGATAGAAATGTTAAGGTCAGGCTTCCATGAGTATTTATGTCATGTACGTGGCTTGTGGGCTATCAAGGTCTGCCGAGGGGTTGGCAAGGTCTGCGCCGCCCATTTCGGTCGCTAGTTATTGCTGTGCACTTTATACCTTATACGTTACGAGTCTTTTGCCAAGAGGGGTGGACTCTGGGGTAGGTAGGTACCCGAACGAGTGCGTTGAATCGTTCTACAGCTGCTTGCAGGGGTTGGAATGGATAAGTTGAAACCTTCGCATTGCTGGATAATTTTATCCTCAATTCGATGAACTTACCTCTCAATTACATTCACCAATGTATATATGTATATATATATAATATATATGGATGAAAGGGACCAGCCAGAGATCAAAACCTCTTCATGAGTCTCGATACCAAATTTGCCAGATATCAACGAGCTTCATGGTCAAGAATTTCCTAGAAGTACATTTCTTCGAGGAAGTAACAAAAAGGAAAGGAAAGGCTTTTACGATACACACCGTATCCCTTCACCTGAAAAATACCCTTCATTATTGTAAGGAAGAATTCTCTTCATGTTTAGTCTCGACTTCAGGATCTGGGCGCTTTTGATATCTTATATACCGAAGTCTTGGGTCCCGGGCACCGGCCTCTTTTCGAGTTCAAAGAGGCGAATGAAAAGACGCTAAAGATTGCCTTGCACGATAAGGACCGTTATAGTCGTTGTCCTTTCTCAGCCAAGATTGTCACGATAGGATGTAATACCTCGGGGTCCCAAACACATATAATCCGGTGCAGCTATGTGGCTGCTCGATTCTTGACTCTTGAAATTTGTTTCATAGAAAATTTCTGCCTCGTAGTCGGTCCCGAGTTGTGGGGCTGACGCTCTACAGGTGGACTTACAGCAAACTACATACTATAAATGGCAGATAACTATCGCAAAGAGAATTGAGAAATTCACGGCTCGAGTACGATAAATTATTTGAGTAATTCAACCGGTCGTCTATGTCCGGCAAAGTTTATGGCTCATTTTCGAACCTCTAAACCCGAGTAATTTACTGGGAAACCGATTGTAAACGCCAGTGCAATTGCTACTGAGATTTACATTGAAGGTGGCTGTTAAATCGCGCCTTGACTATCCAAGGGATTTCTTAGTTTCATTGATTTTTTTTTCCAGATTTGGATCGTTCCTTTTGGTCATTATGCGTATTTTAGCACATGGGGTGGACTAGACTCATCATATGTGCACCAGGATACCTTCGTACGTAAATGGCAGCAGAGTATCGTATTTCAGGGTATAGCGGTTGTAATAATTAGACGTGAATTTATTGGGGGAGGTTAAAGTTAGTTACGCGTGCAGGTTTTGATTGCGTAACTAAATCTACGCGGGGTAAATAGATTCAGATAATTATCAGAGTTAACGAGATATTGTTAAAAAGGTTCAAACTGAGGGAAGTAACAGTAGGGCTAAAAACAAAGGCAAAAGGCCCTTTAATAGCACCGGCTACGGTTCACCCTTTACTCGTTGTTTTATCATCAGTCTAGCTATGTGTGTGTATAGCTACAGGCTGTAGGTATGGGCGAATGGATCGCATGTTGATTACTGGATAGCAAGTATCTTGTAATCTTAAAGGGCTGGCGTGAACGGAGAATTGGTCACGTGGCTTTCTGCTTAATCATTAAGAGCCATTAAGCCGCAGAAAATTAAGTAGGTGGCAGAAACCGATTTTATCTCAAAGGTCTGCCAGTCAGGAAATCCCCTTCGAAACTAACGCCAGCTAATGCCACCGTATATTATGTACCTAAAACACAGAAAGGGGGGAGGGGATGAAGGAATATTCGTTTTGAATAGTTCCCCGATAAAATACACCCCCAGCTGGAATCGTATCGAATGAAATCGAATAGTGCTCTGGGGTTTATTTACTCCCATGGAAAAAAAAAAAAAAAACTTTGTCAATAAATACTGATTTTATACTCGTATCGGTACTATAACCAGACGCAGGGCCAAGCCAGGCTGACCCTTTTACTTTGATACAATTATCGATGGTGATTTGTACCTTGCCAAAGTCCTTCAGACTTTGAAAACTTTACAGACTTGGAGTACGCAGAAGTCCAGCTCGTTTTGAGGTAGTTTTTGCTTCACTTAGTTTGCCTCTTTCTTCGGAATCGCAGAACCGTATGATCATCGGCTTCGTATCAAACTTGATGAAATCCAAGCCACTCAATAGGGCTGGGAGCAAATGATTCCTCTCTTATGTCCTTCTCGGATTATATGACCCTATACAGAAATCCGACACGCTTATATGCCGTGGTTCAATTCTGAACATAAAGTACAGACGGTCCTTTACCACCATCTGGTTTCTGGGCGCACCGGGGTGTTACGACCTCTTCGTGAAATCATCTACGTAGTCGCCTTGTAGTTATGGGTAGGTACAATTTACCGGATTACGGTGTGCGTGTTTGAGGTGGAAAAGGGGAGCTTCAGATTGCAAGCTTTATTTCTAAGACTAATGCAGACGATCTCCGAATTATCATCTTTTTTTCACGAAACATTGATCGAGAGCGTATAGATATTTATTCGAGTCGAAGCCGGATGATCGCTGCAGATTCGATAAGCTTTTTTTCCCACGATTCTTAATCTGGCAAATTAGTTCGGAAAGAGAGTTAACGAACCCATCAACTCGACTGTCAGCCACTTTCGTTGATTTCCTGATAAAAGTCGAGGGGTTTTTATTTGTCTCATTAATACCTTGGCGGGTATCGATATCCAAGAATCAAGTCAGCGTGCTTCCTATTTGATTACCTCGCGCTTCGGCGCACAGCGCAGTACGAGTTATAATTGAACAGCATTCAACGGGGCATCAAAATTTCTAGTTCAATTAAAGATCAGTTCACGTGTACAGGCTATTAATCCATAATTTACTACAGAAATTCTAGAATATCAAACGTTCTGGGATTTCTTTTTTTTCTAGCTTGATTGTTGCATGGAGATCCGTAACGAAGGGACCATAAATTGGAAAATAAGATGAAAAGTCAAGATTGTACCTATACCTGCGCAAATGTAGACAATAATAAATAAGTAAACAGATCTTACTGCGGTGTAGATAATTTGAAAACTTTTCATTACGGACTTGATGGTTTCGACAGCATCTTGGGGCCACTTGTATCATTAAACCGAAGCGAAGCTGGAGTAGGTAGGTACCTCGATCCTGGAAATGGTGGTTTTAACGACGGTAGTACTTCAAACAAAAGTTGCACACTTTTTGAAGAAAACATCTAATGATCTAGAGGTATTCTTTCAATTGGCCCTTATTTTTAGGTAATTGGCTGGGTTGCCTTTTTCGATCCGGCCAGAGCTCAGACATTTGATAAAATATACTCACCCCTATCCTTGCGGATTGAGCTCTAAGAAATACTGCAGGATCTGAAAGTATCTTTAATATTTCACTTGAAATTTGGACAAATCTACTGTATACACACGCGGTTTGTAGTATACAGGGGACGTGCTGCACTTTGTACTATCACCGGTGATGCTGTAGGGAACAAGGGAGGTTTCGACCCTTTTTGATCCACGTGGATTTAAAATTCTTCAAGCTACTCGCGGTAAGCTTTCCTACCAGCTCCCTCCGACACGTACCTGAATCGGTTCTGGTCACAGCCTGTTTGCAATGGCGGATGAAATACATTGAATTAGCTTTTCCTGGAAATAAGATTTCCCAGCGGCTGAGCGTTCGGGGACCAAGTGGTTGAAGGAAGGAGAAAACCATTGCCAATATCCTGTTTTTATACTTTTTCTTGTTTTTTCTTTCTTTTTTTTTTCTGATTCGCGAATCGGAATTAAATATTTGCCGTTGCGCGGACCAGGCGATGGAGTTCCCACTGGAGCGGAAACGACATGGTACGACTCTTTCCTGTATTCTAAAATTTATTTTTCATCTTTTACTTTCTATTCAGCTTCTGATTCTTTTTTTTTTTGCAAGCTTTCAATACGTGTGGGTTTTCTGCTGAAACTTTAGAGTCGAGTATCGTAAGTGTATCGCGGCACACGTACGTGTAATTAAATTTCATACTATTCTAAACTCAATGAATTTTCACCGCGAACTTCTTCGCAAGCTACGGGCGTAGGTACCTATCTCCCAATTTTGAAGGTTTCTCGATTGCGAACTGGCGGTACCAAAGTTCGAGATACGAATACAAATCGCTATTTAAGTCTGGCCTAAGTCTGCTTTTGCTAAGGCCCTTTCACTACTTTGCCAAGCCCTTTTCGAGCCCTTTTCGTCGTAAAGGCCGTCTGCGACGAGGCCAATTTTGACTCGATGTTATCGACTCTCTCGAATATCCACTGGGCGTTATTCCCGCGCGTTCTGCATTTACTAAAGCCAAAGTAGCCTCGTAAGGGTGATAATCAGCTGACACAATATTCCAAGACTTTTATCGAACCATACCAGCTGCTCCTCTCCGTTTCTTATATCCAAAACTTTTTCCAATAGATCCAAAACCTACTACATTTCAGATGAACACAGAATTCTCAAAAACAGATTCGAAAATCAGAAAACCGCAAATTTGGAACGCGTACTGCGTATAATTCAAAGCCAAGTCTGATAAACTAAAGTTTTCAAACTATACGATCAAATTCGGAACAAGATTTCCCATTTAAGTATTGTTTAGGTAAAATTCAGTCCGGAAGAATTGCGTGGTCCAGCTTTGGACAGTGGTCCACCATGGACGACTTGACCCCCATACAAACGAAGGAAAAGTTTTCGAGTAAGTGGAAGTTGAGGGGGTAACACAAATACCAATCACAATTCTGGTTATGACAACCGTTGATTTGACCGCAGAGAGCCGTGTGGTCCCGGTTGGCGGAAACAGGCAAGCTATTTGGAACACTTTGTTATTAATAATGACGTAACGGGATATTTGATGTGGCAGGCTCATGCCACTCGTAGTTAATGGAGGATTATTAGTTCCCATCAAATACACGCGATGTTCTACCAGCTGTGCAATATTCGTTTCAGAAACCAGCGTCATTTTCTTCGAAGGGTTATTTACCGATTCGTGTGTAACCCCTTTCGCCCTATATACGTAGCTTCTCGTTATTTGCCAGAAAATAAATCGCCATGGACTAAAACGTCATCGTATAAAAGAACGTCATCGTCGCAATGTTTCGGGCAATGAAATTACAAAAATCCATATCCAGAGTATAAGGTACTGCATCATAATGACACCTTTGAATAACGGTGAAATTATTCAGGAGAAAAGACGATATTCGGCTCGCTGCAACTACCTATGTGTTTGAATTCGATATCATCGTTCCCACGAGTCGAATGCAGAAGGTATGATATAAAGTACGAGAGCCTTTGCATTTTATCATCAACTTTCTTTCCTCTTGTTTTTCATATGCATGCAAGAAAGTATCAAGAATGAAAATATCGAAACAGCTGGAGAAAAAAAAAGCCTTACAACGGAAAAAAAGTATACCAACTCTTGATTTTTCTCGGGTGGTTTTCACCGCGCGAATTGAGCCCATTACACGTCAGAAACGAGGAGGGTGAACCAAAAATCATTTAGTCTTTTGGGATTCGGTACTTCCGGTACCCAGGACAGATCCCGGAACTCAAATCCAAATGAAAGCATGAGCTTCCACCTACTCCTTTCTTTACCCAACATTATTAGGTACAGAAATTTTGCTGCAGGCTGCAACTTTATGGACTAAAAATGATTACCTGGTTTCTATCTTTTCACGCACAATAGAGCGGCAGAGTTTATCTCATTTGAAACATTCCTTTCTCTAATTATCGTTTGCTAAATTGAATATTATTCGCGTAATTAACGAGATGAGGCGTATTCTGGTATTGCGAATTTCTCTGGTATTCCAACGAAAATTTTTGTTGAAAAGCTTTGAGAAACAGTAACGAGTTTGCAAAGAGGAGTATTCCTGTTCACAGTATGAGAAAAGATCCAAAGTTAGATTAAACGTGGGCTTTTTATGACGTTTGAATGACAAGCGAAGAGTAGAAGGGATGAAAGTCTGAGCTCGACACGTGTTTTCGCCACTCATCCCTTAATGTTACATTTTAACGTATAATAGAATTTGATGTTAGGGAAAGCTGCAGAGATTCCTTCGTACAGTTGCTCATAGTTTGTGTTCATTCGGATTTAGCTTCTTGAAGAGCTAATAGTTCATAATGAGTTTCTGATTATTCTTATACCAGAGTTTTCGACCTGTTGCGCCACGCCGAAGATATGACTTTTATGAAGCTTTAAATTTACTCTGCGCACGGGCTCGCAGAACTAAACTACTGTGAATCAGAAATTGTTGTTTTCCGAGAAGAATACAAGCAGACAATTTTGATGACCACGATGAGCTAGCCCTAAAACTTTTTGCGCAGATATTTTGAGTTCAAACGATATGGAACCACTGCATCAATTCATTTGAAAATTTGGTCATTTTTAGGTTGAAGCAATTAATACTATTGATAGAGATCAAAATCATCAAAATCCGTTGATTCGTTCTAGAAATATGACTATGTGAAATTATTTTTTGTCGACCAATTAAATCCAAAATCTAATGAAGTGATTCTGAACCTGGAAACATGGAGATCTTGTGAAAACTCAACTTTCCATTTTTGGATTGATTATAAAAACGGGAGGTTGAAAATAAGTTACCTGGAATTTTGGGATAAAAAAGTTTTTTTTTTGTTCTTCCTGACGTTCACAGATCCCACCGACTGAAAGGCGTATCATTTTGCCCCTTTTTCATTTATACTCATCATTTCCAAAAATACGAAGCTCGAGATTCGGAATCAGGAATCACGTCGAACCATCTCACGAAAATTGTCTTAATACCCGTAGTTTATTTGTCAAACTACACGATTTCCAAGTTTCGTAGAAGATCGAGTACCCGTTGAAGTTCGGTTATGCGGAAGCGACTCGACGCTGAAAGCGATCCGCATGTTTCCACCGGGTATATTTTCGTTGTTCGAACAACTTCCCGTGCGAAAGCACCGCATCACGCGGGCTGTGGTCTGTTGTATTTGCGTCTACTCCATAGATCAAGAACTTTTACACTCAGAAATTTACTGGACTGCAGTGTAGGCGGTGTGGCTAACGAATGCCAGATGAAAGAGAGACGGGAAATAGACCGAACACGACTGAAACAGAGTGCGATTATTAGCTGGAGAGAAAATCGCACTGGATGCTGAGACTCGGTGCTAAGAGTAGCCAATTCCAGTTAACCAACTGGCATTGGTACAAGCTTCGTCTACTTTGAAACTTGACTTCAGCGGATGATTCCTGACAAGGTATGTTCATGATACCATTGATGATATTGATGCCTGGTGAACACGAGCTTTTCCTCTTGTTCGGACAAATAAAGTCTTTAGGTGTAGCGAAAGGGTGTTGAGAGTACTTGTTCCGAAAGGGAGAACCGGTTCATGAAGTAAAAGAGCCATCATTTTGGCTCACTATGTATACCAGAAATCCTCTTCTGGTACGGAGAATTGAACACCCAAGTTTTTGAATAGCTAAATGAACTGGTTCCCGATATACATACTACATACCATATAGTAGTGCTTTTCACTTGGTCTCGCTTCCAGCTCTCGTCATAGCTGTCGAAGTACCTACAACCTACCTACCTACCTACCTACCTTCCAACCTTCCAACCTACCCCCTGGGTTCCCTAGTACGTTTCGGGAGTGCCATTCAGGCTATTCATCGCCCAGAAACACTTGACGGCGTGGTTTCAACCGAGTGAACCAAGCGAACTCGTTCCGTCGACCGAGACTAAACAGAACCCAGTTTCCTACCCGACAGTGCTTCCGAGGTCTGGGCACAGTTACCACCCGGTAATGGGATTCCCCTGTTCGTTGAAACAATGATACGGCTATGGGTCCGCGTGTATGAATCGTATACGCGTACGTCATACACAGAGGAACTATACTATATAGAGTTTTGCTTGGAATATCGAATGGTAAGCGGTTACCTTCCTGATGATGATTATTATCATCATCAAAGATATCATTATCATTATTCAAATTCATTTTCACATGCGTCATTTGTATAAGAATAAAATTTTCATAGATAAACAGTCTTTGCTCGTGTTACCGAGGTAAAAGTACCTATACATGCAGATAGCACGGTCTCACTCAACTATGAGAAACTTTACCAATCGGGGCCATGTTGCGAGAAGATAACGCCGATGGCTCGTCAATATTGACCTTTCGTTACGGTCACGACGTTGTCGTCGAGACGCCATCAACTATGGCCGGGGCCGAAATAGCAAAAGAGCTTTAAAGATTGCGGGATAGTGATAGATTTTCATTTGGTATCTTTAGGGTCAGTACCTATTTCGACAAATTTTCACATGTATATGCTTCATTGGTGTTCATGACTATCCTGAGATGGTTTCAATGACTGTGTAACAAGATACATACATATGAGTATGGAATTAGCGAAAACTTGTGAAGACGGGCGAATTTCAAACATGTTTGCTGTTACATCGGCAGCTTCATTTACCATCGATTTGATATATTTGAACTCGTAATTGCTGGTACAGATATCTAATTACCCTGAAATTTTCACCGGATGATTTCCCTCGGGGTTTGAATTTCTTGCGAGGTCATGTATCCAATATCACTATCGAGCTATTGACTTTTCGCTAACAGTTACTCAGGGACATTCTACCCCCTCGTTACGATTTCATAATTGAGGAAAGTTCAATTTCATCCAATTTATACCAAAGACTCAACCCTTCGAGCCTTCCAAACACGGTACAAATACTACCGGATTGGGTTGAGTCTAATCAGCAGCTGCAAAATGGAGTCAAATTCCAAAATAAAAGTCTCGTCCAAGTACATTCGCAAAAATCAGGATTAGGTAATATCCGATTTTTGGATCTATTCTCATCCTGGATATTCTAGTTTCCGATTTCTTCATCGAGGTATAGATCCAAGGCGTAGGGAAAGATCCATTTTCCTGCTTTTTGGTTCTAGAACTATCTGTGTTACGCCATTTCGGTACATTTCTATAATTCATAAACTCTCGAAACAATGGCCGAGAGTGGCATCCCAACCAGCGTTGGAGTCGTCGCTTATGGACTCTTGTCGAGTCTGCAAACGCCGTCTTATGCCATTCTTTCACGCGTTTGTTGGTCCACGGAGTGTCTTGTCCTGTCTTACGATGTTCCTCTCCACTTTTCGAAGCAAATTGCATTTTTTTCCCGAGACTCCATCTCCTTGAAATTTTCTTTCTTTTATCAACAGGATTATGTCTCCTATATATCCTTCAAGCATGTACGACCATTATGTCAACTGTGATACGTTCTCCACAATTAGATACGCCATTTACTCCAAAAAAGTGACACTTGAGCTTTTCCTGATTACAAAATTGATAATTTTTTCTGGAAAACTGATGAGAAGATATGAGTGAAATTTCAGAAACGAGTCAAGGCACTGCAAGATTGGATCTTGATCCAGTTCGATCAAAGGTCTGTAGGATTTTTGAACATTTTAAATATGATGATGCTTTCATCTCCGGTTGAGAAGACGCAAATGAATTTTTCTCTTCATCGAGGATATTGAATTGGTTTTCATCTGGTTTTACCGATTTATTGATTTTCTATTTCCTCGAATAGCATACGGAAGCTCATTGGTGATTATGACCGAGATTCGGGTTCCAATCAGTCCCCGAAATCGCAAGTTTAATGGGAACTCCGAGCGCGCGAATTCCGTCTGACGATAATGATTAGCAATGTGTATAGTATAATAGCGCGGTTGGTATTCTGGAGATTAATCCGATCCGAGATTAAACCGACAACGAGTACTGCGCGATCATAATCCTGGTGAAATCACGAGGTCAAATTTCTCTCCGATTTTCCCGTGAGGGCGTACAGTACAGTGATGATATTTCGCTGGGTTGCATGGCTCACCTACCTTCCCTTCACCATTTTGCATCATTCCGAGCACTACGAACCTCGACAAATCGAAATATTGAATAATAACCAGTCGTCCACAGCTGCAGCCTAGTACCAAAGTAACGAGCTGGCTACCTACCTATGTACACGTATTTCTGCCACGACTATATCCAACCCATAACCGCACACTGCCCAACCACCCTTTTCGCGAATTGTTATTAGTAACGTTTTACGCAGTTTTCCTCTCCACCTATATCGACGTATACGTAAAAAAGTCAAATGAATAGAAATTTGATTGAAAATGACGAAAAGGGTTCACTTGTTTCATTCATCTTTTTTTCTTTCTAGAATTAACTAGTCTGTTCTCTGTTCTATCCAATATTCAGTTCTCGTCTAGATGGTACTAGTAGTGCAGCATGATGAAGAATGGGTAGTCGAGGGAGAGTTTGGAGAACACGTCAGACGCAGAAGAACGTTATAGCGAATGTAACTAGGTGTTCATAAGGTAGCTTCAGAATACAAGTTATGGTAAATAGTGTATAAATTTTATGGATAAATCCTGTGCTTTTTAGTTGCAATATCACAGGATGTAAATGGTGAGCTTTTTTTTTTCCTCCTCGTTGCAGCACGTTGAACATGGTTTGTGCCTTTTGTTCATCTGCACCGGTGTATAAAATCTGATGTTTACTCAGGTAGGTATATAGACCATTTTCCAAAATAGCCATTCAATTTTCAGGAATCGAGGCTCTGTAATCCTACGAACGTTTGCTGCTCTGTTCGTACCCGTGTATTATTATCCTTGCCAATTAGCGAAATTGCATCTCGCGCATAGAGCATATTGCCCGCGTCACAGCCACCCGTTCCTGCCTTCAATTCACCCGTTTCTATATACGTGTATATGTATATATATACTTGTACAACATTCAGACGTGGGTGTGCGATATCTACCTATTTACACACGTGGCTATGTTATATAGATATACGTATATACATCTAGGTATATATATATCGCATTTGAACGCGGTGGGCTCAACTGCGTCGGCCGTTCTGTTGGAATTTATACGATCAGACAAGGACGGGTGACCTGGCCAACGAATGGTACTGGCCACCAGGAAACGGCTCGAGCAAGCATCCCGTTCTGGGTCCGGTATGTAGGTATACCTGTTTACTGTATAATACACATACCTAGATACAGCTTGTCCCAATAGTACCTATATATTGCAACGGTGAGACCGATGATCGTATTTATTTTGTCAGTTTCGTACAAATATTGAACACTGCCGAGTTGTAGACCAACAAAAAGAACCAGGATATATTTCCCAACAGAATACTACCCTGGATAATTTCTAATCCTAATGGAAAATCGGTAATTATTTTGCTATATCGTACCTTTTCATGATTCCAAATGCACAAGTCCTTGGGATTCATTTTCTTCGATTGATTTCTGATCTGATATTTTATAGAAAAGTTGGATAAAGTTTGCTTTTTGAAAGCCCATCAGTGAAGACGATTTGTCGTTTTCATTTCTCCCTCTGGATAACAGAATCGGTTGAAAGAAAAAGCATAGCTACTTTTGAAAAGGGTTTGGATTTGAATATCTTTTGTCTGTAGTGATTTAGAAAACTGAGGTTTATCAGTTATAGGTGTATCGACATTTTTTTGTCAGTGTTTTGAAATAGTCGAAAAAATTTCACTTCCATTAAGACAAACTTGAATCCATGGAGAGTGTTGAATCCATCCAAACATTATGAGCTCATCCGATGAAGGTTTGTTTCCTGGAAAGACGGAGGCTAAAGAGTCGAAAAATCTCATAATTTTGGAAAAACTACGAAATTGAAACCATTTTCAAAGAAATAATTTGATAAAATTGGAATTGGCTTGATTTGAGTGATTATACTTAAAATATATGAAATGCAGGCATGGCTACACGCTTGTTCAATTTTTGAGGGAAACATCTCCTGTATCATAAATGAAAATTCAGGGATGCTGAGCCTAGACTAAATTCTGGGTAGTAGGTATACCTTTACCTCGTATCTCGGAGGATTCGTATGAATGTCAAACGAAATTTTCGACGGTAGGTAGGTAGGTAGGTAGGTATAGTAAAGGGACGATTGAAATCAAGCGCGTTTTACACGCTCAAGCTGCCCGCAAATATTTATGTTTATGCAAATTAACGAGGCCCGTAACCCAATTATAAAACGCTCGAGAAGATCCAAGGGTGCGTCGGGCGTGTCAATCGCATTTAAAAGGCCCCTTTGAAATCTCGAACTTATTTCAAAGTGAAATTTTTGTATCAAAGTAGATTTTTTATACAGAAAAATATTCAGCTTGGCTCAGTCGTGGGCCTTGCAGGCTCACTGAGCTTTATATAAAAGATGAGCGCGCGGGAACCCTGAGAGAACATCTAGGGTGGATGATGACTGATGAATGGCCTATGGCTTGGCTTTTCAATCAAAATATGAATATATATGGAGTCATTTCGATGTCCAACCACTAGAATGGTGTAAATATTGAACCAATAACCGCGTGGTAAAAAATATGGACGATTTTTGAGAGCTCAGAGAACTTCTCAGCCCTTTATAAAATCACTGAAATACGTGGATATCAGTTGGAATTTTGTATGAAGTCAGAGTTTGAAAGGCCTGTAATTAATAACAGGGTAAGAATCGGGTACAGACATACGGAGGATGGTATAACAAAGTATGATGCTTTCACATTCCAGCGGGTTATTAATCGCAAGGGATTCTTTAAGAATTGAAGAATTCCCTCTGCCCAAAAGAAGAGTATCATTAATAATCAGAATCACATCTCTGACAATACGATGCCATCCTTTCTCTCTCTCTCTTTCTTATCCATCTCATGCTCGCATCTTTTTAACTCATCTGAGACTCGAAAAATTCCTTTCCGTGAAATGAAATACCCTGTCCCTTCTTTGGCAAGAGACTTTTGTACCCTTTCCAAGAAATCTCATTTAGAAGAAGGCTCTCAGAGCCAGGGCCAAGCCTTTCCTCACAAAATTCACTCGATTTCATGGAAACTTTTGGTATTGTTGTAAACTTTTTCTGTTCTGACCTTTCCGTTCTCAATACCGATAATGAGTGATCTTTGACAAATGAATATGTATACCATCTGTTCAGAATATTCATGGACTTAATTGATGTTGCGATAATTGTGTCAGACTTTCTATTGGATCAACCTCTCAACAGCTTCGCAGAAATGAAATTCTCCTGCCTCTTTTATACCAGAAAAAAACATTTTGTAGGATTTCTCAAATGTCCCTGAATCTACATTTAGAATCAGATTTCGGGAATTTAAAATAGCGGATCTAATACGGTGGTGAAAATTTGACAATTGATCAGACTTTAAATCAAGTTCGTATTTTTTGGTGAATATTTTGTTCGCCAGAAATGTCTCGCTGAATTTTTTACTTCCATGAGGGATCCTCAAACAACTAAAAATACAAATTTTCATCGAGGAGCAACTATCTTTCAAAGTGATTTTAGAAAATCTGATCTCGGATTCAGTGACGTCGAAAAAGCACCATCTGATCAGTGTGATGAAAACACGTATTTCTTCAAGATCCCAAAATTTGTATCCCGACGGAAAAGTTGGACGACTTGTACTGTAACTGCAGAAGTTAATAGGAGCGTTAATTCAGAAGTAGACACCACTTTCCTCCAACGTTGTGAGTTCCGGGTTAGTATTTTTTGCAAGATTTCGCGGCGTATAAGTTGGAGACTCTTGGTTTCGCAGTCCTTTAATTATTCTCGCGTGACTTTCTCCGGGCTTGGAAAAGCTAGGGGGTAGATTTTCGGCACGATTATAGTTGGAAATAACGGGAATGGAGGGGAGTCTTGACGTGCCGATTAAAGCCTCGTTGACGACGAAAGTTTATCTAGAAATATGTTCACGTGAACATACGTGTGTTGGTATATAAACTGTCTCCATAAATTCTCGTCGGATGTATAATATAGGTGTATATTTATATGTATATATGTAGGTGGGGATAGAAGCGCGTGTACCACCAGCCGGCAAATACCTTATCGGTGCGAAATCTGTATTCACTCGATGTCACCGCGCACAAGCCTGATAATTCTGCTTTGATGCGAAACTACCTCATTGAGCTGTGAATATTCTACGTTTACCACAACCGGAAATTATTAGGTGGAAAGGTGTGGAGGTCCTTGAAATCCACTGGATCTGCAATCGGATGGGTTCTACAGATTCGAAATTACCGAGACGTGCTTCCATTTTGATCGATTTCAATGAACATGCGTGGGATTTCCTTTGCCCTTTTCGTTTAAAATTCTATACCAAATCATGTATTCGGTGGTATTGGATTACCGAATACCCTAGACATCGAGAATTAGTAATCAAATTTATTGCCACGCACATCGTGATTACATAATACAATTCAATTATCAACAACGAACGTCTCTTCCCATCGTTTATAATGAGTTATTTTCATCATATGCATAACACATTTTTTAATCAAATAATTTACTCGAGTTCTCCTTGTTTCTGAGAACCAGCAAATTTAGATCATTCTTTATTCAAACCTCATTTGCCACGCAGAGAGGCTCTGAAATTTGTGAAAACCCTTTTTTTACCCTTTTAGATACGTCTACGATGATCCAGAGAGGGTGACAACTCATCTCGCTGTGAACTCAAAACCCTTTTCTCATTACCTTGGATACAAGAAACTGAAAGATCGCTGATCACGAAAACGATTTTGAAAGTTCGATTCCGTCTTTTGGGGTAGCCAATCGATAGGCACTCAAAAAAGTCCAGTAAATATATCCGAATGGGGTGGTTTTGACGTGCCTTGGTCCTTTGGATTGGCACGGCACTTGGCGTGCAAATATGCACTTTAACGGAATGATTCTTCACGAAACGTTGAATTACAACGTGCATTATTACCAGACGAAAGTCACAGCTGTGCTTTCTTCGTTCCCATAATAACCGCAATTTATTTAATGGTACAATTAGTGCCGAGTTCGGAGTTACATCGACATTTTTAAGTCGATACATTTCAGCCCTAGCTCAAGAATTCCCGAAAACCTTCACCACGCTCTTGTCTAATTAAACCCCTAAAAAAACTCTCAACGATTGCCCCGTGCCCGAGACGAACGTACGACGTCGAAATAGGGAGGAGAAAATAAGGAAAGAAAGGTTGAGAAAAAAAAATCCCTTGGAACTGGTGGGTGTATTTAATTCGGCCTCCGTCGATTGACGTCGTTGCCCTGGCGTATGTGGTGAGGGATGAATGTATAGGCCCGTTTGGGATGGGGGTTTGTACATTCTGACGTCACTCCACCAAATACCTGGCCAGATCAATTCCCCGACGTACCGGACAGCAGAATGGCGTCGAGACGAAAAACGCCGAAAATCCAAACGTCGGAAATTTCAATGACACGTTTTTCCTCGGCCATTCCATTCTTCGTGTGTTTTACTCACGTATCCTTACGTCTTTAATTCATTCTAGCTCACCATTCCCCAAGTATGTACGAATGCCAGAATATTGTGGGATCTACTCACATGGCATAAAATTGGCACTACCCCAGCTGCCAAATTTTGTTCGGTAATACTGGACCAGTACAGATAAATTATTTGCCCAACGTTGGGCAAATGCTGATGACTAGTACTGACAAGTGAACATACATGGGGCTCAGCTGGAAGTTAGTTCTGTACTGGGAATACACTGAGCCAATATGGTGTTTCATACTGATTGGGGATTATTTCATGCCGATTGACGGCACCATAAGTTGGACCGGTATCAACGACCCAAAAGTGTCCCACGATTGATTCTGACTTGGGCAAAGCTTGGCCCTTGGTAGCTGTCAGTTATGGCATCAATACCGTGCCAATGCCAAGCCAGTTTGCAGTACGTACATGGGTCTTTGGTCAGCATTCCGAAAGCTCATGCAAGAAGACGTGGCTGTCTCTGGGTCGAACAGTTTTGTGAGAAGCATTGGGCACTTCCCGTTCACCTATATGTCCTCACAAGGCGAGGCAGCTCTACGTTGATGATGGCCTTGGGACACGGTAACCACAAAAAAGGAACATTTTCCGGGTCTCGACGTTGTCCTTTATTGGAATCGTCGCTTCCCTTCCCCGTCCAAAGCAACGCGATGTCTTGTCTCTAGTCGTACTTCCGCTCCAGGAGGCAGGGAGCTTAGAACTTCCGATGCGGAAGTGAGGGTGAAGGGTAGGGGGGTCTGGCCTCCCCTATTCGCTTACCACATGTCAAGAAAGAAGTACGAATGGCAGCGATGAACGGCACGTCGAGTTACAGACGATGAATCGCTTCAGGAATTATTTATTTCCGTAGTTCTGAAACGGATAATAGAAATTTGTATATTTTATCAGAGACAAGTACTAATTATTCGGAAAATTACCACTGATAGAGAATTTCAAGGGATCCTTGCGTCTCTGTCATGCTCGCGGCACATCCACGGGTTAGAAATTTGTTCAGAACACTGATACCAAGATGTCGTAGTATTGGTTTTGGGAATTGATCCCGCGTTTTATCGAAATAGCCAAAAATCAATTGATCAATTCTCTTTATACTCGAAATTAAGGAACGAGATTGGAGTTCAGAATTTTAATAGTTTCGGACGGTAAAAATTCCGAATTTATTTGAGACGCGTTTCTGAGTTTCCAGGAAAGTTAGAGTTCAGAACTTGGAAATTCCGAAAGGCTGGAATGCAGACGATTCAAAGATCCGAAAGTTCGAAATTCAAAAAGTTGAAAAATCCGAAAATTTGAGGCAAGTTTATGACAAAGTTGTCAAATAAACGACGTTGCAAAAGCAAATTCCGAGTTTCGAAGTTTTGACCTTTCGGATCTTTAGTTTTCGGAATTTCGAACATTCGGTGTTGTTCCATATTCAGAGCTTTTCAAGTTGACTACATAGACTTTCAGGGAAAAAATCTTCCTGAAAACTGTGAGTCCCTTTCACAACTTTTCGAATTCGGAATTTCAATCCCACGCGAAATTAAAAAGTATGGACTTTCAATGAAAGGACTAGGGAATACAATCTTGAATTTAATACTAGAACCTTTTCATCTTACCGATCTGAACATGGTTCTAAAATCCGACTGTATCACAAATGTCGAAATTTTCCATTTTTTACTGTATAATTCTAAATAACTGATCCTGATGCAGCTCTCATTCAATTTCGAATATCAGGGTGAGATTTTGTTTGTTTTATGCTGAACTGAAATGATCCGATATCAATCTCAAGTAAAAGAAAGGTACATAATTCCCACTTTCTTACCTTAAGTGGTCTCGAGCGTGTATTGGTCTTCATTATACGATGATATCTTGTAAGAATGTCCTGCGAGTCGTTCGGGTATATCGACGACGTCTTGTCAAGTTGTTCTAAGAAAAAGAAAAAAGAGAAAAAAAGGGAGAGAGAATAAGCTTGTAGAGATACAAAAAAAGAGAGAGCAGAGTTATAACAGTGGGAATAAAAACATGGCTTTATCCGTATCGCGAAAGCCCCGGGGCTTGCGGGACTCAAGAGAATATAGACTATACACGAGATTCGAAGAACAAAAGAAATCGACATTCGGCACGCTTCCTATAGAGCTACGTGCTAAAACCAGAATTCGGCAAATTTATAGCACGTCGACTTTGCACCTACGTCGAATTGATATCGAAAGCGATAAAATTCGCCAAGATTTAAGCTTCGGTATATAAAATCTATACAGATAGAATATCATACCGATCAACCCTGCAGTCATTCCGAATAACTTTTGACTGACAAAATATCCCCTCAATCGAACCATCCGGCTTTGGCGTACAAGTGAAAGATGATTATCGTTTCAAATTTATTCCATCCCCTGCTGCAGCTACGGTACTATGAAGGAACAATGTCCACGGTAACAAATCAAACGATTCGTAACACCAGCGCGGAAAATACATTATAATATATCGGAAGATGGAAGAATACGATCCGATCGAAAGGTAGCATAGAATTTATTGCGGATCGGAATTGCACTCGTCTATAATTTTGAATTGATTTCTCGAATAATAATCTCAAACTTCGTGAACTACTTTAAGGTTTTTTTTTTTTCTTTTTCCCACAAATATTTCTTCAATTTTCACTATATAATTTAATTAGGATGTATAATAAATAATCAAGGGTAATGAAATTTTGCGGATGAAATTCTTGCCCTGTGGACAATACGAATAACGGGTCAGGTATCGGCCTAAACCCGGATTCCACGCTCTATAAACTTTACCGGATAATTTCAACTTGAATTCCGTCCCGTATCCCCGTCACCTCGATCGTGAATACCTACCTATACCCACCTCCTTTGATCACAAAGAATCCGAAAATACATCGTCGAATTTCCATACTCGATCGAGATATGCATGCCAATATCTCGGGCTTGGCAATATTTTAGTATATAGGTTCACCTTCGCCAACTGCGACGGCAATATTAGATCCTTTGCCACATATTTCCTGACAAAACGAAACGAAACCGACACGACGACATCAAAGGGATTCTAAGAAACTGGGTCAAGTACGAAAGGGAATGGTTTTAAGATACTCAATTCTATCCTCAAACATCTCACCTTCGAAACACGTGTCACCCTGCTATTTCCTCATCTGTCAATCATGCTGATATATACCCTTCTCATGATCTGTAACGTACCTTATGAGGTTCACTTTCTCTTTGTCATATTCTCATCCACATTGTAAAAATTTTCGGATGATGTATAGACGGTTCTAGTAATTAAGAGCATTAAGGCGGTTCTTTGTGCCACGTATTTTTCACTTTTTTTTTGTTCACTGTAAAAAAGTTTTACAGCAGCGTTTCGAAATACAATAGAATAGAGTAACTTGAAACTAGCCATTTCTATAGAGCCATTACGTCCGAGCTATACGGACCTCGTATTATATCGGTTGAAAAATTCTACCCTTTTTTCTATGTATGGTCTGCAATCTCTCTGGACCCTGACGAATTATTTTGTGCAAAATTGGTTTGAAAATTTCATTGAAAATACGATTTCGAATAGAACCAGAACCTTTCATGAAATATCGCAACTTCCTGTGCGATCCTGACGTACCGTCAACATCCTGTTTATCTTTGTGGCTACCGGCGGCATCGTTGACTGTAAGATGAGACCGACTTTCAGGCTCGTACTACTGAAATTTCAGCGGATTTCAAGCAAGAAGATGTTTGCTACGAGGTTGAGAGGGGGGTGTGTATGTTTTAGGGCGCAATATGGCGAATGACTAAGTAGATTTCGCACTCCAAACACAGACAGTTAACTGCCTAGTAGTCGTGAAATCTTACCCAGTAAAACCCCCAACTTGGTAAGTATAGGTAGTCCCTAATACGCGCACATACGTGATGTGGTTTCCTAGACTTGAAATTTCACCTCGCGGGTCCCTTCGCCCGGTAGGTATAGCTTCCTCCATTTCCGCAGTTGAACACCGAAAACAAGGGCTTGGAAGAGTATATACCAGGAAAACCAGAAGGAAAATAATAAAATATGAAATGCTCTTACCTGCCGATGTTACTTTCCGAGTGTGATGGATTAGGCCAAGAAGGGGGGGCAAGGGGCAGAAGTACAGACCAGCGGAGAAAGACGTATTGTTTCTTTTTACTTTCGCTCAGGTCACGGGAACGAAGCCGAAGGTAATGGAAGCGAAACGTCGGTCGTAGCCGCACCTACAACTGAAATGAAATAACCTTATATTTTTCTTATGCATTTCACAGTCGTGTTAGAGGTTAGACAATATACTTCATCCCCAAGACTTGGATGCGGAAAATTTTGACATTTGTAAGGAATGACGGAGCTCTGTGATGGCATACCAGACTTTTAGCTTACTGTAAAAACGTTTAGGAGTAAAATCTGAACAACTTTTTGATGCTAGGAACAGTTTCATTCCCAAAAAAAATCGGGTTCATCAGAAGAAAAAAATTGACCCCAATTATTTTGAGTTTGACAGGAAAAAAAAAGAAGAATTTCACCCCGTTTTGACGCATTTTTTCGAGTACCTACCGCAACTTCGGAATTCGGGATTTCAGGTAACCCTGATTTGCAACGGGGTGCGAGCTTCTTGGCAAATGTTCGTGGTTCTTTTTAATAACTACACGGTACTCTCGAGCTTCTGAAAGAGGAACTAAAAGTGTATGTGGAGAGTCTTGAGGGGCGTGAAAAGTCCATTACGTAGAAAATACCGGGGTATCCGGGGGACGAATGGATTTTATAATAAAAAAAATCTTGACGCCGAGCTATGAATGAATACTTGACGCGATAATAATTATCGCCCGTCGTTTCTCGAGTCGAGTTTTTCTTCTCTCACAATTTCAATCATTCCCGTACGATCCATTGCTTCAGATTGTTGTTTCGCACAATATAAGGGTGGAGATGATCGAGACGTGGAATCTGAGGAACCACCCGGTTCGCACTTTCCTCAGTTTCTTCCGTCAATAATACAGAAGGCTGTCAATTTCTTCATACCCTGGAGTTTTCCCTGTCTTTCTTATTCTTCGTCTCGCTTTTAGTCGACCGTTTTTCGTCTCATCCCTCTTCTCAGAACTACCCTGCTGCCCCTTTTACTTATTTAGCTCTCATTTCTCCAGCGACTGATGGGGTTACCGTTACTCTTTGGCAGTTCTCTAGCTATTTCTCTATATCTTACCCTCGGTTCTTCATTCCCTCTCTATATCGTCGAATGAAACACGCGCTTGCTACCTTGAAATATTCAACGACCTGTTCGTATTTATCTCTTCCCTAGACTATAATTACTACGTCCGTTTCAACCCCCTTGTGTAAAGTCAAGTTCTCCTAGAATTTCCGTAAGCGAGAATATCTAGGGGCTTGTTTCCATTATTGGAACAAATTTTGAGGATTTAAGAACATTTAGGTTTTCTTTTTTCACAATTCTGATTTTACCTACAGCAGCGTTCTAGTCACATGGAGGTTTGCAGATTACTAGATTCATGGGGTTCTGTGCCTCAGCGTCGCCGGACTAATCCCAAAAGTTCTACGGTAAACGGGCCAAGTGGCCATCCTGGTAAGGATGTTGAGTTAACGGGTTTTCGGGTAAAGCAACCCCTGTGAACCTTAGAGAGAACGAATGGCCGCCGGTGAAGCGCGGTGCCATGCGGTGCTTAGCTGCGGCTTAACATACGCGTACCACGACCGCGCGCCCCCGGCCGAAGAAGTTTGAGTCAATCTTGGACTAAGCAAACGCTTTCCCAGTCCTCGGAAAACGCCTAACAACGAGAACTTTACCTGCAACTTACTACGATTCTCCCATTCGCTTATATTGGTCAGGATTTCAGTCGGTGCGATCTTGCGGTCTCCTTTAATAATAATTCCTCCCTTGTTTTCGACCCTTAACCGCTCGGCAGTCTGATGAAAATGACATTTTCGTGCCAATTATGCATGAGAATTGAAATTTTTTCAAATTTATCTGATGAATTTCAGCGTTAAGGGTTTTGACGTCCCTGAATGCAAATCCGGAATCAGACAGACAGAAATTCAATTGACCGTTGGATCTCAACGAAAGCTTGTAGCTCTTGGGGGATAACAATTTGCCATAAATTGTTCACCATGATGGATCCGAGATTTAGAACTGCAGCCTTGAACACCAAAAACTAGCCGTATGAATAACAAAGCTTCGTTTTTTGCAACAGGCACGATCGCAGGTTTTTAATATTCAAACTGATGGTGAAACTTCACTAAAATTTATTTGAAATCGGTTGAGGTGTTTCCCCAGACTTGAAAATATGCGTAATACTCCTTCAAATGTTTAAACAGTCGCTGACTCGGCATTAAGTAACCGGCAATGGAAGAGTCGTCAAAAGTGTAATGAAACATCTTCACCAAACGGCTGATTTTTCCTCCAAATTTCATCCAAATCGCTCAAGTCATTCTCCCGGATTCAAGATACAAAAAGTAATAATTCGGCATCGGCATTGGTGCCGCATCGGCATCGGCATCGGCAGTGCCTAAAAAACGATCTTTTGTCGAAATCCAACCATTTCTCTACCCTTCTTTCGTGATATTGGATCTGCGATTTCGAATTTTGAGAATCTGATTCTAGATTCAAATCCAGCGGCTCCCAAAAGCTCAGGGTGCCCACGCACGATAAACTCAGTCCACAAGAATCCTTTTCTTTCTTATCAAGATGCTCACATGGTATTTGTCATAATCCATCAGTAGCAGAAATTTTTCCTGCCCATTTGTGTCACTCAGAGTCCAGGGGTTGATTGGAGCTTGTATAGATAATTTGTCTGATGTTATAAATCATTACTCGATAAAATGACCAATTGACGTCCAAAATAAATGCCAATTTTCAAAACTATTACACACTATATGGAATAGCAACCAGTCAAAAAAATGTGGAAAAAAATGGAGCCCTGTGGCAGTTGAATCATTGTAGGGGATGTAAGATAGCATCTGGAATAATGCGGAAGAGTAGGTATTTTCAGACTTGTGAGAAGAGCTAGTATAAGCTTCTCGTATGGTTCGGATACGATTTCGATCAGCACATCACCCGCATGTTAACGCTTACGTATACCTACCTAGTAGCAGGATATGTACCGAGTCTTTATACGGACAGAGCGTGACCTGTTCGTAGAGTGGCTGATGGAATGAAAGGAAGGATGTTAGAAACCGAGGTAGTGGTAGACGGAGAGAAACTCGATGAGGAGAATGAGAAAGAAAAACAAGCAGGATCGAAGAGGGCGAAGAGTTTGAGGTCTTTGGGGATGAGGAGGTAAAAGAGCCCCCCGCACCATGGACCTTAGACCTGAGACCTTAGACCTTAGACCTTAGACCTTAGACCGTGGCCCGTTCTACCGGTACGTGACACGTGCCCCTCGCACCATTTCGTACAGGGAAATTGTCGTTAATCGAGGAGGATGTGGGAATGAGAACGTTCCCAGCGTGACTGACTCCTGTCTAAGCTCAGGGTGTACTGGTAGAGCTTCAAGAGTGGGTTGTAAAAGACGAGACCTCGGCTTGGGGTAGAGTCAGAGGGTAAAGTAATTTTCTTTCAGAACCACTAGCCCGTCCGACCACCAACGAACCCTGGTCACTTTTATTTCCTCCATCTTTCTACTCTCTCTCTCTCTCTCTCTCTCTCTCTCTCTCTCTCTCTCTCTCTCTCTCTCTCTCTCTCTCTCTCCATTTCCGAGCTAGGCTATCCGGGTCCTCACATCTCGTCGGCAAGCAACCAACTTCCGATGACTTTGGCAAGGATTCGGAGAGCTCCGTCCTTAGCGAACTGTAGTCAAACTTGCGTTGCTTGCTTCGAATATCTACGTATGATAGACTCAGCCAGTTTCTCTCTCTTCATCTCCCAAAATAAACCCATCCAAGTTATAAGACGAGGTCCACTACGTTTCGTCGTGACGTTTTCCATCGGTGTTAAACTTCCAAGAGTTTCGGCGAGTTATACGGGATTCGAATTCCAACTTGATTAAGACTTTTACCCGGGTAATGGTCGGTCATGCGGCACTTCCAAACTTCTCTGTCCCTTTTGGCCCATGGGTCTTTAATTTTTTTTTTTCTTTTTTTTTTCTTTTTTTTTTTTATTCTCTTCACACACCTTTTCACGGATTTCAATCATCCCTCAATTTTACTTCGACTGGCACAAGGCACGCGCTTCTACTATCAACTGAACTATTTTTTTGACTAAACGTCGATGTAGTTGGATATCACTACTCTCATATTCCCATTAAATTATTCAGAATTCATTCCTTGGAAGTAACATCTTTCAGGTATCTATGGCAGGTTACAGATGACACTGTCATTATTTTGAGGCCATTTGACACATTCTGCTCTATGCAGAGTCTGTGAACTAAAAGGTTTGCAAAGAGCAAATTTTATTAGTGTAGATTCTATTAGTTCAAACGAAAAAATGAAAAGTCAAAGCCGTTCAAGACAACGCACGGATATCCATTTTTCCAAGGTTTCGACGGATTTGAATAGCCCGCCACTTTTACAATTGTCGGAGTGATTAAATGCCTTCGGTTGGATGGCTTTGAAATATAATGATAGAATGAAAAAAAAAAAAAAGAAAAAAATTCTTCTTGTTCACCAAAGAATCTTTAGATTTTGTGCAACCACGGATTGCGAGGGGATGTGCCTGAAGGAATCTTCATGGGGTTTGAAGACGTGGAGACAAAGATAGGGGCGCAGCTGCTTACCTCGAGCCATAAATTCAACGCTGGAATTTCAACCCCCGAACATACTCCAATGGTTTGCTCTTTTCGTGTCACCGCTTTCTTCATCAGATTTTCAAATTGAATGATCTGTTATTTGGAATGAGAAGGATAGATTATCTTTTCTTTAATATTACTCAGATACTCTCTATACAGATCCTGTAAGAAACATATCATATTTAAATCATGATCCCTTGGCTATTCTGGATATAGGAAGAAGTGCCACTTCACAAAAAGCTCGATTGAAAAATATTACAAACTCTTTTTACGAATTATTTCAAATCACCGCATTTGATCATGAAAGCTCGTAATTTTGAGAAGGCTTTCTAGATTTGGCGTTTCTATACATTTTTTGTTATTTCTCATTTTCTGCAGAGGTGAACAATAGTAAGTGGGATAGAGGAAAGAATGACGGTACTGGTTGCATAAAAGGAAGTAGTTTGACCCGCCCTGCAAACGGGCAAAAGCTGACCTCTTTTTTTCGGGGATCGGAGATGATGGCGGAAAAGAAAGAAAGAAAGAAAGAAAGAAAGAAAGAAAGAAAGAAAGGAAGGAAGGAAGGAAGGAAGGAAGGAAGGAAGAAAAATGTATAAAGCACTTTGGGCTATGATCCATGAGTTTAGTTGGCCACTGTACTGCGTCGGCTGGTCTTGAGTCTCAGGGCCGAGAGTAGTAAAAAGACAGTAAAGTGGGCCCGGGTTTAGTACTGTGGGCATCAGGGCTAGGGTGCTACGTGTCCTATGAAAATTTTATGTCCCCTTCCCCCGATCTGCTTTTTTCCTGTTCCCAAACCTTCTCTCTTTTTCTATTTACCTATCTATCTATCTATCTCTTTCTATCTCTCTCTCTCTCTCTCCACGATGGCTAAGAGAAATTAAAAACAGCCCAGAAATTCGCTCGTCCCGGGTTAAACGGGCTACTACATGACAAATTAATGTCTCGTAGCCCGGTAAACCCGTCTAATTATGTTTTACGTAACCTACCCCATGGCCCGAAGGAAAAACTTTGCTTGAAATTTTTCATTTCGCTCATGAAATTTGAATGGAATTTTATTATCTCAAAAAATAACACAAGTTTCACGATATTTTTCAACGCAATTACTTTACCTTTAGTATTTTAACGAGTAAAGCCATAAGTCGATGCAGATGTGAGTTTGATATCTAAAAATTATCCGATTCGAAACGATGTTCCGACCCACTTCTGCCCGCAAACGAGCAGAATAAAAATTGATATAAAATCTAGTCGATTGAAGGCGGTTAATTCTCTTCTGCAATATATAGTTGTCGTTTATCAGTTTTGCCACAGGCGCCATTAGGGCGTTGCGATAAAATTTTTTGGCGATTACCACCGATCGATACAACCATCTATGTTCGATGTAACATAAAATCGACAATCCGTTGCCAGGGCTCCCTGCAGTAAATATGATTTCGACGTTAATGGCAGAGCCATGTGACAAAATCTCTTCAAGTGATTTTTTATTTTGTGTTTTTTGTGTGTATTAGTCTTTACTCATACTTTCGGTGTGGCTTCTAAATTACTATCGAGTGGATTTATACCCTCCGTTGGGCTATCGCGATTTATATTTCCCTTTCAGCCCTTCGTTGATTCGTGACTAGGTGAGTTTCAACCCAACCATATAATTACTTTGCTGCTGAATTATGACCGATTTCTCAACTCTTGGTTATTTATTTATCCTCTGGCCTAAAGTCCTCGATAACCAATCAGAAAAATTTAGTAAGCATTCAACCGGAGGATAAACAAATCGCGAAAGCTGAAGGAATCGGCCATTGATCGATCATCTTGTATCCTGGCGATTCTTGATTCTTTAGAGAGTAGAAATACCCCCCCTTTACATTTTTCGTTGGATCTTCTCTTTCAACTCTGTCGTATTTTTTTTTTTTTTTTTGTATTATTTGTCAACAAGTCAGATGCAGATTCTGGTGTAGCTGACCGGGATGTGTAATCTGTCTATAATTAGAAACTGAAGTAGATCCAACGAAACGAAAGGTTCTCGTTAGCCTGCAGGGGATCCCTTTGACTGCGTCGAAATCGAGAATGCGTTTCGGTTGCGAATTTAATATATATATGACAGAAGTTCTTCTCAGGGGAAATCAAACCCCGAAAGACCCTACGACTCGGTATTTCCAAGCGTTTTCAAGCTTTAGCTTCAACGGTATCTACATCAGCGAGATTCGTCGTACATGTACCGTGCGGTTCTTGGCATCATATCCGGTAGAATGGAGGAATAGCTTGCAATGTATAGCCACCGCCTAGTCATCGGAGAAACGCGAGTTTCTCGGCAATATTAAGACACTGTGCAGACGCCGAGCGTCGCCTAGGAGTAATTAGCTTCCAAGAGCCGTGGGGGTAGTTTTGACGCAACAATACCTAGGGCCACCCCCTTGCATCCCCCCCCTCCCCCCCGCCAATGTCTAGATACTTCCACCACAGTCCTCCCGCTTTTAACGCTTAACGCTTAGCGTTTAAGTGACTGGAGCATCCGTCGCCTAGATGAGATCCAGAGATCTTGGTTGTTGGCTCTGGGTGAGGTGATGAATCTAAGCGCTGGCAAATCCCTTGTTAATCACTATCAACCCTATATCTACTCGGCTACGTCTATAATACTAGATTTCACCCACATACCTACATATACCTACCTACAGCCTTTCAGATAGCGTCCTAGATTTGCTGATATCTCGTAGCACTGAATTAGGAACCAGTCGGTTACCCCGGAGCTAGTAAATCAATGTCTCCCCCTTTCTTGTTACTCTGAATATTCTTTCTTCACTCGTGGATTCTTCGGCAGGTTTCATTGTGATTTTTTCACAAACTTAGGCAAATGATTGGTTTTCAGAAGAACAAGATAGGAGATCAGATTTTTTAAACTTGAAATACAGTATTTTTTGATTGGAGAATCTGAATAATTCAAAATAGATTATATTACGATTGGAAAATCGAGGACCTCCGCGTTTTATTGTTAGTGCTCAACGTTTTGAATTTTCTCAAAATCAACAGAATCCCTTGATCCGGTCTTGAGATATGATTGATTGCAATTTTCGTTTCCTCCAAATTTCGTCTATTTGAAACAACTTAGAAACTACTGTCCAATCAAATGCAATATCTATTGGCAATATATCTGTGAAATATGAGGAATTTCGAATTATCTTAGTTCTTAATGATTTCAAAGTACACCTTGCCTCAAGAATATCAAGTTTTTTGGTTTGAACCCTTCTTCCCAATCTTGGATACAATTTGACTAGTAGGACTTCGAAAATTAGGTAATTCTACCCGACAAAACCGATATTGTCTAGATCGGAGAGCTCCATGTTTTCCACAATCAGATAATTCGTTTCATCGTCAATGACAATTTATCTTATGCCAGTTTTATTAAACTATCATCGAACATGTTCTTGATGCTTGTATACGATGTGTAGCGAATTCAATCGCTCGATGTCAAGAAGACTCTCATATCATAACCTTTACCTTGCGGTTCCGAATTCTAGTATTCACGGTATACTAAGGGTATATCCATAATCGAATTTCGGTCTCGGTCAAGATCGTCTCAGACGAGGTCTCGAGACCGCGTTGTAGTTTCATAATCGTTAATTAAGATGCTCTTGAAACTAGGCAAATAAGACGATCTTGCCTAAGGCGAGCTTAGGCGAGGCGAAGACTTGATCAGCTTCACACTCCTGTCTCATTGGCAATAAGCAATGTCTCGAGTAGGTGAGCTGGGTTTCATAGTCGATTAATGCGGTCTTATCTCACGAACGAGACTAGACATATACAACGTGATCTCCTCATCTCCAGACGGTCTCGATCCGTCAAGGGAACTGACAATCCCTAATCAATCATCATTTACAAAGTGAATTCTAGACACGAGGAATGAAAAAGTGTGAAATCCATTGACGCGACAAAAGTCCACCGGGATGATTTCGGGATAAACTCAAATGTAAAAATGTTATCAAAAATTGCATGAGCGATGAAGGGGATGAAAGATAATTGTGATAATTGAAGGATAATTGTATGTGCTTTCAAATAATATCTTCAAGAACATAACCTCTCTTCAAAAACTCGTTTAAATAGTGAATTGGACCTAAAAAATCGATGAAATAACTCTGCGGACACGTTAGTTTGCGTCTGGAAAGCTTTTTATCTAAACCCGCCTTTTCACCAGCCTTAACATTACTATCTAATTTTAACGAGGATAAGTCGAGCTTCTATACATTATAGTTGATTTCATCAGAGAATCACAGTATTTTGCCTCTACACAAACAGTCTTGATTTCTTTCCATGAAATCTTTGATCCGGAGCTTTCATTAGAAAAGGATCTGTCTTTCCCCCTGTATAGATACATAGAAAGCTTGGAGAGTTATACAGCGGGCGAAAAAAAGTAGGTAAACATGTACAGCCACGAGAGAAAAAAAAGAAAAAAAAAAAAAAAAAAAAAAAAAAATGAAAGAACATATCTGGTGAAGTCGCGTAACAATTTATCCAATCAAACGTGTCCACTCAGCCGTACACATTCGAATTACCCACGTCCAATGGGAATCCGGTCACGGTAGCTGAGCTTTGGTACGTAGGCCACGCTCTTGTCGAGTTCAATCAACGAAACTTGCTAAAATGACGGCTACTATGGCAATTTTTTTTTTTTTTTTCTTGTTGGTTCTCCATTTTTTCTTTTTTTTTTTTTGTTCTTGCACATGATTCGTGAGTTTTCTTGCCAACAACCAATATAACCGTGGTCAAAGATTGATCACTGATGTTTTGAATGAAAAACAGACTCTCGATTGCGGTCTGAGTATCAATATTTTCATTTATTCAACTTTTATAGCAAAACTATACATATATATAACTGAGATTCGACGATACATCTACCTGACTACAAAAATTGGACTGAAGTTGAATGAAATTGCTCGAATTTCCATGACACATCGGGCAGGATGACCGTGCATAAGTGTTCAAGCCAGATTTAGTCTGTCATGATTTAAAATCGCTTGGAAATTTTTGTGATTTTTTTTTTTTTTTTGTTGGGTGGGAATGAGTCGGATTTTTATCTCTCGCCAAGGGCTGTTTTCCCCTATAGCTACGGGCCCTAGGGACATGCGGGAGTGCGATTCTCGTGACTTGTGATTTTTTGTACAACATTGGGGTTATTATGGTATTAACAAACTGGTATGAAGTATGGATGACTTTATTATCTCTTTATTATAAGATGAAAAAAAGAAGATGGAAGTATAGAAAAAGATTAGACTAAATATAGAAAAAAATGATGTTTCCGAGAAAGTATAAGAATGACCAGACGATCGAAGAACCGGCCTACCGAGCGACCCCTAATCTAGACTTCCTCTTCCTGTGGGGACCCAGAAGAAGATAACGAGTGCTAAGAACTCAGTGGATCTTGCTCGGTGCGGCTGAGTGATTGGAGGATAATGGAAGATAATTAAAGGGGATTACGAATGAGGGCAAAGAAAGAGGAAAGATCTGGGAAATGAGAGAGAGACGGTAAAAACGGAGGAAAGAATTAGTGGGAGTGAAGGGTTACTATTTTTAACTCTTTCTTGGAGTGGCAAAAATTTGCTATTTAATTCTTACCAAACTTGGAACCTTTCGTATTCATCAGCAAAGAAGCATTTTCTGAACCAAAGGTTCATGTAAAATGAAGAGATTGGAAAAAAAAAAAAAAAACAGAGGAAAAAATCAACTAGTAGCTATGAATAATCCAATAATTGGAAAAGCGTTTTACTCGATGTGAAATACTGTACGAAATATAAGGTAAAACGAAAGTTTGGCGACGTTTCTTTCTCTGCAGAACCCCTCGGAACTTTTTGGCGAATGGAGCAGGTGAAATTTCTTGACAAGAATAAGTTCCATTCCAGGGACTCACTCTTATCCTTGGCACGATGAGACGGAGAAGAAACGTAGTTGGGAATAAAGAGGGAAAAGGGAAAAGGGAAAATAGGGGGGGGGGGAGGACCGTTCCACGTGCACTCAGCAACACATCGAGTTTGTATTCCTTCAGAAAGTTCTCAACAACTCGTTTGAGGCCACCACCACCACCATCACAACCAGTACTAACAGCTATACAGGCGAGTTTTCGCTACGCAAGTTTTCAACAGTTTCCCAAACAAGTCCTTCTCTCTGTTTCGTGCCTAGAAGACGTCCTGCTTACAAACTCGACTCGACTCGATCTCTCTTCACCACACCAGACTAAAGCTTTTCAGGATTCCGTATCTTGAGTACATACAAAATGGCGGATAAATTCACAGCAGCCTTTGATTGTCGTCAACAAAATCCCATAGATCCCTGACAATCCAAACTCCAACTCTCGCGTCTACGAACATGTGAACAGCGTGTTTCGAAATTTCTAATCTTCTCAAAGCAAAGACACAATCCTGCTTTCTCCTGACTGTAAATGCGAAAAAGTTTATCATTGTTTTGTGTCAACTATTTCATAGCTTATTTCCCAACTATGAGTTTAGCCACATACTGCGTCAAAGCTCACTTGCGAACGACGACATTTGCGAATGTTTGATTAATCGGGTTTGCTTGTTAAGTTGTAGAAGGGGCAAATTTCTCGCTTGTGATATTACATTTCTATGGAGGCTTTGAGGGCATATAACTTGAAATCGGATAGAGTAAGGGTTTGATTGAGGAGGTCTATTGAAATTGCAGAACGACATGTAGAGGTCAGCTTACTCGTCATACTGAATTCAGAAAAGCTCCAATTAACGGAATTAGCGTAAGTCTTCAAACGGATCCAGCTGCCACTGGGTGGAAGGAAGCCGTGAAATACGTTTGTGGAAATGTGCAGTATAATTCAAGTGCGAAATGATCAGTCGGAAAGTGCTTGGCGTATATATTTTATAAATATTTTATTCGCTGATCCAAGCTCGTATAGCAAACGTAGTACAGAACGCACGTATTATGTACAAAGGTATCTAATTAAATTTCTACATTATTACATTCCGTTGCGTTCCTCTCATTTGTTGAGTTTTAATCTGGCCAAGTAATATCTTAGGCTACATTAGGTACATCTTTCCCTTTGCCTTCGCCCTTCTGCCCAACCTGGTTCTCTTCCTCTTTCGCCCTCGGGCATGGCTCCTGCTGGCTAATCAATGATTCAGCTCGCCAATTACCAAGGCGCCTCGAAAAACACCCTCTCCGTTCTGAAATATTCAGAAATCATCCCCTCTGCCGTATTTTCCTCCCAGTCCACCGCCCCATCCCCCCCGTTAGCCTCCATCTTTTCTCGACCATTTCGGCTCTCGAATTCTTCAAATTCGTTTCTTTTTTGGGGGTGCAAGGGGAATAACACGCGTGAAACGGGATGAGGGATATTCCTGTGTCAATGTCGGGTATGTTACCACATTACCAGGTTCTGATACCTTCTGGATGTGGAAGGGCGAGATATAGCTGGAGGGAAAAATACGTCCCTTGTATCGTGAAGCATTTCGCGAACGCTTATCGCGAATTTCTGTACCCTTCTTATTTTTTTTTTCTTTCCTTTATTCTTTCTATTCTCTGTCGAGTAAGTTTCAATATTGCTCTTCCATTTCCGTGATAAGAGGAGGTGAAATAAAAGAGAGAAAGAGAATGAAAGGGGGAGATGGGTAGGTATATGGAAGCCTGATGCGAAACGAAACGTAAAAAATAAAACAGAAGAAGTATAGAGAGTCGTCGGATGGTGTGAGGTCTTTGTTTCTCAAATGAAAAATTCACCGGTTGTTGCGTCTTTTATTATTTCTTGGCAGAGGAATTCACGAGGAATTCGTCTGTGCATGAATCGAGAGAGCCGAGAGCCCTTCATCCCTTACTTGCACCTTCGTCCTCCTTCATTTCTTACTTTTTCATCCCCATACCTCAGACTCTTTCAACCTTCTAGCTAGTTTCTCTGCGACAGATATCTCCGCCTCGTATAATTTTATATTCACATTCTCTTGTACGTGTGACATCGTCATTATCGATCGCGCGTTTTACTGCAACGAAACAATATTTCTCTATACCGCATGACTCCGCCTTATTGTACTATACCATTTTCTGATAGCTTCAAGTTGCGATCGGATTACTAGAAAGCTTCGAAAAACTGTAATTTTCACATGTTTCAGTGCCGTGTCCCGTGTATTCGTCCACCGCCTTCACATTCCCAGCCACATGTAATGCACCTAATACCTATTGACTACATAGAATATTTGAATCAACTTTCGGGACCATAGTAAGAAGGGAAAATTTTGAACGGGTCATTTTTCAAGCACCGACGTCCACCCTCTGCAGTCTCGATTTACTGTGATCGCTGAAGAATTTCCCAGAGTATCAGGTATGGGGCTAAATGAGAATCCTTAGTTTTTAGTATCCAAGATTTCTAGGTATATTAGTTTCGGATTTTGCCTAATGATTTGTGTTATTTGGAAGAGACAGAGATCTGGGACAATTGGAGGACTCAGCATTGAGTTGAAAATCCCATGCGTCTGAAGTTGCAAACTTTCATTTGAACGAAAGTTTCATACAAATCTCATATCACGCTTATTTGACAGCTCAGAATTTGTGAAATTAGAACTCTATAACTACACATCAAACTACTCTATAAATACACATAGAAAATCTGTAACTATACTTTGAGTGGAATGAAAAACGCGACGAAGCGAACTTTTCTGAATTTTCGTTCAAACGAACGTTCGGAACTTCAAGTATACCATAAAATCTCGGTCTCTTGATGCTAGATTTGTTAAATCCGTTCGGAATGATTTTGACCCATGAAAACGCTGAAATTCAAAGATAACCTAATCACAGACAACCCTAATGGCTAATGTATCTGATTTTGTTAATGAATTGAACAGCACCCTAGTATTTTCGAATAATGGATTAGGCTGCAAAGCGATTCGTCAAATGGTGAGAGCCGAGTAGAAGAGCTTGTCTGAAGTTGTAGGTATGAATTGGAGACAAAGTATTTGCAGTTGAGAAAGTTCGTCCTTTTAATCGTTTCGTAGTATATATACCTACTCTCTTACTCTTACTCTCTCGGCGTGAAACAAGCGTCGCTTCGTCTCCCCTGGCATAATCATCTTATAAAGTTGCAAACTTGACGGAATCGCTTTTCCCTTGCGCACCTCCATCGAATAACCGGCGAACTGTCTACCAAGTGATCGCAATTCCCAAATGCTTGGGTTACTTCAGTTGACGAACGGCGAAATTAAACCTTGAGGTATACGGCTGCAGACGAGGCTTTTGAACGAGGCCAGGTGAACGCGTCCTTCTCTTAGGGTAGCACAAGGATCTCCGACTGTCTGGGGTTTCAACGAAAGTGGCGCAGAAGGACGAAGTCAAGTTACAGATTAATTTATGGGACAGGCAGCCCGCGAATTAAGCTGAACAGTTTGAGCAGGACGATTGATTTCAAACTCGAATATAAGCTCGGTGCTTTTGTTTTTCTATCGAATATCGCGAATGGGTGGGAATTATCGAAAGATCTTCATTCTCTGGACCATCAGAAAAAGCCCAAGATCAGTAGATTAATTCTTCGATTATCACTACCTGGCTCTTCCTTGAACGAGGATCACTTATAGATCTTTGCCCTCGACTGGCGAGGGTCATCGTCGTGGCAAAAAACTCACCCTTCACCAGTTTCTTTAACCGACTTTTCTTCCCTCAAAGTTCTCTGTTTTTCTCCGCGAAAAGTATTTAAGAGATTCTTTTTATGTTGGATTTTGTTTCAGTGATATCGGATCTTCCGAGCTTTTGATAAATGAAAACGAGATTCGATTTCGCGTATTACATCGTTTGGCAATAATTATTTATTCGATTCACACAGTTCTCAGGTGATTAAAGACAAAGTTTCAGTTGAATCCAATTTCAGGGTAAGAAACAAGCGTTATACAGAAACAAGTAGGTGAAATTAAAAGTTTTACGGAATTTGAAGTAAGTCGTTCGTCCTGGTTGTCGACAGAACGTGGCACCTACCTACCTTTGCCCTGAAGGAGTTTTCAGACTTTGCTCTGTCGTGTGTAAAACTTGACGAAGAGGAAAAGCAAGAGTAGTACGTAGTAGGAAGTAATTCTCTCTGCACTTTCCACGAGCACCAGTAATAATAGTTATACTCGAAAAAAAGTATGTGACGCTTAACGCGCGTTGGGATGAAAACTTAATTGCTCGCACTTGCCTCTGACCTCTGGTATGAGAAGTTTAGGGAAAAAGAGGAGATTTTCTCTCCCTCCTGTATGCTCTTCGAAGTTCTTTTTAGTGTATAATAAGGGAGGCTGCCGTTCTCACATAAATGACACTTTATGATCGTTTTTAGGTATAGCGTATTCTACGCTCCGCATATTAAAGCGTTTTTTCCCTTATTTATAGAATACGCAACTGTCTTTTATGTCGCGTATATTAGAACGAAATTCCGCTAAACACCCAGCAGTAAAGAACACCGCAAACCGCGGCGTAGTAGAAGGTTTCACAAAAATTACCATTTTCTAGCTTGTTTTTTGCGACTACCCCCAGATTCTTTATGAAGAAAGCAAAAGAACGTGCGCGAAGAAAAAAATCCCCAACGATTCATGGAACAAAGTTAATGAACCGACACATTTCTTTCGAAGAATAATGACTGTAAACAGCAAGCTTGAAGATCGAAGAGGAAAATTTCAATCAATAATGAAAATACCTAGTCGTTCTGAAAAGCACAGTTTAGCTCTTAGACCTCGGCGACCATCATCCTCTTCGTTCTCACCCTCGACTTAACTTTTCCTGCTGTTTTTATTGTTATTACTATACAATCGATAACTTGAAAGCTCGAGTGCACTTGACACGTGGGTTAAATTCATGAATTTTAAACCTGTACATGTTTTGTGATTGTTATCGATTATCAGATAACATCCATAGGAATTAAACATCGGGGCAAAATGGGGTTCGTAAGAAAATTCGTGAAAGTAAGAAAAATCTGACAAGATGTTCGTTAATCGATGGGTAGGTACTCAGTTGCAATTATTCAGCACCATTCCGCATCTGTCACTCCTAAAGTTGGACCATTTGCTCAGATGTTCCCTAAATCTGAGTCCAAAAAAATCATTCGAAAGAAGAGGCCTCGAGCTTTTGATCACAATTACGTTCACGTAAGTCAGTAAATTTCTGACAAAGTCACAGAATTTCGAAAACTAGTACGTTTTGTGGAAAATTGAACTGAAGCATCAAATTTCGTGCTTATGGTTGGATAATTTTTCGCGGATCTCCGTAAAACCAAAACGAATTGATTCTACACTGACAACGAGTATCCTGTCAATGATGCTTTGTCGAAGGCGACTGTCCATCAAATCGATAATATATATTGTTGGTAAAAGTATATAGAAGATTCGGTGAGAAGGACAATTTGTCGAGGTAGGTTGGAGGACCTTTAATCTTCGGTCGTGACTTGTGACCCAGGACTCGCGTTTCAAGGATGACAAAGAAGTCACAAGGATCTAAGGGTGGCTCTGTGTAGCAGGTATATAGGAATAGCTAGGGGCATAGGGCCGGCGTGCTGTTGCTTGACGAATTGCTCTCTAGTGCGCGTCAAAGGTGGTCACAGCGTGGCTGAGAGTGGGCAAGAGAAGGTTCTTATACTCTCTTGGGAATAGCGGGGCGAAAGAAAGGCTAAAGGGGATTATGACATAAGTCAGTGACAGAAACAAGACTTTTTGGCTAATGCAGCCTGCTTCGGTCTCCTTTTGATAGCCCTCTCTGGGAAAAAAAAAGCGAAATGTTTATTTTACGACCGTCTCCCGAACTTGACCGGATATAAGCCCCACGACTCTCTCTCTCTCTCTCTCTCTCTCTTTTGCTCCTCCAAAAAATTGCCGGGGAAATAATAGAGAGCGAGAAAATTGGCTAAGGGTGAACTCGTGATCGGATAACTTTTGAAATTTTACCGTGTATGTATTTAGCCATGAAAAAGCTCATCGTGGCTTGAGAAAAGCTCTGATCCTCGTCAGTGATCGTAGCTCGTTTCAAAACGTTTTACCCACGCTTAAAGAATCATTTGCATATTCATCGAGAAAGTTTCCGTTCATTTTTCAATTTCCACCCCGCTCGACCGTGGCTGAATTTACTTTAACCAACCTCGTGTTCTAGGGGCTGCTGGGTAACCGTGACCATCCCGCGTTGGTCGGTTAAGTACAGGAAAATAATTCTTCAACTTTTAACAACGATATATACCTGACCTTCGCCCTCTTTCTTCCTCTTCTAATTAGGCTTTTCAAATTTGTCACAAATTCTCGCTACTTCCGGCTACGAGATTTTTATCGATTCCAAAACAAAAAAATGGCTGGAATCAATTTGTGCCGCCATAAATCGTTCATTTATCGAGCTTTAATCATCGTTCAATGAAAGTAGAGTGAACTGGCAATGAGGAATTTTCATTGGTGAAAAACGGGTGAAAATTTACCGCAATCATATTTCCAATTGAAGAAGTAAGAGTTACGAGTTGCAGGGTAGTTACGATGGCGTCTCAGACTCCCCTATATCGTAAAACATTAAGGTCCCTTGCAGCGTTGAGGGTTGTTTTGTGATTCTCTCGTATACCAGAGGTTTTATAAGCTTAAAGACCGAAAGCACGTAATCTGTCGAGCGGACGCGGTGGTTCGGTGAATAATTTCACTTTTTTTTTCCAAACTTTTTCCCTCCCGTCAGGGTACATAGCTGAAGTATTCGTAGGATGCCGAGAATCCCGATCGCCGATCTCTGTCCTCGGTGTCTCGTAAATACCAACACAAGATATATACCTCTCTGGGATAAAGATAATACACACAAAAGAAACTTAATCGGTCTAGACCCTTTGTTGACCCTTCCGAGGCACAGAAAACCCTGATAATTTTTTTCATACCTGATGTTTAGCAGCGAGGAAAAATGAAAAATGCGAAAGATTCAAGGGGTTTGTAATTTTTTCCCAAATCCGTAAGGTATAGGTTAATTTTTGTATAATTTTTTGTCATTTTATACCGAAAGCTGTGAGAAGGGGGTGGATCGATTTCGATATGACACTAAGCGTATAGATACACGTGCACCTGTGCTTTCTCCGTGGCATGCCAGGGCGTGAGAGTTCGCTTTTGTATCTGTAACAACGTGTTCCTATTGTTCCCTTCCCTTGTCACTTTCGTGGTGGATATCCCCTTGATACCTGTGAGAGCGGACAAATGTTTTGAAGAGCAGAGTGACAACCAGCTAGACGGACGAGGCCGGCGAGAAACGACTGCCGGTTGGTTTCGAAAACGTGCGAGAGACCCCAAGGTTTCTGGTATATACACAACCACATCTTTCGATCTCGTCGAGGTTCGGTACAATGTCCTGTTTCTGTATTACTCCAACTCCATACATTTTCAATGGGATGTTCAGTACCGACTCAGTCAGTCGGAATTTGTTTCTTTGTTGTTTTTTTTTTTTTTTTTCAAATTCTCACCAAAATTTCGACCAGAGTATCCACGAATGCAAGGACGATACTAATTCCCTCGAGTTTTATCAAAGGGACTTACATGTCGCGGTTGGAAATGGACAATTAATTTCTCTGTGTGTATAGCAGCTTAATGAATAGTCAGGTTCTCAATTACACATAGTTTGAGTGCTGTTGAATGAATGAACCATCATTGGTAAGATAACAAATAACATGATCGAACATTTTTTTGCCTTCAAGAACGCCGGTCTTTAATCGAGATGTAGAATTTGATGAGTTAAGATTTTGCAGACGAATCGTCTGGTAGAGAAGAAATCGCGTCCGTAATGCCATCATCAGGTCGTAAGCGCGAAAATAAAAATTTCGGTTTTTCATGACTCAAGATCTGTTTCATGTAATATAAAAACTTGTGGGCATGTCCACAAACAAAAATTTTCGTTTTCTGTTGCCCTACGAACTTATGGCATTAGTGACGCGGAATAGCTGACGATATGCATGTCAATTAATTATCTTTTGAATCAGGGAGCGGAAGTTGATCAGGTCTGAAAGAATTATTTCATTCTAATGATACGAGAATCTCATTTCTGTAATATTTTATAATTCTGAAAAGAGACTCGGCATGGAAGGTCTGAAATGTAATATCAAATAACGAAGTGGGTATATTCCAGCAGTTCGTATATAAAGTCAGGGATAACGAATAACTGCAGGTGTGCAGCGATGTGTGGGTGGGTGGATGGGGAGACGTGTAATTAACGAGCCCGGTGAGTTCGTGCTTGGCAAAAGTGGGCAAAGTTTTCAAATATGTCATCTCAAGTTCCACACGTTAGGCGTATAGCCCTACACGCTTATAGTTTATGAACTCGTGACGAAGCGACGGTATTCGCGTGAGTCCTCTGAAAATATACCGACAAATCGACTTTATCCGGTAATGAACTCCGACGGTTCAACCTGGCGTGCAATTTTCCTTCTTTTTTTTAATTCATTTTCTATCTTCATTCATTTTCGTTCCTCATTTTATACGTTGATTGACGAAAATTCAAGAGACTCACAACCATCGCCGGAAATACGCCGTAGAGGCTCAGATCTTCAGGAGCATCTACAAGTTCTGGCAATCCTGGAATCGACTTCGAATCACTTTCTTGATTCTAAAATTCTTCTGATTTTCAAAATTTATCTTTCGCACTGTTAATAATTTCTCCTTGGTCAAAGTTGGCATCCTCAATACCAGCTGAAATAGTAAACTAAGTAGTCGTGTTATATGATAATACATCCCCTGATTGTAATTTGGAGATCACCTATCTAATTGAAAGATAGGAGTTTTCATATTTTACAGGCTGTGAATGAACGCTCTGAGTGTTCTTTAAAATTCTGTAGTCACAATTTGTGACACATCAACAAGCTTTTTTGAATTTTTATAAAAATGTGCCTTGAAATGGGAAATCGAAAATCTGTAGACACCCCGATTATGATTAATAACGTCCGCTGCAGTGGACCACAGGTCTTCTCTGCTCTTACCCTTCTTTTATTGTCAGTTTTTATTTTCCACACTGCGCTGTCAGCCTTTTTCCCCAGATTTATATATCGCATTGTTTCCAACGGAACGTTGTATCGATTGATATACCAACCCCCGTTTACCCCATTCAAACTCTTCTGCACCTATAACGTATATATATAGGGTATAGGTATACATTGGTAGGAAGGTAGCTTTGAGCACCATCGCTGTAAGTATGATAAAGTCAGTCCTGTACACGTGTGAGATTGTATAGGTGTGATAAATTAGTCGGGCCTTCATAAACATTTCACAGCTGTTGCCGACAAGTTCGCTCATACCTCCCCTTACCCTTTCTTTCCATCTCTCTTTTTCCCCTAGTCACCTCTTTCTCTGACACGTACATATGTGTGTCTCTTTCGTACATACGAGTCTGTGTGCCTCTCTACATATGTGTATGTATGTGTGTGTATGTATTTGCCAGAGAGGCTGTTCGACCCGCGACTGACGATGAGTGCAGGTTTGCGAAAGGGTGAAACGAGCTAGTCGTGAGGCAGGATATAGGAAGCCCAGAGTACCCACTCGATACCCTATACGGTATCGCATCAACCCGAGCGGTTGAATAACGTTCAGCCCATTCGCCATTAACCAGCAGAAATCCGCGAAACTTGATCTGATGATATATTCAAGGTCTCTATACTGAGTACAAGGCTGACACTTTCACCAACGAAATTCGACGAGAAAAGTTGGAGATACCATTCCAATATGACGAGGAAACATCTGCCTTTGGTGTAAAGAGACGTTGTGTTGCAGACCAACAGCATCATGAATGAACAAATCACTTTTACTATGAGAGAGTGCTGAAGAGTGTCCATCTGATGGTGCCAGTGTAAGCTCACGCTTTCTGGTTCCAACCCTGAGCTTTTGGTTCTCCGAATTTACGAATTCTGATTGAATTACATTCGTGTAACAGTACACATGATTGCGGATCATAGATTGATGTGAATCTTGTTTATATGCCTAGAGAAAATGAATAATACTTGTGTGATGGGAAGCAGCTTCCATTGGTGTAAAAAGACGTTGTGCTGCACACTAACGGCATCATGAATCAACAAATCACTTTCACTCTGAGAGATCGCCACTGTAGTGTCCATCTGGCGGTGGTGGCGGAAACTAGTGCTTTCTGGTTCTAAGCCCGAGCTTTTTGTTCACGAATGGTAATCGAATTTCATTTGTGGAATAATGCACACGACCAAGGATCACCAATCGAAATAAATCTTGTTGTATAGAGAAAATGAACACGATTTTTGGTAAGAAAATTTGGAAAATCTGTTCCTCTTACGTGATCGAAGATATTTCGTTCCCCTCGGTCGTATGAAGGTCTTTATTTTCGGCAATCGGGGGCCCGATCTTCGCCTCCGGTAACGAGAGCTTTTTCGTTTTCTCAGTAGAAAGTGAAGGTAGTCCTGCGCGCTATCAAGGATTGCGCCTCACTGACTGCGAAGAGCGATAGCAAGTGACACCCTCAACGCGTCCGAGACAAGGGAAGTTCCTGGTTTCTTGTATCTTTTTACTTTTATTTTATTTTTTTCCTCAGTCCTCTTCTATTTTTTATGCTGTATCTCTGTGCGAGTGAAACCAGATGGAACCGTACGGATTGATGTGACAATAGCGATGTGATGGGGTGCTCGAGGGAGGACAGGAATATAAGGTGGTACTGTTTCCCAGGCTCACAATCTCACTGTGCGTGACATCAGGGATGCTTCGTTCTCTCGAATGAAATTATTCCATGGCTCGGGCGCGGCCAAGGGATGAAAAATGGGCGGGAAAATAGCTGGAAAATACACACGATACGGAAACCTCTCGAGGTTTTCTATGCAGAGACGTTAACGAGACGCAATCCCTGCTAGACCTGGCTTATGACTGAGGCGTATTCTTCAACTTTTACTCCCAGAGAATAATAAAACCACGCGAGAAGCTTGAGTTTCAAAAAGATCAAATTCTTCTATCGACATCAACCTGCGATCAACCGTCTATCACCTCATTCCCTCTTTACTAATAAAGCAAGGCCGTGTTCTAAGGAATTTCATCCTTTGCTGTGAAACATTCCGCAATTTTATTTATATCATTCTCATTCCACTCGATACTCGATCATAAGATTTTTTCAGTTTCAATCTGTTCTCGGATTTTTCAGAATTCCCTCGAGTCCAAAGTTTTTCTAATCAAACGACCTTAGCAATAAGAAGCCTGACGATTGAGGTATTGATCGAATCAACCTAAAAGTGAATTTCTTTGATCACTTATTCGGTCATTCGATGGAAATGAACGCGGGGTTTTTGAAGGGCTTTATATACGGGGTTGGTTGGCTAGATTAATTCCGTTTCTCCCTAGCGGGAGTCAGCGGAGAGAAGAGAACTTTGTCGTCTGAATTAGAAGCGAAAGTTCCGAAGAATGAAGTCGTAATTTTGGCGGGCCAGCTGCGAAAGAGCGAAAGAAAACAGACAGCCGGCGAACGAGAGAACGAAGTGTGATTGAGAGGCGCAAAGGGAGGTGAAGTAGCTGGGTATACCTACCTACGGTAACGTCGAGTTGGGTGCCAGAGTTTGGGGTTCTTTTGGAGAAAAAATATTTTTCCCTTCTCCTAGTTTGATAACTTCGAGATTTGACGAACCCGGTGGATATACTTGAGCGAATTTTTCGGTTGGGGGGCTCAGACATCTTCAACGGAAGACACGAAAATCGTGCAGACGCCTGAAATCAACGACTCCGAAGAGAGTTTATAATCCGGCAAAAACAGTATGCTACCAAAACTCTGTATCAATTTCAATCTAATTAACCGCACCGGGCGTTAAAGCCTCCGTAAATCAGCCTCGAAAACCTTTCGCTGTTGCTTCTTAAACCGGATGAATCTTCGGCCACATCCTCCAAAAGCTTTGGGACTTCCGGACGGACATACTCGACCCTTTTGACCTGCAGCCCGAAGCTCCTACTCGACTGTATATGATCCCGATGTGTGGTAGGTACTTAGGTACATACCTAACAAAATAATCCCAGAGAGGGAAACCGTATTCTACACGATATTAAATTCAGTTCACTCGAACCCGGATGGGGATTGAAACTTTAGGGATGATTGCATCGCGTCTTGCTCAAGGTCCGATGATCCCTTTCGATGCGAAGCGACCATCCCTTTGAAGCAACATTAGCAATAACTGCTAACGCTGATCCTTTTCCCAAATTGTCTATATTGCTAATTAAATGACACGGCAGTAGGTGTAGTGTAGGTAGGTACGATGAGTGATCGTTCAATCAATTTGCAATCAATTTGTTGAATGCTTGTATGTAATTACACGGCAGAGTTTCGTATAGTAATTCTATAACAATTATCAGTTCCGAATCAGTCGTCTGTACCATAGTTAATTAGTGAAAGTGAAATCAAACTGCACGTTCAACCTACCCTCACGCTTCGTGAAAAGCTGCATTTGCATTCAGTACCATGGTGAGACTATGTCATGACCGTGCCACGTCTCATTCCAGCCACTAGAGTGAAATCAGAGCACGTGGCTACATCCTATTCATATACATATATATATACCTAGGCGCCTATCCTTGTGTTTGAATAATAGAACCACCGAATATCCTTAAAGCTTCAAGGATATTTCCGATGCAGTATCCCGTGAATGGAAAAAAAAAGTACTGACATTATCAGCAACTCATAAGTAATCCTCTTTTGGTGGCTACTCCCTGTAGTGAAGAGTGCTCGATAAGTTGAACGATTAGTAAACACTCGACGAGGACACGTGCTGGTCCTGGAAATAAGCAGGCTTCAGATGCTGAACGATGCGCAATGCAGTGGCCTGAAAGCTCGCACTTCGGAAGTCGATACCTGGCGAGAAATGAGCCGCGTTGAAATGGAACTTCATTGGAAACTGGAGTTTGACCCGAGGGAAATTTTTCCTTTGAAAAATGTATTTCATCGTAAATAGTAGCTGAAATGGAATGAGATTTGAAGGTTCAAAGTTGAAAGTCAAGACTTGGAGAGCTTTTTTATCTCGGAAGATTAATCGCCCTTATGGCGACTATACTTGGGGGCGGTAAAAAGTTGGCAGAATTAAATGCAGTTAATGCAGGAGTTTTGTCCAGTGCTGTGCAGCTTTTGCTGGCTGGAAGCTGAGGCGAGGCGAGCTTTAGCGACTGGTATTCTACTTGGAAGAATTCATTTCTTGAACAATAAAACCCGAGGAGCTCGAGGGGCGCAAGAAACTGAACATTTCCAGGCGAAACGTATATACGCCGAGGTCCTCTGAGACGGAAGATCCTTCTCGGAACCAGACCGATGTTACGTTCTTGCTGAAATCCGGTCAGAATGGACGTCTAGCCACGCCTTGGCACGTCATGTTTAAACTATTACAAACCCCTGGCGACCGGCAGGATGATTTAGTAGACCGCAGATATGACTTACGACCTTCCGCCTCGCACCCAACTCCCACTGTATCTACCCTGTCATCTCTAACGGAGAATGCAGGTCCTGCAGGACCAGGATAGACTGGGTAACCATTATACCGATAATACCAACCAGTCGCTCACAACTATAATCCATTAGCTAAACCATCATCTCGTAAATTGAATCATCATTCTCTTACGGCACGTTGTTGGGATTCTCGTATACTCGATACTATTCGGTAGGATATTTTTTCAAGGATCAATGATCACTTCTTGAAGATTTTTTTTTTCTTTTTCTTTTTCTTGAGTCTCATTAAATTCAGGAGTAGAGGATAGAAAGCCGCAGACAACTCCACTTTTAAACTTCAACCCGGGAATAACATGGAACGTATTATTTTGGATCGTTGGAAAAAAAAAATGTTAAGAAAATAAGATTTTCGAATGAAAAAAAGTGAAGATGTCTGATGGTTTTGATCCCTCAATCTTGAATTACAGGGGGTCGAAATGAAAGCGTATAAGATGTTGTATGAGAAATCAAACCATCCGGTGTTCGAGATTTTTTTATTTTGGCTCTTATTCTTCAGAAAACTAACCTCCATTGTCCGAAAACACTAGTTTTTTTTACAATGGAAGGAATACTCGAGCTATCAATTTTTTGCTGTGATACTTTCCATCTGGTAAACCCCTGCGTGATTGATTTCAAATTTCTTATAGCGAAAATCACCGCGTCAAGAATTCGTTAGTGCGTTTTGTAGATAATGATCAGAGACCGAAAAGTCTCAAATTCAAACAACGGTTCTTCTGACTTTCATACTAGCAAGATTGTTTGAAATATGTGTCTCACGAACTCCATTTTTAAACGGATATAACTTGCAATCAAAGAAAAAAATGTTTCATTTTGGACCATACACATATTTTATCAGACGATTTTCCAAATCTCATTTTCAGCACGTGTTGCAAATAATCTGTCACTCCTATACTTCAGAAATTTCCCAAAGTAGAAATCGCGGTACTTCGGAAGAATGAAATTGAATTCAAGTCGACAAAAGTGACTCTTCGCTCCAAGGTGAGAGAATTTTCTGATTTGAAATGAACTCTGAGAAAGCAATCAATTGGTTTTGGACTGTCTTTCATCTTTCCAACCGCCACAATGTGTTTCTCTTGAGGTGATATGGTGCAAGTCAATTTGAATCTAACCTAGTTAACATAAGAAATATGAATCCAACTGAAAGTCTGACATTTGTTTTTTGCCAAACAATAAAATACTTAACCATTTTTTGCCGTCGTAAAGCATTAATCGCCTGAGTTTCATTCCGGTAGCTTGATATAATACATTTTGGAAGAAACTACAAATCTGAAGAAAAACAACTACAGTTTTCGAGGTGATAACAATTGGTAATAATGGAATCCTTCACATAGTCCCGTGGCACTTTGAGGCGTTATGGGAGTCTGTTCAAAACTCCATGATCACCAATTATTGTTGTCACTTCGAAGACGAAGGAACCCTCGATAAATGAATTCAGTTTATTGGCAGAAAGTGGCTGAGTACGTTGCCTTCGTATGCGAAAAGAAAAAAAAAAAAAAAACTGATTGGAGTCCAGTAAAATTCCTGTTTTTTATGTTAGCTAGGTTAAGTTGGAAGTGATCTCTACTACATCACCTTACGGCGTCGTGCATAGTGCGTTCTATAGGAAAATGTGCGTTGTAGATGGAAATTTTTGGGCGCTTTCATTGGCCGTTGAGTTGAGGTATAAGCGAGAGTTTCTTCTTCCGTGCAGAAACCCTTGAACACTTACTTATCAGAACGCACCCGAAAGGTACCTTGGTGACCGATAATAGCTCCTAGCCCAAGGCTCTCGGCTTTGGCCTGCGAGTATACTAAAGCGACCAGAGTTATGCTGACCCGACAAACGTCCGCTTGCTCCCCCCCGCTAACGACCATCTTAACCATCTTAATGGTAGTTACGTGGTTTCGCAGTGGGATGTGTGCCTTGAACTTGTAGACTCGAGAGTCGAGACTACAGCCGGTTGGTCAATCGTTATACGATTAGAAGATCCTCTGGCTTTCGAGTAAACCTCTCTGATTATGGCCCCCTAATTGTTTAACACTTTGTACTACCAGAGAAAGCTGCCTAGTTTTTCCGAATCGAACTTTGGACAAAAGCAAGAAATTCGGTATAATATTAATAATAACAACAGTTATAATAATTTAGCCCTGTAAGAATAACGTCATACAACTTACCCTGCAGTGATTCGTCATTTGAAAGCAGTTATTTGGAAGATGAAATTACCCTGGAGCAAACAAGATAATCTGATATCTGGGGGGTGAACGAATCACTTTGAAAGTTGCTACATGAAATGATAGGTACGACCTCTTTGAATCGCGATGTTTTGCATGTCTTTGAATAAAGCAAAGATATTTGGATTGTGCATCATGGTTTATCATTCGAGTATAAATTCTGTAATACCCGCCAGAAAATTCATATAGATCAGATATTACGTTAGCTTTGAAAAACGCGGATTGAGCAAGTGGATTATGAGAAATAGAATCGATAAAGTGAATAACTGTGAAAAATTTCTGTGGTAAACTTCCAAAAGTGTGTTTGGCTGTATTATTCATATACAGTGGTAGTAAAAAATAAATAAAATAATAATTAAATAAATAAAATTAATTAATAAATTAATTATTTTATTATTTTATTATTCACTACACATTCACCGTGCAATTAATTCACAAATTCTATTCTAAACTTGCCATACAATTTAGTCAAATTCCAATACAATTACGTAATTTTGCCATAAAAGTTTCGTAAAACGACAGATTTCTTTGCAATTTCACAAAACACTCTTGGCAATTCACTTTGCTACCCGGAACTTGTAATTTCGCAAGAATTTCGAACAGCAAATGTGTAGTAAATTCACAAACATGATTTTTGGAACACGGGAATTAAGAAGTTTGTTAATTTTTTTCGAATTTCTTTTTTGTCTCGGTTCCTCTAGCTCTTGATAAAAAGAGAAAGGTATAAATGGTTTTTCTCCGATTCACCTATTCGAATAGGTAATTAAGAGGGTAATGAAAATAAAAGCTTCATCCAGGGGTTAATATCTTAAGGAAGTGAGTATAATATTCTCTCGAACTGGTTGGTAACCGCGTTAAGACCTCCCGCGTATTGACTCAGCGTTTACCAGGAATTTCAAGCTCGAATAGTATTATTGGAGTTAATTGAATTCATAAGGGGACGTGTATTGATACGACGCGGGCCTATACCCCTGGTAGCAGAATGGATTCAGACGAGTGAGGAGGGAGGGGATTACTAGGACGCGAATAAGGGATGCGCAGGGGCAGAGGCAGAGGCTTGCAGCCAGCGAGGGAATTTGAAAGCGCCTCTTCCGTTCGCTCCGGGGGAACGGTTTCAATAAGCTAATTGGATGACAATTAGCGATTATATTTTATTCAATAGAATTAATTGGTGCTTTGGCAAAGGGATTTATTCAGTTGCCGATTTTCTTCACGTTTATCATTTATACATACATACATACCTATACATACATATAACGATCCAGAATCATCAACGTGTAGGTTATTTCTATCGATCAATCGCTCGGTAAGACCTTTCTTTGCCTCATCGATCTAATCAGTAGTCTATTTTTTATTTTTGTTTAAATCTTTAACGAAATGAAATGAAATTTTGGTAAAAAGGAGCTTCTCATTATTGGAATTGGCAAAAAACGTCTAATCAATAAACGGATATCAAGAATTTCAGATCATGGTAGAATATTTTTTGAAAAAAAGTTTCAATTTTTTGCGATGAAAGTTCGCGCGCACGCAAGGAACCTTTCGCAGAATCTCTTGTTCGCAGGACTGCGCAAAGTTCCTTGTGTATAAACTTTCTTAATTGTAGAAAATTGAAACTTTTATCCAAAAAATATCCTACCATGATCTGAAATTCTTGGTATCCGTTCTTTGGCCATTTAACAAATTAAAAGCTGCTTTTCCAAAATAGAGGTCCTTGATCCTTAAGCAACAATTTCCATGGAGATGACAGAATGCCTAATTTTGTCAGAGAAATAGACGATGAATTATTGGTTACCTGAAAAATTTGAAAATAAGAGAGACACAAATTTGCTTAAACGAAAATTCATTGCTGAGTTAATAAATTGTTTTTAACGTAATAGATTCAGCTCAATAGTCACCAAGATGGCGGCTATTAATTGACATTTCAATCTGGTGAAATGTACGATATGCGAGTTACCTACGGCTAGCGATTTGTCAGTGACGTTATTATTCCAAGCTATATGGAATGGTCGACGGGGGTCCAAGTGAATGTTTTATTATTGCCATAGGAGTCAATTAGCGGATGAACATCGAGTGTCAATCTTGATTAACCGGAGTGAATGACGTACATGATAACGCTTTTAGAACAAACTCCCCTTTCTAAAGATCTCCGTAGAGAGTTTGAGGGTAGCTATACATCAATGGCACATACTATACGTGTGTACGTGTGTTCACGTGCGTGAGACAGAGATAGAAGGAGAAGACGAAGAAGAAAAGTATATACAGATCAGCGCGTTCAGTAAAGTTTTGCTAAGCAACGCAGCGTAACGAAACGTCAAGACGTCGCGACGCAACGTGACGCACCGAAAATCTCAGCTCACGCCAGAGATTCCTGTAGCTAAGTATTCCCGAGATATCTACTTGATCCTTTCGAGTTTCCCCCCCTCATTTTATCCCCCTTTATATCATGGCAAGGTACCTACGCCTTTCTGAATACTTTTCATAGTAAACTGAAGGATGTGAACTCAGAAGTAATCTGCTAAGCGTCCAGTTCACGAGATGGAATACTGTTGAAATTTTTCCAAATTTGACTAAATTTGAAACAAAAAACGTCATGATCTATCGATATTTTTACTCAGAGATCATATCGTCAACTACTGGCCTTAACCATGTTCTGATAGATTAGTAACATTCCGAGAAAAGACCGTTGATCAAACTGGTGAGCGACTATATACGTTTGATAGTAAATGGCTAATGCGGCTTGCCAGAAGACCTTGGCCCGTATATAAGCTAATCGAAAGTTTACTTGGCACGGTTAATTGATAGTATTGGGGTCGAGCCTTGGGCTAAGTTATACGCTAATGGCCGGTAATCTTATTAAGTGTCCTTTGAACCGTTCGCGATTCGTCATTTCGAAAACTCGAAAGTAATCCTGCGCAAGCTCCCATGGATGCTTGCGTAGATAACTATTATAATTCCTTTGCCAGTCGAGACTTGAGACTCGATTATAGGCAAAGCCTCCTACGACCCTAATTGAATTTTGGTATTCAGGTATTATGCGAGGTTTATCAAAGCCGCAGTTCTCATCCCATGGCTATTCAAACGGTTTTTACTCATTTCACGGGGTCTTCTAGCCGTTGAAAAACCACTCACTGCTTATAGTTGGATGAGTCTTTTTGGATTAACAGAAACCAAGTGCTCTTTGGGACTGTTGAATTTCATATTATCGTTAAAATATCCCGAGTTACGCGAACGGTAATCTATAGCGTGAAATTAAACGACAAACAATTGCTATGGATGCTGTAAAAGCTGGATTATCATAAGAAATTATCCACGTTATCTTATTAGAGCTTTCGGGAAAATTTCATGCGCTAATGTTCCACCCGTGATTACAAATGCTGCCATATTTTATTTTCTCATTTCCATGTATTGGCTGGAATTGTTGATTGCTTAGTTAAATATACATTTCCATTTCACTGATCACAACGATCTATTTCAATTTTTAAATTCGATCAGATAATTTTACCAGCACGTATGAATGTAATCCTGGAGTCTTCACATAAAATCGCTGCATCTTGCTCTGCAAGATTCTGGACAAACTTTACTTCAAACATATGAAATATTGATTTCGATGATTGTGCATCGAGCTTTTTTTCTCATAAAGTTTCTCGCTGAATGTCAACGCTGAATATGTTGACATGCAAGTTTCTCGATCACCTCCGGGACTCAGAACTTTTTGCCTGTCCTGTGAAAACCGGTTAGAAAACTGCTCCGAATTCTTTGGGTACAACTTTGAGAAAGCTCCATGTCACTTTCTATCAATACTCCAAGCAAGCTTGCAGACTGACGAAAATGATAATGAAAAGTTCATTCGGAACGATGGAAAAGACTTAAAAAAATTCAGGATTGACCTGTTACTGTATAGCGACCAAAGGAAAATTAACGTAAGGAAAATTGTTCCTCAGTCAGCTCTCGATCGTTCAGCTTAATTTTTGCTTACAGAAATTCAGCCTAATTTAAGGAAACATCGCAATTAAGTCGTTAAACGAGACGAAGACAAATATCAAGTAATTAGATGCCCTTCTATACACATTCGCAACTGCTTAACCTGGCTAAATAATTACGCTTGTTAGTCTTCAATGAACTTCGGATGGGGGCCGCAACGTAAATATTCGCTTACCAAATTTCAGAGGGAAATGTTTCTCATGCTTTCTTCAAGGCTTTGCAATTACCAATGATTACATCAATCATTCGATCATCGTCGTTCATTGTACGAAAAAATGAATAATTCTTTCGGTCTTTTCCAACCAAAGTTACTAATTCGCAAACTGCGATACACGCGAGCAATTACAAAATAAGACCTTCGCCGTTCCCTCAATAGTTTGTTCAAGAAACAAATTCGAAACTTTCTTCACAGTTTTTTCTTTTTTTTTTTTAGTTTTTTTTTTTCGGGAACAGGACGACGTCGACCCTCGTCACAACTAACCCAATCTGACCTATTAAACCTTCATCTACGTGGTATGGGTACGAAATTTTCTAGCTTATGCAGTAAAACATGCCTCATATAGATATAAATTATTTGTTCGATCTTTGCGGTGAAGAAAATTTTTGTGAATTAAAGTAAAAACGAAAGAGGGAGGGAGGGGGGGGGGGGGGGGAGGGGAGGGAAATGATGAAATTGAATGATGAAAACGAGGTAAACAAGACGCTTGGTAATATTTGCATATTTATATTAACAATACGGATAGTCTGAAATATCATTTGCATGTTGAACGAACGAACGGAGCTTTTTTTGTTCGCGGACAGGCTGACAGAGCGAGGCGGGCTTCGGTGATCCATTAGCTCACATTATAATATGATCGTGATAACGGCAAGTAATATTAGCCGCCATCGATCAACCGGGAGTGCGTCAGTGCGTCAGGAGGACGCTGAGCGTCGCGTCGTCCCCGACCCCGATGGCCTTAGCGGATCCGTTTGAACGCCACTGATTTTTATCCCCCCTGAATTCAGGATTCCGAAAATTCAATGGGTATATTTTTACCAAAGAATTTCGATCCTCGACGATCCTCGGGACGTCATCGCCAGTCGTTTAAACAAAGGCATTTAGTAATCTGCGAGTAACATCGTTACTTTTCGCTTTTCGAATTTTCCGCTCAACCGAAATCGTCTTTTTCTGATTACCAAAAATTCATATCATCAATTTCAGTTTCTCGTAGAACGAAATCTTCCAGTAAATCAATTCATTTTGTACAAACCTCTCGACGTTTTTTATAATTCTTTGGATTCCTGCGAAAAATGTAGAAAATTCGAGAAATTATGAAAATAAAAAATTGAAATATGAATGAAAATAAGTTTTGTGTCAGAGTTTCACGTTGATGCCTTGGCATTTGAAATGGAAACTAAAATAGGAATGAAAGAAGAGAAAAATAGAGGTTCATCGCATATAGTTGCACCGCACAGCACACGCCGTATTGAATTACTGGAATAATGAGGGGCTGTTACGACGCCCCTCCTTGCGTATATATTACGGAGGTTTATGCACCGCTCGCAAGTTGTATAGCTGAAGAAAAATATTCAAGTTTTATCACAGAATTGAGCTATCAATTTTAACATACAATTCCAACTGCGATCAATCTTTCATGCAAAATTTGTGGAAAGGCTTTTCATTCATTGAATAAAATACCATATTGCGTTTCCTGTGCGGAGGAAAAAAATTGGCCGTGAAGTTCGCAAGTTGCCTAAATTCTTCGGAATAGAGAAAATAAATCATGAAGTCATTTTTCCTCTATGATTCTCCGATGAAAATGCCTGCCTAACGGAAAAAATCCAAGTTGTAAAATTGTCGATTGATTTTTAACGTTTCATCGATATCGAGACACGCTTGACTTGAGTTCAGTTCGGTTCGGTTTACGAAAATTAGAGAACAATAATTCTGATCAAAAATTGATTCGAACTGAGGAAGAATAGCTTTTCGCAAAATAGTTGTGTATTGTGAATTAGGTAATACCTGTTAGAATTGAGTTGATGAAAGAAGCCATCCTGAGGAGTCACGTAGTGTGGTACGTGCCAAGTGTTTCATTTCAATTACACGAATAGAGAGTGAAAATGAAAAATGAAGAACTTGAGGAAATAGGAAAGGATCGACGTGGTGAATTGCGTTCGCGATTCTTGGCACGATGCGAAATATTGATGCGACTTTTTCTACAACGAAAAGAACCTGCCGTCGCGTGGTTTGCAAATGTGTCAAAGGTGCTTAAGTACTTTGTAGATTATACTACCGCTTCGAAGTATCGTTCGACCTAATGGCGTGGAAAACCTAGACGAATTACTGTAGCAGATATTCAAATTTGACTCCTCATACTTCCCAGGGCTTGTAAGGCGTATAAATTTTAATAAGTATTCAAAATCTGCTTGTCGATTTGTAAAATTTCACTCATCGTGGTGGATGAACATTTTTGCACATTGCAGTTCCAGTAAATTTAATAAACATTTCCACACGTGTGATAAAAAGCTGTGTCAAGTTCTCACCTGTGACCTCTCGCGGTGCTAAAAGCATCAGCAAATTCCGATACTACTATACCGATGAAATATTGTTACTCGATATAAAGTTCCACTATATTTTTAAACAAACTTTGAAAATCGATTTTCATCCAACCACACACGCGATATCCAATAAAATCTCTAGCAAAAAGCGGTCAGCGCTCAACCCCATTAAATGTCCATCCGTTTAATCCGCAAAATAACGTCCGGTTTATAGAAATTATCCGTATATATTTCTACTATCGACATTTTCCGCAAATTCTACTGTCCGATTTTCAAATTTGCTCTTTCTTTTTCGATCATATCAGTTTTATCGACACTAGACACACGGAAGTAATTTGATTATCCGTCTGCAGAAGCACTTGCGATCGGATAACTAGAAGTCCATTTCATCTAATCCGAGTTTCGGAGTACCTACCTCGATATTGACATCGTCATGTATCATGCATAGGAAATTTGACGTAATACGTCCGTAACCTATACCCTCTATAACATGTACACTTCACAGTCATAGAAATAAATTGACGGTAATTGGGTATCGATTTTATTAATACTTGATAACCGATACTTGATTAAGCATACACGGTCTACTCTAGAGGTCATTCCAGACATTCATGCACACGTAGATCGCGTGACAGGCAATAATTTTCCAACTTATTCCGATTATTCAAGGCTGCTAACAATTGAGCTTTCCGGACAGGTTTGCAAGGGTTTCAAAAAGGGCAAAAAAAACCTCCGATCATGATGTCAACCGAAATCAATATCTTTCTATGCTTCACAATGGCACGTGTTCTCTATGGACCACCGTCACAGATGATCCCGAGATTGCTATTCCGGTGTAAAGTGTGGTGAAAACTGGTAAAGGAAAAGAAAAAAATGAAAAAAAAAAAGAAAGGAAAAGAATTAGTCCACACCGCATATTGGCTGAAAATACAGGGGGCAACGGTGATCGCTAGCCATTTCTGAAATGGTTTTTCATTTCCCGTGTAACCGAAGGAACCGTAGCAGCTGCGGGGCAAGTGTTCTTAGATATTCTTAAAAATGTTGCGCTATTTTGCCCGCCTGTGCAGGTTGTAGGTAGATATATACATACTGTTTTGAACCGTCATATGCGCTCCAGGGGACCCGGATGTCTGGTTTGTGGTGAAGAAAATCAAGGGGTTCCTTCCCTGGAGGGAAAAAAGGGGTGAAAAAAGGGGTAAGTTATGTTGCTCCGAGTTGGGACTTGGAATGTAACACACCGCGATATTGCCAATATTGTTCTCCACCCTTACCAACTCCCACAATCTTACGGTTTTCCCGCCTCCTACAGCTACCATCGGCTTTACCAGCTTCGATAGCAAACCACAGTTTTCCGCAACCCGCGACGGGAAATGCTGCAGCTTCGAAACGGTCCCACATATGAATCCATGTGTCATTTTCTATCGCCTAGGTAATTTCTTATAGGAACTTGTTCACCGTTGGTGGGGTTTAAGAGTGGAACAAAGGTGTTACGTCAAGAATAAAACACCACTTGAAAGAATCGGTTCTTTGAGGTGAAGAGTGACGAAAAAATAGGCCAAGATAAACACGGCTTTAATTTGAAACCGCTGATACAATATTTAATTTAAGTCTTAGTGCTCCGTTGGCAGAAGTCGGTACTTGCTGCTTCCACGGCAGACCTGCTCAGCCAAGAGCAGAATTTCAAAGGCAATGTTTAAGCATATAATTGCAGTGTGTACACACCCATTCCATTTCATCCCACACCATCCCATATACCTTCCCTTCTCTTTGCTAGCTATACTCGAATATATCCTGTCATCTTCGTCCACGGGTGGTCTTCCTTTCTCTTCATTTACCATTTGGTAATTCCAGATTTTAACTTCTTGTGTCTATAATCTTGTCTTACAACTCTGTAAACCCATAAATTATTATACTCTTGTACATCAGGAATCAACCGGACGTCGTTTTTACGAGTATTACATTTTACTTCTGGGGATGTAGCAGAACACACAAAGCCAGCTCATACAGTATACGAGCAAAGTTCACGGTTCAGACAGACTTGCGTTGTATTAGCTGAGTGCTAATTATTGCTCCTGTCTTCCGGTTATCTTGTAATTTACTGATTATACCCTCGTGCTAATCAAGGGATGGCAAACTTCGACACTCTATTCATAGCTCAGATCATCTGATGTACTTCTAGACTGGATATAAGAAATCCAGTAACTATGAGGGAACATCACCAGAGCATGTAGTTCAATTACGAAGACTCTGGTGAAATCTAACTTAGTTTTTCGTCGAACTGTTCACGCATGCTTTCGAAGTTTAGTATATTTTTCAATCAGAAAACATTTATTCTGCAATGATCTGGTCGAAAATCAATTGGAAATCGTTAAGATTGTGAAGAAATGGATTTTCCGGGTTATGGTTCTCGCATTTGAATGAATGAAACATATTACGGAGCCTCAATTATGGAACCATGTACCAACTTCACGTGTTGAATAAGCAGATTTGATAATTGGAATCCTTTATAATTGGGACTCTTAATTGGTCTCAGTATTTCTCACATCTCTCAAATATTCTCACGCAATGAGGTATCTGGTCTGAAAAGCGGACGTCTTAGCTCTCGCTGCTTGAAATAATTCCAGAAGCTTAGCGTCAAGGTTCAAAGCTGGGTGTAAACTCGTTAATTATTTATCAGGAAACTGGTACTCAGCCCTAGGACAAATTACTAAATTAGATAATTATTATGACAATGATGACAGGGAGAAGCACTGCTCAGGATGAAAATAAAGTATCACGATGCGCTTTTGGTACAAGAAAGTAAAGATATGAGAGACGGTTTTTTCTTTTCTTTGTGAAGAATTAGAGGTGGCTAATCGGTAATCGGTATTAGCAAGTGTCACTAGTCTTCAGAGATGTCGCAATCTGTGATAAATCACGTGGGTAATCTATCAGTAAATAAGCGTGAAATCGAGGCTTTATTATGTTTGCTCTGGTAATGCTGAAATAACAAACCTCCTAGTTCATTCGATCCCGCATGATGCCTTTGAACTACTATACCTACCCCTCGCGCTATCCCATCCCGACCCCTTATCAAACCAAACACATGTGTGCCGAGGGCATGCAAAGTAAGACTTTCTCCCCGAGTAGGTATTAGGTACCTATATGTATACCTACACCACCAGGTTGGATACACCCAGTATAGAGTCAAGGCAAACCCCTGCGGTCTTAGGATTATGTACAGTAGTATTTGCTGGTTCGTTCAGAAGCGCATTGTTGTCATTACGAATGTCTCTTTTCGTTTTCCTTGTTCAGCGTGTATATGGGATGCGACTTTATACTAAGCACAAGGAAGGGCTCGTAGCTTTAGCAATGTACCTACATGTGTGTAGTATGATTCAAACATGGCTACATTTACGGTTTGGCGTTCTTTGTCCGGGAATGGTAATGTACACACGAGAGTATAATGTAATGTATGTGTAAGCCTGGGCCACAGTTCTGTTTGAGGGATTCCATGCCTCGTTTGATATGTTTGATGTATTTTAATGCGCTTCCTTAGTTTGATACGACTACAGCAAATTCTCTGGTGTCGTCACTCCGCAAACTGGGGTACCTAAGGGCTTCGTAAACGAGGCTGGCTCAGAACCAATGTATATAACACAAATTCTACGTCACTTGAATACGAGTATGAATATCAACGTACCTGTTCACAAATTCAAGAAAACAGAACAAACAGAGTATTACAGAAAAAATCAGAAGACTTGAGATCAGCAAAGTCTTGTATACTGAATCTTTTCGCGTTTATCATCACACAGGAAAAAAAAATCAAATTCATTTTCTGGCGTTTGGAAATAACGTGTTACAGAAAAGCTGTTACAACTTTTACTGCATACCGGTGCAAGTATGGCGATATCGGGAAAAATGGTACCCGGTAAGCGAATGAAGCATTTGAAATGATACCAAGTATGTGACGTTTCAATATCGTGACGTTCTATCAGCTGGAAATGAATTCATATCATCGATACGTGAGGGTCAATGTAATGTAATGATGCGTGATAAACAAATGGGAATGTCAAAGTGGACCCCAAAAAAACTTACATAAATTTGATGTCTCGCGATATTTTGCGAACGTGTGTATCAGATATTTGCGGTTATTCGTAAGCGGCTTCCATTCCAGTATTTTCTCTGGGCTTATGGAATAAACGTACGCTCTCTCTATCTGTTGCTGACTCCAGCAATTCCTCTATCTTCTTCGGTTTCCCATCGAGGTCCTACCCCAAACCTCAAATGCTTATAATGAAGTTGCATCGCACTAAGAGGATTATAGTGTCTCGGGCCATGGGACTCACGTGTCAGAACGCGTGTGTCCGGTTGAATTGTGTCCATAGATTCAGAGATAGACATACCATTGCAACCCTATGAGTATATCAAGTGAATGGAAACGTTTTTTTTTTTTTTCTTTTTTTTTTTATTCCACTTGTGATACTGGCGAGTTTTGGAAACTCAAAGACTTCGCCAGACTTGTAATCTCCAGGTGTAATTCCTCCGAGTGCAGAATCCCGAGGACGTTTTTTCTGAACCGGATTCAATGAGCGCCAAAAAGGAAAAAAGCTTGCCAGACTCAATAGTCCCTCCTCGAGCTCTACAGCTACCTAATTCTTGATCGACATAGAAATCTTATTTGATCGATTATATTTTTTACAAGAAGACTGCGAAGATCTATACCGAAAGCTATCACTTCTATGCCCAATGTCAACAGCGAATTAAATACGATTGGAAGAGACAAGGTCCTGGAAAAGTACCCACGGTTTCACTTTAAACGTGGCCTGTGTCCAGCCACGCAGGACCTGGACCACAGGCTGCCGCTGTTCGCGTTGATAAACTGCTGACTCTAGCTACACGAGAGCCATTATTGGAAAAATTAAGAGGGCTATCTATCGTGTGTGGGGGTTTCTCCTTCCGCGAGAGGAACTTCGGACAGGTTTCTGGCCATCGTTCGTCCCACCGCCTCCTATCTGATGCCGCGTACATGCAAATAGATTTTTGACATGTCTTCAAAATATCTGCCTGACAATTCTTTCGATCCAAAAATTATGAAAGATTTTATCAAGTTCAGAGATTTAAAGATTACACGATGCGTAAATATGGATCTCTTCTGAACATTTTACTTTTAGGAATTTTTGTATCAAGATCTCATGGAATTACAAAGCTCCGCTCATTTCAGAAGGATTTTACTCAATTTCACAGATTTTTCGGAGATTTCTTCAGAAACTTATTGATTAGAAAAAATTGTGATAAACTTTATACGTAAATTTCACACAACTCTATTGATAATTTTATGACATTCTATAAAGCTCACAGGAGTTAGCTGGTTTTCACTGAAACATCGCAAATTTTCTCAATATTTCAGAGAGATCATTATGGAATTTCATAGGACTTCGATAATCCGAAGTCTCGCTATTGTCGGTGCAGACAGCTTCAATTATCTGACTTGAATGAGCGGAATTCATCCGTCACACAAAAATTCTGGGAAAAGTTTCCGCAATGCACGCACGTATCAATTAACTTATAATATCGATTCAATGGATTTCTAAAAATAATTCAGCTCTGTCAAAAAATGTGAGATTTTAAGAATCCCAGGATTAATTTCTTCTCGGAATCCCGACAGGATCTGTCACAGGAAATTCTGCAACCAGGAAAGTCCTAGTCGAGTGCGAATGGGTGGTTTTTTGCCTTTAGTAAAAGTTCAGGAGGGTAATACGGGAAAATGACTTTTCTATCAGAGAGATGGGCTGAAATATTTGAGTTAAATCTTTGGCAAGGAGGGCCCAGGGCCAGGTCACGTGCGCTTCGTGTCGGGATAATCTCAAGATTTTACCACCCGGAATACAGATGAATCTATCAGGCTTTCACTTACCCAGTCTTATACTCTTTTCTCAGCACCCCTTCGCGTTTTCTGTCTTTTTCCTGTAGCCCCCCCGGTGAAACTCCGCGATTTTCCATCCCCCTCTACACATTCCTTATATACGTATATATATCTTATACCTCATGCCGTTCTGCCTATCTTCTCTCCACCTCATTTACATCCCTTTGCCTCTCTCTCCCCTCCCCTCTTCTCTATCATTTTCCACCCCCATTTTCCACCCCCCCCCCCATTCAACCCCGTCGTCTTGAGCTTCTCCTCTGCCTCCTTACAGCCCCCCCCCCTTCCCCCTCCCTCTTTCCCCCCTAATTTCAGCCCCGCGACGCCGAGTCGAACCTCCTTCGTCTTCTTGGCCCCCCCCCCGACGATTCCACCTCCTGGCCATCACGCATTACGGAGTACGTTATTGAGCGAGTCCCGTCAAAGGGCTACGCTGGCTGGTGCTGGCCCTTTATTAAATTTCTAATAACGGAAATAATTGTTATTGAGATTGAGCCGGGTTGGTTGATGCTCGGACGAGATAGGAGATAGGAAATAGCTCCGAGGGATGATCGTGCTATTTAATGGTATACGCCCTGCAGACGTAGGTAGGTAGGTATATGTGTAGGTTGAAATACCGGCGAAGAACCTTATCGAGCCCTCGGGACTCTCTTACTCTCTCTCTCTCTCTCTCTCTCTCTCTTTCTCTATCTATTTGAGAGAGTAAAATTCATTGATTGATTAATACGGAATCTGACGATTCGATGCGATAGCAACCCCAGGTTCTGATACTTACGTTACAACGTCTAATTATTTCACCCTTATATAATTGTTTATTCGACGGATCGATAGATCGTCTCTGTCTCAATGAATTAATTGCATAAGTAGTACATACAACTGCAGTTGAAAATTATATCCACTCGCACATAAAATAACATATTAGGCTCTATAATCGGATAATCCTATTACAGATTCTCTAGACATCGGTCGGTTAATTATTCACCTTGTCTAGTCTGTTGTATTGCGACGCTGCAGAATTGCATTATTTGACGGAATATTCTCTCTCCGCGAAACGTCAGTTTGTAATTCGGTTATATTAATGTCCTGAAACTTGAGTCTCGTATCGTACGACACGTACCACATATACGCCGAAGACTGATAGAAGCGGAAAATCCTCTGCTTAATAATAATTTCATTTCATCAATTATCGTGAAATATCTTTCGTAGACTGTTTGCTAAATTCTTCCCTTTAAATAATACTTTTGTATGAAAAAGAAAAAAAAAAAGAAAATCTGCTCCAGATGGTAAAATTCAACGAAGAACTGATTCTGTCTACGGCTACGATCTAAGCCAATTATTTATTCCTTTGGGTCCGAAATATTTTTATCCGATACTCCGACGTAATTCCAATAAATTTACCCTTTCCAATATAGCCTTCGCGCCTTTTAAGCATGGTACCAGTACGTCGAGCTGGGTGATAAATTCGGGACAGCCGCTCGTACACACGCCGCAGAATGGCTGGTCAGTTCAGTCCGGTTTCGTTCGATTGGGCCCGACTCGAGTCTACCCGTAAAACATTGCGGTGCTGAATTATTTCTTACAGTTTCCTATGGATTCGATATTCTTGATGCGATACCCTGAGCCAAAATTTTCCTTCCGAGTTGCAAGAAATTTTCAAAATTGGCTAAAATATTTCTGTCAATTGATTCTCGGGCGTTTCTCAACGTTCGTTGAAACTTTCTTGAAGTTTATTTGATGATTTCATAATCATCACACTTGATTATCCCTTGTTTAAAAAAAAAAAAAAAAGAAAAAATTCTCATCCAGATATCCGACCTCGTGCTTTAATTTTCTTACTCCAACGAACGACGCCTTCTTTCTTCTTATTACTGCCAGGTACTAATTAACGCTTTGCCAAGTAAATTACGTCCGGATGATGGAGACACGCGTCTGTTTACCATAATTATGTAACCAGAGAGCAGAGTCCGGTGAGATGAAGATACAAGTAATAAATATCTGGATAAGGAACGAGATGACTTTGTGTGCTTTGGGGCTGATATCTGTTGAACGAGGAAAAGCAGTAGCGGTGGTTGAATGGTTGAATATTTTGCTGGACGCGTTAAGCATCTCATTGGCATTGCAGATGACAAATCGTTGGCTTAAGGGCTGAGAAACATACAACGAAGAGAGAGATCAGGGTAAACACCGTTTGCGGGAAGCCATTAGCTAGCTAGAGAGGGATTCCGTGTTGTTCCATTCTAATCAACCGACGCCAGCGTCGGCGTCGCGACGCCAATCAATTGCAGCGCTCCTGAATCCCCAACGGCCACAGCTCTATTTTACCCAACGAGGATTAGCTAATGGCCCACTCGCTGTTTTAACGCATCAGATTTACAGCGGTGGTTTTTTGCTCCATCTCTTTACCATCCCCCCCCCCCCCCCCCCCCCCCCCTCCCCTTCGTCTATGGTCCAGATCTTAACATCTGCTCCACTCCAGGCTCCGTTATATTCCCGAAGATTATTATCCTCGTTATGTTCTGGAGAACAAATGATCCCTCATGTCGTCGTCCACCTACCCCTAGCAAAAATTTACGTACAAAAGCGGAAAGTCGGCAAGAAAGGTAGCGTTTATTTTTTGTCACAATTTCCGCTTGGTAGGCAACCCTTATTCATACCAAAGCATCATCTACCACCCATGTTGGGTAATGTTTGCTCCAAAAAACTTAGCGCAAAAAATTCTTCGTAATTGTGCCATAGCCTTGGTACTGAAGTATCAGGAAATTCTGTCTGAGGGCGGCCCATGTTTGTTGGAAATAATTTTTTACAAATCGCTACATGATATTTCATTGACTCGGTGTTTTTACACTTCATCAGTTCAGGATTTTGACACATCTTTTGAAACTATTTATAATTTTATAAATTTTGTCACTCGCAGATTGATTCCGATAGAGAAGAAGTTGCTAGGGTACATTATACATGTGCCACCATTCATCGAAACTTATTTTAATTTGCATAATCAACCAAAAATTAATCAAAAATGATAATTTTTTGTATCTTGCATTGAAATTCATCGAATATCATTAGTTTGCCCTGAAACTTCATCAGTGCAGAATATACTCTTGGAATTAAAAAAAATTATTTATGAAACTTGCGACATTCACCCAAATTGCTTAACCACTTTTTATAATTGGTAGAATGAATCCACGTGAAAAAACGTCTATATGAATTTCCAAAAAATGTTCCAAATTCTGATCAACTGCAAAAAAATAGGGCTGATGTATAAAATATTTCATGAGGTTCTTTGGGCTCTAGAGATGAATTCCTTCATCTAAATGAGAGAAGATTTAGAAAGAAAGTTGGGGTAGAAAGGTTGAAATTTCGTTGTACGAACGAGTGCAATAGTCTTTGCTCCTTTTTAGCTGGTGATAAAAAAAAAAAAAGAAAAAAAAAAAAGATAAATGTCGGTGACGGTGGTTCGGTGTAGATAGTATTTCGGTGGATTTAGGAAACACGTGTCTCTGGGCGATTTGGTTCACCTTCCATCCTCGGCTTTCACCACCCCTAGAGACTCAACTCTGTAGATCCTCGAACAAGCGGAAGGCACGCAGTGTTAGGGATCCGAAGGTACTTTAAAGATTGCTCCAGAGTCGAAACGACGACAATATCGTTGATCGTATTCTCCCAGCAATTTACATTTAATTAAACCAAGAGCCCAGCGAGAAAACGTCGAACTGTCTAAGGGACTATACGCAGATCGTGGCGATCGCGCGTGCGATTTGCCCGCTAGATTCTTCTCAGCAGCTCACGCTATTGAAATCTCGCCGGATTTCGAAAGGAGATGCTGCGCTGGTCCAGGGTACTCACTGGGAATACGGAATGGGGGATACTCGAATACCGGATCGACGCTGGAATCTTTACGATTCAAGAGGGATTGTTTTTTATGCTGGTCTACCATGGGGCGTCGTACTTTCTGTCTTTCTCTTTCTGTCTTTCCATGTCTCTTGCTCTTTCCCGCCTATTTTCATCCCTTCTGGATTTCATCCCCCATCTCGCTTACTCCCCGCTAGCCTGCAGAACCGAATTAATGAAGTGTTTCCCCCATGTTTCACATTCACCCTGCGTTTTATATTGCCGTAATCCCATTCCCGAACTCCTCCTCGTTTCGTTGTTAAACTTCTTATACCGTCATTCCCGAAGTGTACCAAATGGGTATCTATAACAATGTGAGTCGAACCATTATACAAATCCAAATTCCAAATCATTTTACGATAATAAAGATAACTGATCCTCTTTCTGTATCCTATACCTTCTTCTTCTTCGAAGAATTGAAAATCCAAGCCAGTCTCCAGCTCCGCTTCGGACGTGCTTTTTCTTATCGGATTCTATCTGCCAAGATTTCGGTTATTCTATAGTATCTAGATATTATCGGTCTCGCTTTTATTTCCCGCAAGAAATCTCTTCTCGTAAGTTTCACTCGGATATAATTTCGCGGGTATGTCGCATTCGCTCGACCCAAACTGTCTACGAATTTACGAGCTAGGACGAGAGTGTAGTCGTCTCTCGTCCCATCCGATTTACCTGCGGATGAAAATATCGTTCGGCACTCTCACCCTGTTCCTAACCTAACCCCCTAACCCCCTAACCCTAACCTAACAAACCCGGGGAAACTCGGTTCTCGTAAGTCTTGCAAGCTACGCTACTTTGGCTGGGGACCATCTACCTTTGTTTATTGCTCAAACCAGTTCCTTTAATTAAAGCACAGTCCGATGGTGTTCTACCGTCTGACGTTTAATATCTCAGACGTAAACACCTGTCCAACTTAACTTGGTGGAATCTAGGAAGCTTGTCCATTCAAAATCCATGACATTTAATTTTCATTACGATTATTATTCAAAATAACTCTCCCATTTTCTGCCTCCTCCTCTTATGTTGTTTCTAAACTAATCATAATCAACAGCGAATTAATTACGGTATATAATTCATCTCTTATAGTCTTTCCTGGGATCGATTCAGTTCTAGTTCTTCCATTCGCCCCCATTCTATACGGTCATCACTTACTTGTCGCCCCTGGTATATACCTTCGTCTGTGATCTTCGATTCACTTTGACCCACGAGATCGATCCCGTAATTGGCATTGCTGTTCTGGGCTTTTGTATGTAGAAGGTGTGCATTGAACACACACACACACACACACACACACACATATCCATCGTGTACTTATGTCGACGCCTCTATACCTACGTTCGGCAATCATACACGTGTCCTTCCAGTTCAGTGCAGCCCACACTTCGGGTAGAACTTCGAACGACGTGTATCGACAGGATAGATTATCTACGGTAGAATAGTTCTCGGTGGAAAAAGAGCAAAGATCAATTGCGAAAGACTGCGGTGCTGTTTCCGATATGATTTTTTGTTATTCACTTCGATAGTGTCTACATTTTAGGATCTCGGTTACTGATCCTCTGTGAGTCCTGAAATTTTCGGTAGAAAGTGAGAAGAGGAAACCACGAAAAGAATTCATTGAATCAACGCTGGGTTTGCATGGGGCGGGATTAAGGTTTCTAATTCTACTAATTCCAAAAGTTCCGATAGGTCAACATTCTAAATTTATTCGAGACGTGATTTTGAGTTTCTAGAAATGTCAGAGTTCAGAATTTGCAGACAGCTCAAAGATCTGAAAGTTCAAGACTCAGAAACTCGAAAAATCCGCAAATTCAAGGGAAGCTCATGACAAAGCTGTCAAATAAACGATGTTGCATAAGCGATTGATTAATGTAATTGGCGCCTAACGTGGGGCTTTTCGGATCTTTATGGCTTTCGCAATTTTGAACCTACGGTATTTTTCCATCCAGATTTTTTCAAATTAGCTACGTAGACTTTCAGGGAAATAATCTTTCTAACTGTCAGCCAGTAGTATAAAAATTCAGAATCTCAATCCCCCCCCGTTGGCATAATTCGAAACTGAATTTCGCGAAAGCAATCGAGTCGGAACTTTCGTCGAGGTTAAATCTCTAGGAGAAAGGAATAACGAAGCATTAGGGGCAGTTGCTCGGTGAAACAATCCCCGTAATTTTGAACGCATTAGCAACCGTAACTGGATTTACCTCTCGGCACCAACTACTCCTGCAGCAAGAGCTCGAGGAGCGAAAAGCGCGACGCATCTGCTTTCGCAGAGTTACCAGCCAGCCAGTCACTGCCTGTGTACAAATAAATACCCCCATTTATTTGGGTCACCATCACATCCCCGTCGAACCCTTCGCACAAGGGATCGACCACATCGCCATAGGGCCATCCCCAGTGTACACACACTGACAGTTTCCTCCGCTCGATCATAAAATATCACAAAAGTATGACGTATTATATGTACGTGCAGATGAGATTGCTATTGACTTGGTGACGGGGGTAGTACGGACGTCCGTTTCAACCCCCTGTCACTGCAGACTATCTCCAATTTACTCAGCCGCCCCGAGTTACCCCAAATCTCCATTTAATTATGAAGCGAAATGAAAAAAAAGGGAACCAAAAAATGTACATGTCTCTTCATTAGTACATATACATACCATATAACGTCTACGTATCTTCAACTATCAAATTTCGAGATCGTAAGGGTGGAGATTTGCCATGGGTATCCTTGACCAGCGAAACCGTCATCCCCCTGTTATCGTCGTTATGGTTATTGTGATTGTGATTGTGATTATACGGTGAAGAGTTATCAGGATGAAACACAGGATGATGGTAGACGATGTGGTACTGCGAGGATATAGGATGAGATGAAAATGGCAGCAACGGGGGGATACGACGGAGGCTATCCATCTATCTATCAAAGCTGTCCAACGTGGAGAGTGACAGCGTCGCGACGCCGCGTCCAGTCACTCTTGTAGCCCGGAAATTAAATACTGCCCCCAGGCTGATACCTATATTTACATGGTTCGGGCTTTTCAAACAAGGATACGAAAGTTTGCACAAAGCTCATCGCTCCAATGGGCTTCTGGTTATACCAGGTAGTCACGGGGCCTCGGTAGATACAGAGTTAGTACCTACCCGTTTTACCAAAATTAACGGAACTGAAAACCACCGGTATACATATAATGTCAGTTGTAATCAGAGAGAAAACTCACGGTTGGTTCGTTGGAAATCATCAGAGTCAATAGTTCTGTAGAAATTAAGCATGCCAGTGGGTTTCAGCGACTGCTCGAGAAAGAAATATCATCATGAAGTCAACTGTCATTGAAGTGTACAGCTACAAGATGCGCGGATTTATGCAGCATTCAAGTTCAACTTCATTTTTAATCATATTTGCATATAATGACTGTGTGATTTCTGGATCTACGAATTAGAAACCGGCCGAGGTTCCAAATTCCAAAAGTTCCAGACGGTAAAAATTCGGAATTCATTTGAAACGCGATCTTAAGTTTCTAGAAACTTTATAATTCAGAACTTGCAAATTTCGAAATGTTGAAATGCAGACAATTCTATGATCCGAAAGGTCAAAACTCCGAAGCCCAAAAATTCACAGGTATAAGAGAAGCTTATGACAAAACTGTCAAATAAACGACGTTGCATATAAGCGAATTCAGAACTTCGGAGTTTTGGGCTTTCGAAATATTCAACCTCCAGTGTTTTCGATCCGGAGTTTTTCAAACTCGCTACGTAGACTTCAGGGGAAATAATTTTTCGAAAAACTGTGAGAACGTAGAATAATAATTGGGAATTTTGACCTTACACTGCTTTTGAAATTCGGAATTTCAATCCCACCCCAGAAATTGAACACTTCGTTACATCGCATTACCCTCGGGCCAGATTTCTTCAACGGATGAAATCCTGATCCCAGAATTATTACTCGAGTTATCTTAACCGAAGTTGAGTTAGTCGGTAGTTTAGCCAGGATACACATGATTATATAACCACGCCTTCCGTACATAGGCTAATTATGCCTGGGACGTGTATCCACCATCTATCCTGCAGAGTCATCGACCAGTGGTAGTTGTGGATAATTCATCCCTCGCGTGCTCCTTAACTGCTTACTAAAGTAAAGACCACACCGCTGACGCTTTCAAGGGTTCAGTGTTCAGCGTTCAGGTGGGCAGTAGCTATTCCCTTCTATACTTCCTCCCCAAATTCGCTCCTCGACTTCGTTGGGGGGGATTGGAGTTGGAGTTGGGCTTGGGCTTGGGGTTGAAGCTGGGTTAGTTATCATTCCGACCAGGCGCATGGCAGAGACTTAGCTCGTGACTTAACGCTACCAGAATCAGCCAAGCAGTCCCCAGCTCTGGATATGGGGCAAGTCGTGACGGATTCGGGTAGCTTTCTAACGGCCTCGTTCTTCCAAGTGACAAAAGTTTCTGGCAAAAGCTCTTCAGCTCCCGATTAGCTTTTCAAAAACAGTGCAGGGCCTCGATTCACTTCCTTATAGGTCAACTTTGTACTTCCGTCTCAATCCCTCAGCCACATCTAGTCCTTCTGACTTGTGATCTTCGTAGGAAAGAGAGAAGATAAAAAATCTCTGTGAGAAAGTCTTCGGCATGTTCCACACTTTTTTTATCAACAGTCGCAAAGATTCTAGCGATGACTCATTTTTCGGAGCTATCTTATCATAGATAGTCTGTTTGTAAAGCGATAGGAAGCCTAAAGTGAAAATGGGGGAAAAGGAAGAAGAGACTCAGGTGGGTAAATTTCGACAGCGAGGTATTAATAGGATGGAAAGCGAAGCGTTGACGTCGTGGAAGACATTCTCCATGATTGATGCTCGTCTATAGGTAGCCTCCCCATCTTTTGAGCGTGTCCTTTCGAGAGGTTCCTCTTTCTGCTTCAGAGTTTCTTTCCCCCAAAGGACCTCCCTGGTGGACGAGATTCGGAAAGGACTTTCGACTGCTAACGATAACTGACGCGAGCCTAACACTCAGACGTGAAACACCAGTGGGCTTTCGTGATCGGTGGCGGAAATTTGATCATCGAGTTCATTGATTAAGAAGTAACGTTCGTAGCTTATCAGGGTTTGATCGGATCAGCTGAATTCTGGCGGGACTTTGAAGCTGGGATATTAATCGCGGTATTTATAATTCATGACAAAGGTAAATTCATCTCTAAAGTGCGACATGTATCGTATGATGGGATCGATACTATCGCCCAGAAATCTCGAATTGCCAATATGTTCTCGTTGTGGTTTCTGCAAGGAAATTGAGATGGAATATTACGGTGAAAATCCACCATTAGAAGTGAACCAGCCATCGTCATTGGAGTCTTATCGAAGCGAAGTAACACATACACCGAGACGCCACTTACATATTATTGTGTTTTCGTTGAGGCACTCAAAAACTGAAAACTGTAAACCCTTGAGACTGGAAATGGAAAAACAATGTAAAGGCGTGTGAAGAATAAAGAAACACTGTTTGGGATACACCCTCGGGATCTGAAAGAGGGAAAGTAATAAAGTGGGAAGTTAGAGGGATACGCACAGGGAGAGACGAGGGCATGAAAGAGGATGCAGAAAGAAAGTGGAAAGAAAAAATAAAATAAAATAAATAACAACACCGAGGACCGTCACACTGACTTCGGTTAGGTTCAACCAAAGGAGGACAAACTTTCTGTATCCATAAATGACCACGATTTGTTTTTTCCCGTCCATGACTTATTTCTCAGACAGTCAGATGATAGTAAGATCATGGTCGGATCAGGACGATAACCGTAGTACCACTATCCTTATCGTGTTATTTATTCCTCGGCTCCTTCGCCCCATCGCCCTAGTTATGCATCGTTTTCAGGCTCTTGCTGGATTCAAGTCTTTCCAAATCAGGTTTAACCTTTTCTACGTCATGCGACATAACTTTCATAGGCCAGTTACGTTTATGGCTGATAAATATTACAGAAAAAGATAAACTCTGCATGAATCCTTCGGGAATATAAGGAAAAAATTTGTTTTTTTATGTACGCTTCGTATTTCAAATGTAACCATTTTTTTCATTCTGTGGCAATTCAATGGGATTCATCCTTTGAAACTTGCTTGGAAACTAGTTTTGAATTAACATAAAAGAAAAAAACATCTTGACAGTTGGTCAAGAATATATGCGATGTTATAAAGTTTACACTGATAATTCAGACTTTTGACCAATTAAATTAGTTTTCACATCAAGTTTCTGTGCTTAACTCAGAGTTACATAAGAGAAGAGCAGACCCCATTACGAGAAATACATTCGTGATTTCCGGTAATAATTATAGCTCTCAAAACTCAAGTCAACTGGCCTAGAGGGATGAAGGAAAAGGTGGTTGCAAGTTGAGGGTAGAAGTTGAAAAGAAATAAAAATGAACTTTCGGTCCTTGATTCGTTTGGTAAAAACTGAATTAACTTCAATCTGCCGCGAGATGAAATTGTTTATAAGTCGAGCAGCTTGACTTTTCAGTTTGAGTTTTTAATTATTATAATCGTCAGGTTGTTTGTCTCACCCTCTCCTTTCCGTGTTCCGTATTATAAACGGTAGACATAAACACTGGAGAGAATATAATGACGAGTGAAAAGTGATTCGAAGAATTGAAACGACCTCTCAATATTGAATCAAATTCAATTTCGGTTAACCCCAATCAATTTCGAACTAATTTTCCACTCCTTCCTCTCATCTCTGGATTAGCCGCGGCCGTACCACTTCCGGGCTTTGTACAAACCTCGCCAACCGTAGCTGGACTAATAATCATTCACAAGTTAATTCTGAACTCGGAAGTTTCATGCCGATGTTGAAAAGGAGCGTTTGTAATTCAGGACCCTTCCTCGCAGTCGGGACCAAAAGAAAAGTATAAGATGGAAGAAGAATCGACCAACTCCAGCTATCCTCATTGACTCTTCGAAAGACGGTTGACTCCTACAACGGTCCTCTTCTCTTTACTAACGAGACACATCGTCCTGAACCGTGTTAAACTTTTCTCGAGAATTTCCGAGACGAGATTAAAGTGCAGTGACTCGGGAAACGTGCCAAGATATTTCTCTTCTTTGTTTAAGAAACTCTCCAATATATACCTAGGCCATATAGAGATGTACTCATACCTATGTACACCAGACTGGCCCATCCGATTGCCAATTAATCGAAACCTTGCCAAACTAAGGTGAAAAAAATTTACCAAAAATAAAATGACACTGAGGTGAGCAATGAACCAGGAATGGCACCCTTACTCACCCCAGCAGACGTCTCTTTTATACTTGAACCTCTAAGCTGTGGCAAACTTGAGTATCACGTACGGAAAAGCACACAGAGACAACAACGGTGACGACACGAACTCGAAAGACGCAGACAACCGTAACCCTGCGTGGTTTTCGATCAGCTCCAGTAATCCGGTTCCATTAAAAGCCATCAGCCAAAAACAGTAGGTAACAAACAACTCGTGGGTCATGTTATCTTGAGGCTTATTCCCTGCTCGATTCCATCCTGGGCCCACTTCGTTGTGCCTCGGATTTCTGGTCTTGAGTTCTGACGGGATGTGACAACGGAAGCGTAGCGAGTATTCCAGGGTGTTTGGTTCCATTATCAGTCGGTTTATATCCGCTCGGTTGATTGGGTATATTGTCCCCAGGACCGGTGAACGTTACCCAACTTTGTTGACATTTGTGATTTTCGAAGATGAGGATGACCTGATTCTATACACTTCCCCGAAAAACTCTCTGATACCCCTGATGGGGTCGCCGGATTCGGTCATGGTTGATGTTTTCGGGGCAGTTTATCAACCCCTAGTTTCCTAATTCTGATCTAAATACTTAAGAGAACGCGAGGTTTTTCTAGAACTGCTAGGATCCGGGGGGGCACCAACCGTTGGACCTTGGCCCGGTTCCCCAGGTTATAGCCGGATGAAAAATGCATAAAACAAATTTGCTGGCGTACGTGTTTGCTTGGGTAAAGGTTACCCGTTGAACTTTGGCTAGTCTGACGTGCGTTACCCACCTATATATGCGTACGTATATACGAATGAATAAACGAAGGGAGAGAGCGATAAACTTTGAGCTGCGCGAACGCGAATGGCAAACGGCTATTGCCACGATATGCGTATATGAGTCGTACTTCGTTGGTTCAAAAACCGACCAAGTCCGACACAGACGGAATTCCAAAACAGGGTAATTCCAAAAAACGAACAATTAGATGATCGCATAACTTCTGGATAAGCCAGTCAAGTGAACCGCTCCCAAAAACAAAACTGTTGTTAAATTTTCATCGTCAGCTGGTTTTGAAAATGTCAATTGACCTGAATCGGGCGGATGGGGCTCGAAATATCCAAAAGGCCGAATTTTGAAAGGTCAAAAATGCAAATGGTCAAGGAGCGATCGTCTGCAATACAAGAAGCTTGATTTTGATATTGAAGAAAGACCCTGAAACAGGAATCAAAAAATTACGTGCATTTTATCTATCGCGACTTAAGCATTTGCATTTTTTTAACTTCGGAATATTAGCCGGTCTGCGAATTGATCTTTCAACATTTTGCCCCCGTCCAAATCAGGCCTGATTATAGAATTGAACTCCTTGGTGGACATTGCTGATTTTTGAACGGATATTTATTCTGACGATCGATTTTGAAAAACCGAACGACTTGGGTATACAATAATGCAATTTGGTGAAAAGCACGCAGATGGTTGCTTCTTAACGAGCAAACCGGCTCATCTATTCTCTGCCCAGCCATCGCGGAGTGTGTCGACCCCATGTGCGAACAGATTATCACTCGATTATAAGCGATGCGCCCCAATTTATGCGACACGTGGAGACGGCGAGCATGCCGCGTGATATCTCCCTGGGTGAAAATGATCTGGGATGTTTGTTGGGTTCGAGATAAGATATGGCTCGGTTCGTTGCCCCGGGACTACTGAAATTTTATTTAAAACCCCTTTGCGGATGGGTTTTATGAAATTTTATTCATTTTTACTCCTCTCGGTCTCTTTTAACTGCGGGTTATTTCATTAGACAGGTGAAAATCCCTCTGTCATCCTGCAGGGAAGCAATGTTCACCAATCGCAGCTCACGCCGATATTGAAATTTTAAATTGAAAGCTGTGCCAGGCTGCCCGACGATCTGAAGAATTTCGCGGTTATGTAATATATGCGTTTACATATAGGTATATACATATACATATATACCTAAAGCTACAGCACCTACACGTCCCGTATATGTACGGCTAACGCGCGAACCAGGCGACAAATATATATCATCGAATTTTTTACGTCCCTTTATCTTTTTGAGTATCGGACCCTTTTCAATTCCAAAGACAAATTTGAGTTTCTAGCTGGTGACACAGCCAAGTATATAGGGGCGATGGAAACCCACTGGTCTATTCAACAGACCAGAAATTCGCGATGCAAAGGGAAGGCGAAAGAGAGAAAGAGAGAGAGAGAGAGAGGAGCAGCAAAAGGGAGATAGGAAGAAAGATTCGGGGTTGAATTGAAGTCTCGACGGGCCCTTCGGTGCCTAGCGAATCAAAAATTGTCTCGCCGGAATATAGGAGAAGAAAGTAACGGGAAACTGCATAAGAGAAACAGAAATAGAAGGAGAAAGAAATGAGAGAAAAAAAAAAAAAAAAAAAAAAAACTGGAACCTTTTCCATTGCCGAAGTATACTTCGGTGTAGAGCAAATTGAAACATCTGAACGTGCCGCATGTAGATTAAACCAACTGTCCACAACCCCCTGGACTTTCAGGACGTATATGAGGGGACATATTCGCATTCGCCCACATGTCGAATACACGCTTAGTTATCCCAGTACCTATATATCTATATCTATATACGTCGAAAGGCGCGCGCGCCTTTGGCAAGACACGTGCCGTTCAAGACTATGAATAGTGAGGGATGAAACCAGTAGTATACCAATCGATAGGAACCCCGCGGTGTTCTCACGAGGATATTTACCCTTGGGTCTGCAGTACATGCCGAAGAATTAACCCTCGGCTAGCCAACAACTAGACCCAAATCAAAGGGCAGTTCATCTCGTCGGTCAGTTTTGGCTCATCGTCATATACGAAAATTGGAATTTGTGAGATTCCCTTTGTTGATGTTAAAACTCGAGGATGAACAAGCTGGTAAATCTGCTGACCACGATCAGCCAGCCGTAAAACTTCCCGCGCAGAAGTTCCAAGATCTAACAATGCAAAACTACTGTATCGAAATTCATTTTTATCTTCATTTTGAATCTTTATTTTTGAAATAATTATAATAACTTTCCTTTTTGTTGAAGTGGGAAATTGAAAAAAGGTACTTGTGAGGATTTAGTTGAACCACAGTACGGATCTCAAACTTGTTGGTCTCTATTATGGTTCAGAAAAACTTACTTTGATCATATAAACGTGGAACTTTTAAATACTACCGAAATAACTTGGGAAATCACTGTTCGGTTATCGATAATCAGAAATTTTCCAACTTTGGTTGACTGCTTCCAAATTTTCCTGGGAAAAGTGACAATCTCAAGAAAACTTGGTGTTCATTTGACGAAGTCTTTTTTCCTGGACCATTCCCCGAAATCTATGAAGCCATTTACCATCTGTATCTTCTCGACATGCTTTCGTGGTGGTTTTTGAAAAGTCAGGTAAAATGATCGTAACACAGAAGTGTTTTATAAATACTCCATCAAAAAGTGTGTGCATTCCCGTAACCCTCTGCGTGGAATCATCTTCGAAACCAAATTGTTCATGACTAATCAACAGTGAGCGAATGATCGAAAGTATTGAGTCAGAAATGTACATTCATTTTCCCGAAACGAAAAAAAAAGCGATGAATTTATCAGGAAAAAAGGCGAGAAAAAAGTGCGATGACTTCTCAAAGAAATAATGAAGTGAAGAAAAATGATAATCAATACGTCGAGGAATTCGAAGTACCTTCGAAGAAGATAAAAATCGTATTTTTTTCGCCGGGAACTAATGCAGAGGAAGATCCATTCTTGACGATAGACTGATCTCTCGGATTGCTTGGATTGAAGGGAAAAAGAACATATCGATAATAAAAAGTTCTATTACATATCTAATCTATTGTTACGACGTCAGCGAACCCTTCGAAGATTTAGTCATACTAAACTAACAGTAAAGAAGTCAGTCAGTCAGTCAGTCAGTCGTATCGGAGTCTCAAAGATATCAGGATATCGATAAAATACGGTAGGATTCCGATTCCGGGATAGCCGATGTCAAGAACACGTGCCACTTAATATCAATACCTACATCGACGATATGAGTAGCTACATCATGGATTTGATATTCGAGATAAAAAAAAAGGACGAAACGAACGGACCTCCGCGTTGTATTGGATAAAGGGCATATCATTCCATAGTCCTGCGATACATTGGTATAGATTATCTTGTGCGACATGCGTATTCTCTCGATATGACTACGAATGAGAACACACGTGTGCGTATACATATATAGGTACGTCCACACAGATGTGGGCAAACGGGACTAGGTGCGAAGTTAATGGACCATTACGTACCACGGAGAAGCGAAATGGCGTTGAATTTTATCCTACCATCGTAGTAATCCGAGAGGTACTTTCCTAGAAGCAATACAACTACTAGACTCCTGTTAATTCGATTGGTTTCGGAACGATCTCGGTGCCGTAGCTTGAGTCTGGCTGTAAATTATCATCACTGTTCTAATCTGTCGATTCCAGGACTCAATTTGCTCAGTTGGAGGTTGCTGTCCTTTTACTATAAAGGTTAGATCGATATACGTATTTTCACATGGCAATTCACCCCATGGTCGATCAATTATATTGACAAACATCCTGGAAGAAATGGGACAATTATTGCGGGCACTAAACTCAGCGATTCGATATGCTTTATCATACTTTCATTCTCATCTCCATCTTAGCTCGCGTCTTATACATTTTCTCGTTTATTTCATATCGTAGGTATCGATGTTCTGCTCGGCTCGTGAGCCTCTCGATCAATCATATTTTTTTTTTTTTTTTGCAAAGACAATACCCAACCCTGGTGTAGATATAGTAAGTACAGGGGTATAGAGTCCTGGAAAAGGGGGTTAGAAGGACGAAAATGGGAAGACCGTTCGGAGGTCCCATCTGTTCTGCGTACGTCTCGGCGTTGATGAATGTCAAATTGAACAACTTTTTACAAAGAAGATTTTCATTTTCTCTCTTCCCATTCTCTCCTCCGCCTTGTTTTCTACACTGACAAATCTCTGTTCAAATCTCTGCCATAAACTTTGATGATATAGTATCGTGTCTCGACTCTGAAGCACGTCAGGCTTTCAGTCTGGAAAAGCTCCGGAATTCTTGGAGCGATAATTTATCACAAATTTGCTTTTCTCTTCAGAAAGATGGAGAGATGATATCAATCAAATCGACGCCTCTCGAATTTCAAAATTCGACAAGCTAGCTTCGGCTTTCCTTTTCGATAAAAAAAACATTTATAGTTCACCACAGGGAAGCCATTGACTTTTACTAATAATTACCACGAACGAAAGAGGAGTGCTTTGCCTTGGCTTTCGTTCATACATTCCTGGATGGCTGGTCGGTATATGGACGTTTCGCATTCATTCATTCATTCATTCGTTCATTCGTTCATTCATTCACTCGCTCTTCGCCAGTGTTATCAGATGCGTGAAAACAAAGGTGACAAGGACGAAAGCCACGGTTGAATTCCACTCGTTGACTCAAAGAGCAGAGATGTTATCCAATGTGGTGGTGTGCGCCGGGCATTTTTAATCAGGCTCTCTTTTGTCCTGAGAATATTAATTTCATGAAACGACTTCAATATGAAACGTAATGCGGGATGAAATACGTCAATTCATCCCAGACTCGACGTGAATCAAATCGGATTCGCATCTGTAATGATATACGTTGAATCAAGAGTTTACAGGCCTCTTGCTCGCCGGGAATAAACATTTTTAAGTTAACTCTCAGTAGCTGTTTCATCCTAATTTATTGGCTCCCGTATCTAAAGCTATTTCGCGTTCCGAATAAAGATTTTTTGCGACTTTCCTTGGCCGTCTGCCATCGAAGAATCGATTCGATTTTAAGCGGACCTATCCTTAGGCATTGAGCTACAGATCTGCCCACGCTATAATCCAAACGGCAAAAGTAACAACTTCCAAAAAATCCGATTGTGGAGGTTTGCTCTAGCAGTTGATTCATCATGCATTTACATCAATATATATATAAATTATTCACAAAGAATTCTTCCTCACGTATAAATAAATGGCAGCCAGATGATCAATCAGTAGACAATTGCCCTGATTCACCTAGCAGATACTCTCTTCGTCTATAAACTGCCCTACAACGAACAAGTAGATCTGCCTTGTTACCAGTAGAATGGCCTAGCTACCGCGTGAAGATCGCATCAATCACCGACAAGGGATCATCTCCATCTGCCCATAAAATCTGCTACTCCTCGTTAGCAGGGCCTCGTTATATTCAGTGGTCTACAATAACAGGCCCGAAACGGAGCCACCATTTAAGTGTGCGCGGAATAGTATCCCTAATTATTTCTCAGCTCATCTAATCGTGGTTCATGGTACGAATGTGGCTTAGGTCGTCTCAGGTTCGTATTACGATTTCGGAATGAGGTGAAAAGTGACTTTTCCTTATTTATTGTGAGTACTTTACCCAGATTTGTCGATTTTTATTTCTTATTTGGACCGAAGTGGAAGATTTTGTGAAGGAGTTATGACCCATGGAGCGACTGGCTATTTCATGGTATTGAAAATGAACAACTTTTCATATACCCTGCTTCCGGCTAGATGATACTTTCCCTTGGTGCTTTTAGGTAATAACTGATTCCGTCCTTGAACGACCGGAGACTCTGGAAATTTGATACGAAACTCATTTGCTTAAAACGCGTCGGACGGGTTGGAATACGACCACCTGCTCCTCCATTACAATAATTATGATCCCTTGTCATTCCGCAGATTGCGGTGTAGGTATTTGTTTCATAAAATGGTTAATCCACCTTATTCAAGCTTCAATTACCGTACGGCACAACTCCTGAGTGACTCACGCTTCAGGAATAATAATAAAAATAAATAAAAATAATTAACATTAAATGACATAAAAACGTGTAGCACGAAGTTAGCGAAAGAATCCAACAGGGACTAAAAATAAGGTGCTAATTTCCCTGGTGAAAAAAAAAAAAAAAAAAAATTAAAATAAAAGAAATTTTAACTCTGCGAGAACCCTCGCCTTTCTCTTCTAACGTTTGCTGAGTCGAACTTTTAATGATGAGCGAAGAACGTTTGTGAAAGTAAAAAAGTAGGGAAAAAGTTTAAAACAATCGACGAATCAATGCTGATTCGTTGAATTTCACTTTCTACCCCTCTTTTGCTGACAGGATCAGGGAGATATCGAATCCTCCTTCCTTTGTTGAGGCAGCGGAAAAAAAAAAAAAAAAATGGGAAAAAAAAGTTTCACGTATAAAGAGCGGCTTATGCTCTTCCAATTCCACGATGACAAAAGCACGACCTAAGGGTGTACTGCACCACCACCTAGAAGAACACTAGTACACAGTACTGGTAAAGGGAAAAAGACTACGTCTCAATGACCACGTGGGTTGTCCTCGTAGACAAACAGTCCGCCCTTCTGCGGGAGAAACTCCTTTAGGGAATTGCGCTAGAGGAGAGTTCGGTGCATCGGCTAGACCTGGGTCGAAATATACCTATAGTAGGTCTGGAGGAAATGTCCGGTGGTGGGAATCGGGGTGTGATGATGCTGGCCGGTCTCTTAATACACTTTTGCACGTGCACCCTACTCACCGGCATAGCCACTCCCCAGCAATCTTATAATTGCTAGCTCAGCCAATTCTGCAAATATCTACTAGCGAAGCAATCCACCCGAAAGACCTCTATATTGCCCCAAGCTTGAAGCTCGAAGCTCGAAACCCCAAGGCGAACGATCGACAAATTCGATTTTCTGTCCAAGGTGTTGATGCGAAGGGCTGATAATGCTCAGCTTACAAGTACAACAACGATCTGAAGGTTGTCATGCACTTTTACTGAATTTTCTTATTCGACATAAGACTTCGATAAGATTTTTCTGATAATGCTATAGTTCTGTTACAAACCAACAATATCTCATCCTACTATAAGTTCAGAAACTTATGGAAAAATGCAGGAATCATCCACCAGTACATATGCTGAGAATACGAACCTGAGAGTTCAAAATGCTCCCTGCCTGTTGATCATGTTTGCAGTACCTCTGTGTTTTCAGGAGGTGTTCAGAAAGTCAAGACCAAGATATTATATTGGATCGGATTTGAGATCGAATTTCTTGTTTTCTACATACAATCGAAATCAGTTTGCTTATGAATTTTTTCGCAAATATTGGATTTCTTAATGAGACTAAGGGATGAAATCTCGAATTCGATACTAGAACATCTTCATCTTAGAGTTCTCAACACCTCTTTGAAAATGAATGTCAAACAAATATGATTGTTTAGAACATACAAATTAGATTAGAATTAGGAGCATTCTAACATTCCCAATTTTTGGATCATGCAATTAGGAATAACTCCTTCATTGCCTATTTAATTTTCAATCTCGAAGTCTTGTCTCTCGTTTGTCACATATTTGTGTCAAAAACTGAAAGAGGAAATTGATACTGCTCTCTTAGTTGTGAAATGTTGTAAAGAAAAGGGTTGGAAAATTTATTAAGCTGTGATTTGATATCCGAAGCATTTTGAAAATGGCAATCCAATAGATGATTTCTGTCTGCTTATCCAACCGGCAACGTGACATAGCGAGTAAGGTCACACGTGATGAAATTCCTTAAGTAAGCAACTTTAAATTTGAAAGCTTTCGAATGACCCTGTGACTCTCGCTTTTCTTCCCCTAGTTCTTATACGATCCTGACATATGCCTTTAGATCTGACTCTTATCGTTCGAATTCATCTTGATACGGAATGCTTGCTCAGCTTGCTTGATGGAATGAGATTTATTCCCATTTAATAATCACACAAGCATACGATGTTGTATCATCTCTTCGATAGTTTTGAAACTAAAGTTCCATCGGTCGAGATATACTTTGGTACGATCAAATTGAATACAGTAAGTTTGGTAATTTGGACTTGCATCCTGAGTATCATGAAAATAAAGTTAGTACATACGGCATATAATATAGATATCTACATGGAAAACTTTGGCCGAAGATATTCGTTGGTTCATAAAAATTCCAGATAATATTTATGGAAAAGTTTCAGCTGGTTCAAATTTTCGAGAGATTATTAATTATAACTTCCAAGGGTTGTTTACTTTTCAGCGTTCAGCCCCAGAGTCTTACTTCTTACCCTAAGGTTACCGTTAGGCGCCAGCTTTATGAAAGCTTAATTAGGTTTAATCAACGGGGTGATAATTGCTGAGCATAAAGAATGTTGATGAACGTAAGGTATTCGTTTTACTACTCGGTTAGATTAAAACTGCAAATATACCAACGCGCGTTTTTCGATGTAATTCCCACATCGCAAATTCTTCACCCCTTACGAATGTATAAAGAAACCTAACCTCAGTTTCAACTCTTGGTCTAATAAATAACTATAGCGTAGCAGAATGACGTGGATTTCTAAAGCACACGATACAGCTTTATACGTATCACATACGATGGCAATGGTGAAGAGCTTTATATCTACTTACCTGTCATTCAGAATCAAGAATCGAGTTCAACCCTCGTGAAAATATGATTTCCCGTCATTATCTTATACCCGTCAAACTATATTATACACGTGTCCTCGCTATACTTATGTTGGTTCAATTCTCGGTCTGGAACCTCGACGTTAAATAAATTTGCTCGACGTTCCTCTAAAGTCCCGCGACGAATGGCATATTAAAGTAGTTGTCACGTGAAAGGAACTTTCGGTCATTAACTAATTCTAATTTTTATTCTTTTTTCTTTCATTTCAGGTAAGTCTTAACAACTGACATCGAGTCCATAGGCGATGCTATATCGATAGTTTAGGGGGAAGAAGAATTGGTGAGTAAATTGAGATTGCCTGGATACACTCTACCTAATATCCTGGCAACAAAATACGTACAGAAAAAAAAAACAGCAAAAAAAAAACATAAAAAAACAGGAATATACGAATGGAAATTTCTTGCGCAAAGCTCGTCGCAGTACGTTGAGTTATACTTCGAAGTATAACACTGTTACTTATGAATTATAAATTAGAGTATACCCAAGGCCGGTGGATTCTTCTGGATTTTGCTTCGTATATCGATTCGCGATTCAAATTACACATGTGTGCGTGCTTTTTTTCATGGTTTATGCGTCTGGCTTGGCCCGGACGCGCCTGAGGTATGGATACGAATATATAGATGAATAAGATTCATATTGGCTATGCTATTTTATTGTAGTTAATTCGGGCCAAGGCAGGATATCGCGTATTATACTAGACCAAATTTACATTTCATCCTCTTTTCCACATGGAAATATAATTTTTTTTTCGTCATGTTGCGATCAATTTAAGAACCAATAGTTGCTTGGTTTCGTCATGGAAAAGCAACAGGCACACATTTTTTTTATAATCAAAAGGATAGCTTCACATGCTATTTGAGGAAAATATGGGGACATGATTTTTCCATTCGTAATACGTCGCCTGTTTAATGGGATAAGGGTGTAAAACACCATTTTACGCCCTTCTAACTTTGATCGTTGAACAAAAGCGGCCAACGAGCTTATCACGTTTTCCGTTTTTACAGTAAAAACAGGAAAGCATATCCCGAAAGATTGAAATTGAATTATTGCGGTCATATGAAAGCAGAAGGTACTCATATGTTCGCTTATACGTCAAGATCATTTCCGAATCGAAAGCGAAGAAAAAAATCACGCCTTTTTGTCATTTCGATCATTTTCACAAAGACTATATGGTCAGATAATTCTTTTTTTTTTCTCTCTCTTTCTCTTTATCAATTTTTGTGACTCTCTTAGTTTCTGTCGACCGATTTGCTGACATCAAAATGAAAAATTCTCAAATTTGAATTGGGAATTCAGGTGATTCGTTTCAGAAATTATAAATTTACAATTTCGTTAACAAGAAAATTAATTAGTAGATACGACTTTTAGCTGACGATAAATTTGAGAGAGAAAAGGCCAGACAATAGAGCTTTAGGGTCGATCCACCCAACGTACGATATTTTGCTTTTACTATTCAAATTTCGTGATTTCAATTAATCCGTTCGTTTTTCTCGCTTTGACAGCAAATTTGACAAATATTGTGCGTCTGCTCGGCATTGAAATCGTTTTTTGGGGCTCAGGTTCTTATGCCATTATAGACACAACGATACGAGACGCGATTTACGTGAAAACTAATTTATTATGAATTTTTTTGCCTGTGGGGAGAAGAGTGCGGATAGACATACATATAGAAAACTAAAAAGCGGTATGTATATATACCGAAACGTTGCTGGTTTCAGGTTTTACAAAGATACCTCTACCTACTGCAATTTCCCATACCATACGTCACAGCATCCGTCTTCGTAATATTTCTCCGTTATACGACAGTAGCGAAGAACTTGTGCTCGCGGTATTTCGCATGAAAACAAATAGTATATTTCTTGATACGCTTCGTGCACCGTGGATATAAGATAGGGAAGTTCGTTCTTCGTTATCGGCTCGTATCTCCGGCAGACATAACTCCTTGGCGTCATGATTTCATCATCGGCTTATTACCAGCCTCACATCTACACCTACTTATACTAGAGCTCGCGGGCTTTTTGAAACGATATCAAAAATAAATCATAGATTTTATATGAACGTGATTTTGTCTATTATTCTACATACCATATAAATGAAATAATATACCTACTCGTCTTGCGGATGAACGAACGAAATTTTCGAAAATTTCTGTGCAATCAAGCAGGAGTCAAACGGAATTTTGCTCTAACAAGCCAAACTCTCTGAGGACTAGACTTGATCCTTTTGATCACTTCTCTCATTAGATCGCATCTTGGTATAATATAATATGGGGGAAGATCTTGCGGATCCTGGTAGGTAATGACGTGGCCTATAAATTTTTCAATCCTCCATCTAACGCGGCTAGACTCGAAGTAACTGCTGCGAGCTTTCGGGCGTAAGGATTTAAAGAGTCAAGACTTTTCATGGCTTTGTCAACGACGATGCCACAAACCCAACGAACTGCGTCGCGACGCTCGATCGTCGCCTTATGTAAAAAGCATGCGGTTATTCCCACTAAATTTCACCACAAGATGCTATAAATTTTCTCTCGTATTCAGCATCTTTCGTCCTGCAGTGACGATTGAGCTTACAATTAGACTTGATGTCCAAAACGACTAAATGTATTCCTAGTCATTCTGACAAGAATTTAGAAATGGAGGTTAAGCGAGATTATATCGAAAGCATATTCTGGCTAGGTGCCCGATATAGGTACCGAGATCTTCTCGTTTCTCATCGAGGCTGCGGGTCCAGTGGTGTTGTTCATCTCAACTTCACCGCCTAGTATCTTTGCCTTTCTATTTCTTCATTGCTATCTTCCAATCCTTATACTTCGCAGATTTTATATACAATACCTTTTCTGTTTCAGTTAATTTTTTTGCATGGTTGGTTTTTCTCGACTTGCAGACTTATTTTTTCATTATTTTCTGCCCCCATCAACAAATTTGTACCCTCTTGCCAGAGAATTTCATGTACACTGTCTCAGACAATCCTTTTCCCATATCTATGATTCCTCATGTAGGCAAAATTCGATTCAAAAATGACATATAAGATAGGATTCCAATTTTTTTACCTTGTGAAGGAAATTCTTCCCTTCGGTGGTTAAAATCGTATGATTTTAATCGTATGATTCACAAAAGGATAGAACAACTTGAATATTACTTGAAGGATAATGGAGAACGATACGTTATCCTCGACGTATGAAGAGCTGATATGTATGTGTATATAATTCGGAGACGCCGAGAAAGGCATCTCAGTTGGTGATTAAAGGACTCAAGACATTGAATATCGACTTGATATAAGACATTCTTATTATTTATTTGTTATTTCTCTTCAGGATAGTTAATATCAGTAATCTGTCAATTATACAACCGCTTCTTCGAGACATCTTTCAACAACTCCGTCTTTTGTTATAATATTCTTCTGTTAACTATCTCTGCCGATCTGATAATCACACTCTCCGACTTATATATATATATAGGAGAGGTTATTTATCATGAGATCGTCTCCTTGGGAATGTACATCTCGACGTACCCCTCCATGTCAGGATAACGCGTACGTATGTAAATACATACACGCAAACACACATCCCTATGTATAAGTTAACAGGAAAGATAGTTTAAACCGGCCTTCTTGCAGCGATCTACCTACAAGGATATAGAAGGACAGTTTCGCGAAAGACGGGATAAACGTCAGACGATGTGTTTGATGGTCGTTTGAGCCCAGAGGCTGATGTTACCACGGCTGCAGCATCCTGACACTACGGTATACGAAATGCCTCTAAATTCTAAGCATGTCATCCGTAAAGTATTACATCCATCAAGTTCAATAAGAATAGATGTCACTCGGTGAAAATGGACGGTAACTACCAGGACTAGACTTCGCAGATCCCCCCCCCCCCCCCCCCCCCCCAGTTGCAGCTGACAATAGGCTTATCTACTCCAAAACAGGCGATTCCTATCGTACAAGGGTTATATACTATACGATATCCTTGAAGAAGGAGAAATAAGATGTCCTGGAGGCTGTTCACCCTGACTATTCCGCACCGCATCAATTCATGCCCAAATTTTCGTGTGCCTAAGTTACCGGCAAATTGAATTTCCATTCGCTTGAACCGAATCTATCAAAGGCGTCCTCCTTTCCAGCTATCGCACCTTATACGACTATAGTATACGATCGTCCGGCTGTCCGTCAGTCCATCTCAGTGCTTATCGATTTTACCTAGTATACAAATCCCCCTTCAGGTAACATTAGTCACTCTTCCACCCTGTCGTAGGTATAGGAGTTTGTAGGGTAGGTTCGAATCTAACCGTACCAAAGTAGTATAGGGAGGAAACCTTAAAGCCTCGTTTATGTGTATATATATCTATGTAGGTATATGTAGATATATACCTAGACACATGTACATAGCTAAGGTTTTCCGTCGCCATGTTATACCCATAAGAGATCTACGTGCTGACACGCGTGTGTCATGAGACCAAGACTTCCCTGGAACTTAGGTACGTACCTACCTTTACCCACGTCTATTTCTACTCGTGTAGGTAGGTATATATCTATATATGTATATCGTAGGTGAGCTATATGCAGTGACAGTTACAAACGATACATTATCTGAGGATACGTTGTGAGTATGTGTCAGTATAACGTGTGAATGTTCCAGGAGTGTGTTGGGAACTGAAATAGTAAGCACCTGCTCACTCTATCCACGTTATAACCTATACAGACCTGCGACTAAACCCCCGCGGATTTTCCCTCTTCTGGTTCCACTTCTATCAAGAATAGTGGATGACTGTGATGTGGACGGAAGTTTTGAGGAGAATTGTGTCGATACCAAAAACCGTATAAATATATGTATACTGGAATATATACTTGTGTTTGTTTTCTCACGTCGAATCGATGCTCGGAATTCCGTATTTGAATCATAGGATATTGAATCGGTTCAGGATATTCCACCAACCGACGTATGGAGATTTTCTCTCATTTTTCTTGCAGTCAAAACTTCGGAGATCGAAGATCTTTGCTTGTGTATATGTACTTCTATATCTCTTACGTTTTATACAGACGTAAAGAGATATGTACTCGTAATTCTTATGTAAAGTTTTCCTGGGATATCGATAAGCAGCTTCTCTCATTTTTATTATTCGGTTAATTAGATCGACGACTAGTTCCGAAGGTCTGTTGATACAGAGTCATCTTTATACCCCTTATACTCGTTCATTAAAATCAAGTAGTTTCTCCAGCTCTCAGTTGAGCCTCTATATGAGTCTAGGATTTCAATCGATTTATAACCATTGGATATATTCGCTGAGCGGAATTCTCGGTACAGTTATTCTTTTCTATTTTTACTCAGTTATTTATTAGCCTTATAATAATAACGACTATCTTCAACTATATGGCCTGGAACATTCGCGTTTCATCGCGTATCGCAGCAGCAGGGATGCGGATATTATAAACAGTATTACGAGCTAATCTTTACTTTCTCTTCATTTACGTTGTATGTATGTATATTCAGCGTGGAAGAGAAGCAAAAAGGACGTCGAACAAACTGGAACTCCAATAGATACAAAAACTTCTGTGATTTTAACTCAGAAAACAATTTGAACAATTAGGTATTATCGGTTTTTGACAATTATAACCGAATTCACGCCTTGTAGTATCGATCTTGTCGGTTTTTGAGATGGAATTCTCAAGATATCTCTTCGTCCAGCTTATACGGTGTGAAAAGGGCAGCATTGAAATTCTGAATTTCAAAAGCTGTGACAGGTGGAAATTCCGAATTTTTAAACTGCCGACTCGGAGCTTTTAAGAAGATTCATTCCCGGAAAGTCTACGCAGCCAATTTGAGAAACTCCGAATCGAAAAACATCGAAGGTTTAAAATTCCGACAACTCAAGATCCGGAAGACCAAAACTCCGAATCTCGGAATTCGCGCCATGCAACGAGGTTTATTTTACAACTTCATCATGAGCTTTCGTTAAACTTGCGAATTTTTAACTTTCTGAGTTTTGAACTTTCGGATCGTTGAGCTATCTGCATTTCGACCTTTTGGAATTTGCAAATTCTGAACTCTAACGTTTCTAGAAACTCAAAATCGCATCTCTAATAAATTCGCAATTTTGACCGTCCGGAACTTTTGGAATTCGGAACTTCAATCCAGCCCCGTGTGAAAGTATAGAAAATGGACGGTAAACCGTTGGTGAAACTATGGACACCTTTCTTCAAGCCATCTTCACGTGCACGTTTAGATTCTCAAGCTTCTTCATAGCATGAATGCAGCCATCCACTTTAGTTGATGACAAAATGCAGTCACGAACAACGCCGCGATGGTCCATTCATCCCTTTTTCTATATCGATTTCTTATCTTCTATTTGTGTCTTACGTCGGTGTACCTTATACTCGCGTTACTTTTATGCTTGGATATGTTGCGGTGCATGTATACCAACCGTGCGATACGCAAGGCGGCAAAATACCTCGTACGTGATATGCAAACACGATTCAAAGGTATATCTATAGGTATGTATATGCGATACCGAGTGCATCCGAGCGTTTGGATATCATCTCTTTCTCTCTTTCTCTCTTTCTCTCTCTTGTTTTCAACTTTCGACGTAAATTTGACCTGGAAACTACGAGGATTTCAACTGGACAATGTCATCCATCGTTCTACACGATCGAGTAGTATGAAATACGTGATCGGTCAGTCAAGGAATAATCGACTCAATTTTACTCTGCTTATCAGTATTTCAAAAGTTACGTTCATGATATAAAAATTTGAATTGAAGCACCGAGATCGAAGTGCCTAGTGAAGTTTCTGAATGGATCGCATCTCGTTAATAGCCAAATTCAGCACATCCGCGTTTCACCAAATTCTCTGATACGTGTTTAGCGACAAGTGATGGGATCGTTTTGATACTGGGATTTTTGAATATATCGAGAGCGTCCACGTTAGGGGAGGATATTGAAATTTTCTCGATGATATCGAATCCCTCCCTTGAACGCATGTCAATTTAGAGAGGGTGTTCATTTTCGATTGTTTCAAAATCAGAATTTGCGAGAATGAGGCGGTTTAGCCGGGAGCGACAACAACTAAATATACAAAGGTGTGCTGCACCCCCGCTGATATTTTGTTCATTTTTCAAAATTCATCAAGGGTGTTTAACCTCCGCGCTGTCATTTGCACACATTTCTTGCAGCCTAGGTAAAACGTAAACTGAATTGTAAACGTGGGTTGGTTACGTTTGTGTATCCTGTACTACCAAACACGTACATACATTATACACATGCACCATGGGTATGAATGTGGTATCTACATACCTACCTACAATTCTGAAGCAGGGTGCAACGCTGCCCGCGAAATAACCACAGCTGAACAGTGAACGGTATAAAATGAATACCGAGCCCCAACACACTACTGAGAGTGCGTAAAAGGATTTATTAAGCGTAACTGGCTTTCAGGTGATACAGGGCGAACGAGCGACGGAAATTCAATAATAATATCCAACGGGAAAACCCTTTCTTGCTTTTAAAAACTTCCCTCCACCAATTTCCGCCAACGAACCTGTCCGTTCCCTATGTTTTTTGGTATATTTTTTTCGTTCTTTTTTTTCAATTCGTTTTCTCTATCCACATATAGCCGCGTTATTCCGGGCATAAAATTCATCTCTTATATTATACATTTACCTGGGGAAAAATCAACATTCGCAAAACACATAATGCTCTATGCGGTGTTTGGAAAGGACTAAAGTTCCATTATAAACAGTTGTTTCAACGAAAGCCTTAAAGCTCTGATAAACTTTTGATTCTTTCCACTGTTGCACTTTATGCGTTATCACCCTGAAAGTTATTTAAAAAATCAAAAACTCCACGCCTGACATCCCCGTTCATTATACTGCAGGGTTGGTACGCATATGAAACACCTGGGAAAGTCAGGAAAAGTCAGGAAATTTTGTGTGACAGGGAAAAGTCAGGGAATTCTGCACAGAACAACTGGATTTTGATGTTTCAGGAAATAACAGCCAGGGTTTTTTTTTTATTTATTTTTTTATTGTGAGGCGATCATCAAGAAATCAATTTGTGTTTTGCTAATTTTCAGGGTATTAGTTGTCGTCTGTATACCCGATGATCAAGACTATGATTGAACCAATACTTAAAATATTGTGATATTGAAGAAAATGGTGATTCCTCCGTAGTAGATATTCTTCTGAATATGTGAAAACGCATTATTCTTGGATTGGGATATCTGGAAAAGTCAACTCTGTAATATCCCGTGTAGAAATAGGGCCAGCGTGACGTTTCTGGCCAGGCCCTAGCCGGGCGCTGGTCGGGTTTTCCGATCTCCGAGTCAATTTCCACCTGGGATACCAAAACCACGATAAAAACAAGGTAGAAGAAATTTATAAAAAAAATGTTTAACCCTCGTCAGGTTTTCTGTCAATAATTTTTCGAGGGTGATAAAAATTCGAGGACATCAGCTTCGTTCGGCTAGTTATTATTTAGGCTGCCGCGCGAAATTGGCTAGTGTAATACGCGTCGTATGTACTACACTACATACATACATATGTATACTCAGTTGGAGACGGTGCCGCACGATGTGCAGCGAGTAAATATAATCGTGACATAGGACTTGGCAACTGGCACCAATGTTCTCCACCCACACTCCATCCATTACAGCAAAGAAACAGGTGCGCCAAGATACCGAGGATAGGAGCGTAGGTATTATTGCTGCAGACCTCTTTGCGTGGGATGAATCTCCTCGTCCATCCTACAGAGATTTCATAGACTGTATTCACTGGGTGCTGCAGGAGGGTTCGGTTTCTAGGTTACCGTAAATTCGTCGAAATGGTAACCCGACTTGTAATTTCGTGTCGTCGCCGTCGTCTGGGCGGTCAATCGTTCGAAAACCTTTTGTCCAATGGCGAATGCGATATCTTGAGAGTTAGAATTTCATCATGAATTTTGACCAGATTCCACATGTCAAATACACATTATATGGCATGGTTCAATCATCCGATTGAAATTTACTCTTTTATGAAATCTAACGAGCAGGTAAATCGGCCGACCACAATCAGTCAGCCCTGAAACTTCCCGCGCAGATCATTCAGGTTAATAGTACAAAACAACTGCATCGATCTCTTTGAAAATTTAGTAGTTTTTAAGTTGGAACGAATGCTCTTGATAAAGATCAAAATCATCAAAATCCGTCGATTCATTCTCGAAATATGACTGTTCGAAATTTTTGTTGTAAAATTTTATTTGCTTAATTACTCAAAAACTAGTCGACCGATTGAATCCAAAATCTAATCAGTTCTGAGTCACTTAAAACCGCATCGATTGATGCCAAAATCATGAAAATCGGTCGATTCGTTTTCAAAAATGATCCAAAATGATCCAAAAATGATTGGAGATCATTTTCTGGACCTCGAAACGTGAAGATCTGGTGAAATCTCGACTTTACATTTTCGGAATGATGATCTAACTTCCCTTTTTCGAAAATTCTGTTGTCATTTCCACCGACTGATTGCTGTTTATGAAAAATAGATTTGGTTTGTCTCGAGACGCCTTTGACGTATAAGGCATCGATTTTTTTCAAGCTCACCGAGCAGAGGCTGGCTCCCTTGACGGGCTGAACTTCTACTATTAAATACTAATTTAGCCGAGTAGAGAGCCTTCAGGCTGTTGGATGTTGGTTAGGACAGGAAGGCACAGAGTTAGGCCGGATAAACCTCGGCCACTGGTCCAACATACCTTCTCCTGTGCTTCGGCGTGATCTAGCTGATCTGGGAACATAGATATCGGTAATTACCTTCGTGTTGATCTATGGAGCTTTGTTACTGAATCAATAACTTTGAGGGCAATATACATACTCTGTGCAAAATGGGTTACTCACTTATAATGAGATGCTGATTTTTTGCGATATTCGAGCGAAAAAAAACTAGCAAATAATTAGGCTGACTGCAGTGGTGCTATAACTGTCCGTCCACATTTTTTCGAGTAAGAAGCTTAGCAAATTGAAGATAAATTGCATCAGAAACTGATAGTAATTATAATTCTACTCGTGCAATATTACCCATCATTCAGAAATTTCTAATGTCGATCTTAGATTCGCATGATGATTGTTTTTCAACCATTCGTCTCATTTCGAGAAGATTTTATTCGGTCGTATTAAATCCAGGATCTTGAAACTTGCGAATTGGAAAAGCCTGACCTCATTTTAGTGATCAGCGATCCGAGAAACTCTGAGATTAGATATTAAGTTTCCAGAAATAGGAGGGCAAGCAGGAAATTAGCACTTCTCATAACTCACAAAATACTGAATCAATGAACCGCATAATCCTCCCCAAAAACAACATCAATGAAATTTTCGGTTCAAACAAATTTTTCTGTTCCAACAACTTGAAAACTATACCGCATTCTCCAGGACCAAAATACAATTAGTTCTAAATTTGGAAAAACCAGTTAAAACAAAACCACAATCATCAAAATCCGTTCACGTCTTCTCCAAGTATCATTTCTAAAAGAAAAATGAACGGACATAGACACTCTGAAAATGATAGGAGACAATTATTATCTAGACCTAAAAATCTGGAGATCTGATTTTTCATTTTCAAGTGATTATGATAACGCTCCATTTCTTGGATGAGGTACGTCAACCAGATCTGTCTCCATTTTTTTCAGAGTTTCTGGAAATTCTAACACGCATAAACCTCGCAAAATCTACAACCTAGGCGTCTCTATGAAAGCGTGGGCGAGACTAGAGGGTCTAATCACGAGCAGGTGTTCGTTGTAAAGGACACTACTGAGCCGGTAATTGGCAAAATTTCAGGCTGATTAGTTTCTTCGCCAGGAAACCTTATTGCCTCGTGCACGCTATTGGACGTCCGCCATTAATCGAGGTGATTTTTATTTTTATTTTTATTTCATTTTCCTTCTCTCTACTTCTCCTTCTTTCACCGAAGGTAGATCCGCTGCAAGTAAACATAATAAATATCGACCCTAGGCGAACTCGGGCCACGTGGTCGACTCGGCTAAGGGATGAGATATATCGTTCAACCCTTCCGTTATTGACGCGGCTTCCAATGGGAATTGGTCACGCCAGGCTACGGGTCGATAACTTCATTGTTACGTCCTATAGGGGTAAGAAAAGTTCGGCACGCGGTACTTTGCTAGTTCAAAAACTTACTGGACGCACGTGCGTCGTTTTCATTAGGTATACCTTATACCTCGTCCAATAATGAGACATATCAAGAAAGGCAAAAATATGTCAACATTTTTCCTTATTCTCCCCATTTAAATAGGTCATTCAACTTCGGGAACTCTGTAGGGTCGTATGTTCGTAGTAATAACATCGTGTGGAAAAAATCGCGTCCAAAACGGACCTACCTGAAAATTGATTAACTTAAGGGCCTGTTTCCACCGCGATTATTGGACTTGTTCGGTTTAAGGGTGTTCAAAGCTTGTCATTAGTTAAATTGTCGTTTTTTGGTAAAAAAATGTGAAGGTGCCATTGATTGAAAACTTTATTGAGAGGTTTTTTTCTGTAATGGGTCAATTTTGTCCAGCTTCCCTCGTGGTATTTGTGTATAGGTATAATTTTATACATCGTCGATGGAATGTGACATCATATATATACGCTTTGATTTTTACTTTGTCAAAGTTATGTTGAAAAATTAACTTCTGCGATTCCCAGCAACGAGGGTTGATTCTATTTTCGTACTGCTTAACGAATCGTTTGGAATTCATTACGCCAAGCGCGTAAACTTACTTTTCGTACCGATTCAATTTTCCCATCCCGTACTGGCAAGATGGCACCTCGTTTACCTTCCGTTTCCCATAATATACCGCGGCCCGAGAAAAGGCGGATCACTTTTTTTTTCTCGATAGAATAAAAAAAAAAAAAAAACAATCATGGAGGGAAAAAAACTGATTTGAATTTATAAGAGGCGTAGCGTCTGCCTCCTGCCTAGTAAATATATATATGTATGTATTATATATATATATATATATGTATGTATGGATATATATTATGTATAACTATCCCAACTCTACCACAACCCGCTTACTTACCTCCGGCCTTATTTTTCTGCAAATCCAATAATATCGAGGCTTAAGGATGCGTTTGAAATACTTGGGATGAAATTTTCATATTTTCACGAACTCGACCGGCAAGATGACTTCGAGATTGTCAGATAATCTACGTAGTTATATTTCTTCTGATATTTGGATGATAATTTAGAATCGTGAAAATTTTTGTTCTTGTTTTTGGAGAAAAATCACGGATTGATGTGAAACCGTGTGGAGATGACAATTTCTCTGATATATTAAAGCATCTTATTGCAACGTCCATAAATATTGTTATGACGGGTGATAAAACGTGTATAACGCTAATGGAACGGCAAGTTTCGAAACTACTGTTATTATTACGACCTGTAATGCACAATTATTCACAGTCTCCATTTTCCACTGGGGATTTTCAAAAATAATATATATATATATATACATAGAAATTCGGAATCGTAGATGGGAGGAAAAGCTCGTAGAGTGAAAAACGTGGAATGAAAAAGTTGGAGTTTTTTTTTTTCTCTGCTGCTATAACCGCGCTCGGGATACCCACAGGAAACGTGTGTCGCAAAAACGTTATTAAAATGTATTTCGAATGGTGGCGGTGGCGTTGCTCAAGGATAAGATGTTATGAATATTAAGCAGATGCGTGATACCCGCCACGCCACCTACGCCATGATGGATATTCCATATTTCTCTACGAGATTGATTCCCCGCCGTAACTCACTCCGCGCCCTTCGCAACCCCCTCGTATATTCCTGATAACAAAATCTAATACTCTCGGATTTTAACATCTTGACAATATTTTCATCCTGAATTTTTAAATCTTCACTTCAAGGGGACGCACGTACGCGTCTTTTGGCATACGAATTTATTATTGCCATGAGAAATATACCGATGATCTGAAGTTAGCAGCTATATATTTTCGTTATCGAGATTCGACCTTCGCCAATAACTCAAATCACTAATATTTTTTCAATACGCACATGTTGGCCTGTTATATGAAAGTTAGCGTCACGACAGGAAAATTCTAATTTAGACGACGCGCAGGATTGCCTAAGGACCCTGACGAAATTTTAGTAAAAAGCAGTTTTATATTTTTTAACTGACCCAAAAAAGTTTAATTAAAAAACAGATATCTAACAATAATATCAGATTAGGGTAGGATATGTTTTGAAAAAGTTTCAAATTTCTGCCGTGAAAGTTCTGGATGTTTTTGATCGAACGTTTTTTCAGCCATTTCGAAAATAAAAGAAGATGTTTTTTCACCAAAATATCAGTATGATCCTCTATATAACGCAACTAACCAGTGGATCAAACTAAAATTTGGATCAACTTTCATTTGAATGAGGCTTGTCAACATGATGAAACAGATTCGCAAAATATCGACGATTGCGGGACTATCAAAATCATAATAAAATATTTGTGTTTGAATTCATATTTTTTCACGCTGAATCAATAACACCGTAAATTTCAATCGAGTCATCACGCTTCTGATCGATCTTTCTAACACAAGTGGAATAGGCATTTTTTTGGTAAAACCGAATTCAGTAGGTACAGTTCGGTGGTTCTTGAGATATCCTGCGCCTAAGGTAGAAACAAAATTCCCTAATCATGTAAAAATGATCTCAAATCGAAACATGGATACGTGTGTAAGCCTGGCACCACCTTTTCAAAATTTAGAAAAATTATTCGCCGTTTCGTTGGCACCCGTGATATATGTAGTTCTAAAGTTCTTGATGATTCAAAAAAAAAATATAGTTTCGTCGATGTAAAAAATTCAAGTGCGAACTTTCGGTTTTACCATGAATGTGATTCCGAATAGGTTGAGTATCGATATTTATCGATGATTACGAAATACTGATCGATCATCGAATCAATGCCTGTCCAGCACAAGAATCGAATCTTCCCCGCCAGCTATCTTAGTCTTCATATGCGTGGAGAAGATTTTGTCAGAAGTTGGGGTGTGATTTTGAATCGAGGGCCAAAACCGCCCTTATTGGTGACTTCCTTAACAATTTTCGGGCAAAATAAAGGAAGTCGTAGAATTTATACCAACCCTTGAATGATTCGGTAAAAGATTGTTGGAGAAGGAATAAGGGTGAAAAAATATGATATGCTCATATAGTAGGTAGTAATATACGATGCGTGGAAACTAATACATCCCCATGTAACCCCTGCGGGCAACGACGGGACGCTTGACACATACCCGTTTGCGGTTATGCGGCCCATTGTGGGATACTGAAAAGTGTAAATGTGAGTAGCACGCGATGGGTTGGCAGGGGTTGTCGGGTAAAATGAAAACATGAACTAGAGCGAAGCCAGATAACGGGGTGGTACTTCGTAGAAACATATATGTTTCTCATCTTTTTGTCGCGCCCATTTACAGTCGAGTTAATTAGCGTTGAACCAGCCGAAAACTCTTAACTCTACGTAGCGTACACTACCCACCTACGTTTGTCCATATATATACTACCTACTTGTATAGCTGCGAAACGATCAAAGCTATACACTCCCGTGTTTCACTGCAAAAGACTAGATAATTATGACTGAAAAAGCTTTGACTGATCCTCTTTGGCAAAACTTCGTGAAGATACAAATCGAGAAATGAGGACGAAGATTTTCACCACCTTTGCCCAGACGCTTTTCAAAATAGCCATTAAAAATTGCGGTAAATAATCATTTGACAATATATATTAGCTGCCATTCAAGAATTAATGAATCGATTATTTTCAAAGAAAGAATTATAACTCTAGAACGATGTATTTTTGTTTGACAAACTGTGGAAACTATGGTAAGTGAAAATTGTTACCATTTCTGCTACTGATGTGTTAAAAATCGATCAATCAATGCAGAATCGAAGTATCGATTGATCGAATAATCAATGAAATGATCGATCAAATGACTTGCGAAATAATTGTGAATTACTGTTTGATTTCAATCGATATAATTTTGTAATCTAGAATCGTGGTTATAATATTCGATAATTGAACAGCCCTAATTCCTGCTATTTCGCAAATTTTTTAGATTCTCATATTGTCAGTGCTCTAAACAGTAAATTTGTATTCAGAATAGATTCGATTAGTTACTGACTCTCAATTCACTATCGTATTTGTATCAGTATCGGAGAATGGAGTTAATGAACGAATGTTTGACGACATAGTCAATTTTAGAATCAAATTAACATGCAGGTCCCCGCATGATGAGTCCCAGTCGTCTATACAGAATTTGATTCAGAATCTGATGGAAAGGTCAATTCTAATGCAGTACTGAAATTTGGAGTCCAAGATAATCATTGGTTCACGTAGAAATTCGTACGACGATAAGGCAGAGAGCTTTAAGTAATCACCGAGAAAAAAACGAGAGACAATACAATAAAATTATCCTATTGATTGGGAAATTCAAAATATTTTATATTCGTAGAAACTGATACCTATATACATAAGTTTGAGTCGGTAGAGTCTGCCAAGATAGAACAACAACTTTCAACATTTTTTCCTAGTCTGCAGCAGTCTCGAGCATTTCTTGAGGTTTAACTTTGCCGTTGAAAAAACTCAAGTACTGTTTCGTAATTAGACATATTTTTGTAGTCCAACTTTCAGGCTCGTTTCGTACGAAACGGATGTTCCTCAAAACGGAACACATTTTCAAAGTAAACTATACTCCGCTACTTTTGAATGACTAGACGGGAAACGTTTTCGCAAATTTTATTAAATCGATGATTCAAAATTTATTATAAGCTCATAAAAGCTACAATTTTTGTCCTGAACTTCAGCCCCTGACCGAATTCTTCTCACCATTAGGTGCTACCGAATGTGAAAAACGTTTACAATGTTGGAATCTTAAATCGACCATTTTTCATCGTATTAATTTTCAAATTTGGTTGCCTGTAGTCTGTTGCGGTTGACTATTTTCAATAACCATTCACCGTCCTGCTCTGAACTCAATTGTTCCTCCATTTGAGGATACATTTCAAGTGATTAATCAGGGAAAAAAAAATAAAATTTTCGAAAAACTTCCTTGCAATTTGCATTCGTTACTTTCCCTCACAGGGTTTTGTACCTTGACAAGGACACACGGAGATCTGGACGTCTGGACGTCTGGACCCAGCGTCCTCTCGATCGCGTGGCTGTTCACCCTCTCGGGGTTGAGTCGACGTTGCGTCCCTCCGTCCCAAGCGTCGCGGCGTCGGCGGTGGCAGCGGATGTTCTTGCGTTGCGCCACGGGGGTGGCGTACTTTTGGTGGGGGTAGGAAGCGGCGGGGGCGGACAGGCGCTCGGCGCCGCTCCTCAGTCGACGTCAAGCCGTCGCGACGCGCGCTTATTCGTTAGCAAATCGTAATCGACGCTTCTGCCTCACGGTCGCACGCATTTCGGCCTTATATCGTGGCTCCGAACCACCTGTTTAGAAAAGTGAATCTTTACCGACAGAATACTTTTTATCTTAAAGACAAAACAACCAGCCCCGTCAACACGCATTAAACAAAACGATAAAAATTAACAGCGAATCAAACCCCTTCCCAAAAAATCAAAAAATAAAATTAGAAGAAAATTTCTAATCAAACAAATCACACATTTCATTCGCGATCTATTTATTCACTTCACTCAATCAACCCTGTGACATTGAGGGTCGGATAATTTTTATGATATCGACAAATCGCAATGGTCGATTGAACTTTTTCAGTGTTTACTGGGAAAGTGGTACTTGACGAAAGAACGAAATTTAAACAGAATTCATCTTTCTTTTCGATTGTTTTTCTCATTGCTTATAGTCAATCGATTCGAACTTCGGGTTATAGTTGATGATAGTAACTAGAATAAGAACGTTTAATATGTATCGTGCAAAGTGCACATTGTCATGACAATAATATTACGAGAGTGATTGCAACAGACGTTTCGGTTCAATGTACCGATCGACATAATTCATTGATTAATTATCCAAGGGAAGGGGATAGTTAATACGATAGTTAATAGCAAACAAGAAGAAAGTGTCAAGAGACTGTAAAGTGACAGTGAAGCACATTGGATTATGCTTTCTGGGTAGGTGAGGTTACAGTAGAAAGTACATCAAACATAATATAAATCAATCACATTTTTTTTTTTTTTTTTTTGCCTTCTAAGCAAAAGCACACGAAGAGGTTCAAGTCACGGGTCCATTTCCGTAACAACATTTCGCGATAAGCTCTCGCCGTATGCCTTGCAGTAATTTTCTACTTCAAACGCGTACAAATATCAGCGCAGGTGTTTCCGAAAGGTCGTACATGAGCACCTGGCTACCTTGAGAAAACTAACGTAATACATGAGACCGCGAAAAGTCTAACGAATACATCTGCAGCTGTAGACTCTAAGAAGCTCCAAAACTATTTTTCGAGCTTTTCACGTTTTTCTCGACTTGATTTTCTTTTTCTTATATTGCCCCTTAGTTTACTTTTCGAAGAGAACACGAATCAACGTACCGATCCGATTTGTTATTTTCACAACAAAAGCGTCGCGAAGCGAAGATGGAAAATTTAAAACGATGTCAGTTCAGAGTCGTGGTGGTTTTTCTATGATTTCTCTAATTAACAGTCGAAGAATAGCTTTTCCGAGTTCTCTTCATCTACGATACTATTGGGTAGTCATTTTTCATCGTTTCTTTTCATGATCATCAATCCAGTCAATCCAGTCGAATCAAATGTTGATCAGGTACCTGAAGTTTTGGAAGTCTGAAGTAGTGAGTTATCATCACAGGGGGACGTCAGTCTTTTTTACAAGTTCGTTTCATTTTGCAAACATTATGATTCTGCACAATACACCGATTAGCCTGAGTCTCTGATGATGGTAATAAGTGAATAACTGTAAAAACTCCAGGCTCCTGATCAACTTTTGACTTAACTGAATTCTTCAAGACCTTTCCGATATTGAACCGTTTGCTTTTGAATAGTTTTCACTATTTTCATACATGGAAATGGAACGCACACTGGTGCAGGTGCGTTGACATTGTCCCCGTATGCGACATATATCTATCCACTAGTGTCTTATTCGTGCAGTTATCACCGTATGGAGTACTTTGCCAGTGTCATTCAATCGTTGCGGGGTGTTATTGTAAGCAATGGAAAGACGTATAGTCAAGGAACGAATACTCAGACGGTTATTGCGCTACGATAATAAGGTTTACCAACACCGTTGCAGTTGGTCAATAATCAATAACGACGAGCCTCACACCGATATTGTCTGACATGTATTACGTGTATATCTTTGCTCAGCAGTTTCTCTCGGTCACTAACAGAGTTTGTAGTATTCGGAGTAGACCTAGGTATACATTATACTTATGAGTGTCGATCGTCACATCACATCAAATTTCTATATCTAATAGATTTTTCATCCACGTTGCTATTTATTTTTCTGTAACGATGGTCATCCGCATCACCTTCGAATCATCAGCTTCGTCGATTATTTCTAGATGGTATAAATTCATCGAGCGTTTAATGAGATGAATATGCAAACCGGGGCCACATGGTTCTCGTAGTCATACACGTATTCAAAAACTGTATGAATATCCAACTGAAAAATTCGTAGGAATATTCGTTTGTATTTGGTTGAAGAGAAGCAGACGTTACCTAGTATACTACGTGTCGAGCACGTGTTCGGCTTCTTGAAGCAAATCTGAAACGATTCTAACTTTAACTCGGGCAATATCAATTCTGTTCAATTCTATAACTAAATGAGAAACTCTTCGGTTGTTTAAGTCTCGAAATTTTCTCGTCCAATTCTCGAAATTAACGAGATTCTACTATTTCTCACCATTCACACGATTTTAGTGAGTTTTCACTTGATGATAAGGGAATAAAATTGTTTCTCTACTCGCATTTTGAGTCATTTTTTCTTTGATCCAGAGCAGAATTTCCTCCTTTTCGTGCACTTTTTACTCCGAAAAATGTCCAGAGATTTATATCTTCGTTTTAGAACATTTTTTAACAACATTATTAGAGACTCCTAAGGATCAACCTTGTCATGAATTGTTTGTTGAATAAAGTCGAAGTTTTCGGTACAGGTAGTGATGATTATGCAAGTTTCAATTTATGCCCGAATAGAACGACGGCGAGAAGTGTTTCTTAAAGTATAATGAGAAACGTTTTATTCACGATGCAGAATTGGTTACAATATGATCCCAAGTATCCGTACGTAACAAATATAAGCTATATATTTGCATCTGCAGGTGTTGTTGATACAAGTGATAATACAAACCATACGCCAGACAGAACGAAGTGCGATTACGTAATTCGTAAACGTGCGAAATACCGGAGGTTAAATTTGTATCCGAAAAGTACAAAAAAAAAAAAGTATAGGAAAAAAAAAAGAAAACATGAGGGGAATTATTTCATCTAGGTATTTCTGATACTCTTTCAAGCAGCTGACTACTTCTACTGTACAGTATAAGTATAATCATTGTTATTCAAACTCTGAGCGAATAGCCCGTGTACGTGCCTGAAGGAACGTTATGATTTCGTGCCGGTTCAAAGTTGTTTACCTATACGCTTTGAAATAGTGTTTCCATAAAGTTTCGGCAATTCGTGTGAATAACTTTGTCCCGTGTATTATCCGCACAACTAGAGAGCTATGTGATCAAAATTAGTGTTATTGTTCGCAGACTATTCCCCTTCCTGTAAAGATCATCCGGCTTCTCACCGGGAACAGGATATATGTCTTCGAAAAGGAAAATAGATTTTCAAATGAAGAGTAAAAAACAGCTGAACTAACAATCGTGCTGTTAATCAAACATTTTTAGTCTAATTAACTTTGGATATTAGGGTCAGAAATCATTCTGCGATCTTTACGTTAGTCTGATGATCATCTATGGCTGGAGTAAAACTTTAGAGGATTCGTCAGGGTCAATCTTTGTCGAAATTGAAATCGAAAGATCTGTATAGCAAATTTTTTGTTGAGAATATAACTTTCCTTTTATTTCTAATTTTTAGAATTAATATGCTCACGAATTTTGATTGAACATACTGTCGAAGTTCGCATCGATCTTCTCTACGCCATTGCATCAATTCTAAATTTCTAAATAAAAAAAATCATATTATCCTTCAGAATCTGTTGCATGTTGAATTCTTGTCAAAATTGGAAACGAAATTTTATTCTGGAATCATTTATCGTTTAATCCTCAATGAGAATAACTTGGCTGATTGATTTTTTCTTCCTGAAAGTTGGATAAAAATTCGTTGAAAAAATGAAATCAGCTACTGAAATTTTGATCTCAACTCTGGCAAGGATGAATACCTTGAAAGATTCATCAGGGTTTGTAGATTACTCACTGTATAGGAGTGGACGGGTCATACATACCGCGTGAGTTTATTACGCTTTGGCATGAAAGAATTCAGTTTTGTTTATGCTAACGAACGTTTAAGTCATTCATCTTGGCAAAGCTAGGGGCGTTAAATTTTTCACCGAGAATGCGTTAGTGCCCTGGGGGAAAACTGTTGAACAATTACCTCAAGAAGAAGAAGGCTATTCTCGTCTTTAGAGTTTGTAGAAAGACGCTGATGCTGTTGGTGCTGGCGGTGCTAGTGCCGGTGCCGGTGCTCGGGGGGGAGTAACTAACAATGGAGGTTGAAATTTGAATAGGAAAAATTTTAATATGAATGATTAGATTAGGTTTAAATTTCAAAGAAAGTAGGTACCGTTTCCCCGTGATAAAAGGCAAGAAAATAAAAATGAAAGAAAATGTAAGAAAATAATACAACCTCTTCCGGGCTGAAGAAGAGGGAAGAGGCTGCTCCTGACTCATCTCACTTACAATACCATTACTCAACTTTATAGGAGAAAAGAAATTATACATATTATCGTTTTGAGAGTAAAAAAGCATGCATTTTTATCGCACGTATGAAAGACATTTAGAAAAAAGTTATTTCTGATAAGATAGTCAGGGTAAAGTTGAAAATATCGTAAACCGTCGGGCTGTGAGTTTTGCGAATAATTTCACTCGCGATACAGCCTTCGCGAAACGGGTAAAAAGTAAGAATGCAGCGAATATAATGCCGCGAAATAAGAAGGAAAGAAGAAAAAAAAAAAGAAAGAAAAAAAAAGTATAAATATTCACGCTAAACGCGAAATGTCACCGTGCCAACAGCGCAGACAGCATCTCGTGGTACATAAGTAGCTTTTCCTCTTTTCAACCCCCCCGGTTTCATCTCCTTCCCTCCTTTTTCTCAGCCAGCTCCTCTGTGGCTGAGATCGAACCAGAAGCCTGCACGTCCTCGACGTTTTATTGCCAAAGCTCGCGTCGGCAGAAAATAATGTACGCAAAACAGGAATACGTGGCCAATAATAAGCAAGAAATGCGACAAAGACTCGAAATCCTCAGGCGATCAAAAATTCATAATAAACCTTCGTGGCGTTTTCTCGAAATTCCATTTGCGAATTCAATTAACGAAATCTTCCCACCGATGATGTGGCAGATGAATGTATTCATACACACTCTACCTACTCGTAAAGTTCTTCTTGCAAATATGAAAAACAGTCTGTTCAGTAAAAAATCAATGTTCCAATATTAGAAGGTACCCAAGTCGATCTGTTCACGAAAATATTATTTTTGTTCAATATTCAACGTAGGTTTTAGCTACGAAAAATTTCTACTCGTTTTGGCGGTAAATTCTGAGCGTATGCCGTTTCACGAACGACGATGCAGACTGCAAAATCTTGTTTAGGTACAAAATGAAGTTATCCAAGCCAAAGTATATTCAGAATTGTGAATTCTTATTGCTATTCGTGTCTGAGTCTTCGTGTAGTAAACGTGTAAAAATCCCTACCATGATGTTCTATGAAAGAAAAATGATCACCTATATGCACTGCTATAGCTCGCGTTACTAATTTCTGAACGTGATTGTGTGATCGTAGGGGGAGACCCTAACCCTCCAGGTTTAATAAGAGAGAGCCTGGACGTGAAAGGGTGAAGGGTATAGAACCCATCCCCCGAAATGATTTATTCCGAGTTGATTCCATGGAGCAATTCTGTATAATAATTCTTATAAGCAAAAGAATTATTGCAAAGGGTGCGTAATTTTCAATACATGGTTGCTGACGAATCTGAGCTGAAATTTTACTACGGTGTTGTTCGAATTCTGTGTACAAACTTCAACCACGTGTTGTATTGAAATCCGGATGGCATATACAGAGCGATCAGGAGAAAAAATATAAAATTTTCTAATTCGAAATCCTAATCAAGACCTGGAAACGACAATTACGAAGCTTATTGTCCATTCGCGGAAGTAAAATTAATTCTAATTCATAGAAGGAAAGCTGGACATGGTCAGACCTTCCTGACGCGGTTACAACCCCCGACATCGCTAACTAGTCTTTGATACTACTGACTCCTCTAACCGGTCGTACGAGGGTAAACTACGACGACGCTGTTCGTTAACTGACAAAAACCCTAGTTTCAACCTTGTTCACAGTGACAACGTTCGTCGCGGGGGTAGGTAGGTACTGGGCAAATTAGTTAATTAGTTTTCCGCCAAATGACTCTATACTATACGTAACACACATCCACTGAACGGCTGTATCGTTATAACAGAATCGAAACTTGAACGATCCAACGAATTTTCCTCCCGGTCATACAACGCGTTTCAATTTCTTTCCTTTTTTCTAATTCTCATTATTATTATTATTATCATCATCATTGTTTTCATTATTTTTATATTAGACACTCGACCAACGACAACGACGGCTCATTACCTACTTCCCTGGCACAATTTACCCTCTAGCAATAAAGTTTCCATCAAGGTATATCAAATGTAAATATGCCCTTTTCATGATATGGCGAATGTGCATTGTGAAAGGTGAAAAATAGGTCGTGGATGTGCTGCAGTTGGTATATTCATATACAGAAAATGTACACCCATTGCTCAAGCTATTTGTCAATTTTATCATCGTCATCATCATCATCATTATCATCGTCGCCGTCGTTGCAGTCGTCATTATGATTACGATTATTATTGTTATTGTTATTGTTGTTTTTATTATCAACCTCACCTCTTGGTATTCCTTCTTATTTTTATTTTGGATTTATTTTACCTCGAGACCGGTAACGAGACCCCGTTCCACTTCAAGAGACTTTTGCGTCGTCGTTCGCATCGCGTGGTGGTGGTGGTCGTCGTCGTCGACGTCGTCGTCGTTTTCATCGTCTTATCGTATACGAAATGATACGCACGTTTCTTGACGTACGGGCTGCGGGGAAAAGAAGTAATCGTCTGGAATAGTTGAAAATTTTCTTGAATATAAGGCTAAGACCAGATGGTCGGTCATATCGCATCTGCAGGGCTTAAAGAAAATAAATAGAAAAAACAAAAAAAAAAAAAAAAAAAAAAAATGGAAAAATGAGGGGGAAAGACGAAAAAAAAAAAAAAAAATCGTCTTCCAGCTAGGCTCGTCGTCGACGTCAACGTCGTCGTCTTTTGCAGATACGAGCTGCGTGTTTCAAAAACCATTTTCGAATATGACCTCACGGATGATTACGTTCAAATGACTATCACGCTTATGGTCCGTAAGCTTATCTTGCGTGGTGGTTTGTGGCTGCAGTAACGCGATTTAGTCAGGTATTATGTGCCACTATAATATACTACTATAGACATGTGATTCTTGCAGGCTATTCTCATATTATAATACGTACATACGTACGTGCTTTCGACAAATGAGTCAGCTATGTATAATCTGTAGGTATATAGAGTAAAAAATATATGAAATCAAAAAGAATATAGAAAGGAAAGAGAGCGAGGAAAAGAAAGAAAGGAAGAAAGAAAGAAAGAAAACGTACTTCAACGGGAAGCTGACGTCTACGACTATAACTTGAACTTTATTTTTCATTTTCACTGAAAAATTCCAGCTGCTTGGTAAATCTAAAGTACACATCGGACCTTAACTACGACATATTTCACATCTTGCTGGGGTCCTACTGTCCCCTTATAACCCGTGTGCGGTTATAAGGGGCGAGGTTGACTTGGTCGGATTGGCTTTATACCTAGTAAGTACGACCTTCTTGAGGATAAATTATTTTATCACCACAGTAAGACAGACAGAGGTTGGATATAAAGTTTCACCTTCGAAAAGGTGCGCGTTTTTCGTCTTTGGTGAATCGGAGTACCTCATCGAAGGACATAATTTTCCAATAAGTCGTAGGCTTTTCATTATTGAGCTTCTAGAAATTTGATGAAAACTAATTAGGTCCGTTGGATAAAAAAATAACTTTGTAGTACCGCTGATAAACTTCGTCGTAAATGGGAGGTCTAATATGGAAATATAAGGGATTTATCAGTCCTTCGAGTTCTGCAATACAGAGAATATGACTGATGCTGATTTTTGGACGATTAAAACCTGGAAAATTGGAAATTAGAGTTAGCTTGGATCTCTCCAGGGTGTCCAGTCATCGTGGAAATTATAAAATCATGGAATTCTTCTCATGGAATCCAATACTTTTTGAAGAAAAAAACCTTGAAATCTCAGGGAATTACATGATGTGTCTAGAATTTTTTTCAAATCGACCTCAAATTTTCGACAATCTAAGGAGATTTTAAACTTTGTCTGCACAATCGAATGCTTCTGGTTTCGGAAGGCTATTTTATTCTTGATTTTGCAATGCTTGCCATTTTTCCAGCCATTGAAAAAGAATTTATTTTTTTGAAACTTATACCAAGTCGAAAGATGTCTACGTAGTTCATTTTCAAAATTTTTGGTTTGAATTCTTTTTACATTTCTTTAAAACCTAAAAGTTGGTTCTATGATATTTGTAGTGGATAAATTCTGTTATAATAATTTGGAGAATAATTTTGCACTCCAACTTCACCGAGGTGGATAAAAATAATTCTCCTGATAACCTGGAATTTTCAGGGAATTTGGAATCGACAGATAACTGTACTCTCTGTCTACACAAAATCTTCTTCCACTTCGGTTGTATTCAACTAATACTTTTGATTGCTCAAAAAAACTATACCCATAACTTTTAGATAATCATACTCAACTGCTGCACAATTTCTTCGCGACAAATTTGAAAAAGCTCTCCTGAATAACACTCGATGAAAATGGACATGTCGATCAGGATTTGGGCTGTGACACTGCAGGGAAAATCAATCGTCAAAGTTTTTTTCGCGTTTCTTCCTTCGGGGCGCGTTCATCCGGCCGGTAATTCGCGGTACGGTGAAAAACCGAAGATGAAATCGCTGAGCTGGTCAGTGGGTAGCATAAGTGAGTCTCTCGTCGTAGGTTTGGGGTAGCGATTTTCGGCTCACCACTTGACACTTCGTCCCGATTCTCACAACGATGCGAAGGATTTTTTTTTTTTTTTTCTTGTTCATTTTTCTTCAGAACGATGGGAAAACTGGGGGAATGCTGGTTTAGCTTCCCACGCAAAAATGCTTACCGCGCTTTTGCTTGCGGCTCAGAGATACGAGAAGGAGACCATCATCCGAGAGCATGGGTGACATGGACACTATCCTGACGTGGCGCCGCGTCGTGCTAAAGCTAGTCTGTCTGTCTTTCTATGGAAATTTAAAACCTTTCCTCTGCAGTCGTCCGTTGGTATATATATATATATATATAATATTCCTTATCGCATTGCATCCGCCCGTCGGTTTCTCTATGTGCACGTCATAAAACATCCGCATAAAGGAGGGTGGAATAAGCGGGTGGAAAAAGAAATTAAAGAAATATCAAAAACTAGGAGAAATGAGTATGCACACGATCTTTATCAAGAGAGAGAATGAAAATTTATACTCAGAAAAAAGTACCTACATAGTTGAATCGACCTAAATTTGACTGAATTGGCAAAAAATTTCGTGGATATACAGCCAACAAAATATGGAGTTGATTTAAGGGGACTAGTATGTCGCGGTTGTAAAAATGAAACGTGGTCCAAAATCAATTTATTTCTTTACTGAAGTTCATTTCACATCATCATAATCATGTCACTAAAAATCAGTCGCTGCACGAATCGAGGTCCGATTTCACTTTCTCAGGATCCAAATTGTTCGGAAGACGTGCCGTCATAAATTGAATGAGGGAAATTGAATTGAAAAAATTATCATAGATGATATGGCCAATTTTCCGCAAATCGAACATTTCTTTTTCACTTATTTGCAAATAACTCAGCCTAAAAATAAAATTTTTCAATTTCCCTCGTTCAGTTTGTGACGGCCTGTATTCCTTCGAATCTTGGTCATAGATAAGTCGAATTGGACTTACGGTGTGCCTGAATTCGTGCAGCAACCGTTTTTAAGTGAGATGATTATGATGATGCAAAATGAACTTTGGTGATGATACAAATTGATTTTGGACGATGTTCAATTTTTCCAACTCAGTTCAATTAACATTGCAAAACAGTCAGTCGATTGTTTAACGCTCGGTTGAACAAAATTCTGTCGAATAGACAAAGAATCACCAACAAAATTATTTTGGTTGGATTTGCTAAACTTGCTTTCTGAGTCTACTTACTGGCATATTTGAAGGGTTCGGTGCCAGAGTATAAGTAATAAGCCTGAGCTACATTGTTGATAAGGTTCATTTCAAACGGCTTACGATAGTTAAAATGAGCTTTACTGACAATGTGGGTTAGGCTTGGATATAATCTGGTACTGAATCCTTCATTTAATATTTTTGCCAAAGGTGCAGTTTTATAGCCAGAAACGTTTTTAACGATGATGGAAAAACTTGCATGCGAATTAGTAAAATATTCTTTTGATTCTCATTTTCATGCAGAAATATGTAGAGGTATAGTTTATAGGGTGAAAAAAAGTTTGGCTGTGAGGCGTGAAAATTTCATTAGCTGCAGAACTGCGCGCAAGCCAACCCGAAGAAGCAAATGAGCCGGCTATTCGCGACGCGTGAAGAAAAGAAGGTATATGTAAGTGGGGGCTATAGCTCGAAAAGGAAATTGGGAGTAGGTAGGTAGGAAAGGAAAAACTTTTGGTATATATTATTTTTATTAGAAAGTTTTTACGTTACTTTCGTAGATATACCCAACCTAACTGCGAGCGAAGGAAAATTTTACCATTGGCCTAAAATCACCTTCGAGTTTTCTCTCTATCGCTGTTGTTCGAGGCAATTCTTTCCCGTAACGAGTATGAGTGTTATTTTTCTACAGTTTCTCGGAGAAAACTTTAGTCATTTAGTGACTGTCTCTCCGTTCGTGATCCGGAAGAAAGAAGTGGCTATATCTTTATACCTTCTCGATACTTCCCTGTCGCCTCTATCTCTCTATTTTATCGAGATTTTCTATACTTTCTGATAATCGTGTCACGTTACAAAACGAGAGAACATTATACGGTATTAGCTCCGGATGAAAAATTTGCTAATTTTCTTCACCCCGCACAATTTGGATAGCTTTTACCATTTCACCCCTTTGATTAACAATATCGAAACGATATATACCGGCTTCGGTGCAGGCTTCAAAACCGATGCCTTTCACATATAGCAAACCTGTCAATTTTCCCAACCAAGTGGTAACAACGCTCTGGGATCGCAAACAGTTTACCCCACTCTGTAATTTCGAATTACCGTTTGGCAAATCCGTGAGTGACGTGTGTTTTAATACGTCGAACACGTCAAGCGTGACAAAAACGAGAAAGAGTGAGAGATGGCAAAAAAAAAAAACGAACAAAAAATTGATTGAAAACTGTTCTTGTCACGGTATTAATTCTCTGGGACTTTATCATTTTTCGAAATTTCGAAAATTGAAATATTGTACGTTGAATACGATGAAGTGCAGATAATATGAATGAAAAGTTTTCTCGACCGTGGATATGTGATTAGGAAAAATGATTATGGGCAAATGACTATGGCAGGTTCAAAACTCCAAAAGCTAAAGATCCAAAAAGCCAAAACTCCGAAGCAGCTTTGTTATGAGTTTCCCTCAAATTTGCAGATTTTCGAACTTTCGGATCATTGAGCTGTCTGAATTATGACCTTTTGGAATTAGCTGATTCTGAACTCTGACGTTTCTAAAAAATCAGAATCGCATCTCAATTGAATTCGGAATTTTCACCTTTCGGAACTTTTGGAATTCGGAACTTCAATCCCGCCCCGTACTTTGGATACTTTTTACCTCCGAGAGGAAGTGATATGCATGATTTTCGGGAAAAAAATACCGTCGTGTGATGAAAGCGCACGTTCGGCTTATTTTATTCCGAAATATTATTGGAGTGAATTCTGGAAGTGTTTTTCATCGCGTGATTCGCAGCGGGTCGTAATATAAGAGAGTTGGTGCTCCGAAATAGCTGTAAAGTGACGGATTGGCCGCGTCTATCTTTTACCACTGGGCGTTTCCACCTCCACCAACGTCGACGAGATGCTGCGAACGACGGAGATCTTCTCGAAGGCATGAGTCACAGTCGCTGGCAAGAACGTATTACGGAAAGAAAACCACGTTTCATTTCGGACAATCGTATTCTGCTTCACTCCGGTTTTCAGGCACTGTATTTCTCCCAACTATTCAAGAAAATCGGCTGTAAGGGTGCAGGGCGAGGAAAATCTAATTTCTCTCTTGCGTCTGTAGGGTGCGTTAGATTTTGTTTCCAATCTTCCAGTTTTCAAAACCTATGAAATCCAAAAATTCTCGTTTATTATGGTGGAGAAACTAATTATAAGTATAAGTTGCGAATACCTGGAATATTTACATCGAAGCCCTAACCTTTCGTTTGATCCAAAGTTCTGAAAAAATCTTGTACCCTGCTTGTCTAATCGGTGAAAATTTCTCAATTCCCACGTTTCTGTAAGCGATCTATCTCGAACTTCTAGAAAATTTTTAGAAGACGAAGAATCGTGGTGAGCTTCACCTTTTCGAATTTTCTGCCAAATCATCGTACGGAACTTCCGACCCATGGAAAATTCAGTCCTATCTTCACCATAGCTTCGTTTTTCAGCAATTCCACACTTTTTCGTAATGTGAAGTCGTATAATTCTATAGTGATCGTTTTCACTTCTTATTGTTATCTAGATTTTTGACTTCCGAACGATGATGAGATGAATTGGATTTTTTGATTTCTTATTGAAGCATATCATGATGAAGTAGTGCTACACAAGCTCTGCTGTATTATACTATTGTTGGGAATCGTTATTGCATCATTATACAGAATTGCGCTGCAGAGAAATAACTGAGGCTTTGGTGTTTCGTTGAAACAGAAATTCTGGTATATAAATTTCAGGAAATCGGGAAAATTCCACTCTCACCGACCGAACTAGTAATACTTAATTGACTTGGTATTCACCACTTTTCCACATGCACGATTCAATCAGGTTGACAGTTATTTTGACCAACAATGAAAAACACGATAAATAGACAGTCTTACGAATTTGTTCATTGGAGTTTGGTAATTTTTTGAAAGCCTATTTCCCGAATTTGGAACACCTTCGGTATATTTTAAGGAGCTGAAAACAATCTTAAGATTTTCAAGAACCACGAAATCCTCTTGGACAGAAAAAATCGACCTCTGACCTCATTGTGCTTCGTTAATTTTGTAGAAAAGCTCCGACCCCAGATGAAGCAACGAATGGACACGATCCTCTTTGGGATTTTATCGTGATCGAGATTCAGGAAACATCTGCCTTCATAAATGCGTCCAATGTTTATAAGGGGGAATTAAAATGAAATTCGTGAAAATCGTGGGACTTGGAAAGCTCATGCATCCGCGAACCACTCCGTTATAGCGGAAATATTTGTGGTTAGAGGGTACTTAACTCGGAAGCGGGGCAAAACGCGGTAGGTTGTCTTTCCCTTTTCATCCCTGTTTCTTCCCTTCATGCTTTCCTTCCTGCCTTCCTTCCTTCCTCTTCTCCCTTTCGTTCTCCTATCCTTCCATCGTCCACCAGGGCACTCGCATAGTTGGCTAATTTGTAAACGTGTAATGAATACACACAGCCCTGGCTTCGCCTCATTATAAATAACAAAGGGTAACGACAACGAGCGAGGAAAGGGTGCAGGGCGTTTGGGTGTGTGCCTTTCCTACGCTGAGATTGCGTTACAACCGCGCCCTGACTACGCGGGGTATTTTATCTCTTCCTCTTCCTATTCCTCTCTCCCCGTTGAAGATCATCGAGCTGAAGCTGAAGCTGAAGCTGAAGGTGAAGCTGAGGCCGCTGCCTCTTCGTCGTGAGCTTTCGCCCTTCTCTTCGCCCATTTCTGATTTCGGAATGGGATGAAAAGAAGTCGCGAATCGATAAGAGGGACGAATTTCAAGAGGGACGGGAATTTCATAAAACCCTTACAACACCGTCGTTGAGGACAAATCTTCAGAAAGCAAGTGCTTGATAAAACGCTTTAATTTGTGTTATTACTCATTAACGTATAATGTCAGTCTACACTCTCGAGACGGTTTTTCAAGTGGATGTTTCTTAAAAGTACCTCACGAGACTATTCTGCCATAATAATCGAGGGGCTGTGTTCACTTGGAAATCGGGAAAAATCATCATCCCTATCGCTGATAATCTTCCCTATCTCTTAGCGATTCACAGTTCGAGATAATCGCCATAAAAGAATTTGAAAACATTGAACAATTCGAAAAAAGTGTGCTTAGAAATCAGTGAAAATCACAACAGAAACGAAAAATCGTAAATTGTCTCTGGTGGTCCATTGAAATCGTTTGGGATCATCGAAAACTATTGAATATTCTCGAAATAAGTTATAGCGTTTCTTCGAAACTGAAAATCATGAAGGATCAATCGAACTCGTCGAAAATTATCCAAATTTCGCACTATAATATTTGCTCTCAAATGATTCTTAGCGATTTCCTGCTGATTTCCAACGTGATCTCTTTGTGATTTTTCATAGAATTCGTTGTCGATTCCTCACGCGAATACTTATCTTCGCTTGACTCATGTACGTACATCTGCGTAACAGACGTGATTATTTCTATTCAAGGTCGGAATTCTTTCACCATGCAGCGAAATAGTCTGCGAATTATAATCCCATGGGTAATTTTATCAATTTGCCACACACTCACTAGACTAATTTCTGATAAAGATCATATATAACACACAGACATACAAAGGACATTTTCCTCTTCTGCGATGATGCGTGAGGAATTATCATTACGCCCTCTGAGAGACCACGATTGCTGGGAAATAACACGATCCAATAACGACTGTGAATTATTCAAACATCACATCGGTCGACTCGCCGGAATCTGCTTAGGTATTCAAATTTTCCCACTGCCCCTGGTACGCCTCTATCCTTCCTTCCGCCCAATATACCTACAGAACTGAAAAATCTTTCTGTATATTTCGATCGTAAAAATTTCAATTACCATATTTTCTTCTTTAGTCAAAAAATACAGACAAATTACTGGCATTACTGCAATTGAACATTTTTTACCGCGAAAATGTTCATTGGAGCAAATTTGCAAAGTGAAATGCACTTCGTTTATTGAATTGACAGTGAAATTTGCATTGCCATTTTTATTTTTTTTTCCCCTTTTCTATGAGTCTGAAAATTGAGACAAGTTAATGGCATAACTGCAATTGTACATTTTTACCGCGAAAATGTCCATTGGCGCAAATTTGCAAAGTGAAATACACGCTTTTCATTGGATATAGAAAATGTTGGCATAGTACCTATATACTTTTCACGCCAAGCACTTTGCCAGGCACGTTGGGCAGCCACCTTAACCCAGTTATGCATTATCGCGGTCTGGCTAATCGGTGCAATAATTGCAGTTTACCGCATCTATATCGCGGAAGAAAATTATACGGCTTAGAGCGAGTCTCTGAGCTGAGAAGGTGTTTCGCGGTTTTACTACTAGGTATATGCTTGTTGTCGCCCTGCACGCAGCTTGCATTTGATATATGAGATTGTGGCATGTAAGTATAATACATACGACCGAGTGTAAAGTATCGGTAAACTCGTAGAATCGCCTTTTCATATTACCTATATACGATTAATAATATACTCGAAATTTATTCCCGTTCAAAGAAGCGGAGATTATATCGAATTTGAGACCAGGGTGGGTGGTGATGGTTTTCAAACCTGGAGGAAATCTGATAGAAATCATCCCGAATGGTGAAAGAAGAAGAAGAAGTGGAGGTATAGGTACACCCGGGTACCGTGACAAATCACTGGTAAAACGTCGAATTCCTTTCATTTTACACGAGTCTAGAGCATTTATTGGAAACGGGAAAGTGGAATCGAAGAGTTATCGCGTCATAAGATTCTCTGGAAAAATTACTACCTATACCTTTTCCTTGGGTATACCCTACTAGTGGATATGGAAGCGACCGTGGTTTTAGTTATGGTATAGAAAATTACATAACAGAGTTTCTTTCGCTTTGAGACTCACCGCAGCGTTGACAATCGTCCTCTGACTTTTGATTTATCTTTAGTCGACGGATTCCCTCTCTACTATTTTTTTTTTTTTTTTTTTTTTTTTCACTTCTAGGTTTTACTATATGTATTGCTATACTACTTACAAATACACACACACACACGTGGTTTGTGACCGCTTTATTTTTGGTTAGGAGCCGTTGGCCTGTTACGATGTAATATTAACGCCAGTGACTCTACACATGCCAGCTGATGAAAGTAGACGTTATAACACCCGCGAGTCAAACCTGGCTTCTCAAGTCAGTATAACATAAGTCAAAAAAACCAATGACTGAAAAATCGTCATCATTAATCCTTCGTGAGACAGCACGTGTCCCCTGACTTCAACATTATTAGCAACTACGTCGGCAGGAAAAGCTCTGCCAGACCTAACGTCTGTTTGTTCAACCTCAATAGACTCAAGAATTGCTCAGTTCCATTTTTTTCTTTTTTTTTTTGACGATTTACTCAGTTTCTCGAATTCGCGGAGACTTTAGTTTGTACGAATTTAAGCTGAGCTTGCAATATGGGCTCAGTTGAATGACATTGAAGTTTGCATCGTTGGAACGCAACGAAATTCGACGAAAATTAAAAAATATATATCATCAACCAAAAATGATCCTGCTAGGTTTGAACAGATGAAAACCACTAAAAATAATTTGAAAACATTATCCTGGCAGCTGGATTATTTTCAGTAAATATATATGAATTTTTTAAATTTTCGTCGGATTCCGTTGCGTTCCAACGATGCAAACTTCAATGTCATTCAGTTGATTAAAGTAGAAAAAAATAGTTCGTTGTCCATATTGTCGATGGGAATAAGTTTTCGATGGTGAAAATTCAGTGAAGGGAGAAAGAAAAAAAACGGTTCTTATGGATATTGTAAAAAACGTAGAGCTTTTCCATTAGCGAAGCTCACGGCTTTGATCGACGTAACGTAAAAGATCGTCGACACCCGAGCGTACTTCCTCGATGATTACTTCGTCGTTGGAACAGAGTTTCCACTTTATCCGCTTGAGTCGTTTAATCCCCGTGCAGCTGCATAAAATATTCACCTCACATGGGGTGGCGAACGAGGGACACCTTTCGGTGCTCGAAGCTGGATTCGAGAGATGAAGGGAGATGGTTATATGGAGAGTTGGAGAGATTGAGAGAGCTGCAGCAATGATAGTAAGAGTATGAGCAAGTGTGACAGAGAACTCGAATGTAACCAACGGACGACCGGGAACTCTGGAGCAAAGTGGTTCCAGTGTGTCAAAGGTGAGGTGAGGCTAGATTGTGTAGACCAGGTTAGGTTAGGTTGGGTTGGTTCATATACGCGTGAGTAGTTTTACTCCAGGTACTACACACCTATATACTCTTACTGGTATTCGTACGTGATGAGACGAGGAGAGGAGCTAGCGACTCTCCTATTAGCCTGGTAAATAATAAAATGTCTGCTTTATAATTAAAAGCAAAGTTTCCCAGCTGGAACAAAATTAAACATATGCGAAGGAAGCCACCAGGCTTAGCTTAGCTCTAGATTACAAGTTCGCTACTCCTACTGCTTCTGGCTTCTGGGCTGCTGGCTGATTCCGCTTTGTCCCATACTCTGCAACGTAAATTATAGAGTCCAAGGTCTTCTCCCTAAACTCATTCTCTCTCTCTCTCTCTCTCTCTGTCTCTCTCACACTCTCATTCCAAAAATCAATAGATGTACGGATATAGTGCATAGAAAAGTATAGAAATTTTCAACAAAATATCTTTGAAACTGATCTGTGACACTAATGAAGATATTGCTGAACTCTGTTTTTCGATACGAAAACTGCTTCGTGAACTATAAGAGGCTCACTTCTTTCTGATGGTGATACAGGCTTTTGGCTTTTCCGTATATAGTCTTTCTCTTAATATATATCTACAACCCTCATTCGAAACCTTGCCGATTTTCGTATAAAATCCGGGTTAAGATTCTTGGCTCGAAGAGAACCTTCCAATATCCATACGTCGCAATCACCGAGACTTACGCTCTCTTCGTAAATGGCTTTTGCCGATACACCAACGAATATACGAGCCTGAGGTGAGTGCAGTACCTTATATCGCGATCAACCAAATAACAAGAAATATTCACGGTTCGATGTATACTTCGAGATTGCCAGCATCACGGGTATCTCTTTTCATCAGCACCTTTCACACTGTCGAGGATGTGGAGGCTGAAAGGTTTTCAGCTATTCGAGAACTTGAAGTGAAACAACTCTCAATGGTAGATTTTTTTTTTTTCAAAAATTAAGTTGCTGGTGCCTTTCGACCTTTTGAAATTGATCACTTGATATTTTGAATTGCATACTTAGTTTCTGAACATTTGTTATTCCACATTCAGATTTACATTTCCGCAGAGATAACTTGGTGGTTTGATTTATTACACTGCAACATGCGAACGAACTACCTGTATGAATATATATACCTGCATAGTAATCATCGGAAGACAATGTTCCTGGTTGTCCCAGTGCTACGACTACTTGATTAAATTCAAATAAGAGTCGGGCTTATTAGCACATGTCTCGCAAAACGGAGTATAAGCCTCGATCGAAGCTGGCCAGTTCGATCAGCCTACAGTCGACGAATCGAGGAACTATTGTACTCGGAACTGAATTTTTACAAACCAGAATTCTATTCATTGAAATGAAAATTAGCCATTCGAACACCTTGGAATAGTGAAGTTCGTCAACCATTTTGAATAATCGGGTTCAATGAGACGACACAGCGATTTGGAATGGATCAAAGACCATCTGAGGTGAAACACGATGATTCGTTCGCAAAGGAGAGATCACTAAGTGAAATGGTATATATGAGATGGTGTATATGTGAAATGGGTGTACTCTATGGGGTGAGGTAGAGTAAATTGTGTGAGAAACGTTTGATAGATACCAGGGTACCTTTTTCCGTCTACATGCTCGTTCATTTCAAGGTATTGGTGGCCGTGCAGGCGATCGCTTAATCCAAAGTGCAAACGTCGAGGCTAACGTAGACGCAAGTTTACTTGATGCTTTCAACCCCGATGCAGATAGTATATTTGCTTGTTTTCTGCACCAAAGCGTTTTGTGCAGTCGAAACGGTAGATAGTGTAGCTCAAAATTCTCATGGTTCAGAAACGCTGGTGGGTAGTAGCGGAAAGCCCCGTATAAGCGAATTGGAAGATTGGCAAAAGTGTCGTGGTATTGCAAAAATTTTAGTCAAATGAGAAAACGGAGGTTTACGAATTCGCGATCATCTCACAAAGAATTATTCCTGTTTTTTTTTTTTTTCTCTCGAATGCTGTAGAATTATTACCCAGTTGGTTTGTTTTGTCGAATGCCTTTTGCCAGGAGAAAGAAAAAGAGGGCAGTGGTTACGATGGAAAGAAAAGAGGGCTGTTTGGCTTTCTTCTTCTCCCTCCTTGAGGAAAAAAAAAAGTGACCATAAAAAGTCGACGTAATTCAACGTGGCACGAATGGCCCGTTCCTTTCCCTCGTCTGATGCTGGTACCGTTGCTGGGTATGGTTCGTTTCTGTAAGAAGGACACGGCACGTGAATAAAGAGGGATGCTGTCTGGGTAAAGAAAGAAAGAAAGAAAGAAAAAACGAAAGGAAGAAGCAATGGGGGAATCTATGGTGCGGCCAAGTCCAAGGCAGCAAAAGAAGAGGGAAAATCGAAGAGAAAATGTTTATCGAAAAGGCAGTGGGCAATAAACGTTATGGTACGGAAGAATCAAGAATCGATAGCTACGTTATGAAGAAGCACAGGGTGGAGGTCGAATGGTCGATAGAATCTACTTGCTTGCTCTATCTTAAGCTAGAAATCCAACAACTCACCCAACGATCAACCAACTTTTACCACTATAGTCAAACTCTAGACCCTCTCGTTCAAAATGAAATATAAAAATAGTTTCAGTCCATCGAGACGATGATATCGATTCGTGTGCGAAATTATTCCCTCAGATATAAGTCAGTACCATTTTTATCCACGAAACCGTATCCATTTGTCATTCGTATATGATGGTATATTATAATCCATATACAAATTTCCACATCCATTTATTCCGTCGAATGGCCCATTTTGATTATCCCTCCCCAGATACACAATCGATCGCAATTTTACTTCCAAATATTGCACGGGAATGGTTTACTCTTCGTTTCAGAAACTAGAAAAAAAAGATCCGCGAAATAAATTCGCAACTTTTGACGGATCTATAATTTCGCAATTTGCATCTTTTGCTATGCAGGGTTTGGATCTTGGGGTCAGTAAACGTGAAACGATGCGCGACCGTATGATTATGTGAGAAAAATTTCTCGACGATCGTGAAATCCCATTTTATAAAGCACATCGGAAGTTACCATTTCGAACCGATTATATTCCCAGTAGCTATTCAATTCATAAAGTATAGAGGAAGGGACAGGCACCTTGGATGGTCATGGACGTCGGTAAGATTTGAATGTCTGGAAGTATAAAGTACCAACGAGTTCGGGCTCGTTTTTATTTATTATTTTACCCTGGTGGCCACGATCCGCCATCATCCCAAGGGCCACCATAATCGTCGTGGCGTTATCGCCTCCAATGCATACTGAAGAGAAGAAGTTAGTCTTGATACAATCCATCGATTTTCTTAGTATTAGAATGCTCGTGGCGAGGCGCGAAGCGAATAGCTAAACAGCTCTCCAGCTTGAGACTGTAAAAATAAACGAAAGCTGCTCGCGGGTTCTATAAATTGACCATTCATAATAACTTGGCACTCTAATTTGTTAGTTTGTTTGTGCTTCGCGTCCTACACTATTGCCTCGTAAATAAAATACCCACCCCAAGAAATATATGGGCATTTTGAATTAATTGACGTTGGTACTAATCTGTAAATAATCTTCAATCTTATACCCTCCAAATATCAACGAGAATCTTTCACTCAAATAACATGCTGGATCAACTTTAGCTTACGCAATTTACCCAAAAAATGATGGAGTAACCACGAATCACTTAATTTCAATTTAATGTCTGTACCGCCGGATCAATAAGGCTTTATCTGGAATATCGTGATATCGTAGCTACAAATGAAGTGCTGATTTTATCGTCGCTTTTACTGTTCACTCAAAATCCATCATTTTATCCATAAACTGCGGCTAGATGCAGTTAACTGCGAAGTCGTAGCAGCAGACTTCGATATGGCCTCGATTCAGAGCAAACCGTGTACCCCAGAGGGTGGAGAACAAAGTAGTTCTAAAAATTTTTCAACCAGAGAAAGAGGGAGTCTTCCGTCGAATCAAATGTTTCATAGTTAGGCTTGAGACCCTTTTTCCCTCGAGGCACCAGCACATATTACTTTTATGGTAACAAGATATCCTTTTTTATGTTCTTTCGTAAACAAAAAACTCTAGCTGTGCAGGTTTATGTGGAAACCCACTTCGAGCCTCTTCAGAATGTTTGGATCAGCCTTTCACTGCCCTTCGTTTACGTATTAATTTTCAATTGCTAGATTTCAGTTACATGCCCAAATGCAGAGCCAGAATTATACTACTCAATCAATTCCACTCTATTTTACCCTGTTTCACTTCACGTAGCACATAGATTTATCAGCTCTTATGCAGTGCAGAGCTATGAACCTCCAGATGTCAGCGAAGCATTCCCATAGCAGGTCGTGTATTTGCTATTTCATGAAAAAGCCACTACGCTATTATGTTTCGAGTTGGTGACGAGCGAGGCTAATGTCAGGACCTTGTCCATTGGCATCCTTGACCTGCAACTTGACCTGGCCTAGCTGAACCCTATAGCTAAACCATCAGCAAATGGACGGATGTGTGTGGAGTTGACCGTGGTTCTTGAAGCCACTTGAGCCACTCAGATTCCACTCTTCATCTCAAACGTCGTTCTCTCTTCATTCGATAGATCTCGTTGATTTATCTCGTTAGCCTCTCAATAATTCCAGACTCCATACTGTCTGTTAGACCGAAATTTGCTTCAATCAGTTCGTGGCATTGATGGAGAAACTAACACCGCGATTGAACCACTAGAATCGATTAGCGCACTTGTGTATTTCCCATCAGTAGCAATTATTAGATAAGTAAATCAATGTGATCTCGTCTTTGGATCAAAGCTAGACGCTCAGCTGAAACAAAATTGTAGAGGCCATTTCTCTGCAGAAACGATCTATCCCGTTGTTCAAACTTCTCAAAATCTACGGTCAGGACGGATTGAATTGAACTTGACTCTCTTCTCAACAGCGTATTCGTGTTGCTGCTTCAGAAATCGATTCGTCTCGATTCGGCGTAGGTCAATCTCGGACTTTGAGAAGGGAAACCGAATTGCTGAAGCAAGTTTGACCAAGTGCTAGGCGTGCAGAAGGCTGAAGTGGGTCGTCAAGTTAACTAGGAGTTTCCAACGGAGTTTCTGCCAGAGAGTGTCACGCCTCGATGACAACTGTGCAGAGTGGCTACTGGCACTTTCTCGGATAGAACCCATAAAGTTTTTTCTGGAAAAAAATTCCAGTTTTCCCCGCATATTTTGGTGATTGAAGAAAAACTTTTACTCCCTCGTGGTGACTTGGCAGATCGATATTTACAGAGCTCGTTTAGTCGTTCGGTGATCGCAAATCTTTCGAATTCATTTTTCAATTTTAAATGATGCGAAATAAATTCGGTAGTCATTTCGGTTATAGTCGAATAGGTGAAATTAAACGGATGACACAACTGGGACAACAGATCGGTATAACTTAATCAGCATTATCCGGAAATTCGATGCCGCTGACACTACTGGTGGTACAGGATCCGGCGTATCGAACGTGCCAAAGTACGATCAGCCAAATTAAACATAAATATCCGAATGTTTAAATTGGCGATTCTCGACAATGGTTGCAAATCAGTCAGCTCTACCGTTCGTCGATGGCTTTTAGAATAGAAATAGCGATAATGTGCGACCTATAGTCGGTTGTTATACCACTTGATTGGACAGCATAAATTCTGCCAATTTTCAAACTGGCTATTATTTTTACTGCATTTGGACAAAAAACAATGCGATTGCAGGGTCGATAGATCGATCACGTTCACTGGATTACGAGTGAGGTGGTAATTGTATCTGCGCGATGAAAAATTCTTTGGTTTTGGGATTTGGATTTGGGGGGACGAAAAAATTGCGAAAGAAGGTAGTGAATGGAAAATTATCGCGAATGATATTCCGACGAGATATACGAGCGGAGGATGACTACGACCCAATGTCATTGTCTTTTATTCTTATAAGTCAAGGCTTCGCCGGCGTTTCCACCTACGCAAATTTCGGTTTCCTCATACGAGACTGTACGAGGGAGTATAGCGGCAGACCCGACAATAAATTTGCATGATAACTGGGACAGCCAGGGCTGGGACTTTCCGACAAACAGAATCGCTAAATCTGTACGCAAATTCGAGAGTTTCTCGACGCGGTAGGTACGGCCACGTTGGCTTTTAGCTCGCGTTCACTAGCTGGTTGCGAATGTCCCATGCTTCTCGGTTTCTTCTTCTTCTGCTTCTTTCTCAGTCGTTACTTTCAGCACAGAAAGTAAAAAAGCTCGAAAAGGTTTGGAAGCTCCGAGTTCATCGAGCCAAATTTGTTCTCCCACCGCGAAATTGCTCCCTTCAAAAAATCCCATGGGCTCTCGCGCCCGGCGATATTTAAGTGAAACGAACGAACGGGGCGGGATTGAAATTCCGAATTTCAAAAGCTACGAAAGGTGAAAATCCCGAATTTTTATACTACCGACTGACACTTTTTAGAAAGATTATTTCTCCGAAAGTCTGCGGAGTTGAAACAATTAGAATTGAAAAATACCGAGTATTCAAAATTCCGAAAGCTAAAGATCCGAAAGGCCAAACTTCAGAATCTCGGAATTCGCGGGATGCAACGTCGTTTCTTTGACATCTTTGTTACGAGTTTCCGTTAAATTTGCGGATTTTTGGACTCTGAGTTTTGAACTTTCGGATCTTTGAGCTCTCTACATTTCGAACTCTGTGAATTTGCAAGTTCTGAACTCTAACGTTTCTAGAAACTCAGAATCACGTAATCAAATAAATTCGGAATTTCGACCGTTCGAAACTTTTGTAATTCAGAACTTCAATCCCGTCCCAAACGAACGAACCACCCGGAATCCAAAAAAATGTCCAAATTGCAAAATTGGAGTAAAATTGTTCATTTCTATGATCCGCCAAAGGCACCTTGTGTATTGTTGAATACTTTTCCTCTGGACAGCAAGCAGTATGGTCAGCCCGGTGTTTAGACACGGTATAAAATGTGGGCGGGCGTGAAAATTGGCAAAAGACCCTTAGAACGTCGGCACAACACCGCTGGGATTAGTTAATAGATATGCATAACGGTAGAGCTGCAAATGAGTCAATTATGAAGCAATGAAACAGTTAGTGGCGCTAGTGCCACGACTCTCTGCTGCTCTACGGCTGGTGCCAACTGGCGCTAACTTCACGCGCTAACTTAGTACCGTTGTTTTGTCGAGTTACCCACCTAACTTCGTAGCAATCTGTTCCATCCCTCGCCCGCACCTCTGCACCACTACGGCTACGGCTCGACCAAGTCTCTGGCTCTTCTAACTCTACACCTTCGGCCCTTTCCCGCGCTCAATTTCTAAATCGCGAACAATGATCTGCCGATTGTTAGCAAAAAATAAACTACCCGTGAGCTAATTGTAACCAGACTTTCTAATCGAATCCAATATAGTTTTTGGCTAGCAAATGTAAAATGAAACTCACAAGATGTCGATAATAAAAGTCAAGGTCCTTTTGGGTGAATTGTATATTTTTTTCGAAGTCGGTCAGAAGTTTAATACTTTTTCGTGCATTTTTTTTTAAATATTTTTTTGCTCTGAAAATTCCAGTTCACTGTCTTGTTCCTTATGTATGTAACACGTGCTCGGATGTTAATTTCGATGGGAATTGTCAGGATCGCTTCTTAAAACAGTTTAATTTTTGATAAATGTCCTCAGTAAACTACCCCTTCATAAGATCGTATCGAATATCTTGTGAAATGGTCTTCAGATATCAATTTTAAACAGGATCAAAAAGTTACAGCCAATTTTGACAAATTTTGATCCAAAATACTCTTAATTTTGGGACAAGAATGTACATTTTCATTTTCCTTATTGGTACATTATGAAATTCTGGACTCATTTCAAGTAGTTTTAGGTAAATTTGTTACACCATTTTGACTTTAGTTTGCGGATACAGAGAGACGAAGTTCTAGAATCCACTTTTTCGAATGTTCTGGCTAGAGAAACGGAAAGATTTGTTATAATTTCGTCTCTAAACATTCCCGTGTCATTGATGCTTTATCTATAAATGAGAAAGTGAATAAGTCTGGCCTAGCTTTGGAAAACTCGAAAAATCAAATTGATCTCGACAGAAAACTGACTCGAAGTATCAATTGTCAATTGGTTAGAGAATTTCTAAAAAAAAACTACATAATGTTTTCAGGTTCCATTACGTATCTTTGTTTCCTATACATACATATAGTGTTCTCTCGAAATCGGATGTATGGAAATGTTTTATCAGACTATTCCAACAGCGAGATAGCAAACAGAAGTAGGTATACACGACGTGGCTTTCAAATTCAAATTCCTTTGATGGAAAGATCGCGTTACTTCCGGTTGGCCAATTTTAAAGCAATTCTTACGTGACGGAAATAAAAGGCGAGGGAGTGTCGCGTGTCCTTTGACTCGTGTCTTATATCGCGCGTCGTACGAGGCAAATTTTCAATCAATTAAAAGACAGTCCAGTCCTTGGGGTGTAGCTTTTCTCCTGGACATTAACGGCGCATGGACAATTGAAAAAAGCTTTTTTATTTATTCATTTTCCAGTGTTTCCTTCCTGTCGAAATGCCTGATCATAGTCAATGCCCTGATGTCTACAAACCTCGATATTGTATATTTTTCGAAAGTAAAACAGGAAATGAATATACAGCAGTAGGGCATCCTGAAGGAAACGATACCCTCTATACCTACAACGAAGACGGAATATATAACCGAAAGCTTTTCCCGACTGACACGCAACGATCTGGACTTTTTAAAAGAATTACAAAGACGTTACGTCGTGTACCTAAACCACCGCGAACATTTCACTGCAAACTTTGACAACCGAAAGGAAAATTACCCCAGTTAAATATTGGACTACAGCGCGAGACTGGAGAAACGCTAACGATTACTTCAGCTCCCTGAATTTCTTTCGCAAAGAATCGGGGCTCGGTATTTCTACCGTAGTATTTACTTTGATGGTCAAATATTTTGATTGAAATAGCTTTAACACTCGTAAGATAAAAAAATTACCCAAATGGATGGATGGCCCTCAGGATTCGGCATTTTAATATTTCAGTAACGTTGAGATGACTTTGAAAAATTGGTTAACATAACATTCAACCTCTCCAGCAAGAGAATTATTTACATATAATATAAAGAATTGGCTTCCCTTCGTTTATAACCATTTTTATTCTCTGTGTATAAAGATGAAATATTTTGATGACGAGTCGTGTGTATATCAGATCATGATATGGGAAAGCCACCCATTCTATAAATCTAAAAGGTAACGAAATCGCGAAAATCGCTACGCCTATGGTTGAAAGCTCGTAAAGCTTCGACGCATGGTTACAGTATATGTTACATGTGTACTAAAATCGCAGATCCGTTCCGAGTAGGTTGACGATCAGAACGCATCTGTTCCTGACGCCAACTGTGGGCGTATAGACCAGCTTTTGCTGGTACCAGATGTGACCCATTGGCACTTGAGGCGATAATATACAAAATTCCTGTAACCGCCCCCCACGAAGATAAGACGAAGAGGGGCGTCGTTCTAACCTCTTTCACAACGCTCTCGAATAGTACATACTTCCGAAGCCAAATGGCATTTACTAGAGAAAACAACCCATATAGATAGACATAGACCAAGTTATCCAAATCTTGAGATCCCGAGTATAATAAGCAATTCGAAAATCTTTTAAAACAAAAAAAAATCGTTCAGGCTAAAGAATCCTTCATTCTCCATGTTCCAAATTTGAGATGGACTTTCGAAATGGCTTGGAATGATAATTTTCTGTAATTGGAACAACATGGTATAGTTTGGAAAATAGAATATACTCCAGAATCAATTGATTTCTTTACCAAAGTTCATCAAAATGATCTCGTTTCGAAATATTTAAGTGCGATTAACACTAGGCTCCTTGAACCTAGACTCGGTTTCTTCAGCACAATACATGCTAGCATCTTTCCCGGTGTGTTACCTGGTGAAAATTGCTAGGTACACAGCCCATTGCGAATATAGGTGCGTGTTAGCAAGTCGTTGACAGTATTTTTACGCTAATGTTCTGAGGCAGTTTTCCATTAACCCTGTAGGTGTTGTCATGTTTTGATTGCAGTGTTATAAATTTGGGGTGTTGTACGTATGAGAGGCAGAGGGTATATTGTGCTGCGTGTTAGTTTTTGTTGAATTAGTGCGGGGAAAGAATATATAGGGAGCCCTTTTTTTTTCATGTGATGTTTTTAAATTCACCTCCACTCTTTGTGTTTCAGTACTTTTTGTCCGTGTCAAAGATCTTTATCACTAACGTCTAAACTCATTTTCTCCAGAGGGAGTGTTCATCCTGTTTGAAATAGCGGTAGGGTAATTCGATTTGAAATCCTATGGCAACCAACGCGCGGGCGAGACGACGATGCGGATATAGTAAAAACAAGCCAAAGCGACTGCCGTTTGTTAGGGTGTTAATTTAATCATTCCGTACCGTAGAACTCACTCTGATTCCAACGGTATAAGGTCCTATATATCTCGGCCAAGCTCTTCTCTCAGTCAACCCTGCCATGGTCCCTACGGACCAATTGTGGAATTGCTTCGTCCCCGAATTACGAGGACTGAACAACTTTACCAAAGCCAAGCCAAGCCCCGCGTGGTTCTTTGGAAACCATGAACGTAATTTTGACTAGCACATCGACATTAATGCACATGGAAATTTAGGGGAGTAGCTGAACAGTGTGGGAATGAATTTTTTTTTTTGAAATGATTGAAAGAGGTAACTTGATGATGAAAACTTTGACGACATACCGGATGATCTAGTTTATGGATAGTACCGACGTCATTTCATCAACTCTTGACTTTCTAGTCACCATCCAATTTTGACTAGCACACCGACATTAATGCACATGGAAATTTAGGGGAGTAGCTGAACAGTGTGGGAATGAATTTTCTTTTTGAAATGTTTGAAAAAGGTAACTTGATGATGGAAACTTTGACGATATACCGGATGATCTAGTTTATGGATGGTACCAACGTCATTTCATCAATTCTTGACTTTCTAGTCACCAAGCGAACTGAAAGCTCCCCATGCAGGGCTAGGCAATGCATCGTGCTGTTAAATTCTGAACCTAAATTCTCTGAATGGATACCGCGGAAGCGGTTCGAGCCATAGAGGAAAGCATTAGCGAATTACGGTTTCCCGTCGAAGCAATCATGGTAATGCATTGGGTCATCATGGCTTTGTATGCACGCTGTCCACGCTGTATATATATATAATGTATATACATATATATATATACTGGAATTAATAATTTACCTCCGATAAATGAACGGGCGATTGTTCACCAAGCCCCGATGATCATGGGATGCGACGTTCATTATTAAGCGATAGAAAATCGCACGCGAAATTGTTCAGCTTTAAGAATATTCGCAATGGCGTGACGTTCGCGTAACAAACATCTGCTTTAAGTAAGTCTCACGAGGTATAAGTCGGCCGGGCAAGTAGTAGACGCCAGTATGACAACGACAGAGCTTACGCGTTACGTCAGTAGATGATACCGCACAGACATAACTAGAGAAAAGTTCACCGCTTTAGGATCAGAACAACGGCATGTCTTCTGGCGTTGCTGGCTTGGCGTATATATTATACCGATGGGATGATGCAAATCCGGCATTCCGCAAGCTTGCGGATTCCACGATGTCACCGAGATGGGAGCTTGATGATCCACAGGGGAAAAACCTCTCTCACTTTATTAAGGCGTTATCGTTTATAAACTGTTTTTTCCTCAATAACGAGAGGGAAAACTACGTTTTATTATTCTTAACTAACTACAGTTTCACGTAGAAATTACGACGTACTTTCAATAACTACTTCTTTTCATCAACTTTTCAAACGCCAAGTTCGGTCGCCTTATTTACTTTCGATAAATTGATTTTCACTGCGCTATTATTCTGATTTTATTACGTCCACTGGGACTTAATATACTGCCGATACGAATCAATTGTTACTCCAGAACACGTGCTCAATTTTATCCTTAATACTTCACGATCGTAATTCTGTCGCGGATTTTGGAAAAAAATAAAGAGGCAAAGCCTTGGCTGAGTTTCTACCCTATGGATTTTCACAGATTTTTAAAAGAATTGTAACAAATGAAAGTCTTTGATACAGAATCGTTGTGATGGACCCAGAGACTCGTAGTAAAATGGGAATTTTCTATTACGTGAACTGCCAAAATCCGTAAATCCGTAAAGATCATTCTCACGATGGCATGCAGATGAATGGGAATTAGATAAAACTGCGACAACCGTTTTCGGTCCAATACTGCGATTCATTCCGAACTGATTGCCGATGTTTTACGATACATCGGAGTCTAACTCGGTGTAGAAATAGGTAAAATAAAATAGGAGAATTTAGTCCCTTTGCGCGAGCAGTTGTGTTGTTTGCCTGGCTATTGGTGATTGCTGGTTATACTCTAAAGGCTTTTATTAAAATTGAATCGAACTGGTTGAATGGATTGGGAGTTGAAATCCATTAAGTAAATGAAGCAGCTTGTTAGCTATTCTTTCGACTAGACTATAGAAGATTTTCTATTCGTGTACTCTCGTATTCTAGATATAAAGAAGAGCTTTACTTGTTGCTGACTGTCTCGTGCCAAACACAAAACGACAAATGATTCTTTTGTCAGTTTCATCTTTGATGTTCCAACATACAGACTGCAATTTCCAGCCTTCTCATTCTATTCAGGAATCTTTTTTTGTCTCCTCTTTATTTTCCTATCTACGATTCATCTTCGCTTCATTCAATCGGAGTTATTCAATATCGCTGAAAAATTGTAGGTAGGTACTTCCAACTAAAAATTACGTTTCTCTCTTTCTTTCTCTTCGATCAAGGTATGAAAATTCATCTCGCATAGAACGCCTTTACTTTTATATTAAACTCAGTTATTCGAGACGTCTAAAGGTGAAACAAGTTCCATGTTAGTATACTGTGAATATCGTCTAGGTAAGAAAGCACAAGTTCTTATAGTCGTCTTGCGAATATGGAGTCTGCAAGTGTGTATACGTTATAGATACGCGGGTTTGCCAGTGTTACATACACTTGTGGAATATCGTACTGTATGTATATGTACATGTGGGTGCCAGAAATATCACAACTGCCTCAGCCAGCTCGCGACTTGTGTTATTGAATTTGTTTAAAACTTTTCAAATCCAGCTACCAGTCACGACTCTTCAAGCTTGCCGACCTCAACGAAACCAAAGAAATGGGCTATTCCGGTGTGGTTTCAAGATAGTTCAAAGTATGCACCGGCGGTCTGGGGAATAGGAGGGCAAATAACACGTCTCACAAGTCGAAGCGTAGTGAATCATCAGCAAAAGCAGTTTCGCGTATTTTCTTTGAACCGTCGAAAGCTCAGATTCGAAAAGGATTTTTGATCGTCTTCGTGAATTTTTGGATTATACAAGAAATAAGCACATTAGTTTATTGAGGTTGGTTTATGACTTCCTTTGAATGGCAAAGACAATCTCTCTGTTATATATTTTCACTGCATTTCATTCGTCGAATCTCCGGGGGAATTATAAATCGGACTGATCAATCAAACGGAAGGGAATCGTGGTGCATAAAATTCCAGGCAAATATAACGAGCTCGAATAACTTACAGGCTGCAATTAGTCTAATTGCACGAATTATTCTTTCCAACTTCTCCAATCAACGTTTCATTTTTAACTATCGGAAAATTGATTCGTACCTCTACCTACCTACCTACCTATCTACCTACCTACCTATCCCATCTCTCGCCTCTTCAGGGGCAAATGGATATCAATTCCTTCGACCCCGGTTTTAATTGTTTGTGCTAATGTTCTGAGCGTCCGGGAAATCCTGGAGAGTGGATTGAAATTTAAGCGCTTCTTAATTCTTAGACTGAATTAGTTAAGCTAGAGTATAAGTAAAGTAGTGAAAAATGAAATGAAAAAACGCGAATGAAAACGTTGAAAATCGACGTATCTAATTCGTGAACATAACGTCCTGTGAGGAATTTAATGTAAGAAATATTTCGCATCGTGTTTCACGTACTTCAAATCGTTATTCTCGGTAGTGCGATTACGATTCGAAGCAGAAACACGAGTGGTTCAAACATATGGAATTTCCGTTCGTGATGATTGTGAGAGTGGCCAAATAAACGAGGGCCCAGAGACCTAGGAATACCGGAAAGATTACCAAAGATCATTAAAATGAACAGCAAATAATCTGGCGACTGTGCAAAAAGATCATTACACTCTTCGAGCATAGAATGCACAATTCAATTGTGAATTGAATTCAAAAATGAGAGACAGGAAGGTCGATCAACTGATTCATCACACAATTGATTGAATAATTATGAGATTGATCAATTAATCGATTATTCAAATGACTCGTGAAATTTTCATGTAATCTATCAATGACTCGAATAATTTATCGAATGGTTATTTGGGGTCAATCGAAACATCGATTACTGAATACATCAGCCAAAGAAGTGAAACAAGTCGAAGCTATCAATCTGTTCAATTGAAAGTATTCAAAAGTATTCTAGAATGTTGATCAATTGATTTCCGTCGATGCAATTGATTGATGCAATTATGTGATCGACGATCGATTATGTAGTTGATAATCGAACAGTTTTAAGTGAACGTCACTGCTGTTTGGACAAATAAAATCAACTTATACAGTTGACAAAAAGACTGAGTGATCTCCAGATCCTGAGTCCTCTAGTTGCTCCCTGAACCTGAACGTGTCTAAAGAACTTCCCTCTTGGTCTGGGGACTTTTTTCCTGAGGAGTTTGCGACCGATGGGCGAAGGGCTCGCTAAATGTTCCCTCGTCAACGGAAAAGTAACTCGGGGTTTGGCTCTTCCGCGTTCTTCGACTCTGAAGCTATAATTGAGCAATCTGGTGATTGAAGATCCTGACGCCCTGCGACCCGAGTTGGGTTCACTTCAAGTCTGTTTTTCGTCATTCTATACATAAGGGGGAGAGAAAAAAAAAATGTGTATAAAAAAAGTATCCCGAAGGACCGCGGGCAAAGCTCATTCATTATTTATCCCTCGTTTCTTTCTTGATTTTCGGATTTTCTTTCCCCGAAGTTGTTTGACTCTTGACTCCCCCTTAATGTAGCATAAATTTCTGCTGACTTAACATGAAATTTAGCAAACTTTCTCCGATGATGAACTGAAAATAAAAAATTATCCTACCGCTATTATAATGTGAATCACCTCAATTAATGCGTCGGTGGTTCCTCTGCAAGAAATTCCTACTCATCTCAACTCGGAAGTTTAGATCAAGCTTTTTATGATTGATCGAAAAATTATTATCTCTTCTACGATGTAATTATCTTCACGACGCCACGTCATTCACCTAATATTTGCGATTCAAATTAATCTATAGAAAAACGACCCACATGTATAACTATGGATAAAATTCAAGTATTACTCGAGATACGCGAAGTATAATGTTCGGTTTTTGCTCTGATTACTCGGTAACGTTTCAGAAGCAAACGTTTCATTAAAAAAAATCCGAAAAGTTTGTACAAGGTATGTTATATATATTCATGAAAATCCCATTGGGCTTTGCAATTAAAAACCAAAAGGACTGGGCCATAGTCATCAAAGAGAGGAGAAAATTTAATCGAAAGAGCCTCTACCGTCAGTCGCTATATTTATACGTGGGATTTGGCACGGATCGTACAGAGGGACATATTCTGTACGGTAGGGTATTATATACGTGTATATACCAAAAGCCGACCGAAAACAGTAATCCATCAATAGATCCTGCAGGGTTCAGACGAGAGGGGGGGACGACCCTGTCGCTAATCACTAATTAGTCAATTAGCCCGTGCAATTTTGTTAACGATAGCCGGTCTAAACTCCCGTCTATCTACCGTGGCAAATAATGGCATCGTTACGATATTCTATGGATGGTGTTTCAATTATGTTTCACGATGTTATGACCATACTCTATAGCGGACTACAGGGTGTAACTAATATTATTTCACAATTGCAAATTGCCATAGCTTGTATATACCACAACTATGCATTTTCGTACTTCCAGAGCGAACACTGTTTATTATTAAATATTTATAATAATATAAAATAATAATAATAATATATACAATATTTATCTACATCATTGATTTTTACAGTCAGAATATCACAAATTGGGATGCTGACGAACGGGTGAAAATTTAACTCTTTATACAGGGGTCCATTAAACGCCACCTTCTCTCGACATTTTCGTTATTGATTAATAATATTTGTTATTTATGTTATAAATAAATTCAGACACATACGAACGTTCCTCCAGTTGTGAGTATTCGTTCGTTCGTTCGTTCGATCGCCTGAATACACGGCCATGTAATTTTCTCCCTGAAAGCATTCGATGATGGATATAGAAATACGCTGGCCGCGTGTATTAAACGCGTCAAAACATTTCTGATCCAAAAAGAAAAAAAAAAAAATCATTTTCTGATGGAAACGGAATATTCATAATCCAAACACGTCAAGTTTTCGCGTAAACAGAGGGAACCCGAGTTGTGCTTATTCAGCATCCCAACTTTCCCACTTCGTGTATCGTTCGACCGGAAACTGAGGTGGAATATCGCGAACGGTATATAGCATCTTTTGAATATTATATATTTCTCATAGAAATACGATGCAACCTCTGAAATCTCCTGAAATAGAGCTTAAAAGTTTGTCAACATCTTCAAGGTCTTCCAAGCAGCTTTTCACAGAAAAGCTGAATAATATACGAAGCAAAACGTTTCATTATTCATGAATCATTCGAAAAATGAGGCTTCTGTCTTCTTTAAGCAAACCAACAACTTTCTGTTTCATTCCATCGAAAAAAGTTTGTCTTTTTTTTGCTTTCCACAAACTGACACATAATTCGCGGTTCGTCTTTACTCATCTCCATATTGTTTGAGTTTCGAACAAATCCAGACATTCCTTTGCACTGCACTAGTCTTCTGCAAGAATATGTCAACTATTGACGGTGGCTTAATGTGTAATGTGTATACAACGTTCAGTTAGACTGGGTAAATACATACCAGCATCGTTCTAGATGCTGGTGGATACATTCGCGTAGGTACCTAATACAATGCCTCTTTGTCGCACGTCCCGCAACAGTTGATATTATTGTTATCGCGTATGTGTCTATGTGTGTGTTTAGGTAAGCACGAGTCTCTTCTGGGTTGGTAAACACGTGACATGCTTAGGCGTGGAACAACTCTATCAAACTACAAATCGTGCGAGTCCCATCGTATAAGTGATTCATGAAATCAGAAACTATACCTATCATTGCCTCTCCTAATTCTCTATCATCGCATAATTATTATATGATATACAAATCGGAATTAGTCGCTTAAATTTCAAACTCATCTGACGCCAAAATTACGCAGATACTTGAATAACTCTGGCGTTGACTCATATTCTCATCTAAAACTTTCAGTCAGAATCAAGTAACATCTCTAGATCTCAAGTCAGCGTCTACTATAACCTGCAAACGGCGACGTAGCAGACGTATGATATCGGGATACGCGCGCGAACACCGGATGCAGATGCAAATTGATCGGTGAAGTTGTGCGAAAAAATTCTTCACTATTATTCAAACTTCATAGGCATACCTAGTGAAAAACTAGAAATGAAACGTTCAAGTTCTAGACTAAGACATTGTGATGCATCGACGAAATGGGACTAGAAATTTCTCAAATTTGGATACTATGCGTGCAGACATGAAGCCTCTCGCCTATGAAATCGCAACTTTTTTGCAAAAAGAGGAGATAAAAAATAGTCATTTATTTTTTTCTTCAATTCTGTTTTTTTTTTTTTTTCGTGCTCCACCAGGCGGGGTAGTTTTGTTCCAGGGGATCATTATATCAGTTTGTAGTTGTTGAATTTTTATTTCGGAGGGTTAGCGGGCTCGCGCGGCTATCCTCGCCCGGTAGTCGTCCATCACGAATGCCAACCTTTGCCGACGAGTGGTGAAAAAATATACGCCCCAAAGTCAGAGTCGTTTGTTTCGCTCTGCCCACCCAATAAAAAAAAAAAAAAAAAAAAAAAAATCCCCCTATAGCGTAATAACAAAAAACGAGTATGAAGCTAAATTTCGTTCCGTGGGACGCGCATAAATTTTTGTACAAAAATCCAAAAGCTATAGCTTGGCTTATTAATTCCTTTATACATATAGCTCGAGTCGCGTGCGACATGAAATTTACTCTAAAACAATTGCAAGAAAGAATAAAACGAAATGGATGAAAATTTTGCCGGGACTTTGACCTCTGTGCTTTTGAAAATAGCCCTTGATGAAATTATGGGTGACATTATTTGAAAAATCTTTATCTTGTATGTAAAACGAGAGAAAAAACAAAAAACAACAAAAAAACAAACGAAACCACTATATTAATTGCAGATAGCCAACGAGGCGACGTCTTTGCGACGCGCCGATCAAGGATCATGAAGAAGCATGCGAAATAACGGCGAACGGAGAACCGTAGGACCTGCAACGTGTCCACGTCCGCGGTTTAACATTCGTGAGGTATAATATTTCGTGATTATTCGACACGCATACTGGGATAGTGGCTTAAGGGCAAAGCTGCTTGCTGTGTCGCGGGATGGAGGGGATCCGGAGTAACGATAAGGCTTATCAGCAGGTGCGATAGCCGGGCGTTTCTACTTTCAGTCGTGGACCTCAGGTGCTTGAAGCCGGATCAATCGTGATTCGAACTTTTAAATATCATTTCGAATATAGTTACGGTAAACAAAACAAAAAAAAATAGTGTGGAGAAGAAGAAAACAAAAAAATAAAAATAAAAAAACACAAGAAGTTGTAAATAATTGGCCGTTTTAGAGTTGAAAATAAAACCTTGCGAGGACAAAGGTTATACAGGGGAAGTTTGAGATCGTCGTGTAATAAAAAACCGGAAGCTCGTAGCAACGAACCGCAAGCTCGGCTAAATTATTCTGCACTTAGTTTTACACTTGCAGCTTTACAGACCGGGGTGTGTGCTCGAGTGTAACTACCAAGGAAACTGCATTAAGGACCCAGTCGCACGACTAACCACGTTACTTACAATCCGCGTGTAACGCCGTGTCGTCCACCGACGTGAAGCTTCTCTGTACAACAGGAAAAGGACCTCCCTTTGACACCTTGCACTTGCCTGGTGCCAAAGCTAGCTGGCAACACTCACCTTAACGTGGGCTGCTCAACCTGCAACAAGGCCTTAAGAGCCCCCGTAGGAACAAAGGAACTACACCAGAACTCCTGAGGACCCCTATATCCTCCTCCTCCTTTTACTCCCTCCTCAACGTGCAGGAGGCCAAGTTTCTAATTAAACTTAAACTTTTAATTGACTTATTATAAAGCTGCACCTACTTCTTCGGAAAGTGGAGCTGGGCTTTAGTACCTACATACCTACACATGCTTTACTGTATCCTTCTAACCCCGAGAGATATATAGAGTTGCTACTTTTTAAGACGTCGTGTCTCTTGGATACTGAGATTAGTGTGTTTGCCCGATAAGAGGGAGTATTGGGAACGGTACGTGTAGGTAAACCGACTGTCCTGGTACCTGAGTGTATCGATCAAACCTGGACTCCCATATCTAATCAGATAAAACCCCAGTGATCTATCAGCCAAAGAAAACCCCGTGCGTTGCCTTTCGGTCCTACGTGTCGGGATTTAAATACGACGTATATCCGGAGTCTGGGGTCTAAACCTTCGCATTTTGCCAAATATTAGTGAATCCTTACCAAAGAACTGTTTAACAAAGAAATAACAATAAATATTAAGGAACAAAGTTTTAACGTATAGTTCGCGCGTGTTACTGCGCCGCAAAGCGTACGTGATTATAGTGTGAGTTTAAAGGACTGTGAGGATATATACAGGTGCTGTATAATCTTCAGAGAAGCTAAACAGAATTAGACGGGACTTTTTTTAGTCCTAGAGAAGTTATAAAGTGTGTATAAAGTTGCGTTTGGGGGTTTAAACCTTCAAACCTAAAAAATAACGCTGTCTTCCGCAACGTTAGCCAGCGTACGGCTGGGTGGACACAGCGTCTTCGTCGCTAGGAGGTCCCCCATGAAAATGCTTCATTCGTTAAATGCCCTGGCGGGTAAGATCTCGCCAGGTTCACCAACGGACAGCAACGCCAACAAGGTGCATATGCACAACAACAACGTAGTTCATCCGCATCCTTACTCCAAGCAACCAACCCAACAGCAGAGCAACTCCGACCAGAAGGAAAACACGTAAGTTTATCCGATCGACCGATTAAACAACCACCTTTTTATATCCCCTTGGCAAGCAAGTGCCTTTTATCATTCCTTCTGAACTTTGAAGTTTTTATTTTTCCTTTTTCGTCTTTGAAGATGTGGAAGGATCGAATTATCACAGAAATCTGTAGAGTAATGTCAGAATAAAATTTGCAAAAATTAAAGTGACTCGTATGGTTCCAGAATCCGTAAGGTGCGTAGAGTGAAACAAGTAGATAGATAAATCGGCTGACCACGAAGTACTGCATCAATCTATTTCAAAATTTAGTCATTTCTAAGTTGGAGTTAATGCTATCGATGAAGATCAAAATCGTAAAAATCCGTTGATTCGTTCTCGAGATATGACTATTTGAAATTATGTTTGTAAAATTTTGTTCACTCAATTAGTCAAAAACTAGTCGAACAATTGAATACGGAATCAAATCATCTCTGATTTATAAAAAAACCACATTGATTAGTACCAAAATCATGGGAATCCATCGATCGAGAAATTGATCCATCCAAAAATGGTCAGATATGTGATTCTCTGGACCTCAAAACGTGAAGATCCGGTGCAAACTCAACTTTTCATTTTCGAGGTGATTATAATAACTTCCCTTTTTCTCTTAAAGCGAGAAGTTAAAAATTGAGTTATCCGTAGATTCTTGTTTCGTCAACATCTAGAGAGTGCAAATCTTCAGGAACACCCCATGGAAATGAAAGTTCTTTCTAAAAAGTAGAATTGTCCATCGCAGATTTCGATTCGATTGGTTATTGAATTGTTTGTTTTCTGCGATGATTTCGAATTCATGTATACGATGGACTCGGCTGATTTTGGAGCCAGACGACTCAAGTATGATTCGTCGAGTTTGTATCGTTCTTGGTGTTCTTCTTCTTGTTATATCTTGGAAAAAAATTGAGGATTGTTGAAAGTCAGAAAGGTTTTTTTCTTATTTTGCAAGGGTGGGTTGCGAATTGGGCTCTGCTCTTCATTATTCCGTTACGCCACATAAACACAAGACGTGGCGACGATGGACCCCTGAAATAACTTGGTAAACTTCTCGGATACGATGACTAAGGGCTTGTTAAATCTACGAACTTCCGAATGTTCTTATTTCTGTTATTATTACCCGGATTATTATTATTATTGTTATTCTTCAGACTACTTTCTCTTGATTTTCTCAATGTGAATGTCATAATTTACGTATGTGGTATCATCGTGCATCTTATACTGTCTTATGTCGAAACGAAAATAAATTCAGACTCATCAAACAGGGATGCCTCGGGGCCGTTATAATGACTGTAGCAAAAATTCAATTAGCCGACTTGTTTACACTCCGGTAATCAACACTTTCTCAAGGAATAATTAGATCCGCTAAAAGGTCGGCTTACATCGATAGGGTAACCTTTCCAAACATTCCCAGTATCTCGTCAGAATCAATGAGAAGAATGTTTTATCTTCGTGAAATTCATCCCGTCAACGTTGATTACAACTGCGCGATTGCAACTACCCACTGATTTGGTAATTAATATTTTATTAAGAAATAATTAGACTGGTCCAGAGATCGATTTACGTCAGGGTAACGTTTCCAAACATTCGAGTTTTTGGAATCCATTCGGAAGAAAAGTGTTGCCAGTATGAAATTTACACTACAAACCTACTGGGTATTTCACAGATCAATTTATGCTCACCCCTAAATTTTATGACAGTTTATGAATCACATTGCAGACATGTTTCTCCGAGTATATGAGGAAGCGTAACAATGTGGCAGAGTCAAACACTTACATGAATTTTGAAAATCGTATAATGCCTGTTTTAAGACCTTCAGTTTGACTTGGCAGGGATTTGAACCATTCGTCTTCCTGCCCAAACGGTCAAAAATCTGTACATTTCGGATTTTGGAAATGTTATACCTGTTTTGGGATCTTCGGTTTGACTTGGCAGGGACTCTAGCCATACGATTCCGGGGTCAATAGCCCATTTGAATCGATTAGATACATCAGCAGTAGGGTATCTCCTCCTCTTAATGTTGAAAAGGTCAAAACCCGATATTTTATCAGTCGACTTTGTGTTATCGGTAGATGTCTGTGTTTTAGGTGAAAATTTCCTAGTTTTCTAAATTCCCCTGCTAGTTTCGATTTCGAAGTTTTATCAAATCATGTTTTTGTCGGACACATTTGATTTCATAACGTGAGATAATCTGGATTCGATGAAATCTTCCAAACGTTTCTCCGTCAGCTGAAGGTAGATTTTCAAAAAGTCCAAACCATAGGATAAAAAATCTCTGTACATAATTTCCATCACGTGGGTGTAATTATAGCTTCAACAAAAATACTTAAAACAGGGCTCATGGTAGGAAAAAGAAAGACAAGTTTCAACCGGGCTTTTTAAAGCTCTGAAAATTTGCATATGAGGTAAAATAAAAAGAGAACGAAACCATCTCGAGTATTGCGGTACTTATACGTACCGAGGTAGAGCGAGCTGGTGACGAAATTCTTGCTTTTCTTCGTATAACGCGCATTAGCAAATGTTTAAAAATCTTGTTTAATGAAATTTATTGCAGCTATGCCCACGCGTTGTTGTATAACTCACGACGTCTGTTACCCTAATTTTATTAGCCTCGCTCAACGCGTTATCGCTTACCGTTGCCGCACCGCGCACCAGATGCCTTATCTCCTGTATATATACAGTGATACTAATTTTTGTACCTCCGAGCCAACAAGCCTATCTTTTATTTGCACTCGCTAATACCTCGTTCTCTCCATCTGGCTATAGTTTAAACTGCTAAAACAGATTCTCTGTTCTCCACTTACTTAACCCGGCCCTCATTCTTTCCAATTTTTACCTAAAAATCTATCGATACTTTCGAATAATGCAAACCCCTCACGATGAAAATCGGCACGGAGTAAAACACATCAGGCAAACTAGATTACTTCCCTTAGTACCTTGATGAGTGGACTTTCTTGTTTAATCCTTTCTAGTCACATCTTTGGGTGTATTCCGAAATCGAACCACGGTTACGGTTGCATCGTTTCATCATTGTTTGTCAAACGCAATAGAAAAAGACACAATGATGCGACCGTAACCGTGGTTCAATTTCGGAATACAGCCCAAGTAGAATCACGTGGTAGTCACACTGGAAGGAATTGACCAGACTGATTTTCTATTGGCTATCATACAAAAATTATCAGTTCAATTTTTTATGAAAAAATGATGGAACATACCTTGAACATTGTAGAATATGTTCCAAAATTCAATTCTACTGAAATTGAATGTCAATGTGTCTGAAAGAATTCGCAAAGATGTGAATGTGCAGAGAATTCATTTCTTCAGTGAAAAATATTCATAACTTTTTCATTTTTTGATTTTTTCTAACAAAATTTTAGGGAGATACTCACAAGTTATGATTTTTTGATATAAAAAAAAGCTTAATGGTGGAAATTCTAGAAAAGGTATTCATTTTGATATCTGAAAAAGGGTTTTTTCGAGTTGAAACAAAACGCATCACGCATTGTAAACCCCTTCTGAAGCCAGCCCCATACAGATATTGAGCCCCAAAATTAGAAGGTAGGTCAATTTGACCCACTGACTGAAAAAAATAATATAGGCTCACCAGCCATACTCATGTCGTTTTCAAGTGGGCTACGCTGGTGTAGTGCAGCCATTTTCATCTATTTCTTTCTTGTGAAGCAGAAGGAGATAGACATGGCTACACTACATTAGTGTAGCTCGGTGCAGCCCCACTTGAAAACGCTATCAGTGACCACCAAAAAATATGGCTCCTTCAGCTGTACATCAATGCATTGTTGCAAAACCGTATTGAACCGATAGTAATAGCATTTTTGAACTACCTAAACTTATGGCTACTACATCAATATTATCTGACTGTCACCATTTTTTAGGGCAGTGACTACGGAGGGTTAATTATAATTTTGCACGAAAGTTACAAACGAATTTAAAATCAAATTTTCATGGAACAAACTACATTCTGATTTCTAAAGTATCTGATCGGACTTCTGAATTGCGATAATTGACCACTGCCTTCGGGTGTAATCTTCAGCCGATAAGAATTTTTGCAATCAGGACTTTGACGAACGCCTCAAGGTCCGCGCACGTTGCTATAATACTTGCGATTTCCGAACCGTTGATATCGGAGGGTGACACCACGAGAGTTTCCCATTTTCGCGGGACGATCGCTCGGGTAGTTTCGCGAATTTGGTATGAGACGAGGGGTTGCCGAATACCTACCTATATACTCGATCGTAGCACGTGCTATCCGCAGTTTCTGCAGTCAGCCCTCGCACTAGTCTCTCTCTCTCTCTCTCGGTCGCTCGGTCAGCCAACCAACGCCGCAACGGGTGGACGACAAACGGTCAAACGGGTCCCTGAAGATTTACAGTCCACCCTGACGGTCGGGGAGCCAACGAGATAGATCATAGCTTTGTCAGGCTATATCGTTGCCCAGGGGCAGGGGACAGCCTCTCTTCATGTATATCTGGACAGCCTCTCTTCATGTATATCTACATATGCATACAGCTGGTATGTATACCACACGTTTACACGTTGCCATGTGTGTTTCGCAGCATATACCTTTCGTCTCTCTCACTATATTTCTCTCTCTCTCTCTCTCTCTTTCTATCTCCGTGGCTCATATTCGTCGTGATGTACACAAATGCGAACTTTGCCGAGCACGTGTGTATAATATAGTGCGCAGGCTCCTCGGGGGAACAGGCAATAAGTCACATCGCGGTACCACGATCGCGTGACTTATTGAATATATTCGCTATATACTCGCATTCCACCGCTAGCGAACATGACTGCAAACTAGACTTTCCGGGTTTTACCTACCATCGGTTTTTTTACTCGTATATATATATACTATACGATGTGTACATTTCTCTATCGCATCTTATACAGTCCCTGTTACCAATAATCTTCTCTTTTTTTTTTCCAAATTGTTTTTGTCGCGGGTCGATATTTCGAAAGATCAATGTGTTGAATATAATCAATATACTTCGAATTTCTCGAATACGAATAGTAGAATTATAGACCTTCATGGTCACTCTGGGTAAATTTTACCTTAGTCCTCATTGTGGCCGAAAAATATTGAACAAATTTGCATTGATTACGATTTTTCTAGCGGAAAGATGCATATTTCGGATCTACATCTTTCATATAAATCTGCATTCATTTTCTGCTCCGAAATCGATCCTCTTCACATGGCGACATGAATGCCTGTTTCCAAACGCGCACTATGCCATTAGTTTTTTTTCCTGAAGGTACAATACCTGACGAGTTTTTCCGTTCAAACTTCATTTGAAAATATTGAATATTCAAGAAGTTATGATTTTTTGAGTCTAAATGTGCATTTTTTGACTAATTTACCCATGTACGATATTTTTTTGGTTAACGTGTTATGATTTGAATTCTGACATACGCCCTCTTGGCACGTGTTTTAAAATGTTCGAAGTTTTTTTGATTTCAACGTTTTGGATCTTCGTCGGACTGATTATAGTTTTGACACAGCAACCATTTGAATCTTGGCTGAGTAAATTTCACCCAGTGTGACCAGTAAGTTATTCTACGAAAGTGTTATATGTATAGCGAAACATAGAATGTACGTAATTTCTTGTGTACCTACTGCTTTGAAGCCATTCTTCAATATACCCTTTTCACTTTTTCAACGATCGCTATTTTACTATTCGCATTTATGGCCGTTCGAAATGATCCAAATTTTTTTCGTTAGTCTTACCGCCTTTTTCCTATAATGCATTTGAATGATACTTTCTTTGGGGGGTAGCCGGCCGAGATGAAGGCAAGGGTGGGGATTCTAGGTGTTGTAGAAATTTGATTCATTACCTCCTTTTTCTATCTTCCTTTTTCCAAACTCAATGAATACATGATCCGTGCCAAAGAGAAGACTTGCAGGATATTCATCGTACTCTCAATGTGACTGGAGAAATCAATCGATTTGATAAAATCGTTATGAATTCTGTTCCAGTGATAGTTCTGCAGGTTTTTGGGGGGGATGACGTGACGAAGTATTGATTCTGGTGAAAATAATTAATCCCCGTTCTTCCAACAGTTTCTGCAATTTTGATATACCGATGTTATCGATAATTGGGCGAGTGGAATGAAGTGGGAGAACGCCAATAAAATCGAATGATTTTTTATAGGATATGCTTTCGGAGTTTCACAGCCATTCAAGTGATGGGTTGGATACAAGCCAGGGAACAGAATTGAATAAACGTTCTTCGCACCGTCGGGTCGACTCTAGGAGACACTTGAGCTAGCGTTTTTTCGATAAGATAACGTCAAGGAATTTTTATTCTATTTTTATTCTGTTTTTTTTTTTTTTTTTTGTCTATACCGTTAGAATCTTGGAATTGCAAGAAATGAACGTCTTCTTTTTATTTTATTTTTCTTTGGTCTTGTTTCAAGAAGGCTGTAACTTGTCTTGTCTCTCTAGACGATATCAGAATAATGAACGACTACCACGTGATAAAATATAGATAATGGAACGAAGTGTTTCCGTATATACTTTGCGAGCATTGCGCATCATGCATGTGTGACTGAGTTTTTAGCCTTGAGAAAAATCAGAAAATCCAAAATCTCAGCAAGCGGACTTGGTTTTGGGTCTCTGTAACACGTTCTGCTTGGAAGTTGGAAGAACGTCGAATTCCCTGTGGATGAGAAATCCCTGAACTACCTACCTACCTACCTACCTATCTAGCTATGCTACTCTGTACGAACCAGACTGTTACGAGTCCCGAGCACGTAACACTCGGCATTGTCACATACTGCGACAGTCGCAGCAACCTGCATCGTCTTCCAAATTGTATCACCTTCGTCTGCCTACAGTACAAAGAATCGTCGACACTGGAGAACGTGCACTCGATATACATGGACAAGTGGCCACTGCAGGGTTTACCCATCTTCTTTGCCTAGGTACTCGAACACATCATCCGAGATCCACGATCAAACGCTATTCTTGATGATCAAAGTCAATTCACCAACCTTCCATCGAATATTCCTTCTCTTCGTGTCGTCCTGGATTAGGATTCTTCCAAAATTCCAGCTCATTCGAAGCAATTGTTTCCGAGATACATCACACCGAAGCATAATGGTCATTTTCAACCAGAAAGCCAACATGCAGAGAAAGATTTGTGAAAATTTGGGAATGAAAGTTATTCATTCCTTGTATCAGTTTCATCTTCGAAGAGACTTTATCATCAGATTCACAATTTCAGTGAGTTGAGTGTACCATGTCGCTCAATGTTATCAGTTCTCGCAGTAAACTATATTGATAACAAATGATCTATATAGGTATGTGGATACAGGTGATAAGGAATATACTGTCAAATTTATTACAAACGCATTATATTTTCTCGGGGATTCAATCTCGTTGATCTAGTTGCTGAAACTGTAATATGGAACTATATTCTTTACCAAATCTTGCAAATTTCGCTCATTGAACTAGATATGCTGACAATTGGAGAAATCGAGTCGCGATTGTCGATTACCTCAAACCAATTTCAATTTTCAATTCTCTCAATCTTCCTATAGCACGTATCAAATGAACCAGTAAATTACCCTCACCTTACTGCAGTTTCACGCGATCTGACAATCAGGAACAAGTAGTCATTGTATTATGTATAGTACGTATTATGCCTATACATATTATACTCTTCCGTAAACCACTTAATATCTGACTACCTGACTTTCTACATACATGTCTTGTTTACACACGTGAAGAACCTCGCACGTGGCAACCCTATAATACCTATATATACAGTAGATACTATACCAAAAGCACATCGCACACATTTGAGCTTTGTCGTGTCGCCTCTGCACCCTAGGATATACCGGACATCGTAGCAATGATGTTGAAACGTGTCACAAGGACTTCCGGTACCACGTTGTTACGATTATTGTTATTATCGTGATTATTATTATTATTATTAGGGTTTGGTTTTAACGTGGGTGACGTTGTAAACCCCGAAAGAAAGGAATAAGGGATACTTTGGTGACCATTGCAGGACAGTGATTCTTGCGTTAAATTGGTGCGAAAGAAAAAAAAAAGGACGGAAGAATACGAGAAACAAAAAAAAAAAAAAAATTTCACACCGTATCCTGAGGCGAGGACTCTGTGTGTTACCCTACGGGAGGCGTCAAACTGCGTCAAGGATAACGGACAATGGATATCCTAACGAAGGGTGCGTGCTTGCGTGCGTGCGTGCGGAGGTCTAGATATGTATGTAAGCGTGTTCCCCACGTGTTTCCGTCCACTATATACGCATTCTCACCAAGTGACAATTTTCCGGAGAAGGGAGGGTCGTCGGTCTCGCTTGCTATACTATGGCCAAATAACTTCAGTCGTTAGCGCCATACAATTCTGGCTTGTTATTTATTGCAATGGAGTTCTAGCACCAGGGCTGAGAGTTGGTAAGGGTCCGGCCAACGACCACGCACGATCATATCTTCTTTATTTGAAATTTCACGGATATGGAAGTGGCAAAAAAAAAAAAAAAAATCTTTTACCGGTTTCCATATTATTCGAGGAAAAATAGAGTTGAATTTTGGATCACTAGGCATTCGTTGATCTCAAATTTCACGTTTTTAAGTCAAAATTCTGAAAACACTATCGATCTGTTCTATATCAGAATTGAAAACACGATGAAAAAATTTGGAATTCAAATTGTAATCGTTGACGCTTAAGGATTTTATATTCTCAGTCACACGTCTGACTATAAGAATGTTAGTTCGTACTTTGTACATGACGAATGGTAATCCAACTGTGAAATGACACTGTCTAATTTTTCGGTGTTAGTTCTAGCACCTCGGATGATGGATCGTGGCGAAAGTAACTCGTGGCTTTTATCTAACCAGAGTAATTATGAAGCAAATGATAGGATCGGAAAAATGTTATCTCTATGGCCATTTTGTCAGAGTATATAGTAGAGACATAAGGGGTTGATTAGTTGATCGAGTATTCTACATTTTGTGTGTGTAAAATTGAGAGGGTCAGTTTTTTGACGTTATAGCATTTCGTTTGGTTGATAAATTCGAACAGTTTTTTTTTTTTCGAATATCGAATGGACACAAAGCGAGTAGGTAGGTAGGCACTATGACGCTGAAACACAATAACGATATGTTTGATCAGACATTTGATTAAAATTTGAATCTGTTGCACGATCACCCGTAAATATATTCAGTTTCACAGCGCAAATTCTATCTACGTTAATTAAGTTCTACGCTCCATCGCCCGTGTAGCAGTTTTAACAATTTTGTCAATTAAACAATTCAAACAATTTACAACGTTACGTGTCCTTGATATTGTTCTCTACCGATGTCCAATTTCCATTTGTTTGCTGGCTTGTTTCGCGGCTTTCCATTTTGACGCCTCACTCATATCTATCCAGAATTTATTTCATCAATACTCTAGTCTGTCCAAATCAATATCAATAAATCACATTCACAGGACTTTCTGCATCCTCTCTTATAAATTTTATGCGATAAGAAGACCACAGTATGTGGTGGTTGGAGCAATTAAATGAAGTAATGAGTCATATCAATTTATATTTCTTATCAAATGGAGTAGAAAAACCTGGAAGTTATCGTTATTCTTGATTAGAAGATTCTGAAAAGTGTGACAGTTTGAATTTTGGCAACTCGATAGATAAATGATAATTATACGTATATACAGAGCTTAGAAGTGACTGTGAAGCTGCAGGTAGTCAGTCACTTTAGGAGAAGGTGAAACACAGAGGGAAAATGTTGATCTTCGTGGGTAAACAATTAAGTGCCAATTATTCGTTGATCCCAAGTCGTTGACGTGTATATCCATGTATATCTTTAGTTTAGGTTTGGGTTGGAATAGAACTTCTGGTTCGTCTCCTCGGAATCCCGTGGCTCATGATCCACGTTCGCCAGGTTTCCTCCTTCGTCTCCTTCACCCAGCGTTTGTCCCTACGCCCTTTCCCCATACTTTACCCCTCCAAAACTCCCTTTCGCATTAGCATGTTATTGGGGGGTTGTTTACCCCTGGGTTAATCACCACCTCCGCTATCCAGGGCTCCAGTGGTTCAGTCGAAGCAAAGTGCTCCGGTGGTTTTCTGTCTGATGCTTCTAACGCCAGGGACTTAATGCCTGAATGGATTGTGTCCGTTAGACATTTTCGCCCTTTATTTCAGTCTTTTCACACCCTAGACGACATCGATAATCACGATTTTGTTTAGCTCAACGTGTTGAAATGTCCTCACCAGCTATCGGGAGTCGCACGTGTCCCAGGGATACCCTCAAGCGACAATTTAGGTGGTTCAAACCACGCGAGGGTGTCTCGTCAGTGAGTAAACGAGTCGGGGATCCTATGACCCATTAAATTTTCCAATTCCACGGTCGTCTATATATACTTGACTTGACTGCAGCAATGTCCAAGTTTTTCTGAAAATTCTACCTTCGGAATAAAAAAACGTTTTAGGTATTGCCTGATGACTATTTGCGGTCATTTCATGCAATGCCTTCTGAACTTTCGATCCAAAATTGGAAAAAGACTCAGTCCGCAAAAAAACCCCACAAATTTGAGGACTAAATTCGATGTTAAACATCACCGAGGGCTTTAAACAGAATCCTTTTTTTCTCTTTCAACTTGAATTGAATTGTGTACCATAAATGCAGTTCTCTATGAAGTATCATCTCGTTAGCTGATGGCCAACAAGCTCATTGACATCTGAAACCTGACAAAGCAAGCTTTTTGCAATATTCTTGAACTTTGAAGTTGCGGTCAACTTAACGTTGTGTGCAATTTGCGCGAAAGTTGATAAAGTGCAGGGATCTGTGAAAAAAAAAAAAAAATGTAATAAAATTTCATGAACTGCGTCAAATTTGGTTAAGTCAATGAAATCTCTGGGTTCTGGGAATCGGATGGGATGGAATTCCAGGAATAATTAGCCTAACGCTTGGGGTGGATGAGAAAATAAAACGTATACTGAAATCGATGAAAATCGATGTCCCGCACCGTTGCGGAATAGCCTTTACGCTTCTGCGGTTTTGTTTTTGCTTTTTGACGTAACTGGGTCAAATGCTGCGACATGGTTTCAGTCATTCGTATACGAATACCGTCGCCTGTCGGCATCACCCCGATATACCGAGTTGATTTTCATTATTTATTTTTCACACTTCGTCGGTGGATCTCCGTTGTTATTTTTTATTTTATTTTTCTTATTTTTGTTTCCTCCTCCCGTTTTTTGAGATAATGGAGAGAAAGGTATAAAACGACTCCAAATTTTTACACACCAAACGTCATAAACGATATTTTTCTCAAATTGATTATCCTGCATTTTTCAATCGATCCTCGTCAATTGCTGACGCAATAACATCCTGCGGCGTATTGTTTTCTGGCATGACAATCGTACGATGAGCTAATTATTGATACAGATAGGCAGATACATTGTTTTTGTACGGTGAAAAAATTCAACATTGTTATAGGAAAAAACTGGTATGAATGAAATTTTGAAGAATTTTGTGGAAAGCATTATTTCGTCAATTTCAACTGTTCGAACGTATGAAGAAGCACTTTATAGTAAAAAATGGTTAAATCCTTCCCCCAAACCCTTTTTGTTGAGGTCCCTTCATTGACGAAAATTCTTTCATTTCGTTCTTGTGCATCATCACAGTATTTTAACAATCAAATTTTTTATGTTTCAGGTGAGTAATTCAGTCTATACTTCTACAGAAAAATTGCCCATCTCTGCTAGCACCCACCGAGTTGGTGAGTAGAAAAAAAATACCAAAAAATAACTGGGGAAATCTAGCAAATAAAATGGTACTAAACAATGTTACCCGAAAAAACCGACAGAGCTTTTTTATATTTTCGTTGCGCCTATTCGGTGGTACGCTCGGGTTGAACATTTACTGTACATGTATGTGAGTTTCACGAGCGGCCAAAACGTCGTAAAAATGGGACAAAAATCTAGCACACTTGACACATCAGCTTCCGGAACTTGTATTTTTATTGTAATGCCAAAAAAAAATATATATATATAAAATAATAATGAAAAATACAAATTTGAATAAAGCCTTTGCAGGGGGATGTAAATCATTAGCTTTATCTGGCTCATCCAGTTCACGTTTCCGCTTTATCTATTGCGCTAACGACTCGTTGGTTGACATTCTTTCAATTTATTCAAAAACAAAAATTCCAAAAAATTGATAAACAAAAATGAATGTATAAAAAGTCACCAAACAATGCGCGAATTCAGTATCAAACAAAATACGATGAATCGACGAGTATAGCGGCTCTTGTTCAGAACGTCATTGACGGAATGTATGAGAAAAAAAAAAATAGAGAAAATAGGCAAAAATGAAAAAATGAAATCGGAAATATCCTACGATGAATTCAATGTAGGTATAATACCGGATCAAGTTCCAATCGTTGATTGCCAACTAATCGAAATACATTCAATTATAATCCGATCAGTAAAATATCGAGCCCTCCTCTTATACCCTGGGAAATTCCGTCGTGGTTCAATTGATACAGCGTACCATGATATGGAATGTATTTTATTCTATTCGATTTGATTTCAGTTTATATCTAGAGGTAGGTATATATATGAGAAATATAACCAATGACGTTAATAATTATCCAAGTATTTTGAATTCCAATGAAAATTACGTGCTAGTCCAAAAATGCATACGTACAGCCTGGTATTTCATAAAACTCGATGTAAATGTAATCTCGTCGTACTCCGCGCTTATTTCATGTGACATTTGAACCCCGGCCCCAGTTTTATACTCTGAAACGGATAACGCAGACCAGGAATTCGCAGTTATTAAATTAACATCCACAGGCTATAAATTCTCGGCATTTACTCGCGGTTTTGTGCGGAGATGAAAAGAATTGAATGTACAATTAATTAACAAACTTCTCGATAAATTTCACCTCACTGAAACCAGTCAATGACTCTCGTTGCCTGACGGAACAATTTTCACCGCTATCGCATCGCTCTGGTTTATCACCAATCAGCTCTATGCTCATAGAAACCAGAAAACATCCGAAAGAAAAAAAAAAACATAAAAAACAAACAGATCATTAGGCTTACGATTACCTTAAACTATAATTGTTAGCTTAGACTTGCTGAGCTTGAAGTATAATATTTTTAGTTGAACATCAATTGAGTGAAAACGGATTCGATTGCAAGCCGAAATTTGATTATTTTTATGTTTTGCAGGTATTCACACTTTTTGAGCTTTTTTCTATATCAATTTTGAATCGGTCAAACATGCTACTCCATTTTAGTAATCAGCTGTTCAAACAGTCCATGAATCTGAATTTCAAGAAACATGAAGACAAAGAAAAAATGAACATTTTTCGAAATTCCACGAAACGCTCGAGAAGTGATTAGAAAAGTATGACTTTTTCTTCAGAATTCTGTTAATACTCGGAAGACTAATTGCGAACTACCGGACGAATCAGATCTGAAATCTCCAGATCTGAAAGTCAAGAAAAACCGCATCATTTGAGATTGAAATCGTTAATGATCTGTTCATTCCTTCTCTAGATTGAGGAAAATTCATTACACACACCTCAACGTTCATTCAACAACGATCAGAAATAATTCTCTGGCTTTCGAGACGTAAAGATTTAGTGAAAGTTCGACTTTTCACTTTCGGGTTAGTTGTCACAATTTCCCTTCCCTCAAAGCGAGGGTTTATAAAAATTCAAGCCTATCGCACATCATTTTGTTACATAAATATCGATATTGAACTCTATTTCTCTATAGTTACACAGCTTTCCAAAAGATAGCGGTAAATTTAAAGCTCACTCTGAAAAATTTCCCCTCCATGATAAATACCTAGATATGTATACATTGCGAAGCATTGAAATCTATGCGCGAAATGATTTTGCATTCGGATATAGAGCTGTTCTATCGCGTGGGCGGATAGGAGGTATTCGTTATTCGGTATCCGCCAGGTCGAAAAAACTATCGTTTCCGTTCAGGCCGGGCGGTCGTATCGCGCTATATTTTTGTCGAATGCTTTGAAACTGCGGAATGGATGAAAATAAAAAGAGAAAACAAAAAAAACACAAAAAAAAAAAAACAAGAAAAACAAAAGAACAAAACAGAAAATACAAAAAGGGATCGTCCAGTTTGCCGGATTTGGCACCAGTCTAAACAAAAGGACGTTGCGATTTTCGCCAGGATCCAACTCTTCTCTCTGCGTCGTCGGAGGGGGTTGAATGAAACGGAAAGGGGGGAGGAGGGTTGAAAACGGCTAGAGATAACAGGTACGCGAGTCTCTGAACGAGAGCCTTCCCCCCCCCCCCCCCCCCCCCCCCCCCCCGCCCCCAATGGCCAGTTCCGGATTGAATGGAGTGTTTTATGGTGAGATGTAACACCAGGAACCCCAGCCTCCGATAAGCATTGTTTCGCAACTCCCTGCACCGACCTCGGTAAGCTATATTCGATTCGAATGAAACGTGGTGCCGTGTGCCAACCGAGGCGAGAATGTTTCATCCTGAAATCATCGTCGACGAATGACGAGAGTATGTTAAACTTGACTAAAAGCATATAGAGAAAAGTGAAATTAACTATAGGTACTGAGGCGTTATAGTCTTGTAATTAATTTTCAATGAAACTAGGTCGCGTTTGAGATCCCATGCAGTACGTGGTAGAACATATAAGCTCTAAGGAATCTTCTTTCAAACAAGGATCCCATTTCAATCGCCTCTTCAACATCCGAGACTTGACTTGCACCATTTCATTTAACAAATTTTCCGAATGTTGTATAATAACAGACAATTTGTGACCTTATTATCCGAAATGATGATCACAGGATGTATGTACTTCCGGGGTAGAGAATTTTCATTCGGTCTGAATCCAAAACAGACATGAGTGGCGACGATTGGTAATATACCTATAATTTTTAGAAGAATCCTACTTTGGAATACTAATATAAGGAAATCTTAGCATGCGTTTTTTTCTTGAGACAAAATTCTTGCCCTGGTTTACACTGTGCTGAAATATTATTGTCCAGTTTATTTGGAGTTTTGGATGTAAGACGAAGAGGAGAAAAATGTTCCTTTCCATTTCTGCATAACTCATGTCCGAATGAGTCACGCTCCGTAATACTCGTACATATACATACGTATGCCTTACTGTAACTTGACACACCCGAAGCTCTTGGAACCACAGATATTATACGCTATCCAAACATAGGCGCGAGCTTATGCCATGTAACATATGCATACGTGCAAGTTGGGGGAGTGAACCTAACCTAACCTTATGTTAGTCGTGCCGAGTGACGATCCTATGATTCATATTGCTTTCATACTAACGATCACTTAAACTGAAAATCGATACTATACATTCATCAGAATCTAATCGCATCGTCAATTTACATTATTCATCTCTGAACATATTTGCCCCTGACATTTCGTCAAGTTTCAATATACGCAGTATATTTACTCCAAAATGAACAACTCTTATATGATGATTACACTTGATCTAGGAAATCTATCGTTTCACATGAATGAAACAAACTAATCAAAAGATTTTTTCATTCAAAGTTAATAATGCCAATCGTCAGTCAACGTCCTTTCAATTGATCATAGAAAATCCGACGATGAGTTTAAGTGATTTTTCTTTTCAATTTTTCGTGGAATGGTTTTGGAGTATAGAGATATGATTTGCAGTCGAATGAATGAGGCTGTATTTTTGGGTCTTGGATGATCCAGTTGTGGCAAAATCTGTAGTGTCGTTTCGTCGAAACCTTTGCCGGCCTCCTTCCTGTGACATCCGAATGGAGCATCCCAATAATTTCCAGTTGAAATCGAGCCAAGATCCGATATATCTACGGGGCGTCTCAATGAGGTGAAACGAGCCAACTGCAGCTGCCAGCAACCGGACAGCAAAGTCGAAGACACACATCGGCTTAATTAACAATTAATAGCCCACTCTTCTACTGCAAATTACCTCACTTCCGCTATCTGGATGTAATCGAGATTAACTATTTCAGTCGTTCGAACATCGCGACATTTTCCATATCACTATTTTTATCACTAACGTGGGACTAAGATTTTGAAAAAATTCTGGAATACTGCAAGCCATAGATTTTTTTTTTTTTTGCTCCATTCTTTTTGGTTTTTTGCACTTTTCGAGATTAGCAAAAGTGATGGAGATTGTTTGGAATACTATTTGGGGTCTCTGGGGCGTGGAATTCTTCTTTTTCTTTTTCTTCTTCTTCAGCAGCCCTCAATCTTAAGAGTAGTAAAGTTATTTTGATTTGGACAGGGCAGGGCAGAGCCTCCGGCTACCTGAGCTCATCCAATAATACGTGAGTTTACGATCCTTCGGTCTACGCAAAAGTATCGAATTAGGAAGCCAGGAAGAAATTGGGAGGTGGTCGAAACTAACCCAGACCGTATCTGAACCCGATGTCGTTACTGTCCGACGGAATCTGTTCCTCTGGATTTATAGGGGTTTTCTCGTCGATTACCGTGTCGTTCGCATCCGTTGCAGAGGAAAATGCTATAGTGAGCGAATGATCGAAATACCCTCTTTCGCGAAAACTTTTGCATTTTTTAAAATCTACCAAACCTTTATACGCTCGATATCCTTAAAAACAAATTACCCTGCGTCTGATATTATCAAAATTAGCTTCAACGTCAACCGTCATCACTCATTTTCAGAACCTGAAATTCTACCGCGTCGAGCTTCATAATTGATTCGCTGCAAAGTTTGATCTCTTCAAAACAAAAAAAAACTCATAATCTAGAGTCCATCCAGATGCGGAAAGAAATTATTCATTCTCATTCATTTTTAACTTGAAGAGGGTATAAATTATCTAGTTTTTTCTTTCTCAATTCAACTACATCGATAAAAAATGACACGTTATTTTTTACAAAAGCTCATTCCCAAACGATAATTACAACACGAAATCGTTCATGTATATAATTCCGCAAGTTCATCAAGCTCAAGTTTCTTCGGGGGAAAAAAATTCTAGAGACATTTTGGGAGGCGTGTAAGGAAAGGAGACGAGTCATTTATAGTTTGGCAATTTGACGGAGGACATTTATTTACGACAAATAATGATAATTTAGCATGGTTGGTGGGGAGGACATAATTATTTCGAATTAGAAAGGATCATTGTTGTTTGGTGGGTTGGCTCGGCTGGCTTTTAGGATTTGAAAATCCATCAAATATTAAGCTGACCTTTCTTATATCTTCTGACGTGATCTAACTCCGTTGGTTTGACTATGTGCGGGGTTTTACCACTGCGTCATATTGCAGTAGAAAAGGGCCGAAGAAACTCGGCGTTCTATATTATGTACATATGTATAGGTACTTGCGGGTAATCAGCGTTTACTTTGATATGGAAATACATTTGCGGTGGTGTTTTCTGAATTGAGATACGAGGAGCGAAACGCCCACTATAATTCCATTTTTAATTTATTTACTAATTCGCAAGCGGGGGCGCAAGCAGCTAAATATTAACCTAAAGTTAAACTTGAACCCTAAACCTTTGCCTATATAGCTTGACTAAAGCTTCACGAAGGGTTTTGTGGCCGAAAGCGTGCGAGCAGTTCTTTCTTCGACATTAATCACTAGGCGACGTATTTCAAGCGGCACGCTCTTGAAACAGCCGCGGCCGCGACGCGGTGGGCAAAGCGTCGCGACGCTACTATATACCTCGCCGTTCGTTCCTCGACCAACACAAATATATATATATATATGTATATATATATACGACCACATACCAGTTCTATACCTTGTAACAAGGACATTAGGGACGCGGCATTTTGTTGCCGCGCGCGGCATAACGCGCCGGGTCAGATACACGAGGCGTGACCAGAATTCACCGCTCGTTTGACGCGCTATGAATTTTTAATGCTGTCCCCCCCCTCCTCACCCTAGCTGCAGCTAACCAAAATCCTAGTTCAAAAAAATTCACCAACCGTTTGTTGTTTGCTTGGAAAATTCTTTGCCAAATAACAACGCGATGCGAATTAGATCTTTCGATTTTTTCCTACTCTATGTCTATATCTCCTTACCGCTTCTCTTTTTCTATTTCTTTTTCACACCCTTTTCCTCGAAGGGAAGAAAATATATGGGAAAGAAAAATCACCCTAAATCATTATTATTTTTCATTTCATATGCAAAATCCTGCGAGGAATTAGGAATCACATCCTGGATGCGAAGTTTCGAGTTCGAAAAGCACCCCGTCTGCGTAGCTTTTCGTAGTTCTTGCAGCAAGGGGTAGAAATCGAGTCGAGTTTAGTCGAGTCGACTTTATCGTTGCGTGCGACGTTGTTCGCGTGTCCCTAATTGTTTGCTGGTGGACTTGCGGCTATAAATTATTGTCAGAAGACCACCGCGGAGTCGCTGTCTTTCTCTTTCTATTTCGCTGTCATGTTCGCACGGTAAAACGATAGCCGGGATGAATACCTGCTGCGAAGCTTATGCGTTTTACGGTGAAAAAGAGACAGAATTGGACAAAAACTCGTGGGAGCATCGGCGTATGAAAAATATATCAAATTTAGGTATGTATAGGTATAACGTAAACACGGTGAATCTATAAAACTGGAAAATTTTCAGCTGCGATTATCAAAGTAGGATTGAAATTTCGAATTCCAAAAGTTCCGAACGGTCAGAATTTATTTGAGACCCGAATATGAGTTTCTAGAAATGTTTGAGTTCAGAACTTGCGATTTCCAAAAGGTCGAAATCCAGATGCTCAAAGGTCTGAAAGTCGAAAACTCAGAAAGTCCAAAAATCCGCAAATTTAAGGGAAGCTCATGACTAAACTGTCAAATATACGACGTTGCATGAGCAAATTCAAAGATTCGGAGTTTTGGCCTTTTGGAATTTTTAACCTTCGGCGATTTTCGATTCGGAGTTTTTCAAATTGGCTACTTATAGACTTTCGGGGAAATAATTTTTCCAAAAACTGAGAATTGGTAGTAGAAAAAAATTCGAAATTTCGACCTTTCGCAGCTTTTCAAATTCGGGATTTCAATCCCACCCCCAATTATCAATCAAACGTAGGGTGAGATTTTCGGGGGTTTTACACGCACGTGTGTATTACGTTAGTTTATGGTCTCCACGTCATTACGTACACTATATATCCACTTATATATATATGTCGTGGCTAATATTTTGATACGGAATTATTAATGGAGTAATTTTCCCTGCGACTCGCTTCTAATTTACAGTTTGCCAACCACCACCGCCCCGGTGGTGCCTAATTAGTCGATTGTAAGAATTAATTTCCGGCTTACCGGGCCTACAAGAGCTGCTTTCTCTGTTTATATGAGTAATGACATTTTCGGTTCGATACTACGACGACGAGAAAACAAGTGACTTGATTTGATATACGATGGGAGCGTGTGTCGGGTCCGTAACTAAAGGAGTTATATATACATATAACTGCAGGGGTTGCAGCTGGAATGCTGGTTCGTTTTTTTACATGACCGATCGCCGAAAACCGGTACAGATATAACATTTCCGGAATCATTATCTTCCGAATTTGCAGAAGCAAACAGAATTTGCAAAAAAAAAAAAAAAACAAAAAAAAAACAGAGTTCAAATCATCCCCTACGGAGTTTCGAATCAACTTTTATCAAATTCGATCATCCAGGTTTCTACCCCTGTGCGAATAACGCGCAATAAGACCTTTGCCAGTCAAGGGCGCTCCGCCACTTTATGGCCAGTGTAACGCGATAAATAATAAAGCTTGGGTCCTCTCTTGGTTCCTGCTGGGCTTCCTACCCCCAAGCTTTCCTCCCTTTACTTCCTTGCCTCGTTTCTACCACCTTCACTCTCTTACTCTCTTCGGACGTCTCGCTTGCACCTGGCACTAAAATATTCACGGGTAGTAATGGCCTGAAACTTCGTGCTGCCCGCACATCCAGCTGTCAGTTAAGCTCAAGTTTTCGCTTGGGGTACGAAGTCTGGGGTATGAGCTTGCGGCTCGGCCTCCTCTCCTTCAATGTTCAAGTCTAACGAGACTTCTACTCGCCTCTATACCCATACCACGTTTCATAAATTGATTATAGCCGTAACGGGATTTTCCTTTTGAAAAGAAAAAATACAAATCATATGAAATGAAATCAAATTTCGAATCGATAATAAGAAGAAATAAGTGGGGGAATAGGTTAGGTTGAAAAAAATATGAGATCTGAGTTATGAGATATGAGTCTGATAGTTGGTAAAAAAACAAAAAAAAAAAAGAAAAAAAATTGAGGGGAATTGGTGAAAAGTTTTTCTACGGTCGAGAGTGACTTATAACGGGTAAAAGTATAAAAGGTCCTTTGCAGGTAGGTATACTATAACGGTGGCGAAGTAGCGTGGAATCTCTCTGTGCCCTATGGCGAAACGACGAGGAGGAGTAGCAGGCTATGTATAGTTAGAAGCCGCGATTCGACTTGAGAGTAGGAATATTTCAGTCACGTATAAAACTTTTTAATCCACGTTTTCCAATTTTTCTCCTGTCAACTTTGTCCTCTTCTATGTTTGTGTCCGTATACCCGTTTCGCTAGAGGTATTCACGTTGCAGCCACGCTAGTCCCTTATATAGCCTTCAGGAATAGGGTCGAAGGTCCCTCGAGTTATCCGAGCTCCACGGGCTTCTAGCAATCTGCATCCTTTCTGGCATGTGGTAATTCCAGCTTCTCCAATAATAGGAATTCATGGCTTACCTCATCCTCATCCTCATCCTCTTCTCATCCTTCCAATTCTCATGCCAGAAACCTCTCTCACATCTCGCCTAAGTCTACACCCAAGGGTTCATATACTCTGTCCATGAATGTCTCGATTGCTTTTAGTATTAGGTTAAAGTACCGATATAGCTTTGGACGTATTCAAGGATCGTTTCATTTTTGTCAGTCTCTTGAGCTACTGGTACTTGAATTTTGAGGGAAGACTCTGCTGAAATTCAGGTAAGAAACAGTTATTCATTTTTTAAATGGCCAAGAAACGTCCAATCAAAAAACGGATACATAAAATTCGAGATTATGGTAGGATATGTTTTGAAAAAAAGTTTAAATTTTCTGCTATGAAAGTTCCAGTGAAGGGAACCTTTTGCAGCCTTGCGAAGAAGAGATTCTGCGAAGGGTTTCCAGCGCTAGAACTTTCATAGCAGAAAATTTAAACTTTTTTTCAAAACGTATCCTATCATAATCTGGAATTCTATGCATCCGTTTCTTGATTGGACGTATCTTGGCTATTTAAAAAATGAAAAACTAATTCTTACCTGAATTTCAGTAGGGTCTTCCCTTAAATACCTACGAAAGGAAAATCAGATAAAAAGAAGGAAGAAAATTTGGTAGCGAGTGAAAATCGTGAAAAGTTACCCATTGGGATAATTGTTGTATCTAAGATCCCAACCCTCGCCACTTAGGGCTCTAATCTTTTCTATAGTCGCGTGCTGCTAACGAACCGCTTCTAAATGACAGCCCACGCACGAATCACGAAAGATTAAATTTACGGGAGTTGGAAAGGGAATTGAATTCATCCAAGGGTTGTGAAATTCTACGAAGATCATGGGGCCAAGGGGGTAGGAAGGGAAATGATAACTTTGGTTTTCATTGTAAACCTGACCTGGGATCGCTGCAGAATTACCGTTTCTATAGTAAAATCTATCGATTGATATATATATGCACGCACGGAAAACTCAAAGGCGCATTAAGGGAATTGCCCCCTAATTTCAGAACCCTTTTGTACCATATATATATATATATATCGTTGGGCGCATGTTTCTAACTACCGTTTGTCACGACATTCGATTACCACCGCAGACTCTTTGAATACTGTCATTTTGGGCTCGCAAACTATATTCTCGATTGGTTGGGAGGAATGAAAGGAAAGGAAAGGTAAAGAATTACTCTCTTAAAAATTAACATACGAACTTAGGTACATACACGACTCGATACCTGGTATAGAGAAAGAACTAAACCCCATATTCTTCCGCTCGCCTAATAGCCTCTAGACATTCTCCCAACTGTATCTGTATTATTCAAATGGTCCTGATCACCGGTGCGAGGGGATGATATTATATTCCCTGTATTCGTAGCTCACGTTTCGTAGGTATATAATATAATATACCTATTGTCTCTGAGAATACTAAAGACAGAGCTCTGCGTTTCCTACGGCGTTATTTTCGGTGAGGAACCCGCGTTGGCACGGCTCGTTGTATTTTGACTGAGACGGTTGAATGTCACGCGAAATTTACCACTGCATCTCTCTTTCTCTCTATCTCTTTCTCTATCTCTAAGGTTCGTTTATTTTCTCTGATATAATTATAGCCTCGAGACTTTGTCTGACTGACATTTGTCACTTTGGTAATTGGCAGTTGATTGTTCCCCCGTATCCCGAACTCGAAGATTGACTACGGTTATAATTTTGCCCTTCTACAAACTCTCGGTGGAACTAACTGTGGATTTTGATTCGTCAAAGATTTCCGGTAGCCTTTCTCTCTAGGTATAACCTTGATGTATAGGAGAGCTTTTGGGAAAAGCTTACGACCGCCACTGCACATCGAACGCTAAATTGCTTTCTTTAACGCGACTTTATTCCCCGCCACCGTAGCTTTTCTGATACGTCATTTAGATCAGGCTATACTACTCGTTTTCCACGAAACGGGCCAACGTCCGTTTTTATTGCCTTGTATCACGAATATATAATATATTTTTTTTCTATCTTTTACACAGCCCAAGCTCGCTTAAATCTGTGCAAGATATTCCGCATTGGGTTTTGGGTACCAACCTTTTATCCCTATGCTATTTCATTTTTATTTTAATCATTCCACAGTGATGATATTCATGAAGCTGAAACTAGCAGCCAAAGTTAGCAGACAAACGTGTTAAACTTTTCTGAAATTTGGATGATGGAGTACAGATTTACGTCTATAATCCAACAGAAGCTTTGATTTTGATAAAAACGTATCGAATTCAGAATTTTGAACGTTCGCTTTCTAAATTTAGAACTTTGATGTGCCCCCCTCGTGACAGTAGCAATTTTAATTTTTATACACGTCGGCATACCTGTGATCGCGATGTATCTATAGTACCTATTTGAGTGGAAGATAAAACGATTGGAAACACGTGGATATGAAAGAAACTGAAAGTTGATGAGTTCAAACTTCTCAGTTGGGCTGAGCCGAGTCCAAGACAAATAGAACTATTGGCTTTTCTCGGAAAATGTTACAGGTTCCCATATACATGCCTCACTTCAGCAAACATATAGATATGAAATATGACCGAAGGTACGTAGACATGTGGTGAAAGGGACGAAGGTAACAAAAAGGACGAAGGGAGGAGCGGTGGTCAAACGCATTTGACGATATACAGAATCTAGGGTGATTGCTCAACAGAGTTGCGTGAGCGGTTGATTACTCGGTTAATATAAAACGTCACACTTTATCAACGTCAAAACAAACTACCAGCGAAAGCTCGTTGATAATCGCGATATCATATCATCGAATAACGCTTTATGAAAAGCGAGCAATTCACGTCACCGCATGTACGCTCTCTGGAGGCTCTATATACGCTCTCTGGGATTCACTGCGGACGTAAAACCATCGAATATTAACGATTTTAGAGTAAAAAGGAGAGAAAAAAAAAAGTTTGAAAAAAAAATGGATTTTCTGGGCGTATGATTGGACCCCTGATACCCACACGCCAGGAGTGATTCTGTCTAATTATCAATATCCTTTGACGTTCTGAAAATCATACGAGTACCGGTAGGCCCATTGAATAGCAGAACTTGTAATGCTTCGGCGCGTTGATAATGAGATATTTTATTGAACAACTCTGGAAAGCTTGCGAAAAGAGCTTTTCATTCGACAGTCAAGTGAGGTGCAGCCATTTTTGAAACGTATTTCACCCTAGATTTGTACGACGTGTTGTATAATTTTTCCTCTACACAAAAAATCAGTGACTCCTGAATGAGGCTGTTCAAGAATTTGGTTTAGCATATCGGATTTAATCCCTTGGAAAAGTTAATGATCATTCGATTGAGGCTAGCGGCGTCTGAAGATTTCTCCGTTATTTTCCTTGTGACGATGCGACTCGAAAGGAGACAATTATTGTCTGATGGAAACTTCGCGGTTGGGGAAGAATAATAAATAAGTTGAGAAGAAGGATGAAAACAAAAAGAAAAGAAAAAAGATTATCAAGACCGCGGAAGAAAATCCAGTGGAGAAACGTCAAAGGTTTTTGGGGTTTGGCAATTTCTTCGAAAGTATTCGCGTTAGGTAATAATAATTGAAAAAAAGCCTCTCTTCATATATATTTAGCAAGAAATGATAAATTCTTTGATATATCTGAAGGTGGAAGTGGGCTGGGGGGTTGCCAATTGAAAAATTATGTCTTAAATTTAACGGACGTGATCAGAAAATAAAAAAGTAATAAACGCAACCCTTAGAAGAAACCCCGGAAAGCAATTACCCGACGAAAGATAAAAAGATGAGTAATTTTGATCGAGTTCATTGGAATGGGAAAATTAGAAAGAATTATTATAAGATATTGCGCGAGTAGATTTTGGTATCGGAGGGGACGGAAAAAGAATAACGGTGACAATATTTTGCCGTTTAAATATCACTTTGTAGATTTTCCAACCGCAAGATCTCGTTTTAGTTCTTTATTTTTCTCTTTATCTTGTTCTTTTTTCATCGTTCTACGTCGCTGTTAAAATTCCATCATTCAATTTATTCCCCTTATACTATATTTACGACGGTCTTCTGATTCATCGCTTCATTTGACAGGGCCAACCCAACCGACCATCTTATTGACTATTCTGAAAGATATAGAAATATCTATAGACAGACAAAGCATTCCTGAGTTTCGTATAGTCGCGTAAATTTGTTGTTGATTTTTTATTATTTTCCAAAAATAAAATCCGTTCGGTGCTTCGAGCTTCATCGAATATATACATATATATATCGGAAACAAGAAACATCGATAAAAAGCTCGTATGAATAAGATATGTTAATACGCTATGTAGGGTACATAAATACACAAAGGACCAAACTCCTTTTTCTACGCCTGTAAAGTTACGTACGTTATTTATCTTCACATTTGTTGGTCCTTTTTTTGTTTAGTTTTATATTGTTTTTTTTTTCACGTATTTCTCTTCGCTCCTCCTCGGTTTCAAAGCGGTTCACTGATTTTCCACCACATTTATCTTCCCATCCGTCTTCAGGGATGTGCTGCCTAACTCTTACTCTTTCTCTCTCTATCTCTCTTCTCGTCTAGTGAGATTATGCAATTACTTCCCCTGCCAAGGATCCAGCATCAAGTTGCCCGCCAGCAAGCTGCACCATCGCCTATTTACACAATATGTATATATATATATATATATATATATAAAGATATCGGTGTATATATATGAGGATGTGTACGTATGTATGTACCTCATGTGCACACATTGAGATAGTTTGGAAAATACACCCGCGGTTTCAAAGTTATACGCTTGTTGTATTTATTTCCGTCTATAGTATCTTTAGAACGAAGAAGAAGAAGTCCGTCGTCGAGGATCTTGATGGTGAAAATTTTCGGCGCCAGACGTCGCGTGTCAGTGTCTGAATCAAAAGCCTATAGCTAGATGATAATTTATTACAGCGATACAGACAAAATCTCGGAAGGTAACCCCTGGTTTTTGGAACTGAAACAGAAAAGAAAAAGAGACAAAAAGCAATACAAAAAAAGAAGAAAAAAAAAAAAAAAAATTAGTCTGACGATAAGCGAGGGGTGCAGGGAATATTCCAAGGAATTCGGGTAAGAAGGGGGCGTTTCGCTTGAGCTAAAATACTTGCTTGTGAATACCGAGCCAAATATGCCGTAAGAACGCAACTAGTGCTTCGTCGTGGTATTTTTGCATCGTCTACTCATACATATATATACGCTCGCTTTTAGATACGTATTTTTTTTTTTTTTTTTTTTTTTTTTACTCGAATTTATCCCCCGCTTTACGCGAATTGAATGGTGAAAAAAATTATTCGAATCTTTTTCTTTCAACGCCAGTAAATACCTTGACCAACGTGGCTCGATAATTAACTTCTTGAATTAAAGAGCGAGGAGTTGAAAAGAAGTGATTTTCTACTTGAAGTAAAAAGTCCGCTAAGACATTTGATCGGATCAATTCAACGCTCGGATTTATTTCCGATATCCAATCGGCTGTATTATCGCTCGCTAATTATAGCCAGTTTTTTTTTCTTTCTTTTTTTTTTCTTTTTTTCTTTCATCAATCCCCCCGGGGGACTGCCAGTCCGTGTTTCTTTGGCTGAAACGTTATTTCGAAGCATTTACCCGTGTGCGGAACGCCGCTAATTACATTCAGCCAAAAGCAGCTTGGAAAATACAAACCTAAACCACCCTGCCGTACTTTGAGCCCTTGGTATATAACCGTTAATGGCAGTGGCCTAAAAGCAACCACAACCCACAAAGTCTAATGGATTTTCTAGTTAACGCTATTCGTTTGGACTACGATTTCAATTCGAATTCTAACCAGTGAGTAGTCTCTTGTCGGTTATACTGTTATAGGGAAACGTTTGTGGAGTGGATTAAGCTTAGGTTTCTGATGCTCTGCAGTCCCCGATATTCGCTCTCTTGGCAATCTTTCAACACTGATTTTTTTTCTGTTTTTTTGGTTTTTTTCTTTTAACTTTACCTTTCCGAATACACACCACTTGAATTTATATTACGTCAAACATAACGTTCTTCAGGCAATTAGAAATTCTTGATCAAAGATTATCGCCAACTCGCTTCATCCTGATGTATCGTTTTTATTTCTGTTACGTAAAATATAACATCTATGGAAGATAATTAATTTGCAAAACCAAATTCTTGGTACGATTAGATCATTTATGTGTAGATATTTTCAGAATGTCAGTCAGTTCAACGGTGCATTTGTTAAATTCGTATCTTCTCACACATTCTCAATGATTGAATTTTCAAAGTTTACTTCAGGTTAGGAGATCGAAAATTGTTGGGATGAAAGAAAATTAAAATCGCCTAAAATAGAATGTAAAAATTTTGTACTTTGCACTTCCAAAAAACATGTGCTTACCACCCCAACATGATTAAAAAATAATAGGAACTCGGAAAGGTATTCGAAAAAAAGCTATTTGCAGAAGTATTGTGACTGATAACTATTGCTATACGTGATTTCGAATTCGTACAAAGTTTCCTTGTTTGAAAAAATCAATAGAGCACTGTTCAAATGCTCAAAAACACTGTTCAATATGACTCATTGAATCATATCCAATATTCAGTGCTTTTGAGCGTTTGAAGAGTTTTCTGTGAATGTTTTTCAAACAGGGCTTTGTTTCCAATTGTGAAACATGTGCGCGAAATCTTATTTGTGATAACTGCAGTTTTTCAATATTTGTAGACTTCAAAATTGCGGAGGTACAATGCAAAAGGATACAAGTCACATATAAACGAGTATTGGCAATATGCAAAGAACCAACGTAGATATAGGAACAAAAAAAGATATCCAACTGAAATCTTGCTTTTTGATTCCTGTGAACATGTATAATATATTTTTGCATGGCACCTCCTCAATTGGAAATATTGCGCGAATGAGACGCTTTTTATTTAGTTCCTCTTGATTTTGTCTTGTGAAAAACAGATTCTTTTAATCCTATCACGATGAGAGGATATCAGAAATGAGTGAAAAAAAAATTAGAAAAATAAAAATCCTCTTTCGTGCATGTCTATATACGATGACACGTGCGGCGTCTTATACAGAAGCCTCTTTATGAAAGACTGGAGAAAGTAAAGGTCGAGAAGGTAGGAAGAAGACACCCTCTCAACCGTCCTGAGTTAACGCTAAAAGTGGTGCCCATGGGAAAAGCGAGTAAAGTTTGCGGTGGAGAGTGTAAAGTCTGTGTAAAATTTGGACCCTGAGGCGTCGAGGCGCGCAAGCTCTAGTCTTGAAAATTGTTACGTCGGGAATTACTATACCTACTGACGAACTGGAAAGCTGACGAAGTAAGCTCGTCACACGTGAAAGAAACAACGAGATTTACCCACTTACGGGTCTGTCTAGATATCTGTCATTGAGATTGATTTTTTTCTAACTTAATTCTACGTGTTATAACGCAGAAAATCACAGTACCACCATTGCTGCATCCAAGCTTGCGTTTAACAATCGTACGGTCCTTTGCGAAGCACTGATCCGCGAAGAGAAATTAACTTGTTCACAGATTCACACTGGCTGGTGTCGCTTTGCTCAGATATTCCCAATTAGTTTAAAACCCTTTGACCTGTTTTACTGGGAATTTCTAGGGGTTCTGATGAAATTGATCCAGAGACCACTTTTGTCAGAGGTCGGGGACGCGGATGAACGTCGAATTGATGGTGCGTTAAGCTTTCCAGGTTGTATATAATACATGTAGCTTGTTGTTGTTATTTCCAAACAGGCGATCATTAAATTTCCCTGGAAATGGCACCGTCTCGTTTTTTTTTTCAGAAGCAAAAATAACCCTAACCTTCCGTCGATGATTCAAATACATTGTCAGATCTTTATAGTTCGCTTCAGTATTCGCGGACAAGCTTTGAAATGATTGGTTCGGAAACTAATGAAGCTATTCCTGTCACGAATGACAGTTTTACTGAAATTTAAGAGGGGCCATCTTCTTTATCCTAGAAAATATGATATTCTATTCGAATAGAAAATCGAACTTGGAATTGAAAGGCTACTTATACTGTAGTACCTACGTCAAGGAATAGATGAAGGGTGTTAATTTAAGTGATAACCAGAGTTATCGTATTTATTTCACCAAGTCAAAGCGGATGAATGTCAAAAGTATAAATCTATATAATACATTATACATACCTATGTACACGAAAAGATTTTCAAGAATAGACACGATGGCGGCAGCACACCGGAGAACGTGTAGGTAAGTCGATTTCAGGCAGGAAATGAATCGTCATCCGCCGTTGCATCTTCCCATCGACATTGACGTAGAACGACGCCGTTGAATAAAGAGCTTTTCACGCCATCCGCAATTCTCAGTGAATTTTTCCTCGCAACTTTTTCTTTTCTACCTTTTTTCAAGGCAAAAATTTAACACAAAAATCTTTATAGCGTCATTGATATTCGTAACTGACTCAGCAAATATTCTCCCTTCCCAAATCAATGGAATTACTTTTATCTAATCTAAACACTTTGCATTCCATTGCAATAAAATGCATTCTAGGTCACGTTTGGGAAGAGTAAACTTTGTCCTAAGTCTAGCAAAGATCTGAATTGATTTTGGACTACCCTTGATTTTTTTCAACGAGACGTACTTGTCTCGTTGGCGGTTTAATACGAGCCCTAAACTCAAACGTAGAGCGAGACATATTTGCAAACTGCGATGTATATGTATGACCAAATACATATTATTGCCTCGGGTATGAAGAGATTCCTTATCTCCGTCAATCGAATGTAGAACGTTTCGGGGGTGGCACTTTGATGTCGCCCCCGGGGATGGTTTCGTTTCATCGAAAACGGCCATCATTCGTCAAACAATGCGGATCAATCAAACGTAGGTATTCGGTACCCTATACATATAGTTATTGGTGTTTGACTTGAACGAATATGAAATAAGAAATAAAGAATAAGCTTTTCTTCTGAATTCTGTAGTTTTTCAAATACTTCATAGCCGAAAGCACGCTAGCAGCTAGTTCGTTTGCGTTTGGTACTAATTCGGTACGGTAGAACCGCACGATGGGCAGAGAGGTAGCGTTTATTTTTAACATTATTAAATGTGACGTGTAGCTGGTAAACGGGGGATTTGTCAGCAGATGTGTGTCCCTCGGCACAGCAAACGTTTTTTTTTTTTTTTTTTTTTTCTTCACATATACCATAAACCTGAGCCTTCCCACACAACGCCCACTCAACTCCGCGGTTCAACACTGTCGAATCCGGTCACTTTCGCGATTTCAAACTGCGTCAGAATTTGCCATCAATCAATCTATGTTACATCGTACTCTCAGTCAGAGTATCTCCTTTAACGAGCTATTCACATATCCACCATGAGTGTTTAATTGAACAAATGAATTCAGGTTTATTGTTAATTTTCTCACCCGAAATTCTCTATCATTCTGGATTAATATCTACCCAGACAAAATATCCTTATGACACTGATACTGTAATTCACTATATAGATATATATCTTTTGTGGAAACCTTATAGCGTTCTAGGTGCGCCCACAAGCTACGATCAAATGCACCGGTGCAAAGACGACTATCTTGTATTGGTTCCGGTCTGGAGGATCTGGAGAAAAGGCTACTGTGATGCCTCCGGCTGTAACATCGCGGGTTCTCTTACCAGAATCCTTCTTATTCGGCAGACGATTGGAGACACGGAAATTCTCCAGCTAGTGCACTGTCCATAGATCTTTTCCCCACACTTTTGGATCAAGAGATGAAATTCCCGATCAACGCTTAGTTACTTCATGTGAACATTTACTGATCAATGTCACTTTTCAGGGTCCAGTTCAGCAGCTACATTTCTACGTAGCATTTCTTACATTTGCAATTGTCATCAGCTTTGCCTCCCAAGGGAAAAATAAGTATGTTGGATGATTTTTTTGATTTGTTATTTTTTATGTATAGAATTTTAGTTCACTGATAGGAGTCTTTGGGAAGAGGAAGCTGTGTTTAGAGTTATGAATGGTTCTTTATGACTCGAGAGAGCAATTAAGCCGCAAAATCTCGTTAGCTAAAGTCTTCTGGAGTTTCAAGTCCGTTTGGAAACAATCTTCGGTTGTTAAATTCGCCTTTACCTCACTTACTATACCGTATGGTATATGGCGTAGAGGATATGACCAGTAACACCTGTCGACCAGCTAATCTCATACACGTGTTAGCCCATGTGTTCGCTGGCTTTTTGCCAATGAATGGCAAATAGTCACCACTCAGTATCGAGACCCTTAACTTACTAAACGGAAAAGAATTCGCCAAGGTATTCCGTCGATAAATATCGCTCGTTATCAAGATATCGGACTTGGCTCATAATTGGCTTCACTCTAATTGCCTAAGACACGAAAGATATAAAAAAAAGGGCTCGAGCTTACTCAGTGTACCGATCTATTTCATCTCAAAAAGTGACGGAGCTTGCGATCATTGTATAGCTATAGTTTTGCAAAAAATTGATATAGGATCGATGCGGATTCTTTAGCCATGAATCATTGAATGAATAATTTTGCAGATTTACAGCTGCATTGGGTTTTTTTTTGTTTTTTTTTTTTCTTTTTTTTTTCCTTTTTTCTTCATCTTTTGATGGGAAGTAAGTCGAGTAACGACTTGTAACAATATGGAGAATCTTGGGGCTCCGATGGGAGTAGAGAGGGAGGGTATACCTCCGATAAACCCACGAAATTGGCTCTTAGAAACCACCCCGTCTCGCGCAACCGTAACCGTAACCGTAACGCACCAATTACGAAACCCGCGCCGTATAAGACGCGAGACGCCGAGACGAACGGCATCGCGTGGTAATTAAGCTCTGCGTGCTTTTGCTAGAGGCTTTGAAGTACAACCGGCCACAAAATGTACCTAGAAGAGAGAGAGAGAGAGATAGAGAGAGAGAAAGAGAAGACTTTGTGTAAGACAAATTATTCGACTTTGGGAAATAAGGAAGTTGTCAAAATTTTATTTTTTATTTTTTGATTGTTTTTTTGAAATTCATTCATTCATCAGATTTGTTATTTTTTTTTATTTTTCGATTCAATTTATAGATTAACTAGGATATGGAGAACAATTTTCAGTGAGTATAAAGTGGAGATGTTATTATATAGGTTTTATGGAGCCCTGAAATGGTACCGATGCCGTTTCAAGCCTCGGGCTTTCAACCTGACGAAGTAAGTGCGGAAATCCACTGCATTGCGGAATACATATATATCCACCTACACATGCATCCTTACGCTAAATCTCTTCACGCTTTAAGTCCCCTGCCTCCTTCTCATTCTACTTCTCTTCGTGAACTATATAGCCTATAGCAAACTCCTGCAGGTGTAACTGGCTGGTTTACCTACCCGGCGCAGCGGCTTCGTCGTCGCGACGCTCGTAGATACGTCACTGTCCCACGCGGCTGTGGCTACCGTCGCTTTAATTACCAACCCCATCCTGACTTGCATCTTCAACCGCACGACGTTCACTTGACTGATCGTTCATAATTGGCAAATAAGCGACATCGCTTTACTCCGGTTTTTTCTTTTTTTTTTTTTGCAACATAGTTATTATGATTAGTATTATTATTATTATTATTATTGTCTGAGGGTGCGATTGCCAATTATTGACAAATTTTTTAACGCTGTATCGAGTGTCTAATGATAACAGGACGAGTAAGTGTGTCACTTAAGCCCTTTTGCAATTCTTGTACAGGCACAAGGGCAGGAATTTTTTTTTTTTTTTGTTTGCGTCAATCGACTAGAATGGCTTTGAAATGGAAAAAAAAAAAACACGTGAATGTTTGAAAGCCCTTTTGGCATTCACTTCATTGAAAAAATCACGATCACTAATACCAGAAGTTCCGTATATCCGCACAAAACCTTATGTTTTACCGGACAATTAATTTTCCTGGTCACAAATGCGTTTTTATGCCTGAAAAAGGTTTTGTCTTTCAGTAAAACAGAAATTCCGGTGGAACATGAATTTTTGGTGGATATACGGAACTTCTGGCATTAGTATAGGGGTGATTTTTACAATAATTTTTTCTGCCTAAAGGTTGTGTATTCACGGTACTTATGCCCTTTTGCAATTAAATTTCCATCTCGCGAAAGAGAAACAGCAGCTATTTTTTCGTTTCAACCCTTTCCTTATTGAACGGCAAAGAAAAAAAAAATCATACGCCCTTTTCATACGACCTTTTCTGCTATTTGGATCGCATTTTTTGTCGCTTTCGCCTATTTTTTCATTAGTTGCGGGATATGTCGATCTCGAAAATCAAAATCAACCGAGTTAAAACAAATGACTAAAAAAAAAAATATTAAACTACTTCGAATTTTGTCATGAGATCTACCCTGTTGGGAGAGAGAAACCTGAAAATGGTCGTATCTACTGGTATGCGATGTGACGGGAGATGAAGGGAATAGCCTGCTTAATTATCCGACATGCGGCGATAGTGAATGGCCGTGTATTATTAGCCGGCAGGTGCGATGCGTCACTGTCATCAGGTGCTTTATCGAAACGGTTATCACCGTTATGACTAGACCGCGTAAGCTGTGTACAGAGGTGATGGCAAAGCGTAGAGGTATCTCTTGGAATCTTCGCATTGCAAACGTTGAAATATATAGTCAGAGCGGTGGTTATTACGACAGAGTTATAAAAATAAAAAAATTGAATAAAAATGCGAGTCTTATTATTCATTAAAAGCTCACATACCGTACGTAGAAAGGGTACGCAGCGTTTTCTACATTTTTCTATGTATACTATATAAAAAAAGTCCAGGAAATTTAAGAGAAAAGTAAAACAAACACGAAATAGTAGCACACCTTGAATTTATTAATGCAACTCATTTTCAACACGTCAACTGCAGACAATTGTTATAAAACGTGAGACTGCAGCAGGTTTATTCTCGTGGAAAAGTTAGTATCGCCAATGAGGTTTTTCATCGAGCAAGAACTTTTATCGGAATAAAAACCATTTAGAAAAATTGATTCGGCCGTTAACCCTTGAATCCTACACACACCCCTCAATGAACTGGATTCATATTTCAGGAACTCAGTGATAGGTTCAGGACTCGGGTCCTTTCGTGCCATGAAAAACGCCAACTTGAACCCTTTTTTTGCGGTAAACTTGACGGGATAAGGAGATAGAATCTATCTTCTAGAAATTAAAAATTTCTTCTTCACTTATGGGCAAATAATTCGATATGAAAATGGAACTTTCCAACTTCTTGCGGTTCATTCATGACGATCTGTGTTCTGAAAAAGCTCGATGCTATGGATACGTCCAATCGGTTGAATGTGCCTCAATTCTTGCAGAAAATTTTTTGAACCAGAGAGTCAACTTTGAATGTGCCAACTTTGATGACGAAATAACAGAGTTTGGACCCATGCGTTCAATTTCTCCAACCGTGACGTACTGGGTCCCTTAACTAAGTCTCCACTTTTACAAGGGGGGGTTGGAATGAGGTATATTTCGCTCCCTTACGTGGCTGAACATGCGTCTTGCATTATGATTTTAATAAGAGTACGTCGGAAGTGCCGCTTGGTAATAATAGGGGAAAAATAGCCAAGCCGTTTCGTTATAATTGGTTGATATCGCTGGGGTTGCGAAACGGTATATAGCGACGAAGAAGGTGGGTTGCCTGCTTCAGAGGGGTTGGACATAACGGGGAGAATCGCAAGGGTGTATCATATTTTCGCATTAAGGCATTTAACTAAATGGGAAAAGTTTATTTTTTTATTTTTTTATCTTTGCAAAATACTTCGAGATGGTTTTTTTCCCCCCTCCTTTTACGTCCTCCTACTTTTTCTTTTTTCTTTTCTTTATTTTTATATCTTCAGCAAAAGTTTGGCATTTCGATACGTCGTTATACTTTTTCTTTCGAATCTCATAATGGGTGAAATTTTTGTCTTTATTTTATTTTTGTCTCTTTGAAAATGTAACCGAAAGTCTTTAGCATCTAACGCACTCCTACGATCATCAGTAAACAGTCATATTTTGACGAATTGAACAAACTCACAAAATTAATCCTCATACATCGAATTTTTCAGTTAGTTGGATAGAAATAGAACACGAAATACCCAAGCGAAACCGAAATCTCATTGAGAGGACTGCGATTCCATATGCTGCCTTGGAAATCGAGTTTAGGATTTCATCTATTATTCTGTACCCCAAAGACCATCGTGGTTCTTGGCTGCACTTTTTTCCTCCCCTGAACCGCGAAAGCGCCTAGCTAGTATCTGCGGAATATTTGCATAGAAAGTCCCTAGTCTAGGACAACGACCAACTGTTATTGCTTCAAAAGATAGCTGATATCGATCGGGAGCTGTGCTGCTAGCCGAAGAGAGCGAAGAAAGACGCTCCAGAAATTTAAATCGCTTTAAATCGAATCGTCTAGCTATACGAGTTACTTCATCTTCCGTGACCCAAATGACTACCCACTTTAAATATCTCCCTCGAAATAAGCAGGTTCTGTTCTCTTGTAATGAGACGAAATGGTCCTTCGTCCAAACATACCGAACTTGCGTTGCAAACTGATATATGATGCATTTCCAACGATGATGCATGTCATTTTGGATTATATATTAGCTTCATATTATTTTCTTGTTGTAATAAAAATGTCAACAATATGAAGTAGGATGGAATACGCCACTTTGATCAGATAAACATCTTTGTTCCGAGGTTGGGATGATTCTTCATTCAGAAAAACCAATATTACGTTTTGATTCGATGAATTTTCGACGACGAAATGATGTTGAACTTCGCAATCGCAAGTTCAGAATGTTGTACGATATTCGACAGAAGCAACTGCGGTTGCCATAAAAATTCATTTTATTGTTAGATAGCTTGCGAAATCCTTGAATTCCATCACAACCCCGAAATTTTCTGTTTTGAAATGACTAAGACGAGATAGCAGACCGAGATTCAGAATAAAACGTAATTTGATATTTTGACTGATACGTAATTCTCATCATAGCGCAGGATATATTGGTTAACGAAATGCTCATATGCGACTTACAAGGTAACACCGCCAATTGTCCCCCTCCGATTTGGTTGCAACTCATGTAGGTTTTAAAATATTATAAACCAAAAGACACCTATTTTTTCATCGGTGGAAAAACGGTTTGAAGGGGTAAAACCACCACCCAAAATAAGGCATGTCCAATTTCTCGCCCTACTCAATTTTATTTTATTTTTTTTCACATAAGTGTGGTGGGTTTTTCGTAGATTTTCATGAGAAACATTCTCGATTTTGATTCATTGGAATCGGTCGATTGCTTACAGGTAAAACTGGCAAATCAGTCCTCAACATGTCTAACTTCAGGGGGTTGGTTTTACCCCTTCAAACCGGTTTTCTGCCAATAAAATAAAATATATGTCTCTCAGTTTTCAATATTCTACTGCAAGATACGTGAATTGCAACAAAATCGGAGAAGGACACCTAACTGATGTTTCTTGATTTTACATCCTTTTGCGATCATATTAGTCAAAAACCACCCTGCTTGCTGATTATTTCCCATCACTAATTTCTTCCTCTGTATATATGCACAGAGCTCGTTCATGGCAGACAATAAACTAGACCGATCTCAAGCTGAACTCGGATCCAGCGATCGCCCGAAGCGGCCGATTCAGATGGTAGTCGTGCAAGACGGGCTTCTAGGTTTGGGATATACATTTCCTCGTTTCGGTTTCGGTGACCGGTTGGCATGGGCAGGCGTTTGAGTCAGGACTCGGAAAGGCAGGACAGGCGAGCCGGGCGTGTGCCTGACGATTGCCGACGGCGGTCAGTCTCGGGGGTAGAGCGAAACTCCGGGCCAAGCGATTCAATTACAGCTTCCCTCCGCCGGGGAACTCGATGGACCGGGTAGTGTGCTGAAGAGCATACCGCGAAATCACTGCCGATTGGTGTACGCCCCATCGCTTGCTAACTGACCGCGGTCCCCGGTCAACGGACCGACAAACCGACTGGGCCTATCGAATCCCCCATGTCTTGGCCCGCAAGGAAGTCAGCCAGGATGAGGGGAGATAAGGGGAGAGGAAAGGGTGTCAATTTTAACGGGGACACTAAGGGAATTCGATGATTTTCCCTACCGGCCTGGAACCGAACGAAGCGAGAAAAGCTAAAATGGCTCAATGGTCGATTAGGTTTGAAGCTTTGCAGTTTTCACCATACAATATGGTTATTATCGATTCATGCCGTGGAGGAATTATTTGAACAAAAATTGACCGGTATTGAAATTGGTTTGTACGGCGAACAATATAATTTCTGTATACAATCCCTATTCAATTAAATTTCAACTAGTTGAAACCAAAAGCGTACAAAAGTGACGGTACGGAAATTTTTGGACTAGCTTTTTTATTGTGTTTCAGTTTTTTTTTTTGAATAGTTAAAATCAACAATAACGACAGATACTTTTCACAAAATCTTTCAAATCATCAATTCATACCCTTTTGCTCCAACCCCTTCGGTTGATCAAGTCTAAACAGTAGGACATGTAGCCCAACGTTGGGCAAAATTTGAATTTTTTCAATATCTACTTCGGTTTATTGATTTGTAGATTTTGAAAATTGATTTTCGAAACTTATGAAGCCAAAGACATTTAGTCTTAACCTCGTTTTTGTGCATCAGAAATGTATCTTTCAATGTCGATAATGCATATAAAGTGATAAAGAACTAGATGAGATGTGGTAAATGGATTAGCGAAGTTTTCAAAACCGTGAAACTTGATTCCAAACTGTTTTTCGCTGTGATCATCGATAGAAGAGAAAATGATTTGTCTATAACGACTGCAAGCAGTCGCAAAGATGGTATATAAGTTCGCTTGGGAGTTTCTGCGAATAACCGAGACCAGGAAGAGACAGACTTTCATTATCCTTGTGTTTCTTCCGACGCTTTGCCGCTCCATGAAGTCCTGCCTAGCCCAGGGCTGCCAATATCCACCGCTTTATTTCCGACAACTTACGGAAATAGATGAGATCCAGACTCAGGTCAACCTATAGGATCCTCGGGATCACGTTGAGCCTCTGCCGACAATGAGACCGGGAAATTTGTGCAGTCTGATATATTCTACACACCTAGAGGTGTTAGGGATTTTCCCCTGCATTTTCGTATAATTGGGTTTCTCTAAGACTGTAATACGTCCACAATCGCCTCTCAGGATAATAAAATCACCAAAAGCCGTTGTGACCGGACCTCATTTTTCTTCATCTTTGTTCTTCTTCAGTCAAGGCTTTCACTGTCAGCTGTAAACATATTTTCAAAATCGCTAGATCGTTTCGCTTCCAAATGATCATTCTAGTTCTTATTGAAAGCTGCAAGCCATGGTGACTGAGTTCGTGTTTCTAGCTATGAATCGTTTCCGGAATGAATTTCGTACATGATGGAAAATAGAAGATGAAGAATGAAGAAGAAAAGAAAAAAAAAACAAAAAAGGAAACAGACAAAGAATAACGGATTTATAACGGATTCAGCGACGAAGAAGCAGCGAAACCTCTGACGACTTTACATACTGCTGAATCACATATTTCCAATTCAATCTGCTTCTGCTACCTCACGAACGGACGATCGAACGAAAAACCATTATTCTTGCGGCCCAGAAAAGGCGAGAGGTATACGGGTAAGAGGGGTGGGTGGGTAGGTACCGGGTAAGGCTGCCAGGATGAAGAGAAGGAGCTCGGAAGCAGGGGTGCCGAAGGAAATGCGGTACTGAAGGCACAAGGGCGCGGAATAGCAAGGAAACCAACCCTCCGATAGGGGTGCAGAGCTTTGGGGGTAGACGTTGCCGTTGCCATTGCATTGCCGCCATTGCATGGCATTGCTGCAGACGTTGACCCAACCACGAAATATTACCAGCTGTATCCTGTAGATCTACGATGCACACTGCACGTGTGCACGCTCCATATAAATTGAGACCTCCAGGGAAACTTGGACTGACATCTCTCGGCGACGACCCTTAAAAAGGACCTCTTTGCCTGAATCATACCTATACCCCTCGTATTTACCAATCACGGTTAACATTGCCGAGTAAGTTACAGGGCACAGACACGTTTGGCTGGAATTTTAAACTGGACGAAGTCGAACCTTCTTCAATGGACTTATCTTGATACCAGTGGTCCCGAAAGCCCTCGATGAGCCAGTTATTGGTAATGAACCGTAGGTGTGCATATTTTCCTGTCCAAGTACGAATGTGCGGAATTTGAAATTAAGATAGAGCAAATCGTTACGGAATATTTGTATCACCGGTATGCGAATAATGATATGAGATTTCCATCAACAAAATTTCATTAATGGTACCACAAAATTGAGTGTAACATTCATGGGTGAAATTCGCGTGCAGAATTCAACGAATTTCACGTAATTATTATAGGTACGATCGTTTCATGAATGGAATCCGTCTCCATGATGAGGAATTTGAATTCGTGCAGAATTCATGTTGGTTCAAAGTGTTTCGGATGAAATTTTTGAGCAAATGTGATTGTTGTAATAGAACTCAAATAGCTACGGTTTTCAAGGAAATGTGTTGCAAGTGAAGGAGTTTGATCAGCTTTCGTGCCAAAAGCTCGGTAAGGTATCTCATTAGTTAACTGCCGCGGGTTCATCGAAATTGTAAGAACGTTTTTTCGCCATTGCGGTGAAAGAAGAAGAAGAAGAAGAAAAAAAAAAATAAGAAGTGGAGGAAGAGAAAGTATAGTGGCAAGTAGAGAGTGGAGAGAATATACGAGTGTGCAACTCTTAGCAAAGTTCTTTCCCATCACGTCGTTAGGCGTACGTTCCGAAGCGTAACGGGTGCTCTTGAGACTGAAAAATTCTAGTGCGCCAAGGACGACGACAACGTCAACGACGAACGGGACAAAGTACTTTTGAAAGTCAGGAAAATAACGAAACCGTGGAGACGCAATGCAGCCAACCAATAAACCCGGGAAAATAAAATATCGTTGGAGATGCTATCCATTTCGTATAAGCGGATCATGAGATATATACATATATACAGATATATCTATATGTACAAGAGACGGCCACCCACACAGATTCTTTTATAGAATTCGTATACCTCTACGTATATAGAAAAACTGTTATACATGTTGGCAGTGTGTACGTCTTCACATGGTTGTGTAGTCATGTATAGGGACCGCGATGGGTTGCGGGGTATCGCTATCTAACTTCAAGCCCAGGAAGGGGAAAAGAAGAGAATCTCTTTCGATTATTGGGACATTTCGTTTATAGCATTCTTTTTGCGATTGTATTTTATGGCAGGTTTTTTTCCCCCCTCCTCCAGCCCACTCCTGTCTGATATTTCGGAGGAAGATTATTTGCCAGTGAGCTAACCGGTTCACTGGACCTTATACTTTATACCTACTTCCTTGGGAAAGGGACAGCCTTTGCTATTCCGCTGATGAAGTGTCCCTCTCTTCCTCTTCGAGGCTATCGGTATTGAGCTCTTATTTTTTTAATGCTATCGGTCAACCCCAATTCATACCTATCTTAAGAGCTACTGATATTTTTTCAGTGGTACTTTACCTTTTTCTTAAGGGTTATTGCTTTGCCAAGTCAGGAGTTACTTAAATGTTGAGAATAAGCAACAAAAAAGTGAAAGAAGTAAGTCTTCTTCATCCAGCTCGTTCTTCTTGAGATTGATTGTACTTACTAGTGAGGCTTAAATGTCTTGCGCAATAAAAATACATTGTTTCATCGATCATTTTAATCCGGAGAGAATTATTTCTATTCCAAAACCGAATATCGCTAAGGAGTTTACTGAATTCTGCTTTGGGGCTCGGACAAGTTTGTCCTGACAATGCCAGTTTGCGTCTAGAGTGCAATGCAGCTTGGTAAAGCGACTAGGAACCGCTAACTAAATTACTGATGCAAATAATGGTCTTGCTTACCGCCAAGATTTACTGGCTCAGATTTTCGACCAACTTCGAGAATTAGGCTATTCATTCCCGCAACATATAATCGCGTTAATCCCTCCACGCCCCCCGCACCTTTGCCCAATCTATCAATTCAACAATCCCAATGCAGATATTCGGTAATGGTATATGGATTAGCCTGTCTAATACCTTCATGAACTGACTCTTGTTACCCAGCTTTCATCAAATTTTTCTTAATTTCAATTTGTGAAATAATGGCAGGGTTTGGAACCCGACGATTCACGTCACGATTTCTTTTTGGCTGATATTTTGGTGAGAAATTCCCAAGTTTGTGTCTATGATTGTGAATAGCTGAGGTCAAAAGACACTAAACACTATCAAGACAAAAATATACACCCTCAAATTGTCAGCGATAAAATTTTGAACAACGTATGGACTCGGAAGATGATTATAATTCACTTTCTCTCTGCTTGGAAGCAAGTGCGAAAGACGTAAGATAAAAGGGAAATAAATCATCCCCGATTATCAATTTCGCATCTAAACTCTTGCCTCTACCGTCTGCCTACTGTCTCCAACTATAGATATTTATCTCAATGAATCGGAGCCGGTAGCCACCCTGTGTACTTCGGGGGTCCACCGATCTGGCACAAACAATAGCATCTGTCGCCAAGGTTCGAGAGGGATAGATATAGATACCCAGATAGATAGATATAGATGTATATATAGAACGTGTACGGAGAAAACGAAGATGCCAGGTTAGCTGGCCAGATTTCATGTTATTCCATCGAAGTTTATTGCCCCTAGATAACCCAGCCTAACCTTACTACGATCTCTTTGCTTTTTTTTCTTCTTCTTCTTCTTCTTCTTCTTCTTCTTCTTCCTCTTCTTCTTATCGTGGATTTTCTCTGACCACACCGATAGTTACTAAGCTTGAAACGAGTCTCACGATGCATCGCGACGCGACGCTATGCTGCTGCTTCGCTTTCCTATATTTATATCTTTGTGACCGTTTCACTTTACCGCAAACTTGCCCTCCTCCAAAGCCTTTAACTTCAGTTTACTGATACCTTCTTATCTCTATTTACGGATTATGAGGATGCCGACGATGATGATTATCTCTTCTTCGATCCATCCGCGATGGAACACTCGGCGAGGTAAAGGTACACATGAGATACTCAGAAAAATTCATTTCATGACGAAAAAAATCATCTGATTTTGAAAAACCACTCCAAAAACATTTGCAAATACCATCAAAAAATCAGTAGGAGAAGTTTCATGAAATTCTGTGAAGATTCTCTTTTCCGAATAAGTCTGAAAAGTTTGAGTGAAATTTTTCAAAATGAATGGTGTACCTTGTAATTTTTGATAAAATGACTAGAGATTAAGCTTTTGTGTATTAGCTAAGTAATTAGAGCTTGCGTGGACGTCGATTTTTTTGGAGAACACAAAGTGTATACCCACCACTTAAGACTTCGTTTTGGTAAGTTCACTTTAATTGCCAGGGCAATTGGAAGGGTAGAGAGAATACTCTGCGGAAGATCAACTCCTCAAATCACTTCACGTAATGTTTGCGTCGCCGCATTAGTTGGCTCAGACTTCAGACTAATGACTCAAATATGTTTAACTACAACCGCTCCTTCCACATAACGTATACCTATGACTCTCCATATAATATCTACGTGCCTAACTAACGTACCAGCTATGCAATGCCTGGGTAGTAAGTTGAGCTGTGTACGAGTGTAAAATGTATACGCGTGTTGTGCCTCTAAAATAGGATGTCGCGTGTGTACCGTGAGTAATTAAGTTCTTGGCTCGCTTTAGCCGTTTAGGTTTACTGGTCTATTCCTCGGGGGCTACAAAATATTGAAGAGAATTCCACGACCACCTCTCATTGTACTTACAACCCGTGTAAATTCACATTGCTATAGTACCTATAGTCTATTTCCTTTTCTACTATGCGAAATGGTCGAAGAAAGATATTCGAGGAATCGGTCATACGCCTATAATATACAGACTTACGTATTTCTATATTTATTCACATGCCAGAAATCTAGACCGAATATTAGGCGAATTGAGCTCATATGAGCGGAGAAAAACTACGGGGATATAGTTATACAGATTTGGACAATATAAGAATAATTTATTAGAACCCATATAGTTTGCGGGCTTGTGGTGGCCGAGGGGGGGCTGAATTGAAGTTCCGATTTCTGGAAGTTCCGAATGGTCATAATCCCGAATTTATTCCAGACGCGATTCTAAGTTTCTAGAAACATCAGAGTTCCGAACTAGGAAATTCCAAAAGATCGAAATGCAGGCAGCTCAAAGATCCGAAAGTTAAAAACTCAGAAAGCCCAAAAATCCCGAAATTTAAGGGAAGCTCATGACAAAGCTGTCAAATAAATTATACGTTGCATGGCACGAATTCCGAGATTCGAAGTTTTGGCTTTTCCGATCTTCACCTTTCGGAATCTTGAATCTTCGATGTTTTTCGATTCCGAGTTTTTCAAATTGGCTACGTAGACTTTCGGGAAAATGATCTTACTAAAAACGGTTCGTCGCGTCGGTAGTATAAAAATTCAGAATTTGAGACTTTCGCTACTTTCGAAATTTGGAATGTCAATCTAAGTCCCGCCTAGGGTATTACAAAATTGTCGAATGATGTACAACAAAACTAGGCTTAAGTACTATTCAAAAAACTTTCTGCTGTAGGTTCATTCACACAGAATGTCTTTCGGAATTTCGATTTTTCAGGTTTCTCTTCATCCCCACCTGATTATACCTACTTGCATCCTTCAAGACTCCCGCTTCCATTAATTCCCACAAAATTCCAAATCATGATCAAATTTTTAGATTTTCATCAATAATGTAGATATGAGGCGATTTTACTTTAGAAACGCTCGATCGTGCGCCCTGAGCCTCGTTACACCATGTGAATATGGCAAACTACGCGAAAATGTATTTTTCTTCTATTTTTCGAAATTCTTATGTCCGGAATAGGATAAGCTCGGTAGTTGGGTGCGCAAGTATCGAGCGGAAGTTCTCCTCCCCCTTCGTTCGGTTACATTTGAATCCATTTTACACCGGCGAGTTGCCGGTGAAAAATTCTCGTAAAAATACTATAAATCCAGGAGCATTCTACATCGTCGATCTATTCGTGCAGGAGGCTGACGCTGACGTCCGTTACGAAATGTAGGTATACATATACGTATATGTATATATATATGTATACAACGTATATACATTCGAGCTGGTAATTCAGCGCGGACGAAATGGCTAAGTTTGCTTCGTGGCGTTCGATACACAGAGCATCGGCTTTTTGTTGCTCGGTGCTTTAGAGTTTTCACAAACGCCAAGCATCCCTTGCACATTTTCCAAAGTAGAGCACGTAAAATGCCGACATTTGTGAAACGGTGAGAGGAGGAAGGATGAGTCAAACAACAAACAATGCGATGATTTTTTCATCCCGGAAATACAACCGCCAATTATAAATTGAGTAAACTGGTATTAGTGAATTTTCCAATACCTCGCGTTACGATCAGTTCATTAAACATCTAAAAACTGAGGCAGAATTTATCTTAACAAGTAACAGTTTTTGGGAAAATTATTTCCTCGAAAATCTACGTAGCCAAATTGAAAAATTCCGAATCAAAAAGGACCGGAGATTAAAAATTCCGAAAGCTAAAGATCCGAAAGGCCAAAACTCCGAATCTCGGAATTCGCGCCATGCAACGTCGTTTATTTGACAGCTTAGTCATGAGCTTCACTCAAATTTGCGGATTTTTGCATTTTTAGAGTTTTTAACTTTCGGATCTTTGAATTCCCTTTATTTCGAGCTTTCGGAATTCGAACTCTAACGTTTCTAGACACTCGGAATCACGTCTCACAATCAAATAAAAATTCGCAATCTCGACCGTGCGGAACTTTTGGAATTCGGAATTTCAATCCTGTCCCCAAAAACTACATTTTTCTCGTAAAAGCCGTTGCAATAGGTCGAGGATTATCAGTTCATGCGTGAAAAAACCAGAGGAAAAATGAAAGAATAAAAAACTAAAAATGACCAGCAAACCACCAAATTGTATACCACCAATTTTCACATACTGTAGAGTCAAAATTTCACTATCCTATATAATCCTTTGAATAGCGGCGTATAATCACTCAATTTTCGAAGCTCTAGGTAATAATGTTAATTTCCGATGAAATTCGGATTATTCCAAAAGAGCGAGTGACAATAACCCACTGATTCGCGGTGACCTAAATCCACGCTCTTCTTCCTGCAGGTCAACAAATGTCAACCCACCATTCTCTCCGTACTCTACATGTATAACAATCAACCCCAAAAATCGCGTATATATATCGTTTTACACCACGGAAGAACAGATTGCGCAGGTGAATCACAATATGGAGATAACGATCCGTTGCTTTTTTTAATTCTAATATTTCTTCTCTTCAACTTACATCATATCAAAGGCTGAGGACCAGAAGGGCGTATATCCGTGAAAAAAAAATGTTTTTTTTCCCTCTTCTATCTGAATCGCCTTATGAAATTGATGGAAACGCGTAGATCTATTGAAATTCCCGAAATTTCTCTTTTGCGGAATAACTCCTTCTAGTCCCTAACCCTCGATATCATCGACTAGGTATATACACTGAAGATTGAATTTTTATCCCCAATGCAGTATATCATTAGGGAGGGCACATTCGTCTCTATATAATTGTTTCTGGTTCATCATTCTCATAAGAGGGTGCAGAATAATAGACATGAAGAGAAACCAATTATCAAGGGTGTCCACCGTGAGTATATATAAGATTTTTATCATTTGATTACTATATAAAACCTTGGTAATCCGAGGCAACAGTGGCATTGGTCAATATTGGTAAGAATCCAAACCATATTGGGTTCTGCTGCAGATATTGCTTCTTAAGCTGCAGTAGTCTACGTCCCCTGGTATAATAATCTATATACTATACCTATAATATAAATCCCCGAATGGCTTTCGCTAAAGAGAAATTGTCGGGGGTATATCATGTTATTCCATATCAATCTATCGATGCGTGAAGACAGAGGAAAAAAAAAGCAAAAAATGAATAAATATATATATATATAGAAACGAATAAGGAAAAGATGGAAAGATCTAATTCCCCCTTTGCAATTGATGATTGCTGCAGTAAAGCGGATTAATTCGTTGTAGATGCGAATTTCGAGGTGCTTCGAAATGGGCGTAAGGACTCCAGACTTGATTCCTTTGGTCGTTATACCAGCGGTAACAATAGCTGGGTAGAAAACCCAACTGGCAATATCGTAGCCAGCCTACCCTATATCGCGAGGTACATACATACCGCGGTACCTACCAACCAACCTACCCTCAGCGAGCACAGATTTGGCATTAAATGACATTTCGGGCCCCCCCAAACCCAACTTTCGTCTCATAAATGCGTAATTTCGGGACGAAAATCTCATTGTACCGGCCTCCCTCCCTTGGGGCGTCATACCCGGGCTATATATGTTGCTTGCATGTGTATCTACACGCACCCTCATATCATCACGTACATACGTACGTACATACAATAATACACCCTATCGCAAACGGGACACGCTTTATCGCCCACAGAAATTACTTCTATGCAATATGTATACATGCGGGATTCGTTGGATTGAATCGACAGAATTTTTAATCATCTTTTTGGTCTTTTTTCATATTCAATTCATTTTTATGTCTTGTTTGATGTGTCCTGTCAGATTCGCAACTCTGAATTATGACTCATGACTTACACAATCCTTTTTTTTGATCATTTTTTGACATACATATACCCAGAATTTTTATCGATTTCAGTGGAATTTGAGGAAAACGTCAAGTGTCGAATAATAAAACAGTTTCCAAAAATTTACAAGATCCTACCTCCTCCAGGAACCAACGACCGAGTGCCTGTTGCGAAAGGAGCAGAGCTTTTTTTCTCGATGAGTTAATGATTCATTGTGCAGTTGCTGGATGAACAGGAAACTTGTTAATTCCGATGAAATCTTCAGCTCCCTTTCCTCCCTTTTTGGAGAAAGTAAATTGAGAATATGGGGGTCCATGTGCAGAAGTGAATCGAGATATCGTTTCATCAGAGATTATCCAAGGGGTCAGGGATACAAATTTGTGAATGACCTTTGCTCTTTTGAACCTGTGAATCTTCTCGGACCTTTGTTCACGCAGATATTCTCTGCCTACCTGGTCTTATACTGTACCTGGTTTTTACGCGGGAATAAATGTACGCGATAAAGGCAGGCCTCCCCCCCTTTGCTGGTCAGGATGACCTGGGGTAACCGATAACCCGGGCAGAGTGGGTTCTGGGAATACATTCACCCTTAGATTAAAACGTCCCTCTCCCAGAGAGGGAGTCGACTGGGTTGGAGATTAAAACGCGATACATCGGTCAGGACCCGCGATAATCGTGGCGCGTTGGCAAAAGCCGAAAAGATAAGCCTCCTTTATAAAATAATCAGGTTACACGGACCGAATTTAAGTGGAACATCGCGGCGCTGAGGGACCACAAGGCAGAAGGATACAGACCAGACTTTATTCACCACCTTCTCGTCATTTTTTTCTTTATCCTGACTTCGTCCTTTCCCACAGGTTGACACATTTTCATCAGAATTTACACGGCTCAGTTGAATAGTAATTTTTTACTTCTCCTCCGAATGGCATTCCTCGGAAATTCGTTACACCGGGAAATATAATATCCGTGCTGTGTATGATACGTGATGTTTTTCTTCTCGCATATGGCATATAGCTAAGGGTTGAACTGAGAATAATATGATTGAGGCGCGTCTAGCTGTTCCACCGTCGTGACGTTGCGTTCGTTAACGTGCATCCCTTGGGATGATCATAGTTCGCCTTGTGTAATGGGGTTGGAAAAATCAGATTCTAACTGGAAGAGAGAATCTCGAGTGTAAGCTTTTGCTGCCTGATGCATCCTATCCGTTTCAACGCTCGATTCATACTCGTCACACTGTCGAAATACATCCATAAACGTATACAGTGAGATGCCAGGAAAGTTCTAGTATGTTGAAAGGAAGAAGTCATTCAATCAAAAATGATGCTGCATGCAGGAATATCATCTGACAGCCCTCGTGATCCCTTTCGACGAGGAAATTAAACAGCCGTGTTGAATTGCGCCTGCCAATTAACGATAACGTCGTAAGGGATCAACCAGTGTTTCATTCAGGATCAGGGATACGTCAAGGCGTTTGAACTGAATCGTGTTTCGAGTAGGCTTTGATTCAACGAAGGTATTTTCACGTCACCTTGTCACAGAGATGTGAAAATACAAAGAGGAGTGACACGATATGTAGTACTGGGCTGTACTAGTATTACTGACAATTTAACGACCATGTATGGCGCTCACAATCAGCTGGAAATTAGTTCTGTGATGGAAAAACACTGGGCTAATATGGTGTTTTATACTGGCTGCGATTCACGGCACCATAAATTGTCCCAACATTGATTTTGCCTTGAGCACAGTTTGACTTTTGGTAGCTAGCAGCATTAGCAGCTATGGCACTAATACCGTGCCAATGCCAGCCAGTTTGCGCGTGGGTACATAATCACGGACATTTTGGAAATTCTACCCGAGTGTGCAAAATTTGTGCTAACTGAAAAAACTGGCATCTCAAAAAGTGCCAAGCCAACTTCAACTTCACTCACGTCAAACATTTGCTACTTCTTTTGATTTTCATTCAAAACCAGACCCTCAGAGTCTGGACCCCCATTGTTGAAATTAGGTAGAGTTCCGTTTGCATCAGGATGAAAAAAAAATGCAGGTATCCTAGGCGCTTACCTAGAAGGTAAGAGTGGAGCAATTTCCGGTGTGACTTCAATGCGTTGATATCTGCAGTGGGGCCGTGAGGAATTGGAAATACGGTGCAGAGGGGCTCGCTAGGAACCAGATCGTGTTTCGGATACGGGAAAATGGACATTGTGCGAATATCTGAAGATCCGGAGGTGTCCCTACGGTATGTCCGGCAGGCAACCGAGCAGACAAGCATTGGCATTTGTGGACCTAGCGAGAACGTGTCGGCTCGGTATTTCCGCCAAAGGCGCGCCCGTCACGCTCCTGTTTACGCCTCGGCGAATAAGAATCTCGCTAATTACTCCAGGTAATCGAATAGCCCAATACTCCATGATGCAACTCGAACTCAACTCCCGGTCTTCAACTTCATTCATCACCATGCCGCATTCATCCTACACCTCGGATGAATTCGCAATGAAAGTATTTTCGAAGGTCTACTTCAGGCCATGACCTTGCCTATTATCGTTAGCTATTGATATAGCGTGAGAACTGCCCCTGCAGGCATAAAAGCTATTCAAAAATTAACGCGTTTTCCTCTTGGAATCTTTCACGGAACAGAATATAGCGATACTATATTCTATAAGGCTTAAAGGCTGAGCCTTACGATACGGTAGAAGAATGGATAAATCCTCCCTTGTCAATAATCGAGAGAATAATTCTTACCCTTAAAGGTAACTCTATCAAGAATAGAGGTACTATGTAATAAATTTGTCCCTGGATGTGATAGCGCTGCGGAGATACCCACGGACTAAGGTACTGCCTGTAGAATTGGCAATACGTGCCATGGCGTCGGCCCCAGGGTCTGGTAGTGGTAGTGGCCAAGGTGGTGGTAGCTGGAAGGGGCTAGCTCAAGGGTCGCCGGAGACAGATGGGGTAATTACTACGAGGTGTGCTGATAGCACGGCCTGCTGAGCCTCTGAGCCCCAAGTCCTGGTGTTGGCTATCGCGAAGCTCTCCGAGGATCGGAGAATCGCGGGATCGGAGGATCGGTGGATGCGAATGGCGAAGGAAACCGCTACTCCTCGTACCCGAAAGTAGTGAGAGTGATAGCGCCTCGTGAAACGAGTATTAGCTTAAACACACCGCGCTAATCTCGAGACTTTTGTCTTCCCACCAAATTCCCCAATTCTATGGTCTCGACTAACTCCAAGCAAAGGAAGCTCTAATTATTTCGATTTCCATCCCTCCTCGCGATCGGAATTCCATTCCAAGCAATTGCCGAGACTGACTTTGTGGTCTCTGCATTCTATTCTCACCCTCGCCTGCGTCAGCTGAATCAGGGTTACTACCTCTGTTCGCCGTTTTTACAGTAGATGTCATTCACTTTTATTCCCTTGATGAGTGTGTCTAATATGAAGCCTTTGATAGTCCTTGTGATCCTTGAGAAATTGAAGTCTTACGAAAATCGATATTAGCACCGTGTTGTTCGTTGATGAAGAAATTTTGTCTTTTGAATATGGTGAAGATGTCCTTTTGTGGTAAATCCATATTCTACGGTATTAGAAGTCTTGAAATCTAATTACAGCTAAAAACTTGTTATATCCTCTTGAGGATCCATGAAAGATGGAAGGATCAATCTTCTTCATGGGAATATTCTCTTCAGACTTTGGTTATACGTACCTTGGCGAGTGACGCAACGATATGGATGGCGCTTGAGGATCCCTGTGCGCGATGAATATTTCTATATTTTCTAGCATATCTTACCGGCATATCACCACCAGCTCCTTGAGGCAAGGTTCAAAACTAAAGCACGAAGGAAATTATTATAAACATGAAACGCAGCTTGGAGAGCTGGATACATTTGCCTAAATACTCGAGAGGTTGAGAGATGAAGGAGCATTAATTATGCCATGTCCATGCGCGCGTCACGTCTGCATATAAATGCGTTATAATTACATTTACAAGTATGTTTGCCTTGCCGAGTGGTGGGAGAGAAGCGTTTTGGGGGTGCAACCGAGCGAGATATAGTGTGATAAAGTGAGATAGCTGTAGAGAAACGGGGTAGAAGACAAAGTCGGAAATTATCAGAGAGAGAGAAAACCAGGTGCCTGAAATCCCATGGCACACGTTACGCTGTATACGGAATCGCAGGACTTAGACCCAGAGAATAGGAAAAGGGGAGACCCACTGCAGCCAGGAGCACAAGAGGGTTACACAAAGGGCGAGAACGAGGGCATAGGCACTCTTGATCGCTGCATAAATTAGCCTCTCTTTAGACTTAAGCGGGATGCATGGTATGCCATTCACAATCGAACACGTACGTCGACTCCTGAGAGTCAAAATGCATGCGTTTCCATGTCCATTCATCCTTCATCGAATGCTTTCACTGGAGTAGAAACAACTTTTCCGATGAAATTCGCTTGCAAAGAACTTTTGGCACCAGTACGAGCCTGGAAATGAACCATAATTGGTTATTCACATGATTTCAGTTGCGAACATCATAACTTTGTACACATAAAAGTGATGAAAACGCAAGTTCTGAACATTGGCCTTGAATCAAAAGGCTTTCCATTTCATTTATGACCTTCTAATGGAATAATATCGCCTCTCATCTCGATAGACACCAAGAGAATGATATATTTTGAACGGTTGGACTGGGCCAGCCATCGTCGACTCATGATAGTACAGTGGGCAGATGATCGTGGTCGATGAAAGGCACTCGTTGGACATTGTCATGGGCTTGCAGAAAACTAATTTACCCTGTATTTATAACGCTAGGACGATCCTCGGTGACCCGACCAACCTCTCTTGGCAAGTGGTATCTGTCGTCGCGTCGCATCGCATCGTAACGTGTGCGAGTATATATAGTATATGCGTTTGCGTGTTTGAAGGAGAAGTTCAGTGGTACCCACTATCCGGGGGACAATGTACCTGGCAGACCGCCAATCATACCAACTCAACAAATCCACCTATTGTCTGAGCTGCAGAGGTCTATCCTCGCGTTGATATCGTCGGATTCCTAGGCTATTGGAATCGGAAAGCACCATGGTCCTTACTCGACCCGACCAAGGTTCCCTTCCGGTTTTAGCCGAAGAGTTATCGTTACGATTGCAATAATGATAATAATCATTGTTGTAACAATAACGAAGATAGTAACACGCTCGTATAGAAATTCACCACTGTGCCACCAACTTCATAAATTGAAATATCTCATCACTTGTACAGCTCACGGTCGTAGTTTGCTTCGAAAACAATGAAGAACTTGAAACTTGGTAAAGGAGAAATTGATGCACCGATATCTTCATTCACTTTGATACTTCGAGGCCAGGAAACCAGTAGATGAAATTTTGATATTCCAGAATTTCGTAGCCTACGACTTTTTCGATGATTATCAAGGGGAACGGTGAATTGCGAAGCTTTTAACGTGTCGAAAGCACTCGCCCGTGTCGTGGGGAATAGTTGGAATATTTTGCGTTTTACGAAAAATGGCTACCAGCAGCCCCTATTGCCATGAGAAATAATAACTCTATGCTAATTCCCCGATGACGAGCACCAGATCCCGGTGCTACTACTTTTTCATCACACTATACCTGCAACTCGGGAGTGTTTTGTACCCGTAGCTTTTACCGGGCGTAACTTCGTTCGTCCACTTTTGCGGCCGATTTCGTGAATTAAAATTTGTTCCGCACGTGCTACGGTATATGACCAATTTTAACCGGAAAAATTGCACGGAAATTAGTTGCCGGTTCAGTTCACTCAAACTTTTTTACAAATGTCAGAGGTATACGTGGTACGTCTGTGTTAATTTACCTTGAACTTGAACGGGTTCAGCGCATTTTTTTTTTTTTTTTCTACCCATAGGATATATTTTTGATGAAAAATTCAAAAACTGTAATCAATTTTTCCTTTTCACTCGTAACACTCTTGACGTACATTTTTCATCATCTCGCTGAGATAAACATGCAACGATATCCTCCGTCATGGTAATCAAATCCTCAATAAATGAGAAAATAAATTGTAGATCTTTTATTGAACATTTGAATAATTTGATCCTAACTGCAGGCTACGATCAGCTTTATCTTCTTTCCAAAAAAGAGCTTTTTTCGTTTGCTGATTTCATGATATCTGGAAAGTTAGCCTATACGTCGACTATGTCGTACTGAAGGACTTCATGGAAGTTGAACGAGGATTTTTGTTACTGTTTCACGATTGGAAATATTGTCAAATTGGTACCTTTGAACGTCGGGTGACATGGGTGCTAATTAATATACCAGACTCGCTCAAGCTGTTTCTAATCGACTGGTGAAACTATAACTTGAAGCCCTGAGGGGGCATCGCGCGGGCGATATATTCATTGACTGGTCAAAGGTCTGTCGGTCCACAGCAACCACCGACAACCACGGTTATAACTACGGGTAACTACGGGGTAACCACGAGACGATGTGCCATCCCTCTTTCTCTCGGTTATATATCCAACTTCCCTTCATCTGCCCCCCTTGGAACTTCCTATTTCTCTACACCCACGGGACCAGCGAAGCCCTCGCAAAGTACCAAGACGTAATTAGCTCCAGATGCAATTTCTGATATCTCGTGGTTTGCGACTCATTACCTCCTCGCCTTGGTTCTCGCGAATCCTTCTGTTGTTCCCCCCACTGTTTAAACCGGCCAAAACACTTTGGAGTCCTACCTTGAACAGGACAAAGGGTGACTAGGTGTTTGTCTCCGGCTCTGATGTCAGTTGCACCTGAATACATAGCTGGCGTAATTTCCTTGAAGAAGAGGAAGAAGAAGAAGAAGAAGAAGAAGAAGAAGAAGAAGAAGTGCTGTTAACCCCGAAGGCATTTGAGTGTAGTTAATCGGATTTCTTGGGGCATTAGTCTCTGGCCCTTGCACAATAGAGGCCACAAATTTCGTTCTTATCGTATGGTATAGAAAGCACGTCGCAAGCCCGCGGCGTTCCTGTTCGAAACGTAGAGAAGAAGAAAACCTATTCTCTCTAGGATTTTGCGCAGATCGCCTTAAGGGACGAGTTGGTATACAGAGCAACGAATATTAATTAGTTAATTAATTAATTTCCCACGTATTTATCTGATAACCAGTACCACTCACCAGGTATAACTCCGCAGACCCTATACCTCCCGCACCCATGGCTCAGATATATTAGTTTAGTTAGAGGTCCAACCCACCCCGAGCTTGCAAACTCCGTTCTCCTATACATATAAGCGCTAGCTGCCCGCTAACTACACGGATTCGTGTTGTACCAGGATTAACCAAGTAAACTTGGTAGGCGAGCTTTCGGTATTAAGAGGTGTAGATTTTGCTAACTTAACTGCAGTTTGTTGTGTCACCTGAATTCAAACACAAGTAACTAAAGATTTTTTGAAAGGAAATGATACTAGGATTTTTGTGAATTTTCACACTAGATTAAACCGTTTCTTTATCAAAGCTTTTATACTAATGAGATTTTTTTCCTTTCTTGGATTGTTCTAGGTAAGTTACACTGGATAATCATCAATATGGGCCACTTCAAGCCACACTTTCTAGTATCTTAACGATTCATGGTAGTCTGAGGTACGGGTAAGTAAAAGCTATAAATGTCCAAACGGAAAGCAGTAATTTTCATTCTATGGCGCGAAACCTGGGGTATGGATTACCCATTTATACTCGTCGCATGTCACGCTGCTCAGTTCTCTACACAGTTACGACTCAGAGTTCCAATATAGGCTTCGCTCATTATCTGAATGGACTTGACGACGGACTTAACGATGGCTCACAATCGTCTCTTGAAACTCCGTAGAACTTTCAGGATTTGCAGAAAAAAATTTGTCGAGATTTGGTAAAAAAAAATGTCACAATGAAAACGAGAATTGTGACAAAAATCACAGGAATTACAGGATAGTTTAATAAGTTTAAGACATTTTTGAAGAAATTTTATACTTCTCGCTTATTTTTCAACCATCTTAGGTTAACTCTTCCGTCGCGTTTGCTGACGAGGGAAGTAATTTATGGGATGGTAGAAGCTGGTGCTTTTATCCCAGCAGCGTTCATGTTTTACCTGCATCACAACGAGCTGTGAATCTCTCTCATTTTACGCTTGCTTCCGCCAATTAGGCGAGCAAACTTCTCGCACGTAAGTTTAAAAGCGTTACTTACAAGGGTCGAAGGTTATTCGTATAACATGAAAAAAAAAAGATTACAATTGAATTCAAGAGGGTCGGATGATAGTAAGAAAGATAAGTTGACAGATGGATAGATAAATGGACGAATAGGTGAATTTCGGTACAAAACGATCTTTCGAAAAATGAAGGGGGTCAAAATGTTGATAGATTTCTGAAGAAGAAGAAGAAGAAGTAGAAGAAGAAGAAGAAGAAGAAGTTTGTATGGAAAATAACGGGCAGACCTGTTGCTTCCACGAATGTTGCTAGAAATTGAAACGATCTGGTCGGGTAAGCCATTCAGACAAGATCTGGATTTTGTCCGCCTCTTCACTCCAATTCCAACTCAATTCTTCCATTGTTTTAGGCTTTAGGCTTTAGGCTTACCAATATCTGGCTTCCAACTACCCAGAGTCTCTCTCTCTCTCTCTCTCTCTCTCTTTTTTCTCTTTCTCTCTTTCTCTTCTTTTATTCGATTTCAATGGCTCACGTATCGAGCAAATGGAGCGGGGAAATCTTTCGACGTTTGCTTCTCTGCCGGCACCCCTAGGCTCTAGCTACTGTTTTCAGAAGCTATCCATCTTCTCGGTCCTCTTCTTCTTACTTTAATGTTTTATTTTATGCCAAAAATTTTTCTACCCGAATTGAAAAGCTGCAAAACATCTGGCGTTTATTTTAGAGAACAGAGATGTGTATATCACTTTCCAGATATTCACCTTTTAAATCAAGAAAAAAGAAATGATAATAATAAAACGGCCTGTCGATTGGTAAAAAATTGCGAGACGGCAACAGGTTGGAAATACAGATGTTTTTAAATCGTCCAACTCGATGTGCCAGTGAGCGTGAAAAGAAGTAGAGAAACTCATCTTTCAGGGTAGGTTTCAGGCTATCTGTTCACGTCGCTTCTGTACAGAAAAGCGAATCTGGATCGTCAGACGAAACGAAGAATGATGAGTTGCAAATGCCGTTTTCCTTTTATTTTCTTTTTTTTTTCTTTCATTCTGGGGTAAAGATAGCTCGAAATGAAAAGGATTTCGAGATGTTTGATAGATCGCTTTGGACAATTTGCCACTATCAAGTCAATGGCTGTGCACCCCTTTGCAGACGCATCCCTTATTTATATTTTCTTTCCTTATTTTTTTTTAAGGGTGAACAAAAATTTGTTGACAATTTTTAGGGGATTTGAAATACGGTGCCGGGTTTGTAGATGTGAAATAACAATTCGCTTCACCTACATAGTCGCTTGTAGAGTATCAGGGTATATATTTAGGGGCGTATTGAACGTCGCGTGGAATAAGGTCGTTGCTTGAGACGAGAGAGAAAGAGAAAGATCGGGTAGTTTGCCCGAAATTCTAGTGCCGTAGGTATAAACCGTAATGAATTATTATCTAATATCTTTCAAGCGGCAAATATAATAGCTCGTGTTTCTCTACGTGTTGGACAAAGTGGTTTTAATTCAGTTCGTCTTGGAGGATGATAATTAGCGGTAATCTGGACCTGGTAATTACATGTATAATGCACATTGGTACAATGCTCGCGTGGCAGGGGGATATTAGTCATTAATATTCGCCGAGTCTCGCGTTTCCTACTGACAGAATGAATAATTACGATTTCGTTTAAATTTTAATTAACACCTTCGCTTTTCCTTACGCTAGCTACACTATATCTAATCCATTGACTTTTTACTCCCAACACGTGAATCGCCTGGCTTACAAATATCGGGTGGGGGTAAAAAAAAATATCGAATAATCAGATTTTCGAATCACCAAAAATGCGAATGTTGAAATAGCGATCGTTCTAAATATGAATAGGCTGCAATGGAAAAACGTTTTGCAGTAAGTACAGTACTCAAATATTCATTTCATTCATCTTAGTGTACTGTTTGTGGTCATCACTTGCTCAATTTTTAGCCATACTCATTATCATGTAGATCAAGGTCTGGCCACAAATGGTGAAAAAATGTTCCATGACAGCTTCAATGACTAAAAACTCTGTTTTTGGACAATCAAGTACTAAAAAGTTGGGTTTAATGTTTGCTGTCAAGTAGGTTTTGGTAATGAATTAAATACATTTATAAAGTGCCAGAAATGAGTGATGCATTTATCAAGCATTGCCACAAACGGTACGGTGGCCACAAATGTCACATCTACCCTATTTGTATTTTAAAATTTTGAAATTCTGGGCATTCTACGCGTATTGATCTTTCGGAATTTTTATTCCTACCTCAAATATCGGCTTCGACGTGACTGAATTTTGCACATATTTGTCTCTTGGACCGAGTGAATCTGTTGCTATACATAACAATATATATAGCCGCTCGGTACCTAATGTAATTGCATATTTGGTACCGTTTCGTTAATTGAATTATTTATTTACCGTAGTTTATTTGAATTGCCAGTATCGCATACCGCCGTGATGAACATTTACCGTCAACGTGACCAAATTGTCAATTAGCATAAGCTGTTTTCACACCGGGGGAAATATCAGTATCCCATCCATCTACGCGAAAGGAGGGTGGCGAATTTTCCAAAGGGTACTTCAATCAAATGAATCAATACATATTATCGATCGAGAATGAAAGAAAATCGTCTTTGGCCAGGGAACAAAAGAAAGTTTACATAAACGTTCATCAGAAGCCGTCCTAATTGAATGATGTAGCATAACGAAGGGTGTACCAAGCGACATTTATCTTTTCGTTCATTATTTTAATTACAATTTTATCTTCCGAATAAGAGACTAGGCATACCTTCCGAAATGAAGAACAGTCAAATTCAACGTGAAAATGGATATTAACGTTGACGCAGTCGGCCGTTCCAGTGATCACGTAATTATTGCTTCTTGTATTCAATTGACAGTAGACTGAAATGGATTTCAAGATGTCTAAAGAGACTCTGGTTATATCTGAGGACTCAACGTCGTTGCGAAATTCTGAGCTAATCAATGAAATTCATCGACAATCCATAAATTATTGCATCGAATCTGGAAACGCGTGCAAATTGAAATGCGTGTTGGAGGGGTAGAGAAGGCAACAGGTCTTTTCGCTAGAGAGCTTTCGCAAGCACCTGGGTTTCAACATCGCATCTGGATATGGTGCGCGGCAGTGACACGTGAACATATAAAAATATATGTGAGGATGTTGGGGGGGTTTCGCTCGGTTGAAAAAGCACAAAAAAAAAAAAAATCTAAATGAATAAATAAAAATGAACAACTTGTTGATAAAATAATTCTATGTTTTACACTCGATTAAGCAGATTCATTTTGCGAGATCGTTGTGTTTAGGTTTAGGTAATAATAGCTAGGCGAATGACGAGTCGAGCTAAACGGATTCTGTAAAGTTTCGGGGTACAATACGCTTGGCTGGGAAATAGCCGTGGCTTTAAAAAAATCACCCATGCGAAAAATCGAATTAACTATATATGACTGTAGCACGACGCCGCTCGTAAAGCGCTATACTCGTACAGTTACCCGGAATTCGAGTCCCACTTGAATCCTGCTTTACAATGTGCTCGATATTCAAGTACTAGTACCTGTACCTAGTCCGGAAACGAATACTGTTAGTTACCAAATCGCTTCGGTTTTATATACTACCTCTCACTAAATGTTATCATACTTTATAAACTTTTTTTTTTTTTCACTTTTTCAACCATCTCAACTACCATCACAATTCGCTGAACTTCTACCCAAAAATGAACAATTCATTCTAACCTTCCTTCTTTTGCATTTCACCTGACACTGTACTTGTATGTACTTGTATTTTTTGTATATAATACACGTTTATTATGTCAGGACCGATAAGAACCATAAGACAAGTTACAGATTTACATGTGCACTTATTCTTAATAAAAAAACAAATTTCAGAGAATGACATACTGGATACATACAGATTCAGATAGGAAGGGTAACCCCAAAGCAATACAGGCACAATGGAATCACAATGAAGTCGAAAAAATCTACTCAGACACTGTGTGATTGTTAAGAGTAAGAACGTTGTGCAAATATGAGAGATAGTACTTTTTGGGGGTAATTTGCTTGAGATATCACGTTTTACTCCGTCTAATCATATGGATACAAATATAATATTTATATTCCTACCAAATTGAAATTTCGTGTTGACAAAGAGAGGATTGTTTTCGTTGATAGCATTTAGGGTCGTGATTGTGGTGGTGTGGATAGTCCAGAGGGAAACAAGAAGTCTTGAGATAAGGGAGGTCTTCTCTTCTACAGAACTTCCGGTTGAATGTACAGGGAAGATGTATGGCCAGTGAAGTGATACTAAATTCTATTCTGAGGCTTAGGGGGCGGTGCACGGCCATGATGTGCTATGATAACGTTGATTTCCATTAATTTCATTCAGCCTTTCGTCGTTATTTTTTTTTTGTTTTTTTTTTATCATTTTTTTTATTTTATTTCTATCTCTACTCCGTCTTCGAGGACTGACGCGAATACCCGAATATACTAGGGGCGATTGTTTGCCATAGGCATGGGCTCCGCGAGTAGTCCGCCTCTACTGAATATTCATGAGGATTGATTTTCGCTCCGGAACTTGGGAAAAAAAAGCGATACTGTGCGGGGTATATGGTTACCTCTCTTCAACCCTCAACCCTCGAGAACGCACGTGTGAATTTCACTTCGACCAAGTCTGCGTGGGAGTATAAAAGCCTGCCAACCATCATTCCTTCGCAATATGTATATAGGTATATGTATGTGTACACATATCTGTATATTTCCCCAAGAATAGACAGTAATACCTGTAATGCTGAGAAGATAAGACGAGACGAGACTGGATAGAGAAAAAAAAAAAGAATAAAAATAAAAAAGAAATAGTCAGGTAAAGTTGGTTGTTTTGAAGCTGTTGAAACAAACCCGATGAAAATGTGGTACATAGACGGAGATATGTAAGACATTTCGCCTTTTTGCATATGTAACTGTACCTATAAAGTGTCCTGGCGAAGTAGAAAAATCTTATTTGCAAGAGCTTAACGAAAGACGGGCTCAGGGAATAGAGCAAAAGGTAATTTACATTCAATTCAACGAATCCTGCAGCAGATGTCTGTTGGCTAAAAGACTGTTCGAATAAGAATGCGCCTGGCTAGACTTACATCGGATATCCGGCATCTGCATAATTCTTATTCCTTTTTGAAGATACGTTTTTTTTTTTGCACTTTATCCTTCGGACCTTTATTCTACACCTCAACATTATTTTTCTCTCTTTCAATAGAGGGATCGGTATCGATCGTCTGGCGTCTAGACTCTAGACTGTGAACTATAGATTATTATACCTTATTATACCTTTCACCTAGAATTAAATAGTCCGGATAATTTAGCTGTGGGTAAATTTTTACCGTCTCATTTATTATGTGTATAGGTATATGAATTTCTTGGCCAGTTGATCGTTGGAATTTTCTTCGTCCTTTGGGCTGAGGAATTTCGTTGTATACTTATTTCGCACTTCATTTAGCCAAGTCGCTTATAAATTGGCGAGGGACCATTCTGCACGGGGATAATATTATAGCTATATGGTCTCTAAAACAGCTACGAGGTGTGGGGAAGAACTATTGCAATACAAGATATTACCGCTCGGGTATGCAGACTGCGAAACTATTCCGAGCTCACGTTATAACAATACCCAGAGGCTTTCCAGACCCGAATAACTGAATCAGCAACATTTTGTCCTGCGGATTCAATAAGCCCGCTTTCCAACCAGAAACTATTAAATACACATTCCCGGAGATATACGTTTTCATACTTGAACTCTCCGGCATCAAGTCCTCCGAAATACGAGTTCATGAAATATTCGGATCTTTTTTTTGGGGGGGGAAAATCCCCGAATTGGTTGGAAAAATTCAGGCACTCAGGATCAGAGTTTGGAGTCATCAATTGCTTTTAGGATTCAAAAATTTGATGGACAAGAAAGTTATACACCGTTTTGAACATAAATCTCATAACGCTGGATTCAATAAGGATTGCGAGTCATCGATTACTTTTGTGATTCGATCAACTATCACATTCGTTATAGGCAATTGAACTAACTTCGAAGGCCCCGTAGAAAAAGTGGCTAGCTCAGAAGTCGCTTGAAGAACCGGTTATCCCAAGTTTCGCTAAAAAAAGCGGCTATTTCGAATTTTGTTCCAATAACCAGCCATCTCGTGAGCGACTCTGAAATCGCTCTGTAGCGCTATTCACTTTCCATGCAACTACAGAGCGATTTCAGAGTCAGATTTCGAAGTGAGATTATAGCCACTTTTTCTACGCGGCCGTCGATTTGTGATGTACTAGATAATTGAAAATGTGATGAAATTACAGTTTCATTACAATTTACACAACCCTGCTCAGGAGCTAATGCATATACCTATAGTTCGTATACTGCAATCTAAGGATTATGATAAGTACTTCATACACTTTTTAATTCGTGTTACTTGAGTGAGTTTCGAACTTGGAAACCGCTCCTGTAACGTTACGCGAGACTGTCGTCACGCTTGTTCTAGACTCTACAGAATCTACAGTCTTCTGCGAATCGGATACTTTTCATAATCTTGACTGAGCCAATTAGCGGGCAATTAGCTCATCCCCTAAAGTCTATTAGATCATAAACGGTTGGAAAAATGGCAGAAACACAAGCTGGTTCTTAGAATAAATTTCTCCCATGGTATGAGTAGGAAAAGTAAGGTAGTATTTTCTTTCTCGGAAAACAACCGGCGTGGCCGGGGACTAATTATTAGCACGGATCCTGTTACGTTGTCAAAGGCCATCCCCGTTCCGCACCACCAAGTGGCTAACAGTAGCTAGGTAATGGTAGGTAATGGTTGGTAATAGAACTCGGTGAGTGTGCGTTGTAAAACTGGTAGCTCCAGTGGCCACCAGCCGCCAACCACCAACCCCCGGAACTACCCCTGCACCCTGCAACCTGCTTTCCTTCGAACGTATAAATCTTATGGGTTACTGGCTGGCGGTCGACAAGAGCACCCCACCCAACGCGACCCACTTTCTTAATTGTTCCTCTATTAAAATCCACTCTAATTAATATCTATTGTAATTAATATTTATCACTTCACCCCCTGGTATGATATGGAAGAGCACCTGGTTCGCACGGAATTTCATTTCTTGTGAATTTTCAACGTCTGATCGTCCCGATGTCCATAAAAACTAAGGAAGTGCGGGGTGAACTCGTCACCTGCTCTTATATTGGGACTCTGAGGAAGGATTCTACTGAAATTTGGATAAAAAGCAGTTTTTCTTATTCTTAAATGGCCAAAAACGTTGATTAAAAAAATGGACACCAAGAATCTCAGATTATGGTACGAAATGTTTTGAAAAAAAGTTTCACTTTTCTATGATCAAAGTTCATGCGCAATTAGGTACTTTTCACAGCCCTACGGAGGAGAGATTCTGAGATATTCTACATGTCATACGAAAATCTGACACTCTTGTTATCCGTTTCATGATTGGAACTTTTTTGGCCATTCTTAACCATTTCAATCCCTTAAGGGCGGAGTGACGTGCGATTTACCGAACAATTATGCGGTTATATTTAGCAGCTTTGTGGCCACTTTGAAGATCAGTTATCGTGACACAGCATCCAGTAGTTAATTACCTACAATTTGAGCCCCGGCTGAAGGGTGTGCGATTCATTTGACAGAAACTGTAGCATGATACTTGTGAAAGCCATATTCTGGATAAATTCCCTACGTCATGAAATTTTTGTTCATCATCACCTTCCAAGGTTTTCTGGTATTTTCAGCGCTAAATTGGACGGTTTTCAATCGCAGATCTTAGTCAATTACGCCATTGGCTTCCGATAATGTCCTTTCAATAAAAATCTTGTCCAAACAATGAAAAAATTGTTTCATTATCATGAATGTATGATACTTGCTCTGTCCACATTTGGTCAAGAGTCAGAAATGACAGAAAAAAATGTTTCCACATTGATTCAAATACGGGACGCGAATTCACCCCGCTCACAGAAAGGTCAGGGTGAATTCGTCGGTCGTGAAAATTCCAACGTGACGGCTTTTCAAAAAAATCTAACTCTAACGTACATCAGGAAAATTATACCTATGCATGGTGTAGAATTTTTGAAAGCACATTTCTATCGAATTTTATTCTCAAATGCATACTCAACATATCTACCGCATACGAGTATTTATAAAACCCACATGCGGATGTAGCACACTTCCTTTTATAGAAGCATTAATTTTTCAACGCCGAATCATTGATCGAGATACTAGCTCGATTTAAACGTGACCCGAGAAGCATCGCGAATCGAGAAATATCGAGAAACTCACACAGAACTAGTTCAAGTTGGAAAATACCGGTAGAAATCAATCAGGGTCAACATCAAATGCAGAATTACATACCAACCCTCGCCTCTCAAGTTCATCGTAATGATCTGGGCGGTTTATACAGCTTCGTTAATTTTATCCGCTTAGAGATGATGACGCGGATATTCAGATTTAGTGCACCTGGTTAATTCTCGTAGTTTGTGTAGGTCTCTCTGCGTTGGTACGTATTTATAATAAACCCATTGATACACCTGAACGATCCAACAACCCGGCTACGGGTGGCTGTCATACGTGACAAAATCGTTTTCGGATTGTAGAACCTTGCCCGTTTATGCAAAACGATGCAGAACTATGTAAAGCAATGCTAATCTACCTATAAAACCCCGTAGCTACAAGCGCGAGCCAGTACCTACCGCACCACCTACTGGCTCTCGACAAAGCGACGTGTACACGGTGTGCAAGCACCCTAATATCATTTGGTATTAGTATTTCTGATAATCCACGATCCCATAAGTCTCCAACCCTCTTCTTGCCCCCATTACTAAACCGCTGCTCCTTTCGCAAGCTTCATTCTTCATTGTCAGGCATTTTCATCCCTTAACGGTCTCGGACCATTATTCGCCAATCAATCGACCGCAGTCTTTTGTCGAAATCCTAACGAACCGTTGATCCATTGGATCGTAAATCCTCATTAAATAAAACTGCTGAAAAACGCAGTAAACAAGCGAAAAAGCTCAGGGTTGAAAGAAAATGAGAAGAAAAGGGGTAGTAATCGATGGCCGACGTCTCTATGTGTATATGAGAGGAGTCGAGAGGCTCAAGTATTTTGTTTTTTCTCTTTTTTTTTTTCATTCTGCAGTATAAAACGGCTGCGGAGGCGTCGAAACGATGCTAAAGCGTGCTTTAGACCGACGAAGAGCTTCGGAAAGAGTCGAGTCTGCCAGCAATCAATGCGCTTAGGCGGTAGTGAGGTGCTTGTGTTTTCCATTAGGAGAAAAGTTGACGAGCTTTTTTACTCTCTCTCTCTCTCTCTCTCTCTCTCTTTCTCTCTCTCTCTCTCTCTCTCTCTCTCTCTCTCTCTCTCTCTCTTTCTCTCTCTCTCTCTCTCTCTCTCTTTCTCTCTCTCTCTCGAGGGCACCTCAACGGGGTCGGTTGCCTTTCGGCGAACGTTTCGAAAGAGGTTGTAATTTATTTATGATTGAGAAAACGTACGGTGGCTATGGCGATTGGGAGTTATATAACAAGCGAACAACGAGCATCTTGCATAATTTGTTCATTCAATTATTTACGTATATAGCAAGGCGCCAAGCTTGCAGTAGCAACTTGCTTTTCTGCCTTTTCTCGGCTCCAAAAACAAGAAGATTTTTCCCGGAAAGCAATTCTTTCCTGACCTCACTCCTCGACGATTTATTCATCATTTTTACACCCCGCCAAACTCACGTGGATAAATTTAACCCGCAGTCGACCTGCGTTTCTTGATATCGAAAAAAATATTATCGCTGTACACTTTTTTACTACTCCGATGGGACTCCGAAACTACTTTTTAAAGATTTTGCGAAATCTAGTATTCTGACCGTCTTTCATCTTATTTCTTTTCATTTGGAATATAAAAATTATGGAACTCACTTACAAGGAAAGACCTCGTGTCTAATTAAGCAGGTGCCATGCAAAATGAAGATACATATGTCCACAAAAATCAAATAGCGAGATTTCAGTTGGATATCTTTTTTTGTTTCTATCTACATCGGTCGTTTGCATATGGCAAAAATTCGTTTGGGTGTTACTTGTATCCTTTTGCACTGCACTTCTTCAATTTTGACAAATCTTGGAGTCGAAAACACCTTTGGAAGCCAGAAATTTCCGGATCTCTGGCTGTTAAATTCAATGGACAATCTGGAAACCAACTCGATAGACTGATTTGAATGTTTGTATGACATTTTGTTACCAAACTTTGGTTTTTGGTTGGACCAAACTCGCCTACGATTCACTTTGATCTGACTTTCAGATCTATAATATCGAACAGTGATAAAAAAAATCACAGCGATCTGATGAAAACTTCTGGGCAAATGAATCCACCACTAGCTTTTCTTCGAATCAAAAGGCTGCCCTCAAGTGTACAGCAAAGTTTCAGAAACAACCCTTCATCTCAGCTCAATCCTAGAAGCTGAAAATTTCCGTCAAAAATCAAGCCTACGTGTTGTTATCTTGGGTAAAAAAAAATATTGGAATCCTGGCTCGAAGTTGACATTTGGATGAAGTAGAATGGAGTTATAGGGAATTGGTATGGCTCGAGAATGGGGATTGAAAACCAAGGTATTAAGAGTGACGTCTTCTTAAGGGTGGCTGGTATCCTCCTCGAAGGGAGAATCTTCTTCATCCGTCTTCGTTTTAGTATTTGTTATAGAATCTTACACGGGGTATATCGCCTTGTAGTTCTTTATCTCCAATTTTTAAACGTAACCAAGTTTTTGGATCGGGGGGGGGGGGGGGGGATGAGATTCGCCCTGGTCAAATAAAAAAAAAAGTACGAATTATGAACACTTGACTGCGAAAAGCTTGAAAAGGAAACATTTAAAACTTGAGCTCTTCCAAAAGTTCTTTTCTGTAAACATTAGGACGTTCATCCCTTGCCGTTGCTGCTGTTGCTGGCAACCCTCTAGAACAGACAAAGTAAGCTTTGCCAGAGATACCGCAGCGAGTCGTTGGCCAAAACGAGATTCTGAGCTCGTCGTCGTCATAGCGGAAGCATTATGTACCTAGGAGAAACACTGACATATATATAGAATATAAGGGATGCTGCCCCGTAAGACACCTTGGCACAAGCTGGAAGTAGCTAATTTCAAAAGATATTCGAAGCTCGAACGACGCCTCGACGTAGCTCAAACTACTTCGAGAAGATCTTGTTATAACATCTTTATTTTACCCAATATGTACATGTATAGTATATACATGTATGTGTTTATACGTATATACCTCAAGCGCGTTGAAAGTTTGAAAAGTTATTTATCTCCCCTCGTGTATCGCGGCTAGACGTACTTGTGACGTAGACTGTGAGGGGTGGTCGTGGCCGGCGCTAAACTATTTCTCAACTTTTATCAGCGTCGTTATCGCAAGTTTTAGGCTAGATCGTAAATATGCACACAAACATTGCCCACGGCTAGACGAAATAAAAAAATTAATAAAAAAAACTAGGACAAAAAGCTATAACCATTACTCTGAGTGGTCACACGTAATATAAAAGCTCTTAGGTACAGCGTCAATCCCCATATCAATAATTAGCTATTGTTCAGGGGCGTGTGTAGTCTTTTCTAGAAAATGGCACCTAGGTACCTTGAGTACTATATTCATTCATGCCGGTAAAAATACGAAACTTAATCGAATGTTTTTCATGCCATTTTTTCCCACCACTTTTTCCAAGTTAGTAACATGGAGAAATGATTCAAGGATCATTGTCTTTCACCGGCATAAATGAATCGAGTGCATTTGACTGACTTTCACTGCATGCCATGCTGAAGTTCTAATTCGCCCCTCGAAATACTGAGGGCACTGGGAATTTGAAATCACAGATTGTGGCGCTTTTGGTGAAATTCAAATGGGGTAGCCCATCTTGCCCGGATTTTCGCATGAATTGCATGATTTGTACCACGTGGCGATTTCTTGAGGTGACTTTGACCAGCGGATGTGCATTAATTGGTTCTGGGTCGTTTTTAATGTAGAATACTCTGGGGAGGATCATTTTTTTTTTTTTTTTCACTTGTAAGTTCAGGGGAATTTGGGCCCAGCGCGGTGCGGTGGTTTCGCGAACTTTGGATTTTATACTTTCTCAACGAAAGTTGAAGTTCGTGCCAACTTATTATATTTAAGAAGGAGCGAGGCTTAGTAGTAGGTAAAGATTAAATTGGCCTGCCGAGAAGGTGCGGTACGAAGTTACGGGGGAAAACTTAATTTTTTTAACTTACCAATTAATCTAGTGATTTCTAATTTATATTTTTAAACAAAGTCCGACGTTCTTCACGCTCGTGTTCGTCGTTCTTCGTCCGCGTCCCTCGGAGGTACTCAAAACGAGATGGATAACGTTCCCTGTAAAATGTGGCCACGCGCGCACCTTCAAGAATTAATTTAGCAAATTGCCGCTAGGTATACGGAAAGTCTCAAAGGAATATAAGAAGAAGAGATCTCCGTAAAATAGAAAGTTGGAGAAATTTGTTTTTCTTTTTTTTTATTTCCTCCTCCTTTTTTATTTCATTTTTCTTCCTTTCCCTTTACCTTGAATAAAATAGTTTCATTTCTTCTTGTAAAACGGGTACAGACGTTACCGAGAAGAAATATAAGAGGGCGAAGCGAAGCTTCTTTCGTGAAAATTTTTCTTAAAGGAAATTAAACGTAAAATTTTTTCTCTCCCACAGTCCCTTAACACGTTTCGTATATTAAAATTTCACCTCTGAGCAAACGCGTTCTTTACAACCACCTTTATTCCGTCAAAGTAATTAAAGATGGTCTTTCTTTTATGCTCGGCACTATAATTTCAACAATAGAACTCCTCCCGGTTTGCTGCTGCAGGTCTCGCTTGATATACGACCTGAAAAAAAATCCTGGGGAGTAAAAGCTCAATATGAAATTTATAATTCTCTACATCAAAGAGGTTCTCTTCCATACATACCATTGTTAACACTCTTCTTTGTTGTTTCTTGCTTGATTTTTTCCCCCCATTTTTTTCGAATTCGAAAAAAAAAGACGGCTGTTCAAATAATCGTGTACAGAACAACGCGGAATTCTTGATAATGAACCCGAATACACCTAAAAATATAGTAATTAGCCTACGGTAGAAAAACTACATACAAGTTGGAATTTTAATTATCAAAGTCCATCGCGATGCCAATCATATAACTTCGTCGTACAGCACTTCAATTATCGTAATATTCCTGCACATATCATAAAATTCATATATATAATTACTTGGCTGCGTGTGCCCGTCAATGTGTACTTGTAATCATTTTATCACCTTGGGACTAATTCCTGGGACAAAATTTTCAATATTCAGTTGCGTGTTGAGGTCGTTGGATTGAGCTTTTCTGCAATTCGCTAAGTCCGAAATTTTCCACGTCTTATGGCTCTCAAGTCATCCCTGTACCTACATGGCTCGATCTGCTGCAGCGAACTTGGTATTTTTTCAAGTGTAAAACATTCACTCTGAGTGCTTATGAAAAGCTCTCGGCTTGTTATTCATTTATTTGTTGATTACAATTTTATTTTTATTTCTTTCTTGTAGTTATAGTAATTCAGGTACTTCCATCCGTTGAATAATGAATATACGAAAACCAAGGTAAACTTTCGGCTTTTCCATTATTATACGCAACACATTTTTACTTCAGTTACTCAAGCCGTAATCCTAATGGACTGTTCTCGCAAAAAAATACAACCTTCGTAGATTCGTTGAAAAACCAACGTCAATAATTGTAAGTTATAGTCATATATTTTACTGAAATTTCCCACGATGGTTGTACGTTATTACTGTACACATCTGGATAGATTATTAAAACGTTTATTGTTTCATTTCGCTCAGTAATTTGTTTTTCGTAGTTAGGGGGGTTACGTTAATCCACCTTGAAAATAATTATTTTCTAATCGCCGATATACGCTTGAATAAAATATTTTTTAAGAGATTTCAATCGACGGACTAATTCAAAAAAAAAAAAGAGAAAACAAAAATTTTCAAGTATTTTTTTATGGTTTAACCAACAATAAAAGATAAGTTGAATGATCTATCAGAACTATTTATGGTCATCGAAGAAACGATGTTTTGACCTTATCGGAAGTTATTTACCAAATTTCGTTTCACTCTTTGCTCAAATTTTGCTGTTGTGTTTTTTTTTTTCGTTTTTTTCTTTCTTTTTCTTCTCGTCTTCCTCTTGCCACGAGGGTCTGGTAGAGTCTTCTTTCTTTGTTTGCCATTTGAAACATACAATATAATACGTATATGTATACTTTGGGTTAAGACTATATTCATTTGCGAAGCTATTGGAGCTAATGGTCAGTATTATATATGTAAGCAAGTATTGACACGTGATCAGTTTCTTAATCCCTCGAAGGACTTGGCGACAGTGTGTTTAGAATAGACAGCCGGGTTGTTATCATCCAATAACGTTACGTCTTTCCAAATTTTACCTGAGCTTCGAGCATATTAGCAGTGAGAGAATACTTCAGTTCTTGGTTACGCGTCGCGACGTTACTAACTCTCGGTAGTTAAATTTATTTCTTTTCAATAACCACACGTGCGGTCTTATATTGTCTAGTCTAGTCTAGTCTAGTATCATCTGCTGGCTCAGATCAATAGATAACAAACAGTTTTATTTTTATAATCGTAACAGTGCCTGTTTTTGTGATCAATATAGTGACATAATTGTTTTAAACTAGACGTTTTAAACATTTGGTGAGTAGCTCAGAGTTCGTATTATATTTTTAGAATCCATCATTCTTGTGTTTTTTTTTACGTCACTTTTGAAAGTTAAACTAATCAACGTTGGTGTATTGTTTTGAATTTAGAAAAATCAGAATCAGTCAATTTTTTTTATTTATTTTTTTTATTTCACGTCTCTGTAGCGTTTGATCAATTTTGAAATACATAGGGATCAATCACTTCGAAGTTATTATTCGAGACTCTGGTAGCGGATAAAAATAATATTAAAAAAATAAAATAAAAATAAACGAAAACTATTGTATAGGAGAAAAAAATTTTCAATTATTTTACGAAATTCGTCAGGGTTTAAAATTGAGTAAAATCGTATATCGATATGTATTGGCAGCACGTTGTACAGACGTATCAAACGTCCGGTCTCGACCCACCGACCTCCTATTGACCGTGTATATCGATATTATTTTTTATATGGAAATATTTTCTCTTCTTTCCAGCGACCGGCACTCGGTTATACATACTAAAACTGATATAATATTATCAGAAGCAAACGGTATCGATCGTTGGATCTAATAGTATCATTAATGAGGTATTCACTGTTTCTCGAAAATTTCCAAACCAGGAACAACATCACAATGCCTGGACGATCGCTTGATCTAAACAACAACATGCACCAACTTTATTGGTAAGAAAATAATTCATATACGTATATTATATATTTGATGAAATAACCTATAAGCGATCAACGAAAGAAGAAATTCTGTATTACATGTGTTATACACATACATACACATGATTTGTATCTGTGTCAGTGATCCAACACAGGGCCAGGCACGTGTTTGAAATCGATATCTCGTGTTACGTTTACTTGTATATGTGTCTTCTCTTTCTGACCGTTCGCCTAAATACTCGCGGTCACCTAGCTTTTGTATACATTTTTGTATACATATATGTATGTACGTACATTTCTGAGTATGTCAAACTTGAGCTTGACAATAGGTTGATTATATCTATGGAGAACGGATTAAGCGGAGGGACACGTTGCAATTTGGAAAAAAAAAAAAGAAACAAATTTCTAAACCGCTTCAATCCCTTCCCCCAAAGATCATTTTCAATTACTGGCCGTATAAATTCGGGCATTAAAAAGAATCCTAGTAAAGACTCGCGCGAGTAGGACAAAGTTAAGTTATAATAATTTAAGTTTAGAAAACTAATGCAGGTCAAAGTAAAGCCCTGCTTTCATTAGAAAGCGCAAACAATGAGTATGTTGGAGTCAAGTGTACGAAAGTAACGCCAAAGTTTAATAGAAACAACGTTTATACGTATACATACAGATGGGCTAGCTGTATACCTATATACTAACATACATACACAGGTTGTATGTATACCTATACCCATACTATGCGGGCAACAATACCTTTTGTTTTTAAATCCCGGGAGCCTCTTACACGAAGTCGTGCTGGAAAACTTTTAACTTTTCCGGGCAGATTACAAAATTTTCAAACTAAGAAATTCAACTTTCATACCTCATCCTGGAATATGAACAATAATAATCATAATAATAATAATAATAATAATAACAACAACAATGATCGTAATCGTCGCTATCGGAAAAACTGTAACTTCGATTATTTTTAGTATTAATTTTAACTTTTTATTTTTTTTGGTTATCATGTAATTTAACAGTCGAGATGAAATCCATCCGTGATTTTACAATAACGATATATAGGTATATTTTTATAAAGCGGATCGGATTGTGATATCTTGAAAAAAGTTTTCTTATTGCTTATTGCGTGTAACGCTTATTCGATTTTGTCCGTTTTTTAGAACCAAACTAAACTGGAATCGATATTTTCTTACACTTACCTATCATAGTCGCCAGTTAGAAAAAACTGTTCATCGAATGGATAAGTCAAATTCGGCATGTTTTGATGGGCTAATTGATTTTGATGAATTAAACTATGTGCATAGAGAAACGTAATTATTTCGAGTCAACATCGATTGAAGAATATTTTATAGGATCTTCATTATTTTTTCTTCATTCATTTGATACGTCATTTTGCCCCGGGCTCCCTTTTCACACGTATATCACGTGACTAGAAGTGGGAGAAGGGCCTAAACGACGAAAAATGCGATTTATATGGCAAAAGGGCATATAATTTTTTGTTTCTCCACCGTTCGATATAGAAAAAGGGTTGAAACGAAAAAAAAGGCGTTTTCTTCTAGAAGTAAAATTAAAGGCAAAAGGGCGTAAGTACCGTAAACATACGTCCTTTTGGTATCAACTTTTTTGGAAAAATAAAAAATCACCCCCACTAATGCTTGCAGAATGTCGTATTCGCAAAAAATTCATGGCTCACCGGAATTCCTCTTTCGCCGAAAGATGAACGTTTTTAGGCATAATAAAAAGACAATTGAGACCAAAAAAGTTTCTTTTTTGATAAAACATGAATCGTGGTCGTGATTCTATCGCTAAAGTTAAAACGCTAAAAGGGCGTATCCATAAAAATTTCTCAGTCTTCAACATGCACGGTTTTTTTTTCTATTTTGAAGCTTTTCGAGTCAAATGAGGCAAATGAAATAAAAATAAAAATAACAAGTATGCCCCTCTGCGGTTAGGAATTTCAAACGAACGTAAGTCTGGCACTTACGCTCTTTTTCCACTAGTCACGCGATATGTTTATTCAAATACCTGGTACACGTTTACAAAATCATAAATACCCTTCTTGCCATAACCCCGGAGTCACCCTGAGGTGGATAATACCTAAATGGTTGGTACCGGCCGGTGTTCGAAGTTACGGTAATATACCTTATCACAGTTGGTGCTAGCAAAAAGCGAATTTGCCCAACGCTCGTGGACGAGTGCTCATTGACTGGAATGCAGATAGTATAGTTGGACCAGTGCCGCGGACCTCGGCCCCGTTGTCTGTGCCATGTTAGCGTTCATTTCTCTGCAGGCTGGTTCGCGGGGTAGCATGTAGTGTAAAAAATGTTTGAGAAAAAAAAACAAGTTTCAGTAAAAACTATCAATTTTTTTTCGCAAAATTTTGATGCCTGGAACATTTTTTTTCTGATTATCAAGTTCTGATCAAGTTACCTATTGCTGATTGATATGGCTGACGGAAATTCTTGTTTCCACTCTTTGTTTCATGTTCTGGGTCAAAATTGAATAAAAATACTCTTGATTTTTATATCTCGTGCTGTTCTAGACGGTGATTAAAAATTAACAGAATTGTGGCGAGACGGATTTCGGATACCCATTTCGTTCGCTGCAGTCAGCAAACGTTAATTACGTGACTCGGTAATTATGGCGGGTTGAAAAACTCGGCTAGTTTTAACATCGCGTTGGTACAAACCCCAAACATGTATTTCGAACTCTCGTTGCAAAATCCTCGACTCTTCTTCACCATCCATAAAGAATTACCGCTTCAGCAAAGTGGCACGTATAATTACCCCATGCGATTATCACCTTATTTCGAATTCCCGGCTTTTGGTGGTGCAACCACTGTAAGTTCGAAACCTCAGAAATCATTTGCTAGGTCCACCTCGTTTCTACAGACATTCCAACTCTCTATTACTAGCTCTTTGAGTATTGCCGTGAAATATTCTGTTTCCGATATTAGCTGCCTTTTGGTATATGAATAAAAAAATTTGATTAGAAAATAAAATGATCATGTGAAGTGCATTCTAAGAGTTATCTTCCATTGTGATTCGTTGAAGATTGGAAATATAATGATTCAAGAGTACAAGATACAGAAATGTCTATTTTTTCACGCGAATCTCTTGAAATAGAAAGTGAAAATGAAAGTACTGTCGCAGTTTGGGAAGAACCGATGTAGTTTTGTAGAAAACGTATCCAAAAACATGTGTATGCGTTCCAACATGATAGAAAAGTAGGGGTGGAATTGAAGTTCCGAGTTTCCAAAAGTTCCGAACAATCAGAATTCTGAATTTTTTAGAGACGCAATTTTGAGTTTCCAGAAACGTTAGAGTTCAGAAGTTGGAAATTCGGAAAGGTCGAAATGCAGACAGCTCAAAGATCCGAAAGTTCAAAGTCTGCAGCTTTTGAAATTCGGAATTCCAATCCCACCCCGAAAAGTAATTTGAGTACAGGGAGGTTTTCGAACAAAGGGTATATACTTGCAGAAGCATTATAAAAACTAACTGTGTCATACCTATTGCCTAAAATGATTTGAAATTTGCAAGCTATGCTTCGAGGGTAGAATTTAAAACGTAAATTACAATTTCTCATGGCCTCATAGAGATTCTGGTACCTATCTCTCATCCTCGAAGGTGAAAATCTGTTCCTGCTACATCAAGGGCGTCTGCAGACTTTTAATCAGTTACTCCATCACTTTCAACGTGTGTATAGAAAATATAATTAGGAAGCAGATAAAAAAAAAGAAACATGAATAAAAAATAAAATCGTACTACTTCACCCCTTAACGGGTCACACCGTGAAACGCATAGGAGTGTAAATTAGATCGCATGTAGAACGGAGATATTCGCGTACCTACTCGGTAGGCTTGTTACAATACTACCCCCGTGAACTGAAAGGGTGGTTTGCGAAGTGCGGGTGGTGCGGGACCAGCGAATTGTTGGCGCAGAGGACAGTTATCACTTATCAGGGGCCAGTTATCTTCTGTTTAGCACCATTGTGTCTCGGAGAGGGTGATAACGAATCAGCGTTAGCAGGGGGAGCAGGACAATGGTGCCACAGCTAGACACCGTGAGGGCCGAATAATTGAATTAAACTCTGATAAGGTATTTTGCCACGCAGCTATACACCCCGCCACCCTTGTGCTAAACAGGTCAACATTATTTTTCAGGGTATGTTTTACAGTTCTACCTCTACTCGGTTTTCATTATACGTATATTTATTCTCTATGTATACAGAAATAGAAATACGGTTTTACCCCATAATGCATCGAGATATCAACCCTTCGTTGTCACACATTCCCAAAGTTCCACGCTTGTCACATTGGGTCAAATTGACCCCAGCAATGTTTGAACGGTTGGCACGTGAAAGCTATCCATCAAATTTCAACAAAAAAATTCATGAATATACTTTGAACATTGAATAATGTGTGAAAAAAGTCCGTGCCTAGAAAAATCAAATTGCAAAATGTTGAAAAAAAAAAAATCATGAAGAGGTCAATTCGCAAAAACGACAATTTTTCACTCAAGACATCGTTACTTTTTCAATTTTTGAATTTTTTTCGAACAATCTATCGGTGATATTCAGGAGACATTGTACTTCAATAAAAAAAATAGCTGCATAGTATGGGTTACACAGGAGCACTAAGGCTTTATGTCGGAAGTTCATTGTTTTTACCAGCAGGGGATTTTCCAAACTTTTAGTAAATTTAGCATAGATTCCCATTATAGGCCGAGCACTCGTAGATATTTGGTTCGAAAGTTGATCGTGGGGTCATTTTGACCCCCAGTGAAATGAAGGGATTAATAGACGATTGAATAAAATTTCTTCCAATTATCTTTCATTCTATTCTCATCTTCGAAATGACTTTAGAGTCAGAATCGGCGTGCCTTCTGGTTCTGTGACTTTTATTGTTTCAACCTCCGACGTAAATAGGATCGGGATATTTGGTCTCCCGTTAGACAGCCAGCCAACTGAGCAAATATAGGTATTATAATTGACGATCCACTATAGCACTCCGTCCGGTTCGTTTACTTGCACAATTAATTGACGTGGGCGAAGAGAGAAGCAAAAGGAACGAGACCAACCATTCGCGTACATATACGTTGGATATTTTATTTTCCATTTATACCGGATTTACATTGGATTCAGAATTAATGGCTTTTTAATCATGATTGATATTCCGATATTATACAGTATCGAATCGAGATGAGCCCTTTTTCTCGTATCGCGCGTTATTAATGGCGCGACTAATTATACTCTGTACATCTTTTCGTTTTCATATAACTGTGTATAAAACATCTGCCTCAAATTCTTTAACAATCAAACATATTCAAATAACAATTTTCCACCTCCACCTTCGAGATACGAAATTTTATCGCTAGAAATTCTCCTTCTAGAAACTTCCTCGAGAAATTCAATCAAACCTTTCACGATCAGAATATTTCATCATCCCTTACATATAACCATGGACAAAGAAAAAAAAAAAAAATTATTTTAATATTCGCAAACATTCTAATTACACGTCGGCTAGTATTAATTAATTAGAAGCACCAATGTAATGTGCTTTAGGACGTTAATTCAGGTTGTTTCTCGACCACGAAGCCAGGATGTCCGTTCCTAAAGGAAGACAGTGCACATGGGTGGCAGGGTGCGACGCGACGGTCTAGGGATAATTGTTATTGTCCCTTATTGTCCCTAGGAATTGCGTTAGTGGTACGTAGGGACCCAGGGACGTAGGGACTAAGGGATAGAAGGATAGAGCGAATAGGACGTTGACGCAACTAGATTCAACTGTTTGCTTGCCGGACACGGGACAGTTAATTTGCCAAGCATTCGACTGGTCCGCTTGCTCACCAGTCTCTTCCATAAAGTGTTGGGAACAGGACTGTTGGGGGTCGCTAATATAATTTGCCAAATGAGCCGGTGTTTTACGGAAAAGGGTCTAAGTATATTACGCGCGCGGAAACACTCCGGGAAACAAACTGCCGTTCTCTACGAGTGTTTTTCTATCTCCAATAACTCGTTTCAATTTTCTCCTACCCCCCAGGTCAAATCAGCCCAAGAAAAAACTCACACGAATATATGATAAGGGACAAAAAAAATTTCCTCATTGCTAATTATTTCCTAAACAAAATCAGTTCAGGTCCCTATTACTGACACTGTCTCAATTATTGACATTTTACAATGATTCCTTTTTATCCACGAGCTCTTGAATTATCAAATAATTCATTCGTGTTCTTTGAATCTTAAGTAGCAGAAATATTCACAATTCTTATTATCGATTTGAAATTTGAATTAATATAAGTATATCAATAATTGGGTCCTCAAGTGTCAGTAATTAGGACACTAGTCTTATTGTTACTTGGTGTTGGAAAAATAAGATCCATAGTTCAAAATCGATTCATTTCCGCACGAAAGTTCATTCGATATCATTGCAATTCATGGGGGTTCGTCTTTGAAGCAATCTCGATCCTAGAGAATATTCTGGTGAACCTGAATTCGACCAGCAGATGATTTTTTAACCAATACGATTTTTATGATTCAGAATGAGATTTGGTGGACGAAGAAATTGATTTTGTACTATGTTTAATTTCTTCCAAACGCCATGTACCGGTCCCGTTATATTAAGGGAATGTTTGACGACTGGGTAGGGCGGGAAACTGCGCTTGTAAATTGTATAGGGTCTAGCTATCGGAGGGGTGACCCGAAATCCTGTGTAATTGGAACTGTAATCCAAACTTGGTTCTTAATCGTAGACAATAACGTATAACAATACTGGTTAGCACGTGTATTAATAAACATAGCCTCGACCACAGATCCCAAAGATCCAACCATTTGCCATAAGGTATATATTATATATAGGGCTGAGTAAGGGGGGCAGCAGCAGCAGCAGCCTGCGACAGTCTGAACTCACCCTGCGTACGGCAACCCCTATCGAAATAATTTTCGAAATCCCCGTACCCCGGGAAACCCTGACTATAACCGTAGGTAATCTTGGTGACACTGTTTTCGACTCAACTTCGGAGATAATGCTTCGGGTTAAACTGTCCCCAGCCGCACTGTCGACGACAATTCTCTCTAAACCTACCAAACTCGGTTAGTAAGGATGAGAGAGAGAGGGTGGATATTTTCTCGCTAAGTTTATACCACCCTGCGTGCAGTAGTAGTATTCTACGTTGCTTTTACTATTAGCAACGTGCTGAAGAGGCGCGAAGTTTAAGACACCGCAAACTGCCGGAATAGCGTATAATTTTCTTAGTTTACTCTAGATTTTGTTTGAAGAGAAGCTCGATTAGGAAAGTTATACCAATAATTGTTACATCAAGTTGTAAAACTCAGATTTTTTTTTAAATCAACCCTCATGGATATATATTCTCATTTGAAAAATTTATCCAAAAGCCTGAATGAGCGTGAAAAATAAAAGGCGAGTCTGAAAGCGGCACTTTGGTGAATATAAAAGTGCAAAAAAGAAAAAGAGGTGGAGGAGGAGGAGGATGGAAAAAAAAACAAAAAAAAATAAAAAAATTTCTGCCCCACTAGTAGCGAAAAGTCTCCCTTGAACCTTGAACCTTCGGCCCGAAACGCGTTCGTTGGGAAATTGGCACGCATGGGCTGGGACGCCGGGAACAATCGACTTTTAAAACGCATTCAACATGGACGACTGTTATATTGATCTCATGTTTATAGCGAGAAATGCTTGGAATTCCTAAAGCCTCCGGCGTGTCGTTCCATTTGACTCTATACGAACAATGGATTTCGAAGGGTGGTTGCGAATTGCACCCCAATACTTAGTCGTGCACCATCGAGAAACAATGGATAAAAAGATATATACTCTCTTTCCGATCCTTATAGTGTCCCTTTGCATAATTCCCGTAATTACCATTGCCAATTCCTCAAAGTTTATTCATCCCTCGATGAAGACTATCGCTTGCATAGATCACAGAATGGCAGATTAACGGTCGTTGAACAAGGACGAAACGACTAGGCTGTTTAATCTTTTGGGTACTTTAACTCTACGATTATTGAAACTATTCGGTGATGAGACGTATAAGATTTGTCGGCTCTTTTCAACCCCCCTCGTCGCAATTTTCACTAAGAGAACAGGGAAGTTTTCGAAGATCAACGATCGCCGGATTATTATGTGGTGCGAGAGAACTCGTTGAACAAGATGAAATTTACCTCCAAGTGGTGGTGACGGCGTCTTTGTGGTACCTACTTACTCGTCTACAGGTTTGTGAAGAACCGCGCGGGGTGAGGATCACGATATCCTTCTTGTTCTTGCTCCTCTTCCTTTATATCTTGAATTTTCTATCTTTGTCATCCTGGTTCCTGGTGCTCATGGCTTTGACTCCTTATACCCCAGCCCCCCCCCCCAGGTTGACGTAATCTTTGACGAGGATGCTGGCTAAGATGGCTACCGAGTGTGTGCATAGTTTAGCCCAGTCCAGAGTGGCTGGTCTCCAGGTCTCTTTGACACGATCCACACCCTTCTTAAGGCCAAAGGACACTTCCGCTCTTCCTTGGCCCTGGCTTCCTAATTAAGCGACCTCATCGTTTTCTTGGCCCTTTCATGTCTCTGCAGCAGCCATTACACGACAAGAGACGCTTCTTAATCACCCTTATCGAAAGTGCAAAGATTCTCATCGTTTTAGTCGTCTCTCTCTCTCTCTCTCTCTCTCTCTCTCTCTCTCTCTCTCTCTCTCTCTCTCTCTCTCTCTGTCTTTCTCTCTCGTTTAAGTGACGATGAATTGGTTTTCACAGGATCTTATATACCTACTCTCAAAAGAAACTTGAATTCCTTAACAAGGTCACGCTTTGACACTTCTCTACAACTCGAGACGGTACCTACTTCGTAGAAAAATAATGAATTTTCATTCTGATAAAAGAAAGTAGGTAGCTGCTCTTTTCTCCGGTAACTTGTCTCGATCGATCAATTACATAGACAATCTATCATCTATCCAGACGTAGGAAGAAAGACTGAGACAGGACTCTCTTCTTAGTCTACTCAAAGTTTTACTATTTTATTTATTCGTTTTCTTTCCCAATGGGGGTAGCTTATTACTATTACTTCTGTTTCAACTTTTTCAACGAATACAATCGATCAGATTCCGGATGATTCAACTTAACTTGGGGGTTAATTAACAAATAGGAGTGACCTACTACCAGCTGTTATGCTAGTTCGGTGGTAGGTACCTAATACTACTCGTATATACCCAATTCAGCCGCCATGCCAATGCGGCGGAAATTTGAACTCGGCAGAAATTGTGCCCCAATTACAGATTGGTAATTGGACCCCACCAGGCGTATCGCGTCCGCAGATCTTCCTGCAATTATCGACGGATCTTTAATCGAATTTGCTTATCGGTATGGTGGACTCCGATGACGAAACCAGTCTGCTTTTTGTCTTTTTTTATCGATTTTATATTCCGCCCTTTTTTTCTTTTACCTCATCTACACGGTTTCTCTTAGCCTGAACTAGGGAAATCCATATACGGTTCGGTGAACCGTTATTTGCTCCAAGGAATTAGAATTAGAGAAAGAAACTAGATATTGTACAGTGAACACGTCGTTTTATCGGATGTTCATTGTCGTTTTGAGTCACGGGATAGAAAACCTGACGGAAGTGAAAAGTCGGTTTCCTGCAATTCAGATTGTTCTTACATTGAGTTCAGAATTAGTTACGTGGAAAAGTTATCCCGTTTGGTAGGTAGGTGGGTAGGTATCTTCAACTCCTTCGTCTTGGCACAATTAGCGGAATCTCCAAGGCGGATCATTTGCAAGCTCTAATTTGCCGAGTTGATTTGGCAGAAAGCTTTGCAAGTTGAGCTCGTGATGAGAAAGATGACGAGACAAAAGAATAAATGGTCGGTGATACCAAATCACGAACGACTGACAGAAAAGAGAAAGACAGAATGAAAATCAGTGAGAGAGAATGAAAGAGGAAAAGGATCTGCGCAAAAGGGGGAGAAATGGCAAGTAATTTAGTTGCACGGCTGAACTTTAGCTGCTGAACGTGCTGTTTTTTAACCGTTCCCCATCTACGTTTTGATCTCCTCTTTTTTTTTTTTTTTTTTTTTACTGTTTTTCTGTTTCGTCCTCTCGTCATTGTCATCTCGAGTGTTTCCCTAATGAACACATTTCACTGACGTTTGTTGTTATTATTATTATTGTTGTTGATATTGTGATGATTATTATTATTAGTATTAAATCTTGATTCTTGCAATTTCACGTTTCACCTTCAGGTAGACTCGACTTGTTCCTGACAATGAGCTTTAGCGTAATAAAACGTTAATTATCCTTGACAAAGGATACGCGACTAAACAAACCATCATCGTATCTTATCGTGTGGTCGTTTGCTGCGGTGCGGGAAACACCAAAAGAAACCCTTTGAAACCTTAAAATTTGTTATCTCATAGCCTGCCAAGTTTTCAGTTATTTCGTATTTTCCATTCCGACGAGATAGGAGCGTTTAATTGTTTCTACTTTTGCTCGTGAAAATGTCGTTTGCAGCCCTCGAGGTGGGGGAAAAAAAAATATGTGCAAAATATGAAAATGAACTCGTTTCAACGAAACTACCTAATTTTAACCCTACAGCGAAGATTCTAGCTACGTCGTTTCCAAGCTCTGCGGATTCATTTGCGAAGAAAACGTAAGAATAATTGCGAATTGCGGATCAAGCGCACATTTATTATGGTTTCAAGATTATTCGCAGCAAGTGGATAGTCACATGTCATCGAATTGCCAATGAAGATCGTATTTTTACTCTGTTCTTCACATTCTTTGGTTTGCTCATGATTGTACGAAGCAAATGAGTTTCTGACGAAGAGAAACATTTCTAGAATGTAAATGGTATATATAAGGGAGGATGATGCGAGAAACGGCGCGTAGGTACCTACTCGAGTTTTGACTGTAACGAGAGTTTGTACAAGAACGCCGATAAATTGTCCACCATTTCCTGGTGAAGGGTGTAAGGGTGTAAGGATGTAAGGGTGTTCTCGTCGGACCATACCCACAAGTTATAACGTGGCAACTGAACTGAACCAAACTCAACTCTCTTGTTTACAAACTCTACTCGCACACTGAACATGCGGCATGAGCATACCGATATGAGGACAATAGATCTTTGCCAAAGTTCAAGAGGACTTCTCTCTCTCTCTTCGTTCTCAACTTCCGCCTACATCTCTCAGATATACTCACAACTTGCATCCTACATGGTCAACCCTTTTCCATTTATTTCGCTCTTTCCTCTTCATCCCTCTTGAATTTTTTCTTTTTTCTTTCATTTTTCATATTTTATGTAGCCACGTTTCTTACGCAGTGCCTAATACCATATATATATAATATAGATGTATGTCAAAGTTCGTCCCTCCGGAGGAATTAGCATGATCGCGTGATCGGACAGCAGTATGGGTTTGTATGCAGGTCTCGTATCATCGGACACTACACGTGACCGGGGTAGATGTAGTTGGTGGTTTCGAATGCGGGGTGAACTCCCTGCATGTAACCTACCGGTCTGGGGCCATCCGACACAAAATCAATATATGTATGTCGAACTTTGCGCCAACTGAACCTACGCGATTCACGTTTTTTTTATTTGTAGCAATAAAAACTAACCCGCGACATGCAAGTTTTCAAAAAAATGATACTACCGATAAAAACTTTATCTGTCATTTTACCGTGATATACGAATAAACGAAGCCATTTTGTCACATATACGTGAAACTAAACAATCTCACAATATCTGCAGAGGTAAAACATTCTCATACCTTTTTTGATAATCATTTGTAAAAACTAATTCGAAGGGAATATGTAATTTGAAAAAATCAAGCCCCTTAAGGATTGCGGAAGTGTAATTTCTCGATCGATTTCAGGTATGGTAATTACAACATTGAGGAAATAAGATAAACCCAATTAATACCTCGGCGAAGGGTGGTTGGCTTGCGGTAATTAATCATTTGTTGAGAGGTGGTAGGGATGGGGGTAGGTATAGTGATCAGGTGATCATATATAGGAGTTGGTTGAATTTTAGTTTTATATCGTTACTACTGGATAATTTACAACCCTTCAACCGTTGGGTAACTAAATCTAGAGTAATTGTTTATCTGGTTAACCGGATTCCGTTCGAATGGGAAATAAACGATCCCGGTACGCATTTGTAGGTGCTTACGCGGTTTGCCGTGTGCGAAATAACATCTCACCGCAGATGCCAGGGGTTCGTATAAACATCTGGGCGAAGAGTTAATCGGAAATACACTAGCCGAATCCCGTTCTACTATGCTGGACCACTATCGCCCAATTTTATCGTCTGGTGATAATTATTCTATGCATTATTCACGGGTTCAACGGTTTCGGATCACCTCCAGCTGTCTTTCGTCTTTTAACGCAACGCAATTTTACCAGCTTATAATTTGAATTTAATGAGAACAACTTCAGATCCTCTTTCAGCTTTCTCTACGTACTTCGATTCATTTGATTTGTTTTTCGTCGAAAAATCGGGTTTTCCGAACGTGCGGTGGATAGAGCAGATTCAAAAACAAGAGAAAAAAAGCTCATGATTCATATGGTAGAAATTGAGCCAATCCATGAGAGTATCATACGGGTCTCTGCCTTCACAACGAAGCTGTATGAAACCCAATTTGAGCCAACGCTTTTTTGAAACTCCTGAACCAGTGCGTTCTTTTACCAAAGTTCACTTCAGATCATCCGACGAAGACTTGTCTAGGTAAAGGATTACGAGAAAAACGGGCTCTCATGAATGGATTTTTCAAGTCACAACATATAATGATCCCTTGGAACGTGAAACAAGAGGGTTTGGGCTGACCATGAGTCAGACTTTGAAATTTTCATTTTCAAACTCATTTCGAACTGAAATAATAAAAATTCGAATAGAAAAAGAACAAAAGTTCGAACAATACAAAACTAAGGTATTGCTGTGAGTCGGAATTCAGTCATTTTCAAATTGAAGCAAAAATGCTATCGATGAAGACCAAGATCATTAAAATCCGTTAATACGTTCTCGAGATATCGGCGATTGAAATTTTTCGTTCAAAATTTCTTTCTCGAATCACTCGAAGATCACGCCACTGATCAAATCAAAAATCTAATCAGCTGTAAGTTACGGAAAACCGCGTCAATTGAGATCAGCATCATCAGAATCCGTTGATTCGTTTGCGAGATATCTTGACTCAAAAAAAAAAAAAAAAAAAAAAAAAAATTGATCACATACGTACGTATTATACGCACATACACAGATGTCCATTCAAAAATGGTCAGAAATGATTCTCTGGACTCCGAATCGTGGAGATTTGGTAAAAACTTGATTTTTCATTTTCGGGGTGATTATGATGACTTTCTTTTTGTTCTCAAAATAACGGCAAGTTATCAAAAAAAAGAAATGAACGCCACAATTAAATTGCATTATCATTTATGTATACCCATTCACACAAACGTACTTTCGTTTACGTGCAGCAACGTAAGCATACCCAGTCTCTGTGTGGGAAGTTAGGGGTAGGTATAAAAAGTGGAGGAAAGAGCGTAGGCACACAATTTTGCCTTATCGCTTGCTTGCGGGTCCGCAGCACGCGCGGACGGTATTTTTCTTCATTAGCAGGAGGCGCGTGGGTAAACCGAAAACAATTATGCAAATTCACTTGACACCGTCATGCTCACCGGTTGGTGGATATCGCAGGGTAAAAAAAAAAGGTGGAGAAAAAAAATGAAATAAAACAAAAAGTATATTTTTTTTTCTTTGTTTTCAAGTGAAAAATTTGTAGCTTTAGGGGAAACTCCGGGAGGCCAGAGGATGTTTCTGTAAAATCAAAAGAAATTCTACCGTATGCAGTTTAATTTCTCCTCAGGTGAAATATTTTATTCCTCTATCGCTGACTTTACTTTAACGTCGTATATTCTTATCCGACAGACTCTTTCCCCCGCGTTACGCTCTCAATGACTCGCGGTCTTCCAACCCAACCTCTGAGGGTCGCCCTCGGTTAATTTCCTGTGGCTAATGAAAGTCTATAACATCCCCTACGGAAACCCTCACCTTCTTGTATACCATATTTTATCTAGCTCTAGTGCACCGGCGTATACACTGACCCCAGCTGTGGTATAGGAAGGCGTGAATAAAATGCTCGATGGTCACGATCGCTCAATATATCTCAACAATATCACCGTGTACTAGTATCACAAACAAGATTTTGCAATCTTACCGGGTTTGTCATACCAAACAATACTAATTAACATTCGGTATTCAAACGATCAGTACGAAAATGGTATTCAAATAACGATTTGGAACATTTCTTCGTCTAAAGTCCTTTTCTGTACATTATACAACTTTTCGAACGTATCAACAAGTTGGTCTCCGAAAATTTTATATTTTCTCATTTGTATCCTCTTTGTTCTTAACACTTCGATCAATCTCAAATCCGGAATCCGATATCGTGGCTCCTATTCGATGAAAAATTCCGAAATCATCCACATCATCGACTGTTTGTGCACCCCAACGTTGAGAAAAGGTACTCAGAAATTGTACTAGCCCATGATTCGTTCAATCAAAAATTGAATTATATGGTGTCAATGTATTTAAAATTTTTTTATTATAACTACAGACATTGATACAAAGAAATCGCAGATGCCGGTGCTAAATTTTGCAGCTAGTCAAAAAACGAGACGATTTTTTTATCTAATAAAGTCTTCATGTTTAGGAATAAGTAAAAAGTTACGTGCCACGGCAAGTTCTGTTATTCGGTGTAAGTTGATTGAAGTTAAATCCGTACTATCTCGATGTCAATTGTGTTCGAGTGGTGAGTGCAAATGCAGTTAAGTAATGAAGGTAGGTTAACAGTACCCCCTCAGGTCTTTGGCTCTAATGTCCAACTGGATTGTAGAAAAGAAGCGGCAAGCGTTGCTTCTAGCTTGTGCGGTTTCACACAGAGTTTAAAGTAAAGAGATAGGGAAGGTTATTCCACGGTTAGCCCAGCTGCGAGATCATCGAGGCTTTCTGAAGCGGTTCGTTCGTATCTTGAGTAAAAATGCAAACTACTTTCTTTGCAAAGTTCCCTTCGGCGTAGCAACAAACTTAATTTAACTTCAACTTCGCCCCGTTTTGCACGCTGACCTCTCTGGTATCCAGGGCTTGTCGTTGGCACGAACTTACCCACTCGCTCGCTATTTAGAAACTTACTTTAAATAATTTTCTACCTCCCGGCAAAAGGACACTTGGCGATACTCTTCAGGGATCAAAATTCAACCCACCAGCATTAGAACTTAAGAAAAAAAAAAAAAAATTAGATCGAAAAGTAAAAGAATCGGACAAAACTAGCCCCACTCAAGCGATTGCCTTCGCACACTGCAGGCTTGGCTCCTGAAACAATGGACAAAGTTTGTTTCTCCGGTTAAATTATGGGCTCGAATACACCTCGAGCAATTCCGGTGAACTAGAATTCGACCGTATACCGGTACACTACCGCCGGGTAACCCCATGCCATAAATATACGTCACTTTGCCCTCGACATTTGCAATTACGAACTCTGATTACGCAGCTTTTGGCGGCAACCCCATAGGCCACAAATCCAACAACGTCAACGTGTTAGATCTTAATAATCACACACTAGCGCGCAGAGTTTCAAGGCTAGAATGCAGGTGAAAAATATCATGGCGAAAATATTAGCACTAAAATAACCCCCTGGAAAATATAGGGATGAACATCCAATCTCATTTATCCGCCATTCCAGGACCGTTTCAAAATATTAATCCTACTCTCTTGATGAGTTCCGTCGTCTCAAAGGGACCAGAGACAATGGCACCGACATGTACAGCACTAAGTACGCGAATACCCCTGTATAACCCCTTGTCGGACAAAGCCCAAGGCCGTTTCTAGCTGGGTGGTGGTACCACTACACCAATGTCCTCAGTGGTCACGGGCAATGGTCAAGCGAACAATGTGCTACGCCTAATTACATTTCCCCTACCCTTACCAGGTGTAGGGGTTGTCCGTTGCTCAATGGGGTTCAGGGTACCTCTTCATCTCGTCTTTTCTAGCATTTGTAAGTGTAACACTTGAGCCCAAGCTCACCCTGCATCTGGACCGTAGATATAACCTAACCTAACCCTATATAGAGGTGGTTTGTTCGGCTTGTTGTACCCGGCAATTCTGACGGGTCTGCGGGAATCACCCTACACCCTCATGGTGTACGAGTAGGCCGCAGGCAGGACATCTCCTCGTAATTACCACACAACGATGACAGTACCATATTTCTAGGGTTGCGCGTGGACGATTGCCAGTGGGGATTTGTTGAGACGTGGTGTGGAGGAGGGATTGTATAGTGAACTCTTTTTAACTTTCTGCTTTTGAAAAAATGGACTTCATCATGATCACCCTGAAAATGAAAAATTCGGTTATCACCAGATCTCCACTTTCCGAGGTCCAGCGAATCACATCCGCCAATTTTTGGATAGATCAATTTCATGTTCGACTTATATCTTGAGAACGAATCGACGGATTTCCATGATTTTAGTATCAATCGATGCGGTTCTCCGTAACTCAGAGCTGATTTGATTCTCAATTCAATTGATCGACTAGTTTCTGAGTAATTAAGCGAACAAAATCTCACAAACAAAATTTCAAACAGTCATATCTCGAAAACGAATCGACGGATTTTGGTGAATTTGATCTTTATCGATAGCGTTTGCCTTAACTTAGTAATGACTGAACTTTCAAACATATCGATGCAATAGTTCTGAATTGTTCAAATCAGGAAGATGTGCGCGAGAAGTTTCAGAGCTGGCCCATCATTGTCAGCCGATTTACCTGCTTGTTTATTAAATTTTTTCTTTCTAAAGTTTGTCTGCAATTTTGGTTGGGTGTTTAGCTCGAAATTATAATGAGTGAGGTAGAGAAATAGAGGAGTATGATTATTTCAGGTCGGTTCTACCCACGCGTACATAATACTAAACGGGTTGCAAAATTTTCCAGCTCAATTTTGCGTCAAAGTGAAACTTTTAGCATAATACATGACCTGGGTAATGTGATGCAACGGTATTCGCTCGTTTTATGAAGAATACTGTGCACTGTAAAGTCTTCGTTCACCAAAATTTTACCGACGCTGCCTCGTTTCATTTTCAAACTTGTTAAAAATCACTCAGCTTTGTGGTATTTATTTTTACGGAAGATTCTACTGAAATTGAATAGTTTGTATATCCTATTTGTTGCGTGAATACAAGTTCACAGTCTGACGCTGAGAAAATCTCCTTAGACTAGAAATAAAATTCACAAGAATGCAGAAATCATGCAACGTTGTATTTGGAAAAACAGAAAATTTCGAAATGGCACTTATATTATTAGTAACGAATTCAGAATCGAATCATTTATCCCTTTCATGCGGAAAAAATTCGAATTGCTGATTAAAAATATGTATTTGAATTGATGAAAAATTGATTCCTGCTTTTCACAAAGATACGATGGCTTTAATATTGAATCCAATGCTAGTTGTTAATTTTGATCTTAAAATTTCGAAATTGCCTGCTTGTCACTACGAAAGGGCGTGCAACTTCCGCACTTTTAATTTAATTTTCAATCTTGCAATCTTCGTAGGATACTTTCTCAGTTTCAAAGAACACTTGCATATAATTTGAAATTATAATTTCAATTCAAGAACAAATAGAAACTTTCCAGTTTTAGTAAATCGGATCTTCCCTGAATCTCTCAAAACGTGTTTGAATAACAATATTAAACTATACCTAATACAGCTTGAGCTCTGCAATAATGCCTGAACAATGGAAAACCCCTGATAATCGGGGATCCGTGTATATTATTATGCATCAGCTATAGAAGCGTGTAATAACTCATGCCGTAATGATTAATTCCATACCGCAACGCAACTCGTTATGTATAAGAGTGTTAAAAAATTGATCAACCGATTTAGTGTATCGTCGATATAGATACAGATACCGAAACAATCACCAGAAAATACATAGGCGGGTATATCGTTCCGTATTGCATAACTTATACCTCGAAATCGGAATACCTGCCGTACCTATCATTCAACGAACTGTGTTCAGACAAAGGCCTATAGTCGAATTTCGATATGAAATGAGCCCCTCAGCCGATTTGTAGAAATTTGTAAAAATTGTCGAATCTTGACATCCATGTTTGCTACGTGTAAAATTTTTCTTGTATTTTTTGGAGTTAAAATGGGTTAGAATCACGAAAGCACACTGAAATTTTCGTTGTTCTGACATTTCAGCGTTGATATAGTGAAATTCAAAGGTTAAAATTTGAGGAAAGTTGGATTTTGATGAGGTGCTTGAATTTGGCACATAGCAAGTTCAAATCGGTTGAAGGGCACATTTCATATGAAAAGCCGGCAACCGGGACCCTTTCTATCCGTCCAGACAAGCCGAAGAGTTTCTCTCGTAACCTGACCGTGACGTAGGCTCGTGGGCGAAGGATTAAGTTAGGGTTGTAAGGGGGTTTGGCTCCAATAAGGTTCGGTGGAAAGTGAAACTTTGAAAAACAACCCGTGAGCGCTCGTCAGCCTGGGATCATGCCGTCGAAAGGACGGAGGTCCAGTTCCGCCCTCGCCCTTCAAACCTCCTCGTATACCCACGACCCACAATCCTGGCCCGGCTAGCCCGCTGTACAATATTGCGCCCTTTTATTAATGATCGTCGACGTGCGCCGCGTAATGGTCACCCAATCGATTAATCGAAATTCGATATTGCTCTGCAGGTCATGTTGTATTCGCGTGTGTATACCCAGCAGCAGTAGTGGCTAGGCTATAGGTACCTACGTATCTACGACGTATTACGTACTACATACGTATATGGATACGGGATACTATACGCTCCTGGCCACATACTTCGTTTGGTATAGTATAGGTACCCACATCGAGGTCTTAGCCACTATCCGGCCATAATATACTTAATAGTATCATAAACGTCGCCCCCGTTAGTTCGCCACCACCATGGCAGACTATAGGTACCTATACGGTACACGTACCTACGTGACCAAAGCGTCTATGAACGCGTAGATTCGTAAAAGGTTACGCGTGTGTAGTATCTATTACCCTAGGGTAAGACCCACTTTTGCTGAAGTAACTGGCTCGCAAATAACCATCGTGTAAGTGGACCGCCTCGTGAGATGCACTTCTTCAAGCTTTGAGTATCCTGAAGCACCTATAAAAGCACCTGACTCACATGAAATCAAGTTCCGCATATTTCACACCGACGGTTACGCACTGCAGATGATTTGAAAGGATCGCTAAATGTCACGGTTTGGAAAATGAAACACGTTAGGCAAAATCGATCAGTTTTTTCGATTTTCCAAATTCTATTCGACGTTATTCTCATAGATTACCATTTCAAATCAACTGCTGCAAGAATCGACGTCTCTATAGGATTGAAATTGTCTGGATGATTGGCGGTCGTAGATCGATTGCAGAAAATTGAAAACTCCTGTTATCTCGGGTGAGTTATTTTTTACTTTCAGATCTCGAAAAGAAAGTCACTTCAGTGACCCCTTCCGATTTCGTTCCACTTTTGATATGTCACAGAACTTCAAAAATAAAGCGATACTTATTTTTTTGAATTCGTGGTAACTCGCTTTTAAGGGGTGAAATAAGAGTTCAAAGTCGATTATGTCAGTGGTCAGTTTCAAGGGTTCGCCCAGAAGCCAAATACCAATTCTAATCAAACCAATTGTAAAATTGTCATCACGACCAACCCTCAAATAGCAGCGTCAAGTTCAGCGCAGTGGTCCGGTCCTAGGATGAAAATTAAGACCATGGGCTTTGGGTAAACCCGTGAAACTGACCATTGACTCAGCCAATTCTGAACCCCTTTTTCACCCCTCAAACGCGAGTTACTGGAGATAAAAAAATATACCTACATGTCGCTAATTTTTCATTACATATGAAAAGTGGAACGAAATCGAAAGGGGTTACTTAAGTGACTTGCTTTTTCGGTCCATGTTTCATTTGTCTAGCAGCCAAAAATTCGCGAAGCAATAATTATTCGTAACAGATGTTATAAACGATAACTCGTTTGACTAATTATTATGAGCTGCAGATACCAGGCTCCTGCCCATTTTCTAATTTTCCGCAGATTTTCCGCTTTTCACCCTCGTAGCTTGTATAGAGCTGACGTATGTGTGTGTACGTGGGTATATGTATACGTTTTCTCCCGTGCCGTCGAAGCTTTCCGCAATTCCTAACGCTGATTTTATCCTTCCACAATTTTCAACCCCCAAAGCAACGCAATTATGAAACTTTGACGTCTAGAGCGTCTGTGTCCCGAGTACCAGATAGGTATTACCTACCTGCAGCTTACCTGCCCACCTTCGCCACCCCCTCACGCGAGAGCTTTAGTACAAGTGCAACTTCGTCCCTCGAGGCTGATGCTGCTGGTGCAGGAGGGGGACTGAGAAAGTTTCACAAATTTCGTTAATTTTCAGCAAGTTTCGAAGTGACAGTGAATTCAGTTGATCGAAACGTAGACTCGTTTCATTCCCAACTCTCTATACTGCAAATTGCACGATGTCAATTTATCGAGCTATACATATACCGTGTCCTCGTCCCGTTAACGACATTGCGATGAATTTTTAACGCGCTTCGCGATATAGCGAGGGGTGAATTATCGAACTAAAATACTGTGACTAATTAGTCTCGATTCTCCGCAATTCTCGGGTCGTTATTCCAACGACAAGCGATAACAATTATCATTCAAAGTTGTTGAGATTATACGATAAGAAGAAACTCGTTTTCATCGATCAACACGCACATTTGAAACAATTAGTAATTTTATTTTTTTTTCCACTTGGGACTTGGTCGTGTTTATAAACAAGTAAATTTTTTACATTGAAGGTATGAAACATCATTGAGTTGTGGGATAATGGTGGCCCTGTTAAATTGGGGTGGGATAAAAATTCTGAAATTTTATACCAATAATTCACAGTTTTTAGGAAGATTATTTCCCCGCAAGTTTGCTTAGCCAATTTCAAAAACTCCGAATGGAAAAACACGGAAGGTTCAAAATTCCGAAAGCTAAAGACCCGAAAGCCCAAAACTGATCCGAATCGCGGAATTCGCAAAATGCAACGTCGTTTATTTGACAACTTTGCCTCCCTTAAATTTGCAGATTTTTGGACACTGTGAATTTTGAACTTTCGGATCCTTGAGCTGTCTGCATGTCGATCTTTCGGAATTTGTAACTTCTGAACTCTAAAGTTTCTTAAAACTCAGAATCGCGTTTCAAATAAATTCGGAATTTTGAACAACGTTAAATTTTTGAATTCGGAACTTGAATCCTTTCCCATTGAATTGTGACGTAGAATATCCAAGTATGGAGTGCATCTATAGTTCGGTGAGATTATATATCCTGCAATTCCTGATGAATAAGGATTTGTGAAATCGTTCCGTTCGAAAAGATACGACGAAATGAGTCGCGTAATTATACGTCGAGATTAAGGGTTGGCTCGGCACCCTCAGCCGAACGTTGTCGGTTGTAATTTTCGTATTTTTAAACCCATTCCAACCGTCGGTAAAAAAGTATAGAGAGCAACGGGGAGAAGAGAAGGGACAGCCAGCAGACCGCGGGAAGGCCGCAAAAATAACCCAAGTTATTAAATTCATTCTCAGGGTTGATTAACGCCGTTATCCAGGGAAAAAAAGGGCTGAAATATTGGAATGTTTTATAAAAACCGAAACCTCCCCATACCTCGGCAGACTTAATCCTCTTACCCGTAGCCCGCGTATAGATATCTATGTATTATATATATGTACACACATACACATATATATCTATACGTATAGAGGGAAGGGTTTTGGTCGTTCGAGGGTGGAACAGGGGTGGTTTGGTACATTACGGACTTACACCGTTAAATTGATGACCGCAACCCCCAAAACTCGTACTCGTGTTCGCTTCGTATTTCCATACAGGCATCATGGTTAGGTATGTACCTAACTATATACGCAGCACGCGCCCGATTCCCGGAGTTTCTGCGGCTCTTCGCAAAAACATGTTCGCGCGAACTCACCCCGCAGAAAGCATTGCCCGTTATACCAAATATGTATATATATACCCTGCCGTTTTCTGTTTCCGGATTACGAATTATTATACTCGGAAATCCTATATGAAAAGTTCTTAACTGAAGGGGATTAGCTAGGCTTTCACGGGTTACCATATACATATATACATGCATATATATATATATATATATATATATATATATATAATATAGGTATGTATAAACCAGATACACAAAAACCACGTGTGTGTGTGTGTACAAAGTGTTTGAAAATTCACGCACTGGGACTCGCGAACGCGTATCTATAGACGTGAGAGAGAGCTTCGGGGTTTTCTTTGCTTCAAGAAACAGCGATAAAATATTCCATGTATAAATTTCTCTTCGTGTCTAGATTTCGGGTACATATATTTTTCTTTGTGCCAGGAAAAAAGAAAAAAAAGAAAAAAAAATACACAAAAAAAAAACAACGAAAAAAAAGTACCCAATGAAAAATAGAAAAAAACAGACGAAAATCCTCAAAGCCGAGCGCGTGAGTCGGTGAGCACCTGCAGACGTATGAATAGTCGAGTACCACACTCGCTGTACTTCACGATCCATATTGCTAGAAGTGCGGACTTGAAAAATTGAGGCTTTGATAGAAGAAGAAAAAATAAAAAGATGAAAAATAGAGAGAGAGAAGGAAAAAAAATGGCAAAAAACGTAATATTTTGGTGAAAATGTTGGATGTACATGGATAAGTTGTACCTAAACAAGAAAGAGAGAGGAAGCAGAGTAACTTTGGTTACTTCTTTCATTTTCTACGTCTGATAAAAATGTCAGAATTCGATCCCAGGGGAAGGATCAGGGGGCATCTTGCAGGAAGATAAAATTTACGAGCGTGCGATACATCTTCGACAATTACCAACTCTGGAAATTTTGCAACTTTTCACATAAATCTTTGGCATTTTTATGTGATAACTTTTCTTTCCTAACTTTTATCCCAAGCCTATAATATCTGTATAAAAATACTGCAACGCCGTTTCTACCCAAGTGCTATTCGTCTGACAATCTGATCATGGCACCTAATTCCATGCATTGTAATGAACAAACGCCAAAAATGATCCTCATTCGTCTTTTCGCTCATAATCGTCAAGCCAAATATATCCATTTTCGAAATTCTCCTCCTTACAAGACGTCGTTTATCATATCGAATGTTACAATTTAGCTATGGCGTTGGCACTCGGGTACCCGGAGCCACATATGCTCCCTAATCGGGATAATGGCTTTGCGTTGTTATTTGAATGCTAATCGGCCCAGTGCTCTCTATTGGGTGGTTCAAGCGGACTAAAAGCGGGTCGCGATGTCCTGTCTAACCCATTACTCGGGGCCTTTCCTTTTACGCTCTCCATTATCCAAAAGGCCAAATATGTGTTGGCCAAGTTACGCCCAATTCTAGTTTTTATTTTAGTCCTATACCTATACATATATACCTACGGTCAGTTTGCATGGGGTGCTTTTTCGACGTGCGTTTAGTCCGACAAACACAGGGTTGAACTACTTATTCAGAGTTTATCGCGAAAAACGCAACGTTACGTAACGTAATCGTTGAACACACATCAATTTCCTTATATATTTACGACGTTACTTCCACTTATAGGTTAGGTATACGACGTATACACTTGATAATAAATAGTTTTCACGTTGAAACGGCGGCATGGCACTTTGTTTTGCATTATCAATGAGATTCTATGAACTGTCGACGAGTTCTTGCGCCTCAAGTCCTGCAGTAGTCGACTGCTATATAATTCGTTAAAATTCATGCATAAAACGAAAGTTACCAGCTTAACTCCAGCGTTCTTTTCTGGCTCGAAAAGACGGAGGGTCCGTTTTGGCCTCCCATGGGTAACTGAGAGGGTAGTTTGTGAGGGGGTGTGAGTTGGAGGGGGTTGATTTACGAACGAAGTTAGACGCAGGGGAACGCTAGTCGGGACTAGCAATGATCGATATCAATTTTTATACGACAACCAGCCGGAAGCTATTAAACTTTTCAAACACATTGGTTCTTGTGTCCCGAGCGCATCTTCTTCTTCTTCTTCTTCTTCTTCTTCTTCTTCTTCTTCTTCTCTGCAGCCCACGTTTCGTACGACTTTGCTTTTATTTTTATTTTTTTATTCGTTTGCTTTAGGAAATCTTACTTTTATGGTTCAATGGATGTATCTACAAGTTTAAGATGCAGTAATTGCTGAGGCAACGATCTCGTTAATCTTTCGATGAAATGATAAAATGATACAAATTTCGACTAAGGAAAATGCGGAGAAACTTGAAACTTGAAACTTTTACTCTTGCAATGGCAACTAGCGCAGTTGCTGCTGCTGCTGCTACTTCTTCTCCGCGGCGTTATTATGCACTGATGAAAACTTCTCATCAGCTCCAGCCATCGCGTAACGAGAAAGATTATTAAATTATTGCGGGCACGTTTCACTCTTGACTCTGAACGACTTTTCGCTAGCCAGCTCGGGTGTTTCACTCGTAAAGTCGTCCTAGTCGTCGTCATTGCTGCAGTCGCGACCCAGACGTCGCGGGTTTTTAAGGACGCTACTTTTAAAATTAATAACTTTTTTAACGCCCCGCGCATTCCTTCTGAAACTACAGTACCGCGCCTCTCCCCATTACTTCCACATCGTCTAATTTACATCATCATCGTTAAACATTTTTCTTTTTACAAAGTTACAACCCTTTTTTCCAATTCAATTAACCAACGGAATGCCATTTTTTTTTTTTTTTTGCAATTTTTTTTTTCTTCCCTTTTCCTTCTTTTTCCTTCGTCGACAATTAAAATCACTGGTTATTTGAATACGTGCTCTCTATGGGGTCGAACCCCAATTTTCTTGCCTACCAACGTTACTTTTTCTTTGTCGATGGCCATTACTTGAACAACTTTTATATAGATTCGATGTAAAGTGACAACCGTGAGTTTTACCCGTCGATAAAGTAGCTTTTTCTTTTTCTTCTTCTTCTTCTTCTCCTCTTTCCTAAATAAGAAAAGAGACTCCGTCGAGGATCCATCCCCGAAGGAGTTACTTCACCGCACTAAAAGCTGAGGAGAGGGAGAAGGGCTGGGGGACGTCAACGCTTGTCATTTGATCGACCGGCACAAGCTTCTATTAAATCAGGTAAAAGGCTGCAGGCTTCTACGATATTGCATAAAATTTCAAGAGCCGAACCTTCACCTGGGATTAAAGAGACCGTTGGGAACTTGACGTCGTTGGTACTTGATTGCCCTATTTCGCGCATCTTGAACCACTTAATCACTCGGGTGTACCGATAATGGCATTCAATTCTCTTCATAACGAGAAGAATTCCTGATCATAATCAATTCTGCATCTTGTTCCTATATAAAAAGGGCTCGAAATTTCCTTTCGTACTATATTTTACACACACACACACACACACACACACACACACACACACACACACCGTGAACCGGAAACACGCGATTGATCGAAAAATCTCTGCTCTGGTTTGATGATCCTGAAGGCTGCAGTGACGAGCAATGGACCCTCTCGTATGTTACGGTCTTCCTCAACGGTGGCGAGTGAGTAAACCTGGGAAGAGTATAAACACGGTAGGTTATTTGTATGTAAATGTCAAGCCCAGTGGCTAACCGGTAGTGAGCGGATACACGGGGTATCGTCAGGTCGTTCCCAGCGGGTTGCCCACGAGAAATTTCCTCGCCCTTAATGGGATCACGTAACTTTGTCTACCTATTGACTATTACCATTACCTGTAAAGTATAAACCCTTGTACACTATATCACTATATGTATATACGTCCCGTGACTGGATCATCTTGAACGACTTCCTCGGCAATCTCACCCTTTCCATAGTCACTCTGGAATTTTGGTAATCCGGGACCTTCAAGGCTCTTGCCTTGGTCAAAGTGATATACAACCGAGTAGGTCAGCCGCAAATCTGTTGGGAGAGTTTACCGCGAGATTAACTATTATAGGCTGGATGGACAGCGAACGTGGTAGGGTGATACGTAGTCAACCCTCGTTTTGACAAATATATCGCCTTCGGCCATACGTCATTTTGGTCACTCAAGTTCACCGCTACGAGCTTGAATTGCTTTATTCAACACTGTGAAGGGTAAATCTTCCAAAGTTCAGGGCTAAAGCTTGACTTTCCACCTTTTTCACGAATGTGTAATTCTCTGCTTGGAATTACAACCACGGCAAACAAGTTCTTGGGATGGAATACGAGGGTGGAAATTTATATCTGATGTATTCTTTTTCCTTTTTTTTTTTTTTTTTTCATTTCCTGACGCTTTTTGACACTGGAAAAAAATATCTGACTTGCATGTTTGTACGGTTTATATACACATCTCGCTGTACCCAAAGAGGAACTTGGAATATTGAGACTCGCGTAAAGGTATTAGAGACAGCTTGGCCTAAGCTAACTTTATCCCGTCCACTTTTCGGCCCACTGTACCGCTCTAATCCACTTAGGTGATGTTTTAATAATATCTCATGCTGGCATTAAAAAGCCACCCGGGGTAAAATTAAGCTTTACTCTCCTTACTGTACACCCCTGGCTTATTAGCAGTACATGAGTTTGTATGCGTTGGTTCTTATTTCTGAAAACATAAATTTCTGTACGGGGTTTTAGGCATTTGGAATAGAAAAAGTCAGTATCCATATTCTACTTCACAGAAAATCCATGTTCACCTTATGCAGTTTTCAGTTTGTCAGTTTTTCTTTTTTTACAAATTTACAATGTATGGTATATCCCGAGTCTATACAGTCGAAAGAAGAAGTACCAATTTCCAATCTGTGTTTAACTTTCCAAGTACACTTTTCCGCGCTGCAGTCCCAGTGATATAGACTTGAGGGAATCGAGAATTGAGAAGAGGGAATAGAGGATGGAGATATAGTATGGCGCACCAGGAACTCTGGAGAGAAGGTGGGATAGCTGATTTTCTCCTCTCCATAAAACTTGTAGGAAGGCGTAGAGGAAGTTCAGTTGTTTCCGTTGTAGTATAGTTTCACTTGTCTTCCTTTACTGGGGGTGGTGAGATTCAAGGGGCGAGTAGCAATCACGTAATGCAGTGGCCTCTGCCATGCTGTACTGGTTACCTACAGGCTAACCAACACACGGATCTACCTTTCTTTTCAACCCCCCCAAGTCTCGGACTAGTCACTTCAACTTGAACTCTTCAGGGCTACAATGCTACAGTAGTGAAGAAAAGACCAACGCTCTGATCACAGCGCAGGTTCGTTAGAAGAACATTTCAAGTTTTCATTGTACCAATGTAAGACATTCACCCATTTGGTAATGTCCAAGTGTCATTTTCTATCCCTTCAACATTGTGATGGAATATGATGAGACGATCTATGGATTGATTGGTCCATTCGGAAACCTCAAGCTCTCATGTCGAAGGATATTTTATAACGTGTAGCAAAAGGTTTGAACAGCTCTCTGGCTCATGCTTGAGAAACGGTCTTCCGGAAGTCGTAACGGAAATGGAAGTGCTCGAATCTCAAGCAGGGTCTCACACGCTGCCTCGAACGAGCACATCTCCACAAATCCCATCACCTATCGTGGTCTCGCTGATAGCTTAGTCGAAATGATCGAAACTCCGACATTGTCAGATGTTCAGTTTCCAGCTTGCTTCAAAGGCACATCCGGATACCTTGGAACGGGAGTGTTCAAAGGATATTCGTGTGTATCGATAACCTTGGGTGCCATTTTTTGAGCTTTATATCATTTTCGGAATGAAGAGTCGTAATTCGAATTGGGGAAAAATTACTACCGTTCGATCTTCGGGTTGAATAATTCATCCACTTTTGAGTAAACCTTCTGTCGACTGCCAAGACGAACTTATGGTTTTACGTGTGCACCGGAAATACTGGATGTTGGAATGGACGTGGTTTGGGGGTCTAACGGATCGAAAGTATAGGTAGGTAGGTTGGTACCTACTAGACGCGATAGGCTCCATTCGATATTTATACGTGGCGTTGCAGTCCACGCGTTTATGGCTTTTGAAGGTAGAGTGAACCGGATGCAAAGAGCCTCGTAAAACAGGGTGAAAAGGGACATGTGCTAGAAGTGAGCGACCCAGGGGACTCGGAAAAGATTCAAAGAGCTGAAAGCTCAACTCGAAGAACAAAATCTTTCTTCCTCGAGGCGTGTTTTTTCAACACCCCATATTATTCCTCCTCATCAACTCAAATGCGTTTCACATGGGGCTCGAACCTTTTCAGACTGCTTTACCAACCCTAGAGTCGTAGCAACTTGACCTCAACCCTCGTCAATAAATTCACGAAGTACTTTACGGCTTAGGAATGTCTTCGGATCTGAAAAAAAAAACTTTTCTGAAAACTGGCCCAATCATTTTCTCTACTTTTACTTCATCCTCCACACAGCTGCATCATCCCTGGATTTGTTGGAAGGAAAAAAGCTCTCACTCCGTTGGAACAAACGTGTTCTTGTTTCAGCCAAAACACGTGACTTATCTCGCGCGCGGCACCAGCTTTTGGTCGACAGAGAGATAGCGGCGTATCGGCATCGTCCCGATGGTCCTCAAGGTCCTTGAAGTGTGTCGAAACCCTTGACTTCGAAGGTATTGCTCACCGTTCATCGTTCGGAAAAGCCCTACTGCCTGTCGCCTGCCCCCAAGGCTTGGCATTGTTTCCGAATAGATAAATTTATTTCAGAAGATTCGACGGGCTTTTGTTGGGTTTTATTATCGAAGGTAACCAGCTGCGACATCCATCCCGATATAACATCCCTTCTTGTATACCTACCTACCTACCTACCTACCTCTTCTTTCTTATATCCTAACGTTCAGAATTTTCGACGTTCTTTGTTTTATTGACAAGATATTTCTCCGACATCCTATCATTCTTTTCTTCTCCTGCCAGGACGAAAACCTCGAGGCGGGTACCTACTGTGCGACGATTTTAAAAATTCATCCCTACTTTCCCGCTCCATTATTATCATCGATTGATCATTTATTTTTCATGGGTTTTGACACCGTCCTATATGGAATGAGATATACATTGGTTATTCCTTGCGACCTCGTACCAGCGTTCTTTCAATGTACCTACGCTTGTGTACGAAATCCAACAAACTGGTTCCTCGGATTCATCCTTTATTTTTCTCACTGTGACCCCGCGGACTCCGGGTCCTGGAAGTAAAGTAAAGTGCAGCATTGTGGGACCACTTTGTCAAGTGAGACCGGAAGCTTGGAACGAATGTCGGGCCCAAGAACTAAGTGGCTGGATGACACTTGAATGCGAGGGTTTCTAGTAAAAAGATGCTGGACGAGGAAGGAGGATGTCTACTCCAATTCCCACTACCGGTTGAATGAAATTGAAAAATGGACCTAAGAAAGAACGCGACTCATCTTAAGATACACCAATCGATAAATCCTCGAACTTGAGTAGCTCCTAGTGCATTTTTCCTTTCTCCATTTTTTTTTTTTTTTTTTTTTTCTTTTGCTTTTTTAAGTTCGAGTGGCTTAAAACACGCCTTGGTATATTGCGACTCTTCCCTCGGGATGTTTTTTCTTTGCAAAATACACGAGACTCAACGCGTATCTATGTGCATGTGAGTGTGGGAGAGAAAAAAAATTTTCCTGCCTCGTCACGCCGTTGAACATTGCCAATCGAAAAGATCTGAGGAATTTTCGTAGCACTTCTCGGCTTTTTCCTAAATGGTATTTCTCGCCTTACCCTGGGGAAATCAAGCATTCAATGAAGCTTTTCGTGGATTTCGTAGCTAATTCCATTCGTTTATAGTCAGTTTCTTGGCATGTCAAACACTCGCGTTTCGTTTCATTACGTCTCGTCGTCTGTCGCCCTATTTTTGTCTCGTGGATATATTCCTTGGTAACCATAAAATTCAGCTGCTGCTTTCTGGATCAGATCTTTATACCTAGGTATGCATGTTTGTTTTCATCCGATTCTCGAGTTTCAACTCAACTAAATAATTCCAACCGGAAACTGTCCCGATGCTAATGCGATTCCAATGGCCTAACTTGGTCTCTCAGATATATTATACGACTAACGTACCCTGGAAGCTATTAAATACTCGAAATTAGGGACATGCGGGAACACTCAAACTTACGGCTTTCTAAACTCTGGACCGTGGATCGTAGCATCGGGTCAAGGATTTCTATCCATCAAAGCTGCCTCTCGGGTATACGGCGTGCATTTCGTGCGTTAAATTTCAATGAACCTATCCCTGACCGCGAGAGTAGAAATCGCTTGATTCAATTCAATCCAGTTGGCAGAGGGGAGAAGAGTGATAGACAAAAGCTCAAGCTCACTCATCCCGATTGAACCGTAGTGGTCGTGGTTTTTTGAGACTTTTTCAACCGCGGTTGAATTAATTAATCAGGGCGATTGGACCTTGCAAGTTCGTACAACAAGTTCCTCACATCCACTTCACAAGGCTCAGAGAGTCGTGTAAAGCGCATACTGGGATTACCAAATGAATGCACCAGCTTCCAACCCCATGTCCCACCACTGCATCGTTGAATAAGCTCACGCGTCTAGCCAGCATTGGTCCAGACACGCTTCAATGCATCCTAGCCACGGTCTCGCTTGCTAATGTCATCCAGGAAACCCTGGCGAGTCCTTCCATTGTCCACCTAGGATCTCAATGGACTCTCTGAGTGGCTGTGGTTACGCAAATTTAATATGCATTGTTGTCGAAGACGTAAAGGTGCAGTCGGTGAATAGAGACTGATAAAACACTACCCCGTGTGGATTCTTTGCTATAACAATTGCTACGCATCAGTAACCACAATTTTCTAACAATATGTGGATAATAACTAAGGGGAGCCTCAACCCTAAGTCGTCTCAAAAGTAACGAATTATTAGAGACCTGACAGACCTATGGGTTTTTATCACAATCATGAGTAACTGAAGCTACAGAGTTCGATAAAACAAATTCGACAGGCTTTACAATACAGTGATGTACGAAATTTTGAACTATGAACTTGTTACTCTAAAGTGAACTAAAATAAAAATGTTTCCACAATACGTTTCCGGTGTATGAGCAAAAAAATTACGAACGATTTTTGTAATTTGGAACTCATAATCCAGATATTTTCTGATTGATCCATATCATCCTAGTCCACTCTATAGCCAGGAGTCCTAAACTCCAAAAGAGTCTTCTATTTTGAGTTTGAGAGCTCACGATTGGGCAATAGAGCGGCTGAAGTACGAAAAGCGTCGAAGTAAAAATCTAACTCTGATGGTCAGCAACAGAATAAATTTTTTGGCTCTTTTCAATTCTGCTTTTTTCATATCTCAGCTTATCAGTTACTAATTGCTGATTAAATTCAAACAAATTTTTATTTCGGCTGATAATAAGTAACGTATAACTCTCTGAAAATTCGTTACCTATGTTACGCGAATTCATCATTGGAGCTGAATCGAAATTCGCCCCTTAAGATCACAGAAATCTGCATACAACTCATCAAGTATATATATATTTAACTCGTGATGTATCATCAGCATGGACTTAAGGCGTTTCTTATTACCATAAAACAAGAGCCTGGGTTAAGCGGTAGATCTCGTTACGAGTGTATTACTAATTCTCAATTCCACGTGGGTAATCGCTGGCTTCTGATACCTCGTGGAAGTTTAGGGGGAGGAGGATTGGGAGGGTGAACGTGGAGGTTGAAGGTAGTGGATAGAACACCGACGAGAATAAGACTAGCGTCGGCTGGAAAGAGGATGAGTGTAAAGAGATAAGAGGATGGGGAGGAAGAAGAAGAAGAAGAAGAAGAAGAAGAAGACGACGCGGAGAGAGGAAGAGAATTAGGAATGGAAGGGTGAATCTAGCAATTAGACATCCGTTATTTAGGGAGGCTTTGGTAGGGTGAGAGCGAAATTAGGCGCGTGCTCTTTTACTCTTAGCGTTGTTCTCTCTCAGTTTGAAAAGTACAGGAAAGCCTTGGGTCGTGGATCTCTAGCCAAGGCGGAAAAATAAAGGAAAAACGTAGAAAAAAAAAAACTCGAATCCTTAATCGTTGGCGCAGAGGAAAAACGAACTCCCAGAGAATTTTACCGAACTCGTTTCCCTCCGGTTTGGACCATGAGCTGATCTTGTACAGTAAGAAAATTAAGTCACATGCCAGTTGCTACCGAGGGTCTTGTTTAACACCCTGAAGATCCAACAGCGTTCTGTATAAGCTTTAATATCCTAGCTCGTCCACGAAATAAGATTACCTGACCACTTCTCTGATGCCACGACGCGACAGCTTAGAGTCGAAGCTTGTGCTCCCGCCCTGGCATTATACAGGCGCAAAACTAATAAGCCTTAGGCTCTGGTTGCCCGGTTAAATGACTGGATGGCTGGTAACATCCTGGACGAAGAAAAGCAACCTTTTCACTATCCTTCTCCTTCTAACTCTTTTCCCTTCACCCCCTGAGGCCAAACGAAGGAAAAAGGTTTAGCCCCGGGATTTCGCAAATTCCGTGGAACTTCTTAATTAAAACTACCGCCACCTTGGCGACACCCTTCGTTCTTGGTAATATATTATTTCATTGCCTCCCCGCGTAATTGGCTACAGTCCGTGAGAAAGCGTTTCTTATAGAATTAGCTACCGTTGGCTCCCACCTGATCCACGTCCAATCCCTCGATTTTTGAAGAAAAAAAAAAATGCAGAAGAAGAAAAAAGAATTGGAGAGAAGTAAAAATCATATAAAATTAAAATTTTATCGGTACTTGATTTTCAAATAACGAATATACCTAGCAGATGGTCGGGGCTTGAGAGGATCTCTTGGAAGTTTATTGCATCCTCGGCATAACTATCTGTACTTTGGTTGCTACGGTGCGAACCGTATTGCTGTATATCCATGTAACTACTGTAATTGGCTATTACCTTTACCTCAAACCCCACGTGCCGACGATGTACTTTGAGAGTTGCATCTCCGCTATTTACTAACCTGGCTCAAGCTGAGCTTGTAAATATGTAGCTTGGATTACAGATGAAAATATATCTCAGATAAATCTCTACTGTGTATCTCGGAGAATGATCGTTTCTTTTCAGAAACGGATGATTCGCAGTAAAGGTTTAGGTTTACTCAGAAAAAACCAACTCTAAAGAGAATTTTGAGAAAAGAGATTTTCTATCTACATACAAAAGCTCTGCATTGATATGGCTGCAATTTCGTGGTATGTTTACGGCAAGCCATTCCTATGCAATTGGAAGTGTAATGAAACCGAATGAACATTTATTGCCGAGCGCTTTGAGTGTCAATCATTCCGAATTAGGTAAAGTTAGGAGAAGGAGAAGTGGTACTATATTCTAAAATCAGACACGGTGTGTATGGACGTCGTAAGAAATGTTTCATCTGAAAACGTTTTAGTAGCTATACAACGAGGCGACACCGTGGTGCCGACGTTAGGGCCGAACGAGCATAAACCTTAATTCTAAATTAGAATCGGGTACTTCTGGCCCCCGCCATCACAACCCCACCTACTACACGCCCTGGTACCTCGCTTCTACAATTAACGGTACCCAGCGATTTGGAACGCGTTAAAAGTGAACGGGTTTGGAATCCGGCCAAGCTAGTGCTCTTAAGAACCAAGACTGCAACTGCATGATCTCAAACCCCTATCGTCCAAAGTCTTCGCTGACTTACCTGTCCGACAAACTCTCATTTGTCAAATACTGCAATTACTGACTTTCATATGGCGCCAACGACTTATCCTGATGTATTCATGTGTGGATTGATCAAACTCATGTACGAATGCCAGAGTATTGCTGGATCTGCTCACATGGCACAGAATTGACACTAACCTGGCTGCCAAATTTCGTTCAGTAATACTGGCACAGTACAGATAAATTATTTGCCCAGCATTGGGCAAATGCTGATGACCAGTACTGACAAGTGAACATACATGGGGCTCAGCCGGAAGTCAGTTCTGTACTGGGAATACACTGAGCCAATATGGTGTTTCATACTGGCTGGGTATTTTTCGTGCCGATTAACGGCACCATAAGTTGTTGGACTGGTGTTAACAACCCAAAATAGTCCCAAGATTGATTTTGACTTGGGCAAAGCTTGGCCCTTGGTAGCTGTCAGTATTGGCAGCATTGGCACCAATACCGTGCCAATGCCAAGCCAGTTTGAAGTACGTATGTTACATGGGTGTTAGTGAGTTGCACAAGCTCTATCCAACTTCTACGAGAGACCAGAAGTAGAATTTTTGAAACCGGATATTCCATCACGGCATATTTTTCTCTATTGAAAAGCTCACTGTCCAGGACCGTGACATTTGGTTGTGATGCTTGTGAGATTAATCGATCACGGGTATACGGAAATGAAATATACTTCAAAAACAGATTGAGCGTATACGAGTTTGACATGTGAAGAATATAGGTCAGAGGTGCGGTGACTACCTCGCTTGGAAGTCCGTCGTTCGAAAAGTTCGATCTCGAAATTATATACGAGTGGCTTTGTAGCTCATTGCATCTACCATAGAGCTGGACGTGAAATAGATGCATTCATGTTACATTCTCGGATAGACACAGTCAGTCGGACGCACGGCAAACGCTCTTTTCACTTTTTGAGATAATGAAATATATATGTGCAGAGCGAAAAAAAAAACAAATCAATACTTTCACAGTCACTTCTGTGATATTCAATATGCAACCATGCAGGTGCCTATTCATCAATTCAAATATGAAACTTTTCATTCATAGGAATTCCACGCGCAGGGTACCCGCCCTCGCTCTCTCTCGCATCTATTCCCACCCCGTTTCCACCATACGTTAATGGATGCAGTTTCCCTTAGGGGTGAGCCGAAACGAACGACCCGATAGGGAAATCCAGCATACGTCCAGCACTTGGATCTCTACTCTCTCCTCGTTCCTCATCCTCATCCTCATCCTCATCCCGATTCTCGTCCTTTTCTACGGCTAGGCCGCCGGGCAGGGCCCACTCCAACTTCCGCTATCCCCTAACCCTGAGTCGATTGCTATTGATTTTATTCGTGGCGTACTATGGGTAGGTATAGGTGAGGAGGCCTCACGATTATCGCTCGCCCTTCGACATTCTTTTGCGTAAATTGAAATCCGGCAAATTTACCGAAAGATTAAAGAGTGAGCCTCTCAATTTACAAGCTTTACGCGAGCAATGTTCCGTGCGCTATAACCATTCGCGTTTATTATACACCCCAAAGAGAAGGGAAAAATTCTTTTTTCTTCCATCAAGATGAAAGCGAACTTTTAGGAAATATCACATCGTTCACGTTCCTCGTAGTAGTTCCGTGTATGTCCGTGGACCGTTGATCAAGGCGAATCGAGAAAATGTCCTTTCCAAAGATCTCGTAAAACTCTTACCAGACTTTGCACTCGATTGACGTTAATAATAAAAAGCATGTCCATGCGTTGATTCATTATTGAACTCATACGACTTCACTAAAACTGGAAACCAAGTTACTCAGCGATTAGCAGCTTGAAAGTGTCCGAAAGTAACCCTGCGTGTAATTGACTTGAATAGCTTGAACGGCGCAAATCATCTGTTGCAAATTTTTATGTGTGTACGGGCTTGATATCCGAGTTTGAGGAGTCCCTTGAATTTTTGAGAAAATTGATCTTCTCCGCTAAATAAATTAATCAACCAAACTAACGGGAAGGTCCTTGATCCATGGATCTCTTTTTCTTTCATCCCTTATTTTTCCCCTCCTCGGCTGTTTTGGGACGAGGCTCTGCGGCGTGATTATCCAAAGCCCTTTTCAACCGCCTTTCACAAGCCACGGGACATCTTTGATCACAGAACATCTTTCTCTCTCTCTCTCTCTCTCTCTCTCCTAAAACCACTGCCGTCTAAGATTTGAATGGAAACTTGATGCTTTTGAAGTCTGTGCTCGCAGAAGCATACGGTGACCACTATTACACTCGTGCAACTCAGATCTCGTCCTCAAGGCGAAATGACATGCCGGTGTATAGTCGGTAGCAAAATTTCCGGCCAAAAATATTTTCCCTCCATATATTTAACTATCCCTAGTCTTTGAAGGTGCAGAGGCTTTTTCGAATGCAGATGCATGCTCAGATCTTTGTCGTATAAGGCAAAAAAAGCTCAAGCTGGAAATGTATTATCATTTGCGTCATGTGCTTTTTAATCATAAGACGGAACTTGAGACTCTAACCGGATCTAATCAAATGTTCTAATTTTTGTTTCAGGTAAGTTTCCCGGGTGTACGCGATACCTCTTAATTAAGGGGTGAATAAATCTAACCGCGCAGATGGTAAGGTAGACAATTTATTTATAAGTAATCAAGGTTCGCAGGCACGCACGTTGTACCTTGGCGTATACATCGATCCTTTCATCTTCTGCTTGGTGTATGAGAACTTGAGGAAAGCCAGTAACAGCACCAACATCGCAATAGACGTATAAACTATACCAGTCTTATTTTTCAAAGGCTAGAACCTCAAACCTTGAGACCTACGACGAGACCTAGGTACACACGTTCGCCATTAAATTATCACGGCGACTGGGTTCTGGGGGGGAAGGGGGGGGGGGGGGGGGGGGGGTAAGTTCCGGTGAGCCAGGCGAGCTTAAAGCGTCTTTGGATTAAAAGCTTTGGAGCTTCCCGGTCATTGGGTTCGTCTAGATTAAAAACTTCGAGGGCTAGAGGGAGGAGTAAAGGGGGGCTGTTTTTAATTCAGCGAAGAACTGCAGGGCTAAGGTGCCACTATAAGGGGTGAGAGGAATCCGGAATCCGATCCCTCGTAATTGAAGTCTCCTTATTCGCACGGGCGGTAACCAACTCACGAGGGAATCCTGCGGGAAGGGTTCGAAACTTTTCCAAGTCTTGGACCCTCGATATCCTCGAGCAAACATTCGCTTTGGCTTCCTTAAATTTTGATCACGTTCCAAGATTCGATAATTTCAAGACCCCGATCGACTAACGGTAACCACTCTTAGCTCTGATTTTGCGTGGCGCATATTTAAACAGTCGAATTCTTACTCCGAAATTATTACTTTTCTTAGAAAAAGAAAAAAATATATACATATATAATTTCGCAAACACGATTTTTGTATTAGGGTCTCTCAACTTTGGTAAAATTAAATTTTTCTCATTCAAAATGAATTCGAGAAAGGATCAGTATCACAGAATTCTATTCTTAATACCTCGTTTGTAATATCTGTTCCATGAAATCTGAGTTGTGAGATTTAAGCCCGTGACAATGAGAGTCTCGGAATTCTCTCATTGTCAGTTTGCAATCTGTAATATCTCTGCCCGTGGGTAGGTCGCTTTGGAACATGAGTCGCCCTTCAATTATTGTAATCCTTTTTGGCGGTGTGGTAGTCCGGGTCGGTGCCTCTATTAATTTAATTTGGCGAAGGACCAGGACCGAGAAGAGGAACTGGTGATCTTTGGACGATGATTTCGCGGTAACTTCCGGGGCTTTCAAAGCGGATCGTTTCGTGATAAAGAAGATTGGGGATGAGGGTAGAAGGTGAGATAGCGGAAGGAAATCTCAGATTGAATGGTGCCGAAAATTTCGTCGTAAACTCTAACTTGTGGTATTACATTCGCGAATATTGTTGCGAATTACGCGTCATACGCTTTCCTCAGTTTCTCATTATTTTTGCATCGCGACATCGCAAGTTCTTATATAAGAAACAAGGCAAACTGTATATTAGTTTATCGTTTCACAATATCGTAAAATCTAACATCATGTCCGATGGCAACTAACCTGCCGGCAGCATCGCCTCTGCCATATAACTATCAGCCCATATAGTTTAAAATTACGAGAATGAAAACTAACAGAAACATATTTTTCCGGTGTAGCGGAATTTTCACCTTTTGCAAAACACCTCCACCTTGTTCGGGCACGCGTTTCTATATTATGGAATATACATGTGTGCCAAACGGGAACAAAAGTGCGAATTATTCTCTCGGTACTGAATAGAAAAATGATGAATTTCGATTTCGCAAATACAGACCGCTATAGTTCTTTACTTTTGTGCTTTAGAAACTAGTGCTCGGTTAAATGTGGCTCGAATAACACAATTTTCTTTCAAAAGCCTGCGATTTTTATCAAAAATACTGTTCTTGGTTGAGTATTTTCCGCGATTTGTTCATATCCTCATTTTGAAACCAGCCAACCCTTTGTGGCTGTGCAAAAGCTAGGGTAGGTATGCGGAAGAAAAAAAAAAAAACGCCTGAAGAAAGATAAACTTTTCATAGTACACGGTGCTTGGGAATGACAATGAAACAGTTAGGCAAGCAGGCAGGCATTTGCGAAAACGAGGAAAACTATATAAAGGTGGCGAATATACGGACCACAAATTTTCACGCGTCCGAGGAGTTTGGAGTTTTTTGTCAGTTTGCCCCAGTTGCTGCTTATACCAACCTGACCGACATTTTCATCACCACAGACTTCTCGTCGTTATATAACCTATTTTCGACATAATTTAATTTTTTTTTTTTTCTTTTACTTCTCGATTCGGTTACTTTTCTCCATCTGCTAGCATCGCTTCGTCAATTCAGAAAAATTTCCTTCAATTTCCACGCGCAATTCGTAATGAAGTGATTAAAGCGAAATTTTCGGCTTCATCTGCAGACTTTGTGATTATCGATCTCATTATCATATATGAATGCATATAGATACCGAGTCGAGTGCATTTCCAACCTTGCAATCCAAAAGCAGTAATTGTGGAGCTGGAGAAGAAAAGGCAGCTTTTGAATATTCGTCAAAAAATTATTCTTCCCATGTCTGTTCTATCGAATAATGGGAACACATGAGTTGTAGTTTTTTTTTTTTTTTTTTTTTCCGAGTAAGAGAAAACCTAGAAAAGCAAGTTACCACTTTTGTTCCCGAGCTTTTGAATCCGGATCGAAATATGCCTGAACAATGAGGGAATCAAATTATTGCAAAGTCGAAGAAAAAATGACAAATAAGTCGACTTGTGATTGAATTTCACGAATCCTTTCTTTCTTTTTTTTTATTCTTTCGGCACATTTGATGTATGTGCACCCTTTGAGCTCCGGGTCCCGGAAGTGCGTTCGGATCGCGATCATACGCTACGAAATGGGATGTGCTAGTGGTAGTGGTGTCGGGACAAACCATACGCGTGACTAGATACATGGGATCCTGATTCTGTCCCCTGGTTCGTCTCAGTGACGTTCACCGATCCAACATCCCGTGAAATCGTACCTCGTGTTTCTGCTAAACGACGCGATGCTGCGTGCTGCAGAGTTCTGGACCCCGAACAGGGTTACCTTGGCGGCGAAATAATGATCGTGAAAACCAGGACATTGCTCGAGTGACTCCGATCCTTTTCTCCATTTTTTCTACCGCTTACTTTCCTCCATTTTTCTTATATCCTTTTTCGATCCTTATTTCACAAAACGTGAAAAAGTCGCGTGTACGAATAGTGAAAACTCGGTCGAGAGTCCTGCCAATCCAGGATCACTCTCTACTCGAATTTCGTTAGACGCAATGATGCGGTCGGGCGCGCGTCTGACTATAGTCGGTTTCGACTACTGCGGTTGGTTTATTTTGCTTGAAGGATTTAGCGAACGTTACGTTAATGTCGCGTCGCCATAGCACGTCGCTTCGTCCTCCCAAAGGACTCGTCTGCGGGTCTTACTTACTCACTCACTCCGTAGAAAAGGCAATAAAAGTGAGGTCAAGTTGTTTTTCGCCGCGTGGGTTTATCCCCAGTTTATCGTCAATTTCTGACGATCCTTTTCTCTCCGAAAAGAAACCAACCCCAACTCACCCTACTGCCACGTTGTTTCTTAGTTAGGCTTGATGTTTACCTTTTTATTTACCCATCTCTTTTTCTTATTCATTCGTTTATTTTTCATTCTTGAACCTCATACTCTTTTCTTTCAATTTCGTTTCTCTTTTCCGTGTCTTTTTTTTTTTCCAAGACCCCAGCTGTCACTCTTTGATCATTTTATTTTTCACTCAAGGTATCCTCGCTTCCTGTTCAACAAAATCCATTCCCCCCAAAAACCATGTCCGTTCTGTTTAACATTTTAATCAAAGAACAATACACTCTTGCGTTTTGAACACCAGCCATTCCAAAAGAAAAAAAGGAAAAAAGAAAAGGAAAGACAGCAAGGGAGAAAATATCGTGTCCCAAAATGCGAACGATTCTTTTCTTTCCTCCCAGCTTTTTCGAGCTTTCGCGTTTTTTTTTTTCGCAGGGTGGTTGCGGCGTCACATGTACTTTTCATAAACTTATTCTCTGCGTCATTTTACGCGATACTAACTCTCCCGAAGAATTTTGAGCCCTGGGCCTCGCCCTATCGCTGGTTCTGGTAACTCCACCGTCTTATACCTTGCGGGTTTCACGCGTTGAGAATTATCCGTAAGCGAGCCGTGAAGATGGGAACAGAGCTCATATTTTCGAAGCGTACCTCGCGGTGTTCGGTAATGCCAATTTCGTGGTTCGCTTTGTCCCGCCGCGCCACGCCGGTGGCAGAGAGGCATATGGTGTTGGCTTTTTACCGGGGGCGAAAACCACCCTCTAACCATAATTCCTTCTCCTTCCTTATTCTTGGTCTTCTTCTTCTTCTTCTTCTTCTTCTTCTTCTTCTTCTACTTCTACTTCCTCTTCAGGATCCCCTGCAACCCCCACTTGACAACGGAACACGGTAAAGCTGGCGGCTTCTCAACCCTCAGCCCTTACGCTTCGCAAAACGCATTCACGTCACCCGCATACACCGTCGCGTTTTACTTCTGCAGCCTATAAACGTGCGAAACAACCCCTCTATCTAGACAATGACATTGACAGGTCTAAGCCGAAAAGGAAAAGAGAAATATAGAAGCATGAGGTCAAGGGGGTTGATTGAAATTGCAATGGTTCGATGGCGCAGGGTGCAGCCCGCAAGTATAATCGAGTAATTTTCATCAAGGCCCTTTTTTTCCGGACCCTTTCAGTGTTATGTATCGTACCCCAAGTTTGTGGTAAGGTCGTGTTGAATCGGGCGAACGGAAAACTAATTCGCACGTTAGTTTCGCCTAAGGGTAGTTTGAGTTATATTAAGGGAGAGACACAGGAGTTTTCCCCCGTTTCGTAATATCGAATGGCAACTGAAGCGTTAAATAAAAACGGTCGCTGACTAAACTAAACCAAATAGTAGATGTACGGTGTCTGCTGGCCGCTGAGGGGTTGCTTTGAGAGGGTTGGCTGGGGTAAGAAGAAGAAGAAGAAGAAGAAGAAAAACGGGAGAAAGAAGGGGAGAGGGGGGAGAGGGAGAGAAGAAGAGTGGCAAGAGCGCGAGATCTCGCCTCGAAAGAAAGCACTCGCCAAACAAGACCCAGAAGGTAGAGGAGGACGCCTTGGAGACAAAGCAAACAATTAGGAGTTGACAGTGTGGCGAGGGGTGGCGAAGGTGAAGGTAGAAATAGGGGTGGAAAAAGAGACTCCAAGGTATATATACGCCCGACGTCGCCGAAGTAGATTGTATCAAATGTCCTAGGCCCTTATCGAACCCGTGCATCTGGACGTAAAGTGAAACCTCCCCTATTTACCCCCATCTTACCAACCACCATAACCTGGGCGTTGAGTATGAGCCAAACATCTTCAAGAGAATCCCCGCGAGCTCAATGATGCAATTCCTTCGTCGAATTTAATAAAATTTCTTCAAATTTTTTATGGGAATTAAGTAAATGGTAATTTTCCATATACATCGTCCATCGAATGATGAAATTTGCAAAAAGTTGCAAAAATCTAATAGACTTTCCAAGTCATGTTAGGTAGGAATAACGTAATAACGGCGTAATGATCTGAAAAAAACACAACGTTGGGCGATTTATTGCCAATTTTGTTAATTTATCCCACGCGCTCGTCTGTTTCGAAGAATTTCGTACAATTTTTTTCAGATCATTATGGTTTGCCCGCAAGCTTAAATAAGGTACAAATTCTCGGAGACCTCGCTGAAAAAGTTGTTAAGCTTTTGAGGTCAAATATTTAGTAAGAAGACATGATTTCGTAGAGAAGACGTCATTAAAGACGTTCGTACTTCAGATTGGCATGACTATTGATATTGCGAACAATGCGAATCCTAGTTAAAGATGTGTTACCCAAAAGTTTCAGTAAACCTCGTGTAATTATTGCTTGCACTTCCTTTTTTTTTTTTTTTTTTTTCTTTCGAACTCATGAGTTTTTAGGAGCAAGACAGTTCAATGGTGTTGAAATTCATCGTTCGCGCGGTGTCCCGCGAGGAGTGAATCGGGTTTAAATTCAAACCACCGCCCATAGTGCGAGATTTTGCAAATGTCTCAAAAGACTGATGGCAGTACTTTGTCAGGATAGAGTCGGGGAGGAAAAAAGGTCTCCTTCGAATTGTCATTCGTTCGGAGGCTTGGTGAGACAGGGTGAAACGACGCGTCAATGATTGTAGAGTAACGGTTGATCGGATATTGTGTTGAAAAAAAAAAAAAAAAAAAAATGTGGTAAATTTTTATCCCACCGATCGTTATGTTATGTATGAATATACATACATATGCGAGTATGAAAAAAAAAAAACAAAAAAAAAAAACCAATGAAAATTCATGCAACTTTTTACACAAGTATATAGCTTATGTCTATGTATAGGCAACGCCTTATTCTTTGAACGATCGTAAACGGCCACTTGCAGGCGGTTGTCTTAATACCAAACTTCTTCCAAGAGTTTTCGCGTAATTTTGTAATTAAAAAGTTCCACGACTACGTAAGACCGGGTATTCTCCATCTCCGAAGCTCCAAAGCTTGCCTCCTCTCTTCTCTCGTATAACAAAGCCTCGACCAACGAGAGTAGGAAAAGATAAATTTATTTTTCCACTCGGAGAACGGGTAGGTGGGTATAGGTAGGTGGGTAGGCAACCATCCCTAGTCGTTACAACATGATGCAGGGATAGGTACGAACGGAGATTTGCATATTGTAATCCAACGTGCATCACAACACCTTGATTTTCCTCGGCCTGTTGCGTCGTCCCCGGCTTTTGCCAACGGACGGCTAGCTAGACGGCCGAATGGACGGATGGCTGGCGCCATTAGCGTAGCATTAATTAACGACACCCGTCGACCATCGTCAGATTATAACCCCCGTCACTTTTGCACTCTGATCAAAACAAAACAGCAGCTTCGTAATTGGATGTCGTTGCAGGCGGAGCTTTATGGTTTAAAAATGAATCAACTGAAAAAGTTCATTTTTTTAACAGATTTCATCTACAATTTTCTTCCAGTGACTCCAAAAATTGTTTTTATCTCCTAAGTACACCTTAATCGATCCGATTTTCATAGATCGAAATTTGAATTTTATAATCAATATACATGACCGAGACGAGACGGTTTAGTCGATTTATACCAGAACCTACGTCAGTAGATGAGATACTGTCTACCTATACCAGCCAACAATCCCTTGGGACTCTAATTGCTAGTAACGCGGGGACAAAATATTGATTCTCGGCTTTATTGTTTGCGAAACAAGGGGAAAAGTTTATACGTATCAAAATATAGGGACGGTATAGGTGTACGTATATATATATACTGGTCGGGGGTATGTTTTATATCGCATGAAAAAAGAATCGCTTTTATCGAAACGGGCAGAAAAGAGCGGTGCAGCAATCAATTATATGGCACTGCCAATGAAACTTTAATAGGTATTACATCACTACAGGAGTTGGCCAGCGGCCATTTTCAGCCAATCAGCCAGAAGTCTTTAAACTTTATCGAGTCTACTACTCGATATAAAAGTTCTCAATAATTTTATACTTGCCTGTGTAATAACGTGTTAGTCGATTCACTTCGGAAACATATTTTACTTTTACAATTGCTTGATGAAAATTGTAATTGGTTTCGGTAAGAAACTATAACGTAGGTATATATCATGAATATTAGAAATTTACTCACCAAGGCAAAATATACCTTGACGAGGCCACGTGCTGCTGCGCGGTGTCCTCCTTTTCAGTTTAACAGAAGAATTTCAGGTTCAACTCATGCCTCGAAGGATAAGGAAATCGGCAAAGGACCTTTACTTCTACCAAAAGACTCGAGTCACGTACTACGCTTGTGTGTATACCCGACTTGATGCAGTTTACCTACTACTCGACATTCCAAACACTCAAAACTCAAGTTAATCGTCGAAGCGAAAACGTTCACCGAGCATCAAGGGAGAAGACGGTTTACTTTACATACACGAGATCGGCGCGGTTTGGCTAACCTCTCTACAGTTTTATAGACTCGAAACTGGGTTAAGGCACGAGAGACTTTCAAATGAAATACATACATACTCGAAATTCTCAATTTTCTTTTTTTTTTCTTTTCTTTTCGACTTTTCTCCTCAAGTCATCATCAATTTACTGGATTTCCTCGATCATCATGGAATCAAAGCTTAAATTCACGCTAAACTCTAGATGAAGTTACAGACGATCCAGTAGTTGGACATTCAAAAAAAGTGAACACTGTTTCATTTACTGATACCATTTCTGAGATATCCAGGCTATTGGTAGTTCTCATAGAAATGAAATGAAATCATCGAATGATTCTTGCATATTTTGGTCACTTGACATAGAAATGATACTCGATGGTATGGGAGAGTGTAGATATCGCTTCAGTGCGATAATAGGTCGTTTATAAGCTTTGCACAAGATTGATTCAATATCGGTGGATGTTGTTTGCGAGCTGATTGGTATATATACCGGGGTAACAGCTGTCGACGACGTTTCTGCACAATCGGGGCTTCAAAGACAAACGGAAACTCGTGTAATCTGGTTTGCAGATAACCTTTGGGTCGCGATCTACCGAATCTCGAATTTGCAATTTTTTTTTTCTTTTTTCTTTTTTTTTTTTTCTTTCAACACCAGCTAACGAGAGATTCAAGTGACCAGCTCTGGTTATTCTTCCCCTTTGTAATCGTGTACGAAATTTCACTTCGTATGTCTATAACGTTCTTCAAAGCTCGGTGCCTTCGACGGCACGTCGCGTCGGTGATTCTCGTTACTAACTCAGTACGAATAAATAAATCAATGAATAAATAAATATATAATTTCATTAATATTCATTAGACGGTTATACCAACGGTTTTTGTAATTAATGATCATCGTCATTAATCCTGATGTTACCGTGTAATTACTAACGAAACGTATCTCACTCTTGCCCTCCCCCCCCCCCCCCCCCCCCCTTCTCCTTTCTCTGCCCGTGGGGCACCCCTCGGCAAACCTTTTGACCTTTCAAAGAGAGGGTTAGGTGCTTGCAAATGCGATCTCAAGTGCACTTTGAATACATTTTTAGTACATGGACCGATGCCTTGTGAACGGGAGGGGGGGGAGGATATTGAAAACGGTGTCTGGAATAATTATAATCAATTTACTCCCTTGGCACGGTCGAACTTTTGATAATGACAGAGTATTTGGTGAGAATATAAATACCGTCTAACGAGATGGGAAATTTCTTGGGATTTTCACGGAAGATACTCGAGTCGGATTATTCCACCGGATCCCAGTTGTCGCAGTTGATGCTAAGTGACACCTTTCTTGCCATCGTTAAATCTTAAGGGTGGAATACTCCGTTGAATTTCAAGATCACAAAAGAGATGTCTGCAAGCTGATAGGTACGTTTTCTTTTTTTTTTTTTTTTTTTCTTTGCTTTTTCATCATTGTTATCATGCTGAGAAAACCAATCATCGATCTCAAACGGATATAACACCCACTAGCCAAAATACCGGATACCGTAAAACGTCGGGCGATGTTTAGGCACTGTATAATTTTCCCATGAAACTATAATGCACTGCTGTACCGAAATCCATGAATATATGGATGCAACCCAGCGCCTAGTGGGCGAAGGATGATGTCACCGGACACCAAGGCAACGTTACATCTGCTGCTGTATGAATACGAATCGAATCGAATGCAGTAGATTTGATCCAGTAAATTTTCAACTACTTACTTGTATGCTTTTGACTTTCGGCTCTGGAGAAGAAGGAAGTCATCACAATCACCCCATGAATAAAAATTCTAGCTTTCACCAGATCTTCACGTTTTAGGGTCACATTTTTGGATCTGTATGTGTAATGAGTTTTGTATTCGACGATATCTTGAGAACGAATCGATGGATTTTTATGATTCTGGTCTTGATCGATGCGGTTGTTTGTAAATCAAAGCTGATTAGATTTCGTCTCCAATCGGTAGACTAGTTTTTGGATAATTAAGCGATCGAAATTTGACCAAAAAAATGTTCAACTAGTCATATCTCGAGAATGAGTCACCACATTTTGATGATTTTAATCTTAATCGATAGCATTCACCCCAACTTAGGAGTGTCTGAATTTTGGAATACATCGATGCACTAGTTTTGTATTGGCCCATCATGGTCAGCCGATTTACCTGCTTGCTGTCTATGAATCTGGATGCATACAATGGTTCAATGAATGAATTAGTCTCGGAGCAAGAACTAGACGGATTATATTTTGATCAGTAATTATTGGATGTCGGTTTGCTCGTGCTGGTTGAATTCAACTCAATTCATTCCTGATACAGAATGATTAATTCCTATTAAGGGTCCATGGTAGACAATGCACAGACGAGTATTGCGAAATCCCTGTCCCTGCCGCGGGCCATTTCTCTTCCTTCCTGTCTTTTGTTTATCCAAGAATCAATATATCTCTCTCTCTGGGACACCAAGGACCGCAGGACCTCGCTTGCTTGCTTGCTCGGTTCATTCGCCTGGTTTTCCCTGCTAGCGTAATAAAGGTGGGGCCAGGACCCTCCCGGTGCTCAACCTGCTTTGTTAGGATAACGAAAGGTGCGGGTGCAGAGAGGCTGCTTAACGATTTTAACTGTCAGAGTCAAATTCTAAGCCCACAGTGGGTGTTGGTTGATATCGAGTTTTCTTATACTCGATGAGAAAACCCGCTTGTCTAACCACGTTGACAGAATTAAAAGCGTTTGTAATACTCCGATTGGTTATACAATTCCTGTCTTCATCGAAGATCCAGCTACTCCTAGAGCCAGGGGATCTATTTGTTTCAACGTCACAAGCCGGAAATTTTTTAATGGATTTCCGAGCTCGCCTCTGTCCCTCGTTTACAATCAATTATCGGATATCTGCACGTCTGTTACTCCTCTGGGCTCAGATAGCAGAACTGCATTATTCTCTATTTTTACCATAACGCGGGTCACATTTTTTGGACTTTGTTTTTCCTCCAGAGTTGAGAATAATTCTTCGAGGACAAATATCCAGGAAATGATTAAATCTCGAGGTCCTTCTGGATCGTGGGACTTTTAAGGTAGTCCTTGGCTCGTCGTTCAAGGCATCGAACATGTTCGATGGTTAACTGCAGAAATTGTTCGCTCTGGTTCTCTCTTCTTACTATGAAAGTCGCGAAGCCCTTCATCCCCCTCATCCAAAAGCCAGGGCCAACCCTACGGACCGCAACTCCCTAGGGTCGGCCAACAACCCCCGGGAGAGACGTTACAAGGTCACCCACGCCGCACCCGGGAAGTACCTCGAGGATGTAGAGCATAGCCGGCCTATAAAATATTGGCAAAGTTTTAAGGTGCCAGGGTATAGGCCATTGTTGGGTTGGTTCCGTTAACTTTTCGGAAAATCAGATAAATTATTGAAACGGATCGGCGAACTAGGCGATTTAGTTGTTTCTTCTACCCAACGGAGAATAGACTGCTGCAGGCTGATCAAGGAACATCATCTTTAAAATATCGCAATTTGGTATCAAAATTAAAAAATGAGTTGTATGAAGATTTGTTTTTGAAACGAAAGTCAATGAATCCTATTGCTCTTCTTCTCCCCTTAGTTTGTATTCAGGCTCACCCTCGATGGGAGAATTGAGAAATGAGTAGCCATTAGAGTGCATTCGTGATGCGTATATTGGAAGCAATGTAATCATTGTTGTGTCGAGAATGAGATAAAAGATGAATGAAAAAAAAGTTTCCCCAGCATGTCTAAGTCCAAACGTCGACTCAGTTCAGGACAAACGACACGCTAGAGATATTTAACTTTATTGCTCTCTCGGAAAGACTTAATAGACCTCCAAGCTCAATAAGTGAAGCGGTCACGCGTTGCCTTAGAGTAATTACTCCGATAGCTGTTTACTCACGGAAGGTCCTTTTTTTTTTTTAGAAACAACCAGAAAAAAGGTTAAGCTTTCGATCAGGAATTGACCAAATCGATACCAACGTGAGCTCTAACTTTTCGCTCCTCCATCCGGAACGAAATTTATTCGATGGAGTATTATTCCGAATGATAAACCACTGGAACTCATGATAACCAAATGTCAATTGAGTGGTAGTAGCATACCGTGTTGGCACCGTTGGTGAAATCGAGCTTTTTAAGCTGCGGTTAATCTGATCGGAATATCAAACGGCACCGTTTCTCATAAACGTAGCAATTTCGATGAACGTTTGGAATTCTGGGACTCGATTCTTGCAGCAATAACTAATAATCCTCTCCCTTCTTTTTTCATAATTTTGCAAATCATATCGTCCAATGGTCGGAGTACCAGATAACGCGTGGAAAAAGGAAAAATCACTCCGCAGGTTAATTTTAAAGTTAGCCCCCCCCAAATCCGGGGTGGTTTAAAGTCACATCGCGTCCATCGACCTCGATCGGAAGAAGTTTCTTGAGAAGTAGGGTCGAGGATCAGAGTAAGGTTTGGTCCCCGATTCAGAGAGTCAAGAGTCAGAGGTTCGTTGCGTATTGTGCGCAACATCGCACACTGATTGGCCCGAGGGATAAATGAGATCGTGTCACGAAAAGGCCGAAGGATATGGCAGGACGTGAGAAAGTGGAATCTGGAAACCGGAAGAAGAAGTTTGAAACTGAGAAAAACAGGGACCCGTAAAGTAGAAAAGGTCAGCATTCCCTAACAACCGGAAGAAAAATGGTCGGAAAAAGAAGTGGAGCTTACTCAAATAAAGGTTCCACGCGTTGAAAGGAGATCAACCAGACAAAACACTGGTTAGAACCACTGAAGCTATTCAGACCCGAAAGATAAAAATTCGGTAACGGAAACAGACACTGCAGTATACATTCGAATACCAAAAGTCAGAAATGGCTAATGGAAGTGCGTCAGCGTTTTTTCTTACGACTAGCCTGTTCCTTGCTATGCAATCCAAGAGTTTCTATCCAAAAGAGGAAGTGGCAGTGCAAGAAAAGATAACATCAATATCCAAGATGGTAGAAAGGAATCTGGCGCGATTGAGTTTCTTAGTATTCGGTTCAGTAGCTTTCGGGTCTTTTTAGTAGAGTTTGAGGGTGAGATTTGGGACGGAGCATCAGTGTATGTTGCAAGCTCGTGTGGCTCAGTAAGTCTACCTACAGAAAAGGGATGGTATGGGATGAAATAGGATGGGATCGGATCGGGTCGAAGGGATCGGATCGTCCTGGAACGACGCCGACGCGGTGTGAGGGGGGCATAAGTGCGCTCCTTTGATGTACTCGACCTATCAGACCTGGTGATCCCCACACTAGGATCTGCAGGACGAGAAGGTGAACGAATGTACACCCCACTATCGCCGATGAGATACCACACCTGACTTATACCGATCCTCCAAATTAGTTCTGGATCTGTGAATATTTTCCTCATCACGATTTACCAATCGGTGCTCACTGGAACCCAAATCTGTTGCCTCGGAAGATTCACACGTCGGCTTTTCACAGTAAAATTTAGTAATCATCAGTTTTGCTCAGAGTTAGCAAGTATTCTTATTCCTCCTGTATTGAATAGTGATTTTTTCGATAAGAAGAGTTGTATTTGTGCTTATATCGTTTATCAGATTGTGCAAAGTTGGGATGATCTGACTGTCGAATCAGTCATCCATACAGTGATAAGTGGCAATCCTTTTGTGATTGAATAGATGGAGGCAGTGAGATGGGTGTGAAATAATAATTTCGAAATGATGTACGTGGGATGGGAAGAAGTTTGGAGCTCAATTTCGTCACACCCCCACTGAAGAATTATTGGTTCGATGATTTTATCGTTCGTCGTGCTCCGGCAAGTTCAAGACCCCATAACCTACTCCCGGTGTAACTTTGGCAGGGAATATATACCGAAGATATAGGGTATGCCCATGTAGGTAGGTACCTCCATAAGTTCAAGAGAGAAGGTTGAGGATCAGGTATAGAGATACGTGTGTACACATATAGTTTGATATAGACTTTGCTAGTAGCATCTTCCCTTGAGCTCAGCATCAAACCTAATACCTGCTATAGATAGAAGATGAGAAGAGCAGGTCGGATGGAAAATCGCTTTAAGCCTTGCCGGCTAATATTAACTTCGGAGAAAACAAGGAGGCGTAGCATCTTTCAACATTGAAATATAGAGAGACTAGACGGCTTGGTTCATTCTGTCCATAGACGGTGCCCATGGAATTACTGAATTTTCCATCTTGGGATGTGGAAGTTTACGAAAAGAAAAAAAAGAGAGAGAGAGAGAGAGACAGAGATGAACCGATTCTTGGAAAGTGAAAATAAGCCAACCTTGGGAAAACCAAGTGGCCATATTTTTGCACACCTCGGTGAAACCGTCCTACCTACATACATGATGACTGTTTTAACGGCAAGCTTTATGCAAGCGCGACTTTACGGCGCAACAAACGTGGCGCTACCACCGTGAAACAGTAATGCCTTCCGCTCATATAACCACTCGTAGTCAACAGTCCACATAACTCATGCCTATGTGGCCGGGTGAGCCTTGCACTGGAAAACCGGGTACGTTAAATGCCGACAAACTCGGTCCATCTATTTTTACCAGGTGGAGATTGTTACACGTAGTACCTATTCCATATAAAGTACCTTGAATTCATAAAACAACTGAATCTAACATTTTCTTGTGGGCAATTTCATCTAATGATACATTCATTCTTCATATCACCAATTGCAGCTGGATTGCAATAATACCCAAATACCACCATCATGCATTTTGCATTGAACAATGCAAAATCGGAAAAGTTTGTTCATTTAGAAACGTGATAGGGCCGTTACGTTGGTTCATTCATTTGTCCACCTCGTTCATTCTGTTTGTCGGACAGACTATTCCCTTTTTTTTTTTTTTTTTACTCACCCTTCGCTCATTTTCCACAGCCCTTTGTAACAGAGGAAAAAAAACGATGCCGAGAGCATGACGCATTGTTTGCCGCCATAGCTCATTGCTCTCTTTGATTCTGCATTAGCTGGTATAATTTTACACTATAAAAAAGAGAGAGTTCGTCCCTCGGATGTAGGGCTGCTCTGAAATGGGGCGTACCTCTGGATGGTCTGGAAAACTTTATAAATACAACCGACGGTTGCATTTCTGAGTTTCGAAAACTGATAATTCCCTCATATGGAAGCCACTATTTACTGGTGGTCGAGGAAAACCTGCGCGAAATTGTGGAATTGGCAAGATGAGGGTAAAAATTAATGTGACACACCGTTAGTCGTCGAGCGGACGTATAGGTATTAGTTCCACACTCTAACCCTCGGTGGAAAAACAAGTTGAAGACGAGGAGTAAAATAACCGTGGAAAGAAGGGCTCCTCGTAATTCCGGAAGAGAATACTGTGAGAGATTTCGGCCCCCGTGTGAAAACGTGTTTGCGGATTTGAGAGGACCAATTCGGAAAGGCTCGTAAAGCCACTCGCGGTGGATAAATTTTAGCACCCATTTTTTTTTTTTTTTTTCTTCAGAAAGCACATAAAAATGTTAATCTTAGTTTTCTTTACGACGAATCACTCACACTCTAGAAATTCCTATTCGATGATAAGAAATCAATGTATCTGCAAACGTCACACCGGCAATACTTCTAATCCATATTTCTCATTCCTTTTACAGCATGATGAATAACAACAGTGTGGAACAACCTGATCCTGACTACATCAAGATGTTTGTCGGTCAAGTTCCCCGTAGTATGGACGAAAATGACTTACGGGCGATGTTCGAGGAGTTTGGTCGCGTTCACCAGATCAACGTTCTTCGCGACAAGGTCACCGGAAGCAGTAAAGGTCAGTAACCCTTCATCACATCGTTTTGCGATCTCTTTTTTTACCACGAGTACCATCACTGGTTTTTTTCTCGAAACTTTGACATTTTTTTTTGTTGAAAAAAACAATTTCTGAATCGACCCGGTCATTAGGAACCAGCTGGATCTCCATTTGTGACAAAAATCGTGAATTTTGAATGATTCTTTGAAAATGTCTAGAGACTGAAACCGTCTCTGTCAATTATCAGCGTCTAGTCTCTTCTCGAGATCTTCGGTGTCTGTATTTCGAGCGACAAGTTGTCGAGCGATGAAAAAGACACTATAGGTCTTGAGGCCCTGCAGGATACGACCCAGGGGTTATATACGTAAGCTAGGCAGGCGTTCCTCTATTGATTTCTTGCGACCACGCTACATTCTCCGCTCGCCATTCTCCATTCATATCGTCGTAGTGTCTCTAAATTGACGTACTGACGTGGGTCTTGGGACTGGTGTGAGCTCTGTTTGCGCAAAAGAGAGACAGATAGATAGATAGAGAGAGAGAGAGGGGAGAGAACTCAGGAGGCTCACCGATGGAGGTAGGAAGGTGGAAGGTGGAAGGTGGAAGGTGGAAGGTGGAAGGTGGTAGGTATGTAGGGATCGATGCTCAGACAGCGGTCGCCAGTCGCTTCCACGGCCCTTGCTCGGTCTATTGATCGGAGGGTGACCCGGGGTGCGGGAGGGCGAGAGAGTGAGACAGAAAACGAAAGAGAGGGTGAGGGTGAGGGCGAGGATGAGGATGAGGGTGAGGGAATTCCCTACCCCCTCCTCCTCCGCCTCCCCCATCCACACGTAGGTATAAGTTCACCTACAGGCACGTGGAACGCAAACCGTCCACATGGAAAAACGTTGTCGTCCATGCAACCGAGCCAAAGCTCGAAAGCTCTGGCGTAATCTTGACCTTTCTTAAGGGGGTCCTATACGGATACTGAAAATTTTTGGGATTTTATTTCAGTGTTACTAAAAGCGAAGAAAATTCCTTATTCAAGACTGGAATTTGAAACAGAAATGCAGGAATTATCCAGCGTTACGTATGAAACAGCAAAAGGTTCTAGAAGTTCCGATTGCATCTCAGTTATGTTCGCAGATAATTCATGTTTGAGAATAGTATTCAGAATTCACGGAGCAAATTTACGATTTGATTCCTTATAGTTCCTTGAAAACTGATAAAAATCCATAGTTTTCTCAATTTTGCTGAAAATTTTTTATCAGAAAATTGATTTTTGGCGAATTTTCAGGAACTACGGACTCAATCGTCAATTCGCTCTGTAAAGATCTTCATATTAGTATTCTGAATACTACTCTTAGACATAAATGTCCTGCAAACATCACTGCGATACAAGGACTTTTTTTAAATTCTTGGATCTTCATATGTAACGCTGAATAATTCCTGCATTTTTTTTTTTATTTCCGAGTCTTCTAGTGGGCTTTTCTTTGTTTTTTCTAGTAATACTAACATAAAATCCCCAAAATCACACATAAAATTTGAATAGTCTAAAAAATTCGAAAATTTTCAGTATCTGTATAGGTCCCCCTGAATATTTTCGGGAATACCTGCGATTTGATTTTAATAAATCAGGTTCTTGAACTCTGTGTGTATCTGAGCATATTTCAACATCAAAATCCTTCGGAATAACTGCAGTGTGTTCTGTATCAGGTTGAGAATAATGTCGACTATTACTGAAAGTGCGTTAATACCGACAGTGCCTTAAAATTATATTTAACTCATTGAAGTAGCTAGGTGTTCGAGGGGAAGAATGGGTATGAATAACGCGATTTTTTAGCATAATCGACCCTGACACACTGGCTAGTAGGCTAAATATCGGAGCAGCACGTTTTCGGGAACGTGTTTTAACGCCAATTTCAGCCAAAAAGTTACCAGGGGTTCAGTTTTTGTCGTTCAGGAGTCCGGCCGTCCCCTAATTTTGAACTCTCGAGGATCCTTTGGATGACTAATGCCGCCTACTTACAGGTCTAACTAATGTTCCACGTTACCGGGGCATGTTTTTGCGTATCCAAACAGCTGAGGAGACGACCAGAAAACGTTTGCAGTTTCCGGTACTGGAAGTGAAAGAGACGGCGTGAGTTAGAAAAAAAAATCGAATTTTTTATGGAAAAAGAAAAATCAATTAGGAAAAGAATGAAAAATTGCAAGAGCAGCAAAGACGTCGATAAGTCATTGGTGGAAATTTTTCAGGAAACTTTTCTATGGGCTCAGAAAGCTTAGCCGCTCGGATTTTGGGGCTTATGAAAGCACGCGAGATTCTTAAGCTTTTAAAGTTAAAGGGGGCGGCTCAGCCAAAGAGCAGCTAGTGGATTTACTCCTCGTATCCGCTTTGCATTTTGTTGTTTTTTTTTTTCCCCCCCCCCCGTTCCAGACCCCATCGCGATTTCAATAATCTTAGAAATTCCGTATCTCGTCATATATTAGGGATGACAAATTCTGACCGACAGATCTGCCGAATTTTCACCACTATACAGACTGATAGCTTTGCTTTTGGGAAACCCTCTCAATGTTCTTCACTAATCGGGCATTCGAATCAATTCTCCAATCATTTAACTCCATTCGGCACTCAGCTAACAGCGGTGCGTATATAATAGACAGAAATGGCCCGTGCATTGAATGCGTGGATCTTCGGATCGGCGGAAACGCGAGTCAAAGCCGAGGAGTCAAATTCGCTGAAGAGTAAAATTCGGGTGAGTGAAATTGCTTCGAGTGTTACTCAACGTCGTGATGGAATCCGTTTAAACCAAGCATCCAAGACAATTTCCTGATCTTTCAAATCTTTTCTGATGTTTCATCTCAAATTTGATTTCACGGTTTTACTACCCCCGTGAAAAGGGGCGCGTGCAGTGACGGAAATTCTGGTCAAAATCTGGGGTATGTAACCCGTACATTGATACCCATGGACCATGGACCATCCACGCCCCCGGAGGCTTGGACTTTCGGGACTTGGATCACATCGGGGAGAGACAGCTCAGGGTGGCTGCAGAGAGTGATGAGGCGCCGGATCAGAAAGCGAATGTCAATATTGACCGAGGACAAACACGAAACCTCTCGAAGAGCCGTGGCTAGCAAGTTTTATGTACCTCGGTGGTCATCCGGCAAATGGGCGAGGAAGAGAGAACCATCGAATAGGTCGCGACAACATATAGCTTTGTATACGTTGCGACTAAGAATTTTCTAGTCCTTGATCCTGACTAGAATTTCTTCTCTATAGAATCATCTTCAACATGCGAAGCTATGGTATAGGTACTGTTGAAATGAAATTGCATCATAGCCATTTCGAGATGCAAAGTTAGAGTATAGTGGAGAATAGTGAAGAGTGGTGACTAGGAAGTGAAGAAGCACAGCACAGCATGTTGGTCTTCCACTTCGTATAGAAATTTGACGCTAGCTCTTCTGTCGCCTATAGATCCTGCAGAGTCAGAGCTGGAGCTGGAGTTGGAGTTGGAGCTGGAGCTGGAGCTGGAGGAAGGCAACGAAAGTCAAGAGTTCTTAATTAAAGAAAGTGCAGAGTTGTGTTGCACCGGACGCGGCGGAAGACGACGCGCTTGGTTGAGAGGCAGAAGAGCTTTTAGAAAGGAATGGGGAAACGGGCTATTGGAATCTTGGAAATTGTTGAATATTGGCCGTTGAGTATCGAACTCGAGTTTCTACTTGGTGACTTCGGCTCTTTCCACGTTTTCATTCGATTTCCTCGCTTCACCGCTGCGGGACTTCGCCTTAGGGATACAGGAAGGGAAAGGAAAAAAAAAAAAACTACCCAGGAAATTCTACTCCTGTTTACCACTCGACTTTCAATTATTTCCTTACCTATACCTTCTTGCACTTTCATTCGACAATCTACCGAGAAGATAATAGGCTAGTTTATCAACTCTTTTCAACTACCATCGTCTGATGAGAATGATCCCTGACTGTTATATACATATACTTGAAAAGATGATCTGACGAGAGCTTTTATCCTTTTCTTTTTCATTCACTTCTCCCGTGCAGCATCTCATGTTTCTCTGGACTGAAATGGCGTTCGAAATACTCTGGGGTCTATATAAAGAATTTAGAATTGCCCAGTAGGCAGGATTGTTTTTCTGGTTTAATTTTATTTTTTCAGTTCTTGTCGACTTTGACTGTTTCGTTTTTCGTTTGAGTTTGGAAACACTGTAAGGTAGTAGCGATTTTATTGGTTTCATTCGGGCGAGTCTTTACCCAAGGGACGATAAACTTTTCTCTGTTGAAACTGTAAATTTGAATAACTCGAAACATTGAATAAACTTGTGTATAGTAAGGTTTTGTTTTGCAATCGGAAAATAGATGATTAACCTTCTCCACTACCCTTTTGGGAGTTGAATCGTGACGTCTTGCACCCTTGGGAGGCTGCGTTGGTAGCAACCCTTTCTAGTTGGAATGGAATGGGAAGAAAGTGTCCTTCGTACCGTAACCCTGTACGTTATGTATACCTACCAACGCAATGGTCTTTTGAATGGATAAAAGCACCGCGGGAACTCGGTGCTTCCTTCAGCCCATACCCTTCAGCACTTGCGCAGCTTCCCAAGCTCCTCGAATCACCGTTCTCGCATAGAAATCAGGTTAATTTATTTCACTGCCCGAATACAGAAGGTCGAAGGCTGAAGGCTGAGGGCTGAAGACTGAAGGTTGAAGGTTGAAAGCTAAAGGCTGACGGCTGATGGTTCAGGACTAGAGAATCGGCTAGGGTATGTTAGGTAGTTTCACTCGCAGTGATTTACCTTCCGCTTTCACTTGAGTCTCAACTTCCGTCGTCGTCGTCGTCGTCGTCGTCCTCAGGGTGGAGGTGGAGGTTCTTCGTTCTCGTTCGAAATTCACTTTAATTCGTGGCACATAAAACGCGAGTGCCGTAAACACTCTGAGCGGCACTTAACAGACTTTCCTTTCATTTCCTCTAACTTCTCGTTTTACTTCCCCCCGCCTCCCCACAACCCGACCCCGGGAAGAAATGACGAGGGGACGAGAAAAGAAACGCGATTCAAGTTGTGTGAGGGAAGCTAAGAACGTGAGAAACAACTATGAGAACAAACCAGCGACGATTCGACAAAGTATACTCGTCGCTTTCCCTCCGATCTCTAACACGTTTCACAGATTTTCCCTCCCTGTAGTTTAGCTTCTCTCATTTTCTTCCCCCCCCCCCCCACGTTGTTCATGGGCAACAGGATCGCCGTGTCTTTGGTCTCTCTTGATTTTCCCCACCCTTCTTGGAGAAAAACTTTTATTTCGATATCCCGGAGGAGAATTGGCAAATTGTGTCAAGCTCATTACATATATATTTTTTTCTTCTTTCTTTTATTCTCCACTTTGAATTTCCTTATTGCTTATTGATGGATTACGTATCGATTCTTTTCTCCCATTTCCAATATCATTCTTCGCTCATTTTATCACGAAGATGAGGGGGTGTGACCCCCCCGATTCACGCACTTCGTGAGATTAGACGGAAAACTTGGTACAAACTCTCTGGGAGGTTTCTTGAAAAGCATTACAAAGCTTGCGAGAGGCTGACGATGGTCGTCGACCCTGTGGAAAACGTGGGAACTGGTACCTGCCCTGAGAAAAGCATACCGTCGCATACCTACTTTGGGAAAGGAAATACGTATTTCGTTGCGAGAAGAAGGGATCCTCCTTTGTTGGGGGATACTTGACGATATAGATAATTTATTAACCCAACTGTTGATAATAAATTTACATGGCAAATGGTTGGATTGAATTAAAAATTGTAATTAAAATTCAACCGTTGGTATTATTCAACGCGGTCTCAAAAGGACTCCCCTAGGAGATTTTCGGGCGTTTGCGGTGATAATTGGACTGGAAATCATACGACGGTCTTATTCTGTTTTCGTCGCACCCTACTGAGACTTCTCTGTTTAATTTCTACCCTCGAGCTTTTCTCAGATGGATTAAAATTCCATTTTGGTAATGTCCTCCGCAAGGCATATATACCCGAAACGACGTATGTACTAACGGCGGTTCGAGAATCCCGGAAATTCAGGAAAAATAATTCCATTTTGCAAATTTATCAGATGATTCGAATAGTTTTATCAATTATTGTAAGTTAGAAACAAGTACCAAACTTTCGAGAGTCATATCATCCACTCATATGAATTTTTTTGTAGCAGATTAAATATCGAGCCTTGAAAGTCTCAATGTCGTCATTTCCTCTGAGAAAAAATGCAAGCGAATAACGGAAATCAATGGAATAAAAAAAAAAAACAAAAAAAAAACGAGCCTCTTCCGAATGACGCGAGAAAGTTATGGCAGATATCGAAGACGGGGTATTCGGAATAGAGATTTTATGCGACAGCGTATGGTAAACTCCGCATCTGTCATCTCTGGAAAAAAAAAATCTTCCTCTCGCTTGGAAAGATCTGGGAAATTTTCGAGGAGCGATGCATCAATCTATCGGACATTTCCTGAAACCCTTGATTTTAAATTGGGGGGTGTAAGATGAGTAGATAGAGAAAAAACCTCGCGGCGTTAGACACAAAGAATCGTGTAAATCGTAAATAAATTAATTAAATAGTTGGCAAGTATTATTATTCCGTGGAGGTAATCGTGGGCAACATTTTCTTCCGGCTCTGTCTTCCTATTTATATCTCGTACTCCCTGAGACTGCGAATGCCAGACGTTTTGGAAGGTTAGGGGCGACCGAGGGGAGGGGGGGGGGGGGGGGGGGAGGGTGGAAAAACGGCGGAGGCGTCGGAGGCGTCGGATGCTGCGAAGACGCGATGCGATGGGGTGGAGGAAACGGAAAACCGAAGCGCCTTTAATTTAAAGTTGCGTACGGGATTTAGACTTTGCAGTTTTCAATAAGGATAGGCGAATTGAATTTTCCAGACTACAATTTCATTGTAGATTACACGGACGCAAAGCACCTGCGGTGAACCACCTCGAAATAAAATCTAGTATCAGACGCCCCCGCCTGCGGGGGAAATAAAGGAAACTAGATTTTAGTCAAAGCGGGGAGGAAAAAAAAAAAACTACTCCAGACAGATATGAACCGAACTGATTTGAACGGAACTCGAATGCAAATATAATCAAGGAAACTTGATTGGGAAAATTTAGGTACTCAAAATTAGCCGTGGCACAAAGCAGAATGTTTGAAGAAGAGTCAGCTGATTTCATTTTTGTTCAGTATACGTGTGTAGATTTTCAGGAAGAATGAATTTGAATTAAAACTCCAATTTTCCCCATTTTCTTTCTCTCGATTCTCCTTTTATTTTCCATGGGTTATTCGAGGAGTGTAAATATTACTTTTTGAAATTACAAGCAAGGGTGTGGACTGTTTGAATGGCAGAAAACGGTGAAGAGGAAAAGGCGGATAAGTGGGAATCGGTAATTCAGAAATGAGGAAACTGCGATGACCCAGTTAAAACGTGTAAAAAGGTATGTGATCCGAAGGCATGTGTGCATTGCTAACGAGATAATGGAAAGAAAAGAACGAACTGCACCCTGCAGAGCTCGGAAGCCACGTGGATGGAAGTAAAAATCAACAAACTTCAGACCGGATGCGAAAACGAGGAACAGATACCCCGCGGTTTTATGAAACATTAATTTTCCGCCTCATCGGCAGTTTGTGGTCCTAAAAAAAATTATTCATTCTACGTATATACAAAGTCGAATTGTTTTACGAGAACTTTCTCCGGATCTGCTATACAGGGTTAGTGACTCTTGACACGTTCGCCCCTTTCCCAATGGAAGAAAATAAAAAAAAAAAAAAAAAAAAAAAGAAACTAGTCGAAGAAGATATTCCCGATTCAGGGGCATTCACTTTTCGCAATCAACCTAAACTTTGGCAGTTCTGGCTTCGAGCCAAGATTATAATAGCAGGGCTCTAAAGTTTAATTCCTCGAATCTCACTTTAGCTCCCTCCTCACACCCTTTTCTACTTCGCGTTTCCACTTGGCCTCCATCCGCTTTATACCAATTTCAGTCTCTCTCCCTCTTTCATCCCTTATATATTTCTCTCTTTCTTTACCTTGTACCAGCACTTTCAAAGCCACGTGCAAATCTAGCATCGATTACGCAAATATTTGAGCGCATATTATAAGTAATATAACCACATTTAGGTAGACTCTAGGAATACCTTGGCAAATTTGCGGCGAGCTTATCTAACTTTGCCAAACGTTTGGCAAAGGAAATTTCTTCCACTCAATTTTTACCTTCGAATTGATTTTTTTTTTTTCCATGTTGATTTTCCCACTTATCCTGTATATATGTATGTATGTACATGGAAGATCCTTAATTTTTAAAGGGATTGAAATTTCATTTCTTTCGCCTCGTTCCGTAAGGTTATCGGGAAAGGCGTTATCACCTCGTAAATCTTCAGCCCGCTTCATTATTCGCGAAGAGAAAGAGAAAAAGAAAAAAAAAACACCTTTGAAGTAATAATCATCCCTTGAATCTCGAGTCTGTTTTTGGAATGACCGAACTCGAGTGGAATTATCTCTATCGAGTCCACTAGGTAGCGCGGGCCTTTTATATAAATTTCAACGAAGCTGTCAAGTAGATGGGGATAAGTTTTTTTTTTTTTTTTTTTATACAACTCTCTGGTTTGATGTGCAAGATGTTTGGTTTTGCCGAGGCAGGAACAGAAAGAGCTAAAAAAAAAATACTTAGCGAAGAACAAAGAGGAAAATTTTCATATAATATTCGTTCGGTTGGCCAATGAGCCGTTGAATAGAGTGAAGTAGGTCGTGCACGGGTCGGTTGAAAGAGGATAGTAGAATTGGAGGAGGGTTGAAAAGGGCCCTGGACATTATCTCATATTATAATACACAATGAGATCTTCCAGGCAATAAGATTTCGCCCTAAATTTATGACGGCGTATTTACACCGGAAAGGGGATGGTGTAACAAATTGGAACGATTTATCAAACCTATTTTCACCGGTCCAACCACCTATATACCCTACTTGCTTGATATCCGTCCATTACTTCGTTTATAACATTATTCCTTCCACTTACCTATTTCATTACATACATGTTTCGCCAAGGGAACTTTTCCTTTTTTGACCTCCGCCCACGGCTTGTTCATTTCGCCAGAATTTGACGTAGACCCTTCAGCAGACGTAGAAAAATTCGTGATATATCTTCACGTTTTTTCTATTTCCATTTAACATTCAGAAATGTTAATACATGTTTTCTCGATTTTCTTGCCTTCTATCCAATTCGAAAAGCTTTTTAAGCACAGGATTCGGATGTGGAAAGTCCACTTAAATCTTTTTCCAGGGTCTATTTTTAATCATAACTTCATTTTTCCGGGTGAAACAAAGAAAAACAGAATTTCATGTGGACATAAATGTCCTTCCGGATGCTGGAGGGTTAAACAGGGAGTTCGTACCGATGATTTTCTATCTCAAAACCCGATGACCATCAATTTTCAGGAGTTCGTATTTGTTTTTTTTTTTTTGTTTTTTTTTTCAACATCGAACAAGGCATGGGGTGGTATTCGGGGTGACTATATGTAACGGAAAGTTTCGAGTCAGCGCACGTTCCGGGGTAAAAAGAAAAGCACAAATGGAAAAAGTTCAAACATTGCGATCCGGTTCGTTGTTTCCGCCGTTCCTCTTGTTTGACGAGTGAATTAGCCGTACATACGAACAATTGGTTCTAGTTTCGGCGCTGTTCTCGACTCTAAATTTCCCAACCATATACGACTTTCCTGCAACCTTATTCCAATCTCTAGCGCTCTAGCCTCGATTTCCTAGATTTAACTACCCTCGTAAATAGCGAGGGCTTCATTTGTTGGCAGTTAAGTTTCGCTCACGAAGCATAAATTTAGCTAAAAATGAACTTGGAACTAATTTTGGCAGAGTTTATGTGATTATTCTGTAATCAGACGTGTTGATATCAAGGTAAGGGGAAAAAAGCTCGAGTATCGATAAATCGGAAGACCGTCACTTGGGGGGAGGGGGAGAAAAAGGAGGGTAGTTTTTTTTTTTTGTGCTGTTCTTTGTTGTAAACGTTAAAAGCTATGCGGTATATATTTTGGCAGATTTTACCGCGTGCGAATGGCATGCTATTAATTTTATTTCGTCAAAAAGAAAGTAGAAACGATGCAATAAAAGCTCAATCCCTCTAATGGAAACAAATCCCTCCCTTAGCCCTGGAGTTTCCCCGAGCGTACCGCATCGCCATCCACCCCTAAGGTAGCTTTTTTCGACTAACACCCCCCAGACGCCACAGCAACGTCGTACAATTTGTAAGAGTATATATATTCTCCTCGTCCATATATACCACAATACGAAAACTAACCCCCCGCCACTAGCTCGAAGTCTTCCTTTTTCTCTTTTTACTCAACAATACCTTAATGTAGCGAAAAGATTTAAAGAGAAAGAGAGGAAGGGATAGGGAGAAAAGCTACCCTTCCGTTACGTTTTGTTCTGTTCTGTTCCGTTCTGTTCTGTTTCTGTTCCGTTTTGGGGCAAACCATCGTGGAGATTTCAACAATAGAGGAAAATTATAAAATTAACGAGAATCATCCATCAGCCGGTATAATACCGGAGCATTAAGCTACGCTTGTGTGAAATTAAGTTTTTGCGGTCTACTCAATCTTGGTTAGGGCTTTCGCGTTCTCTCAGCGAAAGGTGTTTTGTATGCTGCAAGAACGGGCCACCCGCGCCCATTACGCGTATAAATGTGCACTGTGGATCATTTCTCTTCCGCTACTGGGATTATATAACTTTCCGCCGAAAATTTTGTAAAACCAAAACCATCTACGCTTATACCTGCCTGCCCACCTCTCGCCTCCTATTCCCATTGTTTTCATCTGACGTACGAATTTCAGTTTATTTTCGAAAACTTTACCTCTACAAACATTTGGGGCGGGATTGAAGTTCCTAATTCTAAAGGTTCCGAAAGGTCGAAATTCCAAATTTATTTGAGACGCAATTCTGATTGCGAGTTTCTAGAAACGTTAGAGTTCAGGACTTGCGAATTCCCAGAAGTCAAAATGCAGACAGCTCACAGATCTGAAAGTTCGAAAATCAGAAAGTCCAAAAATCTGAAAATTCAAGGGAAGTTCATGACAATAAGCTGTTGAATAAACTATACGTTGCATAAGCAAAATCCGAGATTCGGAGTTTTTACCTTTCAGATCTTTATAGCTTTCGGAATTTTGATCCTTCGGTATTTTTCCATTCAGGGAAATAATCTTTCTCAAAACTGTGAGTCAGTGGTAAAAAAATTCGCTATTTTTATTTTTCGCAGCTTTTGAAGTTTGGAAGCTTGACGTTCCCTATCAAAATTCTCATACGTCGTTGTGTGTACTGAGATATGAAAATTTCCCAAATTTCAAACCTCTGAGCCTTACCTAACATTTACGAGAAACGGGTCGATCAATTTTCCCATCGAATTTTCAGCATTTCGTATCCTTGGATAATTGTTTTGAGTAGATCCAATGGTCATAGCCACTATGTATAGGTACAATTTTTCTGCGAATGCAATTTCAGTGCCAAAAAGACCCACAAATTTTCAAATTTTCTAATTCGATCGAGACGTCATTCGGACATGATTTTTCCAAATTTCAGCAGACTGACGCCGTAAAATACTGGCACATAGGATCTTAGGGTTTGTCGTTGATTCTGACTCGTTATTTCCGACGAATCTATATGTATTTTCGTCGTGTCTGAGTCAAATTAAAAAATTTTGAATCATTATACCTTCTTTCGGTTTCAACTGAACCAAAAAGGGCTATAATGGCGCACAGGCTCTTCTGGCATTAGACACATGATATCAAAATCACAGCCAAACTGCCAAATGGCAAATCTGGGAACCTGATCGTTGACTTACATTTCCGTGAATGGCCCATTGTATATATCTACAAGCACACACACATTTTTTAATTCATCTCCATACTCATTCTATTTCTTCTTCCAATCCACATTCACATGACTAGGTCACACTCGATTGACAGAGGCTGGGATTAACTCCTTCTCGGCTTTGCCCTGTTAAACAATCAACGCCTAAAACGGGATTAATCCGCCCTAACGCGATACGACGTGGACCTCAGCTACCTATATCCACCTAACCGTGTAGGTATGGATGTATTGATAGGTCCTGACCCTTTATTATCATGAAATTTTGGGGACGGTATCTGGGCCTACGATTACAATATCTGGTGGTAGCGGTACGATAAAACAGAGGCTCATAATAAAAGATCATCCACCTCTGGGCTTCATCCGCTTTTGTACCCAAAGTAAAGCGTGATTTTATTTCAAATAGGGAAAAGAGCTCGAGTGGAATAAAATTTGTAGTTTTGAAACCGGGTTATGTGATTTAAAGAACTAAACTTTTGCTCACACGCATCTAGGCAGTAACACATCCGTCAAGGACCTAGCGACACTATATACGTATAGTATAGGCGCTGGATTTAACCCTGCGGGATTTTTCCCTTCTGAAATATGTCGCCTTGTGTTCTGAAACCTTGTTTGTTTCAGTTTTACTGCATTGTTTCTCCTTATCTTCCCTCACGAGTCTGAGTAGCTACTCTCTCGACTGACATGGACACGTATGCTCCTAGCGAAGGACTATTTGCGTGTGACGGTTATATTCTGAACATACGTATATAGACTTGATGACGAGAAACTTTTCAGAGGAATACCAGGACTGGAATTCAAATCACCTTAGTCGGAGATAGTAAAAAACTTCTTGATAATCAATTTTTATAGTGGCTTTTCAAATTCCAGTTTAGAGACAAAAAAAAGCTCTCGTATTTATCCTTAAAAATACAATCCAGACGTTTGGCTGCGAGTGTGCGGTCAATTTTTTGTCTGATGATAAATCTGGAACGCATTGAAGGACTTCGATGATTTTTCTTTCATTCCATTCAGGTTTTTCCAACTTTGAACTAAGTAGAATTTGGATTCAATCGATCCCGTAGTTTCTGAGTTATTCAAAAAACCAGATTTGAAAAAAAAATTATCATTCAATTGATGAAACCGCGAGAACAGATCAACGGAATTTGATGATCTTGGTCTCGATCAATTGGTTTTGCTTCAATCTGAATTCAATTAGATCTGACAAATGTCACAATGCAGAGATCTGCCTCACTTTCTACTTGTAATATGATTCAGTTTTAATGGTTCAAACTTCTCACACAAAGAATATTATTTTTTTATAGCTCGAAAAATCCGGCGAGAAGTATTATATAGATCAAGCCCATTGTGGTCTGCCAAGTGATCGGCTTGTGTTTTCAGGGTAAACGATCCTTGTCCATTAATCGAGTCGCTTGATGAAAGGAAATGAATAATATCAATTAGTGGAACTCAAACTGCGGGATTATTAATTAAGTAGGTAAATCCAAGGAGACAGCGTTTCATCAAACGTTTGTATTTCTTTATCCCTGTAGGGTCTTTGACTTGGTGCAATTCTACAAGAGCTTATTTACGTCTTCAGAGACAATTACAGCCATGTTGTAGTAACGGTGTTACTTTTCATAGTAACAATTGTATCAAACGCCTCTATACCCTCTGGCAGAGAGAGAAATTAACGAGTTATTATTCCTCTTTGGAGTCTAGTCAAAGAATACGAAGGAAGTACATTTTCACGATAAGTTTTCTCCCTGTTCAAGTGGCCTTTGAATCTTATAGAAAGAAAAGGAAGAAAGAGAAAAAAAAAAGACATAAAATCACAAGGTTTACAGTAACGACGCTATAATACACCGTTTCACGTGCATATGAACATGAAATTTAGAAAAGTCCTTGCATTTCGCAAGCCAACCAAAAGCGTGCGTGTTGTCCCGCGCGTGTTTTCAAGCCTGGGTTATAACGCACCGTTTAATTACGCTCGTTAATCCAAGAGGTAATCAAGCGGAGCTACTGGCGCAAGGGTACAAAGGCTTTCGGACAGGAAAATATGAGAATAATTATTTGATATCCCTGCAGCTGGTTTCTCACCAACATACACACCCGCAAAATTTCATAGTATAGAGTTTCTACTCTGAACTCACCAAGCTGGAAAAAAAAAAGTTCATGACCTTTAGCGAGAAAATCACACGAAAAACTTTATTCTGCAATTTCTATACCGCAAATGTCGTACATCCCCATTCCCTCGAGACGAATAACAAACCCTTCTCTTTTAAAGAATGATAAAAATTCCTCCTCGTTTCATATTCCTATCCAAAATATAATACATCAAATTGAAAACTTTCAAAGGGCTGATAGATATTCGCATTATACAGAAATACCAAAGTAGGGTACATGGCGGAGTTGATAATTGAAACTGCAAAGCTTCGATTCATCCCTTATGCTTCGAATTAGGATTTGGTAGTTGAACTTTAAATGCGAGATGTGTCTACGGGGTAGTTTGTCCTTCATAATTACTAAGGGCTTTTTCGGTTGGCCAAAGCTCGGTCATACTCGTATAACCTTTGATGGGTAAGATTATTAGCGTCGATATGAGAGGGTTGGCCGGTTGTTTTATACGTCATGTTTTTTCTCTCCCCACGGTTGTTTTCTTTGATTTTTTTTTTTTTCTTTCTGTTTCTTAGCTAATCTTTTTTCGTCTTTTTCATCAAAGTATCCCTTAGAATCCCGTTGGCCCTTCGGCTAATATTCAACACCGGGAAATTATACGACGACGTTAATTACTCGAATAACTCTCTCATTCCGCGTGGGATTATTTTCAGAAATAAGAAGCTTTCGGCCCTTGGATGTGGCCTACGGATATACATATATACCATCTATATATCTATATATATATATATATATATACATTATACATACATACATTTCTGCCATGATTGAAATCTCGGATCTCGAGCTTTCCCTTCCTCTTCCTCTTCCTCTTTCTCTTCATCTTCATCTCGCTCTCTATGTATATATAATCCATCTCTCTCTTTATCTCAAAGTCTTTGACGTTACGCTGATGATCAGGCCGACGTTCAAAAGCGCGAATCCTCGCGTTCGAAGGCACAAGACGAATTCAATCACGCTTTATTGTCTCTCTTTCCCTTTGTACGGTATGGACGTCGTGTCCCGTACCGGGTAATTGGCCAGGAAGGTTAGAGCAACCACAGGTGCGGCACGAGCAAATTCCAGAATACGATTTACCTAGTTCTAGTTCGCCCAACCGTATTCAAGTATTAGAATCTCAATTCGGCTATATATATAATGAATGCCATTAATTTACCAATTCGCATATCAATCCGCACTCCTCGTCACCTCGCCCTATTGCATCTTTGATAAATTCTCCTTCTCTTGATGTTTCGCAGGCAATGCAGTAGAATTTTTTTTCTTCTTGTGTGTTTCTTTTTTTTTTTTTTTTTTTGCCGCTTTCTTATGGTGAATTCGAACCGTGAATTACCTATGAATTTTTCACCATCGGATATAGATATACTAAACAATAAGAGATATAGAGAAGTGAGAATTGGAGCAGGAAATGTACTCGTAACTAATACGAAGAAGTTGCGATGCGAAATTGGTAGGTAAATTTTTAAAATAAACATCTCGCAGTTGGATGGTACGAGTTTCTCGTACCTATACGTATAGTATTTGACGCTGAGAGAGGCCTCGACTTTTCGCCAAGCTTACATTTTCGCGGGTGATATCTACTTGTGTATATACGATGCTTTTCCTCGAAAAACGGTGAACTCTGAACCTAGAATAAGCGGGCAAGGAAACCCAAGAATGAAGGAGAGATAGATAGAAAGAAAGAAAAAAAGAATAAGGAATAAAGGAAACGAAGGACAGAGAAAGCTGGAGGAAGACTTTCCGGTGGAAATATCCTTCGTTGGAGAACGAAAGAGGCGAGGGTCGAGAGACGGAGAAAGAAAAAGGACGGTTCGCTCCACGAGGTAGATCTTTGTCCAGCATCCCCTTTTTCATTTTTTTTTTTTTTTTTATCCTCTCCTTCCTTCCCGTTTTTTTTTTTTTTTTTTTTTTTTTTTTACCGTATAACGACCGGACTCCGGAGATATGTCGATGATTCTCCCTTTGAGGGTGGATCCGAGGTACCCACTACCTTCACGTTCTACCCCGACCCCGTGCCGATTCCCCAGCTTTGACTCCCTAATGACCTAGTCACCACCTATAATACCACGTCGTATAGATCTCGTCCGAGGCAAAGGGGGTATTATTCGAGATACAACAAAGCATAACCCTTATTTTGGTATACCAGTATAAATAATAATCGTGGGAAAAAAAAAACAAAAAAAAAACTGAAAATCAGAAATAAAATCATAAAGTTTATCATTATTCCGTGCACGTAATTCGAATGAATGAATTTATTTCATCAACGAAATATACCATTCGAGAGGGTTGTTCGTGACATATTTTTGGTGGTATATTAGCATATTTTTTTAGCCGAATAAAATGCGGTGAATGAAATTCAACGAGTGAACATAAACTGAATGTCGTGTTAATCTGATGACAGTGAGGTGGATTTGTATAGGTAATTTCATTAGGAAGAAAATTTTTGTTCTATGTACAATTTGGTGCAGGGTTTACACTGGCGAAGGTTGAAATTTCACCACAAACTTCGAATGCATCAGTTTAAAATAAACTTTAAGTCCCCAAGGTGCGGTCGAGGGTGGTATTGCGGACGAACGGACTCTAGTGGATGGGGATGGGGAAACTATAGTAGTTTCAAAATCCTTGGTAGTTTCTTACTCTTGAAAAAAAGTTCACCTCACTCTAAATCTTCTCTCTTTCGCTCATCGGCTGGGAGGATACTTACTCGAAACAAGCGAAAGGGTACAGCTAACCCGAGTTTCCAAGCTAAGTTGTAATCTCCTGCGAGCAGTGCTGCTGACGCGATACGAGGACCGCCACCACTCTCAGATAACTGTGCCCAAGAACATGCTAATCCTCTAAGGATTTACCGCGAGGACTGAGCCCAAGATTTTCCTACCATTCAACCAACTCCTCTGTCGTCGTTATTCGAGCCCGGAGATCGTGACACCCGAATGCTAAGCTTTCAACCCCTCTAGTACATTGGACAGTCTTTGTCAACTCAGTCAATTTTTCATTCGACTTCTCGGACTCTCTTCAACATTTTTTAGGTGGTGGTAACACAAGATTTTCAAATTCTCAAAGCTGATTGCTGATTCAAAGATGCACCCTTTTGTAGTCTATAGTGTCGTTGAGAATATCGATTGCATTGGAAAGTTCATAAAAAATCAGTATATCTTTGGTACTTCAACTTTCTTCATGACCAAACTTGGCTCACTTGATCAGAAATGTGGTAATTTCATTCCAGTGCACATCCATACAAGGGTGTTCCAGTATCTCATCTTCTCGATTATTCATGGTCATCTACCATGATTGAAAAAGATATTATCTCCGGTGTGAAATAATCGATGACCATCATTTGGCATTGACGTGCAAATGGATCGACACTAGCCGTTTCAAATTTGCCCATTTTCAAAATTAATTACCAAGCAACGTTCAGCAAAGAGTAATAGCGACTCTAGACTCCCCAGTAGGTATTCGGTTTACATTAAATTTTATAGAGTGGTAAAACAGGGGAGATGTGCTTTTGGTGCAGTGTTGAAAAAGGCGACAGCAAGAAAATGAAAAGCTATCAGATAGAAGACAACGAATCGCACAAGTGTCCATTATCCGGAAACATCGTTCGATCTCACCACGTCGGTGAAACTCCTCTCTTCGGCTATCGGCAATAAAAGACAGGAAGTACATCAGCGGAAGTCTCCCCTGTCCTTCAGCTACCGTTACGTCGCTACACTTGGTGAGATTTATTCTTATCCTTCAGGATCTACGCGCGCTATATATACCTACCCATATCGTCCCTTTAATGGAATCAAACTGCGCTAAACGGTACGTGAAATCCGCCAGTCACCCAAGTGATAACCGTTACGATGCACTGGCGTGTTAAAGGTACTTCTACCGTCACGCCTGATACACCATGCGGAAACGGCGCTTCACTATTTCTCTAGATTTTCTCTCATCGTAAATATGTATGTATGTACATAGGCGATGCATTTGTGGTGATGATTTAGTGGAACTGTAAGTGATCCGTGAAAATTCTGGGATGTTGAAATGATTTTTGAAATCATTCTCGGTGTTCGGTGTCAGCCAGCAACCCCAACCGGTAAAGTAAGGAAGGAAGTATTTTAATCCTACAAATTTTGAGGTCGGATTTTTGGATGCTTATTGAATCAGTTACACGGTCGCGAGGTAACTTTAACGTTAAATCATACCGCGAGTGGTGGTTGCGGTGGTGTATTTTTATTTTATGTAAATCCTACTTGAGAAATGGCGGTGAACCACACTTCACACCTTCCTTCAACCTCGAACCACTTCGAGCGCCTCGAACCACCGCGAACCTTTTATCCTCCGCACTTCCCGTGCTTCTCGCCTCCTTCACATAACTCAACCACCGGGATGGGCCCCGGTGGTAGAGGTAGTGGTGGTCGTCGTCGTGGTGGTGATGGTGCTGGTGGTGGTGGTTCACAGGGGAGAAAATAGGGTGGTGCTTTTCACCAGCTCAAAAAACCGACCCTTCAGGCGAGAACTGCCTACCTACTTTCTAACGCCCTTATACAGCTTCCTGGTATCCCCACTGCCCTTTTCTAAGCATTTATTTACACCGTTTCAAAAAAAAAAAAAAAAAAAAAAAAAAACACCACTGGATGGGACCCCGCTTGCCGGAATCCGGTTGTAGAAAAGCACAGAACCGTGGTGGGGGCTATTCATAAAAAAAACCTCATTCACATCAGTGCAAGTTAGTAACGAGCAGAGAACGAGCCTGGAAATGAGGTTGTAGGTTCACGATGAAGTCATGCGGGGGTTGTGCATCTAGAGTTTTATGCACCGTGGTTTAGAAGCAGTGCTCTGTGTCGAGGATCGTTCTACATAGATAGTGTGAGCTTCGGTATAGGTTGGTGTAGGTATATATTGTACCTATGAAAAATGGAAGTTTCAGAAGAGCCAGAAACGGTTTTTAATCTAATATAAAATTCCTTCGAATCTTTAGGGGATTTTTCAGTATTCGACAAAGACGGAGAGGTTCTTGTCGTATTTAAAATTGATTTACCTGTCATCGAAATATCACGTTCTCTTCTCTTCGCCCCTTGCCAACAAACCGAAAAGCCACCTATCAAGGCTCTTTACCGCATTCCCGGATGAATAAAACATGCGCCACCCCGATGGTCTCTCATCCATGCCACCCACGTCTCGAATCCCTCGTGTTTAATAATAATTAAACCTTGCGGTCTTCTGGTTTTGTTTATGTATACAATATATATATATATATATATACCTACACGTATATATACACTACATGGGAACACGCGTGCGTAAGTTAACCGCAAACATTGTGTCAGCCAGGATTACTTGTTAAATCCACGGATTATACTTTGGTTTGTTTTCTCTTGCTAGGAAGATTAGTGTTCCATTCGGCAGTTCGACGAAGCTTCAACCCCTTCGTATTATAGTTTTAACTCGCTTTCTATGTTCTTCTCTCACTCTCGGCTCTCCTCGGCTAACACGGAACTCTGAAAAACTAATCAAACGACAAAAAACAAACAAACAATACTTGCCCAAGGGTTAACGGGGTATTTTTCAAGGCTTAAGGCGGAAGCATATGAAACTCCATAAGCCATAAGCAGAAGGCATTTGCCATAGCGCATGTGCATTACTTTCCAAAATGGCTTATGAAGTTTCATGTTATATTTCCGCCTTTAGTCTCTCCCGAAGGAATATCGGATCGCTGATTTTCATCAGAGCGGTTCACTTTCTGCTATTCAAGTTCATAGTGCATGGCATCCAATCAGTCAGGAACGAAAGCAAGTTGAACGAAATACAATTGAAAAATTTATAGCTGTACAAAAATCGTATCATCCGACAGAAGCTTTTTTCTAAACAATTAGAAACTGACAGATAGAAAATCCAAACAATGGTTGGTTTGTGTCTGATTTACCTTTGACTAAATCTAACGATTAACTAGGTGAATGGATTGAAAATACAGACTTCAGAACGACTATAGGTAGGTACTTGAAACGACTTGTTAACTGCTCTCACGATACTGGGTAATCGAATACCTCTTTTAAGGGCACAGTAGTCCTTTAACTACATTCCCTTTTTCTAAGTACGTACACCCGTTCGAGAGGAAAAAGAATTCAAAAATAAAAGGTAGGTCTCGAGTTAAATGCGAAGAGGGGTATATGGTATGGTATCTGGTGTGGATTGCTCCGATTAGCTTTTCGAGAGTCTCGTCATACGAGTCGAAGAGCGGTGGCGGGAATGAGAAGGGGGATCACGCACCCCTTGTTCGAATCTCTTTCGATTTAATTATTTTATTTCTTTGTCCCTTGGATTCCTGCAGCGTGCTCTTTCGCTAACGGTCCTGCCCTTATCGCTACGTTCACTTTCCTGCACCCCCGTGGGGGGGGGGTGGCTTCGAAGAAGTATGAAGCGTGCATACAAACTACCCCTAAAAAACCAGACGACCAGCACCCCCAGTTCTGGGGGGCCACACCCCAGCCAGGAGCTTTTTAACCTCTGTCAACTGAAGGGCTGACTAGCTGCTTCAACAAACCCCTGAAACTCCCAGTCGTAGTTGTTTATCTATTAGAACTTTGAGCCCTGTTTTATTTTCCCCCATTCATCCCCTTTGTGTATCATTGTTAAATTAATAGCCTCTTCGGTCAAATATTTACTTATTTCTTTAAAGTACCGCGGTTTGAAAGATAGAAAAGCGCGAACCACGAAATTATTTGCAAAAGTTTAGGGGGTGAATATTTAACATTCGTCCCAAGTTCTCGAATCAGGAAACAATTACGAGGAAGTCTCGGACTTTTGTACGGGAATAAACCTTCGAGTGAAATATTTGGTTTCGCAAACTCGTATACTCGATTAGATTTTTCGCACTTTGATATTTTCCGTTCCGTTGAGAAGGGAGTGTATGAAGCGAATTAAATAAAGGAAAATTCTGCGACAAAGGGATGAAAAAACTGAGGGTGTTCTTTTTCGCAGATAATTCACGGCTCGTGGGATTCGTCATTACAAAAACTAATTCCACGTCCACGTAACTAACTGTAAATATAACACAAAAGCCACCACACCCTCTTTACTCTCTTATTCGGTGTGGATGAAGTCCCAACGGAACTACTGGTTTGTTATGAGCAAAGATTTCATTAAATTTCGCTAGCGTATTATTCTGGCAAAACATTCGTAGGTACCAAAACGCACCTCATTATATCACGGACTGAAACTCCCGAAGCCAAAAACCCTCTTGCAATCCGGTATATATATATATATAATATATATACGTTAGGCGTAAGGGTGGAGGTTCTCCTATTCTCTCTTTGCACTAGAGTAATACAATGCAGAGTTTCCGGGGATGTCTGGGGCATCCGGGTCGCGTATAGGGCTGCTACTGCCACTGCCACAAGCCAAGAACCTACTATACGATGGTATATAGGGGAGGTAGGTATAGGTATAAGGTGGCAGTGACTGCTAGCGTGAAATAAGCTGCCAACCGAGACATACGGTCTACGCTATTGTTTAACGGAGACACAGCATTCGCTTAAGTCAGAGAACCGAAACGCTCGTAGTACCTAGTTGATGGCAAAGATACGAGGCCGGTCGAATTTACATCAAGAGATTCGCCGAGAATGGAATAGAACGCGACTATATTTTCATGGTCTGAAATTCCCACATTTGGAGGAAGCTCCTTTAATAGAGAAAACCCAAAAAAAAAAAAAAAAAAAAATTGGAAAGAAATCATCTGAACATTTGAGAGAATCAAAATTCCCATCCACACTTAAATCGTTCCTTGAAGGAGAAAAAAAATAGGAAAAATTGACTATAAATTCTATCTGCGAAAAGATTCTAAAGGATATGTAGAGAAATAAACGGGGTATGAAGGGAAGGAGGGAAGGGAAGGGAAGGGAAGGGAGTAGCTTGTTGCATCCAGACGGGATAAGCTGCGGTAAGCTCGATCTTGTTTACTTTGTACAATGGTGCAGCAATGGTAACGCTGCAGGCGATGCTAGAGCAAAGAAGAAAAAGAAGAAGACGAAGAAGAAGAAGAAGAAGAAGAAGAAGAAGGGTCTTAAAGAAGCTACACCGTCCCAAGGCGAACACCCGATCGAGCATCGCTCTCATCGTTTTATTTTTCGACCAGGATATCGCGCTGTATACTTACGCTACCTTCTCTATACAGATCCATAAGGCAAGCCGGGAGGCGAAGCGAGAAAAGTTAAGGAAAATATCGTCTGTTTGCTTGGTAGCTAACGTAGCTATATAGTGGGGGGCTCGCTGCTCCAGGATTCAGGGTGAACTTTTTGCCACACAGGCAAAACTCGCCAGTGAGAAGGATCGCCGTTAGGAAGATAAAAGAAATTTCGCTATTGGCATACAGAGCACCACCTCCTGACCTCGGGATAAAAAAAAAAAAAAAAAAAAAAAAAAATGGGGGGGACTCCTGGTGAAATGTAAAGTATAAAGTTCTCTCGCGTAAAAGAAACGGCTAGGGACTCTTGACGGTGACCTGAAACTAGACTCGATGGCCCATCAACGGATGGGGCCGGTCGACATGGGGAACACCGCGAGACCCGGAGACCATAAAAGTCCGAAATTAGGCGGACCTGCCGCTTCGGTGATAACCGTTGCCCTAGCCGATGGCGCCGATGTAGGTATACGTGGTGATATATAAACCGTTTGCCCTACCGGGATATCTGCACCCTATGGGAACATCGGCCCATTTTTTCACCATTATTTGCGGTTGCTGAAACATCAAAGTCAACTTCTGAAAAATTTGGAGTGAGATTTCATCCTTTGCATGAAATACGAGAATGATTTTTAGTCGATGAGTGTTTTAAAGAAAGCTGGAGATGAGGATTTTTCAGATGGTGATTGGAAGGGAGAAGAGCTTAGGGATCGGGTAATTCTAGTGTTCAGTATGGCATGCACTGCGTAGAGCTTATTACCGCGATAGAGAGTCTTCTTATTAAATTTACCTGAAATTCCAACCGCCATGGTGGTATAATATACAACTTTAGGACCGCCAAATTCCCTCCTAAATACCCCGACTAACTGGCTTACGGCATACGCTACAACCACTTTACCGCGAGCTTACCTCATACCTACACCCTATACCCGGACTACATACGCACACACGTGCTGCACTAACTGACCAGACAACCGACCAGTGGAACAACTGACCACCCAATATTAATACCTAACTCCGCACGTGATGTTAGCTATAGCCACGCGAATGTTATCCGTTTTGCAAATCCTGTCTCTCTTTCGCTTTTTTCGAGACTAATCACCAAAATATTAGCTGGTCAAATTAACTTCTAGTATTATACCTAGGCGAGGTTGAAATCTGTTGACTGTGTGTCTTGATAGTTTTTCTATTATTTTTGTTGCAGGTAAGAGATGAATGAAATCTACTATGAGAATATTGATTATGCAGCAATCTGAGACATCGAGGAGGATGAGATGGTAAGTGAATCGAATCCTTTCGTCAGAAACTTATGGAGAAGGAGGATTGATAGAGGAATGATATTCACAGTTTAATCTGAGACTAATAATCTATTGGAAGATGATATAGGGGGGATGGGTTTGGCTCGTTGTGAATGTCGAGAAAATTAGAAAATATACTATATTTGAAATTGAGTCTCTCGCGTTATATTATCGGGAGATTTTCATTGAATTTCACGTCGAGGAGACATTGCTCACGCTCTCGAATGAATATTTATTTTACTTCGTGCATAGATTTATTACGAGACTTTGCACAGATGAGTGAAACAAATCACATTTTCCTTCAGCGACTTCTGCCTCCTTTTATTCCCCCTTTTTTCAGTCCTTCTTCTTTCCTTCTTCATCTTCTTCTCTTTTTATTTTGGCTTCTTTCCCCTTTTTCATCTTCTCCATCATCTTCTTCTTTTTTTTCTTCTTCTTTTTCTCTTTCATTCGCACCCCCCAGTAGATACGCCAAGCAATATCATTAATGAGCAGTAGAGCAAGACAGACAGAGTCAGCCGTAGTAAGTATGAATGCTACTGCCATTGGCTTAGAAATTCTGGAAAATGCATGAGATGGTGAGACTGAGATAGGACGAATCCAAAGGATGTCAGAAGAGTGAAATAGCCAAGGGGAGGAAAGGAAAAGAAAGGAGATGAGATGAGATGAGAGGAAAGGAAAGGAGAGACAATACAGTCAGCAGCAGACGCAGCAAATTGCCCGTTAATAATCTGCCAGGGGTTGCAGCATTGTAGTGGTAGGTGGGGGGGGGGATGAAATATTCCTCCCTGATCCGATGTAATTGCGACGGTGTACTTGAAAATTCAGCCCGCTCGCTGTTGGGAAACGAAAATATTAGCATTCTGGCACCACCGTTTCAGAGCCCGCGCCTTCTTATGCATAGCGCCCGGGAATCTCTTGAGTAACTTTTTTCCCCAGAGGTCGGTATACCTTGACCCTATACATTATAACGTTTACAAGATATAAGCTGCATATACTTTGCTAATCCATTAGCTATCCACCCGAATGAAAATCTCTTCCAAATCTTTGCCAAAGGAAACATTCTTCTTTCTCCGTATTTCCCTTCGTCGTTATCCTTACGCAGTTCAAACTTTAGAAATCTGTGACGTTAGTTGTGAAGGTGACTGGATCCTGGGCTCTAGACAGTAGGTTCTTGGTAAAAAGCTTCGGGAAAAGAGGTTTCAAGCGAGGGAGTCACTTGCAGAAGGAAAATGCGCTTAGAGGATTCACCCTTCTTACTTGCGGTTGTTCCTTTGAGGACTTTGGCGTGGAAAGAAACAAAAAAAAAAAAAAAAAGGTAAAAGTGAGGTAAAAAAAAGCTCAGCACGTTAAAGGATTAGGCTCGAATCTCGAAAATTTAAATAAGATTTTCTACGCTGTACCGCTTGATGCTGAATTCTTTTATCCACGCGTCTCGGGGCTTGGACATTCTCGTATTCTGAGAAATCAGGTGAAAGTATTCGCCTCGATGATCCAGCTTAAATTTTCGAATCCTCCTACACGCGGTTGGATACTTACATGAACGCTGCAAAGCTCTTTATCAAACGTATCGATGTCTGTAGCGATTTCAATATTTTCTTTCATAAAAGAAGTACCAAATCTTCTTTTCACTCGACTGTTAGGAATTGTTAGTTGATCATTTTAATCGAAAGCCAAATGATTCGTATCATTTATTATCCTTAATTCGTCGAACATGACATTTCCTGCTGATATTCCTTCGCGACGTGTCTTTCAAATCTGAGGTTTCCTTACGGGGCAGAAAATTCGAAGCGATATCCTTGCGGAGGTCACGTTTGTCTTTCCTTCGGAAAATGGACTCCTCGCAGATTTGTCGATATCCTCGATGGAGGTCCTCGATAGTTTACACTACCCCAAGCCATTCCCCCAGCCGCAATCCTGGAGACCGTCCCGACAGTCTCTTTTCCCCCGAAATCCATCCGACGAAGGAACTCTTTGACCAAACGACTTTGCTACGTGATTCCGGGGATCGCCTCGGCCAGATATACCTCTTCTTTGGGTCCATATTAATGCGGTGGTGTTCCTGTCAACCCCTAGAACATTTTGAAAACCTTACTGGATCCCCTTTCGAGATAGAGAAAAAAAAAAGAAAAAAAAACACGGGCAAGAAAAGCAAAGAGAAAGAAAAACAACACTTTTAATCGTTCTTTCGGTTCAGAAAATGAGAAACAAAGAATGACATTTCAGCCTTATAAATATTTACGTGAGAATCTCTCGGGGAATTCGAAGGACGAACCACCTGGTTCGAGGGTGAAAAAAAAAAAGAAAAAAGAAAAAAAAAATGTCGATTCTGTAGTATCCTTCTTCGTTCGTATCGTATAAATATTTATCAAGGAATAAACATCAATACCATCCCGAGGATCCCGGATATAAGATGCAAAGTTGATTATCCAACGCGACGATATGCAGAATTGAAGACTTGGGTAACCCTGCAGTATCAGGCAAAGCTCCTTTCTCTACGTATTTCACCATCCACATTGGACTTCTGTAGATATGACTTCAACCAGTACCAGAGTACTACAGACAACGAGCGGCTAGTATATCCAAGCGTTTAATCAAGTTTACTACGCTGGGACACTGCATGGCTATCTTCTGCCCTGGAATTGCCGAGTTCCGTATGTTTTGTGACCTGTGTGCTGGCTTATACAACCAGGCAGAGGGTCGCCAGGTGGATAAATGCAGAGAGAGAAAGGGAGCTTGCAGACCTAGAAATAGCAAATAATTCGAGAGTGCTGCGTTCATTAGCCTGCTACGGGAAATGAAATCGTGAATTTTCGAATCATGAGACGAGGAACAGATTAATTGCCATTCATCGATCATATCGAAAATATCTTGTGATCACACACCGTTATGCAATAAGGTCCTGATGATTGTCCACCTGCATTTTGCTGATCCTGCATTCGAAGAGGGAGCAAAGCTAGTAAAATATTCATTTGTGATAGTACCCCACCCCAAAGGCAAAATGTCATTTGACTATATTCCCATCGCAATACCGTATGGGGTTCGTACGAATCCGGTATCTCTTTTCTCTTTCACATAAAATGCCTCTCTTTCACTCTCGTACTTGTAGATATTCTTCGTCCTCGTCCCCACGGTGTTAGATACAAGTTTTTACGAGCCGAGGTTTATTTTGAAAGTTTCAAAACGTTGTGTTGCTAATTCGCGAGGTAGTACGGTCTCTTGCATGTTAGGGGAATACCAGAGGATGGCATTCCCTGTGCAATAAAAGACGCGGACCATCCGAGCACGTCTCGTAAATAAAACTGATAAAACTGGGGGGCTCCAAACAAAACCCCCTTCGTAGTCGACCATCACCATCCAGAACGCGGATTAACGTTCAGTCACTAAATTTTACGTATCAATAAAGAGGAAAGAACTTTTTTCGTAAAAATTCACAGATAGAGTAAGCAGGTGTAAATCACCAGTCTGTTAACATTCCATTCAACAAATAAAAATCATCATGATCAGTAGATCTCCTGATGTTTCAGTAATTTGAGAAGGTTCCAAATTTTCGTGTAAACTGGTAGTACCTTTACGGTGGCCACCCCACTATGGACCCAAATACTTATGGGGGTGCATGGGAGTGGTGGGAAAAGTCTGAGGAAGTGACGATTTCTCTCCAAAGGGTCCCTACGGATGCTGCAATGTTAGGCGCATGCGTTCTCCAATCTTGACGGTAGCGCTCCGGTATAAGGTACCAGGAGATGGAAGTAAGCGACGTGCCTTGAGTTCGCTAGCGACGTGATTGCTGCCCGGGCGTACAAACGCCGCACGACCGCCCTCTGCACCCGAGAATCACCAGAAATCTCCGCCGTACCCTCATCTCACATCTCTTCTCTTACTACCTCGTCGCATCACTTTCTTACTATCCACGTCTTCTCCATACCAGAAGAAACCCTGTGCAGTCATTCCCGACTCCAATTTTCATCATTCGTAATTATCAGAGGGAAAAAAAGGTTCCACTTTCGATTTTACAGATCAATACGATTGTTCAATCCATCAAAATACTGTTGAAAAAAAATAAAAAGGATTAACTCAATTTCCCAAAAGCTTTGCTCGAAGTACTGGAAACCATGCAAAGAGATCCATCAACTGTTATGAGATGCTTTGCACGTGGTTATACATCCTCTTGTGGTTGAGATTCGGTAGAGCAAGAGAATTATGCAAAGGTAACGGTTCAGGGTTGTGTATGTTTGCGTTTGATGAGAATTAATTCGATTATATTCGCCTTCTTGGTCTTCGCTGCTGCTAATCCATCTCAATAATGCGAATCCTTTTGCTTTCAAACGCGAGAGACAGCTGGCATTCGTATTAGATTTGCTTCTATTCAAGATCCAGAAACAGTTTGGATGGTTTTATTTCTGGAACGATGTTAAGCGAAGACTTGACAGTCCAGCTAAAGGGAAAAGATTTTGTCAGGTAATTTACCGTTGACGTTATTTGGTACCGAACTAACCGTGGATATAAGAAGGAATCCGTGTGAGCCGTCAATTGTCGCGTGAAATCCTTGAAAAGCGAACTGCTTAGGAGATCTTCGAGCTTGAGAGTCAGTCTGTCGATACCGCAGCAGGCCCCTTGAGAAATCTAAAATCTTGGTCGGCTTCCGCCTACAAACTCACAGTCCAAACCTACACCCTGGCAGCTGTAGCTGGAGCTGGAGCTGGAAGGAAATATATATATATATAGAAGCACCGAAGCCAGCTCAACCGTTGCCACTCGAAAGTAAGACGCGCATCTTGGGAATAGTTTTGGAGTTGCCAAGATATTTCTCGTATTCTCTTGTTACTGCAGGCTAATCATATTATTCAGAAGCGTCCTAAGTGGACCATACGATTACACTTTTACCATGATGGAACTGCCTGAGTAATCTTCTGGATATTTCATTCTACTAGCTGCTATTTCAGCTGCTCATGGTTCACCAGCAAAAGAACTCAGAGACTTCGGATTTAAGTTTCTCGGTTTTGAAAATGTCCCTCAATTTTACAGGAGAAAAACATTTCCTGATATACATATATGACAGTTACAAGACGCCTGCTGCGGTGCATAATTCATAGTACCAGCTACTTCTCGTGACTTGCCAGTCCGGTTTTCCTACTATTCTCTCCTATAATGCCAAACACTGTGATGCGGGAACATCTGATTTCCCAAGGGAGTAGCAAAGTGCACGGTCCATTGATTACAATGGTAATAATTGCGACGTAATGACGTCAGGAGGAAGCGAGGATCTCTCAGCCCAACGTTAGTAATATCTGGTAAAAATTTTACCATCTGGTAAGGCGAGGGTGGGTTTGGATTAGTAAAGTATAATGAGCGATGGAAAAATTGAGGAAATGAAAGAGTGTGGAACAAGAAAAATGGAATTGAGTTTCACCCGCTCAAAGGTACAACGCAATCGGCACCCCGGTAACGTTAACGAAGGTGCCTTTCGCAGTGTCCTTTGTTCTTAAATGATGGAAAAAGAAAGAATAAAATAAAAAATGAGAATTCGAAATACATATATACAGACGAAATTTTTTATCAAATATCCTCGTCAGCTTCACGCGTCATCGCCGTAGCCGACTGATTTTAACGGATCTATTAATTGAACTGGTGGGTATTGAACGAACGAGCTTCGCAAATTCAGCAAAAGAAATTCACGGTTTTTTATTCACCTCTCTCGTACGAGTCGAAAAAAAAAGGACACGTATTTTGGGAGAACCGGTATCTCTCAAAGAACTCTGCACCTTTGACAGAAATTTTTCATCGACATACCCCGTGTCTCTCTGTATTTTCGTTTTGGAAATAAAAAAAAATGGAAATGAAAAAGTTGCTCGTTTATATGTATACCGGAAAGTAGAGCTTCCTGTACAAGGAAATACAACGATTCAGGAGCTTATTGAATATAATCCTTGACGCGAGGAGGCGTGCCGGTATACGGTGTACCTGCACCAAGTAGATTCATGCACGTATGTAGATTCCGTAGGAATATACCTAGAGGTATAGACACAACGTTGCGGTTCTCGCGGTAGACAATTTGATTTTGAGAAAAGCCTTATCCTCCTCCTTTCCCCCGCAAGTTACCCCATTTCACATCATCCATGTTCCCTTGTGGAACAACCACTGAGGCGACAGGGTGCGTCATCCCGAACGTTCCTCGGTGGAAAATGACATTAGCCTCACCGCATCCTTTCAATCATTCGGGTGTGAATTTAAACCGATTATACCCAACGTCACGGAACGGCTATATTAGGTTGCAGCCAATTAGGAACTGCCAGCTGATGTAGTATTCATGAGTTCCTCGGCCTCCACTTCCCTCTGTGTGTATATGTGTGTGTGTGTGTGTGTGTGTGTGTGTCACGTCATTTCATTTGCCATGACGAGCTACAAACGCCCTTTCGACCAGTGGACTGGACAGATATAATTCCATCAGTGAATGGAAGACATTGCTGACGTATACAAGGACAAAGGTAAAGTGCCCGAGATGGGCAACTCAGTTTCCAAAATTCTGTCTCAGTCTCTCTGGACTGCAGAGTATAAAACCAGGTTATGCAATTTTTTCATTTCAACATCCCAAGTCATAACAAAAATGGTATGTACTTCAAAAACACGAACTTTTCTTAATAACTTGTATAGAGGGTGGCTCGAGTTTCGGGTACTTTTCGTGCAAAAAGAAAAGTTCCCCCAAGACGGACCACGTCCTCGAGATGAAGGGATCGACCGAGATGGACTCTTTATTTCTGGATAGAAATTTTTCTTTTGTGTACACATACATATGTACGGGACATGGAGATCTGAAAACTTGTCAAGAGAAGGTTGCACAACCTTCAAAACCTCAATATTCGAAATCTGAAAGCAGGAAAGCCTTGTGTGCTACTAATTCTGTATGATGTGCAAGACTTGAAAAATTGCATTGGTCTTGAACAGTCTTGTGTGTGGTTGCTACCAAATCCGAATAATGTGCAAGACTTGAAAAATTCGCATTCGAAGCTCATTACTTGTTCTTTTATTCAAAAAAATGCTATGCCATGCCGTACGTAGGTATAGTAGGTATACGTAAATTCATGCATAGGGATCCTCTCCTTCCAGCAGCGTTCATTACCAAGAAGTAATCTTCGGCACAGATTCCAAGCCTGTTTTCAACCCTCTCCAAGGGCCTCGTCGACACAGTGGGACTGTGCAGATTAAAAAGCACCCTCTCAGCATCCCGCGGTAAGCGTACAGCAGCAGCACCACCACCACCACCACCACCATCAGAGGCTTGAGGGTTGGGGTTGTGAAGCAGAGACGGCCACCCCTCCCTACCAAACATATAATAACATGCTTGCGAAGCAGAATCAAGGGGTCGTCGGTTGAGGCTGTTCTGGTTCTGGTACTCTGGTTGGGTCTCGTCGACTGGCGGGGCTTGGGTCGTGGCGGCGGAACCGGAAACTCGCCGCTGTTCAAACTCTTCTAAATGTTCTGGATATACCAGACCAACTCGCCCTCTCTTATCCTCCTCTTTTACTCCCTTACTCTCTGGATCCCCTTTTCCGCCCCTATACCTATCCGGTATAAGGTATAAGTATATTCCCTACCCATTCCCCATCTTCATGATACCGCCGCGTACGGGATTTTGTACAAAGTATATAGATAACTACAGCAGCAAAAAAGTTTTTATGCTAAAAATCGCGCGAAGATGTTTTCTTTATTCTAATTTCAAAATTTTCCCAACCGAAAGTGTGTTTTATTAATTGGCTCAGCAGCTGGAACTTTTACGCTTAATTATCACTGCAGACTACCTTTCGGTTGCTCTATAGGCCGGCTGTAAGACTCTCTGGCTTACTAGGCAGACCCGCGTCAATCAAATGTCAAATTCCTTTCGGATTACTCGCTAAGACGCTCTCGTACCCGGATCTATCGCTCACGCGTTCTCGTATCGCCCATTGAATGCCAGTAGCAATGAAACCAATCCGTAAGCCAGTGGAAATCTTTCACTATATATATCGATTCTCTTCACGGAATACAGAGACTCGAAATATTTCAGTTTTTGGTTATTTTGCGCTATAGGAAACTACGAATTGTAATAATTTATTACTCCGTATTTCATTGTGTCATTTCATTGGCATAATAAGCAGCAATTCCGATAATGTAAGAGGTTCATATCATGTCGTGTAATTAAACATCGTTCTGTTTAAATCAAATCTGTGTCGATCTATGAATTGCATCAAACCACGCGGATCTGACGTTATATTTGCATTCGACTTGGCTGATTTTGAAAATAACTTCCTAGACTCGACCGCTTTCGTAATAAATTTCTTTGAATTCAATCAGTCTTTGAAATAAAAATTCACGCAAAGATAGTCGGTTTTAAAAAGTACCATTATTCTCACAATATGTATGCTTCGGACGAGTTGGAACGATTTCGGAGCTTGTTGGATTGTCACGAGATGAAACAGTGCTTTCTAACTTCCCGTTTTTAAGAAATGGGAAGTTATCATAATCATCCCAAAAATCAAAAGTTAAGTTTTTACCAGATCTCGATTTTGGTTTCAATCGATGCAGTTTCTCGTAACTCAGACGTGATTAGATTTCGGATTCATTCGGACGACTAGTTTTTAAATAATTGCGCAAACAAAATTTTACAAAAAAATTTTCAGACAGTCATACCTCGAGAAAGAATCAACGGATTTTGATGATTTTTATCTTCATCATTAACAATCACCCCAACTTAGAAATGACTCAATTTTGAAATAGATCGATGCAATAGTTTCGCATTGTTCGGACTTGAAAGATCTGCGCTAGAAGTTTTACGGTTGACCCATCGTGGTCAGCCGATTAACCTGCATGTTCAATTTAGAAAATTGAAAGGTCTTTTAACCAGACGATTGAACTAATCAATATCTAATCGGCAAAAAGATTAGTGCTTAATTTTGATCGATGCAATTGTACGACTGACTGACTGGACATTGTGGTTATTCGATGTTGAGCAACATAATTCTGTGGCCAGATAGAAAACAGTTGGGATTTTCTCATGCTGCGCATTTCGGTTAGAGTCGAAGGAGTCGCGTTGATACCTCTTCAGACATTCATGCGCAGTTACGATTCATAACCTCTTTTTGTCCGGGTGTTGGCACAGACGGAGATGCTGACGCGACACGACGCGTATTTCTGTACCTATCTACCTACCACCTACCCACCTTCCCACCTTCTGCAGCAGCAAAGATCTTAGCTATCTAGTTCTTTTGGCCCCGAGAATTTTTCCCTTTCTCGTAGTTCGTTCGGACTGGCTTTAAGATTGGCTTGTTCGCCTTTTTTTAACTCGCCTCGCGTTTCGCGTTCTTGTCTGCAATTCGGGTGACAGACTTTTTTTTATAACAGACGGCCCGACGTCCTCCGGCCCTATCCTTTCATCAAAAGAATCAAGACTCAGAGTTCTAGAAACGGAATTTCATTCTTGCCAAGTCCATATATAATATCACAGCTTTACGCATTCCATAGAACTTGATGTTGAAAAGTTTCATCGATTCTGGACTTTTGTCTTGATTTTTCACCACCACCACCCCCACGACTACTACCCTCAAACTTTCGTTCTCCACATATTTCATTCAACAATTCTTGATAAACCCCTCAGGCTACGGAAACGCTACTTGATATAAAACCAAATAACCGGTTTTCCTACACTCTCGGAATGTTCAAAGTTTCACTGATATTGCGATTTTTTCTACAAGCGATCATTCGATAACCGTGACGCTCTTTTTCTCTAATCCATCATTGCATATTAGTATACACTAGATATACCGTCAAGAAGTTGCATGAGATGGGCTGATTCTGTATTTTGGTGTTAGGAGAGATGAGAAAATTAATCAAAAGTTGAAACTTGATGGTCCAGTTCAGCGTAGGTATTTTCTAGGGACAAAAAATTTGTATTTTCATATAAAATTCGAAAGATCTTGTAGATATCGGAGGCAGCTAGTCAGTGGGTTCGTCGAGGTCCTGCGGGGAAACGAGAGTCCCCCTTAGTTCCCCCTGGTCTTCCCGAAGGTACCTGAGTCGCATTTTCCATCAGCTTGTCGGTTATCCTGGTCTCGATTCAAGCGTGGAAGTCCCTGGTGTGTCCGAGGCGATAATACAACCGATAAGCACCAATTATCGGTGTTACATCTCGTGTATCTTTCATTGGCTTGTTACGGCATCGAGATACCTGCCCAGATATCAAATTTAAAAAAAATATCACTACCTCATAACAATCAGCTTATCTCTTTTCCAATGCAAATCGCGCGAAAAAATAATGACCAATTATCACTGATTGGATACTCGACTGACTGACGACCCCGGAGATGTATTCATAGTTTCAAATCAATTATGGTAAAAAAAATAATAATAATAATAATAATAAAATTTGTACTAATTAAAATCGGTGATCAACTCGTCGATGGTTACATCTAGATGAAGAAGAGAGAGAGAAAAAAGTGAATAAAAACAAAAAAGTAATGTTAATTACTCGAGGGAATCTGATTCTACTGTCAGTAAAGTCCATAAAGGACACAAACGGAATGAGCAGACAATAGATTCAGACAATATCCACATGCGATGAGGGGTAAAATCGGTATAATCGAGACAAGCATTAATATTCGTTGGATATTCCGAGAGCAGGATGAAGAAGGGTGGCGTGCGTGCCCTAGTACAAGTAGAAACCGAGTGACAGGAGGATGACAAATGTGTCTTGTGACGGATTGCTATTCCCCCATTCACCGTTATACCCATACCCCCATGGTTTTCAACCCCCGTCCGAGCCGAGTCATGGGGAAGGGTGTACAGAAAATTTGAAGAAATACCAAAGTTATTGAAAAATTCTCAAGTTCCTTGCGAGCATTGTGCCTTCCTTCGGATCCTGAGGACGCATTCACGCGCGTCTATATTACGTCCGCAATTACTGATCGACGTACCTTATACCCACCCGCAACTTGCCCATTCGATCCTTGAAAAACTTGGGCCAAAAGATAAAGTGGCTCGATTTTATCATCCCTCAAAGGGTAAGCAATACCCTTATTCTCTCGTTAGGTGATGCCGATTACTTAGGGCCATGGCACCCTCTCCGTGCCCCGAGCTAAAGAAAGGGTTGACTAAGGGATGGGGGATGGAAGATGGGGATGAGGATCGTGAAGAGAAGAGAAAAGAAGAGAAGAGAAGGCGCTAAACTCTTTTATTGAAAGTTGCGACGGCCACTTGTTTCTTCTCGTTTGGAAGGAGCAGATCCTGCAGGATGCTGCCTCGGGCTGGTATAAAGCTGCCACGTTTGAACCTGACCCCATCGCAGCTATTCAATTGTCCGGTCCGACACCCCGCCTACCCTTCCGTGAACCCAGCGCGGCCGTTAAACCACCGCCGACTACGAGACACCTGTTCCCTTCTCCCTCAGGCACCCCCCCAGGTCCTGAAACCTGCCCGTGACGGGAACAGATCTGTTTATTATACCTCCGGCCTCGTATATTACAAACCAAATCACCTGGTATACGGCTCACCATGTGTGCACAGTTTAACACACCCACGTATCACACCATCACCCCCGCACATATCTCCATGGACCTAGACTTATGTACATACGTACATATATTCCACGTGTGGGGATCCATTGGCATACGTATTTCCGAGTTATGGCTCGTATCACTGGACCTGGTACTGCTGGTGCTGATTACACCGGGTTATGGCAACGATTATACTGCCTGTGGAAGTGGTTTTAAACGATGCAAACGAGTCACGATTAGAAGGTACTGTAGTACGTGAAAGAAATGAGAAGAATCAACAGAACCATTTTATGATCAAGTTGTACCTCAGGATGAGAGAGGCTGAGCCAATAAGGAGAAAACTACACCAAGAAGTAGATGAAAGCCAGTGCATCAGTTTTCAACGAATGTCCCATGAAGAGTTTGATCAGCATACGTGATCCCTGGACGGACTTATATTGTGAAGCTTCAATGCCGTGCCAGACCATTCAAATGACTGACTCCTGCATGGCTGCAATGTGGTCTTGGAGGCTCGTGCTTCTCACTATTGAAGGGTTTAGTGCCAGAGTAGCCTAATCCATATTGGCGATAAGGCTCATCTTCAATACCATCAACCATATGAAATGGGCCTTATCGACAACGTGGGTTAGGCTCCTCTGGCACTGAACCCTTCAATTATACGTTAGAATCATTCGATCACGACCATAATGATGTGGAGGTGGCTGCACACAGTTGGAACCCGGTTAACTGCTGCGTTGTATTCTTGCCACGGTAGGAATGGGAGTGTGTTGTTATTAGAATTTGGTAACAGGGTATAGTATGTGCCTAACTAAATGCCTCGGTTTTATTGAAACTCTGCAGCACAGCAGGAGCAAAGCCCGATGTAATTACAAGCTATATTTAGTCCTGGCTTTATCCTCATTTCTACATCTTTGTAGCTCGGGTTCGCCTCACAGATTTCAACTCTGTGTTAAATCCATTAGCCCCTCCATGCAGGTGCCGTTATTATTATAGTCTTCATTTTAGTTAGTATTGTTATTATTGTTATTGTACAGTGGTCGATACTGTTCACGGTGTTAAACTCACGACCTCGGGATGCATGTGTTTATGCACGTGCCGTAACCATTCGCTTTATGATCGTGGATAGTTAAAATAGAACCACAAGCACATGTTGGCCCTGCAAACTTTCCACCATAAAATGTTCCGAAAATCTTATCTTGCGGCGATGTAAATTTGGATCAGATCGTTAGTGGAAAATATTTTAGTTTGTCCACAAATTAGTGGAAACAAGCTACCTTCTTCGAACGATGACTGATGCAAGTCTCTGATTGCCTTCGGTGTCTGCAGCTGCTTATTGCGTATTGCATTTTCGAGTCACGTTGTAATCAACAAAGGAGAAGCCCTTCCGACGAAGGAAACCAGACGAACGACGTACGCCACCCCCTGGAAACCACCTCTTGCAGTATTGAAGCAGCAGTAGCGGTACTAGCAGCACCAGCAAGGGCAATACTCGATCTTGGATGTGATTAGGCCTTGTGAACACTCGGCAAACACATACACGCTACCTGAGCAGTTCTAGTTCTATATGACGATACGGGGTAGTTCCGATGCCAATAGCAGGGAATCCCTGCATGACTATGTCGAACAAAAGGCCGGCTACGAGCTTGTATGGTTCTGGAATCTACCGCGTTAGTTCAATCATGGGATTTCCTTAACCGGTAATGGAATTTCTACACTCAGCTTGACGCTGCGATAAATTATAGACAGTGCGGTAAAAATGAGGGGAAAAAAGTTGTTATCAGGTTTCGGTGGTACTTTTCCCTTTACTTCATTGGTTAAGGGCTGATCTTGAGATGGTCTTGAGAAAAAGGCTTGACTATGAATACAACCCCGAATCTTCTTGTCTTTGAAATGTTGACCAATTAGGTATTCTTTACATCTTTATATGTAGTTGGACGTATGTTATACCATTGAGTTTATATAGATCGGGGATAGATATACATATGTATATGTATTTGAGGTCGAGCGTGTATCTCGATACATTTTTATCCGTTCAGTTGGCATCATTGGTATTCCACGAGCGTAAAAGATGGCTCCTTCCCACGGGATAATATCCCTGGGAGGGGCTTTCAACCTCGAAGATCGTCCCCAGTGTCCATGGCCTCCGTGTTTTTACCGATAAGATTCTCATTTGTCGCTGGACTTATCGCGATAACCGGGTAGAATCAAAGAAAAGGAATCAAACAAATAAATTCTCGTATAGCGAACTTCTACATCACGTGACACACAGTCATGTATACAATGTAGACCAAAGAAAGAGCAACACTTGGATAAAATTCTTCTTTTCAAAAGTTCTTCTTACATTTCTCTCTTCTTCAGAGACAAAAGCACATCACTGAAGTCCTCTTTTTCTTTACTCTTGTATTCTTTGCACCACGAGGACAGATATCTATCTTCAATGAACACCTCAAGCAATGCCACGCCACTACAGTCGAGCCACGCCAATTGAAAGTTTGCCAAACAGAACTTGTCCGTTGAACAGAAACTCGCAGCTTATCAAACTCGTTGACGTGATTGGCAACGGGCAGCAATCTCAGCTTGATCACCGTCGACCCCATACTTTATACCATGTAGAGAGAGAGAAAGAGACTTTGGTTTCTCACAATGTTGCCCAGTGCTACTCTGTGTGGAGTTGGGTTGAACTTGCTCTATGAAACAGCTACGAACATGACGACGCAGTTCTGTGCTACGGTTTGGTATTGGAGGCCAACGGAGGGTTCGAGAGGAGGCGATGGTTTGGGGCGGAGTGCAAGTCCAATCGAAGGCTGAACCATTCCTAATACTAGAGCAGTGGATCGATCGTCGAAGCTAGAAGCCAGTTGTGGTTTCTACCTTCCAACCTTCGGGATTCGCTTTGTTCTCTATCTAATCACGGGAATTACATCGCCCGATTGATCAAAGATACCCGTCCGGTATTCTCTAATTTATTTACCAAACTCGAACAGACGTTGACCTCCTATAAGTAGCAAACGTCTTGTACTACATACACTTGCGAGGATTAATATAACGTGTCCTGTGAGACCAAAACCTCCACCGTCATTCTCAGTCAGATTTGTTTTTCATATATTCTCACGTCTGTTGCAAAAAGGGATGCAGAGGGATGAAAATAAGAGAAAAAAGAACAAGGAGAAGATGCCGTCTGACCCGCGTATACACATCCTTGATATGAGATGTTGAAGAAAAAAAAAAAGAAAGTATATTCCCTCTGGAAGAGCGAGGCAACCTCCTGTTATAGAAATGGCTGCTGTTCGGTGCGATGGAAACAAATATCCATCAAAGACCTTTAAAGTAGAATCGAAATTCTGGAATTCAGCGATATTTCCCCATCCCACAGAGTCCACAGGCTCCGGGGAGAGATTCCTGTGTTAGCAATATCGAGAAGGGCCCTGGATGTAGTGGCCACAGGAAGCATCCGCGCTTCGGGTGTCGGCCGAGAAAGAGAGCTAGAGAATTTATGAACACTGGACTGGTTCTGTTTGATATCTTTATTGACATCTCCCCAAACCCGGGACCGAGTCTCCTTTTCCCTGTCTTTTCCTTTTATCGTCTAGCGCAGAGAGTCAAAGGCGCCAAGCCATTCATTCGAGCTTTTTTTCTTTACCTCGACTACAAACAAATTGGAAATGAGCTTTGCCCTCAAATTTACTGGACTACGCCGGGCCTAACATCACTCTTTACATCACGTAATTCATCGATCGCGTGTCTGGACTTTTCCTACCCTCTTTTTCATGCTCCGGGCAATTCTAACCCCCCCTACGTGTTCGTTATTGTACCGATGTTACTTTTTTGGTTTAGAAAATACATACAGGGACACGCCATCTGGAAGAAAAACAGCATTGTCGAAGTTAATGCAAAAGATACTGGAAAGCCTGTATCCACGTCAACCTTGTCACAGCAGCTTGTACTTTACGTCTGTTCCATTCTGTTGATCGCATCATAAAATCTTGTGCAGCCTTCTCACAAGGTCTCGGCGGTTTAATTTCATAGTGAACATAATATGAGCCTTCCTCTATAACTCGATTAAAATGAACAGTTACCGGATGTAATCTTATAACACTGTGTGCCAATCTCAGGATTCCTTCTATCCTACTCTCGACCCAACACTACGGAGGACATAAAATTTAGTAATACACGGACAACCCGGGACCCAGCCTCGCGTGTGCCTTCGGATTAATTAGATCACTAGCTAAGGCATAACCCAGGGCCCTGGCTGGGTTGCATCGATTTTCCAATCGTCTATTTTATGCTTCCGGTAGAACGCCCCAGCTTGGTCAAAAGCTCAGTACGTGTAGAGCTGCGTTGAAGCTTAGATCAAGCATATATGGAAGAGAAAAGAAACTGAGGTAGATGTGTAGTTACTTTTTACTTTTCCTCATGACAAATCGTTTCTTTCACAATTGGAGAATAACAAGGTAACACCTGGCTTAACACGGGCGTATGTATGTATAGTATATCTGCCCCGCAATTTCCGGAACGTTGAAAAACGAGCAAATCATACCTTCGCATCAAACATGAATTTGACGCGTATACCTACTTTGACGGTAAAACGCTTTTCTCTCCGGCTGGTAAACTACGAAAAGAATACCCCCGTTGAGTTATCAACGACTGCTGACACCTTATCGCTTTTAAAAGATGTTCGGAAAAATTTCAGACAGTGCATTTTCAACTTGGAACTAAATTACTTTGCGATTACTCTACTGTGTGACGAACTTATTTCTCTTCTCATTCTTTTTCTTCTTCTTCTTCTTCTTCGGCGGACACCAACAGTAGAAAAAGCTTGCGATGGGTGATGGACCAGAGAGGGTTGGAGATAGAGGGTAAGGGTTGGGGAGCATGTCCCAACAGATTTCCCCGTGGACTCTGATCACGCATTGGCCGGGTATTAGCAGGTATCCTTCGGGAATTGCGGGACTGGAGACCAGGACTCGAATTTCGTTCGAATATTACGCCTCCTTCTCTCTCCACCATTTTTTTCCTTCCTTCTTTCTCTCTGATTCTCTCACTGTTCACGTTTTCATAAATGAACGTAAAATTTCATCCCGATATCATGGACCACCGCAACTCAGAACCCCCCCAATGCATTTTACAGAACCGCATCATGGGATTATTCTCGGAGGACGTTAAGCCTCTTTTTTTTCCACAGTCTTCCATTCAGGCAAGGTCTTGGTGTTCCGGGGACCTTTCGTCGAGCAGAATATTGCAAATTTTGAAATCCCTTGACGAGTGGGAGGATCGGGTGATCTCTTGAACGAGGAAGTTTAAAACGAATGAGAAAATCCGTGAGATGAAAGTACGCGCGAACAGATTTCATAGTCATTACGTTACCGAACGGTCGGTAATTAAAAAACATGATTACAACCCTGGCACACACCACTCGACAGCCACCGCGTAATGCGCATTACGCAATAATCGGGCTCGCAGGGCCGGCTAAATTCCCCCGCAACTGTGGAAAAAGGGTAAAATATGCAGATTAAACGTATCAGTGTAGCCAAAGTGCCATATGAATATTTAGTCTGGTCCTTCGTATGTGTATCATACATATATGTAGTAGATATAGATATATCTACGCATGCATGTACCTGTATCAACGTATTCATATCAACGTGGTTGTGTACAAGTCCTTCACATCTGGATACATCCGCATGTATACGGGATTGCTCGGGGGCGTCGAATTCGGATACGCAGAATGAAAAAGTAACGCATAATTCGCGAGGCATACGGTTGAATTTCACGCACCGTGTATTGCCTGAGTATAATCCGTAGAGTCCAATTAGTGATAATTATAACGCGAATTGGGAATTCCTAATGGTGGCAAGCTGCAGGGTCTCATTGGTTGCAGTGCCGGTGGTACTGGCTTCAATTTTTCCAGACGGTGTTATTCAGGACGTAAATTGAATCAGTTATATTCCGTTAAATGATATTTTGCCTCGATGCGCTGTATACCCAACTCTGAGTACTAATAGCTCGGCTTCAATTCCAACCAGCCAGGTTCTCGACTTGCAATATTAACAATACAAGAAATATCCAACGTCAGATTATCAGGAATTTCCATATCAGAAGAGCACAGGGTATAATTCTGCCCCACCAAGCGAATTGGACTGTTCAAATTTAGTTTCGAAAATGTCAAATGCTTATCAAACTAATTTTATAATGAATTTCTGGAGTCTTGAGAAAAGCTCCTTTAAGAAATCACCGAACTTGCACCATCAGGTAATGAAATACACTAAAATGTGTGTATTTCTCTTTGCCCTTGTTATTCATTCATCTGCAGTTCCGTACCTACATGTGATGAGTGATGGACATTGTGTGAGAGGAACTCTTTTGCCATTTTCAAGACGTTTTAACATCGTGGATGAACAGAAAAAGAGAGAGAGAGACGCGGACTCATGCATCGCTGCGTCACGTTTCGCGGTGCTTATCGACGATCTGGAGGGACCAGACGAAGAGTCTGTTGTTTTATGGAGTCTATCGCATCCAGGATCCCCGGGACCTCATCCTTCTTCACGGTGAAGGAAAGAGGGTGAACGCCAACAGCCCGAGGCTCGCAACTTGCGTGGGTCTAAGGAGTGATGCTCGTGAGCCGGGGCTGTTCGGGCAGAACGCAAAGACCGTAAACATATTTTTTTCGGGTTTAAAGCTCGACCCACAACCTTGAACCTTGAACTTTAAGGCTTGAACTGTAACCGTGTGGATTCAACCTCGGGCCACAATATTCTATTTATTAAGGTAAACCTAACCAGTGGCAGGACATGTACCCATGTATGTAAACTGCAAACTGGCTTGACATTGGCACGGTATTTGGTGCCATAGCTGCCAATACTGATAGCTACCAAACGTCAAGCTTTGCCCAAGTCAGAATCAATGCTGGGACAATTTTTGGTTGTTTACACCGGTTCAATTTATGGTGCTGTCAATCGGCACGAAATAATCCACAGCCAGTATAAAACAACATATTGACCCAGTGTATTCTCAGTACAGAACTGACTTCCGGCTGAGTCCCATGTATGTTCACTTGTCAGTACTGGTCATCAGCATTTGCCCAATGCTGGGCAAATAATTTATATGTGCTAGGCCAGTATCACCAGTAGTGCCAATTCTGTGCCATGTGAGCAGATCCGGCAATACTCTGGCATTCGTACATGATGGGTATATCAGTAGCTGTCTTAATATCCGGAAACTCTCAACCGATCACATCATTCGTACAATAAGCTACTTGTCCATATCCTGCTACGAGTAAGTTTACCTTATCAGTACGAAATCGTTTAAGCTGCGAAAGAGGAGAACAGAAAGGACTGAGACCGTCGAGATTTTAGTAAAGATTATTCTTCGTTCAGCTGGTAGGTAGGTATAGGACGGGAAGCAGGAGGTTCAGATACAGTAAGAGTAACTAATCTTTGGACATCATCGCCTAATAGACCTTTAAATCACACGCAGCAAATTTTCGCTGCCATGCCGCCGGCGCTGGGTGTAATACTCGTGTCTACAAATGGCCTCATTCGTCGGGGTGCCAACGCTCCGTAGCTGCCCCTCGAACAGCCAAAGAGAAGGATGAGGAAAGCCTTCGTCCCCTTCTCATGGGTTTCCGCATCCCTTCGACTTGCCCGTCACTTCATCCCCCTTGAAAACTAACTACTCGGAATAGGATATATTTGCTAAAATAATCCCCCAATTGGACGATTCATGATCTGCATGATTTACATCCCCCAAAAGTGGAAAATCGACGAGAAATTTTGAATATTTGCCAATTTCTCTTCGTCATTGTTCCAATCTTTTAGCAGTTCAGTTAGGCATGCTTAATGTCGAGAATTTCCGAGTTTATATAGAATAGCCGCTATCAGTTTGACGAATAGTGGCACGGGCATGGCTTGAGCATTGACGGATCGAGGCCTGTAGCCCATGGCTGGGTGTAGGTATAGCTGCGCCCTTTACTTCGGTTTTCGGATTGGGTGGTACTGATTTATTTGGAGGTTAGTTACCGAGGTTAGGCTAGGTTATCCGGGCGTGTCGGCTCGCGGACGTGTACAGATTTGCTGTTTAGTTTTTGTAATCCGCAACGCTCAACCGGCGTTAAACCCCTCGGCTTACGGAATCTCTGCGATTGAAAGAAATGCCAGTAACACCGCTTCAACGTTTCTCGAACATCAATCACCGGCCTCTTCTCCCTCCAAAAACCACCGGCCACTTCTACTCCGCACGTGCCGCATGAAGAAACATCACGATTCCACTCGCAAGCTCGCCTATACAGACCTACAGGCAATCGCAACCCGTCCATTTGAAAATTAAAGAGCCATTTGCAAGAACAAGAAAATAAAGTCGCAGTATCTTCTCCAGAGATAGTAAAAATAAATAAATAAACGATTTGCAAGCTTTCGCAATTAGAGAAGCTTGAAGAGAAACTGGATCTTTGATGTGGTGAATGAATCGATTGCGTCGAAGTCAAGTTATAAAGGTGAAAAACTGTAGATTTCATGTAAACGTTCCAGAGAGAATATAGAAGGTACAGGAAACAGTCAAAGTAATAATTTTGGAACAAAACGAATCATTCAAGCCAAACTTAAGCCAAACTTATTTACGCAGTAAAAGCTGTTCTTCAGGGAGCAGGATTGAAATTTTGAATTTCAAAAGCTGCGAAAGGTCAAGATTCCGAATTTTCTTATTACCGATTAACAGTCCTTCGGAAGATTATTTCTTCTGAAGTAAAAGTAAAAACTCCAAATCTCGGAATTCGCTTATGCTTTGTCACGTGCTTCCTTTAAATTTGTTGATTTTTGGACTTTCTGAGTTTTTAACTTTCGGATCTTTAAGCTATCTGCATTTCGATTTTTCGGAATTTGCAACCTCTGAACTCTAACGTATGTCTAGAAACTCAGAATCGTGTCTCAAATAAATTCGAAATCTTGACCGTCTTCAACAAGACAAGTAATCATCCAGTGCCATAATTAATGAGTAAAGACATGAGGAAATTTTACCTCAAAAAATGAAGAATCACAAAAAGCCATTATCTCTGGTGGCTGGTTGGAACGGTCATCATTCCAGTTCTGAAAGAAACCAATAGAGGAATAACTTCCTAACTATAACACAACAACAAAAAAAAGCTGGATCTTTTCTCCGAAGCATTAGTGACTTCGGAGAAACATGAAAAAGGAAAAAACACTGAAGGGACGTTATATTTGGTCATCGAAATAGGACGTTGCGGGTATTCAAAACTTCCGTATATCGACCCATATCGGATCTGTTCTGGTTTGGGCTTCGTCCAACGTGAGAAGTCGGAGTGTGGAGGACATGCAAGTGTTCGATGAGGTCCTCGTGGCCCGCCAAACTGTCAACCCGACTCCTAGAGGATATGTTAGTCGAATTTTCGGAGGGAACATCGACCGAGGGACTCGTGTCCAAATGGGTATCGATTACCCTATCTCTTCTGACCACTGCTTATAACGAACACCAACCGTCAGCCACTGGACAGGAGATTTTCAACCCTCGGAACACCTTCTCGGTAGCTTGAAATCGGGGTGTGAAATATTTTACATCAGTTGTTCGAGAAACGTTTGAAGACTGAGTTGGCACGGCTTGGACTATAGGGAGGCCAGAAAAGCGGTGATTTATTCCCTCGGCGTAATATTATACATGCAAATCTGTATCTCCTGCATCCATAATGCATCATTATATTCTCCCAGCCCCTGGTATAAGGTACCTACCCCATTCTACCAAACGTGGGTATGCTTAACGTCTGAATAACAAACGTTGGCGGGTAATTACGTAATTCTTAATGGACGATCAAGTTGTACAATCTCACGCGAATACACCGGTGGTCCCCGCACGCGTTTCGTCACGCTCGACAAGAACGTTAAGTACCTAAATATCGTTACTCGTTTGCTTTTTAACGCTGGCCACAATCGTAAAGTCAGGGGTGTAGAATAAATTACCATTTTTCGCCCTCAGCTTGCGCTGGTTCTACACCCTTTTGTAACAGCACATTGCCGGAATTGACTAACATCATCTCACATACTTTGAAGAAGAATTTTGTTGTTTGAATGTATCAAATGAAGTAATGAAGTCGTGAGATCGTGAAGAAATTCAAATTCCATTTTGTAGGATGAAGGACCTTGTTGTAACCTATTATGCAAAAATGGTCTTGGTCAAAATGACCGAATTTTGGCGCAGATCTGAAAAAGTGGTACTCTTTCGACGGTGGAGTTGCGGACCTCCACGGTAATCTGGAATAAGGAAACACTGCTTGTTGGTGGATGTATTGGTATTCCTCGGTTTTGAGGAATCACTTGTACCTGTCCGAGTATAAAGTCTGAATTTCAAAATTCGAACATGGTGGAGCAAATAAGGAAAACAGGCTACTCATTCCTGTTCTCTTCTTTAATTTTGTGGTGAAAATTACTAATACCAAATCTTGTAGAAGTCAGTGAATCAAAAAAATTCAGTATTCAGAATTTCATGAAAATTTCACGACATTTGGAGTTGGAAAGATTTTTTGATATTTTATATTGAGCTGTACGGTTTTCAACCGCAGTGTGCAATTAATGATCCACTTTTCGGATGTGTGCTCATTGACATTTTCAATCAGAAGTCCACAATAACTCCGATCATATACCTTTTCTATATTTTTATTGCCACGATTTCATGAAAAGTCGGTTCATTCAGAATCAAGTCCACAACATGGGTGAGCCATGGTATGAAACGGGAAAGATCTCCAGAGCGCGTGATTGATCGAGCCGGTTTGTTCGCATGAGAGAAGAGACCCGAGCCCGATCTCTCTCTGTGCCACGTGTACCAATACATCTAGGCATGTTGTGTAGGTATTACGCACACGAAGCACGTGGATCCACTCTATATGTATAGGTACGTTATACCTACATACACCGAAGTAATGAGAAAACGTAAATTACAATTCTGTGCGATGTGGAATACCCTATATAGGTGGAGGACGCGCGTGCCGGGCAGACCCTGATTTATCGGTATAAAATAAAAAAATATTAATTTTGAATCAAGCCCAGATGGTCGACGAACTTTGACCATAAATTCAATTCAACTCTCCCTCCATATAATGCACCAGGTATTAGCTGTGTCCGTATTATACTCGTACACACTTTTTTCTCGGTTCTCTACCCTGCGGCGAGAACAAACAAAAATAATATAAAATAAAAAATAAGAGAGAAGAGAACCAACGTTTAGGCACAGGGGGGGGGGGGGGGGGGTAGGGGAGTGAAAATAAAAATGAAGATAAAAAAAACTCATTTCGGGCTAAATATCTCAGAACTCAAGTTGCGTAACTCGATTGTACGAAGCTTTGACAAAGTTTTGGATCTCGATTCAGACTGGTGCTTAACGCAGGGGCCAAACAGGGTCGAGGGTGGGGTGTAGGTAATACCGACGACGAGGGTAGTCGAGGATATCGCAAGCACTGCGCACCTGTTCACTTCCCGTCCGTTGTGTAGGTATAGGTGTACCTATGTAGGTATATATACATTTCCAACCTTCTTCGAGCTTGACAAAAAAAAGAAAAAAGAAAAAGCTCCTCGATCTTACGAACAACCTGCGCAATTAACTATACCCTACCTCCTCCCCTCGGGATCGATGACGCAATTTTTTTTTGTTACTTCAAACTTGAAGAAACGCGAACAAGGTATATGTATGTATGTATGTATAAAAGGTATTCGGAGAAAAAATTTCACGCGAGTAAACCGAGTCGGAAAAGTTCTACCGTAAAATATATATATATATATATGTATGTATATATACTGTCGCAACTTTATCCCAATTGACATTAATTGTTCTTGTCGAACACCCTCGATTCAGACGAAAGTATATATAACTCTGGAGTTTTACCTCCTATAGCTACTGATGATATTTTTTATTGACAATGAGAAGAAAAACGAAGAGTAGGAGGGGTCTTCGTTTTGCCTTTCTTTAATAATAATGAATAGCTTTCGTAACGATACTTCGTTTTTTTTTTGTGTTTTTTTTTTTCATCAGGATATATAAAAGTCCCCTATAAACAAGTCCCGTAAATCAAATACACTTTAGGGTGAATGATCAACTGACGGTTTTCACCACACAATTACTTCTGTTTCCAATCATCTTTTTTTTTTTTTGATTAGGTATAGATACTTCTGAGTTTGAGTATTTTTCACAATTATATTATTCAACGAGGACCAGATAACTACCCTAAAATCATGAAATATCATGAAATAAATATTTTCTGAAAGCTATTCGTAATATTTTTAAGTGCTTGCAAGCTGGCTCAGAACTCGTGTCTCATGGGGATAATTTTTTGTTTTTTTATGTTTCAGGATGCTGCTTCGTCACGTTTTTTACTAGAAAAGCAGCTCTGGAGGCGCAGAATGCACTGCACAACATTAAGACGCTCAATGGGGTGAGTTGAATTAATCTTGATATCTATACAGCTTATGGCTAATCAATACTTCACCTCTTTGCGGAAGGTATACGCAATACGAAGGCAAAAAGTTCTTCACCCCGATGAACTAAAGTTTTCTAGTCATTTATCTCGTCGGATAAATAACCGGGAAAACGTTGCTCCTATACCTACTACTTTTCCCCAATAATTTTTCCTTAACTTTTTCACATCGATTTATCTTTTAAATTCAACCATGGATTCGATGATCGAAGTATAAGTACTTTTCGAAACCGAGAATCGCTGCGAGATTTATCCAAAAAATCGGTTGATTAGATCGGTCAATCAATCTCTTCTGGATAAAGTTTTTGGATAAAAAGTGTTGATTTTTTCTTGCTTTAAGTTGCCGAATGTTTAAATTGATGATTTATATAGATTCTATTGAATTTCATTGAGTGAGTAATAATTAGATTAATTAAACGCTTCTTGAGTTGGAAAACTCGGTTTTCTCCCTTTGAGTAAACCGAAAATTTACCCACTTTTATGGGTATTTTATCTCGTTCTCAGTATCTCATTCGTCTTGAATTTACCCCGGGAAGTAAAACCCGGTCGGTTGTTTTAATTAAATACACAAACTTTGTAAACAAATTTTCTAATTCACTTTACCTTTTCAAATGATTTATATCTTTCTTATCAACTGACGTATTTTATAGCCTCGCTATACTCAATCCTCCAATGTATATAACCTACCCTTATCTGTATTCCAACATTACACGCATACATATTATTATTCTGGGTGTCTTTATCATCTCGCTGGAAAAGGAGAAGCTGCGTCTCTCGTACCGCTTACATCTGCTCGTCTTGTGTCTCGTCTTATTCCTCAGTCTGGAAACCCCAAACCGTCGTTTCCACAGCATCCAAAACAACATTTCTTCGACACTCCTCTTTCTATCTCTCTTGTACCTTCTCTCTCGCTCTCTCTCTCTCTCTCTCTCTCTCTCTCTCTCTCTCTCTCTCTCTCTCTCTCCCGTTAACTAAGAGAATCTGCGACCTAATCCATTGAGTGCTTACATAAAGCCAGGAGCTTGCGGCGCCTACCGCACAGCGACGCCTTTGCCTCCGTGCTTAAGCTTGAGATATTTATTGTCATACAAATTACTCCCAACAGACTGCGAGACGGATGACACGGCTTTACCTACCGTTGGGAGCATACAGAGATCCAAAGGCTAGAGAGAGAAAATGAGAGACATAGAGAGAGAGAGAGAGAGAGAGAGAGACAAGGGTAAAGATACCGGGAACCGTATAGTTGCAGAGATTACGTGTAATTAAAGCTCATGATTTATCTTCCGCAAAATATTTGCAAACGAAATGATCCAACGATTTTCGAATAGCTGCTGCATTGCCAGAAAATTACAGTTTCCGAATACCATCAATTAAGACCCGAGGAACAATTCTTCAAAAGCAAATCTCAATTTTTGTCTTCTTCTCACAGTTTTTACGAAATGTGAAGAAGATATTTTTTTTTTTTGTGGATGATAATAGCTTTCACGTATGAAATTATTACACGCATACAAAATTATTGCGAATCTCGTTGTTGGAAATTGAGCGAATTTCTTGGAAAAATGAAAAAAAAAATATATGTAACAAGATAACCCTGGGGTGTTGGTTCAATGACACAGGTCACGAACTTTGAAATCGACGAAAGAAAGTTCAGTGTTCTCCCGGAAAAATGTAACGAAACAAAATACAGGGGGAAATAACAGAAACAGAGTAAAGAATATGAAAATAAGAAAAAAGGACCAAAACAAGAAAAAAAAAAAAAACGCAAGAAAAAAAAACTAAACAACACAGTATGGTAACAACGAGGGGTTGGAACGTACCTGAGAAAGAATGGAAATAAAATAAATGAAACAAATCAAATATACATCTGTGCAGAAAGAAAGGTACAGACTGCGGATCTGTAAAGATAAAACAACTCTTTTTCTCTTTCTCTCTCTCTCTCTTTCTCTCTCTCTCTCTCCCTCTCTCTCTCTCTTTCGCTGACAGTAAAAAGTGAATTACAGAGCGACGTTTTCGCAATGAAAGGGTTCACCGAGTAAGAGGGTGGGATTTGGAATAGCAGAGGGAAAAAGAGCAACGAAGAGAACGAAGATGAGGAGGAGGGAACCTCTGCATTTGAAGAAGTTTAGCTTTATACTCGTATTGGATTCCGTTTCTACTACCAACTGAAACGAGAGGGTTGGGCTGGTGTCACGGCAACTTGACAGGGTGAAATTTTCACCCTCTCCTTTCTCCTTCTCTCTCTTTCTCTCTCTCTCTCTCTCTTTCTCTCTTTATTTATCTGCCATGGACTCTTTTATCCCTTACGAATGGGCGAATCAATTAGATCAAAGTTTATCTCATTAAGTTGATCGATCTCGGGTCAATTCTTTCGCAGATTCGCTGCTGGATATTGCGCAATCACTTTCTACCTTTCTCTCAAAGTCTTTCTCGTTCACGTTCATCCGCATGGTGCATTAACCTTACCTGAGATAAATACGTTTCCGAGAAAATATAAACGGATATTACTTTCATCTCAAACAAGGATGCCTGGATTTATGCCATGTCGCGCGCAGAAGACACGAATTTGGGCTTTTCATTTAGCTTCACGTCTTAACTTCGAGAAAGAGAAAAACAGTGTTACGCATCAAAAATGGTAGAAGTTCTCAGCTTAATTACAAGGATTTCTCGTATACGTATCTGTTTTCACGAATCAAACGATCTTTGGGTTTGAACATACAAAAACTAAGGGGAAAAAAGGAGATTTTTGAACGGATCAATGGGGTGGAATTGAACTTGCAAATGGTCAAAATTCTAAATTTATTTCAGACGTGCATCTCAGTTTCTAAAAACGTTAGAAGAACTTGCTAATTCCGAAAAGTCGAAATGCAGATACCTCAAAGATCCGAAAGCTCGAAACTCAGGAAGTCCAAAAATCCGCGTTGAAGGGAAGCTCGTGACAAAGTTGTCAAATAATCGCGATATTTCATCAGCGAATTCCGAGATTCGGAGTTTTGGTTTTTCAGATCTTCAGCTTTCGGGATTTTGAACCTCTGGTGTTTTTCGATTCAAAGTTTTTCAAATTGGCTCCGTAGACTATCGGGAAAATAATCTTTCTACGAACTGTGAGTCGGTAGTACAAAAAAACACGAAATTTTAACCTTCTGCAGCTTTTGAACTGTAGGATTTCAATCCCACCCTTGACAAATTTCAATGCGGTATATAATTGCAGCCTCTGAAAAAGCGCGAAGTTTTTTTGAGCGAGGTGTTCAGGAATACATAACCCTCGACACACCTGCGGTCGCACGTTTTATTTCCCCATCAAAGACCGGGGTTAAATCGGTGTAATAACTTCTGGAAAATAGGTATGTAATATAAATTAATAATATCCAGACGACGGGGTTTTGCCTGGCTTCCTCGCACAACGAACATCGCTCCTCTGCCCCTCTAACGAGTTATTTAATAAATAATCACTCGTTATACCTCGAGTTAGTCACCCTCTCTCACACGCTTGATCAACGCTGTCCAATGCGAATAATTAAAACAAAACGTTGGAAAAGTCGAGGAAAAAAAAAAACTAAAAACTAAAACAACACCAAGTTTCCCTTAAATTGCCTTTTTCCTGACAAAGCAGCACTCCACCCTCTCCTTCCTTACTACACACTTTTCCGCAAACCACATCCCGAGGTTCGGTACAATTTACCTCATGGCTGTATTCTACCATCCTGACTACTACACGCGGTACCATTCAAATATTCTCAAACGAACGTACACACGCGTTTACTTGTTTCCATTTTTTTTTTTTTTTTAATTTCCCGCTTTCAAAAAAAGGGAAGTTATTATAATCACCCCGAAAATGTAGAGTTCAGTTTTCATCAGATCTCCACGTTTTGCGATCCAGAAAATCACCTCCGACCATTTTTGGATGAATCAATTTTTATGTTCGACTTATATCTTGAGAACCGATCGACGGATTACCATAATTTTGGTCTTAATTAATCCGGTTCTTCTCAACTCAGAGCTGATTAAATTTTTGATTCAATCGGTCGACTAGTTTTCGAGAAATTGAGCGAACAAAATCTTACAAACAAAATTTCAAACAGTCATATCTCGAGAACGAATCAACGGATTTTGATGATTCTGGTCTTCATCGATAACAATCACTCCAACTTATAAATGACTAAATTTTGAGATAGATCGATGCATCAATTTTCTCATATCCACACTTGGAAGCTCTGCTTGAAAAGTTTCAAAGCTAGCCCATGCGGTCAGTCGATTTACGTCCTTGTTTCTTGTCTTTTTCGTTTGTTCTTGCGGATATTTATAAGCCAAAGAGAGACGAAATTTTGGAGTAAATCTTCGCGGGACCACCTATTCCTTGTTCTCTAATTACAAAGAGACCTATTTCCAGGTTCTCGTGGTTGGAAATAGTAAACAGGAACAACAATGGAGGCAGGCTTTTATTCCCTTGCATGCGGTGTAAACCGCGTTGGGTCTCTTACGTTTACTCCACATCCCAAAATAGTTGGTATATCAGAGCTATAGTAGTTGTAGGTGGTAGGTCTATGTATATAGGTATATCAGAAGGTACATTACCAGGAAGCCAGCGGCTCGCACTAAAACCACTAACCCACTTCTCTATCTCCCGGATAATAATTATGTTTATGCTCGAGTGGTGAGGGCGATTGTGTGTGCAGAGATCTTAAGGGCTCACGCACGAAGCGCACACAATATCGTCTTGAATTATTGTCACGGTCTCTGGTTATAAATGATATTCAAAATTCACAGCGGGGAGAGACGCAAGACGTTGTGAAAAAAGGAAATAGAATTAAAATTTGAACCGAATCGCATAGATTGGCTGAATTCTGTTTTGTAGAAACTCTATCATAGGGAAAAGTCGAGGCAAAATTGAATATCTTAAGTTTGGCAGGCTGTAGAAACGACAGTTCGAAGCAGCTACATCAATACAAATAATACGTCTTCAAAGGTATATTTGCGAAATAGAACTGGAAATTAATCATACCGTAGATATTGAAGAGAAAAAAGAATGGAGTAGTATATTGTATTTTTTCAATGCTGTCGTGTAGTGGAACAGACGAATGATTTCATGCAGAGGAAATTACCCTTTGAAGGGTGCGTGTGAATCGTGAACAACGCGGAGTTTTGAAAATATGTATTTGAGATGACAGTCAATATCTATGGAATGTTGCTGAAAATTTAGCATGGAAAAAAATTTAATAAACCTTCTAGCTCAATAATGCACCGAGAGAGACACACGAGAATGCGTTGAAACGTCGTTGAGCATTCAATTCAAATAGGAGAACGAGGAATTCAATTTCAATTTTCATTTCCTATTTTCAATTTTCGACTCTCGTGAATTTAACGCAGTCAGTTAGGCAAGGTGGGCAATGGTTAGAATAGAAACATTTTTTACCCTGATGATTCGAGATTACGTCGTGTTTTCAATTCCTCGTGTTTATTTGAGAGCCGCTAATTAATCATTCATTCGTTAGGCACGGAACCCCTAACATCCGGTCCAGTCTACATTGAGTTCCGAAACATAACGTCGAGAAAACGACACAACGCCTCAGGCGCAAAGCAAAACAATATAATTAGTATTTAGACCGTCGAGACACAACCAACTGGAATTCTCGAGTCTCGGATTTCCCTCTTTCTCGAAATAAAATGTCTTTCAAGTTGTATAATACCGAGGCAAGGTGGCTATATGACTACCACTCGGATTAGAAACACCGAGAACAAAATCTGATTCACAAAATAACAACCCTTCATTCAGCTAAAGTTCACTCGCAGCAAAATTCGACACAAACTGCAAATGCTACGTATGTACATAATATTTTCTATTCATTATTTTTTAGCCATAGGACTGGCCTATTGTAGCCATTTCAATTATCTGCTTGTTTATCTTCATTTTTTATAATCATAATTATTATTATATTTTTGGTTTTTCAATTACTTTCTTCTTCGAATAATTCTCTACAAGCGCGGTTATTTTGAGTATATCATGTTCTCTGAAAACATCGAATTCTCTTTAGGTATAAAAGCGGGACCAAAATAATTTCCACAAAGCGTCTGACGCACGTTCGCAAACACTTGTCGAGTACAAACATTAGATTGAGGCTGGTGAGAAGAGGGGAGAGAAACAAACACTTATACCGAATAATCTTTGAATGGTTTTGAATCATCGACATTCGAGCAGTTTTATATATTTAAATTGATTTTCACTGAACGTTAATTGGATATTTTTGCAAATTTTTTTGTCATCATATCTATAACGCTACAAAAATTCAAAAAGTCCAAAAAACCACATGAAAATACGTGCACACATACGAATAATAACAAATGTTAAGACCTGTGACATTGAATAGCTACGGAATTTTGGGGAAATGTAAGTACGGCTATAAATGAGCCCGGAATCTTATGGCTTTCTAATGTTTGGGGAAGTTTTATTACCAGGTTACAATATGGCGGGTTAATTAAAAGCTAAATATAGCCGAGAGAATGAGACCGAAGGTTTGCGAGAATCTAATGGCGTATATATTATTTCGTTACGTGACGCATATTTTCGTTATTAAATGCATAATATCGTGCAGAAAATGGCGAATAGTTCCCTCGACACGACAGTTTCAGCTATACATATTGATCGAGATTTTTGTTTGCCAAACGATTGGAAAGATGTATGAAATTGAATGACAAATACGCAAGCTCTGATTTTTCTTAACGTACTCGTACCCACGCCATTCGTCGAAGTACTTCCGTCGACCGGATACCGTATCTTGAATTCCCTCGTTTTACTCCTTCCTTCTGCAGCTCCTAACTCAATCGATTGGCTCTTAACTCTGAAAAACATTCGCGAACGAAAGAATCCTGAAAAGGTACTATATATATGTAGCTGTCGCAGACAAGCCGGCTGATCGCGTAACAAAATCAATCAATGCGAATTGTCAAAATCGACGATAGTTTGTTGTTCATTATCCGATTTTATTCTATCCTGTGCTTTTAAATTCAATCGATCTACCAATCTCATAATCAGTCAATCTGCGTTGCTTTTTCACGTTGAAATATATACGTTCCTTAATCACTCTGGCAATCAGTGTGATTATCGGGAGGGGATTGAAATCCGAATTTGAAAAGCTGCAATCGAAAGGTCAAAATTCCGAATTTTCATACTACCGACCCAGAGTTTTTAGAGAGATTATTTCCCCGGAAGTCTACGTAGCCAATTTGAAAAAGTCTGAACCAAAAAACACCGACGGTTCAATATTCCGAAAGCTAAAGATCCCAAAGGCCAAAACTCCGAATCTCGGAATTCGCGGCATGCAACGTCATTTTTTTTTTTTTTTCAGCCTTGTCATGAACTTCCCTTAAATTTTCGGATTTCTGAACTTTCTGAATCTTGACCTGTCGGAATTAGCAAGTTGTGGACTCTATAACGTTTCTAGAAACTCCGAATCACGTCTCCAAAAGATTCGGAACTTTGACTGTGCAGAATATTTGGAATTCGAAACTTCAATCTCGCTCCTGATCAGCTATCAATATGAAATAATCGTTAATCCCTGTGATCGATAGAACGTGGAATACATCATTTGAATGACGATAGTTCGAGATAGTTATGCGAATGCGAAAATACAAAAAAAAAAATGTTTCTCCCCCATGGAAAATAATGAAGAATTGTATATCTCGGGTAAGATGAAACTGAGAGTAATTGAATTTACGTAAACAATGGTTCGTTAATTCCAGGAGTAAAAAAAAAAAAAAAAGGCAGGGGTATTCTTCATGAAAAATGCAACTCTTCCGCGTCCCTATATTCCGTAGGTATACGTGGGGCAATGCTATATACTGTACCGTCAGTGAAAATAAAGGGTTCATTCACCGCCGGCAGTAGCCATAGACAGGAAGGGTAGTCGGGAGTGGATGGAATAAAAGCTTAAAAATATCGTATTACGAGAAATGAAAAATAGATGAATTTTACTAATGGAGAAACTATAGCAGATGAAATAATTACAACTCACTACTTAGATACCATTTATTATACAACAATCCATAAAGAGCCTGGTGAAATAGTAAAAATAGACGAGAAACTAGTTCGTTTCAAACCATTCGCTGCCATCTCTTGGATCTTCAACGAACGAAACACGTATCGCGCGTGTGCATGCTGTTGTCTATAGCCAGGCGCTGCATACGATATACGTGTATATTGTGTTGCGTTCATTCGATCACATATATCATTTGACTTGAACTTCATTCCCCATTCTCTTTGATTTACAAATAGTAGAGGAACCGCGGGAAAAATGAGGTACCAAGAAATATTCTTGTCAAAATATTATATAATCCTATAATATCGAATCCTATAGTCGAAATTTCACTTTGATTTGAAGTATTTTATCAAAATTAATTAGTTCGTTAAACGTGAAAATCAGTTTCATCTGACCTTATGGTTTTTTTTTTAAATTTATTTTTCGAAGCAAGAATGAGAAAATATTGACTCATGGAAAAAGAAATAGATGTGAGTTTGTAATTGGAAGTGAAAACTCATAGAGAAACGATGTTGAAATTTGTATAATTGCGTTTCTTTTATTTTCTGCACCTTACCGTCTACTATAAGGTCAAAATGATTTACGGATTTTCTTGAAGAATAATAAATTCTGAATATGAATCGCAGTGACTCTGCTACATCCGAAATTAAAATGTTAATACTTGAGAAGGAGATTTTCACGCTGTGTGCTGAGACAGTCCCGGGTATACGGCGCAGTGTTTTCGTATCTCTGCAGAAAGGCGCTAATTGTATTTTTGCATCGCGACCGTCGTCTTGTTTTTTAATTAAATTTTTTTCGACCTACATTTTCTGAAGTAGCTGTGTACAACTGATTGTTAGGCGCTCGTGTATAAGGGTGAATAGTAAATTGCAAAACACACGCTTTTCTACTGCAGAGAACATTTTTTCCTCACATTTCTGTATTTTTTATTTAATTTTTATGTTTTTTTTTTCTCTTCTATTCGGGATCCCCTCAGTCTCCCAATTTTTATTCGAAGGTACTTTTCGTTCGGGAAATTCGAGACTTTGCGTAATCCTAATAGTAACAAGATTTCCACTTCGGAGGATGAAAATTCTTTTTACATTAAAAAAGATGTTTCCTAATTCCCTACACTCTGTCTCTATAGTTATGTCAGTATATTTCTCATCGTGGTTATATATCTTTCTCCCCTGTTTTCTCTTCCTCAGTTTCAATTAGCCTTCGGGGTGGAAAGATTAATTCAAATAGCTTATAAATCGAGCTTTTCAACGCCTCCGCGAAGACCAACGCGGGGGAGGGGAAGGGGCTAGTACAATATTTTCTTCGATTATCATCGTCTGAATGAAACAAGGGAACCAGGTATACCATATACCCCGCAGGATGATGAAAAGAGTAGATAAATTATACGCAAACAAGTCTCTGGCTTAATCCTTTTGTCAAACCGCTTCGTTTCGATCTTACTACTCGATCTCATTGTTTTACTCGTGGGGGAAAATGTTGAATTTTGAAAATTAATTTCATACTCCTTGAATTTCCTTCGCTATCCTTCATCTTTTTCTTCTTCATCTTCTTCTTATTCTTTTCCTAATGTCCACAACTGGATCTACGTGGCTCGTTTCTCATTTAGTGACACGACTCGTGCTGACCCATATTTCAGTTTTAAATAACATCTCCTACACTCCGAAAGATGATCGTCTCTTCTCTCTTGGCTCAGTAAAGCCGTCTTTTGTTTCACCTACTAGTTTGCCAGTAAGAAGAAGAAGAAGAACCACACAGGCCGGTGGATTAGACGGTTTTAGCCAATGCGATGTAGGTATAAACCTACGTGTGGCTATTTTCTACTTTTCGTGGAAAACTTTGCCGCAAGAGGGGGGAGGGGGGAAGGGGAAGGGGAGGGGGTCCAATGGTACGTGACAATCATATATCCCTCAAGATACCAACCGGATACAGATCGTAGAAACAAGGGGGGGGGGGGGGGGGGAGGGGGGAGAAAGGGAGGCAAAGAAGTTGAAGAATGTAAAAAAAAAAAACAAAAGAAAAAAAAGCTCACCGCGTTTGCGATAAAAAAATAAATAAATAAAATAAAAATAAAGAAAAAAATAAAATAAGGTAAAAACCGAAACGAGTTTCGAGACCCGTTTGAAAGTTTAAAGCGTCGTAAAATAAAAGACCGTGGTGTTGATCGGTAAAGAATTCATAGTCGGTTGGCACCAACAGTTGGGAGTTTTCAGAAGAAAAAGAACTTCAAAGGACTATTACTTGAACACCGGCGATACTGGGCAGGAAAGCTTTGTAAAAATATTCGTTTCGCGATATCTGCAGACGTCTGTCGATATGTTTTAAGTACGACAATGAAAAAATTCACCTAGGTATTTTCATCGCGCAGTTAATCCTGTCTTTAACAATTCGCGTGATTAAAAGCAGAAGGGCTTAAACGCCAAAACAAAATTTCTTTTGCCAATATACCTACAAGGTTTTATATTGCCAATGAAAAACATTTTGCCACTAAAAAAAACGAAAAATTTTATTTTCAACTTAGGCCCTTCTGCTTTTAGTCAGGTGAATTCATCCTGGTGCTTCAGTCGACCCTGCGAATAGACGCAGTCAATTACAAACATGCCTTCATCACAGAATGCGATAAATTGCATTAGGAATTCTGGGCTCTCTCTCTCTCTGTCTGCAGTACCGACGTAGCTAATACGGTTAATCAAAAATCTCTTCTCCAGCGCAATTTGCCAGTAATGTTATTCAATCTTGGGCAACAAAATGGCAGACTGAGAGACGAGGGTTAAACGAAACGAATGTATAAGGACGGAGAACACTCTAATTTTCAAGTACCTACCCAGACGAGGACTTTTTTACTCGGAAATTAACCTGTTACGAACAATCTAACAATGCGTGATTAAAAATGTTTCATTCCACTCTACGACCCCCGATACTCGAGTTGCAGAAATTACTTGTTTCTATCCCCAGCCCGTGTAAGCAAGACTCAGGTTCTCTTCCTTCAAGGATTAAGGACTTTGGGCTCGTTGCCTTTCACTGGTTCCCTTGCTTACCTCTCGTCATTTCTATGCAAATTACTTAATTCGAAATTGCAGTCGAGGTTTTTTCCTGCTTTTATTAACCCTCGAGGGACGGTCATCGTCGGGGCTATTTCACTTTCGACTTTTCACATTTCATTTTAGACTTTATTAACTTTTAACTTTCGTCCTTATAGTACACCCGTAGTGAGTCCACAAAGGCTAACGATTAAAAGCCGATTCGAGAGCTTAGTCAACGTGGCTTTGATCCTGGATAATTTTTACCTGCATGAATGGCCATCTGTTCACCTCCGGTTTAGGTTTACTAAATATTTTATAGACTACGCGTTAGCTGGTTGGCTGAACAATTATTACAAGGCACTGGAACCTGAGATACCCGAAATAATTCACTGACAAATGATCTGTGCGAAAACTTTAGGGGCGATTCTGTTGTCTAGACGAAGTTTTCGCCCAACGGGATGTACAGGGACAAAAAAAGGGTCGATGCAAAATGCTTGATTAAGTCAGAATTGATGTTCCCTTGCTCTCTACTTGAACAATGGTTTGTATATTAGATGAAAATTTCATGACTACAAAAGCGACGCTTCGAGTTGTTAATTTAATTTCAATCTATTTTTTTTTTTTTTCTTCTCCCCGTTTCAACGATCAATTTTGATAATATTTGACGTTAACTCGTCGAGTAAAACCACGCTTTGTCAAATTCGTATAATTTTATTCAAATCTGGTTTTGATAAGAGTGATTTTCAAGAGGATTGAATATATAGGGCGAGATCTTATCTTTATTTCTTTAATTCCGTTTATCGATATTGTAATCTTCAACTAAACGCGTCTGGCGTTACGTAACTGTCAGGAGTTTAAGAGCCCGCATTTGTCAACGAGCGAGAGACTTTTGTCATATGCAAATGACTGGAGACTGGGAGAAAACGAATAAGAGAAAAAAAAAAAAAAAAAACAAGCAAAAGAAGAAAACAGACGGGTAGAAATATAAGGAAATAGGCTTTGTGACAAATGCACGCCTTAAGAATTTTGAAAGAGATCCGAGATTACCTATCCCCCCCTCTTTGCCACGCGCATCCCGTTCTCTACTCCCTGAAACAACGCGATTCTCTTTTCTCCTTTTTTTTTTTTTTTTTTATTTTCTCGATCTCAGCGTTCCAAGGAGAACTCGCACAGTTGGTTGTCGGCATTATTTTTTCTTTTTTTTCTTTTTCGATTTTCCGGCAACTTCACTGACTAACATTTTTCTTTTCTCAAGTACAGATGTACAAAATTCATCATCGTTGCAAATTTTTGACAGAAGTCTTACCAGACAAATTTTTATTTCATTTTTCTATAATTCCTGGAAGATTTTGAGTGTCATCTGCATTGCAGAGAATCTTTTTTTTCGCTTGTGCAATTTCACGTGGATTTTTCTACCGTCCTAAAATTCTTCTGCGAAAACTGCAGCTGAGCATAGAATAAAAAAAAAAAAAAAATCAGGAGGGGGTGTAAGCTCTTGCTACGGTACTTCGAGCTTTGCGCAAACTAAGTTACCTCGGTTTGTGCTTGGTTCTCGTGGTTTTACTGAAAGACATCGGGGCCAGTTATAAAGCAATAAAGTCATCCGCAGTAAAGCTGCGTTAGACCGCTGAAACAAAGACGAGGGGTAGTTTCCCTACGTGCTTCTACGAGGCCGAAGCTTTTCTAGATTTCCTCTACGTGATTTTCCTCTCAAATTTCACATGCATGATCATCCACCGAGTGTTATATAACTATCTTGAAATTGTAAAACAAATATTTTCTGAAAAATTAAAAAAAAAACAATAAGAAATGGTTTCATTTCGTGAATTACACTCATCGTTGGAATAATTCGTAGAAATATAGTAGAAAGAAAATACGGTGTGAGAAAATTCTCTCGTTTTCAAAGTACTGGATTCAAAGAAACCATTAGATTTTCCTCGCTTTTCCCTGGAAAAATTCGCGGCCGAGTCTGTTTACTCACCTACCTACCTAGTCTCTCGCCGCGGCAAGCAATTAGCTAAAGAACGCCGTGATTATTTGTTTGCAAGCTGAAAATGTGATTGTTGAGCCTTGGACCGGTATAAGCTTATCAAGCGTTCAACAATAAAAATCAAAACTATGAAGAACAACGATAGGATATTTTCTTCTCATCCAATTATGCAGAAATTAGATAAACCGATACCTGACAATACATGTATGTGGACCAAGGGGCTATTCACTTGGAAAGTCCTATACATACATTGTACACTGGTCTTGGAAATCTTTCGAAGTCTTTGGAAGTTTTTGGAATTCTTTGGAATTCTTTGGAAGTCTTCGGAAATCTCTGGAAGTCCTATCAGTTAGAATTCGAAGAATTCCTCATAATACCCAATGGTAATCTTTGGAAGTTTTTGAAAGTCTCTGGAAATTTCTGGAAGTCTCTGGAAGTCTTTGGAAGTTGGAAGTCACTAGTTCACCAAAAATCAAAGTGAATAGCCCCTCGATATGGACGATCCAAGTAGTTCATCGTGCACCCCAATCATATGATCGAAATGCCTTCACTGAAATTTAGTTCCTAAAAACTATCTGACTCTAAAAATTGCTAATTACCCAATGGCACGTAATGGCTATGAATTTTTAGTATAATGTTGAGCAAGAGGAAGAATTGATCAGGACACTGTCGTCCTTAACAGGGTCGTCGACGTTGATTGCGGCGCGTTTATACCTACGCTTGATATTCCGGAACGGTCCTGCAGGGATGAAACAATTTTTACAACCGAATTGTTCGTTGTTCAGTGGGTGCTTGAAAGTGGAAATAATATTACCGTTCGAAAACTGGCAGGCGAGAATCTAGATGGGGGTTGGTATATATGGGGGTTGGCTGCATCCTGCGTCAGGGTGATTTACCACGGTAGTATCGTTCGTCCCCTGAACAGGGGGGTGTTGGATAAAAAGGGGACAGTATAGGGGTAGTTGCCTGACGGTATGTCATGGATATGGAGGTGGTGGCTGATCGGCGAGCTTTCACCATCCCTCTTCATCGGTTCACCCTAGATGATGGTCGCAATGCCGTTTGAGGATTGAAAAACAATAAAACGCATCGAAAACCCTTGAACGAGGACACTCCGTATGACTTGCAGCCCCAAACGAGTATTCAAGAGTTCCCAAAAATTCCATCTACACCAGCTCCATATGATTTGAACGAGATCGCGGTAATGGCTCGTCAACTGATATTGCATTTTCATTCCTCCCCGCTGGGTTTTGTCTGCGGTATTTTCAAGCACCTTATACCCTTTTATGGACTATTTTGTACCGTTTCCCTAGCTATAACTAAATTCTAAATTTCGAAAAAGCTGTTAGTTATGAAGGCGTCTGTAAGTCCCCATTAGACTCAATAGATGTTTTTGAGTAGCTGTAACTTATGGATTATTGGAAAAATCATACCACCGATGCAGGTACTAGTAGAGGGAAGCTTAACGAAGAGAATGAAGTGTCAGAGATTTCTGTATCTCGAACTCTTACTGAGTTTTGCAAGTTTTACCTTACTTAGGTACAGCAACAATTTTTACCCCGAAATCATGGTTCCAGCTGCATCATTGGCCCAAGTATAAATTTTTAACAAGATGTGGAATCAGCAGAAACACTGCCATAGCACCATGAAGTAAGTTTGCGATATGCTAGCTTTTACAATACTTTCTTCAGTGCTAATGAAGAAGGAGCTGAGAGCGGTGTTTTTTTTTTGTCCTGAAAAAGAATCAATTTCTTCCAAAGTATTAGAGATATCAAGAAACTGTTCCATAGCGTGATGATGGCATACTTGGTGAGCATTCCCTGAAAATTTCATTCAATTATCCTTAACGGGGCATCTGAAATCATGGTCAGAATAAAAAGGGTACGAGTTGGGTAGAACTAGCATAACTCAATAACGATTTGGAACACGAAGGTCTGTGACACCTAATTTTCTTCATTAAACTATCTTCCATTACCACCCCCAACCTTGGTATCGTTTCTTTATCAATACAGGATGTGAAGGCAGTGTTGCCAAAAAAAGCTTTCAGGACACAATAGTGTTGAGGAAATGTTTTTTTTTTTTTTTTCGTTCTGTAAAGAGACCAGGGTATATTCCTACCCCATGAAGCCGGTTGAATTGAGAGTAATAATGATCGTGGTGAGTCGATGTCTTGGTGAAAGTAAAAGAATCCTGGTAATCGAATACTGTCACCATAGTAAACCTTGACAAATCCTTCCACTCACCGGTAAACTTTCAATTTCCGTCGACTACGAGTTGCCCAGCCTTTCCGTTATTTTCAGCATCCGAGGTTCAGGGCAACACGCGATCGCCGCTATTTATTGTTTGCGATTTCTTAAATGATCTATCCAGACGGCAGGGGGCGGGCTACGAGAAGATTAAGAAATTCCTGACGAATGACAGCGATACGAAGTGGTCTTCTTCTTTTTCTTCTTCTTTTTCTTCTTCTTCTTCTTCTTTTTCTTCTTCTTCTTCTTCTTCTACTTCCTGTTCTTCTACCACTCCATTCGACGTTCTATCCAAGGTACCCTATCCTCGATCTATCCCACGGTGGTAACGACCGGTGATCAACTTTAAACGTATCATTTCCACGATCCATCTAATACACAGGCGTATTTTTTATTCCACCACATACTGTCGCACGAATGGGTTCGATCGAACGGCATTTCCTCCATTTTCTCACACGTTTTTATAGATTTTTCTTGTCAGTTTCGTTCCATGAACTTTAGCAGTATTTTATTCGCATCGTCGAAGATCAGGATCATGTGACTGAAGCCCATCATATGTGTGATTAGTCCTTGAATATATATACCTACGAGTCTCTGTTTCTATCGGTTTACATATATCGTAAGCTACAAATAATACGACTGAAGGGAAACTTGACGAAGTCACTTTTTATTTAACATCGAGGTGCGATCAGGGGGATGAAAAGAAAAACTAGCGAGGGGATTGCCGTTGGCTGGCAAACTAGCGAAATCCTGGAACGTAGGATGAACGTAGACGTCTAGGGAACGAACCCTCAGGACCCCTCGGCACTGCACTGGCGAGAGGGCGAACTGCCAACTCTGGTTCTAGATTCGAAGCATTTTTCAAATCGACCTGCTGCTGCTGCTGCTACTGCTGCTGCATCGCCCTGGAGCTACCTGACAAATGAATCGCTCCACCGTGAAACGGCATTGTTACATCACGTTTTCCGCCTCACCTGGGAATATCGCTGGATGGACGCAATCTTGGAATTACCTTCTGCAAACTGTTTGATAAAACGGAGAATAAAGAACAAAAAAAAAAAAAAATAGAACAAAAAAATCAATACGAAGTATAAACTCAAAAAAAAAAACAGTACAAAATGAATTTTACTAGTAATTGGAGATCTCGCTTTGGAGCTTCAAGTTTTTTATGAAATAAAATGTTTTCAAAGGATTCTAATTATCACTCAGATATTATAATAGCTTGATATTTTGCAGTGATTTATTCTTGAATCGTTCGGGTTGGTAGAAATATTTCAAGGTGCATCGTGGCTCGATCTGCCATTAGTCTAATTAGCCATCCTGTACTAATTACCGGGAGCTTCGCAATCCCCGTTGGCGCTAACCAGCGCGAGTTACGAAAATAGCGCTTGACTATCTCATTTCAAGTGTGCACATGGTGTGTGCTGTTTGAAGTGCTTTCGTGGCTCGCGGCGCGGCGGGCCTCCGATAAGAACGTTGCAGACCTCGTCTAAAACAACAGCTGCCTATAGAACCCCGACGTGCCGCAGACTTTAACCCCACCACGCAACGTGATAAACGGGATTCTCATTTGCCCTTTTAGCAGAGAGAAATTTTCGTGGAGATGAAACTTGGGGCATATATATTCGTTTCTTCCATAATCTTCAATAGGGAAGAAATTTTAACACCAAAACGCGGTTTTAACTCGATATATCCGGAAATTATCAGCGACGATGGGATATCAAATTTCAGAAATTTGATTCGTCAAGGTATTACCTACTTCCCTGATCTAACAATAAGTACAACCAGCATGTGTAACTCCTTCGTTTAAACATTTCCTCTCAATGAAGAAACAAGCTGATGAATCTGCTGATCACGATGGGTCAGCTCTCAAAGTTCCCGCCTTGATCTTTCACCTCTGAATCATACAAAACTACTGCATCAATCTATTCGAAAATTGAGTAATTTCTAAGTTGGATCGAATGGTGTCGATGAAGATGGAAATCATCGAAATCCGTCGATTCGTTCTCGAGGTATGACAAGTTGGAATTTTGTTTGTAACATTTTGTTCGTTGAATTTCCCAAAAACCAGTCGACCGATTAAATCCAAAATCAACTTGGCTTTGAGTTGCGAAAAACCAGATCGATTGAAATTAAAATTGTGGAAATCCGTCGATTCGTTCTCAAGATATAAGTGGAACATAAAATTGATCTATCCAAAAATGGTCAGATGTAATTCCGTGGACGTCGAACCGTGGAGAACTGGTGAAATCATCTTTTTATTTTCGAACATAATGACTTCCTTTTTCTTTGAGAGCGGGAAGTTATGAATGAAATAGAAAATAGCTTGAGTAAATTATGGCGAGTCCGAAACATTTCCTCTGTTATTTGATGTAATTTGTTTTTGCAAAAAATGCACATAGTTATATCTTCACGAATTGACCTGGACTCGGCCGCTTTTTTTTTGTGAACAATTTGATGGACTTTCAGATCCAGTCCACCAGTCCATGTTCCCTCATTCCAGCTGAAACGTATATATCTCATGCATCATTCCGAGAGAAGTATTTTGGTTTCTTAGCTTGCTTAATACTGGCTACTTTTTCCACACCTGGCCAATTGTATAAATTGAACAACCTACATGAAAAATTGCAAGAGTACAGACAACACGAACAAACCTTGTATGAATGAACATCCGCTATCCGCATATTATCCATCGAAATAGCAAGGGATCATGTATTCGTAGATAATGAAGCTACGATATGGCGAAGTAGGATTTACAGTCCAATGATAGGAAATGTGGGGAACTTGGTTTTGGTTTGTGTTAGGTATAGACACGGCATGATCTATGTGAAACCAACCGGCCTCCGCTCTAGCTCAGTCGTGTCGCAAAACGGAAGGGGTTCCATTTGCAGGTTTTGCCAGCCACGTCTATGTAGGCGATTTATATCCGGACCAACTCGATTTCCTAAACAAGAGCAATTCGTATATCGACATTTTCGAAAGCTACAAGATAAGATCTTCCAATGAGGAAACTGCGCGCTGTAGAGAATTAGTTTCTTCTTTCACCCGTTGAAATCAAGCAAGAGATAAAATATTTGGTACTCGGATGTTAACGTCCTTTAACTATCACAGCTTGTATTAGACATGACCGGATGCGACTTAACCTCCATCATACGAAATCTATTTCATCGACACAAACGTATCTTGACTCTTCTGTTCCTCAATTCAATGGAAGATTGCGTCGAAAAAGATATAGAAAAAATCAGAATTGGAAGAAATTGAGTAGAGAAAAGAAATTGCGACCGTGATGAACGGAAATTAATACATATACCTTATCTCTGATCCTATAAAGGACAAGGCTGCATTCGCCTGAACTCCGTCACGTATCGCGTTACGGATACCATGAGGTCAGCAACGACGTTATGGGATTGAAATTGGAAAAATGGTAATTTTGAAGGATACGATCTTCTTCTGCCTTCAATTTAAAACAAAATCAAAACGAATATAAAAAGGATTAGGTCTTATCTGCAAAAATTTCGATGTTCTTTTTTTTCTTCTTTTTTTCCTCTACCGTCCCTTCCAATCAGATTTTTATTTTTTTTTGTTTTTTCAAATGAGGTAATTCTGAAAATTTGAGCAGATGGGACTTCTTGCTTTGAATTTTCAATTATTCAAATTGCGATTGACTGGTATAATGTATTATACATATATTATTTTTTTTGATTCGAAGACGAATTCGAAAAAACGAATTATGGTGAATTCAACGACCATCTGAGCTCGAAATGGAATTCTTGGCGTTTGTGAACTTCCGGGATCGAGTAACGCGATACATTTCGTAATTATTTCTCCTCTTCTTCTCTCCTCGTCGTTGACAAATAAATTCGAGGTGTCGATCTCGAAAAGCGGAAAGCCAGGAACGCTTTGACGTTGCTGTTAATTAAAATTTTCCGATCTTCGTAGCTCCTGGTAACGGAGGGCGCGGTGCGGTATACTGCAAGGAGGCGTTCAAGTTTCTCGTCCTTTTTCCCCGGGCGATCAACATATTGGAAATGAAATATCGCGCTCGAATTATAAGTGAGGCAGGGGGCGGAGTAGGTAGGGGTTTTCAATAAAAATCGATGCTTCAATTTAGTTTTCCAACGGCTCTTGCCCAACCCTCCCTCTGCAGCCCTTATACATCTCATTCTCTGTATATTTCACTGTCCCTCTTTACCCTCCGCACGTTATACCAAAGCGTCGCCTCGATTCTCTCTGTCCACGCGTACGTGATCACCGCATTTTTTCCGTAAATCCATGCAGATTTTTCACGGGGGTAAACCACCCCCTTCGTTCTTTCTCTCTTTCTCTTTTGGTCCCTTTTTCTCTTTTTTTTTCTCTTTTTCTATTTTCTTTCTTTCTCCCTCTATCGTTGATTTTTTTTTTTTTTTTTTTTCATTCTGTCGACGCGACGCCGGTCGCGAATACGTGAGTAGAATTTGTAACCTGCGATACAGGCGTAGCTCCCTCGCCTATGGTCGGTTCTGTACAAGGAGAAGAACCGCTGCTGCTGGTGCTGCTAACTTGCTGTTCCCATATATCCTTGTGGTTCCCCGTTGACTTCTGTCACGTTTTTAATACGCGCAGTCGAGATATTTTTGGCTTCAGGCCCTTCTTTTGGCTTCAGCCCTTTTCGTTTTCGGCTAGGATTCAACCGTTATATAGCCCTTGTAGTTCTTCTTCGCCCCAGTTCTGCGGTTATTCCGTACATCTTATACTGCGACCCCTTCGAATACGCGTTGGAATCGCATGGCAATAGACATTCGGACCAAAAATTTTCTAACTCGATAGAGAATTTTTTCATCATCTCAGCTCTCAACCTCTCGTATTTTGTCGTTTTTCCTACCGTAAGATCGGACTGCAGATGCGGTCAGGAATGTTTATCTGCCGTTTCCACTAACTTTCAGTATTTTGTTCAACTTCCTGTTTCGAAGAAAGAAAAGAAAGGGTTTGAAATCATCCCGGAAATTCAAAATTGAGTTTTCACTACATCCTCCGCGTTTGGAAGTCCGGAAAATCGATTTCGATGCGATAAATTCTTCGTAGACGATACCTCGAGACCGAAGGTATGGGTTTGGATGATTTTGGTCCTAATGAATGTGATTTTTTTTGTATCTCTGAATTTGTTGGACTTGAGATTCGTTCGGTCTCATAATTTTCGAGTCATACGAGGCACGAAATTTTCATAGAAAAACTATCTTGGTCGTCTCAATCGATAGAGTTCTCTGGACTTTAAACCTGATTAAAGTTTCCTGTCATTCAATTCAAAAGCTTGTGAGTCATGAAAAAGATTGGTTTTTTTATCGCCCTCATATTTCCTGAAGCTTTCAGTACGCAGCGATCTTTTGGCTTATACCGATCGCTAAAGTGAAATCGAAATTCTCCGATTCCCAAATTTCGAAATTCTCTGAAGAAAGGACTATTCGTTCAGAAATTGATGGTCGTAGATACTTTCATGGATCGATGTAAGCGCAAGTCCAAAATTGATAGCAAAAAATTCCAGGAGATAAACGTGAAAACGCAGAAATTATCAACTTTTCCCTCAAAGTCCATTTTTCAGTCCATTTTTTATAATCATCGAAGATTTTACTTGATGAATGCGATTCTTGAGTTCCGAAAATCTGGGTAAAAGATCAAAGTGACTTGTCATGGTTAGCTAAATCTTATGAGCTTGTCTAATTGTAGGTAAGTTATTTGACGCAAGTGAGCACGCGGCTCTGTGCCTATTTTCAAAATCGACAACAGAGCTAGGATTCAAAGAAAAAAATTGATAAAATAACGATCGGGAATTCCTGCTGCGTCATTTGGTTTATAATTTTTGAAGAATATATATAGGATGAGGAATAACGGGCTTATATCATGCCTCGAGTCGAAAGAAGCGTCCTTGAGAACTCTGCGACACCTACCTGTGTTTATTATTCGAATTAATCTGGCGTATATGTGCTTACGCAACTTCACGTGACGCGTTCGCAGGAGTAACTTCAGAGGAGGAAAAAGGACGGAGATATATACGTTACATACGGTAATAGAGAAACACGCAATAGCCAAGGAGTTCACGTGACCTCAGCTAATCACAGGACAAACACATCTATGAAAAATGAATGAAACAAAAAAAAAAAAAAAAAAAAATCATCAAGAAACTACATATGAAGAGAATAATAATTTCATATATGACTTCTGCACACGAATGTATATTTACCTATGTATGTACCACGAAGGTATATATGAAAACTTATCCAAAAGTCTTCCACATACTCAGAATCGACTCTCGTACTTACGACTAAAGTGTTTTCATCTGAGATCGACGATATATAGTCTCTTCAATACTACGTATTCAACATTCAAAATTATCCATAGAATCTATGCAACCATTCTTGCAATCGACGATAATTATTATTTCACATTCATTAACCATAGGATTGAAGTCCTGATTAGTCGAGGTAATTGCGAATACGTGATTCTAACTCTCGGTTTCTCCATTGCTATAAATATAAGTCAAACTGATTCGTCACATGTGATAAGCTAACAATCCAATCAAATTACAATTCCCTATTTCCGTTGTTTCGTGATTTTTTTTTTTGTTCCGTTTTTATGGGTTTTTTAATTGTTCACCATGGAGCTGCGAAACGTTCTTTACACACGTGAGTTCCGTTCTCTGATCACAAATGTCCGTCTCTCTGCAAAATGGAAGAAGAATTATTATTCACTTTCACTTTTAGTTATAGCTTGGCTATGCTGAGTACGTTGATTACCTGTTTAGTATTATGAAACATGCAATAACTGCAATCGAGTATGTCTGCTTCGATTAATTAGCCTGAAATTCTCCGCCTATATGAAACTCGCGCTATGTAGTATTACTGCAGTATAGCTGGACTCTTCTATTTCATCTATTTAATCCCCGAATCGAATTTTACGCTATGAATTCATCAAACGGAGTAGGTAGAGGAATTTCAACCACCGATATCTCGATTATTCGATCCTTAATTGAGGTATTAATTAATCGTCATTAACGATTATCCTCCGGCTCAATTCGACTAAAACTGCACCTCAATATTATATCATTATTATTATTATTCATCGTCTATTTCCCTATATTGAATCAATCGGATAATTCGGAACAGCGTCAATCTCGCTTTGAATCAGCTACTGGGATCAGGAACTTGCAGTTTGTTACATTTGGTGAACTGGTCAAGGTGGTTAAAGCTCTAGTTGTGCATCGGTAACCAGAGCTTTTCCGAAATTATTATGGCTGAACGTTTTACGCGGGTAGCTGAATGGTCAAATCTACAACGCTATCAATTCCCACTATACGTTATGCCGTTTCTATGTTGTATTATATATACATATATATCGGCCTGCAGAGCCAGGCTAATTTAGTGGATACAGTTTTCCACGGATTATCGACTCAATTATTTACGGACCCCGCAGTTCAACGATACGCGATCGCGAGTCTGCCAAACCGCATACACGGCCAATAAAGCAGACGAATCTGTTTGAAATGCCAGCTATCGTCGTATAAAGATTGAAATTCCGGCGATATCGCTACTCGCGTAATACCATTCGATATACATATTTTATTCGTTAATTAATACCCACGCCAACGTAAGCGTCAACCTTTTCAAAATTTATCGCTTTGAACGAGTCAATTATCATCCCCCGATGCTGTAAAACCAAAACGCGACAATTCGGTCCGATTGGAGCGAAAAACTTTCGACGAAACATTTCGAAAATTTGATTTCTTTTTGTTTTGTTTTGTTTTTTATTAAATTTTGTTAGGATACCGAAAATAATGCGAGGGGAACTTGGCAACTGAGTTTAGTGAAATAAAATGAAAAGAAATGACAGAAGAAACAAAATAACACAAAATTTTTTAATTGTTTGGTAATTAAATAGCAGTCTATAATTATCATGTTTTAATCGAGTAGCCCGACGCCCGCGTCCGCCGCTTTTATTCAATTAGTCACTTCACAGGCCAGTGAGGGGCTAACAGGCCGATTTACAGCTCGCGCCTCTTCCAATTCCCAACGTTTAAAGCTTTGTGCTAACCGGCAGCAACTGAACAGTCACCAGCTATATAGTATACATATATAGTTGGACGTTTCCCTTTTTGTTCTGTCATCCAATCTGCCTCGTAGAATACTGCCGAGCACTATAGCCGCGTACAACGAGAATCCGTTTCATCAGGCCATGGTCAAAGTGATACACTCGGTACTAGACGAGAACAAAACAAAATTGAAAAAATTGAAAAAAAAAAACGGAGTATGTAGTAGTCGACTCTGATATTATAATTGGCTGAAAGAAATTTATGAAATCTGGAGTTCACTTTCAGTTCAATAAACGGAATGAACTGGTAAGAAATTTGTTCGAGTTTCAAATTGAGCGTCGAGAAGCGATATGGGTATAAAAAAAAGTCCCTCGATGTGACAATTATGGTTGATAAAAATTTATGAAATCAGTTTGTGAAAGAGAGTGTCAGTCGGTAAGGAAAAAATGCCCAGACTTTTGGGTACAGAGGGTTGTAACTTAGTAAGTTTGGTTGTTTTTTGGTGTGGGATTGAAATTTCGAATTTTAAAAGCTGCGAAAGGTCAAAATTCCGAAATTATATATCAATGAATCACAGCTTTTAGGAAGATTATTTCTCAAAAGTCAACGTAGCCAATTTGTGAGAAACTCCGAATGAAAAAACACCAAAGGTAAAAAATTCTGAAAGCCAAAGATCCGGAACATGCAAATTCTGAACTCAAATGTTTTTAGAAACTCAGAATCGTGTCTGAAATAAATTCGGAATTGACCGTTTGGAACTTCAATCCTGCCCCTTTTTTTTGTCGATCCATTATGGGGGATGTAAATGTTTCATGATTGGATTCCTGAACGGTGATGCATAGCTGGTGATGACGGAGGGGTGAAAATTATAATAATTGCAACTGCATTAACGCGTGGATTTGAATAGCGTGATTGCGTCGTCGTGACGAATGGAATGAAAATGCACGTCATTTCGGCCCGTATACATCTAACAAAAGTTTTCTGTTGAACAGTAATCTGGCAACAAACGGGCGGCTGGTATATAACCGGAGATAAAGGGCGCGTTGATACGTATTAATTATGCAAATGTGCCAACGGGTAGACGGGTGAAAAATAATTCACCATATAAATTACTCTGCATTTATCACAAAATGGGTGTAAATGCGCATTCATATACCTTGACAGAGATATCAACAGTCAATTATACAAACCCCCGCGAAAATTATCCTTCCGTTTCATCCCCAGCAATACGCGAATTTTCTGACTCCAAACACCGTGATTTTTATCACAGATCAATTCGACAAATTTCTAATCCAAAATGTGTGTAACCGCTAAATGTCACGTCATTTTGTATCAAAGTCGGTCAAATCAGTCGTGGCAAATTATGAAACTATTGCTATTTGTATTTGCATCGAATTTGACTTGAGTTTGACTTGAATTTGAGACATTTTCCATCTCGGTTTTGGAGAATAGCTTCTTTGAATTCGGATCTAGTTTTGTAATTGAGGCCGGATTTTGGTTGAAGTCTTCAACGGACATTGGATGATTTGGATACAACCGTAATTTTTGAGCTCTAATAATAACAACACGGAATAATTTTGGATCATGTCGAATTTCGAGAGAAGATTCTATACATGTAAGTGACCAAGTTTTTCAAATTTTTTAATATATGGTCGGATTTTGAACCGGACTACTTAGATAATAAAAACAAACAATAAAAATGTTCCGTTTCAATTGAACTATAAATCTTCTTCCTTTGGCAATATTTCGAACCAGGAAATCCTCTCTATCAGTTTTATATGAAGGCGAGCCGCAGGGTTATGTTACACCTTCGAGTTTCCCCAAAGTCAAAACAACCCGTGTTTTGCATACATATGAATTTCATATCGCGTATGCAACACACAAAACTCAACTTACCATTAAATGCCGGAATACATCCTAGTAATTCGAATCCTTGCTGGTTTTTTATTTTTTATTTTTTTATTTTTATTCTCTTCTCCGATAGAGCACAACGCAAAATTCATGCACAATTACCTTCGTGAACATGTGTAGTTTGTTTGTTAATTGATATATCGAAGCCAATATCTTATTCATAAATATCTATACGTGATTATTACAGGGGGCTGTTAATCTCGAATGGATTTCCATTTTCCGGATGAATTTCGCGTTGATTTCACTTCCGTTTTTGTTTTTAAATACATATATAGGTATACTCTGATTCAATTTTTGTCTAACAAATAATATACGTAGCTAACTATAGCAACGCAACTCAAGGCTGAAGAATTCCATTAATATCAGTGACTTCCCGGAATTTTGACCAATGCAGTTGAAAATTTTGCCTGCATTTATTCAGCTGCGCAGTTTATATACTGCAGCGACTGAGTTATTTAGTTATTCCTGCAATTATACAGAAATTTCCACTCAGCATTTTTTACCATTATTATTTTTCGACTGAATTTACGAATTTTTGCCTATAAGTGTTTTATCTCTAATTTTCGGAGTAATAGAAACGAACCAAAACTATCAATAACTCTTCACCACCTTTAGATTTTTCCGCGATTACAACTTTTTAAATAAAACTGAATAATTCAACTGCTACTGTGAAATAAACTACATCGGCTGTTTTACATGATATCTTTTTTACAACTCCGATATTATCGAGGTTTTTTTTTATCCTTTTTTTTTTTAACACTGATCCGACCACCGTGGCCTAGTTTCGTTATCAAGAGCGGAAATCGGGATCTCGATCTACGTATAGGTACGCAGTACGTATATTATACATAAGAGCAGAATAATTTTTCTGTGTAAAAATGAAAAGGAAAAATTAAAAAAAAAAAAATAAATAAAACGGGAAATAGCAGCAGCTAGATAATCGCAGGAAAAATATACGTACAGGTATACGTAGGTGCGGAATACACCTGCAGCATATTTGTCCCCGTTTGTGTTTTCACAACGAATTTCAACCCCATTTGCGGTAAGCGAGTTAGCGGGGTAAAGTCACACGTTGAACACAAGGACAAAGTAGTTTATAATACCAGCTACACCCCCAACTCGCGGTATTTGCCCAGCGAATGCATTGGACACTTTTATTTCTTTTCTACAGGCAGTAAATCCAACTCAGAATCGCCTCTGGGCTTTTTTAAGTTTATAAATTTTCACTGAAATTAGTAAAGTGTCCTTTGCACTGTTATTTGATTTTTTTTATTTGATTTTTTAAATTTATTATATTTTCTCCTCTATACGCATTTTCGGTCCACGAACTCAACTTCCCATGTACACGTCGGTCGCCAAACATATATTATTATAGCAAATTTTGTCTTATTTCACATATACAGAGCCAGATTTGTATCTAAAAACGATCGAAGGTGAATCTGTGGACTTCGTAACTTAGAGATCTGAGAAAAATTCAATTTTTTCCATTCTGGGATAATTATATGAATTCCCGGTTTCCAAAGCGGGGAATTCAAAAAATTGGAAACCCCCTCGACTTTCTGTACCGTCAGTCTGCAAACCAACAAGACGGCAGTCATTTGGCAAATTTCTATAAAGGCCTGCCGGAGGGATATGGAAGGGTTTCACGATTAGGGATTTGTTTGGGTCAAATTGAGTTATACAAATGAATTTACACTGTACCGCCGTGGCTTGCTGTCCAGGGAGGAATAACGGCCCCTAGATCACGGAGGGGGATGAAGAGGGTGCCTTGCCTATAACGTGAATGAGAATTTATAATCACAGGTAGAAATATATTCAGATATACATATGGTTGGTTTAACCAACGCAGGGTATAAAATCAACGGATGATTCTGCAGGACTCAACGACGACATACAAAGTACCCTCAAAACGAGGAGGGTCCTCGGGGAAACATCTCCGTTGCAAGTCCTCGTGATATACTCCTCTTATCGTCGGTATCCACTTCTCGTTGACGATCGTTCTTCTAGCCTCTCAATTTGCTGGATATATACCTACACAAATTTATAAAACGTAAAAATTAATTAAACAGAAAAACGTCAGATTGAAGTACCTACGCTTTCCAACATATGTCATCACGAGAACTCGTTTTCTCTGATTACCCTGCTCTTTGTAAAATCAGATTCACTCAGTTTGGCAATGATCAGGAATAGTAGAGAAGGTAAAAAAAAATGCGTTCGTTTGAAAATTTGTTCAAACTTAATCAGAAATATCCGATTTTTGTTCTTTTTTTTTTTTTAATTCTATCGACACTGTGACCATTGGCACGAAGCGGCATCCGGCCTTTGGTGCTTGCAGTTGCAGGAGCCAATTAAAACATTCGATTCTAGTTAATATATTTTTAAATACAGGAAAACGCGCAGCGATATTTATATTTGAAAATAACCTGGATTCCAATATTTGCATGAAAATAATATGCTATTTTATACGTTTGGATGTGTTTGAAATAACCGATAGAAATCGTCCGTCATAATATTATATTCTACCACGAGCAAATTTTCATTTCATTTCATGGAAAGAAGGAAAACTCGACCTGACACTAATTAATATACTTGGAAAATTGCGTTCTATCGATTGGATGATTTGAAGAGATGAACATTCATTGATATTTCCATCGCACACGCGCACGGTTCTTCAAAATAATTGACAGCCTATCACAGGGGTTTCAATTTGACGAGCGAACGTAATTAGTGAGCAAATTTGAACTACTAATTATGTTCTACCATGTTTCATATGAAATTATATAAAACCAGAAGTGCACAGTAGATTTATTTGGCTACGAAAAATTGGTGAATTCGATCTGAATAAAACAAGTCATTCAAATTAACGATAGGGAATTTTATTCTGACAATCAGCATCACATTTCACTGATATTCCTAATTCATTGACGTTTTTCTAGTGGCAATTGATAAATGGAATACCACATAATATCTTCTCGTTGACTTCATTTGACCCACTCCATACGGAGCAATTAACAATGTCTCTTCATTTCCCTAGAGTGCTTCGTATCGTCTGTATAGTTTTTCGCACTCTATCTGTATATTCCGACTCGAGAAGTCCCCTCCGATCTTCTGGTGAAATCTTTTCACCCTATTCTTTCCGTAGTAACAACACTGTGTCATCCTTAAAAGCACTGTAAATATATAGACACGCGTTCACCGGGCTTGATGTGATGAAATAGAATGTCTGTGACTCAATTTATTAAGAGAGGTGAATGTGAAAGGTAAAAGGTGAACTGTGAGAGGAGGTGTAAGATGAAAGATGGAAGATGGAAAATGGAGGGTAGAACGACAGCACTATCTAATATTCCCTATACTTTCGCAACCTTAAGAAGTATCTATGCCTCCCTATGACGTTATAGTAGTGCCTTCATAGATTTTACTACCGACTGAAAACCAGCTGCTATGGATGAAGATTCCCCGTTTGTATCACGCGTTATATATATGATGAGAATTACTCTTCATGCACATTCAATATTCCGCAATATATTATACGTGGCGATTTGTTCTATCAATTAACATATCCGTATTAATTTGACCGATGCGGTTTAACGCTTGGCAATACTTGCGGCGACTACGGCTTATCTTCGAGTTATGTCAAAATCCATACCTCGTTTGAACGTCTTTCGTAATTCTGCAGCAAATTGCTTAAGCACATCGGTACACATATTTATACGTTTTTTACGTCATGGTTTATCTGTTTTTTTCCGGAAATTTGTTAAACTTCCCATTTTTGAAAAAGGGAAGTTATCATAACCACCCCGATAGTGAAAAATTGAGTTTTCACCAAATCTCCTCGTTTAAAGATCCAGAGAATCACCTCCAACCTTTTTTTGGATGGTAATGTAGTTATTCGTAACTCAGAGCTGATTAGATTGTGGATTCAATTGGTCGACTAGTTTTTGAGTAACCAAGTAAACAAAATCTTACAAACAAAATTTCAACTCGTCATATCTCGAGAACGAATCAACGGATTTCGACGATTTTGATCTCCATCGATAGCATTCGATCCAACTTAGAAATGACCCAATTTTGAAATAGATCGATGCAATAGTTTTTTATCGATCGAATTCGAAAGATCTGTGCGGGAAGTTTTAGGTCTAACTCATCGTGGTCAGTCGATTTACCTGCTTGTCTCGGAATCAACGAACACCTGAATCAACGGTGCATGTTTCACCCATCAAAGTTTTGAATCAACCTATCACTCATCATTATGAAAAAAAATTATCTCCTGCATGTCAAAGTACACTAATAAGATCTTATTGATTTACCAATGTATACAAATAGTTGTTCACCGATTATATCAATCCAAGTACGGTTAGTTTAATTGACTGCAAATTATTTCAGACTAAAAATTTCAAGACTTAGCTATTCGCTTTAGGTTGAAGTGTATGTGTTTGCCTATCAGGGGTTGAAGGGTAGAGGGTAGAGGGTAGAGGATGAAGGGTGAAGGAAGAAGAAGAGGTATAGACGTCGACATCGGACGTCACGTCACGTCACATCACGTCAAGTCACGTCACGTGACTGATGTACGCGGTGCTAATGAGGAGTGATGGAGTAATTAACGCTGCCTGAGTTAGTCACGTGACCCTCCAAACTACGCCTAGTATCGGTATAGGTACATTGGCTTACGAAGGAGAAGCTATAGGGCCGCGTCAGTGTTGTTCCAGATCAGTGATTTAGCCTAGGATTGACTGAGAGGAACGCTTTGACACCGTTTAGTAAGCTACTAATTGACTGCCGGGAGTAAAATATCGATTAGAAATGTCGCACACCTTCCGGACACTCGGAAAATTTTCTATCTTGGCTTTCGCCCAGATACATATGTACATACATACATACATACATACATATATATTTATCCCACTTAAATGTTAACATCTGTACATCACGACCATGTTAACAAACAAACAAAACAACAACAAAAATTCAAATAAATTAATCCCTATTTTTTATCTTTTTCTTATTTCAGATGCATCATCCGATCCAGATGAAACCAGCGGATAGTGAGAACAGAAATGGTGAGTTTTGGTTATTTCATTGATCATTGCCTTAAAACGTTGCTGCTTCACTTGATTCGTTGATTGTGAAGGTAGAAGGGAAGAAATTTATAGTTAAATTTCAAAATCAGGAATTTACGTGTATCTACCAATACATACATAGATATAGATCTATACGTAGAATATGTACGGGAAATAGCTCGAGCTTGAGAGCCAAACGATTTACGGAATCCGCGCGCATCTAGTCAGGAAACACTACGACGACGACCTAGTAGACGTACATACGGCGTCGGCGTCGCGGAAGCGTCGAAACATGTAGGTACCGTTTGAGGGTGAAATTTGCCAGAGAATGCAGCTCAAAGCAAGTTCATTACGCACTAATTAATTGGCTCAATCGAGAGAGCTGTCTAGATTGCGTAGCCGAAGGAGATGCTACGAGATGCTCGACTGTGTTGTTGGGTCGGGGGTTCTGCACCTTGAAACCGTATCCAGGACAACGGAGATTGCTGGTTACTCTGACTGACTGACTGACTGACTGACTGACAGACAGATTCGGACATTCGGAGTTTGTATAATTGTACCTACGTCATTAATCAATCGACTGACGATGAAGAATAAAACGAAATATGTTAATGAATTCCATGTAATTCTATATCTCGTTGAAAGTTATTGTATTAATAATCGATCAATCACGTAATAATTATATATTCGCAGAAGCTTCGAGAGATTAAACTTTTGCAGAAAATCTTTGATAATTATACAATGAGTATTACTCGCTTTTTTTTACTTTTGTTAAAAAAGTATATAATAATATAACTGCAGAGGGGTAAGAATTTAGATACTTTCTGATGGGGCTGTTCAATCGATGGAAAGAAAAAAAATCTCACTTTACGAAGTCACGTTTAATTAGGAAAGCTCGTTTATAAAGTAAAGAAAAAATTCTTTATAAACTTCAATCAACTGAATATTGCTGTAAGATTATTTTTGCTCGACTCAACGAAATTCATTTGAAATTGTATTTTAATAACTTCCGCTCGTTGCAGGAAATACTATTCACTATATTAGACAGGTTTACATATAGCTACACGTCGTTGCTGCGTAGAAAATTACAGATCCCGAGCCTCAGGTATTCAACCAGTCGAATTTATCACTAATGAGAAGAGCTTCGCCAGCTGCTACCTGGACATATGTCTACTTTTTGCGTTTCATTCGTGCTCACGAAAGGTGGTTGGTTGAGAAAAAGATATTGATGAAAAAAGGGAACTTTACGAAGCATGGGTTCATCATCGTTATCATCCCCTAGTTGACAAGACGTAGACGGGATTGAAGTTCCGAATTCGAAAAGTTCCGAACTGTCAGAATTCCGAAATTATTTGGGACGCAATATATTTTGAGTTTCTCGAAACGTAGTTCAGAAGTTGGAAATTCCGAAAGGTTGAAATGCAGACAGATCATAGATCCGAAAGTTAAAAACTCAGAAAGTCCAAAAATTCGCAAATTTAGGGAAAGCTTATGATAAAGCTGTCAAATATAAACGACGTTGGATTTCGCAAATTTCGAGATTCGGAGTTTTGGTCTTTCGGATCTTTGGCTTTCGGAATTTTGAACCTTCGGTTTTCTTTCATTCAGATTTTTTCAAATTTGCTTCGTAGACTTTCGAAGAAATAATCTTTCTAAAAACTCTGAGTTGGTAGTAGAAAAATTCTGAATTGTTACTTTTCGCAACTTTTGAAATTCAAAATTTCAATCCTTCACCTGCAGTACCACAAACCTTCATTCGACAAAAGCTCACGTAATTCTGTCGTGGCAAATTCTTCTCGGACGTTTTGGGACGACTGCAGAAGATTCGCTAAGGGCCGAAATTAAGGAGGTCGGAATCCGAGACCTGCGGAGTCCGCAGGTTGTATGAATTATTTTAGCGAATGACGCACGTACGGGCGAAGTCTGGCGTTTCTTTAAAAGCATTTAGAGATGAAACACGGTGATAAGACTCACAGTCATAGCTGTCTTCGTTGGCGTGCACCATTCGGTGACGGTGTTGGTCATTCGTTTGGTCGGTCAGTCGTCTAGGGTGACCGCAAGGGGGCACGAGGTGATGGACGCAACGGGGGTTGGTGGAGGGAATCATGAAAGCTTTATTTATACGCGTGACATTCTGTTTATTTTGGCTGACAGCGCAAGCTCTCTGCTAAGTGACGACCTCCCAACCGCTGCGGCCACTCCCACCACTACTATCCGGTTTCAGAATTTTATTTTCGAGTATTTACGACAACCAATCGTTATTAAATTCGAATACTCTGGCTGATTTCTCGCCGAGGACCCCTTCGCTTTGTCTAAACTTTCGCAAAAATTAAGAAAAGCAAATTTCAATTAACGGGGGACTTCGGCAAAAATTGGGTAAGACCCATTTTTTTCATTTTTTAAATGACTTAGAAATATATCTAATGAACCATCATTCCCTACGAAAGTTAGTTACTGTCAGTATCGGTTTTGAAAATAAGTGTGAAGGTCCTGCGATGAAAGTGTAGATATAGAAGGAACCTTTTGCAGTGGAATGCTGAAAATTTACGATGCGGAAGGTTTTCCTGCGTCTACACTTTTATTACATAATCTTCATACTTTTTTTCAAAACACATACTAAGAGTAACCAACTTTTGTGGAAAGTCATTTTTTTATTGGATTTTCCTAATTCATTTTGAAAATGAAAAAACGGAATCCACCCAAACTTCACCAAAGATACCCTTGAATAATTTTAAAACTACTGCGAAAGATTCATACAGAATCAAATGATTGAATTTTCAACAAATATCGACAGGGACAAGTAATTGTCTGATCTGAAGACACTTGCTGGAAGAATTTAGGCACACTTTTGGGCTAATGAAGACTTCTCTGAGATTACGATTGATCGGAAATTGGAAAATTCGATTCCTGATGGTCAGGGTTATTTTCCTACAAGTGAAGAAAGGGTATCCAATTTTTTTGCAATTCGCCATATCTTCTACAACAATTTTTAAATTCTCATTTCCCATCCTTAATTGATGACGTCAAATCTTCTGAGCAATCTTCATCTCAGAAAAGTCTTCATCGGATCACCAATGGTGTACTAGATTTCATGAAGCAGGTGTTTTGAAATGAGACGATTATGACGATCAGCAGTGAAATGAACTTTGGTATGAATAAATAAATGGATCAATTTTCATTCTGGATTAGACCTATAATGTTTAAAATACAAATCCTTTTTTCGACCGTGACGGGGTGTGAAAGATGAAACGTGGGTGATGGTCTAGTATCTGAGAATTGGTAAGAAAAAGCTCGTTTTCAGATATTCAGGGAATAAAATTCACGGAGACGTCCGCAGGACTGTAACGTACGATACTCGAACGATGAAATACCCACATCTCAATAACGAACGATAAAGTTGTCTTCGCCAGTTATGAAAATGATAAAAATGGCAGGGACTATAAAATAAACGATTACAAGACGAGGGACCTGAAAAACATCAACCCGATTTATAACTCGAATCAATTGTTACGGTGCCACGTGCTACAGCCCTTTCACTCCCCCATTATTTTTTCCTTTTACTATTTTATTCCCTTTTCTTTGCAGTATATTCCATTTTTTTTTTTTTTTTTTTTTCTCTCTTTTTTCGACCCATTACAAATTTCATTCAACATATTGTGGAAAATGTGACGATTTTCCTCTTTCTCGGTCGATCTTTTGCCGGTCGATTTGACGAAGTAGATCAATAGCCGTAGTGTAATGTAATACGAGTCGAAAGGAATCGAGATTTTTCCAGATCAACGAATTCTACGATCTCACAACAGACGATGAGTATCATGGAGCCGCGTTGATACTGCAGGGACCGCAAGTATTATACTTGCTTCGTATTATCATCTCGTCGTTTCACACCTGTCCAAATTTTACAACAATATGTAGAACAGCGCGCGACTAAGCAGTATGCCTGAAAAAGACAAATTGCAATTAGAATCATTTTTTACTGATCGATAACTTAATATTGAAGTGTAATTTTTATTCAACATCGAATTCGTCAATTTTTCTGTTTAAACGAAACAAAATAATGTCCGTTTGAACTGGATTTTTTTATAGTTGTAAATAATCGTCAGATTCTCCATAGCATTTGTGGAATTTTTCGCTTTCAAAACTTTCAGTTATCTCCTAGTCTTCGTTTAACTAATTATTATTAATTGGTTATTGCCTGTTAATTGCTCACCAATTGGAGAAAAGCTTCTGAATGATAATTCACGACTTTTGAGATCAGTTGAAAAAAATTTCTTGAAAATATTCCACGAGACTGGAACCAAATATTAACTGTGGCTGTTATTACAGGTGTGAAATTAGGCTTATGTTCGCGTAAAATCAACGATAATAATATATTCAAACGACCTATAACGCGTAAAAATACGATCTGAAAACAAAGCTGACGGTTAACCAGATGGTCTATAGACTCCCAGGGTTACGCAAGGTCGGGAAGAATTTATTGATGTTGAAGCCAACGACGACGACGACGAGTTTCCTCCGAAACGTTATCGGTTTTAAAAAAAAAAGCCTCGTGGGCGTGAAGAAAATTTTAACTTTTTATTGCACATACTTTTACTCAAAGCCACAAATATTTGACTACTGGTCCCTTGTATGCATATTTTTTATTTTCTTCTTCGTTTTCTATACGCAAAAAGGCAGCACAAATCTTTCAACGATTTGATATTCAAAATACGTTTTACCAATATCAATAATGTCGTCGTGATCGGTTACTAGCGATAGAAAAAAAAAAGAAGAAAAGTAGGAAAATCAATTTTCAATTTTTCAAACATCAAAATTGAATACAGAATCAAAAATCGTTCCATCGAATCAACACCCAAGTTCATAAAACGTTTAGACATCATACTAGTTCATTTTATTTTCTGTGATCAATCGTGCTGTGGTTCTCTCACGTGATTCTGAAAATAAACTGTCTCTGTCGTCATGCACGTGATATATACAAACTCAAAGCATACACTGGCGCTGATATTTATTATCCAAAAGCCGAGCGAGCAGGTGATGATGCTGGTTTAGAAAAAATACGAGCTAAGAATATAACAGAAGCAAAATCTCTCTAATAACCACTTGATGATTCAACGCGCTACCTGTTACTTGGCACAATTCTATCAGGCACGGAATTCTAAATGTTGAATTACCTACAGCTGCTTATTGCTCTCGTTATTATTCAATTAGACAATTTTGGTGAATTTGAAACAAAAATTAGGGTCAAAATCGTTAGTTCGCCATTTTTTCTTCACCGTGCAAGGCGCAGCGTAGCTAATCACAAATATACAGTTGATTAAAATATCATAGGAAAGTGTCTGTAAAAATTTCAAACTTAATTTTTTTCCCTTGTTTAGCAGCAGACGATTAAATTAAACGAGATGTGGCAATTTTCCATGCCGCTCAACTCAATGTAAAGTCCTGGAGTCTTCGGATTTTCTCATCAGGCCATTCCCGAAATCATAATGCGAGTTTCAATTCATAAATGTCAAAAATCAATTGGAAATTGATTGACAAACCTACTGCATCGATTTTGGGAAATCATCATCTTTCATTTGGGAGGCTAAAAAATATGGGTCGCTGATCAAGACTTAAAAGTTGATTTTTTTCCAATCGAAACGAACGGTGGAATTAAACAGGATATGGCAATTTTTCGTTTCCATTATTCGCGTGTAAGCCTCTGTGAATTTTAGAATTTTTCATTAAGCCGATTCTGTGAGTATTTGGCCAGTTTTGTGGTCCGACAGACAGATTGACCGATATTTTTTTATAAAAATCTGTTTTTTTGTTTTAGTTTTTTTTTTTTTTTTTATACCGAAGGCTCGGATTGGTAGAAAATCGATAAGATTGGCAAAACTCATTTTCTGACCAATAGTTTTTCTGTTTCACTGTACACGTGACCAAAAGTAATCACGATTTTGCATACAATATTATATGTACCTGAACGATTGACAATAATTCATTTATTCATTTCGGTTTATCATTGGCTCACGTGGCACTGCGGAGAACTACGGCCACGTGGACTAAAATTAAATCACGTGGCTGTCAACGTGTTAAATAATTAATACTGTATAGAAATCAATCACTCAGCCACCGAAGCGCGGGCTTTCAAAGCCAGATTTTCTCTCTCTCAGCTCGGTCTGTCTACCGCGGGTGAACCTGGCTCACTTAAAGCGCAAATTCTGTCTCGAAATGCGCTTGAAACTGTCTACCGGAAGTCTGGAAACACTTTCTAATTGGGAAATCCTATTAAAGTTTACCAAGATTGGTGATGCGGGCGGTAAAGACTGTAAGGAGCTTTCGCAAGCGAAGAGCGGGTAACCGAAGATTGGAATAAGAAAATCGATCAATATCTGATGGCAAATCTCACAGTTATAGCCGATTACGATCTTTACTGAGCTTATCGTTGGTTTTATTCAATTTCCCATCGTGAAATTCAGATAAAGTTTCTTTTCGAAGTTTTTAGATCCTCGAGAAACGAAGCTAATGAGAATTCTTAACTGGGTGCAGATTACTGGGTGCCTTTCTTTTTTCATTTTTTTTTCTTTTCTTTTTTTTTCGAAATTTGTTTCTGCTCAAATTGCAGAAAAATATCACCTTATCTCTGCAGCGGGAAACCTTTATTGCGAGCAAAGATTTGAAATTTTACGATCGAGAATGGGCGTATACTGTTTACCCTGCAGCTGGTGCTAATTTCAAACGACGAGGTAGAGCCCCGCGCGAAGAGATAAGCAAAACACCGCGTATTTCCGGTGTACAGAAAATGATGATAATGATCAGAGTGAATAAAGGGAACTGTTATGTACAAGAGCTAAGAAGCACAGGCGGAGTTCTTGTGCGAAAAAAATAAAAAAATAAAATAAACGGAAAACGAGGGAAAAAAAAAAATAAGAAACGAGAACTGCATCGAGAGTTTCGAGGAGTAGGAGGTAGGTAGTGAATGAAAAGCGGATTTTTGCAAATTGCGAAATTTGCATGTGGTTGTATCAGATTGCGAGAGTCGGATGAGGGAAGTAAGCGTATAAGAGAACCGCGTCTAGATACTTTTTCCTTACTTTTCTCAACGGTTGAAAGCAGGGTCTTCCAATTTTGTCGCAATATCGAATTCCCTATTATCGGAGAAATGGTAATACAAGTTACGTATTATACAGTGTGCTTCGCGTACTTATAGATATATATATATATATCCACCTTGGCGCATCTGCGACAACCCTCCAAGAACTTCAAAGCTCACGTGCTGCATGATGGAGAAAAAGGAACGTGAGGATTCGCTGACTTTGAAAGACTTGTGCTACGTCTTATTTATCGGTTATATACCTACTATACGTTATACCGATCGCCGATCCTTGATCGAGAACAGCCTTTGCTATATATACGAGATTGGAGAACCTTGGGGAAACCAGCATCCCTATTACCCACAGCGCGAAAGCTTTGAAGTAAAACCGTCCCATCTCTATTTCAAGATTTCTTTATGGCGAACCGAGAAACATAGTACCGGTCAGTTTCCTGTGGTAATACAACTCGGAAAACTCAAGATATTGAATCAAGAAGATGAAAATCTCTACCGAGTTTTGTTTCCTCTTCAGATTTTTCCCATTTTTTTTTTTTTTTCTTTTTTTTCTTTTTTCATTTCGTTTCGCTTTTGAGTAGAATCGGTTCTGGTCTGATTGAACCGGTCGCAGAATACGCAATGTGTATATAGGTAGGTACATAATAGATATATGTATATAGCTTATTCGCACAATTCAAACAGTCGATAATAAATCGTTGCCATTGCAGGGTCTGTCGAAGCTTGATAATGTGATTTATGTAACGGGAAATCGAATATCTCGAATTACCAGAAATATTTTCTGTGTCTAAAACTGCTTCGTGTTTAAATAATTCAGGCCATGGCACGACCTATCCCCTTCTGGTTTTACCGACAAAACATATACCTACCGGTCGTGGTACCGACGCATTTAATATGCACGCGAATTACATGCACGTGTTTTGCAGAACGACTCGATTCAATGGGCATTCTATGCACGATGCATCTCACCGAGTTTTTTTCAATTCGTAATACACATTTTCCCCGATATCTATACTACCCAGATTAATTATCGAGCTAGCACCGAAATTCTCGATTTTTGAAAATTTGCTTCTACGGATTTCCATCAGTTTTTATCATGAATTCTGCAACCTTATCATGTACGCAGGTACCTTGAATCGGTTATACATCGCTGCTGTTGAATATCTATATGATTAAGAAACAATTTATTACGATCGACCATTCGCTTGATTTGTTCGTTGAAAGTTCTCTTAGCTAATTGGATAGATGAAAAAGCCAGAAATTCATTTCACGAATGAATTATCGTTATGGATTTACAATTTCGGCATTTAATTATCTTGCAAGCTGATTATCCGTCGTTGTAAAGACCTCTGAGAAATAATTACGTATTGTGCACATGGGGTTTTCAAACACCCCCAGCAACTTGAAACGTCTCTAACGAGCACATGATTCATTATTTTGATTATAAAAAAATTGCTAGATACTCTTTAAAGCTTCTTGAATAAGGTCCAACTAGTTTCATAAGACTTATCGAAAGTTAACACACCTAGAAAAATTGTTTCGAAAAATTTCACAAACCTTTTTCTCTCAAAAAATCACAAGAAATTCAATTTTCAAAATTTGAATCAAGTTTTCGTGCCATTATTCTGCCAAGATACTAAACTTCAAAAGAATAGTAATGGTTTATAGTGCCATTTCAAAAGAGGTATAATTTCCAAGTATGAAGTCATCTGCAGTTGTTGAGATGGGCATCAGTAGGTACATAATTCATGTCGTATTTTATCATTTGAAATTGTTGTTCCATCGAAGGCTCAAAAAGATCGAAAATGCTTTGGGATATTCAACAACCCAGGTTCACTGCAGCAAAGGTTATCCGAATGTTCAGATTCGAAATAAAAGTAAATTCTGCTTGAAGATTTAGTCTGAAATTTTCAAGAGTTCCTTAAACGACCCGATCGAAACTATGTCCGATAAAAATAGTCGTTGATTCAGCCTAGCAGGCGGATTCGATACGTACAGTTGCAGAATCTGTCGGTCTTAGCTGCCTGCGAGCCGGGTGCAATGCATTCACAGCCGAATACTGGCCGAGACGAGATTGATTTAGAATGAATTCTTTTCCTCTTTTTTCACTATTTCTATTCTAATCCAACCGAACGTCATGCCCCCGTTCCTTGCACCCTTCTTTCCTTCCTTCCTTCCTTCCTTCCTTCCTTATTTCTTTCCTTCCTTCGAGCTTCACGTCTTTCAACCAACTCCTAAAGCTCCAGCCGAACGTTCCGCGGTCATTAACTCCATGTCTATATCACGTTTCTAATGGCATGGAGACTTGGGCGCCAGAAAGGCGATTTTAATGGCGAAAGCTCGAATCATTTTATTTTTTTTTTATTTTCCTGTATCGTTGCTCCTACTGACAAAATCCAAAAACCGCTTACGATCACTCGAAATAAAAAAAATTTGGAGCGAAAATCGAAGGATTATTTCTGAATTAGATTACACAAATTCGCAATTTAAATTCCACAGTTTTTTTCAATAAAATTTAGCAAATCAACCCAAAGAGAGTTGAGAATACAAAAAAAGTAGAAAAGAAAGGTTGAAATCCAAAGAAAATCGTATATTGTCGTGTACCTACGCCCTTATGCCATTAAGACACGCGATATATCTACTACACGGTGATTCGAAACTCGTGTTCAATTACGTGAAAGTCATGGCCAAAAAAGGAGTATGAAAAAAAAAACAAGAGAAAGAAAAAATATTGTTTAATTTTCGTCATTTTTCTTAACTACTTTCTCCAACTAAAGCGAGTCATTATGTGTGGTTGGTCATTGCCACGCGAGGACTACTTACGATAATTATAATAATTTGCATTAATAACAAGGCAGACTACACCGCAAGGAATAATGAATTCTTTTTTTTTTTTTTTTTTGTTATGTGTCTTTTAAAATTTTTTGCTTCTCTCATTTCGCGCAGGAAAAAGGAGGATGGGGTCTTGGCTTGGCATGTGTCATTTTCTCGACGGCAATAACACTTAATTATATCTTATCTGCAGTTTATTTAGGCGCATATATATACATCGGATACCATCATGATGGCCATTGTGCTCGATGTTCTACAAAGGTATGTATGTATGTATGTACAGTACAGTCTGTATGGTATTGTATGTACGTGAAAAGCCTGTTTATACGTATCGAGGCTTGTTCAACTGATAACAGCCCTTCGGACAATGAACGTTCTCTACATGTTTCAAACGCACCGCGAACTTCACGTTATACTGTATCGCAAGACTATATACGTATAGCTTCCATTATTTTCCAGGGACTGTTTACACCCGTTTCTCCAATGTCCAATAAAACAATAACCCTGGTTCAACCATCTATGTTCACCTTTAGCTAAAATATAGTATAATAGAAATTTCACACATGGTCTACGAATAACAGAAAAAGCAACGTCATCAACGCTTAGGGCTTAGTTTAGGGTATAAAGGCACCTTAGCCGTATCATCGATGACTATAACTTGACATTTGATCCGGATTGTAGATAACGCAGCAAGAAAAATTTTCGTTTTTCACGTGGGAAATCGTGACCATTGCACCATCGGTGGGATCATTTTCAATGTCCGTTAGGAAATATCGAGCTTTTACGGGCCGCGTAAGCACTGGCCATTAAAGGGAGCGATCGAGCGAAAGCGAAAGAAAACACCGAGGGTAAAAATGTAGAGGTATTGTATATATCTATCTACCCAGGACTCAGAATCTTGTGGAAACAGGAACGTTGTAGTGAAACTCGATCGATTCCCGCAGGCTCCCATCATCTGCCAATCAGTTTCTTGAGGTCTTACGAAATTACTAAACTCCGGGAAGCCGATTGTCTGGAGAATCGATGACACAACGAGGGATATTACTGAATTCGAGGAAATTGATAGCATCAATTCTTCCCATTTTTTTCTTTTCTTTTCCTTCATTTTTTTCTTTCTCTGGTTCTTTGCTCTAATTCAAGTGTAACGATGTAAGATCTGGGTTTTATGATGTCGTATAAATTCATCCCCATTAAAATATGACGGAGTAAAAAACGTCGCTCATTATCTACCAGCCGTAAATCGTGAAGTATTTTCATCTCTGCACAGGTCTCAATCTCGTTGATTGGCATCTGTCGAATCGATCAAGAGAACTGACTCCAGATAGACTTCCTATATAGGTACCTTCGAGTCATACCGGTTCTAATCAAGACGTATTTTCTATCTCTTAATTCTCTCTCTCTCTCTCTCTTTTACTTATCGCTGTCCTTATTCCAGAAACGCGAAATATCTATCCTTGGCATAAATTCAACGGTGCAGGATATGAAATTATAGCAATGGTTAATGATGATCGTTGTACACACAGAGGTCATCGGGATATCCTAATGCACACATGTCCATATAGATCCCCGATATATCGATATATGGCAAATAGACCAAGTTCCCCCTAGCTGGCAAAGGGATAGCCTAGTTTCAACGCAGACGTATAGAGGGATGAACGAGACACAGGGGTTCCAGAAATTGTGCGAAGAGGGTGGAACATATCGCGTGTTGATTTATACCGTATCGATACCTCCGGGGTTATTCAATTCCTCTCAATAATTTCCACGTCAACTTGTACCTAGTTCTGGATTATAGTCGCCATATTTTTTCCCTTCATTTCTTCTTCGTAGTTATTTCTTCGGAGAAGAAGTTGTAACGTTGACAATTCAAAGTGTCTCATCATCGATCTGAAGATTCTCACCTTTCGGAAGTGACTTTTAACCGAAATCTGAACAGTATACTGTTAGATTAGTTGAAATTCAAGAGGTGGATATTTTCTATGAACAATTTTCTTGAGGATGACTTTTGGAATGTGTCTTTTCGAAAATAAATGTCGATGATATGGAAATTTTGCGTGACTGTAAATACATTTTGTACGGCTGATTTTACAATCACAATTATACTGAATGACAAATGGTAACATGATTTATCTAGAATGTATTTTATGCAAAAATGTCGATGATTTTTCGACCGTAGGGTGTGATGCTACGGACTTAATCCGTTAGCGGTAGATATAAACAGTAAATCCTGTCTGAATGGACACGGTGAGAAGTCGGCCGACTAACTCGCTGGCTCAATTAATTGGATTATCACATTTACTCTGGGATTGAATCATTATTGGCTATAACCTGGCCGATTGGTTTCGTTCTAATATACCTACCTACTTCGTAATCTTTTCACGCCTTGGTATATTCTACGCTGCTCTCCACGCGTGTTTCGAATAAAACGAACGAATGAACAGAACGCGGCTGATCGAGTAGTGGACAGATTAGAAGAAAAGCCTTTTTTCTTTTCTTGTCTTCTATACCATATATATATATATATATATATATATATATATATATAGAGCTATCCGTTTATTTTTCGATCAAACGAATCCACCACGTGCATCCAACGCAATTGCGCTTTCGTCTTGCAATGCAGTGTGGGGCACCGAGTATATAAGAAGGCGTCATTCTAGGTATGTTTCTTTGGGAGGGTGGGAGGGTTCTACCCCGACGTAATCGTCTAAATATTTGGCTAACATCCAGCCCGTAGAATCTCTCTTCTTCTTCTTCTTCTTCTTCTTCTTCTTCTTCTTCTTCTTCTTCATCTTCTTCTTTTTGTTCTTATCCTACCACTGGTGCCCTTTTTTTTCTACTATTTTTTTCTCCTTCTAGCCGTCTCCCTCTTTCGCAAGCTCTGGGTTAGGGGAAAACGAAACGATCTATTGCCCGTCGATTGTCCCACAATAATAGGAAACCACTACAGTCAGGCCGAAGTAATTGGCTCTGCGTGACAAAAATAGGAAATGAGACTCTTCAATCGTCTCTCACCGTACGGAATTTCGAACCTTGACTTTACCTAACTTTACTACTCCAAACTTTATACTCATCTAGATATTGAAAATCTCCTATATATGGTTCTTTAGTCATATACCAATATTCCCAACATTGCCAGAAAGAGCAAAACATCCAGCCTCCGTACGCCGGTCACTCTAAACTCTTCACTTTGCTGACATCATTCCACATCAAATTGAAACAACCCATGATAACAAATTTCGCAAAAAAAAGTTTCCTCTAGTAGTAAATCCTCTGGTCAACATCGAGACTGTTCATCAGTTTCGGAACTAACTCCAATCCACTCACCTTGATGATCTCTCCATGAAAAAAGCTCCTTCAGCCTGACCCATAAAAATGTACTATCTGGACTACTGCAGATTGGAAATCGTCTCACTTTGACACTATTTGAGGTGAATTTGACTCAGTGAGACATTTTTTTACACAAATAGTGCAGAATGATCGAATCAAACAAGACATCGGGTACTTGTTCACGCCATTTTTAACAACAAGTTGTTACAGTGCTTTTTCACCCCGTTTAAATGCTTACCCATACATCCCTTCCCAGCCTTCCGAATTGAAATCATGAAAAAGCCACATCGACTTCTGCTTTAAAATGGTAACGGGCTTTAAATATCCAGTAAATGGTGTAGCGTTGGTATAACCCCGGGTTATCCATGGGGCGCCGTTGATTCCCCAGGGCTAGTATAGGAGCAGTTGGTCGATGGTTAAAAGCACCTTGGATGCTCCGTTCGGCCGCATCTCCTGAGCTATGAGAACGGATGATATTGCAGCTATAATTAACTAGAAGCGCGTGCGCGCTCGGCTAGATCCTTTTGGTCACGTTATTCCTGCTCTGAAGCACTCGAGTCTTCGTCAGTAGTCAAGACTTGGTTGCAGTATCGTCTGCCATGGGTAAGGTGGATTGACCATGAAGCGTTAAAGTTACCATGCAGCTCATGCTCGCCGATACTTTAGGTATAAAGAACCAGCGATCATCCGAAAGAGCCAAGTCATGCGAAATAGTAAACGTGGATTTCATCGTTTTTTTTTTTTCTAACAAACTTTCAGGTCGATTTCCTCTTAGGAGATTTCAATTATTCTCTGCTAAATATACCGTAAATCATGATAATTGACGCTAACAAATCGTACCCCTTAGCCACTGGCGAGATTCATCACTCGAACGAAATAGAAAGAGTCAGAAGAAAAAAAAAAAAAAAAAAAGGAAAAATAAACAACGAGACTGAAGTTCGTGCCAAAGTGCCAGTCCAGCTGCTTTACACGATTACACATGCAAAACTGACTATAGCAGAGATTCGGACCTATTATTGCGGATTTGGCCTTATGTACAACAGCTGGATACAGTCGTCATCTGGGATTTGAAAAGCAACGTTGTGTCGCGTGCTTCAGGAAATCTTTAGGAATCCGTGAGGTCATGACATGAGCAATGCCTCATGGACGATTGTCCAGACTTTGGTCATTGTGCAGTAGTCGCGTGTCCTTAAAAACGGACACCGTAAAGGACCTTGTACCTCTTCTAGATACACCGGCAGTTGCTGGAAAAGTAACGATGGTTGAACACTCGGTGTGGCCTTAGTCTCTTGGTGAAGAAAACTAAATTGGAAACTATATTTCAGCGTTGTATCTGCAGCGTGAAACACTTTTCCGGTGTATACTGTCCCTGAAGTGCGCAGTGTGTAGATCTTGGTACTCGTGAACGAATGCCTACCAGTGCATGTTCCTATATCTAGATATGACGTTCTGATATGACGCGTGGCGCTTTAATAGACAATCAACATGCCAATCAAGGTACGTCATTCAGTCGAACAAGTCATCGTGAAACTGGATCCATGGAATATAGGTACGTAATTCCTTGTTCCGATACGACCAGAAGCTGAAGTCATTTAGTTGGATCGTCACAAAGGATCGAGTTGGAAATGGCAGAGGTCAGATTTGGAAGTGGGACAATTTTTGATGGAATTTCTTTGCGGAATATTGAATGATCAGAGGGATAGTTAAGGAAGTTTCTTTGTCAAGGTTTCAAGCGACTTTTTCCATAAAAATATCTACCTCAAAGGCACATGAATCGAGTTTTGCACGTATGTTGTCTTGGAGGTTCTCTTGTTGGGAGTTGAGCCCGCCTTGCTCAGCTCAAGTCAGGTCAAAGGTAGCGAATACCAACTTCCTGCGAAACCACTATAGAGACAAGCGTAATGTGAGCTGGACTCAACGTCTTCGTGTTCCGATCGAGAGGTTGACTACATCGTTCATGTGTGGACGTGTACGTGTTTGTGACGGTGTGTGTGTGTGTGTGTGTATATGGTTTGAGGGCAAAAGTGTGTACCTAAGTATGGTGTAGTGTGTGAGAATGTGGAAGGTGGAAGGTGGATGGGAGGAAAGGGGATAAGCTTCACCACCGCTACTGCATAAAGGACTCTGGTGTTCCCCCGTTGTTTCAAACACCTGCAGACTGTCTCAACTCTCTCAAGTTTCGAGGTATAACTTGTGCTAATTTTGAAACTGGTTGGAACGCTGTGAAATAATCCCTAAGCTGTTTCTAAAGCTCGTTTCATCCTCGCGTTATTTCCACTCGACCCCCTAAATCTTGTTGATCTTTTAACACCTTTGATCGAGCACTGATGTTCACGCAGGTAGATACAACGTTTACTCACGACGATCAAACTTTTGGTACGTGTCGCCTAATTCGGAAATGAAATGAAACTTGTGTAGAAAAGCTGTATATATGTATACGTACCCATGTACGAGAACGGGGAATTTTGTAACAAGAACGAAACGTGCGATCCTGCAAAACGGTATATTTAACCAAATCAACCCATTCGGAGAATAACGCTGCGGTGCGATTGTAATTGTCAAAAGGTGTCTTGGAGATGCTTTTTGCAAAAATTGTCCTGTTTTCTTTCTGAAAAAAAAGAAGAAAAACCTGCAAACCTGAGAATGCAACGCCCGTTCATCAGCAGCCTTATTATTCCTCTTCTTCTTCTTGAACTAGTTAGCGTTCTCGTGCTAACGCGTTCGACCGTTACACAAGAAGTTATCGAGCGTCAAATCGTCTTCTTGAACCTCTTTTCACGTTGAGTTCGTAACAAATTATTATCAAAGCGTATACACGCGATGCATGTTGTCTGAAACGGGGGTGCAGAATTACTTCGTGCACTTCTTGAAATTAAAGGACATAATTCATCCCTTTGCTATGGAAGTCGAAACGTCTGATTCATGCACCCGCTTCTTTTTGCAGTGATGAAAAAATGGAAGACAATGAAATGGAAAATCAGTCATTGGAATGCTCGCTAAGCTGAACGATCACTTCTGTTCAGTGTTTTGTTGCATACAGTTAATTCTGCAAGAAGCTCCGCTTCTTCATTTTGTTTTTGTGGTGAAATAATGACCTAAAGACATACTGAGGAAGATGAATCGGTATGAAATAGTTTGTTTGAGAACCGCGAGCCCATGATCTTGAAAGGCAGGTTTTTTTAAGTGATATAAATGAAAAACAATTGGTCTGTGCAGTGAACCTTAGAGCGCAAGTTACCGAGCCAAAGCAAGAAAACTGGCAATGAATTCTACCTGCTTGTAAGCATCATTGGCTCATTGCCAAACACTGATAGAATCACTCGGTTGATAGTAGTCTTCTAAAAATAAGAATACGTTCCATCAGCATCAGCGACGCCGCGGACTAATCTCTAAAACACATGCTGCATCTCGCGTAACCAAAGTAACCTCATACTTACCAGGCACGGAGAAGCCAAGGTCGGGTGTTAATTGCTACTGTGTGATTAGAAGAATCGTTTAAAATCCACAACTGCATCGGTCGAGATGGGGTTTAAATTAGAAAATAATTTTCACGTTGCTTAGGTCGTAAAAGAGGACCCGAAATAAGAGGACAAAACATTCCATACTCACTCGAAACGGTACCAACCACTAAATTCAATCATCCTTTTTTCGAAAACTAACCACTCTCTGAATTTGAAGCCGGGAAATTCACTGAAAATCTGGTTTCCAGTTCAACGTTGAAAATTCCACAACTTCATAAAGTTATTATTTTTCCAGGGGTGGAGGAAATATTTATGATTGAAATTGAATTTCCTTACGAGTTGCGTTTTCTTGTGAGGAATCTCGCTGGTCCATGTTGTTTAAAGGGAATCCGGTACATATATTTTTCGGTTGAAAATGCATACTGCGTATGATGCTGATGGAAATCCTTTTATTCCATTCGTCGTTCGGATAACCTGTTTAGATACTCGTAATGCGAGCAGAGCGGAGGATGGATATCCCCGCGCATAAATAATGCATCGTCTCTCCGCGGAGACCCACAAATATCCATAAAACATCAGCGGTACGATGACCTCTGACAGTTCAATCGCCATTTGTTATTCATCAATAAGAGTAGTACACCTTATACATACATATATCTACCTACCCACCTTATGCCTGCCTATAGGTTCCGGCCGGGTGCAGAGGAAATTGGGCAAAAGGTACAAATCAGTAAATCGACTGAAATAGGAATGAGGGAAAGAGAACGAATCCTACGAATCCGAAATCATAACGATAGCAGCATTCGAAAGTACCAAGATGTTCGATATCGAATGGGTTCAGTCAATGAACGTCCCCATCGATCTTATACTGCGTCGTCAACTCTGACAATAGGCCATAGAAGCTGTTTTTGGAGTAAAATCCCTGTTTGGAGGCATTGCGTAGAGATGAAATTCACTTCGGACGAGTTTTCAGTAGTTGGTCAGGCTCAAATACGTCAGATCTATTACCGGGTTAAACTTTCATGATAGATGCAATCTTTGGTAAAAACTGAAACGAAGTTTCCTGAACGAAAAAGTCGGGGGACCTACGGTTTTCAAATGAGAGCGAGTTCAAGCTGACCAATCACGGCTTAGTTTTTGTAACGGTCACCGCGCCAACAGCCAATTACAACACCGCGTGCCCCTCTCTCGGTCTTCATCGCTGAACCGTGATTGGCCAACTCAAAACTCGCTCTTATTCAAAAACTACAACTCCGTTTAGATTCTTGATCATAGAACTTCGTCTTGATTTTTCCTAGAGAACACGACTGTAGAAAGGGTAATCATAGATTCCTAAATTTTCTCCAAAATTGTATAAATTTGGTCGATTTTGAGGTTATATTTCTCTTTTTCTGGCTCGTTCGGTTAACTCGGAGATTTCCGCGGTGCCCGGCTGTCTAATTACCAGAGGAAAAGTGTGTCGTCGAAAACTTTTATTTCCGTATTTTGTTGCGGTTGAGCAATTAGTCACATCTTCACGGTTCGAATAACGAAACTTCAAACGTGTTAGATATTCACTCGCGACACTGACCGTCACCCCAAGTCCCGACTTGCGAGGGCCAGAAACAAGAAATAGATAGAAAAAAAAAAAAAAACGAAATTAGAAAGAAGGTGTCATCGCCTCTCGAGATCCCGCAGCTAAACTAGAGGAAAAATATCTCCAATACACTCGGGTGTGTACGACATTTGTCGAAAACCAACCGTGAAATGTGTTCAGCTGCCTTTGCTGGCAAGGTAAACACGATGCGAGGAGTGAAGAAAGTATAGGAAACGAGACGAAACGGGAAGGGAAAGAAAGATGAGATAAAAGAGAGGGCATAGCAATATGGCAGACATACTTTGCTCGATTTATCGAAGTTTTTCAGATAAAAACAGGAAACACGTTGACTCGTGTGAACTCAACACTCGCCCGCTCACCGTACCAACGCTTCGTCATACCTACTTACCCTCAATATTTATCTGTTTACCTTATCCGCGGTCAGTTTGCTTTGCCAGATTATGAGCAGACCGGTAGGTAAATGCGGTACCTAGTTTCATGTAAATCGTTATATTCCCGAACGAGCCTGGACGATCGGAGAAAAAAATATATCGCGGTATATATGTTCGATTCGGTAATGAATTCTGAAACTGTTTATCAATTTGCTAAAAATAAGCTACTGTGCATCTTGCGAATATGTGCAGCAGGGAAAAGAAACCGAAACTATGTGCGCGATTTTTGTGGAATTTTCAATACGGAATCCGATTACCATGCAAACGTTGGTTGAAAAAAAAAAAAATTGCAAATTTCGCACCCGCGAGACGAAACGAAATTTACTTGCCAGCCGGTAAATTGTTTTGGCTGAAATTCCCAGCTGAGATTATAGCAGGTTATAATAAATATTCCGAGTAATGCGTGTGGAAGAAAAAAAACGAAGAGACCTTTCAAACTCATGTATTCGCCGAAAGCGTTGATCGGCTATTCCCGCGCCAGCAAAAAAATTATAGGAACGTACAGAGCTTCTCAAGCTTTTATAATACACGCGGGTTACAGAAAACCCAAAATAAACTAGGGAAAAATGAAAAATAAAAGAAAAAATTAACCACTGACTCGCGATACTGCGCTTTACAATATATTGTTACGGATTATTCAGTCAGTAGCGCATTCGTACTGTAGTGGTTATATTTATACAGACTCGGCTCGATCCGTCGATACCTTACGCTTTGGAATAGCTTTTAGTCTCTCTCTCTCTCTCTCTCTCTCTTTAGCCTTTTGGCCAAAAGCAAGTGCGAAGAGGTGCAATTAACTGTGTTAATTAGCTTGCTCGATTAATTAGACCGGTAGTTATAGTCCCGCGCCAATTACAGATCAAGGCAAATGTCAGTTCGAATTTCCCACACGGCTATTCATTGGCAAACACTTTGCTTTTCGGTATAAAGTACCTACCATACCTTCGCACGTTTCTTTGACCTTTGAGCCCATGTGCATAACACTTTTACCCATATGAACGGAAATACTTTCATGTTTCAAAATCCATCGCATTTATAATCGCTCGGTTTCCGCCACCATTTCCGCTCCGTCAGCACGTTCATATGTATTCGCTTTGCAATGATTAAAGCTGCAAATATATATAGTGAACGTCATGACTATACGTGATGCTTGACGAATGAACGAATTGTCTTGTTTTTCTTATTTCTAGATTTCTATTTTTTTTTAAAGTTACTTTGGGGATTTTTTTTTGTTTTTTTTTTTTGTCAGAGTTTTGAGTGAAATTCTGGATAGAATTTGAGTTACAACGAGACAACAGGGCCGTCGAATTCGGTATCGTTTGTCTTGACATAATTATTTCACGTGCGTCAGTCACAGTCAGTCAAAAGAAGACGTACGTTCGAAAATAGAATAGAATAGGAATAGCGCGAAATAGAATAGAGTTGAATAGAATAGACGTTTGTTGTAGACCGGGTACAGGGTCTCTTTGAAAAAGCCAAGACGAAGGAAGTGGAAGAAGACAAAGAAATTTCTTTGCTTTTTCAATGAGAGGAAAGAGGCGAAGTTCGCTCGTCTAGCTGCTTATAATAAGTATCGTATACAATGATTCATATACCAAGGGATTCGATGGACTTGGAAATCTGGAGTCGTTAGTTTCCTAAATTCCTCGAATGCATTGTGAAATAGGAAATATGGGGGCTGCAGGGGTTGGGGTTCAGGCATTCAGGACTTTAATGAGTCATTATTTGCCGCTTATTGTATACAAGAGTGAATTGTTATTAGAATATACGTTCTTCTCCATTGTTTGCCATTATTATTACTGCTAATATATCTCGGACAAATAAGAGGCTTAGATTCTTAGAATGTATATAGGAAACATTTTGATATACGCGATGTTGTGTCAGTATTTTTCATTCTCTTTCCTAGATAATAGACCAAACATCGCTTTACCGGTGCCATTGGGTCATACGGGCCCTAGAAATTCAATTGTATTATTTATTTTCCTTCCAATTCGTGTTGGAATTCATCAATACTTGTAAATCAATTGAATTGGAATAAAGTGATGATCAAATTGCAGACGTTCTGGCTTCTCTTCTTATGATGTTCAAAGTATTTAGAATTACTTTATATCCGTGAGGGTAAAAACCGATTTGATAAATGATGATTTGAATCATGATAGACGAGAAACCTCAAAATCCTTCCGATTTTCTTCAAAAAATTATGGAACATACTTCGAACATTGTAGAATATGTTACAAAAATCAATTTGACAAAAATTAAATGTCAATGTATCTAAAATAATTCGCGAAGATGTGAATGTGCTAAAAATACACTTTTTCACTGAAATATTCATAACTTTTTCAATTTTAAATTTTTCCTAGCGAAATTTTAGGGTGATACTCTCAAGAGATGGTACTTTGATCAAAAAAATAGCTCAATAGTGGAAGTTCCAGAAAAGGTATTTATTTTGAAATCTGAAGAGGGTCTATATTTTGGAATTGAGGTTTTAAAAAATTCTCTATGACTTTTTCTCCCCGAATGTGTTGGGTACGGATATTTTTTTTTTTCTCCACGAATATCTCATCCATGAAAAAAATCATCGATAATGATTCTTGGGATTTGCGAATGATTTGATAATCAATGATCGATATATCGTCAATGGAAGATCGGTTATGAATGAAAAATGGTCACGAGGTGTCGCGTAATGCGTAATATCATTGAGGATGAGGTAAATAAAATGCGGGCAGTGGGTTAGACCGCGTTAGTCGTCGAAAGTCGTTTCGGACGTCGTTGTAGGTAGTCAGGTAAGCAGGTAGGTAGGTATAGGTTCGAAAACAGGCCTCAAGACGCATACAAACGAGTATAACGGTACGTCTGAATACTACCTATGCGTTTCTGCACTCCTGTTTTTGAAACGACTGCGCATACTCGTCATACTGGTTATTCAACGTATTTAACAGAGTTTATCAGCTGTATCCTTCTCCTTTTATTTTCCCTCTTTTCCTTTCGCATTTCAATACAGATACACATGTGGTCCTAAACTTGCCCCAAAAATTTCTCTGCCCGTGACATGACGTATCGACGTTTCGCTTCTATATCTTCACTTTGTAGCCGTAAAAATCCTGAGTCGACTTTTCCTGTATGTATGAGATAGAAAAAAAAACCCCCCTAGCTATCATATTTCCATTTTTGAAATTGTTTCATTTCGTTCTTGATACATTTCGGTTACGATTTCGGTCAATGAATCGATAAGTTTTTATTGACTTTTAGTAAAAATGTTGAAAGTAAAAACGCGTCGTGTTATTCGCCGATTCCAGGTATAGTATGCATTCATATAAATGTATGTATACTGGTTTCAATGCTTATGCACTAAATTTAGGTCACTTCTCCGAAATGCCAATCATTTGATGAATAAAACAAATTCTGTGAACAATACGTTTACCACTCATGTATAGTTTTTTTGAATTCCATACACAGTATTTCGACAGGAAACTAAATGACGGTCTAATTTTATTACCAAATGTGTTTTACATTCGTCATGCATTTTCCTCCTGTATACATTGACATCGTTTCGATCCTCTACGTAACTCACATTTCAATCTGTGACGTTTATATTTTGTATCTCAAAATTGGATTTGGAATTCAATTTTTATTTATTTTTTTTTTTCTTCATCTTCATCCAAAACGATAAAAGGATATATGATTTACTCCAAAATTTAAATATCTGTAACTTTTCTTCATTATCGAATCATATCGAAATACTTTCGAACAATATTTTTCTATTCTTGCTTTTCTTCTTTGGTAATTTACTTGTTATTCAAAATCACGAAAATAAAACCGAAATATTCAGTGCAAGCTATTCCAGCAATTTTTCAGCCCAAAGCTAAAAAGTAATCTCTCCCAACAAATTGATAAAATTACCGATAAAAAAAATCAAAATGAATCATGCCGATTGATAGAATCAATAGTCATTTTTTGGGCACTCATGAGGCTTGAAATAATCGTAAATGCGATAAGGAAGTAAAAAATGGCTAAATCTTCGAAATATATAGGTAATTATAATCCCCAAAAATTAGGAAATGCGTTTTTGGACTTCTAGCAATGGTCCCAATTTGAAAATTTACCAAATATTACATTTTAGGAAAAAGGTTAATGGGATATGAGAAAGAACGATCATCTGTGAGCTTCGGGAAGCGAGACGCTCGTGTAATACCGCCAGTGAGTCGAATGGAATCGAATGTTGTGCGTGATTCATCCTCGTCACGTGTGCATTGTTGGGATCAGCTGTTGCTAGTTAAACCATCGTCCGTTCGGTGGCGCTGTCAGAGTCTGTCTCCTCCGCGGCTGTTCTACTGCACGCGTAGATAGTCGCACTTGTTGAGCGACTCCCTGTAGACCGTCTCGCGTAGTCCGGGGCGCTTCTTTGAATCGCGATTCCTGAAAAAAAAAAAAAAAACAATCAAAACGGAGTTAATCAAAAATTAAAAAAAAATAAAATAAAATAATTGTGAAAAAGAATTCTTTCTTAAAAACTCTGATTTATCGATTAGTGTTTAAATATTCATTTCAAATCCGCAATAATAAGAATAAATATACATCAATACTTGTGTATATATATGTACATATGTTTACGCACAGTGAATTAAAATATATGTTGCCTATATTTAAAATCCTCGTCGCGCTTTAGTGAATGAATCAGCTTCTGCGTCTGAGTATCAAACACACGACCAACGCGATAAAGTATAACCAAGTAGTGTGTATTTTTCATCTGACGTAGGCGTGTCAATCGATTATCAATTCAACGGTGGTAAATTATAGCGGGAATTCACATCGTTCAAATATTGTTTGGATCTGCAGTGGCGCCGATCTCTCGTGTGTGATTTAACGATTGATAAATCAAATTGTGATTCCTGCAGGGTAAAAGGGTTACGAAAACCGAAGGGTTTTCTAGTGTCTTTTCTTTATCCCCCTAACAAACGTCTTTAATTTGTTCTACAAAAATACTGAAATAAATCGATAAATTTAGTTCGATTAATTCTACAACGTCAAGATCGCGATCGGGGAGTTGAACGGCGTGTTTAAAAACCTGTGTTATTATTGGCGATTGTTACGTAACCGCAGGAGCTTCGGATTCAGTGATTGCATAATATCGAGATATACATAATCCCGATTGTTGTTACCGTTTGGCAAAATTATTACTACCGTTTTTGATAAATCGATCGATCGATTCTCTCATCAATTTTTACCCAAAAATATTCCAAAACAAGAATAAAAGAAGAATAAAAAGAATAAGAAGAAAAGTACGGCTGGAATTTTGGAATACACATCTAAAAGCAAAGCATTCCTTATTATACATATATACTCCGAAAAGATTAACATTAGTCGTAGAAAATCGAGACACGCCCAAAGGTTTAAAGACCAAAATATAATCCTTGAGCACTAATCTACGTTCCGGTAACTCGCCAAGTGATAATTTTGCTCGTATGAGTTACCGATGGTGTTACTTTGACTGCGAGAGAGCGTAAGATCGGGGATTTCACGGGATCTTGGATAGGATCAGGAAGAGAAGCAGTGGTAAAAGACCGGAGGAGGTCAGACCACGTATTTCTCGTCGTCGTTGAGCGGTACGGCGCGAGGTGCCAAGCTTGTAAAACGCGTGACCGATTTTTGGTGATCGTTGCGTTTGGAAGACAGGTGGTCCCCGCAACTCCGTAGATCGCAAATGCGACCGGAACCACATCATCGGAGTGTGTAGGAAGATAAATTGAGTTTTTTCAATTGAAATCTATACTGCGGATATTCTTGTGCGCGTATATAATTAAAAATAGAGAACGACGTGGGAAGTTTTACTGTGAATAACAAATATAATATTTAAACAAGATCCGAGCACGAGGATCCGGAAAAACGACACAGGCTATGATAGCAACTTTCTAAGGCCCAATGGCGATGAAAAGCAGGAAACAGTACAGCGGCGCCCATTTCGGATCGCACGCACATTATCCCGCTATTAGTCCGGCGTATTGGGCTCCGCAGGCTCAAACTATGCCCTATTCTGTTCCAGGTAATTGTAACGATATAATCAATAATCATTGATCGCCAGACGCTCGTTAACTAAATTCTATAATTTCACTTTTCAAGTCTTGTTTTCAGTTTCGACTTTCGTTTTCTTACTATACCTATAGTCGATAAAATCTATATTGGCTATCCAAAAAAACAGAACCAATTCATTGATTCTAATCGATCATAGATCCTGACTACGGATAATATTATCAAACATGTTCAAATCTTTGATCAAAATAACAAAAAATTTATCTACGTGTCTATATCTGCGTATTTCAAAAGTGAATTTATACGAACTTTCGTTCTCAAGCCATACTCATATACTTAGTCATATATATTATGTTATTACTTTTGATATAATAGGAATTCTTTGAAATTTTTGCATGACAATAGAAAAATTAAGGAATATTGAAAATACCGTATGAATTTCACGATTTCAACGAAAATTATCAGTAGATTTAGTGGATTGTGGATACTGACCGATCATTACAACTCCGATAATCATTTCAAACAAATAAAATCCTCCCTTCTCCTTCCGGCTTGAATTCAGATCAGATTAAAATTGATACAGTTTATAACCGAAAGAGTATCCCTATAGCAATGACGTAACGGCATTTTTTTGAACAGTTGAATCGTAAAAAATACTACTTTTCATCAAATTTTCGAAATCGTTAATGATGTTCTTTTTCCTCCAACGTCTTCAGTCGCAATGAATTCTGTACATTGGAAAGTTTGTCGGTATTTTGGAAAAGTAATTTTTTTTTTTCTATCATCTTGTAGAGATGGAACTAATCGTAAGGTAAAATTTCATTGTCCATAATTACCATTGGTTTAAAATGTGGGATGGAGGGGGGCTCAAGAAAGATGTTTGGCAGACAGACAGCGTGACAGAAAATACTCAACTTTCGCGGTATGCATGTATCGTGTAGAATACTTTGCCTCTACAGACGTGGCGAACTACTATTAATAAAACAATGCATTCCTCGTGCAACATCTGCGCGAGTTGGTCATACCATTTAATAACTCGGTATCATGGAGAAGTTTCAAGAATCCGTTTTGTACAGAATAATTTGCGATTCACTTCCATCCGAAAGACTGAATGATATTGTAATATCATGGGGTAGGATCGAGACCTACTAATTTTTTTTTCATATGTTTGAACAAAAATGTTTAGATTCTTATATTTCAATTCGACTTTCCATTTGAAATTACTATAGTTCCGGTCTCAAGTAGCATAGGTAGCAAATTCACTTTTCATTTCACACTTCAGACAATTCCAAAGCAATTTCCAGTGCAATTAAGATAATTATAAATCGCATTTTGAAGGGGGCTAATGTTACATGGGATTCTTTATCTTACTGAATATTTTCTGTTCCTTGAATTGGACTCCACCACATCGATAACAAATCATCATGGTTAAAAAGAATAGTTAAACAAAAATTCAGTTGTTAGCTGAAACTTATAATAGCGCCCCTGAACAATTATTATTATTGATTAGAACTGATAAGAAAAATCAGCGTAACCTGATGTATGCACATACAAAAATTCTTTTCGGCGTCGAATTAACCTCAAATAATATCAAAGTGTCAAAGTGACAGCAAGTTGCATTCTGCGGTGGTGAAATCCGGAATTAATCTACCGAGAATATTATTCGACGATTCAACGATCGATTGAACGATATATGTACATACGTATACAAAAGAAGAGTATGAGAAAAAAAAATGGCGTGTCTTTTGCAAGGCGTGCGATGACGCGTGGTTAGATTCGAGTTGGTTACCACGCAGAGAGTCGAAGCATCCAAACGTGTGGAATTAACTTATCGTTATATATCGCTATACTAATTAATATTCGAGAAGCGCGATGCGGTGTTTGCCACTAACTGCAGCAGGTAAGTCAAGGTAAAAGAGGAGGTATTGCTAGGTAAAGAATGGGCATGGAAGAAGAAGAAGAAGAAGAAGAAGCACCGGCAGGTAGGTCGTATTTGCCAAGCGTGCAAACGGCCTATTGTTCTTTCCTTCCAAATAAGATAGGCGTATAGTATTCAACAATCAATCGAACTATACGGGGCCTTATGGTTATACCGATAAGACCGAAAGGTAAACGCACCGGATGCAATGGCTTCCAAGCTATTCCGCTCACGTGGCCCATATACATTTATGTAGTATGCGCCGTCGCGACGCCCCATGCGGATATTACGGAAGTCTTTTTCCGTCTACATATAAGACTCCGAATTCATACCTACTCTAATAAATAAACCAATAAATGCATAAATAAATAAATGAATGAATAATAACTACCAGAAAAGAACTGGAAACATTACTTCAAATTTCAATTCAATCGAGTCAATTGCAAAATATATATATTTTTTTTTCTGCAGTCATTGTAATTCCTCTTGTATGGACATTTTTCCTTAGATTTCCCTTGTAAAGTTTGTCCCTTTTTTTTTTGGTTTTTTTTTCATCGTCCATATGTATGTCGTCTCTTTTACAAATCCGCTAATAGTCGGGCAACTTTCTCTTACGCACCATGTGAGAGGAGTGCGTTTCTTCTAACTGCTGTAACGCAAACATTCCAAGTCTTATCTTTCTCTCTCTTTCTATTTCTCCGTGGGCAGGTTATAATCATAGTTGAAATTCCCGCGTTAGAATTATCCTACGGTCTTAGATAACCCGCGGAAATCATTTTCTTTTTTCTTATCCTTTTTTTTACCTTACCTTTTTTCGTCAATGATGCGGGAAAAGAAGAAACACAAATCAACGTGATACACACACCAGACCATCGTCGTAGGCTTGGAATCTATTCTATACGTAGGATACTATCTAGAATGTCGTTAGGGGAATTGAAATATATCACGTCCATCTGTTTTCCCTTCTTCACTGATTAAGAATTACAAAATCTTTCGAATTTTGGTTGGAATTTGTTCAACGTGTATTGAAATTCTAAAACGTTTTCTGTTCATAATGGAGGCGCTGACTCAGAATTCGCGATGAATCTTTCACAGATTCTTTTCGACAATTTTTTTCGTAATTAAAAACTTCGTTTCGAATGGAGTTCTTATTTTTCTATAGTTTCTTTACAAATTGACATAAGAAAATATATCCCTTCATTGAAATGGCTATATGTGTATAAGAAATTTCGTAAAAGATCCATTAACAATTCTGGATCAAATTCTTCCCTGATGCACTAATCGATCGGCCATGAGGTCAAGACTTATCTTAACTTTCAATTTCAGAACCAGAAGAAAGAAAATTCGAAATATAAATAAACGAAAAACAAAACGCGTAACTGAAACTATTTTTTATTTTTATTTTTTATTTTTTTTTTTCATTTTTCTTTCGTTTTTTGTGGCTGATTCTTGTTCTTCGAGGAGTTCGCGTCGATATATACCTACCTGAGCATGGGGTAATTATATTACCTCAACGTTGAACATGAGAAACGGTGTAACGTTCCAAAGATTAGCTGGCTTGGTTCGAGCGCTTGTTCTCTATGGTATAGTTGTATATACCATACTTGTGTACGGTAACTCGATCCGATCTATGCCTCGATAATGGATACGTAGGTCGTGTTAACGTAAGGCAAATATACAGGCATTGTGCATTGCGATGGTGCAATTCATCATCAAGGACGATGCAGGAGTTGGTTTAGCATCCAGCGCGTGTAGGACGTAGCGTCGTTATATACCTCGAGAGATCGAAGTCTAAAGTCTAACTAACGCAATAGATACATATATACGCATTGATTATCTTTTTTCTCAGAGAAAGAAGAAAAAAAAAAACAATTAAAGTAAGTGTACCAATTATTGACCCTTCTATTTTCTTAAATTTCAAGTCGATGATACGAATTCTGCATTTTTCCATTGCACAAATCCGTTGCTAGAGACTCGGATCAATACGCATTGATTTTTTTGATAATTCCAGAGCTCACGGATAGAAAGAAATAATCGAAAAATGTCAAAAGTTGGGACAGGGTCAGCAAGTGGTACACTTACCCTAAACGAACCCTTTTTCTTACTCATTTCTCAACAAAAATAAATGAAAAAAAGACCATTTTTAGGGCAACTGATGGATTCCCATTCGTGGATTTGGATACGTGAAAGATCGAAAACTTGGAATTAGTAGATGAGAAGCTTGTAGCAGGGTTTTGATGATTATTGATTAGTGATGTATACATACGACTAATGTTAATTGATTAAATCAGATTACTGTATAGTTTATCTAATCAACGGAAATAAAAATGAAATGAAAACCGTGTATAGAGGTAATGAATGGAACTTGAAGATGTCCTTGGCCTTTGTAACTGTGCAGACGTTCGCTAATGATATACAACATAGGAACGTCCATATGGTGTATACCTATATATATAAATATTCTGCAGTTGATCTATACTCAAATATATCCGGAATGAATGAAGAATGATAATTTTTCACCGCATCATCGGGACTGACGACGGGTTTATATACGTTTTGAACTTGTGCATATAATACATATATCTATGTATATTTATTCTACATAGCATCCAGCACGTATATACGATCATCAAGATGCGTAACGTAATTTGCATGTATAACCGTGAGGCTTTATGTATAGGATTGCTCGTAGCAGATTGAATCGCGTATCGATAATATACAGTCAGCTTTAGAATTTGATATTAAAATAATAAAAGTGAATGAAAGAGATTCTTTCATTTCTAATTCTCATCACGATTTTTTTTTTTGCTTTTACTTATATACCTATATCTATCCAATCCTCAAGGTTCTAATGATTTGTAAAAATCTTGTATGAGTATACGTATAGAAAAGAAGTGGGAGCGAGTAGGTCAACTGCAATCCCACAATTACGCAACTATAGGCTTTACTGACTTACGCGACAACGTCTAACGCGCGGGCCCCATAAGGCCCTGTAATCAACTGCAGTACCTACACACATTCGTATAGAAAATAAGGTACGTAGTGTGAAAAAAAAAAAAGAAAAAATGGAAAAACAAACCGTCGTCATAAAATACTGTAAACGTGTTACGAGCTTAAGAAATTAGAAAAATATATAAGAAAATGGAGAAATCAACTTAGGTAATATTTTCGCGAGATGTTCGCTAAACCGGTGACTTTAATAGACGTTTTTATAAAAAAGAAAAAGAAATAGGTAAAAAAAAGAAGACCTTTACGGCCTCTGCGTAAGTGTATAACTTGGTCTTCCGCGTGACATAGAAACGAAAATGTACAACTAGTACATTATAGAAGCTGATGAGGATGAGGAAGTGGAAAACTTGGCTGTATATTTATATATGGGATTTAATGGGTACATAGTACATACATAGGTAACATATATATATGTACATAGTATAGAGAGAAAACGCAGGGAAACGCAGAAACCCACGGGAATCCGTTAGGAAGGAATAATGGGGAGACGCGGTGGACGACTTGGGTGTATTTAACTGTTTGTAAAGGGGCACGTTCACGCACCTTTACGCATGTGTTGGTTGTAGGTTATAGATATATGTAAGTATTTATGTATAGGTATAGGTGTGAGTATAGGTATATATATATATATATGGATTTGTGCGGTAAAACCTTAGCGTATAATAACGTGGGTAAAACGAGGCTGTGTCCACCGAGCGTGTCGTAACTCATAACAGAGTGTTTAACAATAATAGATTCCATATTATGCAAATATGTATATACGTATGGGAAGATATACATGATCCAAGTATTCCTCCATAACGCATGTGATGATAATAATATAATCCAATCATTTTCATCATCGTGAAATTTGTCAAATTTATATACCGATATAATTGATTTCGATTTATTTGTCATATCGTTAACTAAAGATTGTTCTTTTTTCTTCTGTTTCAGGTAAGCAATTATCTCTGCAATGGAATTAACGCACGATTTGTAATACCTAGATTCGCACGTGAGTAATGATGTAAGATTCTTGGCAAGTGTTCTGTATTATGCGATAGGTACTCGATACCTATACTCGTATAATTTGTAAACGTAGCGCGATGAACGATAGGCACGACTATTACTTCGTCGAATTGCTGGAATAACAATAAACCGACCTTTGATTAGACATATTCTTTTTTAATATGACGCATATGTACAGAATGGGATTGATGAAATTCCGTATTCCAAACATTCGGGAAGGTAAAAATTCCAAATTTATTTGCGACGCGATTCTGTCGAGTTTCTAGAAACGTTAGGGTTCAGGAGTTGCAAATTCCGAAAAATCGAAATGCAGGCAGCTCGAAGAAACGAAAGTTAAAAACTCAGAAATTTCAAAAGTCCTGAAATTTTAGGGAAGCCCATGGCAAAGCTGTCAAATAAACGACGTTGCATAATAAGCGAATTCCCAGATTCGGAGTTTTTGCCCTTCGGATCTTTAGCCTCCGGAATTTTGAACCTAGCTTTGGTGTTTTCCGATTTGGAGTTTTCCAAATTGGCTTCTTAGGTAGTACAAAGAATCGCAATTTCCACCTTTCGCAGTTTCTGAAACTCGAAATTTCAATCCCGCCTCGTATGTACAAATGTAATACGCCGAGAATCGTCGTGAAATATACCTTCAACTCCATGAATTGGGCAATCCGAAGTTTTTCGACAGTTAGGTCACGGCTTGTAAATAGTCTCTTACCCACACGTATATACATATAATATGTTCGATACTTGCGAGGATATGCGTACGTGTTTATATTATGTCTCTATACGCGACACCTGTTCATTCCCATACTAAAATAGTCTCTTTGACCGAAGAGCATGTATATGTTGTACAGCTTTGTCGCGTACTATATCTCATATAAGTACGTAATACATACATACCTGCCTGATTATCACATGAGTCGATATTTGGGCATATGTATTAAAGTGAGGTACCTTATATAGTTTCTTATCGCGCGAAACTGGAACCCGGGGATTATATAAAGAATGAAAATATTTTAGAATACTTATATACATACAGGGTACGCGAGTATTGTAGATGGGTAATTATATATGGGTACAATACGTATGCATATAGGTATGTGAGTATGTAATAGGATTTTCAAAGACTCTTTGGTATCACCATTCAGTTCTTATATACCTGGTATATTTTCAACTCCTAGAACTTATATTATACATTTCAATCACGCGCACCTCTGACATCGCAGGTGTGCGGCCATTTTTGTTACGCAAACGCGATATTCGGAATATTATGTTGGTACGTATTGTTACCTGTGTACACGTTTTACACGCGTTCTATATTTGCGGAATCCCCAGCCTTGGATAAGTCCGATTATCCAGGAAAATTACAAAGCCTGTAGATCGAATGATTTCGACTAAATGACACCTGCTATAATCGGCATCTGGATCTAAAATCGTCAATTATAAGTCATTATAATATATATAATATATTATTTCTACGTGTGAATTGTTTGTAAAACGGTTAACTGAAATTCGTCCGAAAAATAACAGCTGGTTTATCTAAACGGGACAGATATATATTATACATACTCATTGTTAGATAAGAATCATGTTGTGGACGGATTAAAATTGCAAATTCAATATTTCGTGAACTTTGTAATTGATGATATACCTGTTGATTACCTTTACCTGTATACACGCCTACCCAGAATACATGGTAGACATTTTTGAGATCGATTAGATCTGACGGGGAATATTTTTACACATTTTATTGTTGGTCGTTTTTTCGTTTTATTTTTACATCCTTTTTTTGGTGAGATCTCACTTTTCAGCAAGATTAATCAAACCCGTAAAACTCCAGGCTTACACTTTTTTACATGTAGTAATTCCTAAAACAAAATAAAATCGATCACAATTACCGTGTGATGATCTGTTAGTGATCGACATTAACAACAAAACAATTCGATGATTAGAGTTGTGACGGTTGTACTTACTTCGAAATTTTTTTTGTTTTCAATTAATTGTTTCGATAAATCGTGGGTGACGACGACGTTGATTTTTTGAATCGACTTCGATCTTATCGAATATGTGTAATATACGTAAACCTATACACAGGTGTAATATTTGATCGGTCAGATCTTTGCTCGTAGTCAATATAATCAAGTAAGATATACCTAAGTAGATGTATAATAATTCTTTCTCTCTGTATTGCTAAACAAAAGTCAAGGTAATCTGCGATGTAATTCCGTCAGTAGTTTACCGTCATTCATAAATCCGTCTAGTCCCGGTTTCCAGTTTTTGTACAACCTACAGCTAGGCTAACGAAGAATAAAGAACTCGAATTCAAACTCATATTTAAGTAAAAAGAATCTTTCAACTCCCAAAAAAAAAAACCCCCGACAAACCCGTTCTAACTTTCACTGTATAAATATGTATAATAAATTCTCAAGGTACATGTAGTGATGAATTAAAAAAAAAAATCTATATGATCACCGCTATTTTCTATTTTTATCTTACATATGCGCCTTTTAGAAGTATTTTTCATTTTTTGATCTAATTACGGAGTTGAGAAGATGAGAAAAAATGACAAAACGAAAATACAAATGCAAGAAGAACGAAAATGAGAGAGAAAAAAACTGTATTCCTCATCATGAACGCCACGTGGCTCACACGTGCTTGCAAATTCTCGCGTGTTCACAGATATACGAGATATATTATTTGCATTAGGCATGTGGAAAAAGAAAGAGTAAGAGAGAATGGAAGAAAGAGGTGATCCGATCTATCTAGCCCAGTATAAGTCGAGATACGCAATAAAATACTAGGTATACACATAAATCTAAATTTCTCTAGTTAAGATTCTAGGAGCTAGAGTTAGAGACTCGTGTGTTGCGTAGGTCGCGAGCATGCGCGGGACTCCAAAGGCAAAATCAACGTCCTAATCTCACGCAATGTTCATTAATTCGGTTCCACATCAGCGCAATAATATCGACTGCGCTCAGTTACTCGATATTTATTTAAATAAACGCACGTTTTAACTTTACGGATTATCTTCGTATGTGCTTCTTTCAAGATACTCGCATGCATCTATCGAAATGATCGCAAAACACTGCTCCAGAATTTTTTAAACACGATCATCCCTAATTGAACCAAAAAAAAAACAAACGAAAAAACCAACAAAACAAACAGAAACAAGCAGGTAAATCGCCTGACCCCGATTGGCCAACACTAAAACTTCCTGCGCAGATCTTTCAAGTTCGAACGATACAAAACTAGTGACTCGATCTATTTCAAAATTTAGTCATTTCTAAGTTGGAGCTAATGCTATCGATAAAGATATCAAGATCATCAAAATTCGTTTATTCACTTTTGAGGTGTGACTAGTGGAAATTTTGTGTCTACAATTTCTGTTTTTTAATTACTCCAAAACTAGTTGACCGATTGAATCCAAAATCTAATCAGCTCTGAGTTACGAAGAACCGTATCAATTCAGACAAAAATCAAGGAAATCCGTTGATTCGTTCTCGAAATATTGTCGGATATAAAATTGATTATACACAGATCCAAAAATGGTTGTAGGTGATTCTCTTGATCTCAAAACGTCGAGATCTGATGAAAACCCAACCATTTACTTTCGGGGTGATTATAACAACTTCTTTTTTTCGAAAGCGGAAAGTTAAAAATCAGATAGAACATAAAATGGGGCAGAAGTGACGTGAGTTTGTTAAATAAGATGAAAAAATGTTATAGTGAGAAGTTCCATATCAGGTCGATCCGGAAGACGAAACAGTATATTTACCTAATAAAACGAGCTAGTAATACTCTCAGATTTAATCAATGCCAGAATACAGTTGGATCGTAATTCCTGACCTGGGATAACGCGAAATAGAGAGAAAAAAAAAACGATCTCAGCCGCTATTGAACCTATAGATAAATAATACAAATCGATCCTCAAACTGCAAACATATATTTGTCCATGCGCAAACACAGACTTCTTCATATATTTCTAATTCTTATCTCGCTTGCAGATCATCAATGTCGACGACAATAACAATTACCCTCGTTATCGTTTGTCGATATCATCGTGGTCAGTTCCTTTTATTGATTCATTTTTTTTTTCACTTTGATGATAAAATCTTGCATTTTGGATGGAAGTTGTCAGATTTTATTTTTTCATTTTTTTCTCTGTTTTTGTCAACATTGCTTGATAAATTGATCATCCGATGCATCGAGATGTGTGATACAAAAATGATCGATGACTTAGGATGTATAGTAGAGGTATAGGATAAGTCTGAGCCTGCAGTTAACAGCTGATATAGAATTGCGACAAGTTCTGCGATCTGTATATCGCTCTGAATTTTATCTCCAGCGGTTATATTTTATGGGTAAAACTAAACTGCCGCGGTTTACTATGTGGGTGGAGTGCGCGGGGTGTTACCCTGTGTATCTTGGAAACTTGAAAATACGCGTTTATTAAATTCACATGAGTACCTATGCAGGGATCCGGGATGAAGAGAAAACCCCCGAGAGGCTACTAAACTGTGCAAGACCATTGGGAGCTGTACTGAGCTGTATGCAACGATGTTGCTGATGCTGATGCTATACTCGAACTTTGCACAAGTTATGTGTACGAGAATGCGACACTTACTTACCTACCTACATACCTAACCTCTATTTCGACCCGATTTATACTCAGGAAAATTCATTCAGCATGGCAAAAGTAATCATTTCTAATTTTTCTTTCTTTTTTTCATTTTTTTTTTTTTCATTTTTTCATGTTTAAAATATGAGAAAAACGCTCATTCCGCAAATGGAATCTGCAAAATAACGCAAACGGGTTGAACGTAGGCGTCGAGAAACTTGAGAACTAAACTAAAGAGACTTTCTGTCGTCAACGTGTATTGCTGCTTTTTCATCGTCGAAGTGAAACTCGGTATGTTACCTACATATGTACTGTATACATATCACGTAGGTACAGAAATATTTAAAAGACTTGTAGAAAGAAAGAAGACCTGGTCTTCTCTGCCCAGAAGTTAGTCTTTAATAAATTGTTATAAAATTTCGAAAAATCAGGTAAAACGTGACTCAAATATAATGACGTGTATATATACGTCGTCGAATTGGCAAATTTGGGAAATTTTAGTCAGTGAAAGTTTTAAAGAACTTTGTTATTCAAACCAAGTACCGGCGTAATAGCTGGTATAAGAGTCCTTTACTTATGTGCATTGTGTCCTCACATAGATATAACCTCCTTCGAGTATATCTTTTTGTAACCACATCAATTCTATTGTTGACGAGTAACAATACGCTGATGACGTAATTAGGAAAAGTAATGAGGCGATCCCGGTTTTCTGCAATGGAATTCACTTATTTACTGAGAACTCGAAAGAGAACATTGAACTACCTATTTAATTGTAAGACAACTTCGAGTCTGTTAATTGATATTGAGCTTTGAATTAGTTGATAAATTCCTATTTGTTGATTGATTTTCGATTGAGATATTTGCTGAAACTGATGAAAAATCGTTTTCTTACTTACTTTCTATTCTCGACGATTTGGACTTGGAAGATTTTCGATGAGATTGTAAAAATGATTTCTTCGTTGACAGAAATGAATTTGAGAACAGCTGGTAGGAATATATGCCTATAGGTATATGGTGTATATACGTATGAAACGATAAAGTTATAGTTGGATACATAAATATTTTGACCCTAGTTAAAGCGCGTAGGCGCAATTGCCGATCTTTGCTATGTATGACGTAGTGTGAAACGCAAGCTAGCTAAGAATTACGTACAACATATACTCGCGGTCTTTCCGTAAAGTTAGTCAATTACGTGGGTCGCGTGCCGGCGTGGCGTCGCGACGCCCCGCAACGATAAACGCCGTGTTGAAAGATCCCCCGGCATCGGTATATATGTTTACATGTAACGTGACACACGTGCTGGTATACAGGGTGTAACCAAAACTCCCAAATTATATCTCAATACATGAGCGAATTCCTTGTTGAAAATGAAAAATACGTTTTTTTACAAAAATCTTATCCAACGCTTAGTTCAAACCCTAAAGCCGATAAAGACGCGCCAATCGGAGATCAGCTTTAGAAAGTATATATACATAGCAGAATAGCTATAGCTATCGACAGATTTTTCTAACGCGGTATAGCGAATTCTGCTGTATTAGTTTCTGAAGCTGATCTCTGATTGGTGCGTTCTTATCGGCTCCAGCGTCTAGACTATAGGCGTCAGAGGAGATTTTTGTAGAAAAAGAAAACGTATTTTTTATTTACAACAAGGAATCCGACTGTGCAGAAATGGTCCACGAATTTTGTGAAACTCTATTTAATATAGTAGATATGCACATGTCATGACTGACGTTGAAATGTAAATTCCATAACATTTCTTAAATTTGTGTAAACCTATGGAAGAGAATGGGATATATATACTTCAATTTATTATGGAAGTTTCGTCGTTGAAACTTCCTTGATGCTTCATCATTCATACACATTTATCAACAACTATATATCGATGTACTAAAACCAAATGAGCATAAGCACCAGAAAAATTTTTTCTGCGGGTATGGCCAAAACGTTTTATATTGTATAAAAAAGATTTTTTTTTTTTTTGGCACTTGCGCCCCTATATTATTAGTCCATCGATATGTGAACATACTTTTTTTCATACATGTACTCAAAGTCGATTGTCTCTTTAAATCGAAAATAGATTCTTTCGCCCGAGGGAATGGTTAGAAATCAATTAATAATCGATTTAAATTCAAAGAAGTTTGCATAACAGCTTGATATAGGTATGCAGTACTCGTTTATACATTTAGATGACTGGGAAATATTCCGATTTCTCAATCATGGAACTAGACCAAACCCCACATGTTGACTAATCAAATTTCATAATCTATATCTAGACTCTTCGGAAAATTCTTATCCCCAGGATATATATAGGGCGGAATATTCATACGTTGATTAACCTCCCTCAAAAACGATCATCGAACTTGCCACTTTGAAATTTCGCAAATCCTATTCCTATAAAAACTGATAAACTTTGCATTTCTTCATCACTAAATATCAAACTTTTCCTAACCAGTCTATCTCCTCGTCAATTTTTTACCACTACCCTGCACTGATCTCCATGCCTAATTAGGGATCGGATGCCGGATGATCGGTAAAAGAGACTCACTCAGCTGTGCAGGTGGCAAAGCGACATTATAGCAAACCGGCACTGTGTCAGTGGATCAAGTCCATTGACCATACATATACCAGTTCGAGGCAGAATTTCGCGGGCATTACGCGACGGGTTACTTAATATCGAATAATCCCGTCATATCTCGTATGTGTATGTATGAAAGACACGATTATCTGTGTATGTACCCGGTTCGAAACGATGTATGCGATTATAATATACTGAAAGACCAACTACAGACACGTCTCTGAACCCGATGGGCACCAGAGTACGACGGCTTACTATCGCGTGGTCAAGGACCTCGGCAAAAGGAGCGCCAAGTCTCGTTGCTTACTATAGAAGTAAGTAAGTAAGTAAGTTAGTTAGTTAGTTACTGCGAAATATCGTATAGCTGATGTTAAAACGCGAGGCTTTTCTTACCCAGTGTAATAACTTCGTTGCTTGGCTCACGTTTATACTGAACTTTTTGTCAGGATTTGAATTTGGCTTGGATATAATTGTGACTCTAAAATAAATCCTCGCATGGTTAGACCACGTGGTGGGTTCTAAGGTCGGCAATGTTATGCATGATGTATGTACCTAGCTTAGGAAACTATCCACCTCTAACTATATACATAGATATAGATATATGTATGTATATGATACGTCGACGACGCCAGACGCACTCCCGGAATCCCCCACTTTTTACTTGTTTGCATTTGACCCAGTCCCCTGGGCTGCTTGGTCATTGCCCTCGGACTGTTCAACCGTGAAAATTGTACGCGTATCTTTTGCTCTTTGGCCATTGAAACGCAGAGTATTTGCTATGATCGTGTCTCACTCATTGTTTCATAGAAATTTTTAAGATTTTTCTTCTTGAAGAACACGATAAAAAAAAGTCGATGATTGGGAAAAGTGAACATTTATCTCCTGTATATCGATTTGTGTTCATAAAATGAAACTGCAAATGATTTTAACCGATAACGAAGGAACACTAGATGAAAATAAAATCAGTCAGTCGATCCATCGTTATTCAAAATCGATTGCGAATCATTCAAGTTTAGTGAGATGTCGAAATCACTCGAACTCAATGACTTTATCTTACCTGTATGATAGAATCGTACTTTCTTGTCTAGGATAAGGAACGTCTGGAATGATTTGAAGTCATCCGAAATTCAAAAATCACCACGAAATCGCATGCGATTGATTGAGAATCGAACCCTTTTAGTCTTTCCGTGAGCGAGAATACAGCCCGCGATTAATAGGCATGATTTTTATGATATTGGAAAGAAAACTCGCCTCTCGAAATTTTTTGAAAAGTGAGAATTCACTCTTTCGAAGTTGAACGTAAACCGGTTTCAGTTGAGTGAAATTTCACTCTGCTAGGAATTAGACTTGATTCTAATTAGCTGATAGGTTTACTAGAAATTAGCGAAAAGCTCATTTTTTTTCAAGACGGGCAAATTCTTCACTCCAAAAATTCAAAAAAGCAAGGAGCAATTTGAATTATGATCATTTTTGCCTGGTTCAAATTATTCCTTGCCTCGTAATGTGTACAATTTTTCAATTAGAACATTCTGCTCTTCAAGCTAAGGTTTGGATCATCGAACAAATTCATGTAAACTCCATCACCTATAGCCCAAAGCTCATTTTCTAAAAAATTTCCGTCGTTTCACCTCTGAAGTAAAGAACGATTACCGAGCCTAGAAATAGCTCTTGACTATGCAGTTACCCGACCTTGTCGGTTTGAAATTCGAAAATTTGTTTGTTCAACTTGGAGATTAGTTCCAACGGTGAATCGCCTAGGCAAATGCACCTCGAACCCAGATTTTAAGCTTAGGTATATATTTGCCTTCTGCGTTCTTGACTTCTAAACTGAATTCCTATATGTAGACGCAATATGTGGGAAGGATCGGACAGCTGCTAGCTTAGCGATGAAGTATTTATTATTCATGTGGTAAAAATAATAGAGAGCAAGTGAACTAAATTCGGTAGTAACATCTGTTTGAACATCATATTATAGTTTCTCTAAAATGCTATAAATTTTACTCACAGTTCGTCGAGTTGGCCTGCTGCGAAACGTAATTAAATACCTGTACACTTATCGGCCGACAAAAACGAACTGTTTCTACTTAATTTATAAATTTTTATTACTTCCGTACGCAATATTATTCTCAAATGAATTGGAAACTGGTCTAATTTTTAGTACCAATACCATGAACATTTCAACATTCGAAGTATTCGAATGAACCGTAAAACCACAAACAGTTCGGCACGTGGTTAATAAATCGGATGATGTCAGACGTATACGTACGTTAGGCTGACTGATTGCGAGCCACTCCTATTCGGAATCGGCTGATCTCTCGGTCTGGTTCGTTCAGTCTTTAATTTATCAATGGAAAAGAACCGTTCGAGTGGTTTTCAATGAAATTTCACGGTAGATTGATCAGCTTCGTCGTCTTACTGACTTTTACACACTTACGTAGGTACCTTAGTGGGACATTAACGCGCGATTCAATCGTACTTTGATTCCTCTAAATCCGGTAAATCCTCGGAAAAGACAATCGCTTCTTATACTCACTCTCGCCCTTGTTTAGAACTTTGGTTGTTCGGAATTGAAATGATTAAACAATGATCTGTGGGTATATGAAGGAATTCAAAATTCTCAACGAATCATTTTCTTCAGTCTTGAGTTACTTGGAAATAGACCTAGTCGGAGTCTAGAAGTTCGCTAGAAATCAACGTCGTGAGAAAATAAACAATAGCTGTAGGAAACCATTCCATTACGTTATAATTGTATTATATATGTAGAATCTGCAATGATTTCCATTTGCTTCACTTGCTGCATTAGCATTACTAGCCAGTAATGACGAATGGCATATTTGTTGATATTTCAACATTTTTCATCCCTCGTAACGTTCGGGAGGATCCCGAATTTGGATCTGCTCCAAATAGCATTACGATAATAGCCGTATAATCTACCCTCCCCATCGGTGCTGAGTGATTGCTAGCTGATACACATCCGTGACTATATATCTATCTATCTACCTGCTCTAGTATACGATTTAGTAGATTTTCGTTCAGCATTGGAGGGGGGGGGGGGGGGGGGAAACGTATATAAAGGAAACTTGCGGGGTGATCCAAATCCGTGTAGGCTACTAATATTTATGTTGTTCACCTATATCCGAGATCGTAAAACGCTTGTGTTAGACGTTAGAACCTCTGCACGACTTATGTACATATGTACCTACTCGCTACTGTAAACATTCTGCCAAATGCCCGGAGCTAATTTTGCGTAATGGATAATTATTCGCAGTCGTGCAATCCCTTTTTTATTAGTATTTTTTTTTCATTTTGTTTCTTGCAATGATTTTGATTCTACCCTTCGAGGATATATTGTTAATTTCGGAAAAGATTCAAGTACCATGTACGGATTGAGGGTAAAAACTATTAGTTAAATTTCTGATTTCTATATATTTCCCCTACACCGCGATGTATGTACGCGGGACGATATTATTATTTGAGATAGGAATTGGGATGCTGGCCAATATAACCTAGTCGGTACTTCTGGGTTAATTTATTGCATTTGACAACTGTTCGGCTATATGGAACGGATGAGAAGTGGTTTTGAGTTTGTGCATGTTGTAAAGTTGCGAATACTGATACCAAAACACGTGTGTTCGTTCGTTAAACGTGTGTTTTGCCTGGAAATCTTGGGATCTCAAAGGCTTATGTTCAACTCACGTCAAAACCAAAATCTGTATTACACTTACCATGTGATTTGAGCGGGAGATTCAAACCACTTGTAAATGCGATCGAATAATAGATACGGTTTCAGCGATGAAATCATAGATAGTAGGTGATTTTTTTCTCTGTTATTATTAAAAACTTTTCACACCTTGTGTGAATAATGGTGACTAGTAAATTGTTCAAAGCTAAAATCTCATTCTTTCGAGGGCGTTGCTATGTGCTTTTGATCGGTGGGCACGAGCCGTGAGTGAACGGTGGGATCTTTCTTCACGAGTAGAGAAGATCTCCGTATTTCGTCTCGTTGTGACTATTAATAGATGATGGCAACTAGAGCCTAGTAGTAGTTTGTTACGCGGTGCCTAGCGAGCCTCTGCCTTGCTTCTTCTACTTCTACTTCTACTTCTACTTCTTCTTATTCTTCTTCTTTGGCTCGACTTGGCTAGTTCTGTGGCTTTAGTCCAGCCTGAACAACCAGAAGCATATCGTAACCACTGGAAGTGGTACTGGATCAACCGGCCAACTTCTGATATATTTTATGACAATTTCAGCAACGGAACTTTGGCTCTTTAGGTCGGGGTCGAGAGTTTATTCGTAGACAATCTTTACCTTAGTAAATGGGGGATAATCTAGCGTGTAAAACGCTAGTTTATTGATTCCAGGAAATATATCATAATCATCTGACAATATGCAACTTTTTCTTTCGTTACTCAAAATCTCATCGTCGAAATCGACAGGCCTTTAGGAATAAAATTAGCTAAGCTTGTCAGCTCTAACGTTGGATGGAACAATGCTCTCAATCTTCTGCTCTATTTATAATCACTAGTCGACGTGACACTTGCATAGCTCAAAGCTCGATCTTCGATGACTTATGGCCTCGTTTGCATTAGTTTTACCCACTTAGAGCCACGTCTGTAGTTGTAAATTGTTACTAAGTGTAACTATATTAATACCTACATCTAATACATATAATTATATTTCTTGCGACAGATAATTCTCGAGATTGAATTATCCATAGCTTAGCTTGTCACATCTGATTTGTTTCGAAGAAACGAAATGAAATGGGAAAGAAAAATTCATCGATTTATTTTCGAAAGGTAATATTTGTTACCTGCTCGGTTGTTCGATTCTTTGCTATATACTATAACAAGTTACGTAAACTTGTTTATCACTCGGTTCGTCCTTCGATGACGTTTGCGACCGCGGTCTCTTTATTTTAACTCATATACCTATCCTTTTTTTATTCCATTCCGTTTTACGCTGTTTTTTTTTCCACAAATTGCAAAGTACGAACTGTGTCGTTGCACGGTTGGAGTTTATAAGTTATTCAAAAAGTGCGAATTCATTGTTTTCACTTTCCGTGCATATAGTTTTCGCTTACGCAATTAAACGTAATGTTCAAAATCAACGAATCTCCGTCAGTTTTGCATGGAATTCGATATTATCTGGGTACTCAAGTGTCAGGTGATCTATTTGATTTTTTAATGAATTTTTTGCGAATTTCAGACCTTGTAAAAACTCCTTAGAAACTTCTGTGTTTGACATTGTCGAAGATTACTCATATCGGATAATCATTCTTAAAGTCCAGACAGTGGAAAAGATTTCTCAAAATAACTTTTCAAGTTTTGGCAAGAGGGTTATATTTTGCTCAATTAGCGACAGTTAACTCGAGAATAACGAGATATCCAGAAAAAAGTAGTCAAGTCACATGAGCTTGTATCGGTATGAGCAGCTGCAGTCGGGCAGACACATGATCCTTATATACATGTACAAAATTAAACGTTAAACTTTCAAATCTGTGCCGGTACTTTGTTCAAATTGACTTCGACGACGTAATTCAAGGTCGAAATCGCCCACCAGTCTACGAGTCATCAGCTGTCCTAAATAGTACAGTGCATAAAAATACCTGCGTCTGATATGGCTGCTGGCCTATTATATCGATATGCTAGTACCTATAGAGATTCATCAGATGAACGAGCCAGGCATTCAAAGCTCTCGAATTAAAAATCGTTTCGCAATTATATGCATAACGCGGCTTTTGGAGAACGTGTGATCGAACTGCAGAAAATCTCATGCACAAGCATACAGATATCAAACTTAGGATTTCAGGTGATATAGTAGAAATTACTTGCAACTTAACCTAGCTAACATGAAAAACAGAAGTTTTACTGGAATCGTATCAGTTTTTCTTGACAAAGTAGCATACTCAGCCACTTTTTGCCAAAAAACTGAATTCATTTGTCGAGGATTCATTCGGATCGGTTGGGTTATAGTCGTCGAGAAAGTACGAATCGCGTTTTTGAGGTGACAACAATTGGTAATGATGAAATTTCGAACAGACTCCCATCCATTAATACCAATTGTCATCACCTCAAGAACGCGATTCGTAGTTTCTTCCAAACTGTACAACCAGCTGGAATGAAACTCGAGAAATTGATGCTTCACTACGGCAGAAAGTGGTCAAATATTCAACTGTATGTAAAAAAACGAATAGAATTCCAGTCAGATTCATATTTCTTATGATAGCCAGGTTAGGTTCAAAGCGACTTGTACCATATCGTCTGAGCACGAATCGTGATTATATAATCACTATACATGTACGATTAATTTCGCTGACAATGAGATAGACAAAAAGACTACCTAGGCAGATTACGCGTTAGCTCGCGGTCCTTTAACGTTGTAATTGGTAAGTAGGCAATTAGCGAGTATAATGTAATGGCTGAGTGAATTCTCGCGTATTCCTTAACCCCTTGCCGAATGTAAATACAAGATGAATTTCCATCAAATATACCTACCTATCTCTATTCGCCGAGGGCTAGCAAACCCTGAAAGGTTACTATTTGCTCAAAAGCCCTTCAAGCTCCTCGGTCAACGGTTGGTCTAATTTCATTCTCATAGGTTAAACCGACTTCTGATGTACCGCAAATAGCAAAAAGTTACTTGAAATCTTCAGGAAATCAATTGAGTCTTTCATTACATTGATGGAAATAAATTACTCGATGCATGTTTCAGTGTAATTATTCATTTCTGCGTCCATTTACATCCTAATACACACTACAATGACGAAGAACTCTGATGAATGTGTAATTCCAAAGATTGAAGGTGGCGCATTGAATGTTGGACTTTCCGAAGTGTTCCATAATCACTTCTTTCCAAGTTGTGTATAATTAGGCGATGCATCGTCGAGGTACTGGCCTCGACTTTGCATGAATGTTGGTACAGGCGTACTGCGGTTATTAGTGAAATGACGAAATAAATTATACGTATATACCTACATACCTTCTAAACAACATCAGCCATGCGCCAAGGCACGAACTACTGCAATTTGACGGGGGGGGGGGGGGGGGGGGGGGGTTATTGTAATTGACAGCACTGGCTGTATTAACGTGGCCCGTGCCTTGATCTTTAACCTCGGGTCGCAAGCGTCACGTCCTGTTAATTGTCACCGAGACACGAAGCTTCGTTGACTTTTCTTTCAAAAGTTTACTTCTCCTGACGGAAATCAACAAAAATTATCAATAATGAATCAAATCATTCAGATCATTTGACAAACACCACACGATCTAAACAAAATAGTTCTGATTATTATCGATCATCGATGTATAATATCAAATTCAAAGCAATGAAATTATTGCTATGCTCTGCTTTGTCCAAACGCCGATTCATATAAAAATTTCAAAGCTGGGACATCGCTTGTTGTTAATTCGAATGAATTTACTGTCTCACTGGGTTCATGTCATCACTGCGCAATGCTATAATCTGGAACGCGACAGTACCGTTCTTTTCTTCTACTACTAGCACGATCATCCATTGTAGGTATGTCATTATGTGACTTGCCTATTACATGTAGGTGCATGATGAAAAAAAAAAGAGAGAGAGAGAGAGAGAGATAGGAAAATGGGAAAAAATATATATTGTATGCATGTATATATTCAAGCACCGGGTGTTCGTGTCGAAGTAGTAATAAACAATTTACTGTTTAGCTATGTCTGTTCTGATGTGCTACTTGAAATCTGCACATGCAATGGAATAAATTGGCATTGTGTGCGTGGAAGCTACTGTTCGGCAACAACTACCTGTCGTAACCACAACTTACACCGTGACACCGATTGTGAAGTGTGGTTCGTGTATTTGCAGTAAAGTGACATAAATGTCGATGAAACAAATTTTCAAAATACGAATCGTTATGCATTCTGTATTGTTTCCAGTCCAGGCAAAACTTGCAAACGTTTCTTTTCCTTGATTGTTTCTTGACTTGCCTAAAACGCGTCTTGTCACAATCACCTTGAAGTCTGGATCAATTATCGATCGACCTTCAGGCGAATCAGTCAATGACGATTATGCCGATAATGCACGATCATGCAGATGGTGCAAAAGTCGAGTGTCTTAACTAGAAGCAGTAACCATGTATAGGTATGCAGATTGCAGACACGTAGACCCGTATGCATATAAAGATAGCTAATCGCTAATGTCGGACGAAATGCCAGAAGCATAAAGACACACACAAAGATACACACCAAGTTGTGGCTTTGGCTGTTGCGATGTGGTTGTGGCGGTAGTAATTAGCGTTGAAATCGGCGGACGGAATAGAACACCTAATTTCAACGTATAGTATAAGGGAGAAACCATAGCATCGCATAGCGTCTTATCAAAGTGCGATTGTCTACAAGGAAACTCGCTTGACAGGGTACTGACGTCTCTATTCTCACCGGATCGTGTTGAACTATTATAATTAACCAAGATCCCCGCATATTCTGATAAGACATTCAAAATTAATATACCCAGCAAGTTCTACTCTATACCTAAATCATGACACGTAATGCAAAATTGTTTGAAAATATTGAGGGATTCTTCGTTGCACACCATTTGCTATATTCGTTTTCATAAATTTACTTATTTAGTTGGAAAACAAAGTCTATGGTTAATTGGTTGTATTACGCAACGCTTCTTACAAATTTTCTAACCAAATGGGGACACGTATTCATATATAAACTTCCATACGTGTTTAAAAAATGCAATAACTCATTATAGTGTCAGGGAAGTTAATCATTTGAAACGTGCTTGTTCGTTTCTTGCATATTTAATGGCTTCTTTGACTATGGGGCAAAGTGTGAAGCGTTGGCAATCGGCACAGCTCGTATTGTGCTGTCTTTGTACAAGGTTTTTTTTTTTTTTTTCCATGCGACGTAGTTAAAAATTGTTTTTATCAAATGAAGACTTGCAGGTTTTTGTTATCACCGCAGTTTGTACCGGAATGAATTTATAACACCGGGTTTACCAAATTCAAGATTAACCCGATCAATCCTCCTCGAGTATTTCGGCCTTATATACACATGTTCAGTTTAAGGATCATGTTCATAAATAACAATTCCGACAAAGCACGCTATCTTCGATAATGAAACCTAGTAGATTAGTGGCTAATACCTACCTCTGTAGCCGATAAATCGATTAAGCATTGACTATAAATACCACTCGATAGATATACCCTACAAAAGGGAGCTCACTTACTATTACTCCTTATACAATGCGACGAGATGCGATATCCAATTCTACACAAACGAAATACAGGTCAAAACGTCGTTCGATGAACCACCTGAAACGGAAAATATACTTTGCAATTGAACTAACAACCGAACGGAATTTTCAATAATGGCTTTTTCACACTTTTCGTACTTTTTTTTAAATTCATTTACCAGATCAAAGGATATTAATGATAGTCATGTTCTCGGTCGATGGGATGTACTACGATTTTAATCTTATTGTATTATCCTTTCAATGGAACCAGTCGTTCGTAAGTTCAGTGAAAAATCAAATTGTTCTGACACACGAGATTCGTGAAGATCAGCATTCAAGTATTTTCCGGGTAGCTGATCATCACTGAAATAAGGCGAGTCTTCAAATTCTCAAATTTCGTGACGATCGATCCGATATGACTGACTCAGATTTTCCAGCAATGCAACGATACGTTGAAAAAATGGTACCTACTCCTATATATAGGTTCTTTCGGGTCGGTCTGCATGAATTCAAAAATTGATATTGAAAAATTAAATACAACGAATATCAAAACGCAAAATAATGAACACTCCTCTCATAATAAACCAAATTTTCTATCGATCGACTCTGTAACTCAAAAAGTACTGTTACTCGAACTCGAAAATCTGGGGGTAAAGTTATGGATTTCTGGCCTACTGTGGTCAACCCAACAATTTTCTGGTTTATCGGTTCCATCTGGTTTGCTGGTTTTATCTTTCCATCTTCCATCTTCAATCTTTACTCATGATATGTTTCTCTATCAGTTTCTTTTTCTTTCCCTTTTTACTCTTAGGGTTAGAACAGTAAACCGAAATTTTTGTACCGACGCCTATTGAGTTATCAAAAGCTTGAAGACCGTGATGATGAACTGATGATGATTTATATCGGTGTGGATAACAACTCCACGTATAAATAGATTTTTTTTTGATTTTTTTTTTGTTATTTATACATAGCAAAGAAAATATGTTTTGTAAGAATTTGAGACGTTAGTGATCCAAGCAGCGTTCACCACGGGACTCGCGAAGGCCTCTGGGACCAACCGGAAGGAACCCGACGCTTCGTGATCCATACAAATGCGTCTAGTGTTTCTTCAGGGTCTCCATTCCCCGACGAGAGTATCTCGGTTTGCGTTCACCCCGTTCTTATGGTAGAAGTTGTTTGCGATTAAACTACCAGGGGAGGGGAAACTCTTACACCAGGAGGAGGTGGATTCCGTGACAGAATATCTGACAACTGACGAGTATTATCCAAGGATTTGTTGTGTAATAAACTGCGGACGTGCTTCAGGGGTATTACTTTACTTCAATTGCGCTTTATTTCATTCTATTCTATATTCTACTCCATTTTACTTAGTAAATGGTACAATCCTATTCAGGATTGGGATTTTTACTCAAAACTGTCATTACCCACTTATTTCCTTTGAACTCTGCGTATAATATGCGTACCTACCTACCTACCTACCTGCATGCGGATGACAATGGACACCGTCAATACAACGTCATTAGTATGGGGGTCGCGATCTCTGCAGGATGTGACGTCACGAGACACGACGTTCCTCCTTTCGAGGAATTACATTCTTGTAACCAACTTGCTGAGGCTACAAACTCCCTTCTGCTTCCAACAAATTCTTACTCATATATTACAGGTGCGTCGGATCATCAAGATATTCGCACCTGTACATCATAATTATGATATTTACGGGAAAACGCTACCAGCTGAGTCTAACGTCATCTACGTGTGGTAATCTGCAGTTTTATTCCATCACGAAATACGGAACAAGTCAGGCTTTGAACATGGGCTTCACCTATCAGATCGTCTCTCAGACTTACAATTTATTACAGAGTGTCTACCACCTGGAAAACCTGGAATTCTCAGGGAATCATCTTTTATAAGGAAAAACTTGGAATTTTTAGGGAATTTTGTAGTCACTTAGGGAATTTTTTCAGGAGTGAACCATTTTTTTGTAATACTCTTCGAGTATCAGTTTTTGGATGCACGGAAATTACAATACCAGTAAAATGCTTTTGACCACCCAAAAATGAATTTGTGACAAATTTGAAAGTTTCGTATAATTTCGCCAAAAATCATCCTACAGAGACGAGCTTAGATGCGTTTAAAAACTTCTTTGAAAAGCTTTCAAATGACTTATTACTTTTTCGGTAGAATAATTTCTTTCCGTTCTTTATAAAGTGATGTAGAAAAATTAACGCAACATTTTTTCACTTGATATTCGAACGGTGCCTTTTTTTGAACGGAGTATCATAAAGTAATCTTGTGACAATTCTTCGAAAAATCATGACTCCGATGAACCTGGGAAATGAATAAATGATCTCGATAAACCTGGAATTCTCAGGAAATTTTGCTACCAGGCTTCAGTAGACACTCTGAATTAGCTGGTCCGCTGGTCCGATTAACGCAGATTAATTGGATTGACGTTTGGAAAGGACTCGTTTATCATTTGAAAAAAAAAAACATCAAAATAATACATCAGTTAGATTTCATCGTATGTACTATATGCTTTCGAAAGAACTCTGAGATCTCAATGGCGTTGAGCTATTGCACAATTGATGTGTTTCACCGCTCACGTATCCGTGACTCTCTAGCTTTCTCTAAACTTCCCAGAGGATTTCGTACCTACGCGCTAAAGCAAAACGCGTCGTCTCGTCGCGGTTGTCATGGCTGTAAAAAAACCTACGCACCAAGATATAGGAATCAGTGTATTATTCAGTTTTCAGAGTTTTATTCATACTATTCTGTAAAACCTGCAGTCATTTGCCATAATAATCTTATAAATCTTGCAACTAGTAAGATTCGAAGAAAAAAAAATCACATCTCCTGCTTTCGACTCTGGACCTCAAATTACAAACGATTAATACTGCAACGAGACTTTCTACACACGATTAATTTGGATAATTATTCAACTGACGTACCCTCGATATATTTTTACGGTTATTAAACTTTTCTATATCTAATCATATTGCAACGCTTTGGATACACGGCGAAAACCTCATTCATTTCAAAACTGACGTTCCCTTCACTTTGTTCAAATAAATTTGGGTTTCCAAATTCTAGTAGTTGGTACCACTTTCCTTCTTACGTCCATATACCACATCCAATTAACACGTTAGAAAAATGTTAATTCGTTGATAGCACTCGCTCTCTGAAAACATATAATAGTTTAGCATATACATATACCCATCTTGGATATATCCAAGACGGTGAACTTTGGGCGTAATTTGCAGCCGTTGTCTTCACTCATCTTACGCTACTTACACCGGAGAAGGCCAGAATGTTAAGTTAGGTTATTCTATCCCAGCATGTTGTTACTACCTACGCTATTGCGGTACCCCCACACAAGCTTCAGGCTAATTATTTTCCAAGCTAAAATCCATCCCGAGATACAAAGGGCTGGGGCAATTTGGCGTATGAAATAATCGAAGGTTTCTCTCTGGTATAGTATATACGTACCAAGCTATAAAGTATGTTCTCATGTATATATGGGGCAAAATTTGCAGGGCAAATGTTCAGAGGCAAAGTATTATATTCAACGTGTAGTACCAACGAGGAACGTACTATACCCATGTACCTATACATACGTATATAATACACCAGATATATCCATAGTTGCCAGTTAATGCGGGCAGAATTTACTAGCTTAATATTGTCTACCATCAGAAATTACATTAGCGAAGTTAACTCTATCTCACTCTTCTCATTGCAAAGCACAACACACCATGGTGGTTTGAACCAACGGTATATGGTATGTACACATGCATGAACGAGCTCAAAAATGTACAAACTACCCTGGAAAACAACTGAGAAGAGGAATGAATCTATTCCAAATTTACTTAACATATGATAAATTAAAGATGGATGCAGAGTCGAGAAGTCAGAGGTCAGAAGTCAGACGAGGGAAGGAAGGATCATGGGATTATTCATGGACATTAGGGTGCTTTGTAACCATTGAGCTCACATCAGTCCATGATCTGCATATCTGTATTTCTTTATTTCGTTTCTTTGTTTTTTATCTTTGGAAATGTGGAGTTTTTCACTCAACACGCGAAGTCAAGAATCGTGCTATACTATAGACACGTGCCATTCGGACACCAGGAATTCTATCCTCCTCTGGATGAGAAGGAAGATAGGAGAGAGACCGAAGACGAGGGAAAAAGTTTATAGTACAAACAACAGACCATTAGCGCTGACACTCGAACAACACGGGGTCGGATGGGCTCTAGCCACTCCTGTATATACCCGGCTTCTGAGCGACGACGGCACTGTATATCTCGGCATTTCCGTTCTTCGATCTTCGATATACCAAAACGCCTATCCCACCATTGGCTAGTCGATATTATATTCGCCAGACAATACCGCAGATCCTAGTAGATGGAAGAAAATGGCTTTTCTACGACAAATGGAAACGGTAACGGGATACTGCTACGTAACTTCGCCTCTTCAAGGTCTCAGACCAAATGCAGTTTCTGGTAATTGACCTTAAAATAAAATGCGAATTTTATTGCTGATCTTTTTCAAAGGCTGTTCATTTGGTGAGTCCTTTGTACGTTGGTATTGAAAGATACTTGAAGTCCATGGTAATTTGATATTTTTCAACGTCCTTAGAACTCCTCTCAGATCTTCACTGGTATTCTGTGGACATTTGATGTTTCAGGAATTTTTGTCGTCAGTACCTAGTGAATTCAGGAAGTCCATCTGGACATGACGGCTAGACTGTGAAAGTCATTTGATTACATCAGAAATCAATTAGAGTGATTAGTAGTCAATTGGAGTCTTTGGAAGTCGGATAAGCCACTTCCGTACATGCAAAATCAAAGTGACCAAACAATAAGCAAGTCCTGGAGTAAAATCGATAATATGCCCATGATTTGAATTCATGACTCGTTCATTGGTTGGTCCATTATGCCAACGATGAAGGTATTCGGGTTGAAGGATCGGTGAAAAATAAAGAACGGTGTACCTACCAGGAGCAATTTGCTGAAGTGATTTACGCGGAAGCAGATTGCTGGTACCAACCTGTACTGGTACAGTGCTCTGCCCGGAAGTGCTACGCTCAGTTGTGCCAAGTTTTAAGTGGATTGTGTTTCAACGACATGATCATAACAATACCAGACTCTCGGCTGCAGGGTGTGTATTATATGCTTAGCACATGAGGATAATTAGAACCACGAAAGCTCACCGGGATTTGAGGCAACATGAAAATATGCCCCTGGAGGAGTATGCGATGATACTCGATTCCCCTATTGGTCTATCCAACACAACCCTCCAGAAACAAGTGCAGCATTAAACGTGATCAGGGTGCGTGAATACGCGGATGATTTCACCGACGTACATTCACCGGCTGTCTACATCTACCTTCACCCCATATAGACACGATATATTTCCTACACGTCTCGTTTCCCTAATGAGTGCTTACACGCGCCGCAGGCAAGGGGTCCGAACCGCATCGTGCAAAATGGTTTTGGTTTTGGTCTCGGTTTTGGTTTCGGTTTTGGTTGCTTTCTGCGGATTGGTTTGAAACCGTTTGAAAATGGTTTCCCGGGACCGTTAGCGAACCTTGTAGATATTTATACGTAGTTGATGGTAGACGCGTTTTGTTAGACATGTTATATCATTTGCCTAAACTTCCGAACGTTCGTTTGAACGAACATTTGGAAAATTAAGGTTCACCACGATTGTTCATCCACTAAAAAATCTCCACAGACTTTGGATGTGTTGAAAATCGATGGTCAGTTGTAAAGAATTCAAAATTGACCATTTTCGGGCGGTCAAATAAGCGTAATATCAGATTTTCTTGCTAATGTCGTTCAAATGAATGTTCGGAACTTCAAGCACATATTGTATCAGGTTGCAGTATAATAAATTTTCATTTTACTCATTCAGTTGATAGTGTTCAATATGCAGATAAAGCTGGAATGGCACCTCAGCACAGAAAAATATCGATTGGTTCTGATCCGCGGAGCAAACGGCCGAGAAGATACATTAGCATCTCTAAATCTTGGAAGCTAATTAAAAATTGGAGCAGGAAGTGCTCTAGTCTTTTTATCTCTGCTCTAGACGTTGCTTGAACTAGTAAAGTACATTCGGTGGTTCTCTTCTTATATTCTTCAGTCACCTTTTTCACCTGCTGGTTACATTATTTTGACGTATTCGCTTTTGTCTATACCGTTCAAATTGATTCCTTCGCTTTATCGTATAGCCGAGTAATAACTCTTTCCAAACTTGACAGATTCCATCGTTTATTTATTTTTTATTTTTTCTATTCCTTTTCGGACGAAATCCATTTTCATTTCTATGGAGTTTTGTATTATACGTAGTGTTGATTCTTCAGCTGTTGCCTTTTTATGCACGTTGGGAAAAGGTCCTACGGGTCACGCATCCAGTTGGTATAGCGAGCACAGGAAATGCCCTAATCGGTTTTAGAAATCAGAGATTTTAAAAGGAGACACGCACGACGTGGCATATTGCTGGGAAAGGTACTTTCCTTTTCTTTTTTAACCGCAGCTGTATACCGATGGTTCCGATTTCCTTCAGGTCACGAGTGCATGCGTTTACTTAAATTTGCATTCCTAAATAGCTGGACAAAAACTGAAAGGTTCAATTTTTCACCGGAAGTTTGTTCAAGACATCTATAACTTCATCCCTATACACGTATATTTTCTATATTTTTTTTTTTTTTTCCCCTCGTCTTTACCTCATTTTGTGTAATTTTCTCCCTTTGGGGGGTCGCGACTCGTTTCAGAGATTGAACTGACCGCGCCGAGTGGTTGGGTCAAACAATTTGCGACCAGGGCTTCCATTGAGGGTGCAGGAAAATTAATTAAACCAATAGGTATACTGGGCGATAGCTATCGGGGCTTCTGAACAAACATTGGTTGACTTCGCCTTCCGATTCTTTCAATCTTCTCCTCACTTACTCAACGAGCAAATTGTTCTCTTACCTTTTCTTTTTCTCATTTTTATAGAAAATGAATGACTTCTTCGTGCAGTTAGCTAACATAAGGAAGCCAACCTCCTCGAGCATTTCACAGTGATCGCTTGAAAAAATGTATTCACGAAGCAATGAAAATGGAATTAATGAAAATTTTTCCGAGGTCGATGTATTCCTATGTTACATTTTTCCATATAACTTTGACTCGTGTTTCTTTTCAAACTGCTCGGTCGTGAATATGATTCCATTTTTTTCACCCTTTTATCTCCCTTGATCTCGAATAAGCGACTTTAACTGGTATAGCCGAGCCTTTTTCCTGATCCAGTTTTTTTACCGATCCTAAACAAACACTGACCTCTTACGTCAGCATAATTTTTTATCGAGTCTATTTCCTTCCATATATTCATAAGAAAAATACCACGGCTCAAGTTCTCGATTTCCACTTTGAGTGAATCATCTTTTTGTCAGCTCGAATTCCTCCCCAATATACCTTGTTTCGTGGATATTTGATACTTTCATTTTTAAATTACTCTTTATTCTGGGTTTCGTTACTCTACATACAAGGGGTGATAATAAATCAATACTTTTCTCAAAAAATAAACGTATACTGCTCCAAAGATCGACTCGTCACTTGATTGTTTATTACATATTTCCTACATTTAACATAATAAATTGACTAAATTTCTCTTCTTTCGTTATTCAGGGGCGACAGTTGCTTCAGTTATTTGATTTATCTCACTCGATTCACCTGGGGCGTCGGTTGCTTCATTAACTTCACTCGATTCACTCGTTTCAGGGTTTTCGGTAACTTCTTCATTCACTTCACTCGTTTCAGGGACTTCAGTATCTACTTCGTTTGCTTCAGTCGTTTCGGTTGTCTCAATCGCTTCGGTTGCCTCAGTTATGCCAGTGCTAGTCATGATGATGGTCAGTTGATCATTCAGCGCCAAGAAATGGCTCCAAGTTGCAGCAGTGACGTGAGCTTGCACCACTTCTGCATTTGACTGAACATCTCGAATGATTGAAAGTACAGTGGGTACTATGTACTCGTCAATGGCCATGGTGCGAAATTCATCCTGGATATCCGAATACGCGGTATCAACTTCAACTGCCTCGAAACCAGCGCTTAACAATTTTTTCTGAAATTTGTAAAGCGCGGAGAGATCCTTTTCCAATATTTGACCCAAATTATTCATCAGTTCACTCAGGGTGTGAACTTTCGGCGGCTTTTGTTCACTGTAAAAAAAAAAAATGAACATTACATGTAACTGAATTCGTGAGAGATGAACTTTTGGATTAGGAAACATTGAAGAGAATGTTTTAGCTTCTTGAGCTTACCCTGACGATGGCTTGTCTTTTTGGGTTGATGACTTAATCTTCTTGGGTTTGGTAACTGCGTTGCCACCTAGTGTTGTTGGTATCAGATTGAAGGCCCCAACTATTCTTTGGTTCAAAGATAAGAGATAGAATTCCAAATGATCGGCAGTGGCGTCAACAGGCAATTGTGCTATTTGACGATTGAATGTTTCAAGGGCTAATTGAAGCACTGTCACTTCCAATTTACTCTGGACGTCGATTTGTTGTGCCAAATCATCCACTATATGAGTTATGCACAGTGCAGTTTCGTTCAGGATAATCTCCCGGATATTCTGGGTTGTTTGACCTTCGATCGGTGACGATGGTACGGTATTTCCACCGGTCACAAACGCTGTGGTTAATGCACTGCTGTCCACTTGAGCAAGGGAACCTATATGAATAAAAAATAATCAATATTCATCATTATTTATATGAATGATTGAGGTTTCCAAATTGAACGATAAAAACTGGCTGGATTTTTCACGTCACTTGTAATATCGATTTTTCAACCCCTTGTCAAAAATTAATTAATCTATTCGTTCTGGCTGTTACGATTACCGTGATAATTGCCCAGTCTCAAGTTTGTCACGTTTTTCATAACTTCTTGACTTGCCAACGGTTGGCTTTACGCGATTTCTAATTAACTGTGATTTGCCTAAAGCCTGTTATTTAGTTGTTTCAGTTTCTGAGCTTAGACGCTGAGATAACTGCACACCCTTGCTATAATACCTATTTCGGTTGCGGAATATTCGAGTTGCAACAATTTGATGAGTCGCTAAACCACACGGACTTTGAAATTATGGTTAAAGTTCGTAATGAAATAATGAATATAAACTCGGTGATTATCTGACGCTAGCTTACCCTGGGCAGCTAAACCGCAGACAATCGCGATCACAATAAGCTTCATCTTGGCTTGCGGTTTAATTACGTATGACTAATTGCATCGAAAAATCTCTCGCTTTATACCAGCATCGAGTGCTTTTGGAATACAGAATTCTAAGAAACAATCTTGATAATTTCATCGATAACCTTCTTTCGCATATTTTCCTCTCAAATTGTTTACCTCATATTTTCCAATAGCGTGGAATTTTCTTTAGAAATATCTACAACTATTTGACAAGATAATACCGACTCCCGCGAAGGCAATCGATGCGAAAACACCAATTGATATATTCTTTTGCTAACTGTTACGGTATAAAATATATGTAGGTATGACTTTTATAATGAGTCACTGATAAACTATTGCCTCGTATCGATATCGGAATTTTTTTAACAATGACGAGCAGTTATTCTAAAGGAAATATAAGATCGCAATCTCCACGTGAAAATAATGTACAAAAATAAAATGTTTTTTTCTAAAATTTTTCCTTTCCTTTCTCATTTCAGAACGCAAGTTGTTCGTTGGTATGCTCTCAAAGAAGTACGGTGAAATCGACGTACGGAGTATGTTCGGCGTTTATGGCGCCATCGAGGAGTGCACCGTCCTTAGAGACACTGCAGGTCAGAGTAAAGGATGTGCCTTCGTGACGTTTGCCAGTAAACAGTACGCCATCAACGCCATAAAATCCTTGCATCACTCCCAGACAATGGAGGTAAGTTTTTTGTCAGAATTTTTATCGTCCTTAGGGATCGCTTCTTCACGTAGTTTCATAGCTCTATCTATAGGTATTCTCGCCAAAGCACTACTCAATCCTATCCGACAGAAAAATCACCCATAAATCCATTTGCAAGTCTTTGAAAATTCTCCAAAAATACGTCATTTTCATTTTCACAAAACTGCTTGTATACTTTCGCAGAGGAAATATATTTCGTGAATTGTAATCGAAATTGTAATTTTACTACGTTTTGAAATGAGCTCAATTACGTATATCGCCAATGTAATCAATGATCGAATTCGTTATTGAATCATGAAAGCAATTGATTTGACTCCCAGTAATTTTGTTTCTAATTTTTATTTTATTTTTCTGTACACCTTTATTCAGTTTCATTTTTTACTCGTGTTTTACATAACGTGTTGTTGTTCTACACGGTCGTCAGTGACGCTGCACTTGAACGTTATCTGGTTATAGAATCGGTGTATAAATTGATATATGTATAACTTGAAGAAGAGTCATTGACAAACACGTTTCGAAAACTGGCTTTTAACAAAGAAAAAAAAAATAAAATACCTAATGCATAGAACGATCGTTATAATTTAACGTCCTTGATGATGGAATAACGACTGCGTAGACTGTAGAGTCTACAATAATTATATCGGTGAAGTGAAAAATAAAATAAAAATGTCCAATGTTAGCAGGGTGCCTTTTACACGAACCAATAGCATAAATATTCCTCGTACGAGCAAATGGTGATAAGAAAGTCCTTGTCCTCGTATCGATGCATAACACTCGATATTTCTGCTTATTCATGAAATAATTATTATCGTGAAATATATTATACCTATAATACATATACCGAACCGGTAAAGTAGATCCAGATAGCTGTGCAAAGCTAAAATATAATGCAGTTTCGACACGAACTGGGTATATAACTGTTTAAAATTTGATAGACAACGCCGGTAATCAGTGAAACTGCAAATACGTTAACCGACATTAACGGAGTTAATATATATATGGAGGGAACGGTATAGTAGTAGCAGCATCGGGGTAACGATGCATTGAATAAATGATTAAAGCTCGTAATTCTATTTGATTCGATTTTCAACGTGGGTTGGAATTTCGGACTCGTATAATAAAATACGCGAAATTCGTGTCTTCGATTGGGAAATCTCGAAAGTTCGAATCGATCCACGCTTTATTAACTAATTCGCACTTCTCTTGGTCGTTATGTTTTCTTGGGATAATTAAAAACTTTTCATACCGAATATAAATTATCGAGAAAGACGAGGACTGCAGCCCGACACCTTGGGAGTTAATTAATTTAATGACCGCACGTACCTTCCGAACATCTCCTCGGTAATTGAATCATTTTTTTTTTTGGATCATCTATTCGTCGCTCGTCTCAGGATTATTAAACAAATCGACAATTCGTAAGTCGACGGTATAAAGTATGAAAATGTGAAGGTTCAAGGGGCTGTAAGGAGAACCTGCCCGATTACATTTGAATATAATCATCGAGGTTATACGCGTGTGGTTTTTTTTATCTACCTACAATAATAATTTTTTTTATCAAAGTGCGAGGGTTCGATCAGGTGAATATTAATGATCGAAAATTGCAGAAGCATATAGGCGATATTTAATTAGTCAAACATCGGGAGACGACGGATCTGATGAAACGTTCACTTTTCAAAATGAAAGTTTTCGTGTATTCTCGTCTGAAATAGGCTCTAGAAGAATTTTGAGAAAGGCAGAATTTTCGCGGTTTTCCCTGAGGAAAACCTGCGCTGCATATTGGTTGTTAGTCAATCTCGTTTTCGGCTTTAGCAAATTCTCTGGATGTAAATCCACTTTATTTTATCAGCATATTATTTCCGGGGTTGGCTATGGACATGATGCAAATCGGAGCCCCTAATACAATTGAATATTGTCCCTGAATCCCGATTTGGGAGTTGGGATTTAGGATTTTCCGATTTTAGCTACCTACCTTATACCTACCTGCCTCCATCTCTGATTTTTCGTTTTCTGCTTTACTCGCCTGTCCAGGTCCTGGCTTAGACCGACTTTATAATATTGGCTCATGTCATACCTCACTATCGCGACAAGGGAACACGATCATCGAAGGATATAGGGGACGGAATGGAAGGGAAAGAATTTCATCCACCTTGTACCGAATACTTTATTGGATTTATCCCCCTGTAATCTACGTTCATTTTGAAACCATGCGTGTGTGTAGGCATATCAAAGTATATAAGGGAGACCGAGGTGGAATTAGGTACTCAAAAGATTTCTTCACAATGAAATGATTCTAATAACATTTTTCATCAATCTGTGTCAACTCGAAATTAGATTCCGATATAAATTTATCTGTCAAAATGGATGAACATTTCGAAGCAGTAAAGTAATTTTTGACAAATCATTTACCACGAATAGTGTGGAAGAAAAATTTTCATCAGATTTTGACGTATAGATCTTCTCAGATCTGACAAAACTGTAGGTACCGATAGCGATTTGTGATTTGTCATGAAAATGCGGTCAGAACTTCATAGATCGATAGCTGATACAAATTTTGTGGATGGAAATCGGAGATGATGATTTGACCGACTTTCTGATATAGGATTTTCTAATTTTTTGAATGTTTATATTGTCGAAATTTTGTGATTTGTATTTCGTAAAAATTGGATACAACTGATGATATGCTTAGTTTAGAAAAGTAAAGTTACATCACCGGCTTGTTGATTGAGTGAAAAATTTTCCTTCTATAAACCAATCAGTGTAACATCCGTAATGGTATTTGTGAGTGTGTTTTTCTTTCCTCCACATCATTGGAATTCGAAATTCCAATGTATATCAATTCATTTAAAAAAATGTTATTCAGTGAGAAAAATTCGTTAAATTATTCGTCGGAATGCTTCCGAAAGCGAAAAACTTCAATCGATGACATCAAAAGTGTTGATTGGCGATCATGAATTAAACGTAGAGCGAAATCGTATAGCTCGGATATAAAAAATCGTTACTCATTCACGTTACTGAACCGACGACGTGCCCTATTCATTCGACACGTATACTCGTGAACATGAATATAGATGAACACATTTATATACCATGTAGGTATGTATGTATGTACCTCCGTGTATGTACTATAGTCCATACACATACAATATATATATATGAGCACCGGTATGCACGTGCGGAAATTCTTATTCCAGTATAACGCGACGTATAAACGGATCAATCGAAAGAGAGTCGGTCGTGCCAGTAAAGTTGACATCTGTATTTGATGCAGTCGTGACATGTAAAAAGTCTCTTTCTCTTTCTGTAAATTTTTCTCTTTCTCTTCATGCTGTCCGTCAGGTAAAAATGAAAGGTTTTTAAAGCAGGCAGGCTGGCAAAGGATATATAGAGAGAAAGAACCCAACGCCAGGGTGTGAATGCCTCTAGTTCTGTGGCAGTGGTCCAAAAATCTGCCCAACAGAAACAGCTCGACATTCTCGGCTGACAACGCCAACTACAATGACTACGAGGTCGGTGACTATTTTTATATATGTAAGAGTCGAAGTTACGTGACCGGACTTGCATCCTGAAATAAACAATTTTACGACACCACGTCCTGCGCCAGGTACACCCTATTTAACGTCGCTTCTGTATCGGCTATGGCTAAACCAACTTCTGATACGCAAAACGTAACATTAAATTGCCAACGCTCGGTTAGGACGGAAACCGTTAATCAAATAATGGCATTAGGCTTCCTTTACCTCGGTCAGGAAACTACAGGAATATTTACCTTACGCTAGCTGATGTGTAACACACTTTCGAATCGATCGGAACTTAGGAAATAGGAATTCTTGCTTTTCTGCAACTTTGCAATGCAAAAAAATCGTCAAGTTTGAAGGGACCAGTACAGCTTGATTTTGGAAATTTGAACTAGTCCAGAATTCATTTGTTTTTCACTAAAGCTCATTCCACATCGAAAAGAAATGAATTCTTTTAGAACCTGGGGCGTAAGTATTTTGGAGCAGTTTATTAGAATAATCCTTCGCATGGCCACCATGGGTAAATTTTTCCGAGGCCTTATTTTGGGCAAACAATATTTACCAAATGCCTTAGTTACGATTTTTTTTAGCAAAAAAAGCGATTTTTCTTTTATCCCGATCGGACTGATAGTTTTCACACAGCAACCGTTTGAAACTTGGCTGGGTAAATTTTACCCATCAGTGTGACTATACTAAGGGTTAGAATTGTTGAGAGCTCACTCTGTTCGAAAAATTCCCTTATTCACGGGAGGAGGATTCTATTTCCGAACGAAACAAAAAAGATACTAAATCATTCGGTTGTCGCGAAGAATCGACGTTGAAAATTACTATTCTCAATTGGGTGAGATTTTTTTCTTCCAGCAGCATCTTTCGTTGCCATTTTTTGACAAGCATGTTTGCGATTGAAACGATGAAAAGAAAAGCAAAGAAAAATTGGTCTCTCGCAAAAATTCATCGATTCGAGAAATTCCTAACCAATATCGAGAAATTCTATGGTCCCATCTTACAAAAGCATTTCTTGTTAACAATTCAAAACCCCATCGGTCCAGGATGATTCCAGCTCGCTATTGAAAGTGCTATAATATACCCAGTTGAACCGAAAAAGAAAAAAGTGGACTTTGAAATTTGGTGTAATTTCGTTCCGCAATGATAACTATAAAAATACCTAACCTGTCTGACGACAATAGAAGTACAGATACCTATATATCTTAAATGATTTGGCGTGCGTAAATTCATATTCACAGTTTTACAGCTTCACTAATAACAGCGGGTCGTGAAGTGACAGGGATTCAGTTTCACACATTTGTGCAGATTAGGAACGTGTGCCGTTATACTTGTATATAAATGGAAGGTATTTGTACGGTGGGGCGAAAGAAAGATAAAGATAAAGATAAAGATAAAGATAATGAAAAAGAGAGAAGGATGTGTCTAAGGTATATATATATATAAGTTGGTAAAAGTACATTGGAGGCAGCAAACGACTCCTTTTTCGCCTTACACGGTGCTGACTGCAGTCTGACTCCTGCGCACCATAACTATTGCATACGGATAAATGGAATTGCGAAACTGTATTGCGCGAGAGAGCCGCGCCGCGGCGGGGTTGGTAACTTTAATCTACTATTTCGCATTCGCCGGATGTAGGTTGTCCCGTATAACGGCTTCCCTCCGCACACCATTCAACTCCGCATTTACGGTGCTCGAGTAATCTGGTGCATTACTAATTCATGGTTATCCATAGGGTTTCGACTAGCGACGAAATTACACCTTGCTATATAGTATGCAGATCTTGTGCCAATAAGTACAACGATGTACTTTTCTAATTGATCCACGTTTTATTCTTCAACTTTCAAACAGCATTTCGTTTCCCTTTTATTCATTCATTTATTCATTCGTCATTTTTAACCTACCGATTTTCAAAAAAAGGAAAATTATCATAAGCATCCCGAAAATGAAAAGTTGAGTTTTCAACAGATCACCACGTTTTGAGGTCCAGAGAATCACCTCCGACCATTTTTGGATCTGTATGTGATCAATTTTATATCCGACGATATTTTGAGAACGAATCGACGGATTTCGATGATTTTTATATCAATCGATCCGGTTTTTCTTAACTTAGAGCTGATTAGATTTTGGATTCAATCGGTCGACTAGTTTTTGAGTAATTGTACGAACAAGATGTTATAAACAAAATTCAAATCAGTCATATCTCAAGTTTGAATCATCAGATTTTGACAATTTTGATATTCATCGGTAGCATTCGCTCCAACTTAGAAATGACTGCATTTTGAAATAGAACGATGCAGCAATTTTGTATCGTTCGAACTTGAAAGATCTGCGCGGGAAATTTTAGGGCTGACACATCGTGATCAGCTGATTTTTCGCTGATTTTTCAGCAATTTCCCTGCTTGTTTCTCCTTTGCATCATTCATCATTGATTCATTCAGCCATCTGAATTCGCGTGCATTTTTGTTTCTGGGATCTACGATACAGACCAACTAGAGAGACGTCTTCCTTATAGTCTTACTGAGCGTGGGCAAGCAATACGGAGTGCAGACACCACCATTTTAATATCATGAATATTTCCATTTATAGAAGTACAGTGGAAGTTTCTTTCAACTTGAGCCAGTTTCTTAACCGGTATGATTACATTTTCGATTGCAATTTCTCCTGCGATTGCTACTCCAGCTCTGCATCCCGCGAGATTAGTTTTTCACAGCTTCACGTTATCAACCAGGCAAAGAAAAATTAAATCGTTTTTGTCTTTTTTCAAATTTGATGATTTTTCTTTCCTCTTTGTTCGTCTTCTGATCAAGAACATGAGGAACTATGGACATTACATAGACTAGTGCGAAATTTTCAAGCGCGATTTTACTAATGCGATAAGAAATTTGTTGCAAACTTTACCCAGAATAAAATTTGTTTACCAATTTCTGATTTCAGGGATGCTCGTCACCTCTTGTAGTGAAATTTGCGGATACGCAAAAAGAGAAGGACCAGAAAAGAATGCAGCAGATACAAGCAAACCTATGGAATTTAGCGGGTGTCAACATGGCGCCTCACTACCTCACGACCGTAAGTATATTTCAAATTTCACTCTCGGATCTTTATACACAAAGACTCATTCGTATTTACGCAAAAAGCAACTTTCCTTCATATCCTGAAGGAAAAAAAGAAGAAAATTAAAGAAATCCATGTACCTACCCTTTCGTTCCCCAGTTTATCGGTAGCGATATGTGAATGACGTACTGGGGGGCGGAAAGGAAGTTTACGAAACACATTGTGCTCGTATTCCACTCTAACGCAAGTGTAAAAAAAAAAAAAAAAAAAACCCTCTGTAACGTGTATACATAACACATAGGTAGTTTTCTGCTATCCTAGAACCCAGTTTTCAACGTCACGTAGTTCAGCTCTCGTAAAATCGCTCGTGCAGTCCCATTATTAAAATCCTAGATTTTATGATCGCCTATTTCACGTGAAAGCTTCGGATATTTTATCACCGATCTTATATTCGCTCATTTACCTCTTCTTTTTCGTCATATCTACAGTTTTACCCTTTTTCAACCCCCTAAAAACATTCGAGACTATACACTCAACCTATTCATAACAACAAAAATTTGGACAGGCTAAACTCGTGTAATTTTTTCGGCATGTCGATTCGAAACGATATACCGTGATAAACGTACCTACGTTACATGGTTGGATGGTATTGAAATCAATAAAGTTTCTATTCTTCAAAAAAATACTCTGGTTTTTGTTCATAATTTTGTATTTCAACAAAGTCGAGGGTACTTTTGGGGCGAAGAAACTTTTTTGAATATAAATATTATGCACGATGATGATGATGATGTTGATCAATACAAAAGAGAAGTTCGTATGGTATAATATTTAGGTCTTTTGAGTTGGTATACCAAAGATGGGATTCTTTGTCTCGACTATTTTCGAGCTTATATATACTTCGTGGCGTAGCTAATTAAACGGCAAGTTATCAAAGAGGGAATAAAATTCCTATGTCCTCGTCTTGACGAAGCGAAAGCACTTTAAGGGACTCTCGGAGCTTTTCCACCCTAGGGAAAAGGACCTGTAACTATACGTATATATATACGTATACCTGGAAGTATAAGAGAGAAATCGCGGTGAGGTTCTTCCGTTAAGAATGTCAGGGCAACAAAATGCCACATAATTATAACTATACCTATGTATCTTATACCTATATCTTATACATACCACTGCCAAGTTATCGGAGAAATTAGTTGCTTTTATACACATTCTATACAGGCATATTGGTATGTACACGCGTAGATGTAAAACTTCGTTAAACGTAGAAAACCTTCAGGGTACACATAAAAGCCATTGAGAGCGAGGGAGCTCGATCATTTTAATGAGAAAATTGCTTTTCTCTTCTCCTCTTTACTCACTATACATATATATTATACATATATACATGTATATATCTAACTAACAGCGGTGCTGCTGCACTCTCGTTTTCTCTGCACTGCTTGCAAAACGTAATTTCATTCACTTCCTTTGATATTTAATTAACTTTTCGATTTACCACTCGATCCCACGACTCATTTTTCTCTTTCAACCCCCTCAAGCAAACATAAGTATAGTTTACATTTACAACTACGTGTAGGTAAAACTTTGTTAGACTAGTCTGAAGGAATACCGTATAATAGCTAACAGTTTTTTCCTGCTACAATTATACATTTGTAATTTCTCACAATTGAAATAGAGGAAGTTATTCTCATCAACTCGAGAAGAAAAAAATTCAGCTTTCGGTAGATCTTCAAAACGTTTGATCGGTTTTTTGTCCGGTGATATCTCGAGAACTAATCGATGCATGTTGATGATTTTGGTCTCAGTCAAGACTGATATTCATAACTTACAGATGATCAGATTTTTGGTTGATTCAATCCAGTAGATTCCCAATTATTCCAAAAACAAAAATATTTCGAAAGAATCTTTAATCAATGATACCTCAAAAACTGATCAACGGATTATGATGATCTCGATCTGGATCGTTCGGATTTGCTTTAACCTGAATTTGAGGGAATTTTTTTCATGATCTGTTTAGTAACCCGTGGGTTACGAGAAACATTCAATTTTTTTGTTACTTTCCATTCATATTTCCTGAAACTTATAATACCGCTGATCGCTCGATCGACGAATGACAATAGACATTTACTCAAAGTTCATGTATATTTTCTGTTGATTTAGAACGAAACGCATTCGTTGGCACCAGCATCCCTCCAACTTTTACAACAACTTCAAGCCTCGTCGAATGCTGGAACGCAAGCGGGGGCTGCAAATGCAAATGCATTATCCAACGTACAACATCAGCTTCTACTTCAACAACATCTTGGTCTTGGTGGTGCGACGCCTGCCGCCGCGGCGCCCCAAGCTGTACAAAGTCCACCTGAAATTAACCCTGCAAATCTACAGGGTCTTGCGACGCTGGCGTCCCTTAGCAACTCGGCGGGTGAGTACGGTCAGTGGTCGTCCAGTATTTTCATTTCTTATTATTTATTATAGTTATAATTTATTGATCGATCATGCAGGGCGAGTCGCACCCTCAAAGAACAGCAAAACGAATGTTTTTTTGTAAAAATTGCCACTTTCTTATACGTTTTTGACGTATCATCGTCATTTTTGGGGTGGGATTGAAATTCCGAATTTCAAATGCTGCGAAAAATCGAAATTCCGAATTTTTTTACGACTGGCTGAAAGTTTTCGAAAAGATGATTTCTCCGAAAGTCTTCGTAGCCAATTTGAAAATTTCTGAATCAAAAAATACCGGGAGTTCAAAATCCCGAAAGCTGAAGATCCGTAAAGCCAAAACTCCGAATCTCGGAATTCGCGAAATGCAACGTCGGTTATTTGACAACTTTGTCACAAGCTTCCCTTAAATTTGCGGATTTTTGGACGCTCTGAGCTTTGAACTTCCGGATCTGTGAGCTGTCTGCATTTCGACCTTTTGGAATTTTTAACTTCTGAACTAACGTTTCTAGAAACTCAGAATCGCGTCTAAAATCAATCCCAAATTTCGACCCTTCGGAACTTTTGGAAATCGGAACTCTAATCCCACCCCTAATCTTCATTGTTGTTTTTTCTTACTGTAAAATGATGTCACATTTTTCTCACGTTTTTGCTGCAAATAAGGAAATGTAGATATTCGCGTTTCTCTCCGCGAGGGTGGGACGATTTCTTAAATAAAATATTTAATGAAAGTAGCGAATATTACGCCTTCGCAAATTTTATTTCTATTTTTATTTTCTTCAAGTCTTATGTCATTTTTACAAGCACTGTATACGAGTACAATACCGGTAGCTATACATATAGTTATAATTCATGAAAAATGACATTTGTCTCGTATAGCCATGTTTATCAAAGCCTTTCATGACTCATACCGCGACGGTTTGTATTCGCTGCTTGTGTTTCGCATCTGAGAACTGCAGCACCATTCGTGGGTGTATAATACATAACTACACGTATACATATGTATGTATACTCGGTCGTGCCCGAATAATAAAACAATAGAACCATTGTCACACTGTCTACCCTGTAACTGGTCGTATCTACTTACGCCTCGCTGGATTTACTGCAGAAAGTTAATTGACGTTCACTTCGTTATACATAGAGTCTCGTAATGACGAACGATATAATTAGTGGCGTAGAAACCTCCAAGATATTAAAATCAGACATGAGAATTTTTTACAAAGCTTTTTTTAATCAAAGTTGGACCTAATTTTCTAAAAATTTTGATCATTTTTAATTTTTTTTTTTTAATTTACCTTCAAATATGACGACATTTCAAAAGTCCGTTTTTTACTACATGAATAAAGAATGATAATGAATGTTAAATTATCATTTTTATTATTATTATTAATTAGTTCGTTTTCTAATAGTTAGGAGAAAAATTTTGAGGTACCTGAACTTGCCCCAATTTCTCTTGTGTCGATTTTTAATTTCCGTTAATCTTCGATTTAAAGCTAGCTTGGTTCTTCTCCTTCCATAAAGCATCGAACGCACGTGGCTAGTTAAGTTTTGATAGAAAATAATTAATCTTGGAACAAGAGAGGGGAACTTCGTGGTGCCTTGAAGAGTTAATTAAGCCACGTCCTAGTATAGTCGTCGGTGGTGTCAGGTCACGGATAAACTTCTCCTTCTTGTTGGTACATATAGTCTTCAGAGGGAATAAACTATACGGGTATATAAAGTCTTGGAAATTTAGGCAATTTTCTTATATATATATATAACTATCTATATATATATATATATATGTATTGTTCGAGGATAAGCGTTCGGGGAATCCTTATTCCGCTTTTCCCATTAAAATTATCAACTAATTTGACGATTAGTAACTTTAATCCAGTAATTATGTTATTATATTTTCCTTTCTGCTGATCTGTAATCGACTTTGGTTAAAAAATTAATTGATTTTGGAGTATGTTTTACTTTGTTAACTGCAGATTCCCTTAAATTACTATGGACTAGACTAGATCGGAGTTATTTTAGAAAAAAGATTTTTCTTTCTAATCGTAAGCCAGTTTTAACTACTTCGTGACTTTTTATAGCTTCTATTGGGTGCTTCTAAATACAGCGTGACGTAAGGAGAACAGAAACGTGTTCCGAGTTTTAGAGATCCTCGGGGCTTAAGATTTTGGGATTTCTAAATCCCAGATTGCCTTTGAGGGATTCGATAGAGCTTTAAGACCTTTGCAGCTTACACAGTTACTATATTTTGTGACGCAACGTCAGATGGCGATGAACGTTTCTCATTATAAAAAAATTGCAGTAAACTTTCAACCTCGCTTTCAACCCCAAAACAAAGAATTTCTTTTTTCTAAATATGTACAAGTGCATATAGAAGTGCGGTTCTCAGATCGCAAAAACACACATTATAAGATAAGCTCATTGAATTTTTTGCGAAATACGATCTCTGCTTGTAATTGCGAGGATACTAATTATAGAATATTATCGATTAACATCAATCGCTTGATTAACTAATTTCGTTATTAATATACTTGTCCACGTTCATTTAATTCTTGCTCTTGTTCAACGTGCTCGTTTTCATTAAAATTCTTTGTTAATCGACCGGTATAGGTATACATACATATATATATATATTGTAGCTTGAAACTTTTTACTGACGCCCGGTAGCCATGATGCTCAGTTCCCAGACTTTTAATCAACGGTTGTAACACCGGTGCTATACGGTGATCAATTTAATTAAATAACATCAATCCACAAACGGCAATTTATCCTCCTACCAGTCGTCAACGTCGAGTTAATTAGACCAATTCATCCCCGGACGTTAGATCATATAATAGAACGGGGCGCTAGGGGTGTAAAGCTCATTAATTAACAACCAGTTCGCGCCACATTGGGTCGAGAAAGTCTGTACACGGGATGAATATAAAAATGAATTTATTTACGCGTATACTCATGACTGACAATGAGTACGTTTTCAAAATTTCATTATATTACGTAGGTAAATAGGAAATTAAGATAATTTTCCCTTTCTTTGATACATGAAAGGGTCTTTACTATCAGATTTTTTTCAACGTTTCACTTGATTCGGTATTATCGATCTATATAAATTAATTATCGTTAAGGCTCGTGTAATTGGTGGTATAAGTAAAAAACGTTCGGTTGAATAACGGTGTTTCAGCAGGTGCGGGAGTATCTCCGATGAGTATGCAGAACCTTGTCACGTTAGCTGCAATGACAGGCGGAAATGGCAACCTACAAGTTTCACCTAACAGTGAGTAAAAAATTAAAAAAAAAAAACAAAAAAAAAACCAACAACAAAACTCCTTGTTTTCAAATTTCTCAAAAATTTTTATCCCCAACTCACGTGTTTTCTTATAATTCTTTACAAAAACGAAACATTATTTCCTGTATTTTCCTCAATCCTTTTGCATAATTTCCTTTTGTTAAAATTTCTCGATATAGGCAAAACGGAACACAACGAAACCCTGGCTGTGAATGTATGATTAATAAATGTAGGTACCTATAGGACTGCTGTAGGTATAGAAATATATATAAAGAATTGCAAATAGTGAAACCGCGAGGCAGGAAATTGTGCTAAAGTTCATTTAACAGGAAGTCAATCACTCTTGAGTTGTGAAACGCGGATGCAGAAAAGTGTAGTAAGTATAGCGCTGTTGAATAGAAAGAGAAAGAAATAGAGGGCGCGAGTTAAAACTTTTGCCAGAAGGTTGCAGTAGTTGGACAAAGTTAATGGCCAAAGTTTTATTCTATCAATATAAAAGGGGGAAAAAAAAAGAAAAACAGTTCAAAGAAATGAAGTAAAACCGGAAACGAACAATTTTTATGAAAAATTAATATTCTTATACTGATACAACAAATCGAGTCTCGATATTAACGATTCGACCTACATAGCTACTCAATCGCAATATATATAATATGCTATTTCAAAGTTAATATTCATTCCGTTAGAGATAGCTGGAGGTTATTGATTCTAAATCCTTAGCTCCAATAACAACTTCAACTAATTCCCTGTATATGTTCATTTTATAGTATATTGGATATAAATTTGTCATAATTCCGTTGTGAATGGTGCAGAATGGGTTATTCCACGTTTTGCACACAATCTGCTTCGTTTCTATTGTACATATGTATACTTTCCTTTTCATCTACGCGAAATCGATTATGTGATACATGTGTGTGTGAGTGTAAATATATATATATATATATATATATATTCATACATAATTTAATACTTGTTGTTTACTTTAATTTTATAAACCTACATACTATATCTGTACTATAATCCAAATATAGTATTCAATTTTCAATTAACGCTTTAAATTAGATACACGTTGATACTTATAATATTATTATTAATATTATTATTATTATTATTCTTATTATTATTGTTTAATCGCATGCAGTGGTTTGTTGCTTTTGCTTTATATTAAATGATACACGTCACATATGAATTTATGTATGTAATGGATATACATGCCTACAGGCAGAGTTGGCAATCATCAATTAATGTCATAATTCCATCACCTATATATTATAATGTTCATGAAATACGTTTGTATATCATGTAATGGCAATTATATTCTCATCTCGAAATGTTATGGGTTACAAAATTAATTGAAATTACTGTTTCAATTAGAATTTCACACAAAACTGCCTGTAGATAATGTAGATATAATCCTCGATTTTTTTATTTTTTTTTTATTGATTGGCAATGAGAGGATGTACCTATAGTTCCGTATAAAATTGTGAGTGTGTGTGTGTGTGTGTGTGTGTGTTTGTTAATGGATGATATACATACATGTCTGTTGACGGTGATCGCGATGGTATATATATATATGAGGTAATAATAAAAAGTTAACATTGACGCATGCTCATATTATGTGGTTGCGTGTGTTTCAGCGCTGAGCGGGTTGGCGAATTCGACTGCAGGTATGTCGCTATGTACGTGTCGCACTGCCTGGTATAGTATTAACCATTACTAAACTAGATTTAATTGGTAACCCAATTAGGAAGCCTTGACTAACGACGGTTTGATTCCTCTACCGCTTGCGTCCCTCTGTTAGGGGCGAATATAGGGGTTTTTTTTTCCTCTCTCTCTCTCTCTCTCTTCATACAAAACATATTACCCCGAGTCACGTGTATGAATCTCATGCTATTATAGGGTAAGTGTACCAGTTACTGACCGTGTCCTAATTATTGACCTTTTTCAATGATTACTTTTTATCCGTGAGCTCTCAAATCAACAAAAAAAATCAATTTTCATTCTCTGAGTCTGTAGCAACTGATTTGTACAACGGAAACATTCAGAATTCTTATCATAGATTCAATATTGAAGAAAATGTTAGGGTCAATAATTGGGTCTTAAGGGGTCAGTAATTGGTAGACTTACCTCAGGTATTCTACGTTTTTTTCACCAGGTATCAATCTATAATAATTTTGGTATATTTTGATGGATCATTTTTCTCAAAAAAGTTCAAAAGATATCAAACCAATGATAGATTTCTTCCGAACGAACTGTGCAGCGATCTAAAAATATTAAATAAATAAATAATTTTGGGGTGTGCAGTGCACTAGAGTTTCCAATTTTTTTCCAATAATTTTGGAAACGACACTGTAATATGTTTGAGATGAAATTAAAAAAATAGATCAATTTGAAAATCGCGTTCCTCTGCTCAGGTGGGGAAATAAAAAATGAATTTTTTTCTAAGTCCGGATAGGCGTAGGTAGGTATACATATACGGATCAATTTGAAATTCAGATTGAATGAAATAACCGTAAAACCCCGACTAGCCTATATCGCACGCCTTGACAGGCTAAGATTTCTATAATACCACGAAAGCTCGATTTGGGTTCGGCGCTCGTAACGTTCGGCTCTTTTTGGCCACGTATCTCATATGCAAATCGCTTCGAATTTGGTCAAATTTAAAAAAGAAAAAAAAAAAAAGAAGAAAAAAAAATACTCAATACGCCCAGAGGGTTCGAGGGTTGGATTATATTGAAAATTTTCTACTACAATCCGCCCGAGGGAACCTAAAATGCATATTCAATGCAAAACTGAACGATAATAACCGATAATCTGTTACAGAAATCGGCAAAAATGGAAACTAATATATCTTTTTCAGTCGTATCTGAAATTATTGAAAATTTTTCCTATCCCCGATCATTCTTTCTTGATTTTTCATACATGCCTTAGATTCTTCTCAGTCCTTCGAATATCTTTCATTATAGAGCTGAATTCAAATTTGTGAAATAGATATAGGATAAATTTGTAATTCGTAGGATAAAGGTCGAGAAGCGTTTGACTCGCTGATAACGTTAGATGGAATAAAGGGGGCGATGATTTTGTCGTTCGGTGCAACGCGCGGATGGTATAAAATTACTTAATTAGTGGCTTCGGTTTCAGGCTTCAGTATTCAACCGGCAAAAGCTCCATTCAGATTTAAGTGCGCTGTTAGACGGTATAATAAGACTCATTCACCTCTATAGCGTACCGCCAGCACTTTGGTTAATGTACAGTTTAACGCTTTTCTGTTGAACTGACGCAGTATAATATATAGTATATACGAATATAGTAGGAATACACATCGTGGTTGAAAGCTGGAAGCTGAGGAAATTGCTTTTGCGAGAAAAGTTACGGAATTATACTCTATGATATAATAAGACAATCGGATTTATTTTCATTGCGATGTATAATTTATCATTGGAAAATTTTCACCGAACAGATTTCGATCTATATATGGACTGATTGAATATAGGAAACTTTTTAGATAAATCTACTATATAAATATCTTTGTATATGTATATGCAGGTGGTGCATAAATATATATACATATATATATACGTATGATATAACGCTCGGAAATTTGAATTGCAGATCTGCAACCTCATAATATAGCTCAACGAAACTTGCTAATTACGTATATCGCACTAATTGGACGACTCTTGAAAGTTAGCAACAATTAATCTCTGGCTGCAAATAATAAACCGCATCTCTCAGCCAGCTATCCCGACTGTATACCTTTCCTTCCTCAAACCACTTCTTGAAGTTCTGTGTATAGGTATATATATCGTGCCACAAGTTATAAGTCAAAAAGTTTCTAAGATCTTCACACGTTGGTATATTTCGGTTTTTATTTCAACGGCATGTGGTGGTTGGAAAAATCAAATACCAGTCCGAAATCGATTAGTTCCTTTCCCAAAGTTCATTTCACTGAATTATATATTCGTCTCATTTCAAAATACCTGATCAATATTGTTTTTTTTTTTTTTTTTTTCACCTATTTGCAAATGACTCAAACCCAAAGATGGAATTTTCCGATTTTTGAAAGGCGTGAAAATTGAAAAGAAAAGCAAATACTTTTGAATGATTAATTGATTTCGGACTAATCCGTCACTTAAATCATTATCGGAGGGAAAACAAAATGTTCGACTAGTTCTTGGAGTCAACTTGTTAGAATTACTGTAATTACTTTGAATTCGTAAGCTCCAAATCCAGAAAGAAAAAAAAATATAGAAAAAGAAAAAAAATTATTTCTTTCGCATGGTAGGGAAAATCGTTGTTCGCGAGATAGAATCACTGAGAGAGATTTTTATTTCTGGAATATGATATCGACCAATATTATGAATAAATTTGCATCGAAAGTACCGACCGAGCGGTATATAGGTATAGGTATATTCGTATCTGCGATATAAACCGAATTCATGACGGTATTTTTTTTTTTATTATTTTTTATTTTTTTTCGACGGTTTGGGTGAATCTCAAAGCGATATACTATATAGTATTGCTTATATGAAAATGCGTTTCGGCTCTATGTATCGATAATATGAATTCGTGACACAAACCTAGTTTTACTCATACATTATAATAAGTGATCCCGCTTTTATCCTGAATTATTTCCATTCACCCCAATTTCATTTTTTAACTACTCGCCACCCGAAACGTCAGGCATATTTCAAACTTTCTGTAAAAATGTTGAATCATCGAAAAAAATGAGGAAATTTGCACAAAAATATGTACATGTAAAATATAATATATATTTTTTTCAACCCCTTCCCGTTAGTCAGGAAAAGCTAACAATAGGAATTATCTGTAGTGCCGCAGGAACTTATAGCTAGCTATAGTCATGAAGTATTTTTATTCGTTTTGAAAAAAAGTCGCCATTAGTCACTGCAGAACGCAATATATGACTATACTAAGTTTAGAATTACTACTCGAGATATGATAAATATATGATATATTTTAACAATTTATATCTTTTCCGGATAAAGCTGCGCTACTTGGAAAGACGGGAAGTACAGGTGAGAAGAAGTGCTTATCTTGTGCCAAGATATAAATTGTGTCTAAATTTATATACATATACATACATAATATACTTAATTTTACTACAGCATGGGAACGGTGCATCGCATATTATACCTATACTTACACATAGATATATATCGTTTTCGCATTTGGAATTTGATGATTTCACAGTATAATTATTATATACCTACATATGCGTTTTTTTTTTTTTTCTTTTTTCTTGATACTGTGCTAATATTTGTCAACGGCAGAATATTTCCATGATTACATACTTATACATCATTATTTAAATGCCTATGTATGTAATATGAATAGACGTTTGAGCGTATGATGAATTTACCTGTATTACCACGCTTGTATATTATACTTAACCAATATCACGTAGTTTTATTTTTCTTCTTTCTTTATTTATTTTTTTGTTTGTTTTTCCTCTTTTTTTCAATTTCTGTCATTAGCGTTTTGGAAATTTTTGAAAATACTGCATGGGGATATACACATATATATGTATTGTTGCGTATGAACTAATGCAATTCAATCATTATTCAGACATATAATACGTGTAGGTACGTTAGTGTACAGTCTCTATAACTGCATCTGTAACGATTCACGTAACGAACGATACCTCGTTATACCTCGGGTGATGAAAAATTGAAAAAAAAAAAAAAAAAAAAAATAGAAAAATGTGAAAGAGAGAACAAATATTCTGTGATAAAATTCATCGTTTCATGATTTTTAACTTTATTACACGTTTTGTATACGCCACCCCTCGTGTTTGAGTGGTAATTAAGTTGCCTGTCATCGCCAACGTTGAATAACGTGTCTGTCATCGGCTATTTTGCATAACTATATCCGATACACAAATCCTGCGGCCAACAGGCTATGATTACCTCGGTATATACTGCTAGTATACAAAAATCACAAAAATTGCTAGAAGTGATCGATTCGTTTACCTCAAATATACGTTTACTCGATTATTTCGTCGAACTTTCATTCATTAGATCACGCACCGAATTTTTATTGATTTTATTGTACAACTAAAATCTATATTGATTTGATCATCGTATTAAGGTTTTGATCATTCTTTCAATTATAATGTTATCTTTGCAGGGCTGTATATATGATTTCATATTAGGTGTATATTTCATCATGTGTGTTTATTTATTCGATAGTGAAATGCACAAATTATTGCTTTCATCGGTTTTTGTGTCGCGTGGTCGTAGATGGGAATGGTTTTTTTTTTTCTAATCACCGAGCTGTATTTATATTTTACCCCTTAGATGATTATTAATTAAGCATGTTTCATTACTGACGTCTGCTTTAGCTACGCTATAACAATTGACGATAGTTTTTAGAGGGTTTTCATTTGATCTTGTAAGTTTTTTTATTTCATGATTCATACTGCATTGTGGATTTTTTCTCATTATCTACTTGGTTGTATACGTTTTGATAAGAAAAAAATATCGATACCTCTTATCTACCGATGACGAATTTCGTGGATTTTTATTGATATTCTATTTTGAGGTATCTCACTTCTTAAGTCTGGATGACAGGTCAAATCTGTTCCAAGAACGTGTTTATTATTGACAGTAACTTTCGATTTCGATTGAAAAATTACTAAACAAATTGAAGTTTTATAGTGGAAACTTTACTTATCCTACAGAAAAATGTTCCCAAACTATTTTTCAAAGCTCGAATATGCTATCGTCGTAGAATGACAGAAATATAAGTGATAGTTTACAAGTAGCAATTGTTTTCTAACAATTTTTAACATTTCCAGGGTCGACTGGGGGCAGTTTGAGTCCTGTGACGTCACTGGCGCTCAACTCCTTGACTGGAGCACCTTTAAATGGCCTCCAGGATTCCCTGACCAACGCTTATTCCAGCTTGCAGCAATATGCAGGTTTGTTTCAATTGCTGATGTTAATCATTATATTTACTAGACCATTGGCGTCGTGTTAATGACCGAAATTCGAAAAATTGTTCCATCCATAAATGATGGTCATTAATTATTTGCAAAATATATCATATGATGGAGAGATGCATACGTAATTATATATCTACTATAAATAGAATCTGAAGTGCTTCGATCTGATGGTAATTTTTAAATTAAAGCTCTCATTGGAAAGACAACGGTGACTGTGGAAAAGAAAGAATTGCATAGTGAGTAATAAGTATTCGATCAAATTTTTTCGCCATTTTTTATTTTGATTTTGATTTTTCTATAATCCTTTTTTTTTTCGTTTTATCGCCTATATAATTTTTGCCTGCGCCGATTGATCGTTTCATAATTGGCTTTACGTTTTATTGATAGTATCTTACATAGCGCTCTAAGGACGTTGTAATCGTAGATAGAAAATTAGAAATAATTACTACCAGCTGTTCCTTATCGCGTTAAAATATGTAGATATTGACTCCATTTTCTCCTGGTCTTCGACATTCGAATCTGTCGCACATGCTCGGGTTCTATAAATTATCAATTTTTTTTCTCCAATAATATATGGGGTCCGAATATTAGTAGTATTGTTATTATTTCGATATTATTATTATCGTTATTTTTGCACAGCATGAAAAACAATAGTATCGGAATATGTCGTTCAGTTTACAGTAGAGATAGGTATACCTCTATTGTCGTGAAGATTGAAATTTTGTTTGATACTGTTCAAGGCGATATGGTAAAAGTCGCTTTGAACCTAACCTAGCTAACATGAGAAATATAGGTTTGATTGGAATTCTATTCGTTTTTTCCAAACAGTAAAATGCGTGGCCACTTTTTACCGTAGTGAAGCATTAATCTACTAGGTTTCATTCCAGCAGGTTGTACAGTTTGGAAGGAACTATACGAATCACATTTTCGAGGTGATGACAATTGCTAGTACCTAATGGAATTCCGAACACAGCCCCGTAGCACCCAAAGGCTCGGTTTCAATAGAATTCAAAATCGCTGTTATCGACGAAAATGAAATGAAAGCTAAATGAAAATTGCTGCATTCATCACCGTCATTATTTAATTTGTTGTTTGATTCCATTTCTGAAAACAAAGATACGATATAAAAATGAAACTGATCCTATACAGCAAAATCCAAAATTCGCTAATTGAGCAAATTAGTTTACAATTCTGAAAATTGCGTAATTTTACGTTATAGTCCGGGTAAATATAGATCATCCTAACGTAAGATTAATAAATTTCTTGATGCCATCTGGGAAACTAGGTTATGTGCATAACTTGATTGTTACCGAGAAATTCGTTCGGACTTTTGGCCGCTAAGCACGTAACGATAATAAATATTACCAATTGGAATGAATGGCAATAATTTATTACAGAAATTAATTGTACCTATGTTGATGATTATATTAGTTAAATGAGAGGCTTTAGTACCTACATGCTCATTCACCTCTAAAAAGCAATTCGTAATTTCTCCCAAACCATTCAAGCCATAGGAATGAAATTTTGGGAATTGATGCTTCAGTTTGGCGAAAAGTGAGGGAATGTTTTACTTTTTTTGAATTGCAAAAATTCATGACATAATTTTTTGAGTTCGGATTACGAATTTTGAGGTTGGGTCATAGATCAATATCAATTTGGACAAATTTTGAAGAGGTGAAATATTTTAACAGTTGCTGCCGGGCCTATGCATGATTAACTAAAGTTTGAATACGATCAGTTGGGTGATTTAAGAAAAACTACGAATCGCGCTGTCGAAGTGAGCGATGAGCCTTTTTAAAATTTAGAAGAGGTGGTCATTGGAATAACACATTCCCACTATTAACGTGTTTCAAAGAAATCAATTAAAAACCATTCAACATTCTATATCTGGAACCAAAAAAGACAATTAGAATGAAAAGTCAAAAGTGAAAATGTGTTTGTCAATTCGTTAGTTCTTGACTTATATACTTCTGTCAAAGATGTATAGATTTACTCGAAACTGATTTTTCTAACTTATATACGTATACGACAAAGCACGACAGTGATCGATTCCTGAAAGGAAAAGTTTTCAGTCTATTTTACTATCTAGTGCGGTTTCCTCAGAGTGTCCAGGTTGACACTTTGCTGACGAACGCGCGTCTCTCACCACGTCCCACAGTCGCTGGCAGTCAATATATATCTTAACACATAAATACCTATAATATCCGAAACCTGCCTACAATGATTAACGACTTTTTGAAAAACTCGCTTTTGAACATATATTTTAGCATTTTAGTGCATTGGATATGACTCACAACTTTTTACTTCGCATGTAATATACATATTACATATTATATACATAAACTTTATTATATATTTTAGTTTTGATTAGAATCTCATTTTCTAAGGGATCGAGTTATATGCGGAGAAGATCTTGAGCGCTGCTTCCGCTCTGCGAGACCGCAATTAATGATTCTTATATGTACTTCCGGTATTGCAGGGTTTCCGGCGTTTACTGGAGCCGCGGCAGCTGCGGCTGCTGCAGCAGCAGCAGCCCAGAATTCTACCTCAGGTCCTGCTGGTAAACAAATCGAAGGACCGGAGGGTGGTAACCTTTTTATTTATCATCTACCACAAGAGTTTAGCGACACCGATCTTGCCTCAACTTTCCTACCTTTTGGCAATGTCGTTTCAGCCAAAGTTTTCATAGACAAACAGACGAACCTCAGCAAGTGTTTCGGTAAGTGAAACTTGATAATCGGAATTTGTGATTTGTAGGAAAAAAAATGTATGCCAAAATTTGCACTAGAAAAAAAATTACAGACATTTGTCTTGTTATTAGGAAAAACTTGGATAGGCCGAACTGCTCCGGTTTGATCCTTTTTGAAATGGTATTTCCTAATTTTTCAAAATTGGAATCGTCTCAAGCATTTCAATTTTTCCTAATTAAGCCTAATATGTAAATCACATTTTTCGTGTATACAGATGAAATTCATTTTGAATTCTGAAGATTAATTCGATTCAACTAACGATTTTTTTTTAAGGATAATCATGGAAGTGATGATTATTTATTTAATTTTTTCAATGTCATTTAATAGGTTTCGTTTCGTACGACAACGCGGCGAGTGCGCAGGCAGCTATACAGGCGATGAACGGTTTCCAGATCGGTACCAAAAGACTAAAAGTACAGTTGAAGAGGTCGAAGGAAGCGTCGAGGCCTTACTAACCCGTCGTCGATTATTATCGTAGGTAATGCCAAAACCCACGCTATGGCCGAGGTTCAAATCTCGAATATAGTCATATGTAATAAAACACCAACACAAAAATCTAGCGAAATTTCAAACACATCTGCATCGTGAGCAATTCAAAGAAATAGGACAAAAATTATGGTTTACAAGATGTATAATACTAATAGGAAGAAACAGCTGAATTACAGTACATTTCTATTCCTAAATTTTACCAAATTTCTAAACACGATTAGTTGGTACGTATAGACAAAATTTTAGGTAACGCGTTTTTGTCGTTTCTTTTCTTACTTACGAATTTCAGATTTTAGCAATTTTTAGATAATCACGTGGTCGAGAGTCTGTATTTTGTTTTCTTTGATTTTTTGAATAATTTCAGAAAATCGAATCTTAGTAATATGAACAAAACAATCCGAGTGCCACGTGGTTTTCTTGATCTCTTCCAAACCCTCCAATATAGGTCGTTGATAGTTCCTTTGAATAATGAAGTAATATATAATTTATATTCCACGTAGGTATGATTCGGAGGATATTAATTAAATACATATTAGACGATTATTTCGCATCTTTTGACCCCGATTACTTTATGTATATTTTTACATATATATTTATTATAAATGTCGGGTTTATTCAGTCAGTCAATGCTCTCTAGTCGAATTTATGTTATAGATACGAGTAGTTATAACAGCACTAGTTGCGTTTCGGTAAAAGTTTTAAATTTTTATAAATATACATTCATATATGATACGTTCATACGAATATAAACGAAGATTTATATCCATCCGAATGATATTATAGTAGGTACATATTAGGTATACAATATATAGCGAAATCGTTATAAAACGATTCAGAAATCACCCGTATATAAATTTAGGTGTATATATAAAATTTACCGTTGCTGTGATATACTTAGATACATAGGTACATACATACGTCATAGTATAATACTATAGGTACTAATTTATCTCACAATCAGACAAGTACAACTATTACCAAGAGGTTTTTTTTTTTTATTTCTCTTCTTTTTACAACGAATATATCTGCTCGCAACTATAGTCAATTTCTTTTCTCATTATATTCTCTTACATAAAACCAAATTTTAATTTGTGTTTTTTCTTTCAATCAGACCAAAGACATTTTTTTTTTCGACATATTGGACGACTACTTATGAGAGTACGATGTCTCACATCCATTAAATACTGTTTCATTTGTTTAGTATATGCGTCACATTTGTTTATTTATTTTCTTTTTCACTTTTTGTTGTTGTTTTTTCTTTAGCGCTAACAACGTTTTTGCATTGACGTTTCGTTATTGCTATATTTTTTATTTATTATTAATTTTTTTCATTCTGAATATTGTATAATTTATAAGACAGTGCCATTTTGTATATTTGTATGTATATAATTATACATTTATATATTTATGTATATATTATACGTATACAAGTTTTCGTTGTTTGTTGATTTGTTTTATATACATCTATACAATACTTTGATAAAAATTTTTTTTGTTTTGTTGTAACCGTATGTCGTAGTTACATGTCGTCATTAACGTTTTTGAGAGCTTATACATATTATCAGGTTCTTGAAATATCTTGAGAACTTTCTGTACCTATATGCGATGTGCATTTCGCGTTCATATTTTCGAGATAGAAAGAAGAAGAAGAAACAGAGAAAGAAGAAAGAAGCTCACAATCATAATTATCAAACGTCGCGTTCCGTCATGAAGTTCTAATTATATTTATTCATTTATGTTTTTTTTTTTTGTTCTCTTTCGTTAAGTATTCTTCCATTTACCTAAATATTAATAATACGGACTACTTATTTTCAGTCAATTTTTGTTTCACAATTTACCAACTTGAATTTACATTTCGGTAGACGAAAGAAAAATTACACAAAAATCTAGCACCTACTTGTAGACACAACATGACATGCGTACTAGTACGAAGAATTAGTATTCCAAGGAGTTTTTACCTAAATTATAGACCGTATATGAAATATAAAGTATCCCGAGATATAATTTCGCGAAACGAAACTAGAAGTAATAGGGAGGAACGTACAATTTTTATTCTCCGATAGCAAAAATAGGAAACCCAATGATAAACTAATCAATATAGGAAAGACACGGATAAAACACCGTTTTTTCCTGCATTTTATAATAAATTTACAACTTGCGGGTTCTCTTCGCGACACGTGTTAAACGGTACCTCATAGTGCGCTTAGAAAAAACGCGCGAGGCTTATTGTCCGTATATACAACGTTTCCAAAGAGAACTTGCGCGGTTTTAATTATTTGTGTGTTCTAACTTAATACGTGCTTTCAGTGTTATCTTTTCGCTCGTTTTTTTCTTTTTCTTTCAATTTTTTTTTTTGTTTTTCAATTTTTTTCAAATTTTCTACATTTATTTATCTATATACGTATACTATACATATGTATATAGGAATGCACTGCCATGTGGTTATATTTCCAGTACAAATTTCAAAAAGACTGTACCCAAATGTACACATTTATCGTGACAATAATAATTATCATAATTATTATTATTATTATTATCATTGTTATTATCGTGATTATTGTTATTATTATTGGTATTTTTACTATTATTATTATTATGTTATTCACTATATAGTTAACGACGCTGCGAAGCTTTTATTAGTTAGAACTAACACCGCCAAATAGAGGGGTACGTGGTGTTTTATCAGGCGGGTCATCGCTCCGTAAATTATTTAAATACATACATATCTTTCGGTTTTCAAATCTATGGATATTCTTTATCAATGTTTTAATCAATTCGTCAAATTAAACCTTTCATTTGAATAAATAATAATCTAAAGCTTTTTACTATACTCGATAACGTCCAGTCTAATTTTTCACGATAAATACTATAATGCTATTTCATCCGATCTTTGATTTTTCGATCACGATCCTGTACATCGGAAATAATAAAAAATAACAATACTTTTTCTATTGTTTAATTTCAAATTCGAATTCAATTAAATACTTGTTATATATGTTATGAATTTCTTGCGATGCCCCGCATAATTATATACAGTACCTCTCATATAACCTGCGTCCGAAATTCGCTCTCGATGCATCTTTTTTTGTTGTGTTTTTGTTTCTTTGTTTTTTATTTTTTTTTTTTTTTTTTTTTCATTTTTTATAATCTTTCATTGTCACACGGGTATTTGTAAATTTTTGTTGTTGTACGTATATTATGAAAGATAATTATACATAACAAAAAATTTGAAAAATTCAAAAAAAAAAAAACAGAACGCGGAAAAAGGATGCGGATCGAGCGAGTTCCTATAATGACGATAGGGTGTTTATATTCGGTGTGGTGGTGACTAACATGTCCGCGTGTTGTTTGTGTGCCAGCAGGTGGCCTGTGACCATGTGACCATGTGACCATGTATTCGACCGGAGTCGCCGCGCCATGTCCGTCTCAGTCAGTCTGATCAGTCACAATCGCAATTTATCAATCAGTCTCTATGTGTGTCGGTGCCTATATATATATATATATATATGATAGTGAAAAGACGAACAGAAAGAAACCAAAAAACAAAAAAACAAAAAATTAAAATATCCCCTCCCCCTCTTCCTTCTTTCCCAAACATCCCTGTATACATGATATTCTTGTCTCATTCTATTCAAATTCTAATTCATCCTACTTCATTGATTATATCCATTCCATCCCCACTTCGCCTAACTGAAATCCACATCTCATTCGATCGATCAATACAGGCTATACAAAGATGAGCTTGAATGCGAAGAAACAGACGAACGCTACAATTCCAAAAAAAAATAAAAAATAAAAAAACACAAAAAATAACTCAAAGAAAATCTTAAAAACAACATGAGTCAACGACGAATAGAAAATGAAAATAAAAATGAAACAAACTTTGTGTTTTGTATTATATATAAGGGTATATCGGTATTACATTATTTCGGATTTATACAACGATCGAAGTATAATTATACGATCGTTGTATAAATATACTTTTCTATATGTAACGTGGAAAAGGATATGCTAAAAGGTATAATAGAGGAAATAAAATGAAATGAAAATTCACGTGTATAGAATTATTATTATTGACTCTATCTTACACACATATATGTATATATATATATATATAAATATATATTATGTGTGTGTTATATCTGCACATCATGCAAGAATATTAAATATTATACATGTACGTATACATGGGCACACAGAGAGAGATTGTTGCTATTGCTATGAATTTAGTAAATGTATTCGTATAATAATATATAATACAACAAAAAAAAAATAGATTGATTATTAAAGAAGAAGACAAAGAAGAAGAAGACGAAAATCAAGTAAAGAAAGAAAGAAAAATACTAACAAAATAGCATATTATCATATCTATACATATATATAAATAAATAAATATATATATATATGTGTGTGTATGAAATTAGATATATTAAACGTTGACTGAAAATTATTTTTATTGGATAATTATCAGAATGATGTGTGCGACGATGATTGAATATTCGTCCTCTATAAATACATATATATACCTATACCTATTATATATATATATATATATATATACCTATATCGACGATTTAAACGCAGATACGGTTTCATTCGCTCATCATAATGGTGTGAAAAGAAAAAAAAATGAAGAAAAGGAAAACAAAAAATGAATTTAGATCAGAAAGAGACAATGCGAAGAAGAAGACATAAAGCAAGTTGAGAAAAATAATTTATGATAAATAAAAACGAAAACAAAATTAAGATGAGAAAAACAAAAAAAAAATATATATATATATAATATTAACAATAATTCACCATACATATATATATATATATATATATATCTAACATTCGTAGAAAGAAACCAAAAGAGAAGAAGAAAAAACAAACAAGAAAAGGTTTGAAAAAACACTTATATATATTTATATATATATATATATGAATATTTATTATGTAAGAGACATTTTGTAAAGACTTTGTATAAGATTGTACCATATATATACGCTATATTATGCTGTTATTTGGAACTAGAATTGTGTAATATTAGGTGTGTGCGTCTATATGCGTCTGTCGGTTTGTATGTTATTCCCTCCCACCGCTGGCCCCAAACTAACTTTTTCACAAAAAAAAAAAAAAAAAAAAAAAAAAAAAAATCCACCAAAAAAAAAAAAGCGTCATCATCTTTTTCTACGCGATAGTTCTTACACGTATTAAAAAAAAAAAAATGACATTAATAAACGCCCCCCTAAAAAAAAAAACAGAAAAAAAAACCACCCCATATAACGACATTTTCCAATTTTTTGGATCCTCTCGCGCCTCGTATACATATATCGTGGTATGTATTAACACTTTTTCGACCATATTGTGTATAAAGTGTATAAAAATGACAATTTGGCGCAAAGAGAAAAAAGAAAAGAAAAGAATAAGGAAACAAAAAAATAAATAAAATAGCATATCTTCCGGTTCCCTAATTTTTCAGTAAGTATAGGTACGCACGGAAACCGCGGAGAATGAATTATTAGTATTCGCGCAAAAGAAAAAATAATCCGCTGAACGTATATGTATATTTGTTTGTCAAATATACACGCTCGTGACTATATAAAGTATTGGGTGGAGTGATATAGCTACGTGTTTCTTCCCCAAAGACAAAAAGAGAAGAAAAAACAATTTTTTAAATCTACTCTTATCGAAGCTTGCAGTGCAAAAAACCAAAAATGAAGAAACTTCTCGGCATTATTTTACTGACAGCTATAATATTTTATTATTTCACGAGGATAATAAAAATTGCATGACCATTTCGCTTCTGCTGTATTATATGAATGTATGTTCATGTTGGATCCATACGCAATACTTGTTTTTTTCTTTCCTCCTCTTGTTTTTTGTTTTTTTTTTTACATCTCTTTTGCGTTTTTATGTTTTTACTACTGGTAGCACTGTTGCAAAGCTCACCTGTGACTCATCTAGATTAACAAAAAAATCCTAATTTTGTCAATCTTTTTGATTGCATTTTCATTTATCAATTTTTTTTAATTTTTTTTATTATTGGTGGTTTTTCTTTGATTTTTAGGTTGTTTTTTTTTTTTTTATTGTCCTTTTTTTTCCTCGTATTCTGTAAGAAAGTAAGGCATATCTGCAACCGCGCGTTCAATCGAATTATCTCGTTATATACACGCGTGTTCGCCTACATTAGTACATATTATGTACAGTACACCATACACGGTTTGATAAATATAACGTATGAAAGTGCTGTTTGTAAGTTTTCATGAGAATATCGAATCAGGAATAATAATTCAGCAATATTTTTTATCGTAGTTTGAACTTAAAGGTTCTAGTTTATTATTATTATTTTTTGTTTCTTTTTTTTTCTTTTTTTTTGTGCCTCAAAAAATCATATTTTTGAATTTTTGTTTCGTTTTATCATTTTTACTTTTTATGTTTTCATTTCATTATTTTATCGCCCCTGTCCTCCGCATGAAAATATACATACAAACTTTGTCGAACCGTTCGCAACAGGGAAGAAAAATAATATATTTTCGAATTCAATCCCACCTAATATTGGATTGCAATATTAATCATTTATATTATTAGTAGGATAATTATCCACCGCGGTTGCAGCAACAATATACATATTTGCATATAGGGTTTAATTGGCTAGGCAATTTCCAAGCTGATAGAAGCTTCGAGCAAGATACCAAAGACGTGTCTTAACCGATGTACTTACGAAATGCTATACTATATATATATTATATTATATATATATATATTATTACAACTAACCCCAAGTTGATAAAATAATATCTATTTATACATATTATTGACTAACAAAAACTAAACATATACCTACGAAACTATAATAATAATATACCAAGCACACAAAATAGAGCCTAGTCAGAAATATTATATAATGTTATTATATCGTCGTCATGATTATCAGAATTTTCATCATTGTCACCACTATCTTTATTATTTTTTATTATTATTATTATTATTGTTATTATTATTGTTGTTATCAATGCTACAATTTTTTTTTTTTTTCTCTTTATTATAATCATGAATATTATTATAGCACTATTTTTACGAATGAAGATGATACAGATGATGCCTTCATCCCGAATATTATTATTGGCAGCTTTTTTTTTTTTTTGCTTTGTTTTATCCATATTTTTTTTTCTTTTATACAACAATTTTGAAAATATTAGATAAAAATTATACAAACGTTGCCAGAGATATATGAGCGAAAGGACAGGAAGCTCCATATTCTTCTTATATTCGATATTTTGATCTTTGAATAGAAAAATCTAGAATATAATTATTATCAATCGCGATATGCAATTTCGACAGAGTTCTTAATCAAATCGATATAAATATATAGAATTTGAATATACGATTATATGTTTTATCAATTTACCGAGTTTAGTTATAGTACATTTTTATGAAAAATGTTTAGAAAGATTTCGGCAAAAAATGAATGAAATATCTTTACGGAAATGATCGTTATTCATTCTCGCGAGACTATTCTCGAGGCTGCTGTACTGTCGACGTTAAATTATAGATTTAAGAAAAAAAAAAAATAAATGATATATTATAATTTTCATCAATTTTTATCGCTATATCGACACCGACGCAAATGTATCGCGACAGAATATTATACGCTAAATATGAGGGGAAAATGTACTTAATTTAAACGTTTGGCTTGTTGTAATTACACGTTTCTATAAGCTCTTATTGCATATAATTATGATTTTTATTATGACGATAATAGTTGATAGAACTTGCTGCGCGGTTGCGACAACGCGATATATATGTAGTGAGAAGGTGTTTGAATTCTTAAATACTTGCAATGTAGTGTGATTTATAATTTTGGGGGTTTTTTTATTATTTTTTTTTTTCAATTCGTTGTCATTTTTCTTTATTTCTCTTCATTTTCTTTTTTTTTTTATTTTCTATTTTGTTTTCTCTTTGTAAAATTTGAATTCGAACACGTGTAACAAGTTATATGTTACGTATACACATTTAAGAATATGTATAGTGGCTATATAGTTTTATATGAAACGCGAAATTTTGTTCCTAATAATTAAAATTCATAATTCATTCCTTTAAATAACGTCTTGCAATTAGACAAACGCGTGTGCATCTATGTATACCGGTTTATATATCGTTATATAAATACCTACATATGTGTATATATACATATATATATATACGTATGGGTACGTCTGCGTCGGTTGCTAATAAATATTATAGATATATATATACATTATAATAATTATATCACATTATCTTTTGTTAATACACATATTATTTACGTTATATACATCTATATCTATATATATATGGTAAACGTGGCTTAATATAAACTTATATTCAGTGGTTTTGAAAAATATTGTTACCAATTCGTTTGATATATATATATACATATACGTATACGTTATTATTATTACTACAATTATTATCATTATTATTATTATTTACGTTGATCATATCGTTATTCAAGCAGCTAGATTTCATAGGCTAGTGAGAAGGATAAAAAAAAAACATAAAAAAAAAACAGAATGAAAAAAAACACAAATTCTATATTTTAGTCTATATACATACTTATATCTACCTATACAATATATTATATACATATATGTATGTATATTTATATCGATACGAGTCTGTGTCCTTTGATATACACGCATATAAGTATAAAAGTCTGCAATTGACGTAAAATGATAGTCCTTTTTTTCTTTTCTTTTTTTTTTGTCTTTATAAAGTCTTTGGATAGTCCTATTCATTATTCGTTGTATAGAATTATTAGCGAATTATTTCGTCTAGTTATTATAATATGTAATTCATATTATTATTATTATTATTATTACAACTAGTAATATCATTTACCAGTAAAAGTTATATATTTGTTTTATTTTCTGTTTTGTAGAATGTTTATCATTATTATTACTATTATTATTTTCTTTTTCTGTATCATTTGATGCTTTCACCTCTATAACATACATATGTATGTATGTATGTATGTAGTATGAGTGTATACATGTATGAAGCAGTGAAATATCTATAGGAATAAAATATACGTATATGTACGATATATTTATACACGGATTTGTGGAAAAATCGACGTGTTATGTACTGAAAGATAAAAAGAAAATTATTGTTTAATTGAATACATAAAATCTTGTTCTGCAATTATGTACACATACCTATATATAGGATGATTACGTACTTAATTCGAAAAAAAAAAAAGAAAAAATGAAAATGAAAGACAGAAAGACAGCAAGACCTCGACAAGAGCAATCCACAGCTTTTTCCAATTTCCTGTTTTATATATCACATATATGTATATTTATTAGTTTATAACCAAATATATTCTTTATTCTGGTCTATTTTAACCAAATATTAATACAAAAAAATGGGATTTCACTGCTCCATTGATATTTTCTCTAAAAAGGAAGATTAAAAAAACAAAAAAAAAAAAAAACCAAACAAACTGAGGGACGCGTTTGTGTCGTGGTGCTAGAAATGTTTAATAATGACTTTTAACTATTTTACCGATTTATATGAATATTCCTAGACATACTATTTCTGTATATTCTTGTACTAGTATGTTTTCGGTGTTTCGTGTCACTAATTGGGGCATTCGGTACGCCATCTTTATATATATAAGACGCGTTCAAATTTGCCCAAAAGTCAACCCTTAAACAAAGCACCAGGATATATATCACGTCTGCTCAGGGCAGCTCGGTCAGTATGATGAGGCGTGTGTCAAATGTCAATATATATATTTATTTTGTTGGTTTAATTATTATTGATCTTTTATTTTATTTTCCTTACCCAAAAACCCCCCCGACCGCCATCATTTTAAGCCATTTGCTACGATAAAATATTACATCGATCTTCTGACGTGACGTGGAGAAAATTCAAAATCAAGGGAAAAGAAAAAAAAAACAGAAACAGAGAACGAAAATACGTCAACTTTTCTTTATTTATACGGTATATGTATATTGTATAAGCTACGTGATATCAAGTTCACTTCACGTTTTTACGCGAAAGCTCGAAAAAAAAAAAAAAAAAAAATGGAACTGCAAAAATTGCGCAATTATTGATCATTCAATTATAACTTTGATCACATAACATCGAAATTTTATATAAATTACCTTTCCCTAATTCTCTCGTGTTACATCAGTTATTGATGTTGACAATTTTCTAAATATACCTAGATGTGCTGCGACTCGTTTTTGATCCCAGGTTATCAATTGATTATTTTGAGATAATTTTTGTGTGGTAATTATTGATTATGCTGCAGTTTGAAATTACAAACAACTATACAACAGAGCATTTTTATCTTTTATTCAGTTCCTTTGATTAGGTTCGCCATATTATAGCGAGTGACAAAATGCCAAGAAACCCGCGAGGTATGATTACACAGAATAAATACTGACCCTCCCATGCCCACGAAAAAACTTTTCACTCTTGCCTTTCATTTTTCTGCAGGAAGACAAATTCGTAACTGAGAATCAATGCCTGGGAAAAAATAACACCAGACCATTGCAATTGTGGTTCTCATATCATATGGTAGAGCTTTCCGAAAGATAAAGCCCGGGAAATCGAGAGAAACTTTAAAATTAATTAAAAATTTTAATTTTAAAAAATTAACTAATAACTAAAAAATTACAGTTGAACATTAAGGAAAAAATACATAAAGCTTAAAGACGCATGACTTTAACTCTGATAGCTACAATATTTCTATATGACTGGGTGTTAAAGGGTCAAATTTTCCAAATATTAGGTTCAATCCTTCTTGTAGGAAAAAGCGCCGTGTACATTATATATAGATATACGTTCAGCCATCAGCCCGCGTCTCTTTCAATTAAACCTCACAATTTTTTACGAGAAACACGGATATTTACGATGATGCATACACACGCGTATAGGGTGAAAAATATTTTTATCTGTATGTATATAATATATAAATTAGATTTGAAATACGAAAGGCTATATACATATAATATTATGTATTATACAATTATACCGTGTGATCTATACCTACCTAAATACAGGTATATACACGATATACACAACCTAATATCTTCATCACTTATATATTGTGTATAAGCTGCTAATTGTGATCTGTGAACGTTAAACGATTTGAAAAACAGTGTTTGATAATCTGATTATATTGTGCCGATCAATCAATCTCTTGTTGATGTTACTGCCGAAATGTTATCTAAACTATCTTTTATCTAGTATCCTCAGGACGGTTGCGGGTATTCTGCGCGTTTGCTAATAATTTGCTAAGATTTTCACGTACAGCAAAGTATAATAGATAATGGGGCAATGCTGCTGATCGTTGAATATCGTTCAATCAATCAATCAATCAATTAATCAATCAATAAACACTCGAACAAATCAGGACAAATCAGGAGACATTACGTAATGTTCATTATTAACTTTCTTGCTATGTACCTAATCTGTCATCTATTCAATGATATAGTCAAAAATTAAATCCATGCAATTCTCAATCATTTTGAATATAAAATCTACTTAAAAAGAGGAAACAAAATTCTATATTAATCGATGTGTAATAAAACGTAATAACAATTGGCACGGGAAAATCCGCAATCTCTTTCACGTACAGCGACTATGCGACTTACGTATATGTAGCTAATTGAAAATGTGATATATTCAACGAATTGTCAGCAACGCTGTATAGATCGCAAAGAGATATAATAGTGGGACACTGTACGATATGTATCAGTGCAAAAGTTGTATAAATTATAAATACCAATGAGTGTGAATATATGGACTTAAGCATATTATGGCCATGTCCAAGATCATATGTATGATATAAAACCTCACTGTTAATGTATATTAATAATTATAATAACAATAATAATAATAATAATAATAATATTAATGATAAGATTATTAATAAGATGAAGAAGAATTTTCGCGACCGTATATTATAGTCACGTGCGAAAGGTCCAAGTGCCAGATTTTCATACCGCGGCTTGGATCTTTTGATTTCGGCACGAGTAAGTAGGTTCAATGATTGTTAACTGTTTGTACGTTGGACGAAGATAGAGCTGGGCAACTAGAGAGATAACTACAATTTCGAATGGTTAATTAACTTTATAGATAAGGTAATATGCGAATTATAGTGATTAAATATATAAATTAGCAAGTCATTTGCTTTTCTTCGTTCAAATTTTGCCATTTTTCAATTAAACTTGTCTTTTTGCGGAATTTATGAACAATCAGGATTCAATTTATCACTGAATTTTGAATTTATACACCGAAACGAATTAAATTGCATACGTTCATGTATAGCATTTTTAATAACAATTTTCATTGATTAATTGTCAGACTTACCTTTCAGTAAGATTGTGTCGTGAGTTTCAGCCTGAACGAATGGCAACCCAAGATACATCTACGTATGCGATGATTCGATATAATTTATGGGACAGTTTTTACTACCGAGAATTACTGTGAACTAAACACAGTAAAATTGTAATATTGAAACTATTTTTAAATACTTGAAAAAAAAAAAAAATGTAACACTATACGCACAGCTTTGTTATCCTATACCTATATATATAGGTGAATTGCAAAGGTTTGATCAAACGACACGACCGAAGCTTCGATCAATGAGTTCTTTTCTACTATACACGTATAACTCTGTTGATAATGTAGAGCTGAAGAGGTGAATGGTTTGTTTTGCGAGGTGAAGAATAACGTTTCATACGAATATAATAACCGAGAACAGAAAAGTACCGAACGTGAGCACCAAGTGCATCATTTTATAGCGTAGGCCAACTGCAGAGACATATAATTAATTATTAATATTAATTAATATTAATATGATAATTTATCACATAGTGTATGTCTGTCACAGCTAAGAATCACCGTAGTTTAAAAAGTAACGATTTAGATTTTGTATATTGCGTGCGGGAGTATAGACGTGTGATATAAAAAAAAAAGAAAAAAAAAAAAAATGTGTGCGCAAGACGCGCCGTAGTTAGGGCAGCAAGTTAATAAATCGTATTTTGGAAGTAAAAATGTTCATTTTGTTGGTATCCAACAATCATCATCCCTCAGAATATCCTACGGCATCGAAAAACCAGAGACCTAAAAATAAACCGTAGGTATTCCGAGAATATCCCGAAGAAACCTGCAGTCATATCTGACATCTTGAATTTAAAAACCTGTCCGATTCTCAAAATACTATGATGTTTCCATTCCAAATCCCCAAATTGCATTGAATTTTCTTGAGGGAAAATATCAAAGCTTAGAGATTGTGCAATGCATCTGACAAATTTTATTCTTCGTGAGTATACCATTTTTTTATTGTTCGATTATCTAGACTTTTATGATAATTTGGAAAATGATTTCCGAGGTTTTCCCATAGAATATTGCTTTTTTGAACGGAACTTACAGAACTGTATAATGATTCAGCTTCGGAGTAACTATATTGAACAAATTTTCAAAATCGTTCAATTACGTCCAGTTTTTAAAAGATTCAGTTGATTACTAAATAAGATCAAGCTTTAAGGTGGCAAATCGAAATCGAAAATTTGCATTCGAAATATCGACCCCCTAGTGACTATAGTATGACGAGTAATCGAGAATCCGGATGGATGGAATCCTTATATCGCTACAGGCCCAAAAATAGTCAAATTCCTTGCGCAAATAATTCAAGTAGGTATTGAGTAACGCGTGTTACAAGTTGTATAAAAATTTCTAATCTCTTTGAAGGAGTTCCGTTACGTGGAATAAATCACTTCACATGTGATCGCTGGTATTTGAAAGTGAAAGACAAACAGAGGATGCTGATCGTGTTCAGTGTGAGATTTTTTTTTTTTTATTAGAAATGCAGTTGTATGTGGACTTAGAAAATTATCACTTAAATTTTAACACGGAAGTTTTTAGGCGGTGGGGATATGGGATCCTTCAACGTGGAAACCGTCTTTGTCAGCGATGTAATTCGTGGTGATAGGCTGGTTGTTGGCCGGGTTTATCCAGGTGAAGCTTCCTCTTACTACTGGGACTGGACCCTCTGGTCCACCGTCAACCAATTGAGCAGATTCCTCTCTCGTTGCGCCGTTAGAAAGAGCAAAGCCATACTTGTATTCACCAAGTCCAATATTGTCCGATGGAGTTTCATTCACGACTACAACGTCCCTGTCGGACTCAACGGGGGCGGCGATAGCAACAGCCACAAGGGCAGCAAAGGCAACGATCTGAAACCAAACATTTTTTTTTTCTATCAAAAATGTACGGCATAACAATTTTTCACTATTTTATCGTCAAGTAGAATTAGTTTTGTCTCTTCATATTTTTTTTTTTTTTTTCTCTTACTGTCCAAAGCCTTATAATCTGACCAACGAATAATACACATGGATGTAACACTAATCAGTCCAAGGCTTTGATGACCAGCATATAGTTGACGTGTACATGAGAATATTTCTGATTTGTCAAAGGGGAAAATATAATGGAAAATATTGTCCTCATGACAGAAGTCCAAAATGAAGAAAATCCAAATTCTTGTTATTCAGCTCTGCTGTTTATTTGAATGACAATTTCCACGATTTCACGGAGTAAAAATTTTCACTTATTCGAGGCACAAATTTGATGGTTATATTGAAGCACTGTAATACGTACCATCTTCATGTTGATGGGTTGGAGTCTTGACCGGTCTTGATTAGAGAACGTTTTGGAACTGTTGACTGTGAGGAGCTCATCTCAGTTTATATAGCCAGCCTCCTCGTGTACGGGGGCTGTGTCAACAGCCGAAATTGACTAACCTTTAGGCTTCTGCAATTGGCGTGATACCGGGCCTCTCACATTTCGGGAATTCTTGATGGTCAATACCATATTTACTAATGATGGCAGACGAAGAATAGGGTACGGTATTGGTTACCCATGTTACCGTACAACACAAGAGTAAATTATTACTAACACAGTAATCGACTGATCAGTAAGCCGCATACATGCAAGTCTGTATGGATTCAATTTAGTGGCTTTGATGGAAACCAGTAGCATGTACCTAAATATCACCATCAGTTGAATGTATGCGTTTGACAAAAGACAATATGGAAAAAGTGTGTTCCACCATATCCTGATGTGAATCTGCACTTTCAAATCACCATGTGCACAGTGACTATCCTGCAGACTTGAAACAGTGAAACGAGTCCAAATAGGTTGAAGATCTACCTGTGTAAAATATACTTTTCTATTTAAAATTATACCCAAGTTACTTGTTTGGTTGACGATGCAGAAATTTGAAAGTGGAGGAATGTACAGTATCGCTAATCTCCGACGGTCTTTTGCTCACGTAATTAAAGTTCAACCAGTTACTGTTTCACTGGGATACGAACTTTGTGGTGTAATGGATTTAACGTCACAGCGAAATTGAATGATATTGTTTGCGATCATTGGCAAATTCACTTTCATCGGTCCTGCGAATTATATTTTTGGCATTTCGCTGAAGATTACCTTTCATAGAAGGTAGGTCAAGTCCAATGCTATATGTACGGCTGTAATTTAGTAATTTACTAATCACCTGCTAATTCTATAAACCGCATTAACGCTTGTGAAGTAAGATTTCATTGCTTCTAATATTATACGGCGATATTATATGTATATTCGATGAGAACTAACCGCAGACACTCTATTGCATCATATATACTTCAAATCCCTGGTACATACATAACATTTAATAATTAGCTTTCGAAAATGATCTTCAGGTTTGTCAGTCCCCGTGGTACCACGTAATCCTAGTACTGATGAAGCAGCGTTTCATATACCGTGAAGAGACGCATTCTTACGTAGAGTAGCGTCGGGAAAACTTAACCTGCAGTTACTCAAATGATTCCGTTCAATATTAGTCATTTTTCTAAAAGAATATTCCCTGAAGCTTTAAAACTTGAAGACAGATTTCATCAGCATTTAGATTCCTCCGAGCAATCGTATTTTTTTACATTCTTGAAATCGAAGAAACAATCGCTCCAAAAAGTTATAATTTTGAGACAGTCCAATTTACCTGACTATTCGACACTGATAGGTGAATTGTACAGTAAACCTGAAGCAGATAGAGGACTTTACGGATCCAAGCTCTCAATTCATTCAATTTTCAAGCGTATATCAAACATCCACAATAAAAATATGAGTCTAAACTAAGATCCATTATTTGGCAGATTTTAAAAACCTTCGTCTATGGTCGACTAATTAATTCTCAAATTAGAGACAAACCCTATGAGTATGTAAGGGCCATGATTTCTCTTGCTATACCTAGGGTTGATAATGAAGTGTCTAGGCATGTGTCGCTGAAGAATCGTTAAAAAAAAACTGTTATTTCAAAGAATTTACTCGATCAGATATTGAACAGAGCTTGTTAAGGTGAATTTCTAGTTCGTCCACGTAATCCTAGTTGGAAAGGTCAATGACTTGGAAAATGAACAGGTTACCACATGGTAAATGATTCGTGAGAATCAAAGGGCCTCCTATATTTTATTTGGCCACGTATTTCCTCAGCTATGTATACGTATGTGGTGAATACATCGTGAACGTGAATCGCATGGCCAAAAAATGACGCTAGTTATCCTGGTATCCGTGTTCATCTACCTACGCTACCATTCAAGTTTCCTGTGCTGATTCTCTTCAACTCATTCCAATTTTTAAATACTTCTCAAAAATATGAGAATTGTGCCTTTGGATATGGAACGATACTCTCGCTATCCTAAAAATTCTGCATTCCGTGAACACCAATCCGTTCCGAGCAATCCTCATCATTGACAACTGTAAACATATGGTACCGCCTGTCTGCAACTATCAGGCATTGCCTGATCTATGCTTGGAATAAGAAATCGAACTAACAGAACGTGAGATGAGAGTAAAGATATTCAAGAGAGGATTGTAAAATCCCTGAAGGAATTTCGACTATTGATGCGTTACACTCGTTGCTGGTCAATAATGAATACAGTTTCGTCTTGATTTACAAGAACCGTGTCTCCATCTTAGAAAGTGCATATATGTCTGCAAAAGTCTTTCAAGGAGAAGAGTTCTTATAGGTTTGCTTCTGATTTGGCACAGCAGGTGTCATTCCAAATTCATATTGACTTAATTTTCTTCCATGTGTTTTTTTCCAAATCATACAGGACATTCAAAACCCAATAAGATCAGCCATTTCCTACAGGGTTCCTCAAATTCATCTATGAATTCCATAAAAAGAAGAAAAAAAATACAGACGACGGGTTGTTACCTTGGAAAATGGTAATAAGATTTGAAAACGTCATCACCAAGAGTTTGCATGGCCGTCTAGAAGTCGTTATAGACATACTTGCATACAAAGACATGTAATTGCAGAAGATGGCAACTAAAAATCATGATCGACGCCGCAATCTATTCGAGGATAAAAATTGCGAGTAGAATCTTCGTTAAAATTTGGGTTTCTGATGAAAAGTTACTCCGAGTCAAAATATGTAATGATTTTTTTCGTACATAATGTTACGATGAGCAGGAAACGCACATTGCAATCATCAATATTTAACTGACCACCGCAGAGTGACCATCGCCAATTGTAGAAAGGTCTTTCCCTATTTAGTATTCCAACTTACAATCTCATGCATGCTCACGTTGATGAATTGTAAGAATCCGCGAATATTTTCGATTGAATGAAGTTCGCCTTGCCACGATGAGTTTACAACTAAATCAGTCATCGTTTGAGAATTATAGGTGAAAGGTAGGTGAATGAAGTGATATCTTTGAACGTATCTTAGTCGTAAGTAAAGCACAATCGAGAATATGTCCATACAAAGCTAATTGGTTGATAGACAATACAAGGATTTTAAATCGACGATGACAAAATTTAAGATTCTAAGATGTGCGAAAAGTATAAGCTGGGCTGAAGGATACCATTTGTAAATCAACTCATAAATCATGAAAGTTTATTTCTAGCATGAATTATAAATCAGCAAGTTCGCATTGAAACAGAAAGTATAATCTCGAGGTTTTACCATCGTCATCATGAGTATTCAGCATTCTAATAATGATTATTTCATAACAACGCACAGAGACAAAAAATCTAGCATATCGCCAATAAAATTACCAAATCCTTCAAAAAATGGAAAGGGGGAAAGATTTTTACCCCGCCCACGAGAAATTTTGATTTCCAAATAAAAGAATTCAGATACATCCATAAAATACAAATCTTCGTGAAGACCAACCGCTATTTTCCTCTCATGTCCTTTTCACTTCCTGCATAAAACCAAATTGATTCTGCCTTCTAGTTGCACTGAAAAAACAGTCATGCAAGATTTAAGGTAATGTCATTGATGAATACCATTTAAGTACTTAGTATTCTATAGCAGGCAAGGCTTCTGATCTCGGATATATACTCCGCCTACAATCCGAAAAGTTTGGTCAGACTGGTGGTCGTTTTTATGCAAAGAACGTGTACCACTTGCGAGGTAAGATTTTTCATTAATGTACGTAGAAGATTTGCATAGATGCCTATACGTATTTGAAAAATTGACTGGAGCCTGTGCACATAAATTACACGATTCCGTGCCGAACAAGGATCGATAAATCATCGCAGGCTTCGTTGGCCTTGTATTATTAGAATTAGAAGATTTTAGGAATTCATACAGCAAAGCACCCGCTAATGTGACTGGCTGAAAATATTTTCCGGTGTATAATTACTTACGGGCTCTTAGCCAAAATGCCAAATATCGACCAACGCCAGTCAAGGCTAATTTCTGCAATCGGCAAACACGTCAAACGCTGAATGTAAGTAACATATATGGCATTCAGCAGAGCTTCAGAACCTCTTCTTCGTCAGTTTCTTACTCCCGAAGGACCCTTGACACAGTCGCATTTAATTTCTCATTGAATCCTGGTACGTTTATATTTATTGTTGGCGGCCAACGTTCTCATTGCAATTTATCTGTATACTTGAACAACCAAAATTATACATTTGCGCAATTCCACAGCAATAAATGACGTCGAAAAATGGCCTTAGACTCAAAAAACCATCAAACGAATCTCTAGCCCCTTTGCTGTCAATCAAGATACTTGACAGTCGTCTCGGATGACCTAGCATTGAGAAATCAATCATGCCAAAATCCTCTGAGTTCAGAATTCTCTTTTCCATATTTGCGATTATTCGTATCAACGTGAAGCCATTATGGACGCGATTTGAATTTTTGAAGAGACGTAATAACTAGATGTTGGTGGGGTCGTGTTTCATCTGTAAGACTCGATCCTGAGATTTGCGATACTGTTGCTGCAGGCGTAGATAAAAAATACGCTTAATCGAAGAAGTAGAGAACCCGTTTGAGGTCAGCCATCAGAGAGACTGCAGAATCAAGTCCCAGTGTTTCTTAGCTAATCACAATTAGATTAGATTGCAAAGCTAGATAAGTCGTCCTCGAACCTAATAGCTTGATTATTGATCATAGAAAAGGTGTGTCAAGATTTTTTCGAAAGCTCATGCAGGTTTTTGCGCTGTGTACCAAATTATCAGTAGGAATAATTCTCCATGAGATAAAATTACACATCACCGCATTTACTGATTGTAAGCCATGCTATCGACGAATTAGATGGAAATTATTTCACAGCCGAATCCGAAAAGATATTACAAGCTTAGTCAGGCGCTGTGATTAATGCTGATGACATTATACTATTAGATCCTACATCATTATGAATTACCTGCGGTTGTAACAGGTTTGAAAATTTATCTTCATGAAATATTACCATTGATTATTGCGATAGAAAAAATTTCTCCGCAAAGAAACTTGCTTTCCTAAAGGTCAAGAGGAACGTGTCGCGTCATCTTAAAATAGTAACATAAATGTATGATGAGTGCAGAAATGTGATCACATATCCTTATGTTCATCTCTGCAAATAATGTAACTGACATCTATAGTCCAGACAAATGATGCATTTAAATTGTGTAAATCATGCGAGGGATCAGGTTTTTATTGCTTGACAATAATTGGAGTCATTCAAAGAGTTGGATTGTACGGGATGGTAACCATTTTTGTCAGCGATGTAGATATAGTGACCCGCAACTTCTTCGTGACCAGGTTAACGTAGGAATAGTTTCCTCCGGCAAACTCAACCTCGTTCTTGGTCCCGATATTTTTCAGCTGGCCATATTCTCGCCTTGCCTGGCCGTCCGAAAGCTCATATCGGAGGAATCGCCTTGATAATATCGATACTGGATTTAGAAAGGGGCTGCAGTGGCGATAGTCACCAAGACGGGAAAGGGATAAAAAAGTGTCACTATTTCAAAGTGATGATTCAATTGGCTACTTGCCAAAGCAGAAGAAATACGCCTCAGGTCCAGAAGAAGATGATATTTCAGAGTCCCATGCAATGTTCAATCCAAATGGAAGATATTTTCACTGATTCTGGTAATCGGTATTTGGCAGTATTGGGCTTCACTGACAATCAATCCACGACGTAGAAAAAATGAAAGTTCATCTCAATACAGCAACTAGATGGAATAGAATATCTAATTTCAGGAGAAAAGGGAGTTATGGGGGGTGTTTTTGGGAAACAATTCTTGATTGTCTGGTTCTATGTTCTCGGGTAGCAATTAAAAATATCAAGTTCAAACGATACTGTGTATCTCAACAGTCATCACTTTCATATATCGACTGGATCTAATTAGAAGTTATAGTCTATACTCTATGGGATCAAACTGATGAGGAAGATTCATCACGGTGCCATTTATGAAAGATAAGCCAATGTGCAGTGGCCAATATTCCTCTCCATAGAAAGAAAATACGTACCTAAAAAAAACCGGTCGCAATACATCAAAAAATAGATACATCGTCGCCCAAGTATCATGCTAATGGCCTGAAAGTGTTAGATAGCGCAGGTGATTAGCAATATTCCAAGCCTTAGAAATTGGCCATAAAATTAGGCTCCCACAATCAAGATATCGCGTGCAATTAAATATCTCGGCTCCGACATAGATTCTTGATAAAAAAATATGTAAATAAATTTAAGAAAATCGCTGCTTATTTCAAGAAGGACTGCAGAGTTCGCAAAATTATCACAAGAAATGTCAGACAGACTCTTTTCATGCTGTTTCGAAACAGTTAAATATGGGATGAAGTTTCGGACTGGATGGAAAACTTGTTGACTTTATTTTAACATTCAGCACACGTGTAACCTAACGGATTACACGGACGTTTGACTACCTATACTTGATAGCTTAGAACTGTGTCTAAGCATTGCTAATCCACTTGGAGCTACATATCTGATTACGTGATACACAGCCCCATTGTCAAGGGCGCAATACGTTATTGTTCGATTGTCTTGACACAGGATTACAAAGATTTTTTTCTTATAATTCTTGTAATCCCTTTCCACAACCGAAGGTCGTAACAGAGGGTAGTCTAACAAAGGAAATGATCTGTTGCATAGATCTCTGTATACCTTAGACCGTAGCTAATCATAAGTTAAAAGTTAAAAGAGGGAGAATAAAAAATGTCGTTTCTTTAGTTTTCAGTGAAAAATTTATTCGTTAGGTCGGCATCAAGTTAGACTGGGAGATGAGCTGCCTCGGGGTGGAAACCGTCTTTGTCAGCGGTGTACTTGACTGTGTATTGAACACCGTCAGCCGGGTCGACCCAGGAGTAACTTCCGACGATTTTGTAGTACTGGTCCTCAGTTCCAGCATCAACGAGCTGAGCAGATTCCTCTTTCGTTGCACCGTTCGAAAGCTGGAAGCCGTATTTGTAATCGCCAACCCCGATGTTGTCCAATGGAGTTTCGCTGACGACGACAACATCCGAGTCAACCGGAGCGGCAGCAGCCACAGCCACAAGGGCAGCCAGAGCAATGATCTACAAAATTTAAGATGGCAAAAATGATCAAAAATTTTGCAAATGAATTCGGAAGTAACGAGGTACATATTGTTCATCATGCAAAGTCTTTTGAAACAAATCGAGGAATTGGAATATCTATGAAACTCCATGTTCAAAGATGGAGTTCGTAATTTGTGTTGCCAAGAAACGAATTGATTCCTTGCCACGAAAGAGTGATCAAATCATTGCAAACTTGGTTGTTTTCACTATGTATACTTGAAATCCCAAGTTCAGACAATTTCTACGCGAACTTGATGTTTTCTGAGATCGTACGTGTTATTCTGCACTAATTAGTGAATCAATTTGTTCCTTATAGATAAGTTCACGGCGGTTATACGTGTGTGTGAAATTTTTTTATTGAGAAGTGTATATCAGAGGTTTTTTCAGCGCACCATCTTCATCTTGAGAATGGTACTTGACACTTGTCTTTTGAGAGACTGTAAAATCAAATGCACAGAGTCTATTATATAGTCATGCAAGCCCGAATGTTCTCCTCCCACTACCGAAATGTACCCCCAGGCTACTCGTATTATGTTACAATAACAAAATTTCGAAACACTTCCTAAGGAGAAGACTTCGATAGTTGGCTTCCTCTCAGCCATCAATTATCACATACTGATATTCGGGGTCGTCGAAATTCAACGTCCACAGCAATCGGCTGTTACGCAAATAAAATAAAAACCTCCCAACATTACGTCGTGTACCCAAGATGCCAGTACATCTATAAACTTTTAAGAATCTGCGAAATCATTTTTCAGTATTCGTCATTATAAAGTGATGGAAGGAGTCTGGAGTTTTTGAGGTTCTCGTCTCGAGCTTCTTTTCAGGTTCACTTTACTACGATACGAACTGGATCTCACCCAATCTTTACTCAATTTTCAAAACATTACCAAATGTGTGGAAAAAAATTATTCCAATTGAAGCTTTCCTGCCTTTACCCCATAGAACTCCATAGAAATACAACATTTGGCGTTCAAAAAGTAAGACGACATGATAGAATAGGAACTGCGGACGAAGAATTACACATCAAAGACTCAAATATGAGCCAATTTTTCATACGACACGTGCGTGCCTGCACGGGAGGTTTCGTTCATTCGAAGACATTCCAGTATGATGCCGATCTCGTACGAAAACGCCCTTAGAAATAGTTGATGAAATCATTTGAATTCACATATCTGTCCGTATGGCGGAGATGACAAGACAAGAAATTCTTAAACTGCACTTTGGGCTAGTGGGCAGGTTTTTGGGGTTATTGCGAATTGCATTTCCAAATGGTTTAATGTAAGGGTTGGTTTTCTTCCCACGAGAAAAACCAGAGAGGAACCGACTCATTGTCACAGCTACATTATAGCATTATGTATGAGTAAAGTTGATCTAAGGTTATGCCCGCAGAATGCCATGAACTTTTTTGCCTAGAAACACATTGAATCTTGAAGAGTATCCATCACTCGGCGTTTCTCTCAAGAAAGACAACTAATGAGCACCAACTATTTGCTCATATATCAAGTCTGGCTGACGAGAGGAATAAGATACGCAATTATCTTCAGACGCGGGTACTGAAATTATTTAAAATTTGTTACAACGGTCCCCCATGGTTTATACCGGCAGATTCTCGTACTCAGTTTCAAAGAACTTTTGAGTGTAAGCTATACCTGAATTATTCGTGTCACTTTTCATAATCGAGACTATAATGGAGAATCGATGATGGTCCCAACTATTCGAATTACGAAATTGCCCTACCCTACGATCTTACCTTCTCCGAAGTTCAACGGTAATCATAGTACGTCTACGTGGGTACGAAATCGCTAGTTCGATGAAGGTTTGGTTCGTTGAGGATACATTGTCGAAATGTGCAACCGCACGTCTCTCGATAATAAAATCATCAAACGAAGATACGCTAAGAGAGAAGAAAGTCCATAGTTATGTAAGGTATGTACGTACGTACCTGGATTATGCTAATGATCTGAGAACCGTTTGAATAGCATATAGAAAATCTTCGGTCACGAGCAGTAGCCGATCCTCAATTTGCATGGATCATCAAATATCATGTGCTAAACGAAAGTGTTGCCATTGAGCCTTACGCAAATTTTCTAGGTGAATTATTCGAGCATTCGATGGCCCCTGCAACGGTGCAAATTACAATTTCACACGAATTCAAAATCACACTTCAAACCCTGAATACGTTGTGAGAAAAGTGAACAAAGCTCATCAATTCTATCGATGATGTCACGGTAGAAAATTCAATTTTCTTTATAGCAGGTGCATATTTCACGCCAACGCTTTGTGAGTCACATAAATTTCTCAAGTATCTAATACTCGAGATCATATGAACGTTCGTCATGTCTCGAATATGAAATCTTTTTCTAGAAAGGATTCCCATTTGACTATTCAACGACGACGACGACCTTGCGGTCGGAGTTCTCTACGTGAATTATCCTGCCAATTGTAAATGTGTATGTCTAATCGTACTCGTGGGTGAAGATTACTGATTTAACTCAATCGCATTCAAACTGCGCAAACTTTCTATTGATTTTCAGCAAAGTAAAGAAGTCGAACGTCACGACTGATTCGGTAATTGCCAATTCTGCATATGCGAACATCATCTAAACGTTAGTATATTATCTGCGTTAGATGCCCACGCACACCTGCAAATGCAGGTAACAGGTCCGCGAAAGGCTTGCGCAACACACTATAAGATGACACAAATCCTCTAAATGCCATTACCTGCCATCGTCTCTGATTGTCGACGCGAATGGTACTCTTCACGTATAATACCTACGTGTTCTTCGTGAGAGGGACAACGCTGACGATGAGCTAGCCATACCATCGAGTCAGTCAACTAAAGTGCATAATTAATAGATGCAGTTATTGCCAGTGATTTAGTATCGAAATTGAAATTTAACGATTTTCAATAGGTCGTTGCATGCTCATGTAATTGTTGCGCGAAGAAGCAAACTTTTGATAAGTTGATCAGCTTTTTTTTTCTACCAAAAAATGCTTCCTGAAGAAGAGAGGAAGAATTTCCTTGAAGCATTTCAGCATGAATTACGTAAATTCAGGATAGAAATGAAAAAGAAAGTAAACTAGTCATGGAACGAGCGCGTGGGAGTACAGGAAACTTCGAGCAGGGTCGTCCGGTGATCAGGTGTTGGATTAAGTTGGATATGTGAAGAAGACGAGGAGATAAATCGAACTGATGTATTGGTTAGGGAAGTTTTTTTTAACGAGACTTGCCCAGAGGCCGAACATGTGGTTCGGCTCGTATGCTAATCACTTTTCTACTATGAAATCGATGCTTGGAATTTTTATCGCAGTTGTCACTGACATTGAATTTCAACGAGCCAGTTGAGAGTCGTTCAAAAATGTCTAGATACACTTCGACAGTAACGTACTCAGAAATATTAGTTTCATGTTTTTTTTTTTTCCTTCATGACTCAACGTTTACGTCATGACATTGGTTTTGATTTTTCTCTGAGTTACGTTGATTTCAATTTTAAGTAATAATGATCTACACCGAAAATAGCCAAGCTTATTAAAATCCCGGAGCTTTCGGATCATCTTATTCGATCGGATCGTCACGTAGAGTGAATTGAAATGGACACGAAGAGTAGCTGCGATAAAGCATGAAGTATCTATACGGGTCCAGTGCCTTTTATATACCGAATGCGTTCTCGGTTCTCACTTTTCACCCATCGGCTCGTGACTGTCTGGTTGTTCCTACATATATATGCAGTTTTGCACACCGTACCTACTCAGGTCGCATGTAAATGTGCCTTGACGACCTTTGGGACGGTGTTGCAAAATCAGACGCAGGATAGGTAGACGACAGAAAATCTATCGGCAGGTGCAAAGTGGAAAAATTTTCACTCTCCAATAAACGGTACGGAAAACTGATGAGCCCACATTCAATATATCCTAATGAATTTTCTTAGAATTGATTTTAAAATGAACAAGGGGAACCAAATTATCTCACCACTGTATATCATCGTCTTAAAAGCAAGGAAACTAGGTAGGTGAGAGTTTGAGAAATATCTAAAGAGAATTTTCGAAGAAATTTGCATTCTAACACGTTTTGTCACTACAGGGAGTGTCAAATTATTGCAAAGCTAATAATGATTGATAGCTACAAGTAGAAATAATCTCATAATCGTCGCTGATGCATGTTTTCTTTTAGTGGAAACTTGTGTTCTTCGATTGTAAATGTTTTGTAGTAATTATTCAAATCCCTAGAGGATATAATGAATGTGATTATAACAGAGCCTGACATCCTCGGCGACAAGCAATCTTCACTATCAACCACCTAGATGTAAGAACAAAAGTCCCACGTTGGGACTTTCCTTTCGACTTTCCATTCATCCTCCACTAATCATTTCGTCGTGACCTTAGCGGCGGGAAAAGATGATTCGCGACGTTCTCGCATCATCAAACGATGTGAATAGAATAAATTTCCAGTCCAAGGTGCCCGTCCATGATTCGCACATTTATCAATATTGCCAATAATCAGATCTATAACTCGAGTTATTGAACACTCATATCCCAATCAAAACTCTCAACGAAATTCGAGTAAATCGATTGAATGGAGGCAGACACAACCCGATGTAATGATCGTGACTTGTTCTACAGTTTTACGATGGCAATAGTCATAATGGTAATATAGTCTATGATGAAACTTCTACCTTGTATCAGCTCGAAGAATTTTCAAATCTTCGTATCACAGACGTTCCACCGAAGCAGTTAATTAGATGGATTGAAATATAGCTGACGATAGAAAGACACGTTTCGAAAAAAGATTGTACTCCTCAAAGCAGCTCATTATAAGATACTCCAGTGTATAGCTCAGAGATGTTGTAATCGAATGGATTCATTGAGAGAGAAAATTCATAGAATCGAAGAGCTGATCTTAGCAGTGAATGAGGTAAGTAGAGATACTATCATCTGATACGTAGATATTCATGGTCAGGGAAATTAGAAACGTTTTGAAACATCCGGTCCGTAAGTGTAATTCACAAATTCATTACTGGTAATTATCTGAAATCTGAATTATAGAAGGACAAATACCAATACTAGGAATAATATTGAATGCGTTTTTCAGATGCTACTATAGTGATACAAAGGATGCAATAGGGTAAAAGAAAAATGTGAATATCAAGTTTTTGTCCCATTAGATTAGACCGGTTTTTCATAGCCTTATACCGCATTTGTGTCTAGATAAATTACTCGCATGAATATGCTGCACAAGATGATGATGATGATCGATGAGAAGTGTCAATCACGGGTACCTGATGATGCCTTGAGATGCCGACTACGTTTATAACGATAAGAAACGAAAATCCATTTCCGTAAACTTCGCCAAACGCATATAACATCTACGATCTCTGTATTCCTATATGTATGATTCATTTTCGAAGCGTGCATACTTCCAGTCATTGCGATTATAAGGACTGTATCAATTTTTGCAAAACTCAAAGCCAGGTATAATATTACCAAGGATGTTTTCACACGTGTGCGAACGGTAGTTCTCTACCTATACACTTATCCATGAGATACACGAGTCGCTTAAATACCGAGAGAATATCTAATGTACCTACATGGAAAAACGGTGTAATCGAGATTCAATTAATCCTCTCATAGGGAAGTAAAAAAAACTCGTCCTTGATGCGGTTGTGACATTTAATTTACTCCGGCTAACTGCAAGCCTGAAGAAAGTTATAGTGACATAACGTTACGGTGACCTTGCCATTTGAAGATGTGCCCGTACTGCAGCCTCCGGTACCCTTCTTCTCCGTTTTGCGCCTTACCACCTGCGTCTCTAATCCTTGTGCCGGACCTGAGATTATTGCGCAAACTTCACTGCCTTTTTTTGCACCGTTTCCTCGGCTCCCATATCCTTCTGCATTGCATAAAAGCTTCTACTGTAGCTCTTTTACTCGATCCCATACAATGCACAAAAATGTACAAAAAAAAGCTCAGAATAGAAACTATCCAGAATAATCAGCTAGAAGTTCACCGGTAGTGAACTATCTACTCCAAAATCTGATACAGGTGTGAATTTTTCACTATCCTCATCGACAATCTTTTTGGTCTTCGTTCAGTGGTCCGAAGCGTTTCAAATGAACAGGTCAGAAAAGAAAGCCTCTGATAATCTGTTCATTTCTTTTTAAATATGGCGTAAATTTTGGTTATAGTTTTTCTCGATTCCCTGTAAGAAAACGAATCAATGCCGCTCATGGTTTGTTGTACAAAAGTGAATACGAAATTGGAAATATTTGATCACCCTCCATCTCGAACAACGTGACACAATATAATCATCACAGTCGATTCTTGGCACTTGACAATTAACTATGCTTTCAACGTGCAATTTATCCGGTCCTGATGACGACCCTGCGTAGTGATAGCGATCCGAAGGATTCCCAAGATCATTGGCAGTCTGGTGGATCCACATACAACGAATTCAATTTCACAAGTCGACCGAATTCCTCGATCAAAAATTTTCTTTTCTCAATATTTGGCAAAATTTGAATTCAAATCTTGCCAGTTACAGAGCTGCATAAATAATTCCGAACATAGTCGCTGCTCTTTCAATTAGGTATTTTCTTCCCCCAGGGTCGAGACGTGACCGTTGATACTTTCACGAATTGAAACGTATTCCCGTAAGACTGCGATTTACGACGTGACAAGTATAACCGTATACGATCGTGCGGCCGATTAAAGTACAGTTGATAAAAAAAAACTACCGTCCCTCTGTACATTTCATTGCTTCAGAATATCTGATCAGTTTTTCACGTTCTCGAAGTTACTGTTCGTCGGTCAGACGTAGACAGTAATTTGGGGAAAATCGATGCATTTTTCAATACAGAATTTGTACCATTCAATTGTCGTGACGTAATATGGTGGAAGAATTTTCTGATAGTTTATTCAATGCAGACGTTGCATAAGGGAGATTCTCTGGCGGAAATTATAGACAAAATCCTAGGATACTGTCACATCTATAATGAATACCTGCCGGCGAGGTGTAAACTGCATATTTCGAACCACCGCAGCTACATCTATGGGTGAATTTTTCACAATATTTATATACATAGTATACTCCGCGTTGTGTACCCATACGTATGTTTGTATTGCACAACTAGAAGCGTGCTAGAATATCATAAATGGCTAATCGCAATCTATGCTACGAAGAGAAGGTATACCTTCGATACTCTTCAGACGAAAAAGCCGACTGCCACCTTTGAACCGGTACCAATCCCGCGAAAAGCCCTTCGGGCAGATAGTAAATGTATGACAAGTATAACGTTTCAAGCAACATATCTACTGCAAGGAATGGTTTTCAATGTTCAAAATGATGATCAAGCTTTTTTTTCATACAATAAACTGGGATCAGTACATTTCAGGGAATCTCCAAAAGCTGAACAGTTATTGAAAATCTTGCAACATTTGAAGTTCAGTTACGATACTCCCATCGCATGAAATCTGACCGTGAAGATTTTCCAATAATCCGACGTGGCTGATCTTCCGTGTATTGAAAATTGTCCCGTGAAATTTAATTAGCATTCGAATCACGTTTATTTCACATACCTGAAGAATATTCATTATCATGTACAAAACCTCATCCAATAACTGCATATAGGGACAGCCTTGTTCGCTTTTTAATATTCGGCAGACACTTAAAGAGTTTTTCGCACCAGGAAATGAGGTACGAAAGTGTATTGTGCAGAAGGTAAATCGTACCTACTCGATTCGAAATGGACTTAGAGCCGATATTGTTAGTTGTTTAATCTCAAATCGTGGATCTCTTATATACATGTATAGCAAATTGTTTGATATTTTTGATTCCCCAGAAATGCATTCACCGATAATGACTTTATGTAACGTGTTTGCAAAGGTTCTTCACATCTGTCGATGAAATAACCTGATATTTATACAAAGACATCGAAAGTCGTAGAGACTATTAGCTCTCGGCGTTCCCATCTTCTTTCCTATGAAACTAAGTGACGTAATCGAATAGATGCGTCTCTCTTATATACGAACGTTGGATAGTAACCATTTAACTAAGATGCTCGGGAGAGCGATCCCCTCGCAAATATTTGTAGTATTAGAAATGTTTTTTTACTCCAATCAACCAATCCTATAGTAAATATACCGAAAGTATTAGAGATGTAGCGAGACCGTAGACAAACCTAAACCGTTCTTCTTCAAACTGCCAAAAGTGAAACCCGCACTGTACATAATTTGAGCAAACAGTAAAATCGAATATCTAAGACTCACCGATCTATCCAAATAATTCCTGATCCAAAAAATAATTTCAGTCTTCCTATCTGCTGTCTTTTGATGCCAATTTCGATTACCTTTGTCATCATGTTCGAGTCCAGGTGATTGACGAAAACATCAGATTTCCTGTACTGGAGGCTGATAATTTTACGATAGGATCATTGCGATCGGATCTAAAGTTCGTCTGCCTCAGTGGCTGGATGACAAAGGTACTTGATCACTGCAACTGCAGTATCGCAACTCGCGAAGATGCAGCGTCCTTGCAGCGTCACCTTTTCGCATTACCTGGGAAGGGGTAGGCAAAGAGGACAATTTTCCAGCTATATAAAGGGACATGCAATGTGCATCATCAGTGCCACGTACTTGTCCCAAGATTTGCAGAGAACCTGAGTGATCGTCAGTCAGCTGTATACAGTCCATCGGGGCCGAAAAATCGAAGAGGACGATCCATTGGAATAAACATAAAGATAAAGTCAAGGAAGGGAAGAAAATCATCATGAAGATCACGGTGGGTCACGAAGCGCGATTAAGAGGACTAACCGAACCCATAGTCCCCGGCACCTTTGGGTCATAAGTCAAAAGAACCGCAAAATTTATTACTCAACAGTGAAAGTGAAGACGTTTTGTGATATCCATGTTGAATTATACCTGCATAAACGGTGGCTGAACGTTTGATTTTCAATATCTATCACCTGAACTGATTCTACCGTGACCAAAGAAAAGAAGTCATGTAATACCAAAAAAATTAAGGAAAGGATTCTTTTCCGCGTCTATTTTATCACCCATTTGACCATGAGTTGCTTTTTTTTGCGAGTCTAGTAAATTAACACGGAAAGCTCTTGGCGAGTCGAAATTCCCAATGTGTAGATAAATGGTAAATATTAATTTCACAACCGAATTTGAAACTTATGAATATATGTATTCAAGTGGAACATAGACATGAACAGACAACCCGCGGAACCTTGGCGTAAAAAATTTTACCTTGGCACCTTAATTCATTAATCCCTCCAGGGTACGTGAATGTGATTGCTAATTGAAGTATTACCAGTTACACACATAAATTAGGTGTGAACAAAAATCGGCACTTCTTAGAACTCTGGTTTGCCACTGTTCTTCTCTGCATTTGACAATCGCAAGACTGTTTTTCATTCACATATGGGCAAATATCCGTAGACATCAAAGCAAATGCAGGTGTACAAACGGATGTTTCAACGAAACTCTGTATAGATTATTCTAAATCATTTACCAACAATTCCTGGCCACGCCATTTACCGATGGGACAATTTTTGATCGTCTAAAAAAATACACGTGGATTTACCTGTTTCAGATTTTTGTGTTTGCTGCCCTCGTGGCCACAGTGATTTCGGCACCGCAAGGTAGTCCAAACGAAGTTACGATTACACAGCAAGAAGAGCAGAACAACATCGGAGTCAGCGGTTACAAATACAGCTACGAGCAAAGCGATGGTCAAAAAAAGGAGGAAACTGCTGAAGTGAAAAACGAGGGAACCGAAGACCAAATTTTGGTGATAAAAGGCAGCTACAGCTGGGTTGGTCCCGATGGCACAACGTACCTGGTTACTTACACCGCTGATGAGAACGGCTTCCAACCCGTCGCCGAACATTTACCCAAATAAACTGACCCCTATCACCACTGACCTTCTTCAACCCGGCGCATCTTCTTGGAGAAACGTTGAATACTTCAGAGAGAAAAAAAAAATGGCGATTGGCTTTGATCTGAAGACAAAATTCAGTAGTTTAGTTTGTTTTTTTGTTTCAATTTTTATCTTCAACGTGGATTAAACGAGCTTGGGGTAAAATTACTAGCGCCGGACAGTCGCGAGAATAACTATAGATAGGCTTGCATTTCTTATGGCTGTCAAGCTACCGGTTGTTTTACCTTGGTTACCTTGTAACAAAATGTTAATAATAATTTGGTCGTTTACGAAGATTCGACAATTTCCTCCGAGGTATTTTTCTAGTTTTCCCGATTGTAAAATAAATTTTATTCCATTGTGCCGCGTGTCGTTTTGTCGCATTTGATCGAACTTGTAACAGTTAACCAGTACCTTGCGTAGGGTCTTCACAGTTTTATTTGACATATGAAGAACTGGAAGTATCGAAAACGAGAAAAGCGATCATCTCACGTCAGTTGAAATAGATTTTTATCGTGTTGATGTACCGGTGATTGGACCAGAAGCGTTATACTGTATTCTTTGTTTAAGCTAATGTATATTGGGGCATGCTGTAGGCTGTTTGTATAACTTCTATTAAAGTATCGTGTGCAAATAAACGATATAATTTTTACATAGGCGTATCCTTTAATCATCAATGTACCCCGATCATATGTATTTTCTACCCATATTACAGTGTAACTTCACAGGCCGTTCAGACAACCTGTGATATTCAAATGACAGTTTTGTTCGTTGAGTGTGTCTTTTGAAACTATGATAATCCACTGTCAATCGTAATTTGATGATATCGTTCAAGTAAAATTTATCCAAAGTGAAAAAACTGGGATTTGGGACATGAAAGCCTCATTTTTTAGTCCAATTCTTATGGAGATAAGAATGTTAAGACGCGCAGGTACACAATCCCTAATTCTTGAGTTGCAGACTGAGCAGTAGGTATATTCCATCATTTGTCTAATTCATTTGAGGGTGGTCATAAACATTTTTCGTAATATGTATTTGCACTCGGGTTGTTCACCGAACTGATTGCGAGTTAGAAAAATTTTCGAAGAGATTGTCTACCAGATAAGCAATGATTATCAACAAATTCAAGGATGATTCTATAGATTCTGCTTACGATCACTGTATTTGGCACAGTCCAAATCGACCCCTTAGTCGAATAAAATGCTACAGCCGAGAATAAGTTTCAAAACGAACGAATAGATTTTCATTAAAATTTTTACACAGAAATTTATTAGTCACAGTGAAAATATTCGGCCATAGCAAGTGTAAAAAAATATTCATACAGTCAAACTATTATCGATGATTTGCCAACATTTATCGACATATTCGGTTGCGCGTGTTTCATTGTTTTTTTACGTAACATTCATTTGAAAGATAGTGAAAAATATGACAATGGTATGTATTCAAGTATTTCAGTACGGACAGATTTTTCTAGAAAATTACTGGTATTTGACCAACTGAAGTAGAAGTATGATATGATTTGAAGATCGATTCGTTCCTCTTCATGCGCGTAGCAATTAATTACCAAGCAAATTTTACTCAACGAAATTTCCGACGTGAGATTGTATGTTCTTGAAACTTATTCTCCGGCTAGCATGTTTTATGTAAGCTTATTCTCGGGTAGCATGTTATTCTACTAAGGGGTTGATTTGAACTCGGCCACCCCGTATTTTTTCCCCCCTAAAAAATTATTCAGTGTGTGAATTTTAAACATCAATGTATCCATGAGGTCTCGGTAAAATTTGAGTCCCCAACTATTGTTAGTTCACGAAATAATCATTAACCAAGTTTGAATCTCGTAAAAATCATAACTTTCTAACTACTGGTTTTTTATTTTGACTTGCACTTTTCAAAAAAAAATTTACTGTGATCGAAAAGATGCTAATTGACTACTCTTGGAAGTAATTTTTTGATTTTATTTTTTTTTCACCAAAGGACTAGACGGGATTGACCCACTAATTATATTTCTGGAGCCCACACGCTGCAATGAATTTACTTGAAATTTGATATTTGCGAATGATTGATTAATGTCTCGAAACCGAATCAAAATTTTGTCTCTAGTCCCAAAATTAAGGGTAGTTGACTGACGGCCGATTTTGAAAAATTTGTAATTTTTCTAAATTGGCTCCAACGATTTCGTTCAAAATTGATATCTGAGTAGCGTTTGGCAAGGTTAGCAAGATTGGGTAGGCGTTTTTCACGAGAAAATCTATCCAAGGGCGCTTTACTGATGATCGGCAAATTTTAATGACGCTAGTATCTCGAAAATGACTCTAAAAATCTTGATCTAAGTTCATATCTGAGTAGCGTTTGCAAGGTCAAAATGTACAGCACATATGTTGAGAAAATATACGTACGACGCTGTCGGACCGTTTATCTTTCAACCAACAGCTTACGAATAAACAAAAAGTCGTTGTGTAATGAAGGACGAAGGAGTTTAAATAAAAATTTGTGAACCCTCGATGCTTTTGCTTTTCTTGATATGATCAGTCAAAGGTTAGTACACACTCTCTTATCGCAAGATTGCAATGACTAATTCTGCCACGACTGATAAGCCGTGTCAAAAAAATCCTCATCGGTGTAATCTAACACTGCGTGTGGAAATTCAAGTTAATTATTGCTATACAGCTACTTAAATACGCACTACTCCCCACCGTTCATGACTAGATACTGACTAGTATTCTCAGTCATAACAACTGGAACTTTTAGGCGCTGCCTAGCTTCGGTCGTTAATTTTATGTCGTAGTCTTGCATATTCATTAGAAATCATCAATATTGTCCCGATCGATAGTCTGCGGTGATTCGAGCCGAACGACAATGAGTTTGTGTATAAGGTGGAATGTTTTTTGGCTAGCAGTTGGACTGAACTTGTTAGTGGAAATCAGCAGTTCTAATGTACGAACTACTTCAACGACAAGAGACGAAGGTACAACATTCCCAATAGTAAAAATTCCTCAAGGGGCTCTTCAAGGTATCACCTTGGCGAGTAGATATAACAGAAGCTTCTCCGCCTTCAAAGGAATTCCCTACGCCCAACCTCCTGTTGGGAAACTAAGGTACGATTACATTACCCTTTGTCGCGAAAGAGTTCTAAGCACACAACGATTATGGCACGATTCACCTCTCGGTTACATAAGCGACAAGTCCGCTAAATCTGTTCGCATGTGTCCAACTTTTCTAGTAGTCTGCAGTATGCGATTCAAGAGATCGTAGAATTTCAAAAGTGACAGTCATCAGGACAACAATCATCAGTTACAATTCCTTAAAGTACCTTGTGGAATCACAACCTAGGGCTCGTTAGAAATTTTTGATCCTCGGCCCAAGTAGGATGCTTATGAAAAAATTTAGAAATTTTATTTCATCACCGTCCATCATGATGCACTTGACACTTGGCGTAAGCTTTTGCAGACCCCCCATCAAGCTTCATCTGGAAAATCATCCAGAGAAGTGATATTGCAGCATTTTAATGCACTCCGTGTGTCAGTCTTACAATTAATTTATGAATAAATGATGAAATTGTGCATTGCATATACCTGATCGCGTTCCATGCAGTTCAATTAATTCGTGGACAAAGATTAGAAATATACCCGGGTCTTTTCGAGAGGTTTATGGGGTTGCAAATTCAGTGTCACGTCAAGTCGCAAAGTATGTGCTTGCAGATTCAGCAGCCCTGTTCCAGCAAACGCTTGGAATGGCACGTTGAACGCTGGTGTAGACGGAAACTGGTGTCCCCAACCGGACATCATCGGAGACGAGGACTGCCTATACCTGAACGTTTACACCCCACAGGTACTAACAATATCTGATTTCTTGATTTTTATCCAGCAGACAACCTGTGCTGATAAGTTGCACTGCTGACGATGAGATCTGAGCTGCGGGATTAATGGACATGCCAGATAAGGCTTCGTAAGCAGTAGTCGTCAATGGCCTGATGTATTTTTCTGATGTAGCTTCCCAAAAGTGATGATCCCTCTAATTCCCTTCCGGTGATGGTATGGATACACGGAGGTAAATTTCAAGTTGGCAAGGGTACCTCTGACTCGTATGGCCCGAGTTACCTCCTCGACGAAAACATAGTCCTCGTCACGATCAATTATCGGCTTGGTCCACTGGGATTTTTGAGTACTGGAGACGAGGTGGCGCCTGGAAATTGGGGCCTGAAAGATCAAGTTCTGGCCTTGCGATGGGTACAAAATAACATCGCATACTTCGGCGGTGATCCTGATCAAGTCACTATCTTCGGGCAGAGTGCCGGTGGTGCCTCGGTTCAACTCTTGGCACTATCAGATTTAACGACTGGTCCGATTTTCCGTATTTTCCCTCAAAGCCGCACCCGAAATGATTTGAAAATCGGGTTTCTATTTAGAGACAATGGTGAACAATCGATAATGCTCTTAACTCTCATGTTTGCCGATTTCAGGTCTCTTCCATAAATTCATCTCGCAAAGTGGAGGAGCGTACGGGTTTTGGCCGTATAGACCCAGATCCACCGCCGTAAATCTCACAATGGAACTTGGTGAAATCCTGAATTGTTCAGCCAACACATCCTCCCTTCTCATCGACTGTCTCAGAAACTTAGATGCTTCAGAAATCATAAACACGGAACCGTATTTTTTTACCTGGGATGTATATCCGTTGGTGCCATGGAGCCCTACTGACGAGCCGAATATCGAAGGAGCTTTTCTCACTGACACCCCTGCTAACCTTCTCGCCGCTGGAAAAATCCGTGATCTGCCATCGATGACAGGAACCGTTCTAAACGAAGGCGTCTGTTTCGTACCAGGTATTAAATGAAAGCATTAAAGTATTGCAGGACTTGGAGAAAACTCGTGAATGGATAAGCTGTTTGACATCGTATTGCTTAGATATATTAAGATCGAATTTTGGTCAACTATGGGATCTTCATCGTATCTTTTTACGATTTATTTTCATTTCTTCTTTGATGTTAGGGGTACTTCTGGACTCTGAGATATTCCAAGAATTCATAGATAATATTGACGATCTCCTACCTATCGTCCTTCAATATTGGGATCAAGTTGGGGACGTAACGAGTTTTACTACTACTTTGAAAGAGTTTTATTTCAATAATCACCTGACAACTAATCGAACTCAGGTTTGTTACACATATTCAATGTTGCAAAGATAATTAAAATTTGTCAGTTTTCAATAGTAGGTATGTCTAATTTTCAGGTATGGATCAATACTGAGCGCATTATCAGTGACTCTTACTTGATGTATCCAACCTACAAAGCCCTACAAAAACAGCTTGCTCTTGCAAAAAGCCCCTCTTTTTTCTATTCTTTCGAGTATCGAGGCACTCACAGCCACGCGGACCTATTGAACGAGAGTAATTTGCCCAATACCACCGTGGTTCACAGTGACGACCTTCTTTATCTTTTCCCACGACTAGAGTTATTCTTTGGAGTACTGCCTGAAGAAATGAGCGAAAAAGACCGGCTCATGGCCGATACGATGGTACAGCTCTGGACATCTTTCGCGATTAATGGGTAAACTCGGATGTAGAATATTGAAAGTTTCTTTCTTCTGTCCATGTATAATGAAAAATCTTCATTCATGAATTCGACTTTTTGTAGAACACCCACGACGTCGGCGAAGATCAGTAATGTAACTTGGTTACCGTACTCGTCAGAAGAAAATTACCTCCGAATCGGAAGTGGTTCGGATCCAACACTTGAAATTCGGTACAATTTTCTCCCAGAACGGATGCGGATTTGGGACCAATTGACCGCGACAGGATCAGGAAATACAATCTTCATATCTCCATCTCTAAGATTGACTTTCATATTTATTATTGCATACCAAAAGATTAGTAGTCTAATTAGTAATTTATTGGATAGATAGATGAATGAATTAGTTTGCCATGCCCATGGCAATGTCGGGCAAGTTTTTGGCGATTAGGCAATTATAGGTGTATAGTATAAAAAGCCGTACTAGAGAGGTAAATAAAAACAAGTACTGAAATTTTCGCATTCTGATACAAGTATTTCATTAAAACTTTCGAAGAAATTCAATAGCGGTCACGCTTCGAAAAACAAGATTTCTGGGGGACCAAGCAGATAATTTTATGGTTCCATGGTCAGTCTACTCTGACAATATATCAGGGTTGTCTGAAAAAATTCTCCATTGGCAGATGAAAATATCGAAATAATTTGACACTTTGCGAAGTGTCACCAATGCCCGTGTCAATGAACAGTAAGCCACAAAAGTATAAAGCTTGGTGGACCATCAGAACTTATTGTGCTGATACTTCACGAGATTAAAACTGGATAAAACTCCAATTTTTCATTTGCGTACCTAGAAATGGTGGCATTGCAGATGTATTTTCTACTCAATCCAATTCATCCAACGGAGGTTCATCAAACACAATGTAAAACCCTGCTAAAACATTTTAAAACGAGAAGTTTCATTTCGGATACCACGTGAAATCATAACAACTGATCAACTTCAGAAACCTCGGTTACTATACTACTTATACTACTACATTATCATTCACTCACTTCAGGCCTTTTTCAAGTATCTACTTTCGAACCGATAATCCTAGTATCAAGTATACTGTCGATCCAAATCACTATTTTCACAAACATTATTTTTACCACGGCAAATGAGGCTTCAAATTGAATTTTTTCGCGAAATCGTAATCTTGATTTCCACTCACTTGACGACAACTTTATACGATAGGCCAAGATCACTGAATACTTTATGATCGTTATTCATCACCATATTATTAATGAGGCTTATCACCTTATATGCGTGCGCAGGCCGTGTATCGATCATGATGAATATGAATATTACAATATATTTCATGAACATGTTTTCACTACTGGTCAAGAACCAACGCTAATCGAAACAATCGTGAGTATATGACGGGCCAAATCCTTGGACGAAAAGTAGCCCATCATTTGATTAGAAGAACGGAAACCAGATTAGCTTTTGCTTATCAGCCCCACGCGGTCAAACTGCTTATCAGTTACACCTGATTTAAAAGTTTACCGGAATAGTACATACAATGATTTCTACTAATCCAGACTGTTAAACGGGGATCAGACTTTGTCACAGTTCTCTAGTTTCTGGGAGATCACTCGCGCTGTGTTTATTACTGGGTACCGGGCCACAATGAGTTTGCGAACAACTTGGAATATTTATCAACTGGTACTATCGCTGAACTTACTCATCGGAATCAGCAATGCCGAAGTAAAAATCACAGTGCTAACAAGAGACGAAAACGCAACACTCCCGGTGGTTACAATACCTCAAGGAAATATTCAGGGTACGACTCTGGTTACCAAGTACAATCGGAGCTTCTCTGCCTTCCAAGGAATCCCCTACGCCGAGCCACCAACTGGAAATCTGAGGTATGATGATAATATTACATACTCACTACCTACAGAAAAGTGCTTGATGTATACCCATAGGAATTGGGAGCCAGGCTTTTGTGTACATAAATACAGAAATCAGTGTAGTGACAAGATATTAGAGAGCTCCCTGTAGTAGAATCTTGATAGTGATGACTATGAAAGGACAGGAGTGATCATATGTAATTACGATTCTGTACATGTATACACGCCCCTGATTAGTGTTCTACGTACTATCAATATTTGTGTGTACTTGAAAGTGATTTGATCGAAGCAAAAGAGAAATGAACCGCAGCGTTTAATTGCAGATTCAGCAGCCCTGTTCCAGCAAACGCTTGGAATGGTACGTTGAATGCCAGTGTGGAAGGTAACTCGTGTCCCCAGTCTAGCGTCGTAGGAGAAGAGGACTGTTTATATCTCAACGTTTATACGCCGCAGGTTATCATATCTGATTTTCGTTTTATCACCGATTTACAAGCGGTAGTCGTGGTTAATTATCTATACACTGTCACAATCTGGTCGAAACGATGAATTGATTCTGCTGGAAGCACTGTGAGCGCAACTCGCTGATGAGCTTTCCTACATATTTTTCGGATATAGCTTCCCGGAACTGATGCCACTTCTCTACTTCCGGTGATGGTGTTCATACATGGGGGATCATTCGAGTCGGGAAGTGGTAACTCTGACTACTTCGGCCCGGGTCATCTCCTCGACGCGGACCTACTCCTGGTCACTATTAACTATCGTTTAGGTCCACTGGGATTTTTGAGCACTGGAGACGAGGTCGCCCCTGGGAATTGGGGGCTGAAAGATCAAGTCCTAGCCTTGCAATGGGTGCAAGACAACATCGCGTACTTTGGCGGGGATCCCAACCAAGTCACCATCTTCGGGCAGAGCGCTGGTGCAGCCTCAGTACAACTATTGGCACTATCAGACTCAACGATCGGTAAGATTTCCCATATTTTCATCCGACCTGCATAACTTTGCCACATTTGTTCAGTAGACAGTCATGCAGGTAAAATTTATGAGTAAACGGCGAATGGCTTTGCTTTCCCGATGACCAGGTCTCTTCCAAAAATCCATATCGCAAAGTGGAGCAGCGTACGGGTGCTGGGTGTATCGACCCAAATCCTCGTACGCGAAACTTGCCTTGCAACTTGGTGAGATCTTCGACTGCCCAACCAATACGTCATCTCTCCTTATCGACTGTCTCAGAGGGGTTGATGCCTCGGAAATCATAAATACAAAGTCACAGTTTCTACAGTGGAACTCATATCCGATGATAGTATGGGGCCCAACGGACGAACCTAATATCGAAGGAGCTTTTCTCACTGACGCACCTACAAACCTTCTCGCAGCTGGGAAAATCCGTGACCTGCCAACAATGACCGGGATACTTAGGGATGAAGCAGCCATGTTCACACCAGGTAAAAAATCGATAGCAAATCAGGAGTTAATATTGTTGAAGCGGCTGTGGTCTGGGCAGATGCCATTGAACGGGGTGAATCAAGGCGATTCATCAGGAACCGATCAAACTTGAAAGCTCTCTGGGAATTTTGATTGTTCGATATTTTGGTTGATCACCCACTAACTCAACAACCCCGACACATGACGGATCGGAGAATTGGATGAAAATGACTATAGACAATTTGACTGCTAATAGGAAGTGATTTTAATCAGTTGCACTGTCTCTTGAATGTTAAGGAGCATTTCCGGGCTCTGAAACGTTTCAAGAATTCCTGGACGATTTTGATGAACTTCTTCCAATCGCCCTTCAATATTCGGATCAAGTTGAAGACGTAGCGAGCTATACGGCTGCCTTGAAAGAATTTTACTTCAACAATGACTTAACAGGCAATCGAACAGAGGTTTGTTACACAATTCAAGTATCGAGAGTAATTCGAACTTTCGGTGACAATAGTCAACATTAAATTTCACTTTTAGGTGTGGACTACTTATGTTGAACTCGCCAGTGACTTTTCCATGATCTATCCCGTCTACAAAGCTCTACAAAAACACCTTGCTTTTGCAACAAATGTCTCATACTTTTACTCCTTCGAGTATCGAGGCACTTTTAACTACTATGACCTGTACGGTTTAGGCAGTGCTGTACCGGAAGACCTGGTGGTTCACAATGACGAACTCCTTTATCTTTTTCCACAACTGGAGTCGGCATTTGGACTTTCATCCGCAGCCCTAAGCGAAACGGATCTCCAGATGATGGATACGATGGTTCAGCTCTGGACATCTTTCGCGATTAACGGGTGAGCTCAGAATCAATAACATCACAAGAATTCGACTGAATCTTATTTGTGATATAAATTCTGGAGAGAATATCAAATAACTATTTGTGCTTCTCTGTATATAGAACCCCGACGACCACGGCGATGAACAGTCGCACAACTTGGCTGCCGTACTCAACGGAAAACAATTATCTTCGCATTGGAAACGGTTCTGATGGAACACTTGAAATTCAGTACAATTTTCTTCCAGAACGGATGCAGTTTATGGACAAGCTGACCGCCACTGGATCGGGAAATACAGCGAACATTTCTCTCTTTCAAAAACTTATTTTCATTTTACTAGCTGCTTGCGCGAATATACTACGACTATAAGGCATTTTTTAGGCATTTTCTGGCGAGCCTCGGGTATAGGAACCAAAATGTACCAGAGTATAGTTTACGTGACACACACTATTGTTCTGGTATACTTGGGTTGCATTTGGTACCTATACCCGAGGCTCGCGAAAAAATGCCTATAGTAACAAGGATTCGGTGCATCTTGGTAAAACATAATGGTTGCAAAATTAATTACACCGCTGAATATATACGTAAGAGAGAGATTGCTCATTTTGAGAGAAAAGCGTTTGATTTAGTCTCTTCCCCGACATTTCAGTTTGGAATATGGCGATGTACAATTTTTTTTTTTTTGAAGTAAATTAGGGATTTAGAAGACCCCGTGTTTCTAATCCGGAATTCTACGAGCAAGTCAATTATTAGAATTCATGACACAGTTCCATACATTTCCGTGACGAGGACGAGCAAATCCCCAATAATGATACATTTTATTTAACTAGAATTTGATCTGTATATGAGCGCGCTTCTCGTTGAACTATTCAAAAGGAACTTTAGCACAGATATTAGCTGAAATACAAACAGCAAAGGGGTACCACTATCCTGTTTTTGAAAAATCTGAATTTTTGCGAAGTCGTCCGAACATATACCTAGGAATAATACATAGTTTTGTAATCTGCGAAACCTACGCGTTCAGAAACTGCAAGCCGATTTGAAATAAAGAAATTCCTCCTATTTTAAATCGTCGATTTACTCTTTTTTCCGACTTACCTTAATCTCTTATTTTCTATTGGTAAAATCGCAGGCGGCTTCCGAATCGAGAAATGATACACAGATTTAGAATCAGCGCGCGATTTTTTTCAAGAATATCACACCACAGTGATATAGCACACCAACCTTACTGCGTTTTTAAAAATAAGATCTAAATCTACATCAATTTCCTAACTGCATGATCAACCAGTTGTCACCTCCGATTGTGATTAATTATACGAACAGTATGAACGATTCAAAAATAAAGAACAGCTTCAATTTAGAGTAATCGCCTGAAAGGGGACCTCTCTTCGCGCAATAGGTATAACCTATCTTATCAACTACTTTGAGAAAAGATTCACTATGTTTTAATCTTACTAATCTTGGCTGTTGAATTCAGCTCAGATTTTATTACAGCAGATTAATGAAATCGTTTAGCAAAGTTAGTCAAATACCACAATGATGATCCGCTAAATACCACCACAGGTTCAGACCTCTTTCTGGGGAGAATCTTTCGGAACTGTGTTACAAAAAATGGCTGAGTTGATAGGATGTGGAATAAGATATCTTTTTAGTTCGTATTCCCTCCTGGAATGGAAGAACGATAAACTAAAATCGAAACTTGAGAGAATGGAAAAAAAAAAACAGAACGATTAGGTAATTTCTGGATGTCGTAATAACAAAATATATTTCAAATACATAAATGTATGTGCGTAATGTTGTAAAATAATGAAAAATTACCTTATTTACAATAAGTGGTATCCGAAATTGCGGCGTCTAATAATAATCCATAAGTCATTTTCTGGCGCTATCATTTTTCCAATAGATACTACTATCTGTATATGTATATAATGTATGTAATCAACGTTAGCTCAACTGGCAACGAAAATGATAAGCCTTATAGTATGAGTCAAAAGTTTCCGAAGACAAATTAATTGATCGTAATTATCTGGACATAATATTGTCATTTATATTCATTTCAACTGAATTGGAGAAACAAACCAAAATGAATTTGCTTATGAAAACGTTTCGCTTCGTATAAAAGTTAATTAGTCATTACCAATAGAAGAAAATTGTGAATCGTCATGAAAGTATCGTTCACGAATTTTAATACAGATTAATAATAATAGAAATATTAATAAATTAAGTATTTCAGACCAGTCATTTTTTTATTTCCATTTTTTATTTTTTTTTTTATTTGACTGCAGATCGAAGTTAGTTCGAGAAAATCGTTTGAAAATATAAATTTTCAAAATATCATCCGCACAAGGGTCTATCTACCTACTATACATAAATATTAGAACTACCATCTCAAAAAATGGTATCAGAATATATAATATATGTATATATATTTGTATATATATATGTATGTATTTATGTATGTGTGAAATAAGAGTTATAAGTGTTATGCGTATCTCACGAAAAATATTATGAAATTCAATCTCAAGTTATGAAATTATTTCAACTAGATATCATCTACTGCCTATTACAGCGATGATTTTACGTAAGGCTAGTAATTTCGGGTTTGAAATCTAATTACACCCTGCCTCTGGTTGATATTCGAAATTCTTTACTGCCAAATACTAGTTTTCTTTCTTAGATAACAACGAGAACCGTCAGTATTAGATTTTATCCTCAAATCCATGTTCGGCATTGATGAATATGGTTTGTAAATGAATATGCTATTCATACAACAATATCATCAATAGATAATACATTTTTACTCGATTGTAAAATTCTATGCAATTCTAAGAAGGCAGATATTTATAATACAAATTATCAGACTTTATAGAATAGCTTCATGAATTTGACGGGTACAACGCAGTTACTAAAAAGAAAAGCACAATTTTTGTGGATATTACATGAATTTAGGATAAACCACAGGCTGCCTCGCAACTAAAATAATACGAATATTGTATTATAGATCTAATTGTTAGAGCTCTAAAAATTCATAATTCTATGGTTTGCCTCGCGAAATGAAATATTTACAAAATACCGCGTCTTCTTGATCAGATCTTAACGGTCCCAAAATCCGTAAACGCTAAGATCGTACTTTGTTATACGAATTGTAAAGTTCAGGTGCTGTAACCAGTTTTTTTCTATGACGAAGACGAAGTACCACCCCAAGCACGCATCAAACTCAATGTCTTATTCAGTTTTGAACACCACTCTAATCTTTCTTCTTTAGTGTCTGCCGACAACAAATGCCTGAAAGATAAAATCCACAAAATATTAATAAAAATTGTATCATTTTTTCATTTTAAATGAGTTACGTACCTCAGAATCAGAAATTGAATGTATTAATATTGATATATTTAGTCACCTGATTGTGGTCTGTGATCCCATTCTCACCATCACCAATGTCTCAGAATCGCCTGGTTCAGCAGGTCTCGTAGTTTCCAGTAAAAATGTATTCAAACGAGCACAAATGTCCCGAGAAACTGGGCCAACATTCATCGTTGTGACTCCTAGAAAAATATATTGTATTTATATAAATTTTGAAGCCTATTGAATATTTAGGAAAAAAATTATCTAATTTTTTAAACAAGGAACAAAATTAAATTAGTTATAGTAGAAAATCAAAGTCTACAGCATTCGAAGACAGTCGCTGAGATTTTAAGAGCCCTGTTAGTTATTTTAGAATAAAATACGCGTATGATTTAACAAACCTTGCAAATCAAGGCTTCCAATGGGTGTTTTCTTGCGTTCATCATCAGGGTACTTCCAGTAGGACAATGCAGAGCCTTTAAGAAGACACCATCTTCTATGCCACGCGCCAAATCCTGATATATCCTCAAACATTGTTAAAAATCCTCTGTGCTCAACAGAAACTGAAAGTTCGCACGATACATGCATCTGTAGTCGGCCTTCCAGCGGAGAAGATTGTGGCACCTGAAATAAGTGATAAATATCATAAATAACAATGAGAAATAATATATAATCGAAGTTGTTATCACAGTTACTTTGTAACGATAGTTCTTCTGCTATCGTAACGTAAGATTTCTTGTATCGAAGATCAAAATTTCGAAACTGAAGACAAAATGTAGTATGGATTTTGCAATTTACCTTATTAAGAGTCCACTGTTGTCTCTGGACTTCTCTAAGACTGAATATAACGTATCCAGTGAGTTTGAAAGCTGGGGAACGAACGGCTGAGGGCCCAGCGGGACTTTGAACCGAAGGCATGACCAATCTGCTGTCTTGTTTCAAAAGTTTCTTGGGTGTTTTTCCGGATGACTGTAAATTGAATAAAAAATATGAGAACGATTTTGATGGATATTGATTATGCGGATAGTTTTAAGAAACTGGGAAAACACGAACCTTTTTACTGTTGTGAATGTGGTATTTAATCTCATGGGGTAAAACCTCGGCTCTTGTTTCTAGAGAATAAATTTCCAGAGTGATTTTGAAGTCGCTATAAAGATCCTGGAGCTTCAACGTCGACGGGAAACGAATACACGAGTCACCAGGCTCGGCAAGAACTACAGGAGTTGCCACAACGTGATCCAGATGACGTACCAGGCACACGAAGTGATAACAATTCTCTGTAACAAGAATAATGCCGTTTAAAACAACATCTAGACTTAATATTTGGATTCGAATAAAATATTCTTCAATAAAAAAACAAAACTTGACGCTGTTAAAAATTCTCAAGTAAAATAAACATTAATTTATTAGACTCTACTACTGTATGTGTTAAATAATTGGAAAAATTGAGATTGTTCTCAAATTATTTGTCGAAGATCTTACCTGAGTCCATATTGCGGAAATAATTATGTTTCAGAGGCAAAGTTATTGCAGAAATAGTCAGCGATCCACTTTCTTGCAGCTCCGGTGATCCTGGGACAACAGGCCTCAGCGTTCCTTCGACTTTCAATCTTTGAACCTCGTGAAGCGCAGCTTGCCGTCTATGAGCTACATTAAACAATAACCATTTATTGTCTGTCTGAATTTATTCAAAGACACTGTCTTTCAACAGCATTTTTTACCCAGATTCCAATTTCACAAGCAATTTCCATTTTCAGTATTTTTTCGAAAAGTTCATCTGAGTAAAACTAGTATTCAATTATTCATTGCAATGTTGATTCATGATTAAAATAATAATCAATAGCCTTGTTACTTACTGGCAACGAGTAACAATCTTTCTCCTTCAACTTGTTCTCTTGAATCGCTAAACTCGACGGTAGCATTACACAAGTTCAAAGCTTGGCTAGCTTGGCTTATGACCATTTGCTGTTTACAAACTTCTTCCAGAAGTCGTTTCACCTTATCCTGAACAAGCAGAGCTTCGTCTCTGTCGTTAGTCTGCAGCGAAGAGCTTGTCGTAAGTTCTGGTTCAGGTATTCTGGTCACGTGACGCACCGGAGTTTTAGGTGTCTGAAATTTTATCCACAAAACAAATCGTTAATTACCTACTACAAGAAATAAGCTGCAAAATTAACCATTATACATTATCATATTGCTACTTATTTACCTGCGACTGTTGTCTTCTGTAAAAACTCACGCTGTGCATAAGAGGCAAGTGATTATCTCCCTCTACCACATATTGTTCACCTTTTCTCGGAGATGATGTTGGAGTTGTGATTTTAATCGGTGACCTGTAAGATTGCCTGTAAAATAGTTTCAGTTTCATTAAAATCACCGAGACCAAGAAAATTTCTGTCTAAAATTCAGTGAATATGTGATCAAAATCTTCGAAAAAATTTCTGTACTTGATAATTAGATTTAGCATACAAGTTTTCCATAACAAGCACACAAACACATGAAATTGTTATTAAATACGGCTGAAGAATGTTATTTATTTGATTATATTTCTAGTTTTGTCTAATTGTACATGTTTTTTGAAGACTAACAACTATCACCCACCCTTGAGTGTATTTGAAGCTATGAGATGTAGCCGATGGGCTCTTTCCCCCTCGGTTTAGTTTAGGCGGAGTTGGTCCCTCGGATCCAAGTCCCTCATTTTCCTGATCTTGAAGAGCTAGACACTCGTCTAAATACTCATCCATCTCATCCAGTACCGAGATATCAGAAGTTGTGCTGTCTGGATCGGGATCTATCGAACGCTGTACCAAAATGTACGATTATCCAAGTTTTTATCACACCAAAATAAACATACGAATCACTGAAACTTACTCGAACAATCCTAATAACTAGCTTACCTTCTTATTCAAAACAGACTGTTGGCTGACGACACGAAGTATGCTTCTCCCAAGACTGGTATTACCTATTCCTTCGCTTTCTTCGGTACTATCGTAATCCGTTTCTTCCTAATAACGAATTAAAATTGTTAACTCAGTATAGATAATTGTATTCAAAGCTTTAAATAATAGGATAATTAATTTTTTTATATTACTTGGAGATAATATTCCGCCTCAGTTTCAGTCTCTGTCTTTTCATCGAGTGTGGCAGTTTCTGCTTCTGTATCACCGACGGTATATTCGGTATCTACCTCAGTTTCAGTTTCGGTAAGTTCGATGTCAGACAGATTGGGATAAAGGTGACCAGGCTTAGGGGGAGATACTCTAATGCGTTTAACGTCAGACTGTGTCTTGTATTGCTGTGGTTTCGGCGGACTTTTAGCAACTGGACAGAAAAAAAACGATAAATTTGCAAATAGTTATACATTTTCAAGCTGGCATTCAACAAAAAGTAAAAGAAAGACAAAATCTTACCCTGTCTTTTAGTCGGTGATGATTTTATCGCCATTGGACTGCTACCTAGAACATTGTCCTGCAAATGTTCTAACGGAGGAGGAGGAGGCGGAGGTATAGGTTCCTGTGTAAATAAATTCTGTTAATTAACACGGGAATTAAGAAGAAAGCGATTACCTAATTATCTTTTGATTTTTGTGATTAAATGAAAGAAAGAACTAAGTTATCATTGAATATATCGTACCGAAGCAGGCGTAGGCTTAACGGGACATACTGGTGAATTTTTAGGTGAGTTAGACTTTCCGTCGCTGCTTTCGCTAGTCCTAATACAAGAGCCAGCAGCGGCTTGAGCCATTTCTTTATTTCTATTAAATCTCGATCTCAACATCTCCAATTCTCTTTGTCTTTCATTCTGCGAATTTCGCAGAATATCATTTTCCAATTCTTGGGTCTGACCGCCCTGCTCGAACAATGCACGCTGTGCGATTACTTTTTTACTGGATACTTCAGCTCTGTTAGACGCAGAGACGGCAGAATGTTGTTCTGATAGAAAATAAAAGCCTTTTGGTATTATATCAACAGATAAAATGAAAAGAAACATAAATTGATTGATTGTTTTATCAAAACTAATGAAAGAAAAGATGAAATATACCTTCGGCTGTATTATGCGGTTTGTGAACCTCCTTTTCTTCCAATTGTTTTTTAGATACAGACATTGACAAAGGTGCCTTAGGAATGAGAGGAGCCTCTCCTTTGTTACGTTCAAAAAGAGCCATTCTTTCAGATAGTGTCATTTCGGCAGGATCCTTCCTCTTGGGTTCCGTAACTTTAGACTCGAACATTGAAGCCTTGCTCAAAACCGAACCTGGCGACTGAGACGGGCTTTTAGGTGAAGAATATCCAAATTTTGAAGTTAACGAAGAAGAAGAAGAAGTGGTGGTTGTGGTCGGGATAGGGGTGGTGTTACTTTCACTACTTGTGCTGGAGCTTAAACTTTGTGCATTTTTTGTTTTTTCTGGCGTTTTATTATTTCTCTTAATGCTAGCATGCGAGGTTTTCATCTGACTCTCATAATCGTTCTTATCGTCGTTCGCTTTAGCTTCTACCAGACATTTTCGTTCAAACTTCGAAGTGGAAGATACCACTTTAGGCAGTGAACTTCTATCCACATCCGTTAATTCGTCGTTATTCGACTTGTACTTGATGGCTGATGATTTCGACGTATCTGTATCGGATTCCTGGGAACAACCCTTATAGTCATACACAAGGCGAGAATTGCTGGTAGTACGAGTAAAACCTTGAGCCTCCTGGAAAACACCGTTGTGAAACCCTATACTTTCAACGGCTTTGAGACTTCTGTTTTTTTCCATCGTCCTTTTTATTTTAGTTTTAGTTTATTTCTCTTACCGACACCAGAACGGGTTATTCAAAAAATCTACTCGAAATCAACCAAAGGAAAACTGAAAAGCATTCGCTAGGGTTTTCACACCTTTTTTTTCAGCTAGCTGTTCGAAATTTATCAATCGAGTGTTCGGTTACTGTTCGTTATTATTTGGAAAAAGAATATTTTTTTAAAGCATTACTCTATTAGGGGATGCATTAAGACTGTTAAAATAATTCAAGAAGTTAGTTCGATCAATTCACTCATTAGTTAATCCCACACCATTATTTTTTGTTTTAAAAATCATGCGCAAATTCAAAACCGAGCATCAATCGTTAAAAAAAGAAAATTGAATAATTGTATGTGCGATAAATAAAAACTAATGCATATGTGCAATCATAGCTCAAGATAGAAAAACAAGCTAACAGAGCGTTATAACTGCAGATATAGAGTAAAAAACTATCAGTACTCTGGAAAGTAACAGTAATCTCTTTCTGATATAAAAAAAAGATTGGAATTTATCTCTAAACTTGACTCGTTATAGGCTCTGATTAAAATCTTGCATATCATAAATAATAGATGACGAAAGGAATGAGGTGATAAAACTCTGTCAAACAAATCTAAAAAAAAGAGAAATTTCATTCTCACCAGTGTCTCTAGCATAGCTTGATCCCACTTTAGCTGCTTTGTCGGACTTCCTTTTCCTCGGGCAGATTGATTATTCCCAGAGGGAGTTCCATTTGAGCTGTTTGTCTGCTTGGATAAACAGCTTGTGCTGGGAAGTTTGGATAACCCGCTACTACTTGGTAGTCTTGATAATCCACTAGTACTTTGCTGTTTTGACAATCCACTTGAGCTTTCCTGTTTCGACAAAGCGCTTGTACTCGGTTGTTTGGATAATCCGCTTGTGCTCGAGTGTTTCGACAAACCACTCGTACTCGGCTGAGGCTCGCTTCCATTCCTTGATTGTTCGTTGAATTTCGCTTGAACCTTAGACGCTCTGCTCTCCGTTGGCTTGGGCTATTCGAAAATTTATAGAAGTTAGTTTGGATGGTGTATTACATCGCGTGACGTTATTTACACCAGAAAAGACTCGTTCGATCAAAATATACAACATGTTGGGTATTTTTTTTGCAAGGAAATAAAAAAAAGCATGAACTTAGACTTTATCGTAAGGATTTTGTTGCATCGGATTTTGTAACATCGATTTTTGGAAATTCATTTTTTCAGTTAATTAGTCAAAAATTATTCAAATTATTCAATGTAATTCATTTGTTTGACTCTCGTCTTGGAGTTTCTCATTTTTATCAAAAAACTAGTCGGCTGAAAATTATGTTCAATATCTGGTTATCGAATGAACTCTGAAAATGGAGTGATACATGAGCATTTGTTGATTTTCTTACCAAAGTTGGATGGGATAAATCATCTTCCCAATTATTGATTGTCGAAGCTAATGCAGCGAGCCTGCCCAATCTTGCGCCTGGTTTTGCAGGTTTTTGACCAACCGGTTCTTCTTCGACAGCAAATCTTTCTTCAGTTCTGTAAATTGGTGAACTCAGTTCACGGCTGCTGTCGTCTGTAAAAACAATTTGAAAAATTAGCCTCGATTTATGTCGATAAGTGTTTTTCACACATCGAATCTGAATACTGCATATGATTTTTTGAGAACTGCTCCAATTATAATTTATCCAAACACTTTTCAAGAAACAAGGAACTGCAATTTTGAAAAGAAATTTCAGTTAAAAGAGGACAAAAATATATTGTTGTTGCAGAAACGGATACTTTGGTAAAAAAAATATCTGGAAAGACACTCCTACAGAAAGAATGGTTGGATTCCTTTCTCAGTACATGCCTTTAATACTTCGGCATTACTTTTCTCAATAATTAATATCGTGGCGATTTATCTATGATTTAGAAATAGTACTTCAGCTGAATGTGACTACTTTATGAAATGAGAGATCTGAAATATTATTTTGGTACATGCATTTTTTCGGATATTCATGAAATTACGAAAAAAAGATCATTCCTTATTTTCCTTCAGTCAAAAACCGCAAATTCTTAACACAAACATAATCTTGGTAGGAGATTGAGTTGAGTTGGGCATCGTCTTGATGTAAACATATAATGTATAAGTTGTTGGAGCTGGATCACATTGCATTCTATAGCTATATACATGCTATGCATTGAAGGGAGAACCAGTTTATGATATCAATGTGTGTGGGTGTAAGAACCTCACCAACTGACCAGAGTATAACTTTCCCAGCCTGTGCAGCTTGGATCTGACCCCAGATATTTGATTATCTCCATTCTCTTTGTTGGCTTCCTTGACTTCCTGCGTCGGAGTTTTTGTCGGAGATAATTTGCGAGGGGATTTTATCGGCGATTGTTGTTTAACCATCGATTGTTGTTTAACCGGGGATTCTTTAACTGGCGATTTTGTAGCCGTATGATTTTCCGGAACTAAAATAGACCAAGAATTTCAATTGTTTACAAGTATTTCATGTTTTGTAGAGACCTTTAAGAAACTCAGAGGCTTTAAACGCAGTTCAATGGAAATAAAAAAAACGTTTTTGCCCCACGAGCTTCAGGCCAAGGGAAATTTCTAAGACGTTGAAAATTGGGAATGAGAATAAACGTGATTTGAAAAACAAAAACAACTCACCTGGAGCCTGGGATAAAATTGTGTTGGCATCTTTGAGAGGACTCCGTCTCTTTTTAGGATCATGACCAGCATTTGATAATTGAGTATCAAGTTTTTCTCTCCTTGCTCTCGCCCGCTCTAACATTCGCTAAAGAGTACATTCATTCGTATGTTTAGAAATTCCAGCGAATTTATTTAATGAGATAAACAAGAAAATCATGAATGAAACATAATTAGTCAAAATTTCGAGGAAAAAGTCTCATGCTCGAGAAATCACATCAGCGTGAAATAAATCAATGATAAGAATAATTCGGCTTATTTGAGTGAAGATGACGAGAGACCTTGCCCTTTGTTCAAAGTTTATGTTAGATTAGTAATTCCGAGAAGAAATTGCGTAGGACGATAGGAATTAGAATGGGATAACTGTACGATTGTAATTGGGAGACTTTTAAAAAAAGAACCTCAAATATCCTAGAACGAAAAAACAATCAAAAAAAAAATCTAAGTTTTAAAATAAAAATTGTTAATTTGTTTTAACGGGAAATGTTCTAGGAAGGATTTATAGTAGGAGTAAATCGAAATGGTAATCCCTGTAAGTTCCAGGTAAACAAACCCTCGTTGGTATAATCTGCGTCGCGTCGCTTACCTGAGTGAAAGGATCCATTGTTTAATATTTCTTAGAAATAGCACTTTTCGAGCACCTGGGACACTGCTGAGAGTTTATTAACGACCGTTGGACTCCAAGTTTCGAGTCTTGGTATTAAATTGTACCGATATAGTCAGAATATTAGAATATTCTACAGAGAAACGAACACGCACCGCGCCCCTTGGCTTCACTCGACAAACTGTCACAAGTCGAAACTTTTCAGCCGTTGCGTTCAAATGCAACCGCCATTACGCTTCTCGGTACAGTCAGGTTAGAGATAAAATATGAAGATCGTATTTCGGAGTATTTGCTTCGTGTGTCATGACAAGAAGATTTTCAGGGTTTTATTTTGTATTAAGCTTTTTCATTGATCAATGATGAACCAAGATGTCGAATGTTTATTGCTATTTGTTAATTCGGTGGATTCGTAGCTACGCGTTTACTTCTTGGACACTCGTTCTGTACCGACTGTCCACAGAACAAAGGGGTGGGGGAAATACGTTCGAATGTTTGAATTAACGGATTTTGATTGGTCGAGAGTAGAGGAAATACTAGAAGATGATACCGTTATCGAGCGACTTTTTGGCCAGATTCGACGTTAGGAATTCAAATCTTTACAACTACCGTTGACGGAAGAATATAAAGACGGTCAGCCCTGGGTTATTTTGCGTGACGAGCAAGTGGGCTTGAAGTGGGCTTGGGGACGAAACAGCGTGCAAATTTACCGACCGAAATTACATTGCAGTATATCTATATATTCGCACAGTATAGATATACTGCAACGTTATTTCAGTAGGTAAAATCGCACGCTGTTTCGTCCCCAAGCCCACTTCAAGCCCACTTTCTCAGCACACATTTCCCCGTAAGGCTGACTGTCTTTAGAATCTTCAGTCAACGCAACTACCAATTAATTAGTCGATTGAACAATTCGTATCGATACGTATATTTTAGGTATAAAACCGATGAAATAAGTACAGCGAGTTTGAAATACTGCAATCGTATTCAATTGAGATGGAAGTAATCGTTCATTGCAAAACGAAGCTAATTGTAAACTATTTTCTGATGCTGCCTAACAAATTAAATTGTCTCAAATCAAGGCGGTTCCAGGGTTCTTCGATTTAGAAAGGATTCATAGCATTCGTAACTTTCCATGATCTAGCTGAAACCTTGCAAACATAGGTAGGCTTGTAAGTAGCACGTGTTTCTCCTAAATGTCGCCAAATTCATCAATGCAATTTTTTGTCAACAATTTTCGGCCGCGTTGTTAGTTCGTATTATGGCCACAAATGAAGGCGGGAAAGATTTCGTTAGTTTTGAATCGTAAATTGTTCACGATTACGAATATATGTAAGAAGATGTAAAAAAGAGAAGCGAATATTGAGATTTAAGTAACGTGAATAATTTATACATACATACATAATACATACGTAGGAGAACACCAAAGATTAAAATTTGACTAATGTAATTGAAGCCGTATGAAAATAGAAATTCAAAAACGACAAGGACGACGCACGGGCGAATAAATTAAGATATAAACATTTGCGTGAGAGATGAAAAGCAGTTGTAATTCAAATGGAGGAAAATATTCTACACACTTGTGGATCAAAGATCCCAAGCACCGAGTGGAACGAACAAAATTCTGATGCTGCAAATCCGAATAATATCAATTTGGATTATATTAACATCATTGTATTTCTGGCACTGGTAGCTGTGCAATTACTCACCAGTGCTCTAATTGGATATTTTATATCAAACATGTACTTATCTAAGGAATAATGGCCTCCAAAATTGTTCCTGAATAAAAAGTTATTGAAATTTCGATTTTGAATACACTTACCTGTATTTATGAACACTCATTTTCCCCATCACCGATTCTTATTCTATCCCATTTTGTTTTGTGTTTTTCAAAACAAAGAGTTCACATCGTTCACATTAATGTTGCAACGATTAAAAAAATATGTACTTGACCCTTGGATGACAAGGAAAACTGACGAAATTAAGAAAATCGAATTTATGGAAAGAAACCAATTCAGAGTTCAAAGATAATAACTTCATCAAGTCAATGACAACACTTTATTCCTCATTTTTCAATTCGACTCACTGCTCTTTTTTGTACCTGAATGTCCCCGATCAGTTAACAATAAGCAGTGAAATAGATTATGGGAACTAAAAAAAAAGCTGACATCGCGAATAGTTCAAAATCCAGCAATTGCTTTACGATTAGAAGCCACATGTTTACAAAATAGCTAGATAGCAACGGATGAAACGAAAGAGAATTATTTCTTATATTGGATTCATATAAAATTAGCTATAAGATGAATAAAAATAAAATAAAATAAAAAAACGAGAACACCGTGAATAACGAATGAGCGAATGAATGAATAAATCAATCAACCAACCAATCAATCAATTTGTACGAACTATTCTGAATTTATTCAGATAACCACTTAGGTATTTTGTGCACAAACAGTTTGGAAATATTGTTATAGATTTTCATTTACTTCAAGTTGCATCGTACTGCGATGAGAAACAATCAACGAAAAATTGTTCATCTAAATCGATCATACAGAAACAGAAGGTGCATATATCTCCGGTTCCAAAACTAATGAGCGATAATCATATGCGATTCATGACCTCCGGTTTTTTGTTCGTTAAAATGAAATTTTGAGGACAACTTGTGGCATTCTGTTCCATAAAAGATATGCCACACGATACAACTTCAGAGTTTTTCTTATCATTACTATTAGTAATTTGGTATTAATATGATTAATAATAATATTATTATGACTTCAAATTTCAACACTTCATATACTATTAATTAGCTGTAACATGATTATTTTAAAACATTGTTATTTCTATCCATACACATATATTCATGTATTGAAATGCTCTTGCCTTAATTAGCTATTTGTTATACAACTACACATTATTCATTATCATAATGACATGACTAGACAACGACTAAATAAGTAAATGTAGATTTTTTGATAACAAGATAATTGAGATGGAACTGAATTCAGTTAATATCAAATCCTTAGTACATCTCTATGATAATCTCAGTCGATTTACTTTCCTCGCTACTGATCTGTTTAAATTTGCTATTTTTTGAACATCAGCTATTAATAATCCTTCTAATTCATGGCTCGGATCTGGGCAATGATCTTACGCTATTCTGCAAAGAGAGATTTCTTGGGCTAGGCTAATCATTTTGAAACATATCTCAAAATTTTGTATTTTCCAATTCAATCTTCAACTTTGCAATTTTGATTATAATAAAAGCATCTTGAGAGTTTTACCAATGCCCTTACCCTAGTCATCGTGTCAACAAATCCTTGTTGTTTTTGAATGGTTCTTAGACAGAAAAAAAATATATACATGAAAAAACTGTATAATGGCTAATTTATACAATAATTATTAAATCCCTCGTTTTTCTAATATTTTAATTTGTTATAAAAATTTGTAAATCACATTATTTACTTTATTTATTTGAATTTCATACTGTCAGTGTATACAATAATAAATATATCAGACTTATGCAGCATGAGAATTGAAAAGCTGTACACGATTTGAGGAAAATTACAATCGACTTCCATACACCAGGCTGTATAAATCCGACCGAGTAGACTGTGCCGCAAACACACACACAGAGTGTCAGCAATCAGTTTTGTGCTTTTATGTGTAAATAAATATAAATTAATAATTTCAAATGATATAATACATTGGGCATAAATTTTTCTTGACCCATTATTAAGCTCAGTTAAACCCTTATCTAAAACCTTTTTCAGTCACTTTCTACAATTCATTTTCTTATAAATATGTACTAACATTTCTAACTTCTATTAATTAGTTTCAAAAAAAAAAACTTTAGTACAGTATAAATAAGTATTATCAAACAATTGATGCAAATTTTTCCAAACCTATGGAATACAAAGATTTTTTTTTCTATTTCTCCTTCAGTGTTAACACCTAACTACACTGTATGAAAATTGATTCATCGCTATTTCAAAATGTGATTTTTATCTATTGCAATGATCTAAGTTTTTCAAAGTTCACATATTGAATGTGATTCAAATTGATTTTGACTTTTTTTCTTTCATAAAAAGAAACGAAAATTGAATTTGGATACATAAATAACAGAGCAGATGTACCATCAGATATAATAAACATCACCGCTTTGATATTTTACAACTTGATAATTCGTGCTTCGTACAGAAATGAAGAATCAAAAAGCGATTAAGCGACAAATGAGATTAGACACACATCACGTTTAGGACATCCAACAATGTTTATGTTTAGACAGAGCGAGTTATCCTACTGTTAATTTACAGCAAATGCCAAGTACTGACTTCGCTATATGTAATCCGCCTCATCATAGGTATGTATATCGTGTAGAAATTAAACTAGGATTCTAAATTCAGTCCAGTACGTTGAGAAGAACAGATACATAGGTATATAAGTTACATATAGATTTCTAAACTACAATAATGAAATTAGCCAAATTTAAACATGAGTTCAAACAGAAATTTCTGATTTAATTAGCAATCATCGGTTTAATTCTGTATAATCTTTGCAATTTACCATAAACGTTGATACAAAAAACACGCAAGCATTGTATCTAAATTTTCAACGACCAACTGCAGTCGTTAGTTAAAACATTGAGCACTTCTACTGTAAAATTTTCAAGTACACTTGAATCAACAGTGACGTAAGACTCAGAAACAATATATATTCTTGGAAAATTATGCTCAATTATAACGTCTCTGCGAAATTGCAGTTACCAGTTCGAAGAGAGAGGAATTTTCATTCTCTGACGACGATTACCTGAGACTATTATGTATCAATACTATAATGTGCGTAAAAGCCTGCGAGTCTAAGTATACAACAGTATCGAGCAAAAATAACAGGTTCAAAGCAGATTATTACGATGATCGCATACAAGATTTTTGCATTATTACATTTTAGTTATTTTTGTATTGTTAGTTGTTATCTGTTCAAGATATACGAATCTTGAACTCGGTGGTTCATTTGACACACAAAGCTTTGGGTGATTTTTGTTTTTACAATTATAAATTCGTATGATTTTCTTGTAAAGCAGGGTAATCGTTACAATAAAAATATAATATAATATAATATAATATAATATAATATAATATAATATAATATAATATAATCACATAAAAAAATAAGCAGAGATGAGAAATTTACATAAAGATTAGTTCTTTCGACTATAAGAACCATTATATAACTGCCTAATTATATTTTGTCTTCCTTCCTTTTTTTTTTTTTTTTCCTTCGGATAAATGACTCAACGCGGGCGCAAAAACTTGATCTTACATTTAGATCAGCTATGCAACTTACCGTTGAGTCTTCTTATACTTTTGTTATTACCACAGTTATTGGTAGAACTAGCGCAACCATTTTGTTGTTTATTAGCCATTGGTCTAAACACCTTTATAGCTCCTAAAACCATTAGACAAAACCAATACATTTGAGGTAACAGTAATATCGCAATGCTGATCTTGCAGCCACGTGGTAATGCCATTATTGCCTATAAGAAGAATAAATCCATGTATTACTTTCAATTTCTGTTATCGTGTTTTAATCCAAACGACCAGAATCAAACAGCACAACGAGTACATTTTAACGTAACAAAGTTTCTACTTACCTCGAAATAAGGGAGGCCGACTAGCTCGCTGTACAAATAACAAAGATATGGAAACATGGCTACCCTGCATACAAAAAATGTTCCAATCATGATCATTCCGTTGGTAACATACAGTTGCGTGGACTTCATCTGAAAAGTAACAAAATAATCAGATTATACCGAATGAATAGTTGGATTTCGTATCTACAGAAATAATACAAGAAAGAATACATCATGCATCTTTGTTGAATTAATTTTATGACTCACCTTAAGTCTGCTTAGAATGCCTCGCATCGATACGAACGGCGTACTTAATTCCATAAGATATACAAAGCCGAAGACGCAATCACCCAGACCTCCACGCAAGTACTTTAATTGAAAAAGAAAATGTTCACTTCAATTATCAAGCCTAATACATCAAAATTAATCATCAATAATATACTAGACGCCTTGCAAACGAGAGATAACTAATCTCTTGGCCAAATATAAGACCGAAATAGTGCTACCGTTGAATTGCCTCTTTTAGGATTAAAAACAATTTTATCAAGTATCTAGAAGATAGAAATTGAGAATTGTGTTTTCAAAAAAGAAATAATGATAAACCTACGACAATAATCAAGAACCCAAAGCTGCCGATGAACAGATGATGCATGACGATGACTGGTTGTTCTTTGAGGTAAAGTCGGACGTTCACTATGTGTCCGGCGTCAGATTTTTGTTCTTTTTTGTGCTCTGAAATGCTGGCGTGTACTCTATACATTGACCAAATATCATAGAAAAAATAAGAAGCCCCAAACCAGGCGTAAGCTTCGCTCATAAAATGAGACGCGTGAAGAAACGATCTTGTGCAAGACCACATGCAGACTATAGATCCCGTTACGCAGCTCAATGCAGCTTGAACCGCGGACACAACTCTGAAATGAAAAGTTCACCATAATTTTATTCAAACTCTACACAGAAATAAAATTCGAAAATTACTGCGACACCTTGTTTCATTTCAATTCAAAGAGAATGCTATAGAATTGGATCACTAACTTGTTAGATATATCCAGAACATCGGGCGAGGTGAGATGATACTTCTTTCGGATCCGTGAACCTGTACGAGTCCTCAGTGCCATATGATTAAGGAAGTCAAAGAGGGAGAGAAAAAATATAAATCCCAATGCAGAGAGGCAGGCGCCGCGTCTCAAGCTGATCCTATCTCCAGGTTCCAGGATAGCGACGGAGCCTACGGCTACTCCCAATGAACCAACAGTCGAAGCAAGTAGTAGAGACATATCCCCGAACTTGTTATGAGCCTGAATTAGAAACCGTTTGATATAATTGATTCGTTACAAACGGCGATATGGATCGTAAGGGAAAACCTTACCACGCTATATTCAAGACACACAATTGTTTAGACAAGTTTGTACAATGAAAAGCAATTTATCTTTATTATTGTGTTATTATGGTATATTATCAACGAATGAATCTGCATTTTTGATCGCGTCTCAACGAAAATAAATATCATCAAAGATAATACAACGGATAAGGAGAACAAAGAATATTGCTTTAATCTCCCAATACGTGAAAAACAAGTATATATATATTGTACGATCAAGTGAATTGAATGAAAAATCGAAGGAACGCAGGAGAATTTTTGAGACTGTGACGGAATATGACTTGTTAATTGGAGACCCTGTGGCGTTATGAGATTTATTTGCATATACACTTGACATAAATTCAGTAAAAAAGAGAAAACACGATGACAAAAGTAATAATTTTGATAAAAATCTTCACCACGTTACTCGCTTGTAATACAGAGGAACAGAGTTTTATCAGTAGCGTTTATTTATTTTCTTGATAGGAAAGAATCTTGCGAATTGTACACTCAAGTCATATGATATCACCAAACTTATGATGTAACCGAGTGTCCTTGTGTGATCTCTATTCACCTATTTTAACGCTTACACATATACGTATACACGCAAAGTGCCTTAAATGATACATGACCTTAACTGAATCACAACAGCTGTTGCAAATACTTTAATCTTGGCTCATTACTGGGCAAAACATTAAAATTAACACACTAGATTAATTGTTGACCGTATCAGTACGAACGGAGACTGAATTGCATTTAACAACTGGGACTATATTCGCCCACGTAAAAGTTCAATATCTTGAAATGTTTCAATGATTATCATGTAGTTATATTCCGAATACGTAACCAGCAAAGAGCTCGAAATCAAGTATAGGTAGTTATGAAATTCGGAGATAAAATTACCAAATTACCAGTCGCGGCTTTTTAACTCATAGCAATTATTTGCTTAGGAATAATATTGTTTTTTCCATGTATGTTAACTCGATCATTATTTCAAAACTGTTGTTCGTCGTTTGTTTTCTAGAGCTAATCAAATACGCAGTTGTTTGTTACTGAATTTATACATTACAATAATACAAAATACAATTATCTGGATAAAAATGAAAGGCAATGATGAATCTCTCAACAAGTTTTTAATCTCTAACAAAGAAGAGAGATTGTAAACTGATACAAACGATTTTCGAACAAAAAAAATAACTGATAATCATAATTGTTTTACGATTAGAGAAAGATAAAAAATAGAGATCAGCCTCTCGAGGTCTCAGATTAAATAAAACTCGAAAACACGTTATTTCATCGACCTATAACTTATTCCTTGCTCAGATGATTGATAAAACAAAATTTGCACATGGATGACTGAGGATTTTTGCACATTTAGACTAAATTTGGCTAAAAGCCAATAGCTGGGTTTGAATCTAGTGAACAGTTGAAAGGAAAATGGATTTTATTGCATATCGGAGCACCCGGTAAAATAAATATTTGCTACCGTGGAGACTAAATCAGCTTGAAATGGTAGCAAATATGTTCTGGCTCTGTATGATTTACCTCACGAATTGAGTCAGAACATTTATAGTCCGATTGCGTAACAGTTGTAAGATAAAAACGATTATTCGTGAAATATTTTTCAGAAAATTCCAATAGAGTGTAATAAAATTTCAATTAACAGTATTATTGAAACAGAAGTCAATATTACAGGTTAACAATGATTGAATGGCTGTGAGCCAATCGTTTTTCAATCACATATTTGAATAGATAATTGCTTTCCATAACTGATAAAAACGTTCCATTATACCATCTGCGTTTTTTTTTGTTTTTTTTTTTGTTGTTGTCTTTTTTTGTAGTGTTTTTGTAATATGAGAGAGAAGGAAAATCGATAAATATTATAAAAAAGTTCGATAAATTCACGTGATTCTTGTAAGAATAATAATAAAAGGTGATGGAATAATTAGCGAACGTTATTGAGCAGCTGAGGCGGATTCAAGGCACGTAAACTGACCTTAAACTCATTAGTTAATTGCCTAAAATAGGATAGACACGGTCAATGTCTAGGGTGATTTGTTGAGTAGGTTAAATCGGATTGAATCCATACAACGTTGTGTGTGGCAATATTTATGGCGAACAATCGAGAGGGAGAAAGTAAGGGAAGGGAGGAGGGAATACATAAAAATATCTGTTTAATATTTGCTTAGCTCGGGGGAATGAATGGGGTTAACGACCTCCCTAGGGGGGTTTTTGCGGGGGAAGGTTTTCAGGTGAAATTCTAACAGTTTCGAAGTAACGGAAATTAAACGGAGAGTTTAGAGAACCGAGGGGAAAACTGCCTAGAAATAATAAAACGGTGGGTGAATAATGCTGGATTCGCGGTAAAAATGACGTTTGAAAATGACGGTTGACGACCGGTGGGAAAAAATATGGTTTGTCATTTATTCACGATATTCAAGTCGCGAAATTAGAATGTTTCGAGCTCGTTGCTGGAACGATGATTTCTTTTTTGATCGCAGATAAAATTGCGTTGGAAATAAGTTTGTTTGTAACGTACGTAGCCGTGATTCACGATGTCTATATTTGACGCTTGCCGCTCCAGTTTTACCTACTTACCTCTTTGTTTTTACCGAAATTATTTATGTGCACCATTTTTATGCGCTCGTTATTTTATCCTCTCGTCACAGTCCGTAGGTTCGCTTTGTCGTTGAGCTGATAATTCCGCTTAACACTCGGTGTGATTTGACCACGTTTTCATTTAATGTCTTCTCGCATTACCGCATGCCCCGACAAATTCTATTCCGGCTTCTACTGACATTTCGCTCGAATGGCTAAAAAAAAATCTAATATCCCAACGTTTCACTGGCGTTGCTGTTTTGTTGAATGAACTGTTCCCTCTATGGCACAACCATCACCGTTCCCGTCACTTGCCCCCAACTTCAAGTGGAGGGGAGAATTTGGAATATTCTTCTCACGACCTCTGTGGATGCGGCAGAAGCTTTAACCGCCATTTATACCGCGCGTTGTACGTCGGCCGATAAAACAGGGGGAAACTCAAATCAAGATTTCCAAATTTCGTGTTCCAAAGTATTGGAACTAAGAAATCAGAGTCGAAAATTATGTTCCAGGGTAGAAGAACAATGTTTGTATCATGTATCGTACTCCAGAATATCCATTTTCATATTTTGGAGTGAATTTTGTAAAACTGAATGAATACTAGGGGTGAATAAACTGAAAATTTGGTGATTAATTTACTTTGTATTATTAATATTATTATTATTAACATTAGTTGTAACCTACACAATGTTACATGTATAAGTAGGGTTTTGGTTGAAATTTACTCTTAAGTGGAATCATTTTTACAGCCCTTAAAAAAGTGTGAAGATGAACTTGGACGCACTCAATGTCGAAAAGAAAGAATAAAATCGCACACATTCGTATTTCGTATTATTTATCCTCTTCCTCTTCCTGGCTGCGAACCTCCCGGCTGATTCTGCTGGTTCAACCAAGGCGCTGATCCTGTACCTCTTCCTCTCTGGTTTTGACCCCGTCCTCTTCCTCGCGCTAAAAACACATAAATATTCACCGATGAAACTTGACCAAATCTCATCCCAACAAAACAATCTTCATCCCAACAAAACAATCTTCATCCCATGAGTTCATCCCATTCTGAATAACCTCAATAAACCAAATTGGACAATTTCGTTCCTCGACTGAAATTTTTTCATCGCAACTGTCAGAAAGTAAACAAAGACTGCGACGTGACTGAAATTGTGCAACCGTATTCATGAGATAGAATTGATGGAATTAGAGAATACTTTTTGGACGATAATCAAACCTTGGGCTCGTAGTATAGCCGATTTCCCTCTGCCGGCAGTACCGGAGCCTTTGCCTCCCGGTCGCTTGAACATCGGCGCATTTTTCAACATGTCTGGTAGAATGAGAAACCTTATTTTCGAGCCTCTGATGTAAACGTTTTCAAGACTAGCCACACGTCCATCGCGATACGTGACTGTAAGATTTTGCATCTGACAGTTCATGTTATCTTCGGCTTCTATTAATTTACCGCGATAAACCTCACCGGTGTTAGTTTCACAGGTTATGACATGTCCTTCAGCTTCGTGAAGTACTTTTATAGGCACGCCGATCGACATTTTGTTATATCGTTAACCACAATCAATACCGAAAATATAATATTTCACACAATTAAATACAGATTCAAACGGATTTCAATCCGTGGATTTGATATTTCGTATCATCAACGTTTGTCACCGACGCCACTTTTATTCTCACGGAGTAAACAACACGAACTACACATTTATACGTAGTTGGAAATTCGAACGCATGGCAGCAGCACCGAACAATTCTCAACTCCAAATTGCGTAACAGCTTATTGATGTAGAATATTTGTCCAAATTCAAATAAATGACAGAACATGAGAGAAATTATTGTTATTTTCTTACTACAGAAAATAATCATTCGAGGGGAAATGATACACGATGTTCGAAAACTATTTTCTCAGCAGAAACATGTCTCATCACTGTGAAATTAATAACAGCAACGAAGAAAAGTAGAGTGAAGAGCATAATACTCTTCGATTTTCCAAAATCGAACAAAATCTTCACAGATTATTTATCAAAAGGGATTATCAGTTGAACTTTTTTCGATTTTTGAAATGCGATCTCTTTTCTCTATCACTGATATCGATTGCACAATACATGTGTTTCTGCTGACAAAATAGCTTTGAAAAATTTCGAGTGGGAAGTTGTATTGCATTTCCCGTTGAATATTCCACGTAGAGGCAACGCTTTTTTCTATAATCTCTAGAAATTGTATAAATGATAATAAGCAGACTTTGTATTCATTTTTTCAACTCTTTTTATATCCATAATATAAAATCATGTTTATAATTACAATAACATTACATAACATACACTGGGTGATCGTTGGTTTATGGGGATCCGAAAATCCGGATATATACGCAGGAAATATACATACATATAGTACAAATTTCATTTTCCCCCTAAATGCGTAGGTTTTTTTCTCTTTTGCATGATTGTAATCAATTGATACTATGTAAAATGAAATCCTATCTAACTTATTCTAATACAGTAATAGAAACATTTTTATTCATTTATTTATTCTTCTTTCTTTCTTGTTTTAATAAATCGAGAAAATTGATAATCAATCATAAACTCTTGACTAATTTTAAATGCGGGATTTGAAACATTTTCGTATTCCTAATCAGAATCTGGAACATCGTTATTAAGCGAGAAAATTACCCACGTTTTCGTACTAGACAAGAGCGATAAAGTCTATCATAAAGTAATTGGTTTAAAATGAATGAAACGAAAAAACTGATGAATTAGACTTATTGTCCTGGTCCGGATAATGACTTATCCATAAACTTCTTCTTGGCAAAACACAGCCACCATTTACTAGGCTTTCCATCTTCTCCGTAAACTTTTTCTACCACCCTAACTCCTGTTTCTTGCCGCAACTGCTGTAGATATTGCCTCATCAGATCTGAAAATTGACAAAACCAAAAAAATTATATCAGTTGTAAAAACGAATCGGATTAAAAATTATTACCCTTTTTTTTAATTCTCTATTCAATAACTATCACAGAATAATAAATGAGTATCTTATATTATCAAGATTAGTTCTGGGACGTATTGTGTCTAGTCTCACCAGCATCTGAAGCAGTGGCTGGCTTGGCGTAGACCGAATTCAATGGAAATCCTGGTTCTCCTGGAATATCAAATTTGGAAATAGCCAAAGTGTACATCTCGTTTGTTCCCTGCATCTTGGTGGCGCATTTTTGCAGCTTCTTCAAGCATTCGGTGATGTACAAAGTGATGTAAATCAAAACTCTGTCCGCTTCGCTCTGACGGTTGACAATAAATGAAGATTAGATAGTTTCAAGATGATAAATAATCCCAATTTTCACTGAAAAAAAAAAGTATCTTGATAACAGCAACGCTACCTTGATCTCATACGTTCTAAAAAAAACGTTTGCTTTAAAGAAATTTAAAGCTTCGTCTATTATGTCCAATTCCGACTTGACATTGAACGGCGGCGCAGGACCTCGAAACTGAGTTTTGAACGGCAGCATGGCCATGTTGCCAACCGTTTGATTGTTTTCTAAGAAGCTGGAGTGATAGGCCTGAAAGAAGTCGAAAATTATGGTCATAAAATACAAGATTATAAAATTAGGGTAGAAGTTAGGTTAGGATGAGAAACCACTCCTTATTGATCCAAGAAATGAGTATAAATAGATTGAAAACAGCGTAGGTGAAAGGTGAGATAAGATAAAGGATTGAAACAAATTCAAAACACAGGATCAAGGTGTAAGTCGATATTATGATTCACGACACGGAAGGGAACCACCCATTTGACAGCTCGAAATCCCGGGGATAGAATCAACGTATGTAAGACCCGATACAAGCCGGATACAACGCATTATTGACTGGAATAATAGTCGTTCAGACTCACCGGCATTTTTGAGCTACAATTTTGCTCAATTTAACACTCCTACTTAAAGAAATAAATTTTTTTTAGTTAATTTCACTAGCAGGGCAGACCCGATAATTGAACTAGTTCATGACCATGCGCTCGGAAACTTCAAGCAAAAACAATACGTAGGCGAAAAATATCCACTAGATAGAACGCACACTCGGCGACACAAATGGAAATGATTAGTCATTTCCGTTGAAGACAGCCAATCACATCTCTCTGTATATCCAAGGCCGCTTTCCATTTAGGCGACAAACTAGCCACGCGACAACAAAAAACGATATGATTGGTTAAATCCGAAAGAAATATGTAACCAAATTCTCGCTCTGAAAAAACGCGGCAACCGAACTAGGCGGTTTACCATCTACACTGTTTTCAGCTCATTGCCATCCATGCGCCAAAGTTCGCGTTTCGCGATATCGAGTATCAAGGTTATGTTGTTCGAATAACGTAAGATCGTTTTTCTGCCTGTGACAGCTGTGAGGAAATATTCCGGAAAAGTTATCGGCGACAATACCTGAATGAAATTTATTTATTGTTAGGAGAAAAGAAAAAGAATAGCAATAACAATGTCGAAAAAAATAGCGGCAACTGAGTTGAAAAAGGAAGATGTCCTTCAGGCTCTAGTACTCGCGGACGATTTTACCTCAAATTTAAATCCCATGGACAAAATATACCCGAGTGTTTTAACCCCAGTGGTAAATATCCCATTGCTAGATTACCTAACGGAAACACTGGTCAAATACGAGATACAAGAATTATTTTTATACTGCAGCAACCACGTCCAATTGTTGAAGAAATACGTTCAGAGTAAAAAATTCACCGACATAAATGTCCACTTGATCATTTCCGACGGCTGTAGATCCCTAGGTGATGCTCTAAGAGATGTCGACACCAAAGGATTAATCCGCGGGGATTTTATCCTCATCAGAGGTGATGTCTTCACCAATGCTAATTTGAGAAATCTCCTCGACTTGCATCGAGCTAGAACAAAACAGGATAAAGGTGCCGCTATGACGCTGGTACTCCGCGATTTGGGATCAACCAATATACCTTCACAGAAAAATGAAACCTGCATCATAGCTGCCGACAGTTTGAACAACAGAGTATTTTTTCATCAGAAACTCAACGAAGATGACAAAAAAGTAAAATTGGAACTACAATGGTTTTTGGATCACGACCGGGTCCGAATTCACAGCAGTTTATTAGACAGTCACATTTACCTTTGCTCCTTATTGGTGCTTCCTTTGTTTTCAGACAATTTTGATTTCCAGGTAATTTTTTTGCCTCTAGTCTCGGATTTTTGAGATTGAAGATCCGATAATAGCTCATTTCGAAATCTCAAGTCTATCGAGTCAATGGATACTTTTGCTATTTTCAGACGATGGAAGATTTCATCCGAGGGCTTCTGATCAACGAGGAGATACTAGACTCAAGAATATACTGGCAAAAATTGAAGCCTGAAGAATATGCGCTTCCCGTAACATCTTGGAAAGCTTACGACACTTTGAGCAGAGAAATCCTTCAAAGACGCGGCTATCCGCTAACGACAGACACCATGCCGAGTCCAAAGAACTTTGTATACCTGAGGAGAAGCACTTACAAGCACAGAACAGCGACACTGGGAAAAGGGTGTACTTTGGAACGGGATTCTGTTATTTGTCCGAACAGTAAACTGGGAGAAAATACTTACATAACGAGTTCTGTGATAGGGGAAAATTGTACCTTGGGAAACAATGTGAGAGTAGAAAAGTCGTATTTATTAGGAAAAGTGACGATCAGAGATAACTGCATGGTCAAAAACTCAGTTCTATTTCACAACAGCGAGCTGGATGATTCGGTTGAAATAAACGGGTGTATCCTAGGCGCGAAACTCAAACTGAAAAAGAAAACTAGTTACGCGGATCAAATTATGGAATTGAATTCAAAAGATGGTTCGATTCTCAGCGTACCAATGAGCAAAGCCCATCCAGACACCGACGAAGAACTTTCGTATTTCAAATACTCAAACGCGGATGAAAGTTGCGCGGATTATTCAGATCTTGATGAATGCAGTAGTAGCGAGGAAAGCTTGGACACAGGAGTTCCGATTGCCGACGATACTCACATGTTTTTGACCGAAGTTATCGACAGTTTGTTACGAGGATACCAAGATAAAGTAAAATGCGAGAATTTAATACTAGAGATAAACTCTTCGAGATACGCTTACGCCGTTAGTATGAACGAAGTGTCTTACAACGTTGTAAAAGCGATATTGAGTCTGCCTCTTCACTATTTATCAGAGAGTGGGGATGATCATTCAACAACAAATTATCAAAAAACGTTGAAACAGATGCTAGAATACTTCAACATGATTATTGCCAATTATGTAAAGACTGAAGAGGCTCAAGAGGATTGCTTACAAGCTATAGAAGACACGGTCGCCACAACTGAGGAAGTACTGCTGGCTGCTCAGATTTTATTCAAGTATTTTTACGACCACGATATATTAGGCGAGGAAAAGATCTTAGAATGGTACGACGAAGATGACCAAGACAAAGAAGATGCGCAAAAAGACGTAAGAAAGAAAATTAAAAACGTTATTCAACCGTTTGTCAAATGGTTGAAAGAAGCTGAAGAAGATTCTAGCGAAGAAGAAGAAGAAAGTGATTGAGTAATATATGAATAACGACTCTGTTTTATAATCTCTCACGATTATGATATTTTCTTCATGTTACTCGTACTTCTGTAATACACAGACTTTGTCAAAATGTTCAACTTTCATTCGTACTATATGTGATGATTACAAGAATCGAGTACATTTGTATATATAACTGATGAATAAAACGTGTAAATCTTTTCGGATACTGAAACCTTTTCTTTAACAGCTTGAAAAATCTTTTTCTTTTATAATTGAGAAACTTTCAATCCCGTATTATCTATTCGTAACATTTTATGTGCAAAAGTAATATGGTAAATTTGGAAAATGCATAAAAGGGTAAAGTTTTTTAAAATAAAATATTTTATTTGTTAACTGTATATACTGCGGAACTTGTAATACAGATTTTAGCCTAATTTGAATAATCATTAATCATTAATCATAATGTTATAGTCGTGTTAAAGCGTGATATTTGAGGTGTTTGCTGGTTTTTTTTTCACGTGTAGATGATTGTCTAAGATGAAATGTTATCTACTTAATAATTATATTATGCATACCTAGCCTGTATATTGAAATGGCAAAATGATCGATTGTTAGCGAAACTATAATGATTTCGACTAGCTCCAATCACGTTATAAGTATGATTCGTTTTATCACTCGACACTCGTCTCATTGTACGTCACTTTCATAAAGAACAGTATTTAGAATTTTACATGTATTTATCCATAATATATTATATATTTATATATTTTTTATTTTTCTTTCAACAATTCGTATTATTTTAAACAGGGATAAATCGATCTCTATAGAAATTCTATATTTTTACGATTGAAATGCGCGAGAATGCTAAAACTTTTTAAATTTTATCTATAATATATAACAATGACAAAGCATGGAATTTAACTTTATGATTTCTCTTTTCACCATGGCCTTTGCTAATTGCCATGCGTGTAAACTTTGTCTTTGAACTTTACCAGTTCCAACAATCCAACAATTTTCTCTACTACATCTAGCGAACTATTTCATTATTTTTTAATCTAATAGCAGCCTACAGTTTATTATCTCAATTTATTCAATTCAACTGATCATTTTAATCATCAAATACAATATTTCGACATTATGTGATATTTGACCATATTGAGGTAACGTAACTTGAGGAAAGAAACTAAAAAATATAATATTTATATCAAGAAATTTCAATCTATTGTCATTATCGTGTTATAAAAAATTCCTATCGTCATTATCAATAATTTGAAATGAATTGAAAATAGATAAATTGTTTGTACGGCTTTAGTGCGTAAGAAATTCTTATCGGTTCTTGGTATATCCCAATTGCCTGAATAAATGTACCAATTTGGCACAGAATAGATCCTAATATGTATGTATGTATGTTTGTATGTTGATAATAGTTTTTCAAACTTTTCGAATAATCTTTTCCCATTGTCTACAGCGTATAAGTAATCGCCGAAATTCCGATTACGGAAAGAATATTATAATATACCGCCTCACGGTTTATAGTAATTGTTCATTCTGTTGGGATGGGATCCTCTTGCAGACTGTGCCACGCCTGATGCCGATGGTCTGGAAATTTGATCGCGTCTATCCAATGCCTCAGACGCTCTCCTTTGCTGCTGCAACTCAGCAGCAGGCCTCCTACGAAAAAAAAAATTTTAAAACAAAATAAAATGAAATAAAATGATGAAACACAGAACATAAATAACACTAATAAACATCCATGAAATTTGCAGTCAGAACACAGTTCTAAAACAATATATCTTGCCCAGTGGATGAGCACCGATTGCTGAATTCCATTATTGAAATCCCATTTCTCATTGATATATGAAGTGGAATAAATGTCTACTCGACGATATTTAAATTCTCTTCAATCAGTTTAAATCCGAAAAATTTGAAAGATGGGATTTGCCGATTACTTTTTGGTTGCAGGATGGATAAATGGGTCCATTTTGCACTCCATGAATCGGATGAATTAGAATAAATGTCGACTCAACTATATTTGAATTGAATGATATTAGAATTCTCTTCAATCAGTTTGAATCCGAAAATTTGAAAGATGGGATTTGCCAATTACTTTTTGGCTACTGGGTGGATAAACAAGTTCATTTTGCCCTTCATGAATCGGCTTGGGTCAGATGAGACTGCCGTTTATCTTACCAAAGATTAATCAGCTCCACTAATCTACATAATCTTCATTATACACTCACATCATTGAGGAAGTTGAGTTTGTTGCAATCGATTTGAAATAATTTCGGATAAACTTGAAAATTGAACATCAATTCAAGATTGGTTCAAGCAGAATCAACCTTGCAAATAATATTTCGTATATACCTAGAATAGAAAAATCGATCTTCCGCGGTTGAAACTTGCGCACCATATAGGGTTTCACCATACTTCACAGTTATCTTTCTCATCATTTATAGACGGAAGGTATCGAAGGTCTTTTTCATCTTTTATATAGCAACATAATTTATCAAACACTTATCTTGTCTACGTACCTAAATTCATACCAAAATCATCTCGCCCCTAAAAGACACCCCTCAATGTAAAATTGAGCTATTATAAAACGATTTTGAATTGCTATTTCGATATTTCGATAATTAAACAATGAATCCATATTGTTATAGTTTATGGAGCTGTTTTCGTCGTACAAAAATGATACGATATATCTGAATATGGGGTCTCTCCAAAAAACCATGAAAAAAATAATTCGTTTAATAAAAGATCGCCGGCGATTTTATCGAGTGTATGAATTAGTTCAACAAGTTTTTCCAAATTCGCAATATTTATACGTATTTTATCCCTCATTCCCTGAAGAAGCATAGTATCATGTGCATCGAAGGTGATAAAAATCGTTATTTTCTCATCAGGGGTCGATTATGCCCCACCCTTATCTACATAAGATATTGTCAACGAAAAGATGTGTGAAATTGAAGACTCAAGTCATTCGTATTGTTGTGATCCTGTTATATTTGGGGTCTTCATTTCTATTTCATGAATACTCTTGTATTATACACAGTCTCGTTCAAGACGTTAAAGTGAACACTAGTGCTTTGAATAAACACTAATTTTGGATTGATCAATATATTTGCGTCTCTAGATCATTTTATTTCCCTCGTGAATCCGCCCTTTATAACGCTAAATACGCTAATTGCGCGGATTCAATACTATAAAAGTATGAAAATGAATGAGTATAGTCGATAATTAACTCACCCAAGTAATCGTTGCTCTTGCCGAAGTCCTTGTCCCATACGGACAGGCACAACATCTGGCTGGTGAGGTCCGTGAGCCGGGTCTCGAAAGCGAACTCTTCGTTCCACTCTGGGTTTAGGGTCTTCCACTTGACCCCGGTGTTGTAAACTGCGGAGGTTGGTTTCTTGGGATCCTTCTTCTTGTTGTCCGGTGTATTGGACACGGTCATTTGTTGATGGGCATTGTCTTCTGGTCTTTTTATCAAGTAAAGTTTTACGAAGGGGTCAGAGAACCCGTTGCTGTCCATTGACGGCAGGTTCACAGCGCGCAAAACGTTCACTAATAGTGCGCGTCTGCGAGTGCTGTAACTCAGTGTCACAAGAATTCGACCCCGTGGACTCAAGTCCTCTCCCCAAACTTCCTCTTCGTGATCCACCTACCGATTTTCCCATATTTCGAATCCAAAAAAACACTCAAGATCAGCTCAAACTCAGAAAAAAAAAACTTCAACCAAAATCACCCACCTGACAATGACTCTCCAGATAAACATTGTAATGAATCGTTTGATAGGGCTGAAGTTGATAAAGCGGAAGTTTCGCCTCCCCTAAGAAATCCTTGCCCGCTCGATCGTCTTGAAGCACCAGAATGTGCAGTGCTCTGCCATTTTTCATCTGCATGGATACGATTTGAAGCAAAAGTTTTGCCATTTTTTATTTGCATACTTATGACATAATAATAAAGTCACTCACGTCTGTCTCCGTGATACCGTAAAATGTGACCGTCTCGTTGTACTCCGGATCCCGTGTCTTGTGAACAGTCTTTGTCCTCAACCGTTGAGATGGACTCCCGATCGCAACGGGAAGTATGTTGAGTTTGCAAAATGAGTCTGTCAGTCCGTGGATGTCCATGGGCCGAAGGCCTCGAGCACGTTGTACTCTGCACTGGAGGTACTGTGCCGCGAGGTCGTATAGCAATGAGACTTCCAGTGTCCCGAACCCATCCCCCGCTGACGCTATATAAAAATCGGATGTATCCGATGGTTTGAAATTTTTTTGCAATTTTCTCAAGTCTTCGAAGACACGAGTTTCTCAGAGCTCTTATATATTGAATCTTCGCAGACTTGTTGCTCAAGTTTACTCGAATGTAATTTAATTGTGTGGCTTACCACCGCGGTTAGGGAGAAGCAGCTCTACGTCTAACTTATTAGTGAAGTGTTTTTCCTAACGGAAAATACACATTTCTTCAGATATACCTTATACCTCGGCGAAACTGAGTACCTACCTACCCTCTTGACTATTGATGGTTGAACCCTGCCATGAACTTCAAGGGTTCATCTTATGTAGTACCTATAGGTATCTTTGACTCAGGCTAGTTCGCAGAGCGTCTGTTTCACTCGATTTTTATCTTTATCTTTACCCGATACGCGTATTTCTGTAGTCTGAACGAATAATTAAGGATTATTACGGTCTATAACTCAACGGCTATATACATAACAGATAAGATCAATATGTACTGTGTTTGAAAAGTTTTCACCTTGGCAAAACTTTAGTACTTTGGTATGTAGATAAGAAAATTGGGTAAAGGTAAACCGTGTTTGTTGAAATGTATTGAGAGAATAGAATACAATAGAGAAAGAAATAAGTTTGTTGGAACCGAAGCACCCGGGGTGGGATCGGAAAGCGAATTAGAGGAGTAGAAAAAGAAGAGTCAGTTTATTGATGTCCTGGGACACCTCGTATCTCGCAAGAACAAAGGCGCCAGAACTAAGAGAGGACAGCAGGAGCTTAGTAAATGTAACTTATAGCTTCGCTCCGTGCAGCATCTCCGGATCACGTTCACGAGTATCTTTCTAAAATGTCTTAACATCAATTCTAAAAAAGGATTTCAAAAGTTTCTCTACAAAATTGGAGTACAGATGCGATCACTGGATATCCACAATATAAATCGAAGAAAACAAAAACATGCATTTACATATTGAACATTCCACTCAATTACTAAAAATTTATTGACATATTGGAAACCCAGAAATATCACTAACACTATTGGATCATAATTCAGCTAGGTGAACCGAAAATGACCAAAGTTAGAAAATCCTATCAGCACATCATCACGTTTCAAAATTTTCTGTGAAAATTTGAGCCAAGACAGTCAAGCGATTCATCTAAAATCGTGGATCCAAAATATTTATGGAAACGTTTAAAGTATTTGAAAATTTCGTGGGAAAGGAAATATATTTTGTACTCGATTTAGGAATTTGATTTCGACAGCTACCCTTTCGAGTTGGCAAACCTTTCGTTTGATCGTAAGTAATGTTTAGAAGGCGAGAACAGTTTTTTAGAAATTATTACCAGCTAGTCCCCGGACTATTTGCTGCAGGGCATCGTACTGGTTGTGACTCTTGTTCAGACCCTCGTTGCCCGTGGCGATATTCTCCTGGAGATCCTGTTCGTGAAAGTGGGATAGATTGTGATCCTGATGTTGATCCAACATCATGAGACCCTGGCTGCTGCTCGACTCGAGAGAGTCTCTCCTGCAAGGTTCATCACGCACCGACAACCCGAAATCAATGTATGTTTCCCAAAAATTCTATTCCTACGTACCTGAAGCTGTGTACCTGATTGCAGTTTAATTGATCCGATGAACTTTGTAAACGATGATCGTTCATCATCATCTGCGATTGAAATGCACCAAAATTACGACCAACACCATGTCCACGTGGTGATTGAAGTGGCTGCAGTGAAGTAGACGAAGAAAATTGTCCTTGGCCATTATCAAGGTCTCCAGCTGCAGACCTGATTCCGTTACCAGAATCACCCGCGTTACCAGAACTCTGACGACTGTAAGCATCCCTCGGGGCAAATATCGGCGTTGAAGAACGATACTTATCGTCAATTGTAGGAGTTGATGGTGGAGCATCATTTGGTCCAAGTGATCGACTCATTGCAAGACGTCGACCCGCATCCTCGTCAGACGAAGAATCTGGTTCAGCTGATTCAAGGGATCTCAGATTGTTCACAACAGCCCAAGTCGAAGCGCGAGAACTGCGTCTAGATCTGCCTCGATCCTGCAGATGATGGATAAGAAAAGGGTCTAGTTTTTTTTTTTTTTTTGTGCCCATGTATAAAAACGACGAAGAATCATATCGCATTTTGGCGTATATGTATACGTACTGCTTTTTTCTCTGGTAAAACGTATTTCGGAAGTCCTTTGAAAAACCAGGCGCCACTTTTTTTCCACATTTCTCTAGTCTCGGAACAAATTCTACAAAGGAACATCCTTGGCCGTTGCGAATTTTGAGGTGAATTACCAATCTGTACACCACCGCAGGGCATCATAGTAGCTTCTATGCCACATTTTTGGCAGATATTTTTTCGACAGTCCTTACAAATGGCCGGACCAGCCCCAAGAACGGTAAACTTTTCACCGCATAAAGCACACGAGTGACGACTATAAGAATGATCATTTCCAGACAAGTTTCCGGAACTGACACAATTACGTTTCATGTTCTCCAGACGGTCAACTAATCTACCAACACGCTCTTGTTCCGACAAATCCAGGGCCTCTGCTCTCCGGATTACCTGCAGATAGTTGCTATGCAATAAAATTGAACAGAGTACTTTTAAACTTGAACATCCTGATTTTGCTCCAAAGGAGATTTTTGATACTTAAAAAGCGACAGTTACTGAGTTTGAAAATCCGAAAATGAAACATGATTTAGACGATTTGTGAAGATTGCGACAAAATTTCCAATGATTTCCCGGGACTCCAAATGACTTGAAATAATTTTTCATCATTTTCAAAGATTTCAAGAAACTTAAAGAATAATTAACGAAGAGGTGGCGAGACCGGATTGCGAGAGTGGTTCGCTCCCTTTAGGGTCACGTAAATCGTTAGTCTGTATAAGGTAGAGAATTTCAAAATGACATTAATAATCCACTGGCTGAAAAGGTGAAAAGTTTTTACGAGAAACAGTAATGACGTTGTTATTACTTTCAGAGTATAATATATTTCATCGGCATTGTAAGTACATACAACCATAGGGATAGATGAATAATAAAAAAAAGGGGGGTTGAATTTGAATCTGAATCTGAATCCGTTGAAACGACCACCGGGACGGATCGTTCAGTGAAACTGTACGACAGTATACTACACTGATGCATCTCCTAATATTTTATGAGGGCCTTAGATATCCGTATACTATAGCTGCGTGTGGGACGATAACATCTGCGTAACTTCAAACCCTCGACTATCGATTCTGTACCCTAACACGCAGTGTTCAATATTTCCGTATATGACGTTATCCCCGTACATGTATAACATGCAGCGTCAATCAACGTTGAAATGTAAATACTGAAACCGATCCCTTCAGCGCCTCTCAAGGGAGCATATAGGTATAGATTCCCATCGGCATATCAGATATAATATCATCGGACAGATATCTGTTCAATAATTCACGATTCATAGGTATAGCGCCCTTGTCTCGAAGAAAAAACCAACTATCTGTCAACGAACTTCTATATACCAGGAGATAAAATGCCGATACGAATCCGTACTGCTGCTATATAAAAAGTTATATGGGACCGCTAATCCCGTATAATCTAAAGAATTTGATACACGACGTGCGATTTCTTGGTATTAACGCGATCTCGGGTATTAAATCCTTGGAAAAAAATTACCTCTATAATGGTACAACGTTCTTCCTCGGTGAGGGTAAGTTGCGGTCCGGAAGGGTAATCGCTGCTTCTGTAATCCAGTGACCCCGTCTTCACGGACCATCCGGTACGAAGCCTGCGTGTATTCGATGAGGTGAAAAGTGTTCGCAGTATGTAGGGTGAAGTATTATAAAATGTTAGAAAAAATAAATCGTGCGTTAATATCTCAAAGAGGTGGATATATACGCAGTGTTATATATTCTACCCTGACAAAGGTGTAGGTATAGCTGATACCATAGACCGGACGAAGTAGCTTTTCTTCTGCAAGTATATTGAAGTTAAGCAAGTGGCACATAGACTTACACAACTTGTGGTTAAAGTCCCTAATCGCTATGCCCTGTTATATCATATTTGTTACTTTTCACGAGATGGTGTAGGGTAAGTGTACCAGTTGCTGACCCTGCCCCAATTATTGACCTTTTTCAATTATTCTTTTCTATCCGTGAGTTCTCAAATTATTAAAAAAATCAATTTTTATTCTCCGAGTCTGTAGCAACTGATTTGTAAAACGGAAACATTCAGAATTCTTATCATAGATTCAATATTGAGAACAATATAAGAGTCAATAATTGGGTGTTAAAGGGTCCGTAATTGGTACACTTTATACCTTACTTGCGCAAAGCCCTTAGGGATTAAGCTTTGTTATTTGACTACACCCAAGTTTTCGGTTTCCCTAACAAAACCATGACGGTCTCTTATCATCCCGGCCACACTATACAGTGTATACGTTACGCCGACATCGAACGGACGAGCTGATAAAAGCCGGAATGATCCCCGCTGTGAGGATGTCCCGATGGACATCCACAAAGAAGTCCAGTGTATATATATATATATAATATGTATGTATATGTTCTCTCAATTGATCGTCACCATCGCAACACTAATTACACCATCGATCGTTGGCTATCATTTTGCGAGAGGGTTGAGTAACAGTGATATTGAAGAAGACTTTGTGAAACGAACGAGAGAGAGAGAGAGAGAGAAAGAGGCTGTATATTTTTCCAGTACCACCGAATTTGAATATTCAATTTGTTTGTAAAGTTTCACTGTTATTTATACATATAAATACGCATCAACCAAGTATTTGAATAAAATTCAAATCTAAGGAAGGGGTCTTAATCGATCCAGTCGAGTCAAAGAAGAGTCAATCTTTGACTCGACTGGATCGATTAAGACCCCTTCCTTATATTATCACGCCGAGTGTCAACTTCACCATGAATAAAAATTCAAATCCTTAGCACTTTGCAAACATGTATAGAAACCAGATCGCCCTTTGCAAAAAAAAAAGTTACCATTGCGTGAGTGAAAAGTAACGTTTCTCGTGCTACGATACAATGGATTTGGTCAGGCGCGTGACTTGTGATACGTAAAAAAAAGAAAAAATGAAGGAAAATTAAGAGAATGTTAAAAGGTGCAAAAATGAAAGCCGCAATATTGCGATTAAAATATATAGGCTGCAAAATGAAACATCTCCCGGGTAACCTCATTCAACTTATAGTCGATGAGAAAAGTTTAGAAACTCATTGTTAGTCCGATCTTGGCTTTATTCTTTTTAGTACCTAACTTATTTTTCAAAGGTTTCATTTTCCTTTGAACAATAAATGAAAAATTGATTTGTACACGTTTCTTATAATACACGCATCATATACATATAAAGCTGACGTGGTTGTTGCGAGAAAATAACTCAGGGTATACCGTGCGTCCTACCTTCGATCGACTTTTGCCGCCGAGGTCAAACGGAAGGAGGAAAAAAATAAGAGAAAAAAGAAACAACAAAAAATCTGAAGAAAAAGAGTATTAAAAAGTATACCCCGTATACGCCTGTGTCGTTGTTGCTTATTGCAAAGATCCATCTCTCGATTCCCCCAATTTAAACCAGACCCGATTCACAGTCTATATAGATATACATATATTCGTGAACAAAATTATACGAAAAAGCTTCGAAACTCCTTCACTTTAGTGTCATATCTTCGTGCGTGATCTAATTTGATCACCAGATTTCGAGATTCTCTTGACTTTGGTATGTTTTATATATACAGGCATTAGTTCTTATATAAGATCTGATTGATCACAAAAGGTTGAATAATTGCGGAATGTGCTCCAATTTTTTTTAAATCAAAGTAAGCCAGTCTCAAAATGGTTAGATCTACTTGAAAAAGGAATGGGTTTACTCAATTGTCAGTGAATTCTCGCTTTAATTAGTAATTAGAGTGAAGTCTGGTTGTTCTTTGAAGAGTAGAATTTGCCTCTTTTGAGACCGGCTCACTTTTCACTTATATTATATATATAAAGAGGGAGCTTTCGCTCCAGGAAATTGTGAAAGTGATTTTTAATCAAATTTCATCATCTTGTCGTTATGATTACGGGTGAAAGTGATCAAGTCTATACAGGACTATAATCATGATAAATTACAATAAAAACCACTGAATAAAAGGACAAAGTAAAATCCAATAATTGGAAAATACGTTCTCAGTTTCTAAATCGAATTTAACGACGAGTTCAGGTACAACGGATATCGTTTTAAAGTTCGCAGGCTCCATTACGCGGTTACACAAAAAATCTAAAAAAAATTCTTAATAATCGAAAGGCCAAATAATAACAGAATCATTTTCATTCCAATAAGGGAACGTTATAGTTCAAAAGACACGAATTGAAAAAGGTGATAACTTATTCAAATTGGATGCAAGGACCTTCTCATGTCCATTGCATTTGGACCCTGAATCACTGATGAAAATGATCAATTCTGCGGGACTATAATCATGATAAATTAAAGTGGAAAGTAACTGAAGAAGAGAGGAAGGTGAAACTCGAAACCCTTTAACGACCGCACTTCAGATATTACCGTAAAATGGTTTTAAAGTCCGCAGGCTTGATCACGTCTTTAGAATTATGGAGAAAAAAAAAAAAGAAAAAATACAGCAAAAGATGAATAAAAAGAATCCCCCAAGTAGAGTATAAAAGTAAAGAAACTTACTTTGCTCTGAGGGCGAGGTGTCTGTCGTTTGGGCAAACCCATCTGCCTCCTCTGTTACTGGTATCTCCTAAATCAACCATTCTCGTCGTCTTTTTATTTCCTCCAGTGAATCCTCAAAAAAAGCTTATGTCATCAATTATCGATCACCGTTCCTAGTTCCAATTAGTATCAGCCCATCAAAGAGATAAAGGTCTTCAGTGGCGGTGCAGATACGGTCGCCAGGATATCTAGAATGCGTTGTACAATCGCGTAGGTATATAGTCCCACCTAACGATCTCTAAGGGTTCTCGGGGGGGTAACTTTGTAAGTTCGCAGCATCTCTCCCCCAAAGAAGTTGCGGTTCCAAGCATCAGGTGTCGACGTACATACATTCATACATGTATGTACGTATACACGTATTTATCGGTGTTGAAACCGGGTCGTCCCGGGTTAGGGGTGGGTGGGGGGTTTGCCCGGGTGACCTAATTTTCCAACTGATATAGGAGTCGGGTACGACCCTGACCCTTGGACCCTGGCGCGTTCGAGGACAAGGAGAATTTTCTGGGCTGGCTACGTCATTGACGCGAGGTGTCTCAATGGATTGGCCTCCAAGTATGCAGGTGGCAGGTGGTAGGTGGTGGTTTGTAGATGGTCTATTACAGGTGTGCCACGACAGGGGAATATTATTCCAGCATCTGTGGTTCTCGCGCGGTAAATGGATCCGCTAAATATATATACCAGAGTATAGGTATACAGTGCTTATTACTGCGCTAACACATTTCCCGTAACAGAATAGACGACAGGAGGTATTTTAGGGTCAGGGGAAAATTTCGATACAGCTAGCGCTATAGTGAGAAACCATCGTCGAGAAATGATCAAGGTCTGATATAGCTATAGGTAACTATATATGGCGCTAAAACACAATACCACACTTCAAACAATGGTCTCAATCTAACGAGGAAAAAAAAATCTCACCCCTCTTCTGTTACCTAATTCAAACAACAATTGTCTGAAAGGTTTGTTTTTCATAGCTAAAGATTCTGTTGAAGATGATTTTTCTTCAAAAAGGAAAAAGATGTCATGACATTGATGGGAATTGGATGCATGATAACTTGAGAATGTAGTTCGGGTTAAAAGTGCCTTTTTTGGTAAAAAAACGTGTTGAAAATTCATTTTCTCGAGTTCTTTCGACTGTACGAAAAATTCTTCACGTGAATCTTTTCATTTTACCTCTCTGATACAGGGCAAAAATTGAGAACGCTGTATCCTAAGTATTTCATCGCCAGTTCCATTTCCAGAAAAAAACTGTTTTGAGGCCTTTTTGGTGCTTTCCATCAAATCTTAGGTTTATACAGACAATGTTATACGTTTTTTTTCCGTTATAGTCTTGGATGACAAATGTGTAGCAAAAATTTGGCATTAATATATTATTAATTCTGGAAGATAGCTTTTAACACGAACTACATCCCTTAGTGGGACTGATTAACAGCCAGAAAAAACTTTGCCCATTTTTCTTCGAATCGTTTATGCAACTTGCGTTTTTTTTTGTTTTGTTTTTTTTTTCTCTTCTTTCTTGGCAAGTGTCCGTTCAATTAGTGGTGGATTAATGGTAAAGCGAGTAGTAGGTCTTTGTGATGCAGAGCTACAAATTGCGTCGCCGGTAGGCATACATAACTTTACGTCGTTAGTGGAAATTTAATTAAGAGAGAACGCATGCCGGGCGAATTAGTAGCCTTTCGGCATAGGTATATAACAGTTCTCGTATAGTATACATGGGATCTAACACTCGCTAGTCTGACCTCGAATACCCTTTGAAGTAAAATTCCGAGCACGCAGCTTGAGTCCTCTTATCATACTAAATCGCAGCTTGCTACTCACACCTGCTCAAAACTGGGGTGGAATAATTTACACAGACGATAGTCCATCGTCTGAGATTCATCTCACCACTCTAATCCGCATGTTCTAATATACGCATTGCAGCTATTTTCTTACCCCTATATATAATATTTTATGCTTCTTGAAAATTATTCGATATCAACATTGTTATAGGTATATTTATGGAGAGAATTTAATCAAGGATTGCAGTCGGTGGCTAGTACTAAGGCAAGTGTACATATTTGATCAAACACGGGTACGACCCTTAAGGGTTTCTCCAAAGCATGGATCTTGCTTACATAGGATCGTCAGTGTGCAATTTTGAAATTATATTTTCCCGCTTGTGTTCAAGCCTACGTGTATTTACATGTAATGTACATACAATACACCCTGGAGTCAAGAGAGCTGATTATTATAGGCGTGTCAAGGAAAGCATAACCAGCGCAGAATTTAAATATCCCATTGGGGAGGTGAAAATTTGATTAAAAGGAAAAACGTGTCGGAGAAAATAGCGGGTTGTCTTTGTGAAAAAATAAGGCCGCACATGTTCCCTTCTATACCTACGCTATAACGTAAAGCTCGAAACTGAGTCTGCCCACGTTCGGCAGACTCTATAATATGTATATGACATCGTAAATCATATACCCTATGCCTATATGTACATTAGGGTGGATCGAAAAAAAAAAATTTTCTCGGCTACCCTCAAAAATCAAAGATATCGCTGGAATAAAGGTCTCCGTGGAAGGATTCGATTTTTTGAATTTTTTTAGGGGGCGCGCGGGACGTTCAAAAGTGCCATTTTTAGCGTCAAAATTACGTTATCACTGATTAACGGAAACAGATTCATCCGAAAATTCTGATTTTTTGATATAAGGTGCCCAGGTATCTACTCTTTCGAACCCATATTCACGGACCACTACCAATTGTTTCATATCTTCGAAAAAAAATTTTGAAAATCAATATTTTCACTATTTTTCAGGTAATTATCGTTGAATTTTGATTTTTCTCCTTCTAAAACGTTTTTGAATTTCTTCCATCGTTTTTTTTCTTGTAAAACTTTTTATCAGTATCGCTTACAATGCAAAAATCGCTGAAAAATAAATGTTATTTCGAAATATATCCGAAATATCAAAATTTTATTTTTCAGCAATTTTCAGCAAATTTTGCATTGTAAGCGATACTGATAGATAGTTTCACAAGAAAAAAACGATGAAAGAAATAAAGAAACGGTTTAGAAGGAAAAAAATTAAAATTTAACGATAATTACTCGAAAAATAGTGAAAATATTGATTTTCAAAATTTTTTTTCGAAGATATAAAACAATTGGTAGTGGTCCGTGAATATGGGTTCGAAAGAGTAGATACCTGGGCACCTTATATCAAAAAATCAGAATTTTCGGATGAATCTGTTTCCGTTAATCAGTGATAACGTAATTTTGACGCTAAAAATGGCACTTTTGAACGTCCCGCGCGCCCCCTAAAAAAATTCAAAAAATCGAATCCTTCCACGGAGACCTTTATTCCAGCGATATCTTTGATTTTTGAGGGTAGCCGAGAAAAATTTTTTTTTTCGATCCACCCTAATGTACATATATATCCGTGCAACAAGGGTGGTGGGTTATTCGCGAATTCTTACACCTGGGATTTCATATACGTTTTGCTATAAGAAAAATGTCACGTCATCACATCGTCAGGAGACGGGGACCATTAGAGATGTGCGAGATTTATCAGTCAGTGGTCGAGGTACACGTGTGGTCAGACGGAACGGTTTGCGACGAACGCGAGACTTCCTATATGTCCAATACATATACATATATGAAACGAAATCACGCCCACGTAACGATCTAGACTGTGCAAGGTCGTAAATCATGGTTACTATACGTACAGGTTGTATACATATGTATATATCGTAGAACTGATCGCGTAGGAAGAAAGGAGGAAGCGGATTCTGTAGACCACGTCACATAGGTACATCGGGTGAAATTTTCACTTAAAATCGATTAGTTATCTAGCTCTAGCATATTCATGAAATAATGGGGCAATGAAATTTCACGAATTTTCTTCGTTCATTAGTTTCAGCTCCGTGGATACATAATCATGTAATCACAACCCCTAGCACCTTAATTATTAAAGACTTTTTCCCATTTTTAGTTTTTTTTGTTTTTTCTTTTTAATTCAAAGTTTCTACATTGTTCAAAGTTTCGTATAAAATACAAGCCAGAATATATCCCGCTGTGAAATTTTCTGCCTCAAAAGTATGGACCAGTAGCTATACCGTCTCGTTAATTTTCTGTTTCTAACAACCCACGAGAGAAGTTCAACTGAGTAAAACGGATGACTTCACCGCTCCAGGCTTCTGTTGAACATGGATTTACGCATTAATAATTTACTGGGAAACATATAATAAAAGCGTTCCATGGGAATACTACGTTTTTCTATAACATCATATTGGCATCACTTTTCATTTCACGAATTTTAAATAAATTCAAATTCACTCGAGATTTGCACTTAGTATAGTTTTGGTTGATATGAGATCAGCCACATTTTTATATCTACATATATTTCTCACGATTTCTTTCCGATTATTTATATCGTTAATAAAACGAATCAATAAAACTATATGCATAAGAATTATACAGAGGATTGAGCACAATTTATAATCTTTGTACGGCAGAGTGTGAAATTGTGTTCAATTCCTCGTATACCGAATTTAGTTTGAAGCCTTCAAACTTTGAAAGAAAAACATACGTGCTCGTATCATGCGGGTCGGTGAATATATATCAGGTAACTATATACACCTAGCTATACGAACGTAGGATAATCTTTGGCAGTGTATAAGTATGTGTGTACATACATATGTATACCTATTTAAAACGAGATACCGGCCGATTAGCCGAGTTGATTTCGCACGCGAGAAACCCTAATGCACGAAATGCTCTTCTGCGTTATAATAATATAATACATTTATACCCTATACGTTATCGATGTTCAATGTATGAAAATCGCATACTACGTGAAGAAGCTGTCAGATATGTTTATTTGAAATAAATATGATTAGAACACGTCTAGATTTATAATCCGTAGAATCCTGACTCTTTTGCATACAAAAGTGAATTTTTTGGTAACATATTGTCGCGACCTGAGCCGCATCGCCTTATATTATATACTAAAGTATATACAACGTACACATATTTTCCAAGCGACTTAAGTAACGCGGGGTTTACTATAAAAAATTATCAAACGAATACGATTAAGATTAATAAGAGATTGTATTTTAAGTCTGACTTACTTTGCCGCTTAATTTTCCACTCCGATTTCTTCACGCTAGGCCCTCCCGTTCTTCATATCCATTCCTCTTTGTGTTATATATTCACGTGCTTATTAACATGCCTCTTCTTTACTCTCTTTCATCATCTCATCATTTTCTTTTTCCGACTGATTACTTTGATCAGATTTCATCCCGCAGGAAATATAGGCCAGGTAATATATATTAAGAAATATTTTTTTAAAAAACTAAAGCTCATCCGGGCATACGCGGGTATCCGCTACTACTGTGTGCGGCAGGTGGTTGCTGCAGCTAGCGAACTGCACACTGTAGTTGGCCGACCCCCAGACTCTGACTACTTGTCTGTCTATACCTACGTCGGTCTTACCCCCCAATGGATGTTACTACTACTTCACAGAGCGAATGAAAACGAGTGGGGGAGCCGATGGGGCGAACGAGAAAACCAGGGCCGTATATAGGCGGGGATAAAAGTGGTATCAACTGGTAGGCAATCGAGACATCCCCGGCTAACGAGTGCCTGAATATAGTCGATTCATGTTTCTCGCGGTATTCTACGTAGAGTAAAATCGCCTGTTGCGCTCGCTTTTGCGATACATGTTATATCGTAGGACCGTATCCATGGCATCGAACACCCCTTTTTATTCTCCCTGGCAACGCAGGGTTGTGATTATTAATCGCAGGGCCCCGTGCGTAATTTGTTTTTTTTTTCATTTCTTTATTTTTATTTGTTTGTTTGTTTTGGAACCCCGAAAAGAAAAGAATAAATATAAGATTGAAAAACGACGCCTGCGTATTTCTTTCGATACGATAGCCGCGGGCATTGAAGTTCCCAGGGGTAGTGAATTCGAAGTAATATACAATGTGGGAAGAAATTTGATCGTTGTAAAACTAGAATCTATAGAATTATAAAAGTAAAAAATGAAATATAAAAATATAGGAGAATCGATGTTTTATTTGGGTATAAAATATTTATTATCTTACTACAAAATATGGGGTATGATTTCTTGACAACAAATTTGTAAAAATTACAAAAATCTATTATTTTCATTCATTTTCTTTTTCTTTTATCTCTCCTAAATATATATATATATGTATTTTATTGAGAATTCCACGCAATAGAAGCCCTTAGGCATAATACAATGTTATATAAGAATACGTTTTTATAAATTCATATATATATGTATATCTATCTATTATAATGTGTGTATATTGTAAACCTTATGATCAATAATTATAAGTAATATGTAATGTAATGTTAACTACATACCAATATATAATATGTATAATTAATTTGGTCGTTCATCTGGCACAAGTTTTGTACTCCACCTCTGGTTTGTGTATTCTATACTAGAATAAAAGTATCTAATCTTAAGGGGGAACTTCGGTGAAATTTGGATAAAACTAATTTTTTTATTTGTAAAATGACTTAGAGAAATCTGATGAAAAATCGCTTCCAGCAAAAGTTAGTTAGTGATAGTATGTGTATTGAAAAAAAGTATGAAGGTTCTGCGATGAAAGTGTAGACGCAAGGAATCTTTTGCAGAAAATTTCCAGCGTACCACTGCGAAAGGTTCCTTGTATCTACACTTTCATCGCAGAACCTTCATACTTTTTTTCAATACACATACTAACACTAACTAACTTTTGCTGAAAGCGATTTTTCATCAGATTTTTCTAAGTCATTTCACATATTAAAAAAAATGAGTTTTATCCAAATTTCACCGAAGTCCTCCCTTAATACCCTATCCTTATCCTAAATCTATGTAATTTTGAATGAATTAATTTGATCGATTCGCAGACGTACTTGCATATTATTACACTTGACTCTTATAAATATGTATAAGCTGCATTTTGTCTATGGTAACAGGAAATTACATATTGTGAATTCTAAAATAAATAACCGACTGTATTTTTATGCAGGATTGACTAGTTCCTCCATAATTTACGTCAGATTCATAAATAATTCAAATACTTCGTTCATATTAGAATCAATCACCTTTTGAGAAACTAGTCATAGTTTTTACGTTTTGTTTTGTTACTAGTATTATTACTGGCCATGATTCAAAAAGATTAGCTCATCTTAGAGGTAGTGTCTTAGGTACTTTCTTTGATTCTCACCATTACGGTATTGAAAAATAACTAATAGATTTAGTTGTCGGTGTAAATATAAAATAGATATATACGTAAAGTTTACCTGTGTATCGGTATAAATATATTTTATTCTTAACTTATACCTATAGAAGAATCTCTCCTATTCTTATAACTATAAATTACTGGCCTTAGCGGTATATGGGTACCTTGAAATTAATAAATAATATGGTTTCTGTAAATTTCAATAAACCCCGTCGATACGAATAGTAATATCAACGGATATAGAAAATAGGTGAATTTACATATATATTTAGAGAGACTTTTGTTCTTCAATCTCTGAAAACATAATTCTGTAGATATTCTGTATAAAAGACTATAAATATTACTTAGAATCTAAACTTTACTTTTCTTTTTCTGATACAAATGATCCATGTAAACTACTTATTTGTTTGTTCGATAAAAATTTCTCTCAAATTACTCGACTTTTTTAAAGATCGTGCTATTGCCTCGACTCTTTCCTTTTTTGGCATAATATTCTTTAACTTATTATCAATTGTTCCTAACGTCTCGATAGGAAACACGTATTTCTTAGGTGTTCTTAACTGTTTCCTTCTTCTACTTATCTCTTTGGAAGATTCTGAACTCGATTTTGATTCATTCCCTAAAACCTGGGCACCGCCTGCTACCTCAGATTCTGGCACGATTTCTTCAGACGAATTATTCCCACTTTCAAATTCATTTGCCTCAATTTTCACCTTAATACAATCTTCAATTTTTACACTTCGGTTCGCTTCTAGCTGCCTGAGATTGTATCGTGGATTTAACGAGGAAACTATGTCTGATATTATCGGTTTCTTTTCAATGTCGGAGGATTTTGTCCCAAAATTTGTACCCACATTTAATATCTCGTCATTTCTCTTAGGCGAAATTACATCTGATTCGTTCGCAGTTGATAAGTTCAATGCCTTTTGGCAGCTTTGTTTACAATCCACAATATCTTCAGTTTTTCTGCATAACGGTTCTTCTTTAATCGTTATTCCGTCGTTAGATGCACAGCACGTCGTTTCGGGACTGTCCAAACTGCTTTTTGGTTGCACAAGCTTTGTCAAATTATCGCAATCGACTTCTTCTTCAATAATTTCAGCCATTCTGCGATCCTTATCAATAACTGAAACTGTTTCTTCATCGCCAGACGAACAAGTGCCGGACTCTTTGCCATAAAACTTGTTCCCTGTAAATGTTTCGCTTTCGCCAGATTCTCCGCCACTCCTCAAAGCAACAGAACTATTTTCTTTCGTGAATAAAAAAGTAAGGACCCCGTCGGTGCTGGTAAGGTCAAGAGAGTGTGAATCCTCTGCAAGTTGAATGGCGTTTAACGATATCTGAGTACTTTCGAAGGCAGAACGAACAGACTTTCTAAATTCTGGTTGATCAGGCCTGAGATTATGTCTTTGCTTCAAATGATTTCGTACAGATTTAATGCTGCTATATCGCTTCTCGCAGATTAAACACTGCAAGTGTTTCTTTCCCAAATGTGTAAATAGATGTGATCTGGAAGAATATCATCAATAGAATGCAAACAGTGTTGAATAATGAAGTGAACATGTGGTAAAGGCTTTGTGAGCATTATACTTACTTTAATCTCGTTTGATGGCAAAATGTTTTCTCGCAAATTGGACAATGTAGAGCGATGCTAGAGTCCTGAGGATCTTGATGAACGAGAGCGACGTGTCTTTGCAAATATTTAGGACTGTTGAAAGCTTTGCCACATTCGACGCAAATTGTTTGAGTCTGTCTGTCGTGAATGGCTCTGTGTTCTTTCAGGGCAAAAGCATTAGTGAATGTTTTCGAGCAAATTTCACAGCTTATCAAGCCTTCCCCGGTGTGTTTTCTTATATGATACTTCAGCTTCTGTTTCTTGGTAAATGTTTGTCCACAGTAGGGGCAAGTACACTGTTCTTCCTTGGTGTGTACGCGAATATGAGAGTTGCAAGCGCCCTTGTCTGAGAAACGTTTATCACAGAATGTACAGGTGTAAGGTTTTTGACCGGTGTGTATCCTGATGTGACGAACTAAGTTACTTCGCTGGACAAATTCCTTGGGACAATGAGGACAACGATGTCTTGGACCAACATGGATCAGTATATGTTCGTGATAACTATCTCGTCTCTGGATAAAACAACAAAGAAAAAATACGTGTTTGATTTTTGGATAATGACGAAATCGTGTTTTCATGATTATTGAAATATTGTTCAATAAATAGGTAACTAATAGTTACATACGTTGAAGATTTTCTCGCAATATGGACAAGTGGAAGGCTGATCTGTTTTGTGTAATTGACGATGTCCGTAAAGGCCTGATTTGCTGGAAAACCCTTTTCCGCAATCACTGCATATGAAGGGACTTTCTCCAAGATGTTCTTCGTCGTAATGAAGTTTTCTGCACATAATAAAAAGCAATAAGGAACTGACGGGTTTGAACAGTACGAAAATTACACATTACAATAGATTTCACAAACTTTGGGAGGTTTCTATAGAATTTCATAGAATTTTATGAAATTTTATAAGATTCGACATGAACTCTATGGAAATTCATAGGAATTCATAAACTTGTAGAGATTTAAAAGTTTGCAAAAGATTTTGTAGAACTTCAGACACTTGATGGAACTTTACATCTCATAATTAGTATATACATCGGACTTCGTTAGAAGTTATTTTGCAATTTCAACGATTACACATAACGTAATAATTAAATCAGATCAAATGTTCACCTGTTTTCCTTAGTATCGAATTTCTGTTGACAGAGTCTGCATCGAAATCCTTGTTTGGTATTGTTTTGCCCATGTTTTAATCTGATATGAGCTTTTAGGGCTTTGAGATTGGTCAGTTCCTTCCCGCATTCGTCACACGAACGTAACTCTTTGGTTTTATTTGCGTGAAAACTGTTGTAATGAACTCTCAAAGACTTTTTAGTTTTTACGGTGATGTGGCAAACGACACATCTGTAAATAGTTAGCGCCGAATGTTTCTTGAAAAAATGACTCCGTAGCAAGATTATATTCGGAAAAGTAGCGGCGCATTTCTTGCATCTGTAAGACAAATCGTCAAAGTCTTTTTCATCTAGTTCACTTGTATGGCTACACGTTATATGCAATCTGAAGTCCCTCGTCCTTCGAAATACTTTGGAGCAAATATAACACTTGAAGGAATTGTTCAATGCATCTTTCCGTGCAATTGAGCGTTCATTTATCTTCGATGGGACACATTTTACAGATTTTATTTCTGCAGCTGTTTCTAGAGCTTCGGCATCTGCTTCTGCTTCTTCTACAGATTCGTCGCTTTCTGCAATTTCTGAATTACTTTCATTGTATTTCTCTATTTTTGCTGTGTTATCAGACAACTGCGACGTGCTCGAAGTTGAACTTTCAGACTCTATTTCACACGTGCTTTTGTGAATTTTAAATGCTTTCGAAGTATAAAACACAGTGTTACAGATGTGGCAAGTTTCACCTTTGTCATAAATGTTAAGACTATGAATGGAATTACTGTGTTCTAAGAGTCTGTGCCTCGAGGTCGAGCCTTCGAAACTTAGTTTACAGATTTGGCACGATAATTTGTTACGCCTTTCGACGTTAATCCCTTTCTGGGATTCATTTGGCATTGTTAAAAAGCATTCCACTTGATTAGGATCCAAATCTCTCTGTCCACTGTACTCAAAGACCTCAATGGTTTCAGTAGAAGGAGGAATCTCTTCTTTGGACATTTTTTCTACCCTTTTTCCAACATTTAGAGACTGAGATTCAGGACAACGCTTTACGCTAGCCATTTTCAGAGTTGAATAACATGGATTTGTGTTAGCCTAGGGCAATGTTACAATTCTTTCAACTTCTTTTCAAGCTCAAGCATTTTCTGGCAAAAGTTTCACGTCCGTATGTTTTCCAGAGAAGTATTTCCATTCTTGAGCTTTTACTATCTCCTATCTGCTGACTATAAATTCCATTTAGACTTAAACTTATTCCTTTCTACATTTTGAATGAATCTCTCTGCTCACTCTGTTTATTATTAATTTTGAATTCTATATAATTCTTGTTTTAGCACAGATTTCCTACTCAATAATGAACATCAGCCTATGTTAGATTCAATGTATAATTCTGGGTCTCAGTAGTTTCGTCGATTGGGTAGATTCAGTTATTCCCATATTACGAATGATATTTGCTTTCCGTGTTAATATTTTAACTTGTTATCTCCGTCGTTTTTATCCATATCCATACCATTTCATTTTGGCTTTGGCTTTTGTTTCGTCAATCTTATTCAAGTCCCAAGTTCGATTTAGCACTATTTAATAGTCACGTAGTTTCCTGAAACATAACGCAGTCATATCAATCGAGAGATAAAATTTCCAAGCAAGGACTAATCAATACGCATTACAAAGTGTATCGGTGCAAATAATAGTAACAATATATGAACCAATAAGATTAACAACAACAATCAACAATAACAAGGAATAATAATGATATTAACGATAATAATAATGGTATTAGACTTTGATACATCGTGGATAAAATTACAGCAGTGATAATATTGTTTAAAAATGTATGTGGAAAATTTTACATTCCGTATTAACGATTGTCATGTTAGTCATTTTGGGTATGTCAACATAGAAATGATTGTTAGAATATATTAGAGAAAGTTTATACACTAGTTCTAAAAGTTCTGAGAGAAATGGGAAAGAGAATTGTTGATAATCGTTTAAAATCGCTTCATTGATCAGAATGTTTTTCTTGGATTCTGTCTATTGCGATCATATCGGCGACAATAATCGATTCGAAGTAATTCATTTTTTAGGTATTATGTCAGAAGCACAACAAAGAAATCTTTCTTGGCTATATTTACTTTGCCGAATAAATCTACGCTCGTAATATCACGGTTTTTATCCGCGACGATTCTACATGTAACTAATTATAGTTTTTTAAAACTGTATTCATAACAAATCCAAGAATAATGATATACCTACCTAATTATTATAATTGCATACACATGCCGAACGCAGTCTACGTCGACTGTTTACTTTTCGAGGATTCCGAATCAGCGACATTTATTCACGGAAAACGATGCGATTGGACGGAGCTGTCGTAAGGAACGAATGACGTCGGTGTATGTCTGACGTCGTTTTTCGATCGAGCGATAAGCTCGACTCGGAGTGATCTGATTGGTCAGATCCAAGAGAAGCGACCAATGACATCGCTTGCATCGAGTCATAGCGACCATGAGAGAGCGGCTTAATTAGAAAACTCCTCCTTTGGGATTTGAGGTTGGTTTTCCGTATAGTGAAATATCCTAGTGTTTTCCGGAGAAATTTGGTAGGATTGTTTTTTAAATAGGTTCCTACTTTCGTGCAAGTATGTATATGTATGTGTTTCTGTAGACAAATTCTCAGTGCAAATAAATTTCCACCGTGTTAGAGGAGATTATCCCAGTTTCGAAGCAGTCGGTACATTACTACATATTAAATTATCGTATTTTCCTATTGATAACGGGCTTGATTTACTAATGCGATTAGAATATATTCAAGGAGTTTGAATCGTTGCTCATAATCATGTAAGGAATTGATAAATCATCTCATAGCGTAGCCGAATATTAACATTCTGTAAATTATCAATAAGGTTGGTTTTTGATCTGCAATCACTCGCACTCCCAGGGACACTCGAATACTCACTACGTGGCCGTATTAAATTGAGGTTAAGACTTAACAGTCAGAAATACATGTGACAATTAAGTAGTGTGATAGTGAAATCATAGAGCTAGAAAGTAACGCGTTTCTAATGGGGTGTTAACTTTTGAGGTGAGCTTTGTACTTCGTAAAAAAATACCGGCCCTCATTCATATTCCATCATTTTTCAAGCTTGTGTCAAAATTTTTTACAAATCTACTTATGTTCGTTCGAATACACTGAATAATAGCTGCCCGGAACACAAAATTTATAAGCATTCATCCGTCATATATGCCAAGTCACTGTCTCTCACACACTTATTAAACTATCATAAATTACGACCACAATTAACGCTGGAATATTGTTTATTACCCTATTCCTTTTACCGTACTTACGTATAGTTTACGTTGCAAATTCCATTCATTATTCTGCTTACGATGTGCTTACTAAACTTTATTTTAATCGTCTATAAATATAAATAGTTTCCTTTGTTGAATTTTTTCCTGGCAACGGATTACGATTCAGGGGTATATTCGATTTATAAATATCCTCATAGCCGTACATTATATACATGATAAAATAATTGTGTTAAATTCATTAAAAGCCTGACTAGACAAAGGTAAGGGAAAATTGTCTCGCTGCAAATTGCATGTTAACTGTTTGGTGCTGGTAATAAAAAATCTGGCTGGGATCTGGCTGTCATTGTTGTTATAATTAACAAAGGTTTTTGACAAAACACAAGATTATTCACTCGTACACAACCTGCGATTTTACACGCTGATAAACATTCAATTTTTTCTCGAGAGATCATTTTCATTGTGATCATTATCCTATACATATTTCTTTTCTACCATACGATAATGTTTTTCATTTGAATCAAGAGTCGATATAGTCTTGTATTATTTTCTACTACCATCTCTCTTTGTTCTTCAATCATAAATGAATTTCAATCCTCAATTTTTTAATTCTTTTTCCCTCGCCATGTTGCTCATTTCTCAAGTCATTGCATCACCCTTTTATCACCTTGTAAATATTCTTATCATAATGTGTAATCACATTATGAGGTCTAATTAGGTGTCAGATTGCCTCGGCTGCAAAACTCTCTGTATTATGCATAGAAATGAATGAATTTTCTTAGATATCTTGCATTTCATCAGCAAACTAGCAGAATATGTATTTCTAGAATTTTTCAAGAGAAAACAGTCTTGGACAAACTTTTTTTTCATCATTACAACCAAAACTGGAGCAATTCTGTTTATTATCGTATGGTTCTTTCTTACAGCCGCAGTTGAATACATACTGCCTAACTCGAAAGAGAAACGTGACAAAAGAACACGCATACGGTTTACAGGAAGCAATTGGAATTCATAGATTTTTTTAAGCCAAATATCAATACTAATTAACATTGATTTTTGATCAACTCAGGCTATGCAATTAGAAAAGACAATTAATAACACAAAGAAGAGTAAAAGTAGCTTTGTCGTTAAGTCTATTATTTTAAATATTCATTAATTGTATCCTTGCATCACCAATTGGCTTCTGCATACCTAAAATAGTCTTAGATAATACACCGAAGGTACAGATCGCCCTCTGTCCCTGGCTATTGTGGTGATGGTGAGGAAGAGAGTAGGTCGAAAAGCGAACCATACTACAAGCACGTCTACTACTACTACGGAGTGTTCTGAGAGCAGCTCTAGCCAGCTGAATAGCGGTGGTTCGTTTAGCACCTCTGCCATCGCCTCCTCTCTTCGGCGCATGACGCGCGAACAGCTTAAACGCTTACTAAGGGAACGAAGGCTACCTATCTCAGGGAACAAGACAGACATGGTACACCCTCATCGGTCACTTAACAAATAAAATACTGCCGCTATTGATCTACGTTTGAATACATGCCGTTAATTATTCACGAATTTTTATATTTTGCTTGTGTAAAAAGCTGTGCAAATGATAGAAAATTGTTTAGAAATCGTATAAATTTATTCTGTTTTGTTGTTATCTTGTTAAGATTCGGTAAAATTCAATTCATCGCTTCAGAAACATGTATTTGACTCATTTCATTAGCGCCAGTTCATTCTGTGTATATATTTGCATCATACACCATCACTAATCTAATAGACACGTTACATAAAATGCTAACATTAAATTTCATGGTTGTGAAACGATTAGAATGTGTTTTAGCGTAGGCCGTCTACTCACAGCGTTGTTTATTAGAATCTTATGAATTAATTGCGCTGCTTTTTAGCTTGGTATTTAATTTGCTTGATCAAATTTCTCGCTTACAGACATGGTATGCGATGTATGCTTGACAATTGACTGGATATTTCACTTTTGGTCATAACGCTTCAGTCACAATAAAGTAATAAACTATTTCGTTAATTTACCATGCATCAAAGTACGACCTATTCAGTTTGTTTGTGCTCCGCTCATCTACATACATATTTGTCGTACTAATACATACATGTTTTTTTTATCATGGCCGCATGTTGTTGATAGGGGGCTCAACGTCAGCAAGTATCATGTGTTCGGTACTCGGTACTTGGCAAATTGAACATTTATCTATTTACTAGACACGTTAATGTGTTGTGGAAACAGTGTTGGTAGTTTTATTTATGCATTATTATTCAGTTGACTATTACTTTGAAACGTGGCAACAGGTGTTGAAGAAATTATAAAGTCTGATCGAGTGTTAGAAACGAGTATAATTGTTAGAAATATATTCCTAAGGTAACGTTTTGCATAGCGTAATTTGAATTTCTTAAATTTTTGTCAATTTTTATTATCAGATTGACAAACTAACGATTTGGAGCATGAAATATTGTATCAGCTTACAGAACGGTAGTAGGGAGGAGGATGCCCCTTGACCCGTTGTTAAACAGACTGACCAATGATAATGAGTCAATGCTATACCACCAACTAGCCAGTACTCCCTTGACAGTGTTATTGAGTTCCTTCATTTGCCTTGCTTTAAATTTAGAGGGGGATTTAATATGGGGAACCGTGAACTCAGGCCTTACAGAGACTACCTGGTCATTGATATGAACATCAACGACCTGCTCGAAGTAAATTAGACGTAAATAAACAGTTTCAATGTATCTTGATCGTTGTTTTATTCATGTTTATATCGAATCGGTTTTCACTCACTTACAATTAACGAATTTCAAGATTGGACAATTGATAGGCTCTGCATTTAATTTTTCAATCATTCTGATTGCATGTAGAATCAATCGTTATACATATCCCGGATGCCACGTGCTAGAAAGGATGACTTACAATACCATCAGTTACATAAGTGAAGCCAGTTATACAGCTCGTGTTACTACTGTGGCTATGGCTACCTTGAAATTGTTGGGAGAAGATAGAGAAGGAATGTAAACAGAAAACCAGACTGTGTCCTTATGCAAGGATTTGAAAACGACCAGTTCAAATCTCGTTAATTCTTTGTTTTCCTTGTCCTAATACGGAAATTTAGGTTGAAATTTAAACTCTGTTAAGACAAATCGTATACTCTCTGCTTTGGTAATAAAACTAAGGCAACATCGTTGTTTTGCTAGTTGATATAAATTTTCGTTATTTATATGACACAAGCATGGATTTTCGATTGTAGCTAAAATATTTCAAAGTATTTTTGCTCGTTTTTGCCAAACAACCTTCGATTTATGGAAAGTCTGATTATTTCTTCAATTTTTTTCGTATAATCCCTTCGTTTTCTGATCGCTAGATCAATCGACTGGGCGCCACGATGTCAGAGAACACAACGGCTGTACGACGTGCTAAAGAAGCTTCGTCTACCACAAATGGTACTCGACGAAGTACGCCAACTGCAAAGAAATCCTCTCATACCTCACAAACTAATTCGCATTCCACGGAAAGCAGCGATTCGGACATAGATCCGGACAGCTTAACGCTATGGAGTCATCCAATAAAAACATTAAACTTTTTTCTACAAGAGTTACTTATTAATATTATTAGTTTAACAAAAAACACTTTAAAATATAGAAAAATTGTATACAGCGTTATTGTGGTCGCTGTATTATTTTTAATTTCGAGCAGAGTCTCCGGACCGCAACAACAGGTGAGATTCAATGATTTCCTATAATTAAACACAATTTATCATCATATAATATCCATTTATTTTGAGGAAATATCTTCAAATGAAATATAGATCGGATACAAATCTCTGGATACTTTTATAAAATGATGAAAAATGTCTCCACAGCTGATCAAGTCCTGGGAGGCGAACATTGTGTGGTGGTTTTACTGGATAGGACTAGGTGTATTGTCGAGCGTAGGTCTAGGGACCGGGCTTCACACTTTTGTCTTATACTTGGGACCTCACATAGCTTCTGTGACAATGGCGGCTTACGAATGTGGAGGTCTTAATTTCCCAGAGCCACCTTATCCGGATCAGATAGTGTGTCCGTCTACGATAGACCCAGCTTGGACGGCAAGCGTCTTGAACATAATGAGAAAAGTACGAGTTGAAGCAATGCTCTGGGGTGCCGGAACGGCTTTAGGTGAATTACCGCCATATTTTATGGCCAGAGCTGCGCGACTTAGTCGTCAAAGCCACAAAGATCAGGACCAAGGTCAGGATCAAGAAGAGCTTAAGGAACTAGAAGCCTTGGAGGCAATTGAAAATGGAGAAAAATGTGTTTCTCTAGCGATGCGTGCCAAACTTGCAATGAAACACTTTGTCCAAAAGGCTGGCTTTTTAGGAATTCTTGCTTGTGCTTCGGTAAGTTTCAAGAATAATTCCCTCGAATCTTTAAATGAAAATTGCAAGTTGAATGAATGATAATTAGTATTCGCGAATATATCTGAATTATAGATACCAAACCCGTTGTTTGATCTGGCTGGATTAACTTGCGGACATTATCTCATTCCTTTCTGGACATTTTTTGGTGCTACACTCGTAGGAAAGGCTGTGGTAAAAATGCACATACAACAATTAGCGGTGATAATTGCATTCAACGAGGAACTTTTAGATAAAGTGATCGCTTTGCTGGCAATCATTCCAGTTATTGGTCCCAAATTTCAAGAGCCCTTGAAGCGGTATCTCGTTGAACAGAAGCAAAAATTACATGATAAATCTTCTGTAGTAAGTATTTTGAAAAGTAGTCATAATATTGTATTGACTGAATTTTATTACAAGAAATACTTAATTCGTCTTTGATTGACGAATCGATGTATCTAACAGATGAACTTTGAACTTTCAGGAAGGTTCGACAACAATTTCTTGGCTTTTTGACAAATTTGTAATGTTGATGGTGTGCTATTTTCTTGTTACAATTATTCATGCCTTGGCACGTAATCATCACCGTCGACGTACAAAGGCATCCACCGATTAATCTTAAGAAGAAATTAGAACAAGGACTGAAAACTAACTCACAAACGGTGGAACGCAGCACTGGAAGAATAGAAACATACAATATACATTAAATTAAAAAAACACGTGCATAGAGACGAACGGAGTGAATTTTAAATATTACTCATCGTACGTCGTTATGTTTAGAATTGAATTAATAATTAATAGATATCGTATGCGATATCAGTTCATATTTTGATACCTATGTAGCTAGGCTAGCTAATCAGATCTAGGTATACATGTGGGTGTAGAGCTAAAACTAAAAAACAATGGTTTGCTCAATCAGAGTGCTACTGAGCTACTAAATATTACATAAAGTTAGTTTGATTGTGAGCTTATTGTGGCAGAACATAAAGACAGATTATTTCCTAATTATTAATATCATCCAGAGTGTGATTCTTATTTATAAATAGTATTTCCTATTGGGTTTAAGGTAGTTTTTAAGTTGCACTTGGTATGTAAAGCAACGTGTCCCGTAAAACATGATATAGATATATTTGCAATAAGATGTTTTCTGAAAGGTGACTGATGCGACGTAAAATGATAAACATAATATAATCTAGGATATGAATTATTATCATCACTTCTATTCGTTTCCTGCATGTTTGTTATTACAGCTATTGGATATTTTTGAAAATATCTTTCGGATAGGATAGATTTTTCAAAAATAAGAAGATAAGATAAAAGATACAGTAAATTTCATATTCAATGTTTACCGAAAGTTGAATTACACGTATTAAATCGTGTTTTAGATCGCGTCAGAATAATTCACATCGATATATAAAGGCCTTGTTCAATGTTTAAGTATAGTTATTTAAGAACTGTGTCGTTCCACGATAATTTTAGTGCAAACAATATAAATAGCTAATGAATTGCAAAAGCATAGGAGAAACCAAAAATTGAATTTTTATTTATCCTAAAGCCAAAAATCCCTAAATTTTATACAGTATTAAAAACAGAAAAGTTTAATTGGCAAATTAGAAAAAAATATTATTGATCAAGTGATAAGCGGTTGATAATTAATATATAAATATCCCTAAATTGTTATTCGTTTATCTGAAAAAAAATACTTGAAAATAAACATGCATACTGTAATTTTTACATGAATCTAAAAATTTGCTTATGTGATCGTTATTTCTGATACAGGCACCTTAGTGCCTGGCATGAGAATTATGACAATCAATAATCAACGTTATTATGGAAAAACAAGAAAAAAACCCGTGTGATTTTGAGTTGATCAAGTTCGAACACTGTGAAAACTGTTTTTTCGCATCCTTCTTCTGATTGTGAGCGCATTTTATAGGGAAGAAATTTAGAAGTAAATTCAGAAACGTAGCGAGCCAGGATTATGGACTATTAAATCTATTACTCAATCAATAAAGTGAAGTAGAGTATGAACTATAAAAATCTATCAATTTTTCTAACATACCTATGTAACTATCTACTCAATTTAGATATTATGAAGCAATAATGGCAAGGACGTATTATCCCATCTTGAGGAATGAAAAAAAAGAACAAAAAAAAAACGTGCACGCTGAGTGAATTGAGTGGTTATCTTTTCTGACGTTTTCACATGACAAATAAACTCTAGAAATCCATAGAACGAAATTGATATCATTAGTTATGATGAACCAATGAATTATGTATATTAAACTGATTATGGCGGTCAGCGAGAGTATCTGAAAAGAACGTTTTTACACTATGACCGTAAATGATGATAATATAATTTGTAAGATTGAAATTAAGCTTATAATTTAATTTACTATCGCATATTATCCTGCTAAGTGATTAGATATTTGTTTAATCGACGCGTTCCGCACTATATTATTCTTGTTATTATTAATATGTAATTATTATTTATTGTTATAGTAATAAGTGGCGTGCTTCCCATAAGTAATCTGTGTAACGTAAGCATGTGAAATGTCTGGACATATTCGTATACAATTTAATATAAAACAAACGAAAAATTAAAATAAATAAGTAAATCATGAATGATAAATAAAGAAAATTATTATTAAAGCAAAGAGACCGTTGTTTGGTTTATTTTCAAAATTACCATCAAGGTACTTTTTCTTATTCTTATTCTCCCGTTGGAAGAACGGATATTTTCAAGACAAAATAAATAACAACTAGTATGTATCTCTATTCAACAACACCATTGTACAATTTTACTAGATATTAGGTTTATTTTTATATTTTACAAGACGACTAAATAGTTGGATAGTTTTTTTTTCAACGATAGAGGTGATCGGCTTCGATATTTGCAGCGATCTCAGATTCCCACTTATCGCCATTATCGAGGAGTTGTTCCTTGTTGTACAATAATTCTTCGTGAGTTTCTGTTGAGAACTCGAAATTTGGCCCCTGGAATGTTACAGAGCAGAGAATTTATATCGTCTTTAAATACATAGAATAAAAACTTTAGCACAAAAATTGTCTTACATTTTAATCTCTCATTTGAAATCCAAGTTTTCTTTTAAATCACACGATTAAACTATTCATTTATCATTTCCCCAACAGAACACCATATCAAATATACAAGATAATCGGAAACTACATGAAACTGAGAGCTTAAATCTTTGTTAACTAAATTGAAAAAAGTTCAAATCCAATATACCTCTACAATAGCATCAACAGGACAAGCTTCCTGGCAGAAACCGCAATAGATACACTTAGTCATGTCAATATCGTAGCGAGTTGTACGTCTAGAGCCATCAGCCCTCTCTTCAGCCTCGATAGTAATAGCCTGAGCGGGACAAATAGCCTCGCACAATTTACAAGCGATACATCTTTCTTCTCCCGAGGGATACCTGAGCCAAAAAATAATCATATTTATATAATCTGACATTGACTGAGATATATATAATCTGAGATTGAAGTTTTTGTGGTAAAAAATCAACGGAAATGCAAGTAATTGCTAGAAAAATATCATAGGCACCTCCGCAAAGCGTGTTCGCCTCTGAATCTTGGACTCAAAGGCCCCTTTTCAAAGGGATAATTTATCGTAGCCGGTTCTCTGAGCATGTGGGAAAGCGAGATACCCATTCCTCGGAATATCTCTGTGGCAAACATGGTGGTTACAGCTCGATCGGTTACATCGTTCCAATCCATCGAGATAGGCTCTTCGTTGACGAAGTAATATTTGTTGCGAATTGACGGGCTAGTTGCGACGACATTTCGGGCTGCACGGAGCAGCCGTGTACCTGTAAATCCGAATCGATTCTAACATTGCTGACGAGTTTTTGGAAGTATATCAACCGAAAAGCGAAAGACGAGTATTTATCGAATAATTTTGAGGTTATAGAACCTATTACACAATAATCTTTTAATTGATTCGTGAATTTAGGTTGAAGATTTCCATGCAAGTCACTTGCGGCTTGTGATAAAACGAGGTTCTCTGAAATGACAAAGCCTCGTGTGACTGTAAACGAATTTATTATTACGTACCAGATTGTCGAAAGATCTGCACAGTCGCCATTGTCGCTGCAGCTTAAAAAAAATACATGGAAACCATTTGCGTGTATGATCGTGACTCTAACCGGTCTGAAGTTACGTGCTATTCTTCTGTCCTTTTCTATCCTTTGTAGTTGTTAATACCACGTATATGTAAGGTGCGCGCAACTTCACACCGGTCAGAATCAAAATCGTCAAATGTGCGTATGTATGCTGCATACATGCGCGGGCGAGGATTTTCTGCTTCCCTTAAACGAGTTAATGAATTCTAGAAAATGAAAGTCTGATTACGTGAAAGGGTAATCAGTTCTTGGAGCATGAGAACCAGGCGACTAATCGCAATCTGTATACGCTCGAATTTTAAATATCGACGTAAGATACTCGAGTGAAGGATAATAAATGTAAATCTTGAAGAATCTTCCGCCTTCGATGCGGAACAAACGATTCAAAACCCATTTCGGGACTTATAACTATGTCAAAGTTTCATCCTAGCTGCTATATTCACAGCTCGATATATTTACCCCGCGTTACATGTAATTCAGCTTTCTATTCTATTCATTCCGCTGGGCAGGTTCTGCTCAGAGAAGCACGAGAAAGGCCTTCCCCCCGGTTCGTAACCACGGAAGAAAGTCCCCCGCGGATTGGATCGTCAATAATTTATAAAAAGAGATTACCATGCTGCTAACATTTTTTTTAATTACTGAATCCTTCGCACGTGATGATTCTCTGCATTATACATGATCGAACAACCCTGAATTCCATCTTAATCTATACTAATACATCATTGATAGCGATCCTGTCGGTGTTCGTAGTCGCATTACTAGACAAGTTCATGCTATATTTTCTTCGAATATATACAGATATAGTACGTGTATGTATAGGAGATGGGCTGCACAGTCGTGCTGCGCCTGTCAGCGGTAGCTTCACCGCTCAGCTCGCGTATCCCCGATTTCACGCTCGGTGGGTTAGAATTATCGTGTCAATTTCTTGGCAGTCTTCTAAGTTGGGAGTCTGCAGTGTACGGGATAATAATAAAGCAAACATAGATAATACTATCGGTATTAGGCATAGATTTATCAAGGATAAAATCTTATATAATAAATGAGGAACGCAGGGTGAGGGTAGCGCCTGGGAGACGGTGGAGAAAATTATGAAGAGAAATCCGATCTAGGGTACACAGCTACGAGCAGCTACGAGAGGCTCGCTCCTTACTCCGTGGGGCCGAAGTAGGGTCACGTGACCTTTATGTTTACCAAAATGGTGATCTTAGTATTTAACGAGCGTTTCATAGATTCGGAAAACTTTAATTCCCGCTACGTTATCGATCCGTAATTAACACCGGGTTCCTCTCATCTCACTTATGTGGCTTTCGAAATGAACAGCGTCGTTCAATTCGGAGTAAATTCTCCATTGTCGCAATACGGTGATCGACGACCGACTATACGAGCTCGATAAATATCATATCATAAATTATTGTTCGCGGGTTGTATTATCCTCACATATTATACCGCCTAGCGAATAAATCTTACGATTATCACCTCGCGCTTCGTACATCTTAAAAATACATACGCGATCTCGTTCTCATCTATCTACTGAATTCCAGAATTATTATCACGGACAATGAACTCCATTTTGAGTGCAACATTATTCTGTGTATTTGTGTGGCAGGTGTTGAACGAAGTAGATACCGAACGGCTTTAAAAGCTGATATTGCACCTGTTGTTATGCTGATATTTGACTATTACAGGTATTGTATTGTCTTTATACTATCGCCTCTTAAACCCTTCAGCCTATAATCATACGCTTTCGAAAATCCTCGCATACGTCTTTCGTCAAAATTACCCATTTTTCATTTTCCATTTCCTACAAAAAAAATAAAATAAAATGAAATAAAAAAAAGGTTAAGACTCTTCAAACATTTTATTTACTCACTGAAGTGACAATTGAACAGTTGCAACAATATTATTGACCTGTATGATAATATTCTTTGACTTACCAATTTTTTTTCATCTCCATGTATAGGTATTTAATGTGTGTCACACACAGTTTTAATAATATCATATTTATCCTCCAGACAGCGAATAAAATCCACTCAAAATACAAAAGGTTATATTCTTGTCTCAAAATTCGTCATTATTTATACAGATAAGTTAGATTTGGGTCTAAAAACAACCGAGTGAAAGCTTCTAATTAATAAACATTGCCGAGTAAAGCAGCGCGAACACTCACGTCTGTTTCCAGTTCAAAGAATTTTACATTTTGAACTAGAAATTTTCACGAGCTGATAATGTTGATCCATAATTTAATTCCATAGAAAATTAAGACTAGGCAAACTTTCAGTCGCAAAAATATCTCCATTACAACTGTAAGATTTCCTTACTTTGTCTTTAGAAAAAAAGAAAGCAAAAATGTAACGAAAAATAACAAACGATTCGAAAACATTCAATTATTGACAAAGATCCTGAGTCAAGTCGTATTGTTTTGATTCTTCGTTATAAAAAAATGTTATTTCAGTTGGGGCTGCAGATGATCTAAGGAACCACCACCACCAGCGGCTGATGAGAAAGAAAACCTAAATGCCACGCAGTGTTTTAGCATAGCATTTCGAGCTACGGCCACAAGCTCGTCAAAGATGGCCACGAATTCGGTGGATTATCAATGGTAAGCGAGGAGATATATTCTTCTGAACTTAGGCTGTGAATATCGAGGGGCAAAAACTCATACCGTATCTCCAATTTCTGAATATTTCGTAGTATCTCCCCCTACATTTTGCTAACATTTCTAGATATTTTTAGCTCTTTTTAAAGATCTTACAAGATTTTCCAATACTTTTCAACATTCTACAGCACTAATTTCCCAATACTTGCCAATAGTTCCTGAACATCTTCTGCATTTTGTACACCATATCTCCTCCGTGATTCACACCCCTCGGCAAATTCTGTTCAAGAATTCTTCATTTGAGAAACAGTGTATCTTGTATTATTGATTGTATTATTGAAATAGTCTAACATTGTTGTTTCTTACATTTTTTTCCAGGGCTTACTCGATCATGGACTCTTCGAGGGTATCGACATTTCTGATATCAATACTGTTGATCGTGTACGGAAGTTTTAGATCCCTGAACATGGAGCAGGAGGCCAGAGAAAGAGAGAAAGAAAAAGAACGAGCTAATTTACTATCCGGAATAGTCAGCACTGGAAGTTCAGACTGTGCTAATGGCGGAGGAGTTCAAACTCTTGAAACTATGCACGCTCTATGCTTGCCTCTCGGCGCTTCGGTCTCTCTTTTGATTATGTTCTTCTTCTTCGATAGCATGCAGATGCTCTTTGCAATATGTACAGCAAGTGAGTTGGGAACTGAAACATCGTTAATCATTTGTTCTCTAATTCACTATATTCTTGACGATTTACCTTTGAAATTAGCAGTAATTTATGTAATGTATTCAACACTGTGCCTACATTTCACTATTCTTTTGTCAAGATCATTGATAAGGTTTTGAAAATTCAGAAACGTTATGAAATTTCATATCCAAGATTCAATGTTCAATAGATTCTGGTTAAAATTTCAAGACAATTGCGAAATCGCAACACAAGATACGTTTAATTTTGAAATACATTCTTGCTCGCAAATTTCATACATTACGTAATCTTCAATCAAGCGGTGATGAAATTTCAAACTCAGTCAGTCAAAACTCTGCTTGTGTTTCAAATTTCCAATAGTTTTACAAATTGAATAAAAAGAGAGGGCAAATATAAATTGCGAAGCAGTTTTGCCAACATGTGCTCTTCTTAATATCGCCGAAAAGCCACAACAGGAATGAAACGATCGAATGATCAAAATGCATGAGAATATTCAACATTCGTCAAATTTTCTTGTGCCTATTTTCTGTTTCAGTTATAGCTACTGTGGCATTGGCTTTCCTGTTGTTGCCAATGTGTCAGTATATCATTCGCCCGTGTTCAGACGGGAATAAAATATCGTTTGGGATGTGCGGGAGGTTTACGGGGGCAGAATTACTCTCGTTTTCTCTGAGCGTGAGCATCGTGTGCATATGGGTACTGACCGGTCATTGGCTATTGATGGACGCAATGGGCATGGGTCTCTGCGTCGCCTTCATAGCTTTTGTCCGATTGCCTAGTCTCAAAGTTTCCACTTTACTTCTGACTGGACTCCTAATATACGATGTTTTCTGGGTCTTCTTCTCCTCTTATATATTCAGCACAAACGTCATGGTCAAGGTTCGCATTAAAAAACACAATCAAAGTATCTAAACTAACTCGTCTAATTACCAATTTCAATTCTTCCCTCGATATTAAACCATTTTTTGTCTCAAATTTAATTAAGTACCTCTTTTTTATCACACTTCAAATGAACTACATTTTGTAGTTACATTCATTTACCGAGTAATTCCAGAAATCAAAGAAAAAAAACGAATTCTTCGAAATTTCTCCAAATTCTTTCCTTCAAACACATTTTTAATAGATAAATTATCATTTTCCAGGTCGCGACACGTCCCGCTGATAATCCAGTGGGTTTAGTAGCCCGCAGATTGCATTTAGGTGGCGTAGCTCGGGAGGCTCCGAAGCTTTCGCTGCCTGGCAAGTTAGTATTTCCATCCATGCATCAAGCTGGACATTTTTCAATGCTGGGTCTTGGAGACGTTGTGATGCCGGGGCTATTGCTCTGTTTTGTGCTTCGATACGACGCTTACAAAAAGAGCCAGCTACTGCCAGGTGGTTGCGAAGCTGGTGTTCCTCCGCCTCGTCATTTAAGCCGCATCAGTTACTTCCATTGTTCACTGATCGGATACTTTCTTGGACTGTTAACTGCCACCGTCAGTTCAGAGGTCTTTAAAGCAGCTCAACCAGCATTACTCTACCTCGTACCTTTCACGCTGCTGCCACTACTCACCATGGCTTATCTGAAGGTAATTTTTATTTTCCAGGTTTTTCGATAGTTTCTCGTTTTTACTATATATGTTCATTTTTATTTCCATAGCTTTACAGTTTCCGGAATTTTACGTGATTGGATTTCTTTTTTATTTCTGTCTGAACTTAGCTCGTTTATAATCTACGCTTTTCCTACTCGCCTATGTTAATTAACTTGTCTCTAGTTAATTTAGATAGAAAATAAACTACCTATAATTTCTGCGTCGGATCATTTATATAATGAATAATTATTCGTAGGTGTAGAGAGTTTGTAGTATTTTTTTCAATGTTCGATTAATTTAAGTATAACAATTTTTCAGGGGGACTTGCGTCGCATGTGGAGTGAACCGTTTATAACTCATCCGCCATCGAAACACATGGAGGTTTGACAGCTGCCACGATTCATGCCAAATCATAATTTCCACCACATAAATATGTATCGTGAGAGTTTCGCTGTCGTTCGACATCATTTTCTTCGTTTATTTCGTCAACGTCATTTTATGTAAGTAATTATCAATATTATTTCTCTTTGTTTACTTATTTTTTTCCAAAAATTACCATCATTATTATTTGCACACTGAAGTTCAGTGTTGAGAAAAAAAAAACATTTTTCAATCGTTTTCTTCTCTTTCTCTCCTTTTTTTCCTTCCTTCTTTCTTTTTCATTGTTATTTATTTTGACTTCGTAAAGATGTTGAAATAATAATTCACACCAGAGAATCTATGCAAAATGGACTGCTTATTATTAACTATTATCATATTATGAGTAAATTACATAGTTTTATTTAATTTAACATAGATTAATAGATTGGGAAAATTGTGTACTGGATTACAGGGAAAATGAAAAGAAATTAATTAGCTCATTATTAGCTTAGCTTAGATCAACTTTACCGTAAAACAAATTCTCTTTATTAGTTTACAAGTGATATAGTTATACATATATATTGTTAATGTTATTATTACTATTACTATTAATATTATTATAATTTTATTATTTTTCTCGAATTTTTACATAACGTTTGACAACCCGGACACTCGTTAAAAAATGTTTTAGCTATTTCCCGGAACATCGATTCGCTTGCTATTTTCTTGCATGCTGATGTAACAACTGGAATTCAACTTCAACTTCTAATTACAGTAATATTCAATGAACTCGTCAAACTGTTATGTAACTATCTTGCGTCTCGGGCAACGTCAGTAGTCATCATGCATTGTTACGAGACTAATGCCGTTGCTAAAATGCAAGAAAATATCTCAATACCACTGTAATAAGTGAAAGGACACAGAAAATTGTATCTTGACTGAATAGAACATATTAATAATGCTTATTTTGGCGAAATTTTTTTATTATATTATCATTTTCGTTATAAATTATTAGCAATAAAGTTTGACAATTTTTTTTACTCTTAAAATTTTATGATCGATACTTTTTTTGAGTCAAGCCAAACATACGAAATCTTGGCAAACATTTACCCTAGAGCACGGCATGATCTTTGTCCCTGATTTTTTTTACCGTTAAGTTGATCGTTGAAACAGATTTGCTTAGTTGGTTAGAGAGATGATGGTAATCTAGGAAATATTAATTAGGAGATATTCATTTTTCAATAAATACAAAAGTTGTATTACTTTTTTTTATGATTTTTATTAAATTTTTTTCTCTCGTTTGCCAAGATATAAGAATTTTATACTCTAGTACAGTTAATTATTATGAACAAATTCTGTAACGTAGAATCACAAAATTGCAGCCTCTTGCAGCTAAAAGTCTAGATTGTAATTTAGTAGAAAAAATTTGTTATATTATCATGAAATGAATCGATGAAAAAATATTCTTCAGTTTGTACAAATTTTACCAACAGCCCAGGCGAAAATTACGTATAATTGGTAACCAGTATTGCATCCTAATTTTTATTTATTTAACTCGTTCTATACCGATGGATCAAATTTTTTTTTTGGAAATCCAATTCTATGAATTAGGGAAAAAGAGTTATGGAGGAAATGAACCGTCTCGAAAAGTGTCCCGTGTTAAAAGAATTGCGTTCTTAAACATTTATCAGAAGTATTGCAATAGTTTGGACGCTTATTTTTTAACCCGGGATCTATATTGTTAGGAGCCGAGAGTGTGAATAGATGAATTTTTTTTATTTTATCTTATAAAAATATTTCCCTGTAATCCAGTACCTTTTGGTCTACTATAACTAAATATTATTTAAATGTAAACAGTAGAAGTAAGCGATATACAGAAAGAATCTGTTTTAATTTATTACAGAACGATTATAATTAATAAATTGTACGTAACATATTGTAATATTACTAGGTTTACAACTATGAGTGTGGTCAATCGACAAATTCATAAGTGAATCCAGTGAACAAGTGTGCAGGTTGTGACTTTTATTTTTTAAAAACTGCTTTAGTTTCATACAAAGGCAACTTTTCTGTACATACATATATATATTATGATTTTATAGTAACGTAAGAATTTATCCCCAGAATTATCAGACATTGAACAAAGTTGAAGCTATTTAAGGTAATATTGTTGCACAATAAGTGGTAACGAATGAGGAAAATTAAGATAATTATGATCGCGGTAGGAAAATTATGAAACCTTGGAGGCCAGGAAGAAGATATTTAGTTTCTTCATTTTCAGGTGCAAAATAAATTAAATAACGAACACTAATTACGTGTATAAATACTAGTATTCTAGAATTTTACGAGATATTCCTTCAAGAGACGTAAGAAGAAAAGAAAAGAAAAAAAAAAGAACATTTGTGATTTACAATGCCGTAAGAAATCTATACTATGAAATATGAATGGCGATTCCATTCTCATTCTTCTGTTAGCCCTTTGCACTGTACAATTTTGTTATAAACTTATTATTAGGTATTATTGGCGGGTAATTATCGGCAGTCCTTTTTATACATATTTATACATATGTATATGAACTCCTTGGATGAGTTTCATCAATCTTGCACGTATTGGTTTTACCGTAATTGGTATTAACGATCAAAAATGACAATTGGAAGAATATAAATCTTCGATAATCCTATTATTTACATCCGCAATCGTACATATTTATTTGCTAATCTAAATATAATAGCACCGGTAATATTTCACCGTATACAAAAAACAAAGATTTATATTTACATTTATTCTAGAATGAAATAGAAAATAATCAGCTTTCATTTAATATCAAAATGAAATGGAATGAATATTTAATCGAATCGTGACGAACAATGTTATTTTATTTACTTCTGTTGTGAAAACAGAATTTTAAACAGGTTCAACTTTCTCTATGCCAGATATTTCGAACAAACAAACCCGTACCCTTGCAAGAGAATATGCTAGACATCGACTGTTAATTTCACTACAAAATTGGGAATATCTTTGATGATCAAAGTTATGTTTGAGGTACTGCACGTGTTTGACAAACGTGCTTAGTTATCGGTGCTGTTGTTGTCGCAAGAATCTGTATAATTCAAAGCATTTCCTTTTTGTTCGCTGAGTTATATGATAAGAGATGATTAATTTTCAAAACGAATATTTCTGGAAAGTGAAGAGTTACTTGTTGATATTAAAAAATGACATGACTAACAAAATGATCTCTTACATGTCGTTATAATCAATGTGATGCGATGGAACATGTAAAAACTTTGGCTTACAATATTTATGCACACGTTTTAGTTTCATAGAAACGTAACGTGAAAATAGTTCGTTTAGTTTGGTCAATATTTTCATTGTAAACATATTGTTTCTTAATTCACATTTACTCAGTTACTATCATCGACTATTCTACATTTTATAAACTCGGTATTAGACGGTGAAGTGATATGAAAATTAACGTATAGTATGCCAAAGTTGTTGGTTCGTGACTTCCAATTTTTGGCTGGATTCCTCTCTAAACTTATTTGCGATCATGTAAAATTGATCGTGGAAAATAACACGTAAAACAAAAATGTCGAACTTTTAATTTTAAGCAATTTTCTTGCAGGGGGTCAACAAAAAGATACCGTAGAGATTATTCATGACCATAAGACTACAAGCTTGGTTTATAAAACACGTAAGAAATAATACACGTTGAAATTTTATACATTATCGCAAATTATTAACAAATATTTATATTAACTGAACAAATTGACATGCAATGGAAATAGATTTGAAAAATAATGAAAACACTCAGAAATTTACAGAAACAAAAAGCATTACTGATATATTATATATGTATATGTTTGAGAAAATGAATTACGGAATTTGTGTAGAATGTAAAATTATCTGTATAATTTCTAATGTTTTTATAAACTAAGATATAAAGTTTAAATTAAAGAGTCTATACATTATAGCATTACAATTTACGCTAGTATAAAAGAACAAGAATAAATTGAAATAAAAATCGCAAAGTAAAACTCAAAATCGTAATTATTATTAATATTATATCATGTATCAGATTTCCTAATTAGAGCAATTCTTTGTACTGTCGCATGTGTGTGAGCATGTCTGCCTGTTTATTTATCACGTATACATTTGTACACACTCCTCTATAATTCCAATTATCACTAATAATAATTAAATCAATTTAACTTAACCTTTTAACAAACTCAATCATTTTCTAGCTAAGTGATTCCTGCAATTACAAATTCTTAATTCTTGCCTATGCTTGTATTGAGCTTTGCTTGACGATCTTATCTCAAGTACTTTAGACCCGGACGTTGTTTCATCCAGAATCTCATTAAGAGATTCTCCTCGCAACATTATCTCCAGTTTTACAGTTTGATATTCATCTGGGATTTTTATCGCACTTACTGCGAACGATCCTATTTCACTTATATTGCAAATGTTCATCTGCTTTTCACCCAGGCGCAGCTTTCTTAATCACAGAATAATCTCTTTTTTATTCATTCAACTAAATCAAGTATGTTGACCATTCGCCTCTTAATATCCAATGGCTTCGCTTAGAACATTGTGTCAAACAAGTCTTCATACCTTCGGGGGCATCCATTAATCACGTGATCAATTTTTACCCATTTTTGACCCCTCCCCCCCCCCCCCCCCCCCCCCTTGGTGACCGGCCGTGAGATTTGGGTTGACCCATCCCCCCCCCTGGCTGTTATCACGTAGATTTTTCTTACGAATAACAAAAATATACAGAACATGCATTAATTAAATAGGCTATGGATATTCGACTTTAATAATGTGGTCGATATTAGGATAAAACATTTTATTTTCAGAACGAAATTATTTCCTGGAGAACATTCATTATTATTTTTTGTCCTTCAACTATATCAAATCTAACATTGATACTACTCGAAACAGTTATATTACGATAGACTCTATTATAGAATTATTGCAAAAAAATACACGCGATATTGCTTGAGCCCCCCTCCCCCCCTATGATCGATCGTGATCTTTCCAAGTACCCCTCCCTCCCCCCGTGAGTCTCACGTGATTAATGGACGCCCCCTTCTCAAATACGTAAATTTTATTTTATTTTTTGTTCTTTTAATCAAATCACGTGTACAAGGTCCAATATTTGTTCTCTGTCTTTATATCCCTACTATGTTTATTTCCTTATTACCTCTTAAGTAACTTGTCAATTGTACCAGAACCTTCCTTGAACTTTGTATACCCATAGGATTTAAACTGTTTCTCATTTACAACTCACACTTTTTGTCTCTTTCCGTCTGGAATACAATGATAAGCCAAAGACCATCTTAATGTTTATACGTTGTAAACTCTACTGGAACTCAATCACAGGATACTTGATATCTTATCATTCACAAGCTAGTTTTATGAAGTATTTGCACGATTTTAGCTAGAAAATTTTCGAAAATTAGATTGTTTAATTTTCTATATTACATCCGTTAACATGTTCAGTGATATTGCCGTTGAAATTTGTTCGTACATAATTAATCAAAGTACACATTCGCGTTTGTTCAAACCTTAACGTCCCATAGAATCAATAAAAAGATTTCGTAATATTAAAGAAAAATTAACTACACAAATATCACAGACTGTATTAGTCACCTATTTATTGCACATATTTTTATCGCTGGATTTGAAGCCTGATATTCACATTCATACTGTTTTTTTATTTAAATCTTGTATTTCGCATGCCAAGAAGAAACAAGAAAATATAAAATAGATGTATGATTTGTCCACTTATGACAAAGCTTTCTACACTAGTTACCGACATGAGCAAGTACATGCATAATTTTAAACATTACCCACACCAGCTTTGTCGGCATAAATGTCAAGTTTGTGCTCGATGATTATATATGATAACTATCGCTCGGGCTTTGAAGTAACACATTTCAATCCACAGAATGTAGGGAATATTATTAATGGAAGAGGTTGAAAAATTTCCCAATCATTGTCGTACAACAATGAAGGGCTTCAATTTGTAAGTGAAAGTGATTTCTCTTTGCTCAATAATTCAACATCTAAAACCTTCACACATGCCGAATAGGCAGTACTTAGTAGTTCAATATATCTCTATCAATGAAAAAGCAATTCTAAGCAATTTTAAAACATTCATCACATATTTACTTAGCTATGCAATGTTTGATGTTGCCATTAAAACCAGTTTTCTTCCATTGATAGCCTAGCTTGATATTGCAAGAATTGTTATGTACAGCTGTGATATAATCGCTAAATATCCGACAGAGCCAGTTGTTGTTCTATTGACAAACATGTACCAAATACAAAATCTATCGAACTATTCTAAGGACTGAATACTCTGGGTCAGTACGACTTGGCTAACACATTATACCGTACTCTGATTAATCGTTACATTATCTAAATTCCTTTTAAGATTTTCTAACTCTTTCAAATCCGTAATGGAAGCTTCGCATTTATAGACAACCAAGGAATGATAAAAGTGTACTGCGAAAGCTATGAAAACAACTAAAACTGGGATGACAATAATTGTGCTAGCGGTTGCGGCGGTGAACGAATAGTCCCAGAATTTAACCCAGCATAATATTGCTACTTCTACCAGGAAAAGAAACAATCCTAATACTGTAGAAAATGCCCATGCCAATTCTATAAAGCCACGCATTCGCTCGTGGGGAGATTCGGTTACTAATCGTGCAACTTGGAGTTTACTGATTGCCTCTACATTCGGTAGAAGATATGTGCTGATCATGAGAGCAAATATGTGAACGGATACTAAAACCGTTGTACAGACTGCGAACATGACGAATAGCCATTCAGGTACTGCTGTAGGTTCATTTATTTGGAGTTCCACCATAGCTACCTGAAACACAAAATGTGTCATTGGAATTTGAATTCAACTCAATATTTATGAGAAGTTTGAGGAATTTACAATGCTGAAGTATCCAAATACCATAAAACCTGCTAGTTGGAGAACTATTTCAAATTACTCATTATAATTAGCATCGGAGTTTTTGCAAACATAATTTTTATCTATCTATGTACTCAACAATCGCATACTGATAAGGATGCCTTACTATTAGCAAACAAGGCCACAATTTCAAATGACATTGGGATTAACCACATTTCCAGTTTTAAAATTATTGACAGCTATTTTATACTTATGCTTGATGTATAGTATATTTTTGCCCACAGGTACAATACTTTTTTATGTTTTTATCGCAGACAATAATGTGAAATTGATGAAACCGGTGTATGACTTGAACTCATATATGAATTATATGAATGGAGATTCGAAACGCAAACAAGTTTAACGGTCTTCAGCGGAGGTATGAATCTGATGCTAGCAGACTATTAGTACTGGTGTTAAAAATAAAAGCCCTAAGCATCCTCGTCAAAATATTTTGTGCAAATATTGGATCGTGTAATTTAAATTTTCAGCAGGACACCTGAACACTGGTGTAGAATGATTAACAATTACTTATTTTCAGAGAGCCGAGTACTTGAGTCGAATAGCACTCATAAATCGAATCTACATTTTCTCCAGTGAATCTGAATTAACATAAAACCTATTGATGAAAGCTGTATCTTATTAGCTGGTACCTGGAAATCCATACAGACATTTCTATCGAGCATTTGATTCTCCGTAAATCTTTGATTGGCATGACAGATACGATTTCACACAAGTCATTAGATTGTACCTATCCTGTTCGGCGATAACATCTGCTAATGTATTTATAATCATCATCTCACCATGGCAAATCCACTGAGGAGTTCTGATGTTGTTGCGGTAGCTTTTAGCTTTGCTCTACTCATGTGCAATCGCCTCCACGACAATCCCTGGGGACTGTCTTCATCCTCAGGACTTAAACTTCCATGACACGTGCAACAGCAAGAACTGCATGACTTCTTTGATGCACTTTTATAATTACTGTCATTGTAATATGAGTTGTTGCGTGGTATAGGCGGCGATGTTATCATATCCAAAGCTACATGTCTATTATTTTGTCTGTACTGCGAAGCAAGAGATATCTCGCTTTGCGTCGAATAGAGCGGTTGTTTGGAACCGTGATTTGTATACTGGTCGGAAAATCTATTAGACTTTGAAAAATAGCCTGATGAACTGGGTCGCATTCTTTGTGTACTGTGTAAAAGTTTCCACGATGGTAGCGGGAGATCTATCTGGGTAGCTTTGGTACATTTCTTATAGAGTTCGTTTTCTGTAATTATTCTACCTGCCTCAGACTGATATGATCTGTACGAGTTTTGTTCTCCCAAAGTTGTAGTGTCCACGGATTTCTCTGCCGCATTGCTTGATTTCGTATCCATTTTATTTTGATACATCTAAACACTGAGTAACGCACGTCAAAATTACTTACTCAGTTTCTTTTTATTCACACTGTATGTTAGCCATTTTTTTATCTGCACAAAATGACACGTGGTATAGAAAACAAATATCTTCAGGAAGCTATGTCCTGTGTTCTTCGACACTTCATGGATGTTTGATACAGTGTGACTACAATACGCAATATAAATAGTAGGCAGTTGGTGAAAATATGAGCGAAGAGGATGTATCACTGGCGAAGATCAGTTGAGTAATTATTATGATGCAGCTAATGAAGAATTAAGTGTGACTACAGCTATTACAGAAGCGAAAGAGTACATGTCAGGCTTCTTCGAAGGTAGATGATGCACTGGCATAGCATACCAGTTCGTACCTATTCAACTAATACTGAAATCATGACAATGGTAATAATTGCCCCCGAACCATATCGGCCACGTAACTATGTGTTACGTTTGTGTGTGTTATTCTCACGAATGTACAGACATTACTATGCGAGCACATAACTGTGCTGTTTATTTTTCTCTTGTTGGGGCATTGGGCTGGATTTTGATGGGGCAAAGTCCTGTATGAGAGAGGGAGAGACTAGGAGAAAGTCAGAGTAAGACAAAGTAACAAGCATTATCCACTGTGTATACGCAACAGTTGATGGACAATCGATATAAGGTTTGCAAGACGGGTTTGTAAGGTAAATTCATGTACAGGCATCAATTGCCAAAGTGACTTGCAAAATGAGAAAATCGTGTGATTTAATATCACCTTGGCGTGGATAGGGCATCCCAATGACATCATTGTTTAGGAATAGGAATAGGTATATAGGAATGGGTAGGGATTGTTTTATTAGTTGCATGAAACTAGGCAGGAAGCCCCTGAGCAAACTGTGCAACTCACATTGTTCAGCTTTGAACCGACAAGTTTATGTTTTGTTATTTTGCTAAAAAATTATGTTGAAAATTACATCGGCATGTAACTAACAATTATTATGAAGCAATAAATATAAGTAAGTGTCGCATGTAGATTCAATAATTATTTGCATTGAATATTATATAGTTAAAGGATGTACAACTGATGGGTAAGCAGATGTATGTATTATAGAAACCAGTTATCGCTTAGCATCATGAATGTTTGCGTAAGAAGTTTCAAGTTCGAGGCAGTTGCTTGAAAGTTCTCTTTTTAAACTCAAGTCAATCCCCTTGTGATGAACTATTAAGTTTGAAACATTATTCTTGCTCCTTTCTGAATCCTAAGTATCAATTCAGTCTAAGCAATTCATTTTGAAGTTCTCTTTGCAGCAGGATAAAAAGAAAACGTGAAAACGAACCAATCTACAATGAATATTTCGAAATTAAACTATGGGGCAGTGAAATTTTGAGTACTATATTTCTGAGAAATAAAAAGCTCCTAAGATTGAGCACATTTTTGCAGTGAAAGGATGAAGCATGGGATGGACAACTCTGTTGTTATTTTTGAATGCTTGCCAGTAAATGTTTCTGCAACCTAAAGTTAAATTTCAAAACTTGGCGAATTCACAGAATGCTGTAACTTTAGTTTAAAATGTCAAATAATGTGTACAATTTCAGAACTTGTCATCAACTATGTTCTATAAGAGCTGGGCAAGTGGTCCAACTTTGTGAACGGATCCGTTTTTAGCAATTTTATCCTTTACCCTATTGTGTAAGGCATGAATAAAAAATAATAATAATATAGTATGAAATGAAAAAAATTCTCGTTTAATCTTTGACAATTTTTATATAGCTACACAGATGGATTTTTTGTCAAAGATTATTACTACGTACTTACATGAAAATTGAATAAAAACCAGAAATCATATTGTACTCGGTTTTTTGAGTAATTGAGTTTAATCTCTTTTATAACTATAATATATGGTCTCATGCTTTTACGCCAACTTGCATGAACTGTGATACATGTTAGAATAATAGAATATTCCCTACCACTGCAACAATTCGAATGATTATTAGATAAAGTTTCTTATTATCCCAATGGCGATCAGGATGTCACATCTCTCAAGTTATAACTACATTGTGCGATTCATTCTTTGAGGTGGAGAGAAACCTTCGGTTCTCGTTACTGTCTTTCAAACAAAATACAGAAGTCTGATGGAAATGTATAGAAAGCTCATAATTCAGTCGAAAATTTTCAGAAATTTCTCCGATAAATAATAGTGGAAATTATTTCACATGAAGACCAAATGTCTCAATGTAACTAGGTATACTCTAGCGCAAAGAATAATTTCCACTGTGTATCAAACAAAATCTCTGAACATTTTTTGGCTGAACTAAAAAATTGTAGGGAAGTTGTATAATTCATGAATCTCATGTATGTTTTCTTGAAAATTGATGATTACGATAATTAAAATTTTTTTCAAAGACTACGGCGGAGAATCGAGGAGAACGAATTAGTCAGTATTTGAACGCGAACGTCGATGAGACATTATTAATGTGACGTCACGCAGTATGTCGCGTAGTATTTCATATTATATTCGTGAACATTGTTATACCGGCAACTTGCACGCGATTTTTTTCGACTTGTAATTGCACGCAGGCACAATTAGTTCCTATCTGTATACAATCTCAACAAGGCGTTTTCACGCACAATCTGAACGATCAATTTGAAATTGTATTTCTTCTTTCGTAATAAATTAAATCTGATTAAATTTTGATCAATTCTATAACTATACTGAATTAACAAAAAATATATTCTTCGAATTGTAACTCTGAAAAGAACTAAAAATTTCCAACAAAATCTTGAAATGAAATAAAATGTTCAAATTTCGTAATCCTCTATAAATATTTCAATATTTTCAAATTTCCTCTCGCGGAGATTGTAGAACATCATATTGTTCGTAATTCGCTATAGATCAACGTCTCATGTCCAGCGTAATCAGGTATTTGAAAATACGAGCGTTCAGGCGGATAGGGTGATAAGTTGACCGCTAGATAGCGCCACCTGTCATATTTCCGATTGAAGAATCGTAACGTAACAACGTAACTAAAATGGTCGTTGGCTGTCGGGGGTGATGTGTACGTGGAATTTTAAGCATATAACAATTAATATAAAAGTATATCATTAAGTAGGATTATTAAAAATGGGTGACATGAAAGCCCAGCACGGTGCGCAGGAGATGAAGGGTTGGCTATTCAAGTGGACGAATTACCTCAAAGGTTACCAACGAAGATGGTTTGTCCTGTCAAATGGCCTTCTGTCATACTACAGGTATGTACATATTTCTTTTGACATTATCCTAAATATTTCTATTTTCAAACAATCCCTTACGCAATTCGACCTCAGATCCATTGATTCTAGGTGGCTTAAAACTGTTATAAATCATTAGGATTTCGTGATTTTTAATATCAAACTATATCAGCTATATCGCGTGTACCTACTCCGCAATTACGCACTATTCCACATGTCACGCTGCAATTACTCGATTCAATTCAATTCAAAATTATAAACAATATCTTCGTATTTATGTCTACGCACGTTATTTGCTTTATACGAATTTTTTCTCTTTTCTTTTGTCATTTTTGTTTTATCAATTTATATTTCGCAAAATCCAACCTGCTATTCTCGTTCAGATAATATTATATATTTGCGCATGCTGCACACTTACAGGCATGTATGTATGTAATTTACATACACGTTTATGCGTATCGCATAATAAATAATAGTAGTGAAACTTTATTTACAACAACATTATTATGACCAATCACGCAAAACATATACTATATGATTTCGAGGCGTCGTATTGCGATATTATTTTTATTATTACAGGTATAAATATTTCATCGCTATTTAGCCGCAGTATTTATGTTCGTAGTTAAGGTATCTATCTACATATATATATATATATATATAATATGTGTGTGTATATATTAATTTTAATTTTGCAGAGAAATTTTGGCAAGTTCGGCATGCATTTTATCTCCTAATTTACTATCTATACATTTTTAATATTATTATCTACTATTCCTATTTTATTATCTACTACTTCTATGCTCCAGATAGATATGCGAGTTGTACAACAGAATGAATAAAAAAAATAAAGCAAATGAAAAGCAAGAGAAAGATCGAAATAGAACAAGAAAAAAAAAACTAAACTGTAGAAAAAGAAAAAAAAGAAAAGAAAAAAAAATCGTCAACGATTTTTTCGAATCCAAAATGTACACAAAGTGAATGGGGCGTGTTTGTTTTGTGGACTGTTTAGGGCTGAACCAACAGGGGGGCCAAAGATATCGATGCGACGCAGGCGGAGAGGTGGCAGAGCCTCCGAGTAAGTAACAAAAAAAAAAAAAAAAAAAGAAAAAAGAAAGGAGTAAAACAGAAATACCTACAAAAAAATCCTTTCAAAAGTTTTAGATTTCATTTCAATCCGGATCTCCTTGTGCACCATTAGACCCCTTCTCATTAAGTTCCGTATTAATCACACCTTTTTTCCTTAAAGTTAAACTTTTCCCATTTACATTGGTATACGACGTTTCGAACGACTCAAAACATTTCATTGAAGCTCTGACCGCCTCTGTGTCCTGTGTCTGTAGATTGTACATGCTACGCCGCCGATCGGTAAATTTATGGTTTGTTAATTACTGTCCTAACACTATTCAGATATATACATACAATTCCAGATGAAAATGTAACAGATTTTATCCAAGGATATAATAATCGCAGAATTATAACATATACATGATGAATTTTTACCGAGAGAATAATCAACCTTGTCTTCCAAGTCCAGTTTATTACCGTTATAGAAATTATAATTTATTCTTCAATAACAAGATTATCCCAAGTTATCTGCTTTTCCGAGCAATAACCAGACTACTTGATTTTTTTTTTTTTTATTGCCGGTTCAGTCATGCTGCAATTGTGATACATTACCGCTTGTCACAATATCAGTGTTGTTCTCTAGGTCTCCTCCGAAGACGGCTATTTTAAGCAATGTTTCTTGTTTCTTGCTTATTAGATACTTGCGAGCCGATTAGGTACAGAGTAATGTTTACTACGATGGACCAAACCTGATAATTGGATCGCGAGATTTTCAATATGATCACGCCAATGCGACAAAAGATTTGTACGAGATAGTTGCTGATTATTCACTTTGATTATTGTCGACACGAAGCACCACACACACGCACTACTTATGTGAATTGGTTTCAGTACCACTCGTTTGACAAAGAACCTAGTTCTATAATCTTGTCATTTGTTTAATAACAGTACAAAATTTTGTACCAAAAATTATTCGCGGTCATTGTGATAAGCGTGTACAAACTACGGCTTGTATCATTTTAATCCCTATTCAAAGAATCAGTCTTCGATATTCTCATCATTGCTAATCAACTGGTGAAGGATGTCTCCAGAAATTTATATACCTATATATCAACCGATATGTATTATATATTTATGGATATAAATATATTTTATAGATTATGGTTTCAGGGCGGCTCGCTCTCATCTCAATTGTCTTTCATTTATAACAACTCATCATTCGATATCTAATGAGCTGTTGGACTCTTATTTCTTTTAGTTGTTAATATCGAACTTGGCTATCAGACTGCTCGTCAATTTTTATTTTGCAAGAATATAGGTGGTGTTTCAGAAAGTTTATCTATTCTTCGAACTTTCCAGCTCTGTAGATGGGATATAATATGGAAACGGAACATAATTATAGCGATAATAATTTTCATGTTAATTTCTAATAGCTTGAATAATTATTTTCAGTTTGAAACCCAAAGTACACAGGCATTTACTACTCAGCTCGTGTGTAATTTTATGCGATTAATTTGAATTATGTTGTGTATTTTTTCTTGCTTATCCTTATAATGTATGAAAAAAAATTATATTTACGATTATTGCGAGGTGAAAAATTTACAGCTCAGCTTTTGTATTGTTTTGAAAAATTTTCGCTACGCAATTAATCTGTTGTATAATTAATTTTTCTCTCTAACGCAGCTATCCTATGATAAATATTTTGATTTACTTCGTATTTTTGACTATTAACGCATCTTGGATGTAAACTTATTGACTGAAAGAAATGGAAACACGTTTGTAAGTGTTTGGAAAAAGCTTTTTTCTCTTGTATTTTATAACTGGGTTTTTGTCTTATTTGTTTATGCGCTCATTTGATCTTCAGACATCTAACATATCCATGCATATGAATTAATGAATTCAATGTCATTAAATTTATCAACATTACTCAGAATTAGTCTCCAAAATATTTCATAATCTCTATTGTTTAGCTTAGGAATTAAGATATACCGTAGAAGGACTCGTGTGCTTTTATCTTTTACATAGGAACCAGGCAGAAATGGCACACACTTGTCGAGGCACCATATCCTTACACGGGGCCTTAATTCATACCGTCGATCCCTGTACGTTTGTCGTGAGCAACGGAGGGACGCAGACGTTTCATATTAAAGCAGCTACTGAGGTAGAACGTCAGCAATGGGTCACAGCTCTTGAGTTAGCAAAAGCAAAAGCTATTCAGGCAATGGAGTCAGGTAGGTCTTCAATAGAATCGCAGCATGATGTCAGAAACTATTTATAACAACCAAAGTATGCAATAAGTAGTAAATTGTAATGGCATATTTGCAAATGTTTTCTTTTTTTTTTTCTCATTCTCGTGATTCAATGTGAAGATAAGAAGGTCTTTTTAATTAGCATGTCTAATTGTGGAGTTTGCCTAAACTTTATTAAGAAAGAACTTAATCGGCATGGCACAGTCGTATGTATTATGCAAGTCCCTTTGTTTCAGAAGAAGACGAGGAAGATTATCAAGACAACGACAATCAAAAGGCGGAGCATGCTTCTATTGTTAAAGATTTAACAGATCGTTTAGAGGGCTTACAGACTTGCAGCGATTTGATTAACAAACGAGGAACTGCCCTGCAACGAGCTTTGAACGAACTTGAAACTCTGGATGTCTCAGCTAATGTTTCACCAAAAATTAAAGCAGTCAATGAGCGTGCAGCTCTCTTCAGAATCGCTTCAAACACTATGATTAATGTACGAATATATAACGCTCGCCATTCACTACAATCTCAATACTCAATGAAACACTGCCTCGAAGTTAGGAACATTAGTTTCAATGCTGTTTATCAGCGTTTTTCAGTATTATAGTTTAAATATTCGCTCAGCAGAACAGATCACTCTAATTTGAAGATGATTTTGCCAAAAAATCACCCTGATCGCTGTATCGATAGATCCCAGTAAGGGATAATTAGCTTTGAGCATGGCGATGTGAACTAGTTTTATCCATCGTCCTGAGGGTATTGTTTCAATGAGATTATTTTATTACAGGCATGTACCGATTATCTTAATCTCGCCCAACAACAAGGGCATAAATGGCAGAAGCTTCTGCAACATGAAAGAGAACAAAAATTACGGCTCGAAGAGATGGTGGAGCAGCTTGCAAGGCAACATTCTCATTTAGAACAAGCTGCTCAGCACGCTTTGCCTCCAGCTTCAGGACCTAGCGGACACAGGTCTTCTCGTGAGTCGTTTTTCTTTTCTCTTTACAGCGACTAGCTTGATACTATACCCTTTAGAATTATTTATCTAAACTGAAATCGATTGTGATGATCTCAAGAGTTTATACAGAAATTTCAAAGTTATAGGGTCATGAAAAGGTCACGTCTTAAATAGATTTCTGTGTCTATCTCGTACTGGTTAGTCTAATTTTCTCAGGGTTGACATCAGTCTTCATAATTTAGACGTCAGAATATTTTTCCTAGGCATGCGAAAGTTGTGATTAATTGATAATATATTAATCATGGGATTACGTTCCGACCAAGTATTTTTATCAGAAGAATTTATTCGTGTCATGGTTACTAAATAATGATTTATGAAACTTAATGAAATGCAAGAAGAACAGGATCTAGATCAAGTCTGTTATAGAATTATTGGTAATACCGATTTTGAATGCAGATTCTTGCATGAAAATCGTGACAAACATTATCAAAAATCTAGAATTACTTTTTGATCAAATTAGAAAACTCGGAGAACTCTATAAATGAAAGTTTTTATCTCAAATTCCTTTAATTATGTATAAATAAAAACATAAGTTCATTGAATTTTTAAAATCAATCTACGTTCATGAAAAATCAAGTCATAGATGTTTGAGGTAATTTTCTTCAAATAAAACACAAAATTCAAAGTTGCCAATGAGACTCCTTACAGATGACTAATGTCCCTCTTTGTGTGAACTGCAAGATAACTTATGACTTTGAGATATCTTTCGGATAAAAGTTGACCCTTAGCTAACGAAAAGACGGACATTAGCTCTGTACAGATCAGTGGACATTAGTCATCCCTAAAGAGTCTCATTGGTAACTTCGAATTTTGTGTCGTCTCCACAGTTCTTCCTTATTTTCTCGGAATCAGTTCGATGAATTGAAAAATTTTGACGGATAGATTGTTACTCTATGAAGAATAAATAAAAGAAGAAGAAAGTAGGCGAAATATAATATATAAAATTGAAAATTGGCGGGTAAAAAATTAGTTACCACGCCATTAGTCAGAGGGCGTGAAACGCGGGTTATAAAATATCGGCCATCTTTGCTTGGTGACAGATAATAAGCGGATGAAATTCACTACATCTCGCGTTTGTATGCGAGTGTTTTTTGTCCCAGATTGGGGTGTCATTAGATTACAGTTTTGGCCTTGCGGATTTATACATCAACGAATTATACTTCGCTACATATTTTTCGTATTTTTATTTATTCAATAAACTCGTCAAATTTAACGTGGATATTAAGGCTTCGGGTTGACTCGGTATATCCAATGCTAGGAACAATTATAAGAACAAAATAGGTAAGCTTTGCCAAACTTCAAACAAACTGTAAATACCTTAAAAGGTATCTTCCTTATTATTTCTCCCCGGCCGATTACCAATTTGATATTATGTAACGATTTTTTATTTATTTTTTAATCTTATTTCTATCTTTATTCTCAAACCTCATTTCTTTTATTTCATTATTACTAAATAAATTATTTTCCCAAGGATAATCCTCACCATTTATCTCCTTAATCTAATTTATTCTTTTTGGTTACCCAATTCTACTTCGCTATATTATAATACTTAATATTCTATACGCAACGCAAGCCTGTTTCTTCGCTACTTTTTACCCATCTAATTAGGCGGCTATTATTATTTCAGCTTGTATTATTAGATCAATTATTAGCTCAACTTTGATAAATAATTTTATTCAACGATATCATTCACCAAAATACTCCAGGGAATCTATCCTATCATATTTCATAGAAATATTCTTCTACCATTTATTAAACCGGTTTTCAAATAATTTACTTCAGTTTTTACTAGTTTATTCAATTTTTTCTCATGAATTTAGTTTCAACTTCATATCCGATACACCAAAGTTGTTAAATCCATCTAATTTCTATCACATTTTGATAAAAACATTCACCATAAAATCTAATCAAATCATTTCTGGTTTGTTACCAATTTGTATTTTGTTATTATTTTAAAAAACTTTTCTTACATTTTGTTTTTGAACTTTTTAATGCTTGTTTTTTTATAAAAAATCGTTCATTTTTTATTCAATTTCGTTATAAATTGGTGAATCGATACAGACGCGGCAGCACACGCCTCTCCATCAGAGGACGAGGAGGATAACGCAGAGTTCTACGATGCACAGGAGTCGGATACGTTCACGTTGAACATACCAGGTGTTGCAACGGGTCATTCTACGCCTAGGGATCGCGATAGAAACGATTCTCAGGGTAGTGACGATGGCTCAAGTTCTGAGGGGGATCCAGCAAATCCATCTCCTGGACCAGATTCTGCGCAGAATAATTCTTTTCACATTCTGACTGACTCTTCCGATCAGCCTGATAAACCGAACGCTAGTAACTCCACAAGCGAACTGGCTAACGTTAGTTTTATACTTCTTTTTGTTGTTTTTTTTTTCAGTATGATAGAATAGTTTTGTGCCATAAGATTTGAATTTTATTAAAATGTTTTGGTTTTTAGACGGCTTGGAATTCAAACAATGGCGCCGAAGCGTCTGGTGGCTCCGGGATGACAATATCTAAGAGACAGCGGAGGACTAGGGTTCCAGTTAAACCTAATTATCCTCTGAACTTATGGAGCATCATGAAAAACTGCATTGGAAAAGAACTTTCCAAAATACCAATGCCTGTCAATTTTTCCGAGCCACTTAGCATGCTTCAACGTCTTACCGAAGATTATGAATATGCAGAAATACTCGATAGGTATTAGGCAGCGTTTAGTTTTCTTTGACGTCAAGAATCGCTTAGAAAATTTCGTTATTCGTTTATCGATAATACATTTTCATGTATTTATAATGCTTCATTTTTATTACTTTATATTTATTTGATTTTTATTTCTTTCACAAGAGCTGCCGAGTGCGAAGATAGCTGCGAACAGATGGCGTATGTCGCGGCATTTACAGTATCGAGTTACTCAACTACAGCTTCTCGAACGGGTAAACCGTTCAATCCTCTGCTAGGTGAAACATACGAATGTGATCGTACGGACGATCTTGGTTGGAGAGCTGTTTCGGAACAGGTATCTCATCACCCGCCTATGGTTGCCCAGTACTGCGAAGGAAGAAAATGGAGATGTTGGCAAGAGTTTACAATGGCTTCGAAATTTCGTGGCAAATATCTGCAGGTGATTATTTTTTTCTTTGTCTTTTATTCGCTTATGGCAAATATTCAAATTTGCCATATCGTTTCGCACAATATATAATATCTAGTAACGTCTAGGTCTTAATTTGGTCAAATTATTTCAGCATTGATTTGTCCTTGACCAACTTTATCATAGGCTGATATACACGTGGAGACACGTTTGGAGTATTAGTCAGAAGTCACAAGTGCTTATAATCATTTCTTAGTTATATGCGAACTTTAGATGGTTCTTATATGTATATGGTCGAGGTGGACTGTTTGAAATTCAACACTCAAAAAATTAGATATCTTCAAACTAATGTTTAATAGCAATTGGTTTCTTCTGATCTTTTTTTTTTCTTTAGATTACATCGAATTTGCTGTTTCTGGTCTCAGATTCGATCTCCTAAATTCTAGCGACTAAACAAATTTGTTCTTTTAAGCAAAAGATCCTTTTTCTTATCATTGAGCAGCCTATCTCGCTGAACTTTTCTACCCAAACATTCACAGTCGTTTCAAAGAAACCATAGGATAATTTGAAATCTTCTTTAAAATTGTTTTTTTTCCCCATTTTTGTATGGAATTTCTTGAAGTTCAGAGTAAAACATCGGTTTAATGCCGCTTCAATAAATTCTTATAATAAAAATATCCAGAATTGTTCTACACCTGTTGAAAAACCCTTTTATAAATGATCACGATTTCTGATCTGGTAAACCTGGAAAACTCAGAGGAATTTTAAAACCTAGAATTAGTATCAGCCCTGCCCTGACCACAGAAAGATCATCTGTGGGGAGTAGCTTTCAGCTTTGTCAAGTTTTTTTTCTACTTCTCTCCTTTTTTTACATTTCCGAGTGAATTTGAAGTGGTTTCGAATTGTTTCTAGCTCCTATAAATCCTGAGAGATCGAATCCTAGATCAAGAACGACTAAATTGAGATGCTAATGTTGAAAGAATATAAAACCTAGACTACTTTTGAAAACTCTAAACTGTGTTTTAAATTCTAATTTCATAAAATTTATCAAAAACCTAGGTGATTCCATTGGGAACGGCGCACTTGGAATTTATCGGAAGTTCGCAACACTATACGTGGCGCAAGGTAACGACGACGGTGCATAATATAATTGTTGGAAAATTGTGGGTGGATCAAAGCGGAGATATGGATATCGTGAACCATCACGACGGTACTAAATGCCATTTGAAGTACATACCCTATTCCTACTTCTCGCGCGATAGCCAGCGAAAAGTAAAGGGCGTTGTTATGGACGCTAACAATGTGGTCAGATGGGTTGTACAAGGTACTTGGGACTCTAGAATAGAAGTTGCTCCCGTCATAAACACATCTGGAACTCCTGACAATCCCGTATATAAAACTGGCCCTTACAGTCTTGCTTGGAAACGACGCATGCCTCCGTAAGTTGCATTCAAATGATCAGATATGAGAGAAAAACAAAAAAACAAGATTTGAACTAATTTTCATGTATATTTTGGTAACGGAATTCATTCATTGCTGAATAGCGAAATAATTTAGGATTTTTCATCAATTACTTCATAATGTGTGCTTATTTCTCTTTCTCTTTTTGATTATTGAATTTTTAATCAACAGTGACGACTGTGAAAAATACTACTCATTCACGGAGTTAGCTTGTCAGTTGAACGAACCAGAGGATGGTGTAGCGCCAACTGACTCACGGTTACGACCTGATCAACGATTAATGGAAAATGGACTATGGGATGAGGCGAATGCCCACAAGCTACGATTAGAAGACAAACAACGAGCTGTACGACGAAGTCGTGAAGCAGATGCTGAAAAAGCTGCGGCGGAAGGTGAAGCTTCTATTTAATTGTGATGAATCGCTATAGTAAAGTCATTCACTTCCAAATCGGTATTGAAAGTGTATTGAACTGCATTAAAGAACCTAATTCTACAATCATCAGTAACATTCCTTGAGAATTTCCCCTTTGTCTGATCGAACGAATGTTTTTATGTGATTTCAGGTCTGCCGTATGAAGGGTACGAGCCAGTTTGGTTCAAAAAGCAGCGTGATCAATTCACCGACAGCCTGTGTCACATTTATACCGGAGAATATTGGGAATGCAAGAACAAGGGTGACTGGACAAGGTGTCCCAACATATTTTAGTCTACCGTTTAAATTGATAAATCGATCGATTAATAATCATTTGAAGATTCCTTTATAACGGGTGGATTTTAGATGAATATTGTTACGTGGCAGAGCGAGGGAGGGTGTACGGCACTAGGAGCTAGCAAATAACTGACGAATAAATCGTGACTTATATGAGTCGTATAAAGCTGATTATGCATTTTGCTTATCTTACGACTCATTAGGAAATTAAATATTCTTACGATGTGTGGAAAATACTGGATTCTTTGCTGCCTGACAATTACTCGCGAAAATAATAAAAGAAAAGAAAAAATATATATATATATATTAAATAAAAAAAATTCTCACTCCGTCGAGTGAACACTAAATAAAATATTAAATAGCATATCTGACAGCCCCGTCGGAGCCTGTATACTTTATTATTTAATCAAGGATTTCAGTGTTATCTGAACCTGGGTGTCCTCTGATATTTATTTAACGAACCACGTCGAATTTGGGTAATAGATAATAGCTGCAAATATTGATGATTTATTTACCGCTCGAACAAAAAATGTGAGATCCATTATCTCTCTGTCCATATCAAAAGGTTTTTTTTTTTTGTTACTTTTTTCTTTGTTCTCTGCTTTCTCTACTATCTTAGAGTAGTTCTTTGATATGATATTCTTGAAATAGAATATTGTTAATGTGCCTATGATTTGTATTGGAAACCTGTTTGAATAGAACGATTGGGGTGAAGGGGATGCCCGAAGCGATCATCATTCGAAAACTAAAACAAGTATAAAGTAATTATATGGTTTAAATAAATTAAAATATGTAAAACTAAAGGTGGCGTGTGAGCTTCCAAACTATTTAATTAGGGAGGCGACTAGGCTTTGTATACAATATTATTATGATTATTATGATGATTATTATTATTATTATGGATTTTCATGCCCATAATCTACATTTGTTATTTAATATTAATATTATTATTGAATTGCAAACTTATTGTACATCACTACTGAATTATTTGCAATCGTACGGTCTGTTTTACTCAATGAAGATGATGATGATAATAATAATAATAGAGGAAAGATCTAGAAAGCAATAGACAAAAAATTAATATATGTATGTAGAGGAAAACAGGCCGTACTTGTTACATCTAATTGTAAACACTCCTCACGAAGTGAGTAGTAATTTGAATTACAATATTCTTATCTCATATTTATAGGCATAATGGAATTGGCAAAGTGGAGATCACCTCGAGAATTTCAGAAAGTAAAAAAAAAATTTCAATAACTCTAACCATAATATAATTTATCAAATGAGACCAAATAACTGTACTTCCGAGTTCGAATTATTGCTGCTGCTGTTGCTGCTGCTGCCTGCCTGCCTGCCTGCCTGCCCAGTTTTTATATAGAAATTCCTCACCGATGAATATCAAAAAATAAATATTTGAATTATTCATAGCATGATTATAACAAGGGGAGAAAAATTTTTTTCTTGACAAATTGCGATTCTTTGAATCTGCTTATTTCGTGACGAATGCTAAATCAATGGTGACGCGAATGTCTTTATATATATAAGTTTTGAAACTATCAATCAACAGAAAGAAGAAGAAAAAGAAGAAGAAAAAAAGAACGAAGAGAAAAGAAAATTCCTAATACTTTTGAACGCAGTGGTAATTGTTATATTAAATCTGTACGATTATAATATCCCAGGCTGTACTATAATTTTAATAGTTGATTATTGTCGAAAGGAAAGAAAATGATGGAGAAGATGATATATTATCTGTATACATATAAATACAAAGTAATTATTAAATAAATAATATAAAAAAATAAATTATCATTATCTGGATAGATGAGGAAAATATTTGGATATTAGTGCTTGTATAGTTGGTATTCGTTATAAAAAGAAAAAAGAAAAGAAAAACAAACAACAAAATACACCTGCTTCGCTACATGAAGTTTTGATTTTATATAACTTTAGAGATTATTAAATATCCCTGCTTTATCACTGCTTTGCAACCCTCGCATCCCCTATTTAAGCTTTTCCTAAGAAAAAAAAAAAAAAAAAAAACTTACCGTCGCAAATAAATTCATACTTGTTTTATTTTATTTTCGCGCATATTCGCGCATACGTCACGCTTCTTACGTATAGATATTTTAAACTTTAATATACTCAGCCCCGGCGCGTTTTAAGATTTTGAATAAAATTAAAAAGAACATTTCGCTCTTGTTTGTGAAATCAATACAAGAAAATATTCCTTTTCCTCATCCCGATCCTCCTAGCTATAACAAAATGATTTTTGAATGTAAAATCCTCTCAGTTATCGGCGATTAAAATTATTTTAAACCGGCGGATTTCAGTGGGAGTAGCTCTACTCTCGATACGACGTAGTAGTGACGTCACGCGTAGTAATACACAATATCCACGAATGGCAGAGTCTCTTCGATGCTACGCCAATGGGACTGCTTTCGATTGTTGGCGGGCGCCGCCATCTTGGTCAGTGAGCTTGTGAGCAGCCGTCCGAGGAGGTGTCCGTTTTTCGGTGATACGTATCTAGTGTGAATTCTCGAATCCTTTAAGCGACCCCGTGAAATCCGCTAGCATCCAGGATGTCGGAGCGGGAGGACAATGTCTACAAGGCAAAATTGGCCGAGCAGGCAGAACGCTATGACGGTGAGTGGTTATTTTTGCCAAGAAATGTTCGGTTTTATAGTGAAATTAGGGTAAAATTTGTCGATGACCTAACGGAAAAAATCTCTCCACAACTACCGCTTTACTTTATATTTATTACTCTGTATAAACTCCCAGCCTACGTTCGTGCCTCTCGCATAGATTTTGCTACATATTTTTCATCGCCAATTGCCAAAGAACTGTCAAAATCAAACTCGAAACGTCAGAACTGACAAATTCGCCTTACGCGCAATGCCGGTGCCTCGAGGTGACCCTCCCTTTCGCCTTCCTACGCGTTCCTCTACTCTTCATTCAGCACTTTAATTATTACCCCGAATAAAGGCTCGACTCAACTCGAGGCGAGTACCAGCACGCCTCGTTAATTATTACCGGGTTACAAGCGTATTTCGACAACGTTGCTAGGCGTGTAATCTGAACGTGCGATAACCGCTTTTCGAATGACGCATAGACATTAGACATTGAAAAGGCTTTTAACACACGTAGGAAACCTTCCAGTATAAATGTCTGGGCCTTGAAATCATCGAGATATTTTGCCTTTTTCTATCTCATATTTCCCAGTAGGCGTCTCGGACGTTCTTACTAAGAATTTTACATTCCTTTTCCTTTCCACGGGCTTTTTTTTCTTCATTTTTTTTCCCCTCTTAATCCCAGTTTAAAATACGGCTACCATAGAGAGAATATTCACTCGCGCGAGAGAGAACCTGCTCCCATCCCGTTTCATAGAAACTTCAAAAAATTACGCTCTACATCTTTTCGCGGAGTCGTTCACACGCGATATATCGCGCTCTTTCGATCTACCTTCATATTCCTATTTAATTAACCGTAAAGTGAGAACGTCCTACGATTTACCATTTCTTCTTCGCAACCCTTTCTCCCATTTTCAGATTTTACATTCCACCATATTTAATGCGCGCTAGCTATCGCGGATAAATATTAAAGGGACGACAAAATATCTACTCAAGGTTTATTACCAGCTCGAGTTAATGGTTTATTGAACGAAAATTCGTATCCTGTCTGCAAACTGTTTGACAGGAACACGCATTACCTCATAACCACGGTTATCTATCAAGATCTGAAACTCCGAATGAACAAAAGAGTTTAGCCGAAAATTCGAAATGACTTTTCGAGACATAGAAGCCGATTTTCAACGAATTATCATATCCCCTTTAAATTCTGATAAATATTTAAATGCCAATAAATCTGGCGTAATATGTTTGCTTTTTTTTCTTTTTTATTTTCACCATAAAACTATAAATGTGTAAAGCTTATCTCGCGGAATGATTAACTGCTTGATCAAACCGCGAACGTAATAACTAGCTAAATATTTGAATAATAGATAAAATATTTATCCACAAGATCTGAGTCAAAAGAGGGGGATCAGAGGGGTTAAATTTGAGGGTAGGTAAGAGAGCAAGCAGGCTGAGGGTGAACCAGGCAAGGGGATGAGAGAAGGAAGGGAGGTCGTAGCTGAAGGAAAGTATTGATCTGTGCCTGCTATCCTGTGTCCCTGTACACTCTAGCCCCTGTGTACTTCATTCGTGTTAACTCTGACCTCTTAGTAATTTATTGGATAATTGGAATAATAATATATTATGTACATGTCTTATTCTATGTATTACAGGATACAATTCATTCATTTATCATATTATCAATTACATTACAATTTCGCATTATTTTAAGTAGCAATTTTTATTCCCATTGTATTCCTTCAAACTATTCATTATTAAGGATTATCAACTGCTCAGAGACTTATCTTCCAAGGAATTTATGAACAATTGTCAAAAACGATGTGAAAAATATTATATTTTACGTGCTTAGAATTATCAAAAATTATATTCAATCTTAACCACTGGCTTTAGTCTTGATTGAAAAAGGCCGGGTGCCCTTAATTTAGCAATTACATCACAGTTTTTCCTCCTGGATTATAAAATCAATTGAAACCAACTGGTTTTTTGTAATAATAATGTGTTATATGTTTCCATAATGTCGATTTTTATTCATTGATCATCGCCGTACCACTGCATCTTGAATTTGAACACTCTAAACCATGTCAGTTTAGCTCTCTTCTTTGTCTAGCCTAATAACAATTTTTCACCATGAGTTATTTTTGTTTTGCCTATTTTTAATTTCCTCATCATCACGAGGAACCTAAGTTTAATATTCAAATGCATATAATTTGACAAATTTATAGCGATGTAAGCGTAAACTTCATAGCCCACGTAATTCGTCGCTACAGGCTAATTGGATTCTCCTAAATTAATAATAAACCCAGTCTATCTTCCTAGCGCTAGAAGTTAAAGAGTTATTTTCAAAAAGTAACCATTTCTCTTTTTTCTGCTCTTTTCTCGCTTATTTAGCAATTGATTCTACTTTCGGTTCTAGATTAAAATAATACGTTTTGAGCAGTACTATAATTTCAAGAGAAATTACTAAAAGTTTCAGCTGTAAAAATTTTTCCACTCAATAATTAAAGACAAATGTAGCAAGTTCTGTTGAAAAAACGACAAAGGTCGCGAAGCAAGGAATCGCATCTTTATGCCCGTAATAAAAAGTTTGATATTTTGATTGTCATATATATAATAATATGAATATTGAGACACTTGAACCTTACGGATAGTTGTAATATTACAGAGATGGTCGAGGCGATGAAGAAGGTAGCGTCCCTAAATGTGGAGCTTACCGTAGAAGAAAGGAACTTGCTTTCCGTAGCATACAAAAATGTAATCGGAGCGAGAAGGGCCTCATGGCGGATAATATCCAGCATCGAGCAAAAAGAAGAGAACAAAGGAGCGGAGGAAAAGCTCGAAATGATCCGTCAGTATCGTTCTCAAGTTGAGAAAGAATTGAGGGACATTTGTGCCGACATACTAGGTGTTTTAGACAAACATCTCATTCCCTGCGCATCGACCGGCGAATCTAAAGTCTTCTACTATAAAATGTAAGCCTTTTTCTTGTTTTATAACATTGATTATGTTTCCTGTACTTTGTATTCTTTCGCATTTCCCTCCCTTTCAATATTCGTAAACAGAATATTTCACATGAATTTCCTCTGCAGGAAGGGCGACTATCATCGTTACCTCGCAGAATTTGCCATTGGCAACGACAGGAAGGAGGCCGCAGAGAATTCATTGGTTGCATACAAGGCGGCGAGCGATATCGCGATGACGGAACTTCCACCAACTCACCCTATCCGTTTAGGACTCGCTCTTAACTTCTCAGTATTTTATTATGAGATATTGAATAGTCCCGATAGAGCGTGTCGTCTTGCTAAGGCTGCCTTCGACGATGCTATCGCCGAACTCGACACCTTATCCGAAGAGAGTTACAAGGACTCGACTCTCATCATGCAACTCCTCAGGGACAACCTCACCTTATGGACCTCGGATATGCAGGCGGATGGTTAGTATGAATTTTATTCTTTGTTCGACTTTCTTTTTTCCTTTTTCAAATCGATTTTCGTCTATTTATAAACTCCAATCGAATTGATAATTTTTTAGGAGGAACAGATTATCGATTGTATTTTTTCTTTATTCAGTTTGAGTTTATTTTTTCTAAGGAATTCAGCAGTTCGAATTGAATGATGAAGTCTTAAGCCTATTATTTCATTGTAGGAAGAAAATGTTAGACAGCCTATTATTTCATTGTAGGAAGAAAATGTTAGACATATAGGTCAGCGAAAGTATGTGGATATCCATTTTTTTAATTCAAAGTAAGAACAAAAACGGTCTTATTTTGTTGCCGACATACACATCAAAAATTTTCTTCCTAAGTTAAATGAAATAATCGGCATTTTTGACAGAAGATTTTGTTTGAAAATAGGATTATAATGTATTTTATATTTACTCTTATTATTTATTTATTTATTTTTTCTGGTTTACAAAAACGGTTGTCTTGAGAAAGATGTAAGAAATTGAAGAGAAAAAAAAAACCAGATATTTCCAATTTTATTATCCAGAATCCGAAGCTGAGCAGCCAAATGTACAAGGAGATGGTGCTATACCAATTACCAGCGATTCCCATCCTTAAAACATTTTCCATCTTTCCTACTTCGTACCATCTTCAGGTTAGCAACAATCCCCTTTTATCGATCAAAATTTATTCAAATCCCTAATCTAGTCTACGGTATTTCAAGTTTGTTAAGAATATGTCATTATTATTCTGAAAAATCTTTTCTTTTTCGATACACCGAATGGATACAATTTGGTCCGAATAAATATCTGGTGGTGATGTTATGGTAGAACAAAGAAATTAAAAAAAAAAAAAAAAAAAAAAAAAAAAAATAGAAAGATTTAGCCATTTGCCTGTGGTTTGAATGGCCTTGGAATAAATAGTTGATAATATACATATTTGCAGTTGAATATTACGTTACTTGACTTGCTAATTGGAAGCAGTTAAGATTTTGAACGATGACGATGAGAGCTATTGTTGTGTTTTTAATAGGTGAAGGTGACCAGAAAGAACAGCTGCATGATGTGGAGGACCAGGACGTGTCGTAACTCTAGTTGCAGTGAGTGTCATTCGCGCATACAAATGAAAGAAAACAAAAAACTCTTAATAATTCTTAAGCAAAACAAAAAAGAAAAAAAAAAAAACAACAAAAACAAAACATACAGCGGGTGGGAGTTCAGGGTGGGGAGGAAAAGCTCTTTAGCTACTATCATGTAATCGTACTTGCGTTAACACGCATGTATGATCATTCAAAAATCATCCAATTCACATATTGTTGAGTTATGGAGCACGCAGAAATGAAGATAAAAGAACGGGACGCGTCCTGCGTATTAGTGAGATTACAAGCATTTAAAAAAAATAAAAATAAAAAAATAAAAGGTAAAAAAAAAGGTGAATATCCGCTGCCTGTTGCAATACGAGTTCCTGGCTGGGTTTTAGCTTACCACTTGTCCGGGGACCAATTTGCTATACGTAGTTTTTACAGTGCGTACGCTTGGATCCAAATTCTTAAATTCCAATGCGGTGATACATAATATTGATCATTAATATTATTCTGTAATCTCCATAAAGAATGTAGTTTAATTGTCATTATTCGATCATATTAAGGAAATTAAAACAAATTGAAAAATATAACATTGAACGTATAAGAATAATATCTGAAGAAAGAAACACAACAAATTGTCGTCAACCATTTTTCCTATATCAATATTGTTACATTATTATGATGTAATAAGACATCTGCAATATCAATATTTTTTTGCTACTAAAGCAAAGGTATTTTTTTTTTTTTTGTTATTTTATATATTCAATCAGTCCTGTACGTGTATTTATGTGGCACATTGAAATAAATTATTTTAACGATCACCTATGTTCATATTGAACACCGACACACGAAATAATGAACAGAGTATCAATTTATTTCCATAACTGATTATTCTTTTCTTCTATTATTATTATTTGTATATTATTGTTATAAATTTATCGTCCAAAATATCCCAATTTAACAGAGAAATATAGAAGCTCTCTTTTATTTTGTATCTCACCCTTTCTCTCTCTCTCTCTCTCTCTCTCTCTTATCTTTTGCACTCAGCTTCATAAGACTTTTGCAAGAATCTATATCAGTGAAAATTCAATCAAAGAGGAGGAAGTTAGATGTCTGGTGATTCTTTGGTAAAACATCAAATGGTCAAACTATTTACATTCTATATTTGTTTGATGTGATAGAAAAAAGAAACAAAAAGTATTAGGATAATCACTGTGTTGTTACTGAATGACTATTACTTAAAATCTTTGAGAGTTTGAATTGAGCGTACGCTTTCAAGACGGACACCGGGCATGCTTCAAAATAAAAATGAGAAAAAAAAGCAAAAAAAAAAAAAGAAAAGAAAAGAAGAGAAACAATTTGTGAAAATTGGTGTGTGGCGTGCCCCTACATTTAAGTATTATAGCAGTAATATTAATTAATAATTATATTATAAATATATTACAAAGAATAACATTAAATAATATTGATAATACCATAAGTAAGTATATTAATAATAATTTTAATTGTACGAGGAGCCGAATGAAGTAATTAAGATTAACTTTTGCAATAGTGAAACGTTGAATATTGTAAAATTATTGAATACCACAAGGCAAATAATAATTAAATCTAAATACAAGAAAGAAAAAAAAAAAAGCAACAAAGAAAATAAAATTATAAAAATACATAAATACGTGAAAAGAAGAGAAATGCCAATGCTGACGATGTAGGCAACACACACACGCAATTCGGTTAAAAATTTAGAAACAGTAAATCATTTTTCGGAATTCGCATGCGTTCACTCTGTATTAGAAAAATTAATACAATACACCAAGTATGACTTTTCCTGTAAAGCCACACATGAAAACTGAAAATAAAGTAATTATTACTGTCTATTTTGTGGCTCATTTATTAAATTGAATTTCAATTAAATAAATGCTATCAATTTTCCTACCGTCATTATATTTCTATCAATTATTGCAATTCTCACTCAATATGAAGAGTTCCTTCACTTTTGTTATAGATAACGGTGTTTCGCTCCTTGGGATCATTATCGTACTTCATTTCTTTACCCAAATAACAAGCAACGATTTGCTTCCGTTTAATCGTAACTTAGTGTAGAATTATCATCTTCCAAAAGACCGACGTATTTATTCAGGACTGATACCAGACAGATTAGAAATTAATAAGTCATGACATCAGCTTTCACTGTCGTTGCTTTTCATTTCACACTCTGATTATACATCCAAAAGAATTCAGAGTTGTGTTAGAATTCAATTACAATCACGAACGTTCACTGCTATCTTCTTTCTTAGATATCGTCATCGATTTATCAAAATTATACGTAGACATTCTAGATTGAGAAATGATCATTACGAACGGCTAAAATGCCCGCAAAGCCGCGATATCTGAATCATATGTGAAATAGGGTGGGGAAGTTGAAAAAAAACGTTTTGTTTTGACATTCTTTTTATTCGAATCAGTAAAATAAGATGAATTAAATTAATTATATAATTACAAATCGAGATAGTATGTATGCTATCATGTTTTATTTGTATAAATTCACGTGACTAAAGTAGGTTCGATAGTGTTGTCATAAAATCATTATCGTTCCTTATTACAATTGGATATAGTACAATACATAAAATTACGCAATAAATGAATATCAAATGCAGTTCTCCTTGAGAACATTCAATCTCTGTTTCAAAAACATTCAAAATTCAGTGTAAGTACTTAAGTCAAAAATAAATACTTCTTTTTTCAAATATAATAATATTGTCAATATTTCATAGCAACGGACTTTTCCGGAGCCCTTGTCAATAAATTTAAAAAAAATTTCCATTCAGTCAAGTCTGGATTAGCGAATCCCATTGCGTCAGTCTTTCCTCAAAACCTAATATACCTTCATGCGTTTATATTTCCATGTATTTATTAATTTGTCACCTATTCATTGTACCCGACATGTTTGAAAGCCAAATTTCATTTCTTATAACATTACTGTGTGGGACCTACTGTGTCGTGCTATACTAAAAGTACGCGGACTGTCCTTAGTTAAGTCTGCTTCGCTGTGAGTGGGACTGGATAAAGCCCGCTTTGATCCACGTTTGTTCGTATCAACTTGTCTCAAGATCCTACTCAACGGGCTATCTCTTCCTGCCATGATCGGAGACAAACTGAGAGACGGCGGAGGTCGAGATCTCATAGACAATGATGTACTTCTAGGAGATCGTGAATTTTGATCAGCCGATTTTCGTCTAGCTGATCTTAATTTCACGCTGCGCAACATATCCAGAGAAACTGCCGGACCTCTAGGACCTGCTGCTAAGTTTGCTTTGTGTTCCTGCAAATTGTGAAACATGTAACATCAATTCATTTGAATTAACAGCATCGTGGAAATTGATTTGCGAAAGTCTACATTGGATTTCGATTCTACTTTAACTCACAAATCCTAAAATTTACCTTTACAGTACGCGGTGCCTTTTTCAGTGTAACTTTAAGCAGATCTTCAACAGTAATTGCCGGTCTGCCCTGCTGTAGCGGAGTAGAACACTTTCGATTTGGTGTTCTGATTCTCCTGCTACTATTTGGAGTTGTTGGAGTGACTGGCTGCGACGGTGGTGGAGGAGGTGGTGGTGGCGGAGGCGGCATAGATGGTGAACATGGTTTTGACTGTATGTTATCCAGTGCGTTGTGTAGCGATTTTAATTGGCCTGTTAGCATGTTATTAGCTTCACGCACGCCAGTAAGTTCTGTACTCAATGTTGCCAGAGCTGCTTCACTGCGCACACGGACCTGTGAGAATCAGACTCATTCATAGTATCGAGTTGTTATGTATTGGTAAGTATTGCTGGAAGATCTATATCTGTATTGCGAAAATTTTTGAACAAGCAAAAATATGTTTCAGAATGCGGAATTTCACTAGGCAAAACATGAGCAAAGTACCTGAACTAACTCCTCAGAAAGATGCGTTACTTTTTCGCTTAGTATGGATACTGTATGCTCATTTTCACAGCGTATTGTTGTGACTAATTGAGCAAGCTCGTCAACTAATACAGATCTATCTAAATGTAAAACAGGTTGCTGCTGCACATCCATCGTCATTCTTCTACGAAACCAGGTGCCTCCCTTGGAAATACGTAAAATGTAATTTGAATTACTATTGATTTTCGAGGCATGGCTCACTTTGAGCTCTACTCACCTTTCTCAATAGTTCAACAATTTTTTTAGCTAGCCATGAACAAAACTCAGTTATTCTTGCAAATGGTATTGTTAAAACGTGGACCCTCAAAGAGTTTGCTTGCGCCATTTGAATGCAGTGTATGCATTCTGGGTTGGGACGTTCGCAAGTAAGAACCTGAGATCCTATCTGTAAAAAATATGGCAAAATTAAGACTTGGTTCAGCACAGAAGCAGGGATCAATGAATTCTACCTCTGACGCTAAAGTCTTTCCTTCCAAATCAGAAACGGTGGGTAATTCAACTGATGCTGGTGAGCAGGAGGCGCTACTCCAGCGCGTCTTTAAGGCCTTAGCGTATTCACTGTCATCCTCAATTGGAGAACTCGTACTTTTATTTATAAAATGACCATTCGGAGGGCGTGTTACTGTAGATATCGATTTGGGCTGAATCTCACTCTCGAATCGCAACGCTGTACGACTTCGTTTCGCTGGTGGCGAACTGCTCCGTGAGCAATTCATATCATAGTTTGTATCGCTGTTTATTAGATAGCAAGTATTTTCATTTCCAGAATATATCGACTGTGGCTTGCTGAATTCATCGTACAATTGTGTGCAGTTGTCTTTTTTATTCGTATATTTCTGCGCTCGCAGAGTTTCTGGTTCGGAAACTGTTTTCAAAATATTTAACTGTTCCATGCTTGGAAAAATTCCACTTCCTCTGTGCCAATGAGCTTCTCCTCTGAGAAAGGTTTCATTAGTTATGCTATATTCTGGTTTTTGTATGCCTTCGAAGGTGAAACGACTGTTAATCGAATCGTTCGTTTGGCTCCTGGAAACGGGAGAGCTTCTTTTTTCTGAAGCGACATTCTGCTTGATTGGGTACTTGATGTCATACCGATGAGAATTATTTTCATCCGCGCAAGTTCTGTTTACACCTCGAAAGACCTCAGCAGGCGATTCGAGTCTTGATAATCTATCAGTTGTGCCATGATACGGCTGGTTCCATTGGGTACGCTCAGCTTCTAATTCAACTTTCATTGTGCTATCGATAGACACAGTTTTATCCAAAAAATAGTCGTTCAATTTTGTGTCAATTGGCTCGACCTGAACGCTTTCTAGCTTGGGAAAATGATCTTCGGAGTTACGCTGGCCTGATTGAACATTTTCCAAAGTTATATCGAGCTTTGTTGGTTCTATTTCTATTATCGATTCCGTTTCGCAATCTGGTATGTCTAGATCCAATTTAATTTTTGGTACTTTCCCAATTATCTTCGGACTCAAGTCTTTGTAAAGCAATGGATCTGTGGGATTCCGCGGATCATCCATCACTGCTTCTGGAGTTCGGAGATTCGGGTCTGGGGCTTCAGGATCCATTTCCAATGTCGAGTCAAGATTATCATTCTCAATATCAGCATTAGATTTATTCAGAACTAAACCGGATGAGTCTTTCGATGACTGTTCAAGCGTTTCCTGTAATTCTTGCTTACGGCGCGTTCGTCTGTGATTCTTGCGCCTCGTCATTTTAAAACTTGCTTTTAATAGGGACTTGGAATTGTATGTTAGTTTTCGTTTTGTAGTAAAAGCCTGGTTAGAAGGTGCCGCTGATTATTGCTGAAAAATCATAGGCTCATGAGAGGAAACAAGTGTTGAAAAAGCTCTAGAATTATTGAAAGACAGGGCGAATTTAATTGGACATTCTAATAATATAATTCATATATTATTTATTCTTGTTCTATGAGTTATGTGATGATATTCTGAATTGGTGTATTCTGAATATTCAAATTGTGACAATCTATGTAGTCGGATGAATCTGAATAACAGATTCTGTTTGGCAAAATTCCTCTGTAACGGAATTGAATATCACAATCACAAATACAAATTTGTGATCATACAGTGGTATAAAGACAAATAACCGATTATCCGATAAATAAATACCTGGAGTCCTAATTGCAAGCACAAAGTGTCTACATTGTGCATGAATTCGTTTGGAAGTATTTTAAATGAATTACCTTGGGCTTGAAATTACAATGTTTAAATTGAAAAATTTACGACCCAGGATGTTTGAAATCCACAGCTTTAAAATTTTATCCGATCAAATCTAGTTCAAATAATGTTGATAACTTACTTGTTTGCTTTTAGATTGCTTCAAAAATTCTCTTTACTTACATCTTGCAATGTAATTACGTATGTTTGTATCTCAGACGTCTGTGATCAAAAGTGACTGTTGGGATCCCTTGACATTGACAACCTATATTTGGGTCGTCCTGAAGTTAGCTAGACTTTAAGTTTATTATGGCAGTTTTTTTTTCTCCCTTTCAACACAACACACTATCTCACTGGCAGGTTTTGCAACGAATTGGCTTGCGAGATCGCAATTAGCCCATTTCCAAACAGCTTATTGGATATTATAAATATTTTTGAAATGAATAATTACTACGCTGTAATTATTACAAATATAATTCGTGAAAACTTGTTTTAAAGCATTGGAAATAAACTTTCATTCACGATTAGGATTTTGAGGAATAACAGGAAACTGATATAGTCTTATAAATAGTAAAAGAAAGTCTATCAGTCACGATGTGAAATGATAACTCGATAAGGGCGTATAGTTTTGGGATTTTTTCTTTAATTTAACTGTATAATATAATATAACATTGTGTATATCATGCATTTTCTAGATTAAATGCCGTGATGAAATTTTCGGAGTTAATGTATTCGCGATTGAAGAGTACAGTGGTATGAACGACTTGGTATCTATCAAGGTATCGGATTTCTGTTCGCTGCTCTAAATAATACTCGATCGACGACTTCACTTCTTGTTAACAAAATCTTCACCCTTCTGAATATTCTTCTTGAGTTCTGGAATAGCCGCCTCAAGAAGTTTGGATTCGAAACTGCTCAACTTTCCAAGACCCAAATTCTTCTCGACACCATTTTTCTGCAAAATATCAAATCAAACGATTTAGTTCAATCACACACGAAAGATCCAAAATATCTGAATAAATTCCTGTCTGTAAATTTACTTCCACATCAGTTAATGATTAAAATAATTCCATTATACTTACGCCCAAAAGAATTGGAGTAGAGAAGTATTTTGCTTCGGTGACGTTAGATCTGACGTACGAACATTCGATAACGTTCTGTTCTCCGTTCAGCGCTCGGATTAGAGCAATTCCAAATCGGGCACCAGCATAGGCCATGGATAAGGTTGCAGAACCAGTTCCAGCCTTGGCCTTAACAACCTCCGTTCCTGCCTCCTGGATCCTCACCGTCAATGCCTTAAGCTGATCCTCAGGGAAAGAGACTTGCGGCTTAGCTTGAGAAATTAGTGGAATGATTGTAATTCCGCTGTGACCACCGATCACCGGAACTTCAGTCTTCATCGGATCCAAGCCCTGCAGAAAGAATTAAAAAAATGAACTATAATATAAGAAGTTATTACATGCTAGATGATTTTCATCGTATCCTGAATTCTGTTATCAGCCATTATTGATAGTTCAATCTAATTTCAGGATATTATAAAAAAAGTCAATTGGGTACGATTAAAAACGCAATTGAATGATGATCTACTGAAATTATTAACGAAATAAAGAATATCAAATGCTCATAAAGAAATATCAAATATCCAAGAATATCAATATTCTCTGCAAAAAACGGTGATGTTTGAATTTAATTTATGAACGAAGGGTCATAAAAAACATGTATAAATGAATATTTTTCAGTCACCTTAGCTTCGGCGATGAAAGCGTTAGACCTAACGATATCAAGAGTAGTAACTCCGAATATTCTGTTGGGGTCATATACTCCAGCCTTCTGGAAGACCTCGCTAGCGATTGGCACGGTGCTGTTAACAGGGTTCGAAATAATAGCGATGAAGGCTTTTGGCGCAACTTCTGCAGCTGCTGCGGCAAGATCACGAACGATCGAGGCGTTTGTGTTGAAGAGATCGTCGCGGGTCATTCCTGGTTTACGGGGAACTCCGGCAGGGATGATTATCACCTGAAGGATTAAAAATTACAATTGTTGAGCTGGTACTGTTGAAATCTATCTCTTTTTCTTCGATACATCAAACTCTCTTTAATTATAACGTTTACTTACCAGTGTAATCAATTAAATGATGAATATTATTGTGTTATTACTAAATATATTGTGATCAATTCCAAGTAATTACAACTTTAGAGTTTTCTAAAATTTAAAGTTACTCGTGAAATCAATTTCTAGCTTCACAGCTGTGCTGTGCAGTTATTGATATAAGCTTTTCGCGTTTCTTCTGATTTCATTTCAGGTTCTAGGTAACGATCACCGATATGAAGCTGCGTAAGGTCACATTTTAGACTTCCGTAGTTTATTACAAATTCAAGAAATCAAATATTTGTCCAAAATATGTTTTTCTAATACTATTAACTACTCGTTGATTTGATATTCAGCTTTTAAGTTGTTAATAATCATCATTCATACATTTCAGCAATATTTTTCAACTAATTTCAACTTTTAATAAGTAATCCACTTGCCTGTGCTCCCTTGAGAGAATCCTTCAGCTGATCAGGTCCGTTGAAGGCCTTGACCTTAGCGGGTGTTTCGATGTGAGATAGATCGGCAGCAACTCCAGGAGTATTAACAATATCGTAAAGGGAAAGTTCCGTGACAAGTGGGGACTGTTTCAGGAGCAGCGATAGCGGCTGACCAATTCCTCCACTGGCGCCCATGACCGCAACTTTTGCATTGCGCTAATAAAAGAGAATGAAATGAGACTCGACCTCAAGTTATGTATATTATCGCAGGCTTTTGTTATTCTCTTTGAACGAAGACAATCGCAAGGTTTAATGGAATCAGCCCTTCAAAAAAAAAAAAAAAAAATAGGACAAGATAATCCATATCAGATTTTAGTGAATTACATGAATATAGCTGCAGTGTTTTAAGAATGTTTTAATTTATTACGTTTGATCGATAAAGTCGGATGGGAAGTATCGAATATAACGATAAAAAAGAACAGAAATGTAGTAAAAAAACCTGTGCAAAATCGTTGCATAATCAAAGGTGTTTGGTAATAAAGATAAGATGAGATAAGATCGGATATGTGATTTTAAATAGAAGGAATGAGAGTATAGAATATTTTAACTAGATTCTTAGGAAAATAAATGAATGAGAAAGTGGGATTTCAAACGAGCGGATCTGGCGTTATAAAGACGTGTTCATTTGGAGCCGAGGCTGTTATGTAAAAAACAAAAGACGAGGAAAAGGCGAGTTAAAAAAAGGATTGTTGAATTACCTGAGAACTGGTTGATAGCTGTTTTGTACTTTGTTGTACAAGTGCAACGGTGGGTTTCATTAGCCTCGGAAACATTTTGTCTGTTTTTATTTGTCAATTAAGAAGAATGAGCAACGGTCACAGGCGGAATAATATTTGCGAGTATTCTACGGAAGGTCCGATAACCCTTGAATGACACCGGATGACCTTGATGGCTTGCTGACGTGCGCCTGATCACCAAGAAGACATCGCGTCGGCGCGTACGCGCTGACCAAAGTATCCGTAATATTCGCATCGCGATCAGCGTCGCGACCACCCGCGGATTTTGAAAATCACTTTTGCAAATATATGAAATTTCTTCCGAAGATAAATCCCATCGTGAACCTAATTTACAGCAAAATTTTGGCGAAATATGAATCCAAAAAAGGTTTGATGCATCGTCTTGTGTTGATTAAAAACCCAACGCCTAACGGCGAAACAATAAAAAAATGAAACAGGTACAAAAACTATGACCAATCCCGACGAATCACTCACTATCATCATTCATGGTCACGAATCTCAGCATAAAAACCTAACCTCATTTTCGGTCACATGAATCAAGGTAAAGGGAATAGTTGTTATTTAGTTTTAAATTTTGTTGATCGAATGAATTTTCGAGTTTCTATCCATAAAGTCTAGAAGTTTTTTCTCATCATATTGACATGTGGTCGCATAATTTTTTTTACGCGCGTCTACTGGTATAGTAAGTAATAAATTCCCTTCTTTACCAACGTCGCGTCGTAGCGCCTAGTAATAGATTACTAGGCACACAGTAGTGTACACAGTATGTTGCTCGAATGACGTCAGCGGCCGTTTCTACTTTCTGGTATTGCGACCACAATTCATCGCATTTTTTGTTTGTTTTTCTTTTGTTTTCTTTTTTTGTAGTATTACTACCATGTTGGTAGCAAAATATCGAGTATTCAGTTATAGAAAGAAAGTTAAACCGATGATGCGTCAAGGTTCAAGTTGACATTGCGTTGACCCTCTGAACTAACTTCATATACCTATAAATACTCACCTTGATTCCGTCTGGACATCGGCACGAGGCCAACTAATCGCAAGAATTATTGAATAATGTTTTTCTAAGCGTGGGTGACGTGGGTAGATGATTATTATAGGTTCTAAATACAGGAATTATCAAGTCGAACTAGTCATATGTTTTCGCTACTACCAATACTTGTGTAGCGATTGGAAAATGTATGCATCAAAATTTTTCATGCGTGTCGTATCATCAAATTTAAATTCGATATCACTTTGTTAATATATTACAAGTTGAAATACATTTGTACAGTCAATTTTATTAAATAAATATGCAGTATAATAAGATTCGCTTATTATATTAAAGTATTGTACAATTTTTAGTACAATTATATCTTATAGTATATAATGTATATAGGTACAATTAAAATAATTACCTAAAAGTACATACATAGATTTATTTGTATAGGTATAGTGGCAAAATCTTCTAATGACATACCTAATAATTAGCTTTAATAATTAAAGCTATTGCACTTTTATTTAAAACGTAAAAGGCCACATATCTCCGGTAACTTTCTCTTTTAAAATTCTATTTATAAATAAATATTTTGTCACTCAGACCGCACATGAGTGTAGGTACAGGTGTATGTGTATATGTATAGTCGGACGGACAAACGGACAAATCCTTGGTCTGTACAGGGAGAGTTGCCTAAAGTATTTCGCGTAGGATGTTGGCAAAATCTTGACTCATCGATGCGAAGTTGTGTGATACTTTTTAAAACGTTACCTTATTAAACACACGATCGAAACACCTTATTATTATTACGCCTACTGTGCAAAAAAATCACTTTTTTAATTTATTTATTTATGTACATGTAGCACAAACATTTCATATTTTATTATATTAAGTCTCTCGTATAATATTCCGATCACAAATCGTGACTCATAAACTGCAGAAACTATTCAATCACTTATTTAGTTCAAGTAGAATCGATTGAGAACCGATTATCCAACGGTATATAGTTTCAGGCTTACGTTTCATGGCTTAACTATTTTACCACACATTTGGGAATCGATGTTTGAGTGAAAAAAGAATGAATCCACTTTGTATGGCCATTTTAATTTCGTATTAATCGAATCGACTATTCAGCTGCATGGTTATATAGTTATACTATTTCGGTATATGGACGGAAATGGATATTTGAGCTAAGTGTGTGCTGATCTCTTCGAGTCTGATTCTTATTTTGTACGACTTTCTCGCGAGAAAGGTAACATATTTGGTATTTTTAATTGCCTGCAAATTAGCAACTTCACATATAACTTCACAAGTAACTTAAATTTCGAAACTAGTCGAAATACATGTACATACAACGAATCTCTAATTAAGACTCAATATCAAGCAATTAATTGTACAAAGTATGTATAAAATTGTAATACAATAAATGAACAGCCATATTTCATGCAAGTATTCATAAAATTTTGATAAAATCCAAGTGTAGATTATTCCCATATGACAATGTAAAATAGTTACCTTGGCGTAACGAGCGACGAACTTGCGGAGTCCAGTAATAAAAAAAAATAAGAAAAACACGTTCCTATCAAACCCGTAAAAAAATGTTCTCCGGTTGGATAAATCGATCCTTAAATGTTTCAGGCATTTTCAAAAAAGGCCAAATATTTTTTTCGAAGCACCAGCACTGCGCTTCTTTCTTGCAGGAACGATCATTTCTGATCCATCACCGTTACCACTGACCGGACCACTTGATGGCATCAATTTACTTCTGACCTGTTCGTCAAGAAGTGCTTGCATGTCCATTTGCCATTGTTCGAGCTGTTGGCTGAGCTCAATTTTCTGTTGAATAGCTTCCATGAGTTGACTGTTAGCTTGGAGAACGTCAATTCTCGTTCTAGCCAGTTCAACTTCCGCCCGATTTTTTCTCGAGACTGCCTGATCTCTGACTTGATAAGCTTGAGCAAGGACCTCGTCTTTCGTGAGCTCGGAATCTTCTATATCACCTCTAGCTCGATCCCTTTCCTCGCGAACCCCTCGAAGCTCAGCTTCGCAAACGCTAAGTTTACTGGTCAGCTCAAGAAGAGATTCTCCTCTTCGTCTGAGCTCTTCTTGAGTCTGTTTCATCTGTTCTCTCGAATGGTCCAGCTCTTCTCTAACTCTGTGCAACTCAACAGCGAGACCCAATTCTCCAGGTGCTCCTCGTCCTGCTAGGGCCAACCTGAACAACTCTTCTGTTAATTCAGAAAGTGCCCCAGGGCAGTTTGCCTGTAAAAAAAAGGGTAATGAAGTTAAAGGACAGGGTCAATATTCGTGCTGATACACGGAAAAAAAATGATTGTTAGATTTACATAAGAGTCAGCAGCAACATTGGGGACAAGCGAATTTTTTTGTAAAAATGACAGAAACTCTCGTACGAATCATTGGTTTGCTTGTTAAAGTTACAATCGCGGTTGTATCTAATACCGAGAATTTCTGTCATTTTTACAAGAAAGGTCGCTTGTCCCCGACTCTTGTAAATCCAACAAAAAAATTTTTTTTTCCGTGTAGATGTTGTGTTTCGTCAGATTTTGGTAATAGGGCCAATAAACGACTTGCAGTGTTTGGAAAAGACGCGATGTATAAAAGTGAGGATCGCTTCTAGTGGTTTGATTATTAATCATTGAATTAATATAACACGAGGAAGCGACTCTAGACCAGCACAGATCTTTGGAATAAATGAATTTCATTTGAATCCCATTGAAAGTTGATACACAAGTGGGTCAGAATTTTCATGTGAGTGAGAGTTCGAGTGGAAAAGGTGAACTCATGTGATCAGTGCATCCGATTGATGTAAAGGTATATGAATCTGTCTTTATGTCTTACCTCGACATCTGCACCGTTAGCCAAAACCAGCATCGATTCATCACAGTCGCTCTGAAGCCCGGAGTCATCTTCTCCTCTTCTTAACTGAGCGCATAATTCTCTCATTCGTTTGCAGGCCCTGGTAACTTCGGCCTTAAGGTCTTCAGGTTCGCCAAGGGAACTTCCGCTTTCTTCACATTCCATTTCCGCTTGGAGTGACCTCGGAGGTTTTTGTATGGACCCTGACCTCCCTCTTCGTTCTGCTTCCAAGGCGGCCAAAGTGGCAGCGAGTTCATCTCTGAAGAAAAAAAAAAACAAAAAAAAAAAAACGAAATTAACGGCTATGTAGTAACGAATGATACGCAATGATTACAGTAGAGACTTGAGAGTGGTAACGAGATGAGAAACTTTAAATTATATACCTCTCTCGTTCCGCGACTCTTGCTCTGTGCTCAGCCTCATGGCCCAATCGATCCAAGGCCAAAGCCCGTTCTTCAGCTTCTTCCAAGGCTGCAACAGCTCTCGCTCTTTCTTCCCTGAGCTCAAGCGATCTCCTTTCTAGTTCAGTTCTTTGGGCGGAAACAATTTGGACCTGATTGAGTGGCAGGAAAATTGTGAAGATATAGTTTTTTCGGTTTTTGCCAAAGTCGATGAAATATTGACATTTTTTACGACGGTGTTTACCTCATCCCTGAGGATTTCCAAGCTACTGACGTGGTCCTGAAGCGTCGTATTTCTCAGAGCACATTTATCCCTCAGTACCCTGAGCTCAGCCAGTAACTGTTCTTCTTGTTTATTGGCCTCCCGAAGTTGATCGGCAAGCCGGGTATTTTGGGCAGCTAGTTCTGCAACCAACGTTGCTTGTTCCCTTTCCGCACGTCTCGCACGCTCCCCTTGCTCTTCTAATTGACTCCTGAGGGCCTCGACATCAGCCTGTAGCTCCAAAGCTCTTGCCTCACTTTCGTCGTGAGCCTCCTCTAGCCTCCGTCTCAAGAGATGCCTTTCTTGCTCCAGACTCTGAGGAAATTCAATGTACACAGAGTTTAAAAAACCGATGAGGATTCGAGTGAATATAATAAATAGAATTGCGGGTATCGGGGTCAGTGGTGGAAGTTAATACCTATGCGACAAGTGAAAGAGCTATTGAAATATGAGTTATTCTTGCTGTTGTTTAGTTTGTTTAGTTCCGAGATGAGGAATGAAGGTTTTGTCTTATTATCTCCGAGAATGAGATCGAAGATCTGGTATGGATCAGGAATGGTGCCATCGGACGCTTTGATTTGTGGAAGAAAAATTGATCTATGCGGATAGTTGAAACCCGCGAGAGGCTTTCGATTTATCATATAGAAAACTGCATCTCATGTTTCAAAGCTGCGTTTCAAACTCTGCTCTCTACTTTCGCAATGTAAAGTAAAGTAAACCGAGTTAAGAAATTATTTCGAATGAGTACCGTACGACATGATCTGAATCGAAACCCTGTCGTTAATTCAACAGTAGAATCCCAAGCTTCAATTCCTCAATTCATCATTCTCAAAAAACCACAAATCACACCAAAATCCCGGATCATCGATTGGCTTGCAAAGCACGATTTAACGATTTTCTGCTTCTGAGACTGAATTTCGAGTCGAAAGAAATTCTATATGCAAATCAAATGCGGTCTTTGAGAGATTTTTTTTTTAGTTGGGTCGTAGGAGTAGTTTGAGTGTATTGTTCAGGTCACAGGTAGTTCGTTACAGTAACTCTCACAGCTTTCGCCACTTTGGCGAGCAAAGCGAGAATTGAGAAAGGCTGTTATAAGAATTGTAAATGCGGTTCGTTACCCAACGTGATTCCTAATTAATAATAATTAATCAAAATTTCGTGAAAATTAAAAAGCATTATTAATGAATCTTGGGTGTAATTTATAAGAGTCTGCAGCGAAAGGATCTCTCATACATCTATATATAGCAAAACTCCAGCGTACCATATATTATTATCTCGAACCTGTTGCACAGATCGATCTCAAGACGTCTAAACGTTTGTTTCACACATTATTTATTCATTAATCCACTTTCTTATAGGTATATGATGAAAAGTAACAATGATATACATCAAAGTAACCGCGCGAGTCAACGTAGTAAAACCTGGAGGAGTAATTATCCTGTAAAAAGATAGGATTTTCCATGTATGTATATATAGGTATATCTACGACGTCACATAAATACGACACGCAAAGTTGCCTCCCGGTACAGCAGAAAAACCAAACCACGTTGGCAGTAGGTATACTATAAGTATATAGCTGAAATATTATCGAGCCGCTACTATAAGCTAGCAAAACATGGCCTTGGTCCCCGCGTGGTTAGTCACCGATCGATTGGCAACCTCCTATATATGTATATAGTATAGTGTTGATCATCTACATGCTACCAATACTTTAGTGTTTGCAAGTTAAGTATATAATTGCAGAAGTCACTGCGCTGAAAACCTGAGGCTTTTTTGAACCAGACGTATGTGTAGTATGTATATAATGTATACATGCAGCATATGCTTTACCGAACCGAAGTACCGCAGGTAATCAGATCCGCGAGTGAGTCACAGACTCCCACCATCTCTCACGATCAGAGCAGCTCCGGTTGTAAATCGCGAGCCGAAGATCCGTCCTTTCTTATTTCGTATAAAGAGAAAATAATTTTGTATATTTGTCCAGTGATTGAATTATATAATTCATGACGATGAGGATGGAGAGAAAATAGCTGTAATCAAGTTTAATTGTGTAGATTTGACGGAAGCGCGAATGATCTCGATGACAAGTTTTTGGTATACAGAAAATAGGGAATAATACGGATTCTAGTTCTGGAATGGATTTCGTTACAGTTGAGCAAGTTACGTGATTTTGCGGTTAACTTTCGTCCACCGAGTCGAGTCGTCCTTGTCAGGGAACTTTGACCGCTCGGGTCACGTTTCTGTACAAAAGGTCATCTCAACTATACGGGTATACCCATAGGTACAGGTATGGAGTATGAATTCGATCCGCTTCTCGCGTTCAATCGTGACTGGACTAATTCTGACGGCCATACCTTTCCCGGGTTCGATAACTTCTACGCATAAGTTTCAAATTTCTCTAACTGCAGAGAACAAAAGAGGCTGAGACTGATAGAAAATAGGTCAAGAAAAACAAAAAACAGATCTATAATTTCACCCGCATTGCTAAAAATGACAAATATTGTCATGTAAATTTGATTGATTGATTGTAATAGATTTTCGCCTAATGTGATGTAGTAGAGATCGTTTCCAAGAAAATACGATTCGCGTTTTCGAGGTGACGACAATTGGTGATAATGGAATTTCGAACAGACTCTTATATCACCGATTGTTATCACCTCGAAAACGCTATTCGTAGTTTCTTCCAAACTGTACGACCCACCGGAATGAAACTTGGACAATTAATGCTTTACTATGGCAGGAAGAGGCCAAGTATTTTACTGTTTGAAAAAAAAACGAATAGAATTCCAGTCAGATTCATATTTCATGTGTTAGCTAGGTTAGGATCAAAGCGACTTGTACCATATCGCCTTAAATCAATAATTGTACGTGCAGTTAGTTGTTTGGATAAATTTTCGGAGCATAAATTACGGATCTCGAAGACAGTTACCACCCTTATTATAAAAGCCTGCAAAATCTTTGTTGCTCGAGTCGTAGAAATATAATCGAATGTCAATATAATCAGCTATATTTTCCGCGAACAATTAGATACTCTGATGCCGCGGAGTTCTTTGTCGGTACGATTCAAACAAATAGCATAGTTGGTAACTTTACTTTCCCTGCGGGGCAGCGAGCAACGTGCGGGGTTCTAGGCAATAAAGGCTACTAGTGAGTAGGTAGGCAGCGGCTAGATGCAATGGCCCGTGGTCAACCGTTTCGAGCGAATGCCCCTCGTCCGTAAAAGAGGAAAGGCTTAGGTATAGCTCGAAAGCTGTTAAGTTCTGTCTTGTTGAATCAGCGCAACAATTAATTGCATAATTCCCCTAGCAAAAGATATTACGATAGACTGACTCGACCGCTATAGTATAATAATAGTATACCTCCGAGTCAGCACAATGTTTATTATTCCTATAGCACGAGACATGAATCTTGCTCAATTAGCTCTAGATTATAAAATCTGAACCCACTACAATAGTAAAGCGAAGACCTCAACTAGAGCAAGACAATAACTACCGTGAAATTACGTCCAAAGTGTGTAAAAGTAAAGCTGAACACGGTCGAAACTATCCTCGAATAAATTATTCTTGTGAAAATACTATAATATAATTTTATAATCTTTTCTTTTTCACTTCTTTTTCTTCTTCTTCTTATCATTTGAAGAGCCTCAGAGTTCCTCAATTTCTTTATTTCAACTTCAATTTGAGTCCATTCTAATGAGGTAGTTATAATTACGTGTACGTATGGCATCTGATGTACAACTATCGTATATATATACTTACGTATCCTGCGGATATATATGTATACTTTACTCTGTACTCGGATTGTGCACGGTTGCACGTTATTATCATTTTAATTGTTTTCCGTATCGTGTATAGATATATACATACATATATAGGTATATACACGTATATGCACGTGTTATGACTTCGATGAAAGTAGAAGATTAGAAATATATAAGAGAATTGTCCGCAGTTTTGTAACTAACCTAACAGTAATGATATTTAGAAATGTATGTACGTTCGCTTTTTGACGACGTAGGTATATCGTCTCTCACCTGAGGCAACTGCTTCAGATGACGTAATTTTTATCGGAAATAAACCTTATATAGCTATATATGTATACCGAGGTGAGATGTAAATGTCAAAATTTGCACACAGGTTGGTTTACGAAAGGGTTTTTGAATTTCGTGTGTATTATTGACGGAATAAGAAAATCTGGCTCAGTCGGTGGCAATACGGAGTGCAATAGATACAGAACGTGAAATATTCGCGGTTACGCGTTAATAGAACCAGAACGTTACACATATACCTGTAAACCCGTAGCTATACCTATATATATACCTATGTGTTCACCTCAGTGAACGGAGTAATTTGCAAGCAATTGTAGCCTAGTGGCATAGAAAAGGAAGATTCAACACAACGACGCATTCCATATATGCGTATCTAATATGACTATGCTCTTTCGCGACCAAAAGAAATTTCAATCGTCCGCTAAACTAGTTTTTGACAAAACGTCTATACGCGACTTTCTTAGAGTAATTTTACGTGCGGGGAATGATGATCTTTTTCAACTCGAAATATAAATGCTCCGTATTCTTCTAAACTCGAATTTTCAAGTCTTACAGCTACCCCCGGTAAAAATAATTCTACGGAATTTTAATGAATTTACTGTAAAATTTGTCAATCAAGAAACCACGAAAACCTATATGCAAGTTTGAAACCTACGATATGCAAACTGTCCAAATTATATCTTTGAAAATTCGTAGGGGTGGAAATTTTCACCAGAGTATAATCATCCGCGGATTATATTTTATCCTCATTGCAAGACTAATCAGAGATTTTTGTGATATAAGAACAAGTCGTAATTATACCTAATTGAGAAAAAAAGTTAATAGGTAATTGGTTCCTAGTTCCCTGACGACGCAATCGTTACTTTTTGTACGAGATTGAATTCATTAGATCATTCGGAACCGAGATTAGAAAATTAGTACAGGAATGAAAAGTTAGCCTTAGATCGCAGAATAGCTAGAACGAAAGGGAAATAGGCTACGTTTTGAAACTGAATTTCTCAATTACTGGTCTCTAAAAAAAAAAAAAATGCCAACAAATTGTTACGCAGTAATATTCAAATAGATGTGATCGTTATATTATATTTTTTTGTTAAAATCGTGCAACCTATTTCACTTTTGCGCCCGGGACTTTCGAAGAGAAGACCTTGTGGCTACAGATAGGTATATCCATACAATTCTCTCCACAGGTCCATTGGACTCCCAGGAGTGGATCCGGGGGCGTTCAAGGTGAAGAGAGAAGGCCTCAATTCAAGAATTACGTTTAAACAATGAAAACTTTTTGCCTACTATAGTTTTCGTTTTCTCGTCGCATATTTTTATTCAAGGCGATGATACACGCGGGCTCATTACAAGCGAATAGCTTGGAAAAATGGAAAGAAAAAAAAGGATTAAATCGCGTCTCATTAATCGTGGGAACAAAAATCTCCATAATATATACCATTTGGAAATATATAATATACAAACATATTGCTGCAGCTGTGCTGTGAAATGTTGAAAGAAGACTTTAATCAACAGCATATACAGGTAAGTATGTATGAACATGACGCTGATATCGATCAAGAGATAAATAACGATATTTTATCCGAATTCAGAGTCGGGCAAAATCCTCGAATTTCATGCCAGTAGAAGCGAAACTGCGTGCAAATTTGAGGCTGAAAAATAGCTTCGCAATGAGATTCCAAGATGCGGAAGTACGTCTGTTATATTTACACCATTATAACAAAGATACCTAGACTCCGGATATCATTATTCCTTAGAAATATATAGCTATATTACAAATTTTCGAGCGTGAAACTGCGATCATCGATAATCGTATCCCCGCTCCGGTTATTAGTCAAACGGTTACGTGACCGGACGAGACTATTTCACGGACTGGTTTTTGCGACTGAAAATCTCTTTCTATCTCAATAGTATCTAACTCCTTTGAATTTATCCGTGACCAAGTAAAGTTCAATAAGATTTGGAATTCACGTACATCTGCAGAGTAAAAGGGAAAACTAGTTCGTACGCGCAGACGATCAAGCAATGTGGAGAAATTATTTAGCCCGGATGCTCAACGCTTGTTTTTATTATATAAGAAACATCCCGGCCCGTTTTGGTCAGACAAAAAATGAAAAACAAACAGCGGAAAAAGAAAAAAAAAACTACTCACGACGAGGCAGAGTTGAAAACGAGTTTTTAATACAAAAATCATTACTTTAAATTGCCATAGAGGCAAAAAGAAAGAAAAACAAAAAAAAAAAAAAACAGAATGATAATAATAATGCTCTAAAGAATATCTGACTACTGCGTAAATAACGGTAGAACTTGAGACAATCTTTTCGAAAATGTATATGAGTAAAAGAGAGGCCTATTGATCTATGAAAAAAATCCAGAATTGGATGAAGAGCGAGATCATCGTGTAATGATTATTGATTGATAAAATGTTGAAATTGCATTGAAACTATATACGGCAGAGAGTTTTGTTTAATCATAATCGACGCAGTAGTTCGCTCGAAATTGAATTGTGACGCAGAAAAGATCTTTACGACTTGACGTAAACGAGACTCTTTCTAAGCGATAAGATTTAACTAGCCGCAGCTACCTAAATAATAAAATGGACTGGAGGCTGTGAACTGCATGTGATATAAAACGAGATAACAGAAAATAATATACACTACGTCATGCTGAATGAAACAGAAATTACCTACACTATTTTGAAACAGCTGCTGCCATCGTATTAGTTAATGATACTCAATTATTTGTAATCAATGGCTGTTAGTCTGCAGCGTCATAAATCATGACGAGAAGAAAAAGAAAAAAAAAAAAAAAAAAAAAAATTCGGACATAATATATTGTCAAAAATTGTAGCACTCCAGCTACAAACCCGAAATGCGACCATGTACGTACATTTGATATTGGTGTTATCTGAGATCGAAAGTCAAGATAACGATTGGCTGCAAGTTCCTGACTCACGAATTTGAGATAGAGAAGAATTGTAGCTTGATTTAAAAAAGTATGAAACAGAAGATGAATTTTCAAGGAACAACAAGATCTCATAGTCTCTGTAGGTGTTTGCATCGAAGAATTGGAAATGGAATGATCACGTATCTAGATTTGCGAGGGTGTTAGGGGCTGCTGCAGCGTTAGGGGATACTTTCCGATCCTCCATGCACTAAAAACCGGAAGTGAAAGGCTTCGTCTCGCCAACGTGATCGCAACTTGAAAACGAAATTTGATATCCAGAATCCTGTGATAGATAATAACATGAAAGAATGATCACGTTCGCCTATCGTATTACCGGAAACGGTATGCACTCTTGAAGTTCATTTAATCTGCGATACCTGTCCACCTACCTACTTATTATACTTCCACCCATGGGTGGGCTTTACTCTCTTGAGTCTCCAGCCGCACTTCGCATAAGTTGACAAGTATCAGGTATTCGGTGAAAGAGTTAACGGTTTCACAAGTAATGAGCCAACCACTTAGCATGTTTTTGCGCTGATGGGAACATATTACTCAAAATTTAACGCAGCTGTATAATATGAGGATTTGATGCATTGCGTACTGTTTAAATGCGTAAGAATTGGAAAGATTCTTGACTCTTGATTGTTCAATAAGTAGTAGGAATTGTATATTATAGGTATATTACAGTCAAACTCCATGTAGGATATAGAATTTTCATATTTATTGATAACGTTTCGACCGGAGCATGGCTGATCAGAACTTGGCCGTCAGAATTGAGAGGATGTCCGACCATTTTCAGGTCGAAACCTTATCAATAAAAATCTGGAAATTCTATATCTTACATGGAGTTTGACCGTGTAACACCCATGATTCCGACTACTCATTAAATGCATAAGGGTTTCTAATTTTTTGTCATGTATTTCGATACCTACTAGAAACATGAAAGCATATTCAAAAACCTAAAATTGCCACTCGACCCTTGGCTACTTCAGCCATACATGCAATGTCTGGGATATACCTATAGGTGCATAAGCGCCTTTGGCTCTGAAGAACATGAACAAAAAGAAGAAAAACCTGGATTCGATGACGAGACGTGGGGTCATATCTGAGAGTACAATGCAGACTATCGAGATCCTGATTCCATCTTCTTTGTTTCATTGTTAGTGTAAATAAGGGAAAACCACCTGCGGCATCATAATTCTGAATATAGCTTATGTCTTTTCGTCTAGTTAAACAATGCAGTATATATTTGCCTTATTAGTTGAATGTATTTTAAAACGCATAACAAATGGGATATGTAGGTGTGTGAAATGTATATGCATATACCCAAAGTATGTATAATGTGGGAGACAAGAAACAGTAAGAGTAGATCACGTATACAGTTCCTTTTATAAGTTTCCGGCAACTCTTAGAACGAGGAAGAGTCTTTCCTCCCCCCGGGTTAGAAGTTTAAACATAAGAATTGCGAGTTTCTATACATACACCCACATATGTATATTGTACAAAAAATATATACATGTATGGAGGTCAAAAATGAGGCGAAGTCGAAGGAAACTAGGAGAAGCAGGTAGCGTGATGCCGGCTATTGTTTCTTTTCAGAACTTCATTGTCTCCGGGACAAGGCGCGTATATAAGGCCCCGTAGAGCCCCCGAGGGTCTTGCCTAAGTGGCGCGTTCAGTTCCACGCTTTCGTGGCTCTTCCATGAACATACCTGCGCACATGATGCATATACATATACATAACGCAGTACGCCAGAAATCCGGAATATACCTATTCCATCAATAAGTTGAACAACATGTCTCCGGGATTCGTTTGAAGCCCCATGTCCATTTTTTAATTTTTACTCTCCGTCGATTCTTCACCGCAATCAATCCTCATGGATTTCAAACCATTTTTACCCTGCTTATTGTCATCAACTTAACAATTCGAGACCATGAGATTCAGTGACATTTTTTGCAACTAAAAATTGTGCCAACCTGACGAATTAACCCCAAATAGTGTCAAAGTGACACCAAACTGCATCTGCAGGGGTTCAGATTGTGAATTTTTTACAGCGCATAGAAGATAGAAAAAGTCAAAAGGACTAGCATCCTAAACCCCACAAAGTTAATTTGAGCACAAGAAAAAAGAGTAACTTGTTAAAAAAAAAAGCAAAAGCTTTGCCAACTTCCGGTGAATTTCGAGATAAGGGGCCTGCAGACACGATATTACGGACTTTCGCCATTAGATGGAATCAGAAGTACAAGTATCGTTATACTTCTGTAATTTTGGGTTGAAGATTTAGGCTAAAATAGTAATATACATTTGAATTTTTGAATAGAGTATTTGAGAAAGTGGCATACAGCCGAGATGCTTGCAGTAAATTTCTCTATTTCTATATCTCTCGCGTTTCAGTTTCAGCTGAAGATTATAATGAAAACCATAAAGCTCGCCTAGCTGCAGCATAAAGATGACTGTTTAGAATTTATGACCAAAAATAAATCCATATTAATAATTGCAGAGAGCGTGAACTGGGTCGAAGATATAGTTCTTCATTGTTTCGTTAGCACAATCACCTCCGCGGGAAAAAGGCAACCTAGAGATCCCAAGATCACGGCGTTATTTCAGACTAATTCATTTAATTATACACATTTCAGGGTTCTCGTAGATATTTCTCTAACTTATACCTATATATACGCGCTATATATGCTTACACTTGCATCTTGTAACTATATGATAATAACTGTATAGGAGACATTCAGTTACGCTTGCATCGTTTAAGTCGTGCAGTACGCGAGGCAGCGATATTAATTTCCGGCATCCTAATTGCAGATCTCGATAATATCATACATCGCGTCGCGTAAGTCGTACATACTTACGATTTTACTCAAAAGAGAGAGAGAGAGAGAGAGAGAAGGAAAAAGAAAAAAAAAAAATCTTTCCACAAATTTGCAATCTTGGCGAAATAGCCACATATATCTTATCTTCAGTTGATTTTTACTGCCGGGTTGATTGTTTTGTGGCCATTCGGTCAGCTGCCGATAGAATAGGGAATCGAACGAGCTGTTTCTATCGATCTCTGTATCAATATTATACACATACCTGAAATCTTCTAGCTCTATTATCGTAGGGCCTTGTGCGACTATAAGCTGTATCGATTCATGACTATAACAGTATAAATTGTAACGCTTGCCGCGAAGTACCGATCGTGAAAAAACTTCAGATTAAATATTTGTCTCTACGACTGTATAACGGGAGGTGAATACAAATCTTATTTGTGAAGGCAACCTACATGCGGGTATACAAACTGTATTTCGCTCAAGGCTATATTTCTCTGTAATTGCAACTATACATATTAATATACCTATACCCTGTTGCTGCGAACTTGACATCCAATTTATCGCTAAATTTCCAATTCTTCGATCTAAGGTTTCCTTGAATCTGCTCGTTCTATTTCTCTGCATTATTCTAGTGACGGTTCGACTGATCTGGCTATTGTTCTTACCATAAAGCTTTTCAAATGCATTATATACAATTGAATATTGTTTTTATATTCTGATACGTAATTCCTAATCGGATTAGTGAACCGATTTATATGGGTGTAGTCGTCACTTAGTCTGATCGAAATTTCTGATATATTTCTTGATCTAGTTTCAACCGATCAAATCCATTTTTGCACTAATTTCCTATACTGCGTATATCAGAGTGTGAGTTTTTTTTCGTTAATTGGCTTCAGCCTGTTTGAATACCTCTGAATCTCATTCGATTAACACTTTGCCTTGTTTATATAGCCGAGGCGGCAGCTGAGTCGGATTATTAGACTTTCTAAGCCATGCCGATAATCAATCGATTCCTATATAGAATTCAAGGCTTCACACCAGGTATCCAAATTCCCTGCAATAAATCGCACGTGGAATGTGTTTTATTCTAGAATATTAGAATTCGAATGAATCGCGAAATCCGCGGGAATTTGGCTAACTGTAATTCATATACATACACAAAATGGAAAATTTTTCTTTAAGCTAGTCGTTCCAGCTTAAAAAAGAATCATTTCCCTAGATATGAATTGTATAAGAAATACGAAAATTTTTGAAGATGTATGAATCTTGATCACGGTTTGAAACTTATAAAGTCTTTGGGCGCAGGTTTGAAGTTCTGAATTCTAAAAGATCCGAAAGTTAAAGACTCGGCAAGTCCAAAAATAAGTACCTATTATAAAAATTTGGAATTTTGACCGTTCGCAGCTTCGGGAATTCGGAATTTCAATCCCTTCGAACGTTTCAGCCTCCGAAATTTCGAAAGAATTTTAGTAGCTACCTGAGAACGTCTGTGGAATTTAGTGGCTCGCACGATAACCAGAGGGTTGTTAAACGAGTGCTTATATTCTGGTGCTTACCTCCAATTTGCTGGCATATTCCTCGGCCAAGGCTTCTCCTTGTTTAGTAAGTTCTTGATTCCTCTCTAGCAGAGCTTTGCCAAGTTCAGCAGCCAGGATCAAATCTCTTTCGCGTTGTTTTAGCAATTCCAAAGGATCACCGGCTACGTCATCGTGATCCAAAGAGTTCCTTCGCGCCTGAAGATCGGAAATCATATCTTCGAGGGCGTATGGCGTAATTTGGCCCTCTTTTCTCGGCAACATTGTTCTATATCTTCACTTCACTTCAAATCACAGTCTTCAATTGAAAGCTCCGATATTTCGCGCCGTTTATAATCGCGAAAATGTACATACATCAAGGTGTGGGCGACGTCGCGGAATTACGTCAATAGATTCGAAACGACGCTGTCGTTGAAGAAATTTGCGTAGTTATTTTATTACCACCGTAGTGACGAAGTTTGTACAAAATTTTCTCCCCATGTTCGATGCCCATTTTTGAAATTGTTTTAAACTGGCAGAAAACTATTTGTATATCTTATTATGAATAAACTTTTACACTATAATATATTGCGCAAAATTCCACAGCACATTCGAAAGCGTTTATAATTGTTATTCAACATTTATACAGGTGAAGTGGAACTCGGTTTATGATTAACATAGAATTTAACTCACGATCCACATGTACATAACGTATCAAATGTTTAACACTATTTTACAACTGGAAACAACGACTATACAGCGCAAAACTTTCAGTCGTCTCTCTTATAATATAAGATTGTGTAATGATTAATAGTACGATGTTTATTACAACATCGGTAACTTCCTATATAGCTTAGAAATTCATACTTAATTTCCCTCATTTGTGTAACTAGGATGTTTCAACTTCATCCGGTACAAACTTTATCATATTCAATGAACTACGATTTGATATAACAGATGGAAAGCCATTGGCTAATTGCCTTCCGACGTGTTAAAAGGTTCGATATGATAATTGTCGTTGATCGTAAATATGTAACGATAAGTCCGTGTCGTTTTAATTTCACTAATTATACTCGTCGGTTATATACGATTTCTCTCTTTCTTATTGAGGACGTTATCGCACAGGTAGGTACATCGAAAAACAATAAATCCAAAGAATTCTATTATATCGCCAAACGGGTTGACGACGTAGGAAATAATCATATCAATCGATAACTATATACAGCGTTCGATACGCGTTTCTTATCATCGCACCAAAAATATTGTTCAACCAAAATCTGAACAGCCTTTTATCGGATGGTGGTTTGCTATAAAACAGCGTCAAAGTTGCACCGCACATTAGCGTTGCTTATTTCAATAAACAAAACAATTAGACTGTTTGTTTGATCGAAGCACCGTAACAGCATGATTATTATCAATTCGTTACTTTTTTCTTAATTAATTTATTAACTGATTAATCCACTTGAAAATTTATCAAAATCCACAGTTCACAAAATTCACAACTTAGCACAATTGAATCGTCGCCGTGGTTATTCCCAAAGATCGATTATTTTATCCTCTCGATCCTCTTTATCCTCTCGGAATATTACGTTTCACTGTAACGAATATAAAATCCGTTAACTTGTGTTATAATTATTATTATTATCTCATCACGTACTCAAATGAGTTTTATACATGTTTTAAATCACTGCAAGTGTATTTCAAAATGATTATAATCCACTGTACACATCATGTTCTTATGCGTATTACGAAAACCGGACGAGAGTCTGCAGGAGACAACGAAGAAACACTTCGGAGTTCGTTGCAGGGTAACAAACACACTGCGGCAAATGATCAACTGCGAGTATTCAGCTAGGTATATGCTTCGTGTGTGTAGAAAGTCAACAAAGAATACTAGTGGCAGACTTCGAATGAGTCATACCAAGCACTCGGTGAATGTATATAAAAAATAAAAATGAAAACAAAAAATAATAATAATAATAAAAATGACGGAAACCCGGAAAAGACGGTGAACGAAAACAAACCCCTTCTTCTTTGACTCTTCGTCTCCTACTCCTAATCCTCTAACACTGACGGTGTTGCAGGTCCGACTGGTAGGTGTACTTTTCTCTTGAGTTGAGAACTGCCGCCTTCATGCCGCTGCCACCGATAGGCAACCCAAGGCTTAAAAGAAACCAGGTTTGTTCGAACGGCTATGGTAGTGCTCCTACCTCTGCTCAGAACAGTCTAAACTAAAGCCTCTTCCTCCCCGTTCACCTGGCTTGTTGCCTGTTATACTCACCTGACTCACCTGGTGACGCTCACCTGGTGACGCCACCTGACTCCGCGTCCCACGATCCCTGCAGTCCGTTAAAAACATACGAATTTTTTTCTCATTCGTCGAAGGTGGGGGTTAAACTCGAATGAATGAACTGCGGATTTTCCTATGCTTTTCATGATTTTTCAAATTAAAAAAAAAATAAAAATCCAGATGTCTGATCACGAAGATCAATTTCAACCTCTGCATGGCTCGCTTATCCACGATGATATAACACAACGGTTAATCGATATCACTTGTACACTTTGGTATACCTTCTCTCGTCTGCACACTGATATATAATATACATATGTCTATGTGCGATGTGTATACTCTTTCGATTAAACTTACCACATTCTACACGATATCATGTCAAGAGTTGGGTGGGACCTCTGCAGAGTGCGTATGGTGACGTAATTGATCGAACATGTGTTGGTGATACTCTACCTGTATACACAGTAAAGTATGTTTATACTCAACAGTTCATTTCACCCTCGCAGATATTTACGTTGGTAAAAATGGACTGATTCTTCTTTTTTTTTTTTTCTTTTTCTAAGAGTATTTGGTATCGAATTTATTAATTTTTCGCCTTCGAATTTACCTGTCAGTCGATAATTTTGTTAATAAAATCTTTTGAATTAGGTTTTTGTGGTAAATTATTATGTGAAATTATAACATTCGATCTGAAGTTTTTGTTGTACAGTGCTGCTCGTTGCCTGGGTAACACGATATAACCGCACCACTTGGCAACGATATATAATAAGGAGGGTAAAAAGTAGACCAGTGACAGATGTCAATTGTAAACAAACCTATATGGATAGTTTCAATGTCAGTGAGCAGCGTTCTAAATAATAATAACAATAATAATAATAATAACAACAACAATAATAATACTAATAATATAACTGGATACGAAGACCAGACTTCAACTTGCATAAGACTCAAAGTCAGCAGTAAATTGTGGTGGTGGAAGAAAAACGAGAAGAGGAAGAAGCAGAAGAAGAGGAAGAGGAGGAAAAAAAAAAGAAGTCTGAAGGGAAGAAGAAGACACTTCATATATCACGATAACCAAATTTAACTACTTCTTTATGCTCCGGATAGTTTCAGGACTTCGTAGTTAGTCTTACTGCTCAGTTTTTTAATCAATTTTGTATCTCACCGTCGAGGACATGCACCCGATATGCCTGATAAATTGGATAAATTAATTTCTGGATGGAGTTAGTGTCCAACGAATTGTTCTGAGGTTTAACCTGCAGTACCGGCTGATGCCGGAAGAACAGGATTCAAGATCATCAGGTTCATGCGAGAAGTTACTTTGCTAAGAATATTTTTCAACCGGGTTTCAAGTTTCGATTATATGTATGTACGTATATGCATGAGTATTGGTTACAAAAGACCGATTGAGATACTTTTATGTAATATTTTCTACAACACGGATGTTTTAGTTGAGTCGCTGAAACGACTTGATAATATAATTCCAGGGAACTTTCTACTTCATACAATTTTCTCAAAAGTGACTAAAAAAAAAAGCGGAAACCAACTGCGGAGCCTAATCTCAGCCTATGACGAAATCTCATACATAAAAGTCTTCTCGCAGTTTTTTTTTTTTTTGTTGCTATTTTCTGACTTTTGCCAAAGAGAAGCGTAGCAAAAATGGCGTTCAGATCGCAACCGGTACAAGAGGAAGTGGAGTTGGAGGTCTTAGCTGAGACGGAATTGTCCAGACTGAAACGTCAGTATAGAATAATGGAAAATGATCGAGCAACCTATGCGGAAGATGCGAGGCTACAGCTCAGGAATCAGCAGAATATGATAAATCAATTGGAGTTTGAAAAGGCTGAGTTAGTGCTCGGTATTAAAACCGCTAAATCTGGTGCCAATTACAAGAAAGATGAGGTCATGGGAGAGAAACTCAAGTGTCTTCTGGCCACTCGTACGAAATACAAAGAAACTATTGATAATGAAAAGCAGCAAATAAATGAACTTGAAGAACAGATACTTAAGGTGAGCTTCTGGTTTATCGCACGAAAGTGAAAAAATAACCAAAAAATGGTTTTTTATCTCCTGGCTTGTTTCCAAAAAACTTTGCTCTTTCATGTTCGAATGTTACACCAAGAGATTGAAAGAGTTTAAGAAACGTTCTTTGGAGAATTGGAAGAATTTCGTTAGAGACTACGATGACTCGATGTTGGTAAAACCGTGGAAAAATAGTTAATCGCATAATTAAGCTGTTACCTAGTGTTGACACATATGGAGGCCTTACAGTTCTTTTAGCCTTTCACACGACACTAGATTTCCGGTTTCTTTTCCCAAACGCTTTGGCCCTTGGTACAGCGCTCCAGTGGTGGGTGGTTAACGTAGGCTCGTTTCCTTTTCGGTATTTATATTTAAACCGGCTTTTCTCAGATTCGACTCTCTCAGCTCGTGGGAAGCGACGAAAATACTGTTTATTATCAAACCTTCAAGTTCAACCATCCACGTGCTTCAATACCAATATTTCCCTAGTCTCTCAAGCAAATTGAACACTCATGAGAACCATTGGTCAAATAATGTTCGCCAAAGTCAATCGATTCCAGCAAAAATTGGTACACGAGTACTTCACCCAATTTCTAGATTCATTGTCAAATTTTAGCTGAATCGATCGAAGGTAGTACGAACAGTTGATAAACGATTTATATGCAGTTTGGGTGAAAATTGTTTGGTTGTTACTTATCAAGGCTTTTTCGCTTGATCTAGTATAGAGTTCTTGAATCAAATGTTGTAGAATAAACAGTGTAAAGTTTCGTTGCGGCATAGCTAGATAAGTGTTGAACAATTTCAGTGGAATTCACTGTAGAATTACGCCTTTTACCATAAGTAGTACATTTGATTGCACAACTTTCCCACCAGCAAGTTTAATAAACTGCGCCCATATTTTCTTGGAACACGTCGCGTTTCTAAACAATAACTTGAAACGAATCCATGGAAAGAATGTTTTCAATCTTTGTAAAAGGTTTCTCGCGAAGTAACGCGGATGAAGATGGTCGTCCAGACAGATAACCAGTCCAAAGAACTGGCCATGAAGCACAACCGGATGGTAAACATTTTGGAGAACCGTTTGGAGGTGGCGACAAAGAGGTTCAACATGATTGTGACCGACAACAAAAAGTTTAGAGAAGAAATAACTTCCCTCCTCACAGAGAGGCAACAGTTTAATATTTTGTGGCTGAAACTAATCGGCCAGTTAAATACTGGCAAACAAGTAATCAACGACCTGATAGAGCAAGCTACCGTCACCTTCAATATGAGGGACGAAGAATTAAACAAGTTGCATGCTCTGCGCGAGAGGCAAGTCGACTTTCTATCCATTAAACATTATAACTATTATCATTGCTCCGGATGCAACGTCGATGTAAATACGGTGGCAAAAAATTGATTGCTTGTTAGTATAAACGGATCGTGCAATTCATTGTCGGTAATTGTTCAGTGGTGCGTGTTCAGTTTTCAACATACCATATGCAGTCTTTATTAGAGTCTTTTCCTGTATGTTGAAGTGTAAAGTCACTGGTGCGAGACTAAGTGACGTATTTTCTGTTTCACCGATTTAGAGGTGCCAGGGACTTGAAGTCACACACATCAGAAATGTGCGAACTGCAGAGAACTCTCGACAACGAATGGAAACTGCAAGAATTTCTGGGCGTTAAAGGACAGTATCGAGACACTGGTGATCTAAACACGAAAAAAGATGCTAAGAGGCAAAATCGCCAGGACGAAATGCAAAAGAAAGTTGCTGATTATACTCAGATCCTTGAACTCATCAAGCAATTCACTGGTGAATGTCAATCAATAATATATTCAACATCGTTACGAGTATCATTCCCATCGTCACTTTCGACTGCTTTAGATATTCTTCGAAACTAATGAGAGTATACGTAAGAGTAACTGCTGAATTGAGAAATTTATTACACTACTGCTGTCGAACTTAACGAATCTCGTCAAGGAATATCATTTGCTAAATGGCAAATCGCCTCTGGTTTTGTTGAAGTATACAGAAAATTTGACTCAATCATCTAGACACGGGGTTGTGATTAGGTTTTTTCATTTTTCGAGTCTCCACTTTTGAAATTTGCAGTCCTTTCTAATTTAATCGTAATATTAAACGTCGCAGACTCTGATACCGAACATTTATGACCAACAGTCGCGATTTGCCATGATAATATTTTTTTGCTTCTTAACAAGGGAAATATTGACTCGTGTTTAATAGAATCGGGAAAATTGCACTGGTCTGGCGAAATGGACCGTTCAAGTTTAGTGATTTTTTGAGAGAGTATTTATTGGATTTTGCAAATTGTAAAAACAGGAATGTTTGAAGAATTTCAAATACTGATGTTGCCTAGCTTTAGAATCCTCAGAATTCAGGGAACATTCTTACCAAAAAAAAATTAGCAATCTTAAATGGTTGGATATTCCTGATTTTATTCCACATGAAAATCATTGTAAGATCTGATTCATATTTTAGATAATTGAAAAAATACTTCGAACATACTTTGTTTGTCGATTTTCTTTCGAAATTGTATGTTTCATGATTCGTCCCTATTTTCTATCCATCTAGGAGTATTCATGTGCCATTTCATGACGATTAATAATGAAATCTCTTGAATCTTAGGCGAGGATGAAATCGACAGGCTGATGACGCACTTCGTAAAACAAGAGGAAGAAAACTTTGCCCTTTTCAGCTACGTGAATGAGCTGAACGACGAACTGGAGGGTCTTCAGGCCAGGGTGGGTCAGCTGCGAGTCGCTATAGACGAGGCACGAGCTCTAAATACCCACAGAAGTGAACAGCAGGCACAAACCTTGGATAGGATAGCCAAACAGCTGGAGGAACAGACAAATGCTGCAGCCACTGCCGAAGAGAGTCTGGCCAAGGTATGGAGACCGCATAAAAAAATGGAATGAAAAAAATTAGTAGAAAAATATCTTTTACGTATTCTTCAAGTAGAATTGGGCTAGAGAATATTTTTGATAATATTTCAACTCGAATTTAGTGCAACGAAGTGATCGAGAAGCTCCTACGTGGAATTGAGGCCCTTTTCCGTTCTGTGAGATGCGATAATTCTCCGATCCTCGAATTACTCGGTGATAATTCTCACGTCACGACGAATAACGTCATGTTATACTTGGGGATTATCGAAAAACGTATAACGGATATTTTCAACCAAGTTCATTGGGTTGACAAGGCGAGAAAAGCACCTAGTCGTCTAGACGAATCGAAAAAACCTAGACTCAAAATTCCAGTCCTTTCCCAGATCGCTCCTACCCAACCTTGTGCCCTGTAAGTTATACTTTTGCATAATCAACCCTCTCCGCATCTATACATACCTACTTCTAACCTTGTACTCGATCTAATTCCGTAAATCCCTTGAGACTCGACACGATATTCTTACACATTATCTAGGTTTGTATTACAGTTATGTATGTAGATGAAAAATAGTCTGAATTAAGGTCGAAGATGATGCCTTTTTTCTCAATGATTAAGCCAAAGATTGTATATAATTAAAGTTAATTAAGTATCTATGAATATATGTAAGTTTGTTATACATGTATATTATATGTGATTGTAATTTTTTTTTTCAATCATATAAACGTTTTTGAATCGTTGCTATTCCTTCTATTGGATCTGAGAAATTCGCATTTCCTATTACAGCTTCGTCAAAAGTAGATTAGGCATTTTTTCCTACGCGCTTTGTCACTGAATCTAAGTATAGAGACACGTTTTATCGCATTATCAGTATAACACGTGATACTATACTATGTCGTTTGAACACGTGTACGTGTAAATATTGCTTACCTAGACGATATTTTTCTAGTCAATTCAGAATTATTCGCAATTTTTTATACACGAGCAATGAAGAATAATCATTTAAACCCATAAATCGTGAACTTTGGCGATCAGTGATGATAACGAATATGTTCGAAAGAATTTACGGAACATTTTGGATCCCTGCAGTTCATATAATTCTTTTTTATTTTTTTTTCTGCAATTGATTTCTACTGTCTGATCAAATTCGTGTAAATACTACAGATGCGTGGAAAAGGAAGAAATGCAGAACGTTTCAGAAGGTTTGGACGCTCCGTTGACGCGACAAGAAGCTACAGAAAGACTTCGACAACGTCTTGAAGACGATTTTAGCGAACTTTTGCACAACGTGTCTGGTTGTCATCTACCAGCTGCAAGAAAGATCATGCAGAGGCGGTATCAGTAGTTGAAACCTACGAGATAATTTCCATAAGACCATATTACTGTATACTCTTCATGAATCATCATATTGTGTACAAAAATTTCTCTTATTTTTATAGCAAACTCTTTTTTTTTTCAATCAATTTGACGCATCGTCATGCCAATATATGTATACAAGGCTATATCGTCGATGATTAAGGATGATTGTGTTTATTTCATCATTCGCGTATGTATAGAGCAGAGTTTCGCATCATTATTAATATACAATGAATAGGAGTCCAGGTCAAGATGATATCTTCATCATTCATCAGACACGTCAAGCGTATATATACGATCTGCTGAAATCTCTCGAAACACTACTCGTGTGTGTGTGTGACTTATCGTGAAGATGTGCGATTACTTTTCTTGTTATACAGATGGCGTCATATTAAATTATCCAAGAAATCAGTATACTTATAGAGTATTACCTACCGTATGTGCAAATGCAAGCATTCGTTGCAAATAGAGAAATCGTTATTGTATAACTCAACAAAATCGATGTTGATGAATACTAATTACAGTATGGTCATTATACCTAAACGGAATTAATCAATTAAATTCTGATTGCAGCTGGTGTCACATTGAAATCAAAAGAACAAAATTTATGACACGAAATTATAGAATAGTTGAGATTAAACTATTTTTAGCTCGAAAAGATCAAATATTCTTTGCTCATCACAGAGAAAAAGAATTTATTAAACAAAAAAAAAAACAAAAAAAATCGTTTTCGTCAGGAGAATTTGCAGTTACGGGTGGCGAAATGAGTTTTTGCTTGGTGCAACTAATGAATACTTTCTCAAAACAAAGAAATTACGTTTCCATCAACTAATTCTTGCTCATACGGAATAATGCAGTACAGATAATTGCTACGACAAATTTTCTGATCTGGAAATATTTTGTCAACCCAACAAATTATTTCTTTCAGTACCTGCAGTGTCTAGAAAGCCACAAGCAACTGGATCCTGAAAAGTGAATTGTGTAATAATTAGGGGAGTAATTAAGGACACAAAATGATGGGAAATTGGATATTCATTGACGACTTATCGTGTCAGATATTTGAAAAAACGAAATAGAATACAAGATGGGTTTATCAGGAATAAGTATAACGTCTCAACCTTTTTGAGTAGTCCAATTTATTAGGTTTTTGCGTAGGTGTATACGCACGTGATACAAAGCCAGAGGGAAATTAATAATAGCTGGATCTAGACGTGAAACGGAAATCCCTAAGGCTCATTGAGTTTTCATTAGGTAGTTAGAGAGCCGCAATTAGACGCACGTGAGATATACCTATATGTATACTATGAATATAATTCAAGCGATCTCATGAATCTTTTGGTTTTGTTTCTGTTTGTGATTTTTTTTTAGCAACACGTACGATACGTTTTAGTTCAAGAATAGTTCGTTTGATGTGAACTAACTGACGTTCAACATCATCGCGATCTACCTCCAACGGAATTCCCTTACGTTTGCAAATCTGTTGATAAACATTCCAACAACATGCTCTGACTTGTGTCAATTCCAAGTGCTTTGCTGCCGTCGTTTCTTTTATCCTTTGCACTGCTGTTTCCCAACGAAGTGCATTTATCTTTGCTCTGTCGTATCTACCTTGCAAATCAGCTAATCTGTTGTTCAGATTGATCAACTGTTGAGCTTTGTCATCCGTTAAGCGTACCTATTATTATTAAAAAGAAATTCAAGAAAAAAAAAAATAGTTTTCAAATGATGAGATAGAAGGAGAGAAAAAAACAATTTCAAGTATTTTTAGTACCATTTCTGTGCTGGCATCCTCCAAAGCCTGAAGATTTTGATCTTGTCTTTCAGAAAGTTCTTTTCTTGCCTCAGTAAGACATTCGTAACGTGTTAGAATTTCAGAAATCGACTGGAACTGCGAGGTTTCCGAAATTACCCTTTCTAGATACTCTTGATACATGCCGTAATCCGACACGTGCTTCTCCATGCTTTCTTTCACGTTCTTCATGTCATTCAACTTCGCCTCCATTTCTTTTATCTACATTTTTCGAACGATCTTTAATTGCTTCGGACTTCCTTATGATAATAATTCATGTAGACTTCCTTATTTTTTATTTGATTCCCAAATAATTTCTTAATTAATTTGATTATCTCACGTATTTATTATAATTATACCTCTTCTCTTCGTTTCGCTTGCAGTGCAAGTTCTTCGGCAATTTTGTGTTCAGCCCTTTCTCGTTTATCTTGATTTTCTTTTGCGAATTTGTTAAACTTTTGAAAAGACTGACGAAATATTAATTCCTTGCGTCTTAATTCCGCCCAATGTTTATCCATTTCTTTTCGCTTTATAGCTTGCTCCTTCTGTTTATTTACTAGCTGATTCTCTGCCAAATCTAATTCACGCTGTGCTTTTACTAATTCCGCTGCCGGACCGTCTCGCGCCTTGTCCCATTCTGACAATTTTCTAAAACAGTTTTTTGACAATATTATTAATATCAGACCTTGTGCCAAGTTTTTAAATATGTTAATCTGAATGCAGTTCGTTCCGAAATTCCAATTTGACATAATTCGAACGTACGATTTGAACCATTTATACGAAATTATATGGTTTTCGATACACATTTGGGGAATGAATAAAAAGTGTGAATGAAAGAGGAATTTATTACTTTATATGTTTCTCTTCTGCTTTAGATATGAAATATTCTGCGATAGCCTTTTGGGGGTCAGTAGTAATGGTTGCTCGATGGATGAGATTCTTCGAATCTCTTTTCACACGCGGAGCCATATTTTGGTATGAAAATCGTTTCAGCCTTTTGACAAACTCGAAAATAACTTGGATGAATCTCAATGAACGTTCTTAATAAAATAATCGTAAAATTTCACGAGTAAAATACGACTTTGATCCTCTCGCTTAATGTGTTTATTGATCAAACGATTCAAATCGGACAAACGTCGACGCGCGCTTACATTCAAATGTGGCGCCATCTACATAAAACGATTGACGTGTGTAGTTGAATTTTCATGCAGTGCGCAAAGTGTGATTCTCCTGAACTACTTCACACTCCTGTATCTGGTGCTTTTTCGTCTATATTTATCGAACCCGGGCCTTTAATCGTCTGTAAAAAAAATTGTCAAATATAGATAAACTAACTAAAATCAATCTCGGATAAAAAAATGAGACTTAATATCGATTCAAACCAGGTTTTTAATCGCGTCGAATTTTCTTCAACTCGTTCGTCTAGGGAATTTAGTCTCCTCACGTTGTCAAACCTGTAATTAAAAATGGCACCCTCCTTCTGTCGCGAGAATGTAATCAAATAAATGATCGTAATAAGTGGCGAATATCTGGCGATTGGCATGTGAAAAGCAAAGTAGTAATATCTCTGAAATAACCTCGCAGACTGATAACGATAAATAATGTGAGTGGGGCTATGCGCAATCGATAAATATCAGTGATACGTTTTCAACAGCATGTCTGCAATGGCCGATGAGTCTACTTCCGTGCCGAAAAGGCGTCAATTGGTAAACAAAAGCTTGATAGTAGACCAAATTGTCGATTCAAATACCCTGACTTATATCTTCGAATATTTCAATTGTTTTTTTCCAACACGCAGCGGGAAAGGACAAGGAAATTATACACCGATGACTGGACCCTCGGCGACGAGGACATCGAGGGTCGCAGGACATTTCAACTCGATGAAAAAATCGAGTGCGAAAGATACGACCTGGCCAATTTCAATGGCCTATTTCGCGAGATGACCGGTCCAGAATTAACCCTTGGCTTTCTTCAGAAACACGGTCTTCAAATTCCCCTTTTATTCAAAGATAAAACTGGCCTGGGTCTCAGGGTACCGAGTCCCAACTTTTCCATAAACGATGTCAGAACCTGCGTCGGTGAGCTTGAAATACAGGTTTTCCCTTATCCCCAAAACTTCCTTATTTTTCTTTGTCATTCCTTCAGCCAATTTTCAGTCACGATTTTCAGTTTTAATCTATTTTATTCCGTAATGATCACAAACTTCACATTCTGTACTTATAGCTTTAAATTATTTAGTTTTTCTGGCGGTACGATCCATTGGGTATAACTTATTATACCTCTTTTGGGATGTTACTTGGTACCACTACAGGCTTTATCAATGTGAATTTTGATCGGTTGATTCGATTTCACCTTCTGACAGAAAATAATACACAAATCTGATTATTTGTATATCGTAAATTGGAGTTTTCAATAACTCCACTGAAATCCCTTAAAAACAGAGACTTTCCAGTATATTTCCTGTTTTTTCTTTTTCTCTACGATAATCTTGAATCAATCTCTTCTCTAGATTTTCGATCAACAATTTAGGTACCTTTGCTAATTTCAATGCGATTACTTGATGAATATATCAATCATTAAATTAGAATAGGCTCAATGCTCATGGATTTTATGTAAATTATTATTTAGAAAATACTTTTCATTCAGAAATACTTTATTGCTCTTTCTATTCTAATAATTGCTGAAATTCTGAGACTGAAATAATATAATACTCCCAAAGTTCACAAATTGTCTGATAACAATTTACAGAAAAAACATTATTCTGGCGTAATAAAATTTGGTTTATCCATAAGGATGCGACCAGAATAATAAAGACACTAACTCAAAGAACTGTTAAATTCCCAGTGACCACCTTTGAGTTACTCTGATTTTAAATGAAGATTTTCCTAAATTTCGCTGTTTTTTGCCATTTCCTATTCATGAATCCTGACAAAACATCTCACAAATTTTTCTCTCTTCTTATATTTCACTGATAACATATTATTAATTACCAATAAATTTCAGGCTCCAAGAGAATCTTAGACGTGATGGATGTAAATACACAAAAGAACGAAGACATGACGATGAAAGAATGGCAGAAGTATTACGAGGAGGATAACAAGGATAGATTACTGAACGTAATATCGTTAGAATTTAGTCACACAAGGCTGGAAAACTATGTGCAATCACCGACGATAGTCAGACAAGTTGACTGGGTCGACGTCGTCTGGCCAAAGCATTTAAAGGAGGCTCAAGTCGAGGCGACGAACCTTTTGGAAGATATGATGTACCCGAAAGTACAAAAGTATTGTTTGATGTCTGTGAAGGGATGCTACACAGATTTTCATGTAGATTTCGGTGGCACTAGTGTCTGGTATCACATATTACGAGGGGGTAAAATATTCTGGTTAATACCGCCGACCGAAAAGAATTTGGCCTCTTATCAGCAGTGGGTTTTGAGCGGGAAGCAATCCGACGTATTTTTTGGCGACATGGTCGATAGGTGTGGGAGAATTAATCTCACCGCTGGTATGACGCTGTTTATTCCTACGGGATGGATTCACGCTGTTTATACACCTCAGGACTCTCTCGTTTTTGGTGGAAACTTTTTACACAGCTTCGGCATTGACAAACAACTAAAAGTCGCTCAAGTCGAAGAACATACTAAGGTTCCTCAAAAGTTTCGATATCCTTTCTTCACCGAAATGCTTTGGTGAGTTGAAAGAAGTCGGTAATTTACCCAAAAACAATTCCAAATCTTTTACTTTCAATGGTTTTCAGCTTCGCTAAAAGAAGTCTAGAGCAAAATCTGAAATTCATTATATTCTGTAATATTTTATTGATTTTTTGACCAGGAATGTTCTGAAAAATCTAACTAGCTCTCAAATTTAATATCTAATTGTCTAATTCTTGTACAATCCTATTTATAACATTTTTGAAGAATTGAAACATGTTTCTAGAAAACTTTGAGAAAATTTTTAGAATCTAAACTCTTAGTAATTACAGAGACCCTGAAAATTAATCTTAACAATTGCGATAATAATGAATTCTTGTTTCAGGTATGTTCTGGAACGATACGTGCATGTTTTATTGGATAGAAGTCACTTGGATATTCAAGAAGTGAGTAATCAGCATCAGACCACCAAGCCGCATCAACACGTCCATTTAACTCCTTTCGAATTACACGGTTTGAAAGCGATCGTCATGTACCTTCACTCGCTTCCATCCACTAAGAAAAACGTTCCTGAACTTATACGGGATCCAGTTGCTCTGATTCACGACGTTAGGTGTCTCGTCGAACAACATAGACACGATAATCCTGACGCCGCTGTTACTGGATATCCTGTCTTGCCACCTCCTCCAGCAATGACTATTGCGGATAGAGTAAGACTCGTTATCAGTTTCTTATTAAATCATCTATTTAATAAATTAATTTATCAGAATATCCAAAGATTTTGGTAAGCCTGAAATCAGCCTGAAATATTTCCAAACCTCTGAATTCTTCTCAATTTGAGTAAAAATCAGAGTATTGCAAATAAATTGTTTAAACCAAATTTTAAAAATTCATTCAAGTTTGAGGAGATGTTATCAAACTTAGTGAAATTTGTACTTTTATTTTTCAACACCAGGAACGTCTTCGTGTAGCAAAAAAGACTTACACTAAATTGCAAAGGCAACAGTCTCAAGACAACAAGGATGGATTGAAGGAAAGTAAGCCTGGAGTACCCAGGAGAAGGCGTACTAGGTGCAAAAAATGCGAAGCATGTACTAGGTCAGATTGTGGGGAATGCGCCTACTGTCAAGATATGGTAAAGTTTGGCGGTACTGGTCGAGCCAAGCAAACTTGCCTCATGAGACAGTGCTTGAGGCCAATGCTTCCCGTTACTGCTGCCTGTAAAGTCTGCCAGCTCGATGGATGGAAGCAGCAACCTGCCCCACTTATGGGTAAAGAAACTGCAAATTTAAATCAACAAAATTATAGAAATTAGCTGAAAAAACCTTCTCCGATACTTTAAATTAACAAAATTATAAAAATTAGTTAAATAAAACCTTCTCTGATACTCAGAGATGTTAATATCTTGTATCATATTTGAAGTTTAGTCAATTCCTTAGCTGATCATTTGTTGAAAATCCATTTTTATTGCATTTAGACTTCTTTCCTTTAATTTTTTTGCTGAAATCTCGAAGATTGATGGATATTTTGCTGCTCGACATGTTTATCTCATTCGCAACAACAATCGAATGGTTTTATGTTACAGGAAAACCTACGCCATCGACACCTTCCACTCTGATGGAGTGTACGGTATGCTACGACATCGTGCATCCAGATTGTCTAGCAGAGTCTGGTCAAGGTGGATTAGCAAGCGAAGATCTTCCCAACAGTTGGGAATGCCCTCAGTGTTGCGAAAGTGGACGACACTTGGATTATAGACCTAGACATTTCAAAGCTAGGTCTAGAAAAATTTCTGTATCAAGCGGCGCCTCTTCTGCACCTACGACTGACTCTGAAAGAGCGACTACACCGAGTAAACGATCTCGGCCGGACCTAAACGAGGTGATTTCATTGAATGATTAAGTAAATATATATGACTAGGAATGACTTTAGTGCTTTATAATCATCTCCATGATGTTTAATCGAACGTAAAGTGTTTTCCAATGGATACCAAAGTCTGAAAATATTTTTTGAACGATTATTACAGGCATGGAATGATCGGGAACCAGCCGAAGGTGAGCAACGTACAGCGTTACGAACTCAGTTAGCTATACAGTTGACGGGATCAACTAGTAAGTCGTTAAAGAGGCCTCACGTTGTGGTGAGGCCTATGCAGCTACCTCCTACTTCGAAACTTGGGTCAGGTTTAAGTGGACAGACATTAGTTTACGACAAAACAGCCATGCTGGCTATATTTAGGTTTTTAAGTATGAAAGATTTAGCCAATTGCGCTTTGGTTTGTCGAACGTGGGCCAGGTTCAGCGTCGATCCAAGTTTATGGAAAAGATTGGATATGGCGCACAGTCATTTAATGACTGCTCATTTAACCGGCATAGCTCGCAGACAGCCAGAAAACTTATGTCTCAATTGGACTAATGTTACCAAACGACAATTGGCTTGGTTACTCGGCAGGCTTCCTCAACTAAGAGTTTTATCTTTACACGGATGTGCTTGGTCGGGAGTTTGCGCTTTGAAAACTTGCGCCTGTCCTCCTTTACTCAGTCTCGATTTAAGCCACGTTTCTGGTTTGAATGACTCCAGTTTGAGGGAAGTCCTAAGTCCTCCGACAGACTCAAGACCCGGTTTGGTTGACAAAACCTCTCGTTTGAAACATTTGAAGAATTTGTCCCTAGCCGGCTGCGATATAACTGATATAGCTCTTAGATATATCGCCCAGCATTTGCCATACATCGAAGTTTTGGATCTATCTTCTTGCGGTCGAGTTTCAGACGCCGGTGTCGCTCAGCTCACCACTGCTCCGGCTCAAACATTAGCCAATCTAGTATCTCTGAATTTGTCAAACTGTAGGCTACTCACCGAAGCAACTCTCGATCATCTTACCAGATGTAAAGCTCTTAAGCGATTAGATCTCAGACACATTACTCAAGTATCTACGCAGGCCGTTATCAAGTTTGCCGCTAAAAGTGAGCACAATTTACATGTGACGGACGTCAAGCTAGTGGAAGAAAAGTTAAATAAGTAGTAGATTTTAGGAATTCTTCAAGATTCTAATCATAATAATTACGCGTCTAAAATTCTCCTAAAATAAAAAAAATAAAAAATAAAAACTCGTCACGATGTGACTCTGCGTGTTGTGAATCAACAGTACTATAAACTTTAATCGATATACTTATAATACTTTTTTTTCTTTTTTTTTTCTATCTTTCGAATCAAGAATTATATTGAATTTGCTATTTGCTAGCTTTTTCATAACTTTCTTTTTTCTCTCGCCATTTTTTGATAAGAAATTACGATTTCTAATTTGATCAAGTTGACAGTGTCCATTGGGAGGTAGTATTTATATCCTAATTTTATTCGCTAGAGAAATGAAAACTTTTAGGCATATGCGTCTGCTATGGTTGCCGTTGCTGGATGATGTGAATTGAGTTAGATATTTGACTTTATTATTCATATTATCAAGTTTGATATTATTAATGATCGACAATTGCTTGATTTTTACAATTATTGATTATGAAAAAGCTGCTTCATAATATTATTATTAATATTAATACTGTTATTATTATTATTATTTGATAACAAAGTCATATATTACAAATGATCCACATGAAAAAGCTTCTGTTTATGCGTGCAATCTGTTTCTATGATATGATATCATGAAAAAATGAATAAATAAACAAAAAGGAAAAGAGAAAAAAAATACAAGATGAAAACTAAATAGAAACTACCAAGAGATACGATCGTAAATCGATATGGAAATATTTATTTATGTAAAAGTGTGATCAGTAGACTGTAATTAAAGAACTTAAGATCCTAAGTTCTAAGTTTATGTATTAAGGTATCAAACAGTGATATATGCTATACTTATGTTGTATTTAATATTTATAGTTAGTCACGTAAGTATTAAGCCAAGAAAGTTCGTACAGAGGTGAAGAAAGTACCTCTTTGCTCGGAGGAATGTTTTTTTTTTCGTTTTTTATCATCATAAGTTATATTGATAAAAAATTCCTACTTTTAAATCCAAGTACCTAATCATCAAACAGAAATAAAAACACTTCTAACTTGAAGTATTTTTGTTTCTCTTTTTTTTTTTTCTTTGCTCGAACCGATTATCTGACTTGCTAGAACACAATTTGTCAGGATAAAGCATGCCCAGTTTAAATAACTATTTGACGAAATTTATCTGATCTACAAAGGTACTAGTGGAGCAAATCATTATCAGTAAAATCCATGTTCATTTCATTGTATGTATGTAAATGTAACTATTATTCGTATTCGTTAATTTTGTTGATGAAAATACTATCCATTATTTAATTATACAATAAGATTTATTATTTTAATGAAAAAACAAAACCATCTATGATATATATATTCATATATGTATATTATTGTATAACATCTGTAACTTATAAAAAGACATAGCAATATCCTCGTTTCCAAATATAATTTTCAATTTTAAAACACGCTCTATTATCAATTTATCATATTTTCCATTTCAATTCAGCTTTTATTGCACTTTTAAAAGTTTCCCCTCAAAATATGGTCAATTGTTAGACATGGAATAAAGATTCAATTTCAATTCATTTATTGATTTATTCTTTGTTCCCTTCGGAACGTTTTCGAAATCGCAATTTGGATTTTTTTTAACGTTTAGCTGCTAAAAAATATTGTTTGATTAATTGAAGGATAAAGCACGATTTTTCAATTTCCAAAAGTACGAGAATACGGATCATCATTTATTGATTGAAAACTGAACGTATATAAATGTGATGAATATTTTCAGTCCGATTTTTGAAAACTGCCCCGCTTTGGAATACATCGTCGAAGAAAAAGTCCCTAGGTTATTCGTTCGTTGATTGGACGAGGCCGAATGACAGCTGCTAGAGAATTTCATTCTATAATGTTGTATCCCTTATATTTCAAATGGCGTCTTTAACCGTCTATAAATACTACGACGACGTTGAACCTGCTGTTTCGTGTAGAATATTATGAATAAATTGTATTGAAGTGAATAAAAACATCTAAAAAAAACTGCTCAGAATACGTCTGACGCCAATCTATCTATAAAAGCCGATAATAAAGGTGAGAGGTTCGGAAGAATTGGAGAAAATGTGAGTGAAAATGATTCAATTACACTGCAGTGTAGCGTAGGTAGAGAAACATACATAACACATGAACCCGTCCACCTGCAATACGTATACCTACTTATATGTATAGCCTCAAAATGACAAACCCTCTTTTAATCAACAGCCAATATTCTTTATTAAAAAATATCTTACAATTCAACTTGCAAAAACAAAATACAGTAGCTTCTTTCAAATATAAATATGTGTATTTATTATCAGGCTAATTTTATATGTATATGTATGTATATTTATGTATATTATTACGATGTAGTTTCGATTTATTTTTCTCTTATTTAACTCCCCTTGTCGCGTGTTACTCACGATACGGTATTTATTCAATGTGTTTTGTAAAATAATTCTGTTAGCGTATATGTGTACTTATTCTCGTCGATTTCATTTATAAATATCATTTATTTCATTATTTTATAATTCGAAGAGTATCGTTATCGTTATTATCATTAATATTATCATCATCATCCTCATCATCATTATTATCATTAATATTATTATTATTATTATTATTTGAGTATATTCATGTATGTGTGTGTATATAGGTATGTATATTATGTATGTGTATATATTAGCGTGTATTCATATGTGTGTGTATATGGATTAGCGAAAAATACTACCTTAAACCAAATCACCCTAACTCAGCTAACACCGAGTCTAAATCTTCTTGTAAAGTAATGCTTTCCTCGCGTTGCCTTGCCAAGTCATCCTTAAGGCGATCGACCGTTGCCTTAAGAAGGTAGTTACCCTTTTTCAACGTTGCCAAGCGACCTTCGTGCTTTTTCACTTTCACCTGATACAAATAGCATTCAATAGTTATGAATAAATTCCAACTTGTGAGACTGAAACTTGCTGGTGATAGCTGGCAAGTATTAACTTACTGAATGATCAAACAATCAGATTTCAGAGAACTTATATTCAATCGCATCTTATCGAGATTTTGATAAAATTTTATCGCTAGCTCATCTCCAAACAAATAGTTACAAATTTTTCCATGAAAAAATCCTGTATTATCTGCTCTAGCTATTGCCTTTCAGCTTTGGACTGATTTTCAATTTTGTAGGAATTGAAAGAGCAAGTTAAATATTGGTCTTTTTTTCAGATTGTTATGGATCATTACCTGTAATGCATTTTTGCGTTTTTCTGGGGCAGCGCTTTCCTCGTCTGAATCAGATTCTTCTTCGTCTTCAGATTCCTCAGACTCTGACTCTTCGTCAGATTCCTCGGTTTCTTCTTCTTCTTCATCTTCTTCTTCCTCTTCTTCTGGTTCTTCATCGTCCTCGTCGTCGTGCATAAGCTTAGCCATCTTATCTACCTCTTTCTGGAGCCCTTTAAACTTCTTTTTCTCCTCTTTCAACAATTTTTGCTGCTGTTTTATCTGCTCGCGCAAAGCGTGTCTTTCTTTCTTTGCATTCGCAGCTTTGTCTCTGCGAAAAGATTAAGAATTACAAAATCAAGTTATCTACATCATGAATTTACTCTAGAATATTTAAAATCTGTTATAGTTATGGTTTTGTTGTATTTTGTTTTTTCATTATCATCTCAAACCCAGATGATTTCTTGGATTTGATTCTCCTCTGCTATTGCTAAAATCATTGAATATTTTCAAATAATTCCCTTTTCTTAAGTCTTATAGTTTTCTATTGGCAATGAATATAAATACCATAACAAAACTGGATTTGATAAATGACTTCAAAAAAAAAAAAAAATGAATTGCAGGCACTCAATTTTTCGAAAAACTTATCTCAATAAAGAGCAAAAAACCCAAGGAAGAAAAAAACACGGCACCCTTGATTTGAATCTTGAACAATTTTCAAAAAAATCATCCAAAACTGAAAGAGTATGGTGAACGTACTTGAAAGTTTTTATTTTAGTAGCGAGAAGTTTGAGTTCTCTTTGAACGCGTTTCTCAGCTGCAATACTTGGGTCCACATCCTCTTCTTCTTCGCTACTCTCCTCTTCTTCCTCTTCACTTTCGTATTCCGGTTGATCGACGCTCTTCTGCGAGGCGATCTTAGCCACATCCTTAGCACTTGGGCATCCAGCTAATGCCATTCCTGAAAAATCCGACCAGGACGCGTCCCCGCTTTCATCTACATCTACATCTACATCTACTTCTACTTCTTCTACATCTGATTCAGGGTCTAATTTCAATACTACTCGCGGTGGGTAATTTTTATTTATTTTATTTTTTTTCGGGGCAGGGGGGGGGGGGGAGGGAAGAAAATAATAATTTAATTAATCAGAACTAGATATATAAAATTATACAATGAATTGGGATCGATCGGCAATTCGGGATCTAAATTGGGTCTGATTTCACTTGCAAGTGAGGAGATCTTTTTTAATTTCTATTTATGAAAAGTGAAGAAGTACGGCTTACCGGCTTTCATGCGTCTTTCTAACGCGGCGTACATTTTTTTCATTTCTTCAAGTTCGTTTTTGACTTTGTCCTTTTCCTCGGCAACAGCGGCATAATTTTTTTCCAACCGTTCAGCATCTCTTCTGGCTTGTTCGGCCTCAAGTTTTAAACTTTCGGCTAATTTTTCGTCTTGTTTTTTATATTCTTGAACTGTTTTTTGTGATTTTTCACGTTCCAGTTCAACTTCTAAATTCAAAAGTCTTGCCTGTAATCTTTTATTCTCCCTTTCTACTGCTTCTTTATTTCGCAATTCCAAAGCCAGCATTTGTTTTGTACTTTGAAGATCATCTCGTACAGCGTCGATATCGTCCATTTCATCGTGAACCGATTCATCAACGGGAGCAACTTCGGCCTTATGTATTTGTTCCTCAATTGTCATTTGCCTGCGGAATTTTCTCAATCCTTCCAACACCGGTTTTGACCTGTCGTTTGTTTTAACGCTCTTTAACTTCACTCCCGATTGGATCTGCTGCAGCAGCTTGTTGTGCATATTCGATTTTTCTGATTCGAACACAAAATGGGTATTTCCTGAAATATAACGAAAAAAAAAAGAAAAAGAAAAAGAAAAGAAAAATAACGATGATTTAAAATTTCGATTTAACAAATCCGACAAAACTCTGCACCACCTGAATACCAAAAATGAAAATAAAATAAAGAATATTGTACAATTCCTCTCGTAATAATAAACGGCAATTTATTACACCCGTGTACGTTCGGTTGCCTATTTCAGGCGCGATTCTTCGTCGTGAGTGATTCAAATTTCAAGAGACTCTTCAGCCCGCTGTTTTTTTTTGAATGCAGTGAATGAATGAGAAAAAATGGGAACAAAAAACAACAATTTTTGGTATTAATTGTGATAGCTTACCAGCTGTGTCTTCTGTGACTTTGTCTACTCTTTCAAGGATCGGTGCACTCCTGTCGTTGCATTTAACGTGTTTCAATTTCCTGCCACTTTCGACTTCTTTCATCATGCACGCCCAGTCAGGTCGTTTTCTTGGTCTCGATTTAAGCGCGTCTAATACTTTTTGCTGTTTTGTGCTTAAGGGTGGTAATTCCTTCAAGACGGTTCTTGCGGGTGGTGGTGGAGGAGGTCTTGGCGGTGGTGGTGGAGGTATTGCCGCCCTCGACGAGCTTTTTGACAATGTAGGCGCTCCTATATATACGGAGACACAAAAAATTGAATATTCAAATGATGCTAATTCCAAAGGGAAATCTGCAGAAATTATTTATAAATATCACCCGCGATTAAAATAACCCGACTTTGAGCCAGCCGATCAGAGACGTAGACTGCAAATTAAAAGCTTTGAGTATTCGCAGATACAGTCATAGGTATAGCTGGTTTTAAAAATCTTCTGTTTACATAGTAGATTGGATATAGACGACTATTTCAATTGCTTTTACTGCAGAGTTCCTTCCAACTACGCAACTAGAATGACATAGTGATAATTCGGTCGAATCAACAGAACTTATGTCGTCAGTGGTATCGATTCGTAATCGATATTTTCTCCTTATGATCCTATTGTTACTCGATTTATGTTAAATATACGTGTCTATACCTATACCTCATTTGGGTGATTTAGTTGGTACATTGAAAACGAGTTGGTCAATGGTTCCATTGAAAATTAATTACTAGACAGAGTGGCTAGTTTCAAAAATTATGATCGGATATCTTTGAACCTATTGAATTTGGAGAAAATAATTAACAACCAAAGTTGCAAGGTTCGAAGCTACAATGAAAAGTTATAGGAATATCTCTTCACAAAATGACCAGAATTTTTAGAAACAAAATAAACCATCTGCGAAACTGACTTGTATGCACACAAATGTAGGTACACAGTAGTTTCGATGCATGCAGAACTCTGAATTGCCGTAACTCATTGTCAGTTAGAAATTAGCAAAACAAGTAAAAAAGAATCATCCCTGAGTCTCTGGACTCATTCTCAACTTTTATTACTACGAAAAAAAAATGATATGTTCGTTGAAGAAACCTGTGATCATTTTGATTTCTCAGGAGTAACGATATCCCCGATGAAATTATCGGTGTCATTAAATATTGTTCGTCGGATCTTAGAACTTTTACTCTGAACGTTTTTCTGCAAAGTCAATCGTTTCGGAGCTACCCAATCGTAAGCGAATGAACAATAAGTTCATTCAGAGTCAATGATACATAGTGAAATGTTTTCTTTGTCTAAATGTTCGATTGTTTTTTTAATGGTGACTTGAATTCCGGAAATCAAAGCACGTCATCTTCCATCTATTTATTGCATGAATCGATATCGTATTTATTTTTGTAATGATCTAACTTCCCCTTTGTGTAATTAAACCCACCCATGATTTATCAATAAAAATAACGAGCTGTAACGAATCGTATTCAACAACAATTTGACAAATCAAACTGATCATCGATTCAAAAAACAGACCTGCACGAATTGGTCTTTCAAAAAACAATTGCTGTATCGATCTACATAATATAGCCATTTGCAGTGATATTCTCTCTCAAATGATGAATACGCAGCCGAGCATATCTCACCTGTGGTGCTTTCGCTTTTTGAAAGAGGAACCACATCGGCACGAGACCTTGATTTTTCGACTCGAATTTGCCGCTCGAGTTGTGGTCTAGAATTTGCTTCATGTCTTCCATTTTCTCTGTGTCTCGGATTTGCGGCTTGAACTGGAGCTGGTTGCTTTGTGGTTTCTCTGGTGTTTGGTTGCGAAGGTATTATTGTGATCTTGCTCTGTTTTCGTACCGGTGCTTCGGCTGCTTCAGATGCATTAATCGGTGCTTCTACCGGTTTCGGAACGCTCTGCAAAGCAAACGGATTGATCGAAAAATTGGTTAAAAAATCGTGGAAACTGCAGAAAAGAACACGAAAAATCTGGTAACATTTCAGTCCGGAAAATTCGCGGTGCAATAGAGAAACCGAAAGACGATCGGTACTTAACGTGCATTTAAACCTGCAAAAGAAAACTAGGTACCCTATAGCAATACCTCGCTGTCCCTGTCGTCTTCGAGAGACGAAAGATTAACGACCCGGTGAAACCAGCGGTTAAATTTATAGCGTTGTTTTTAGCATCTACCTATGTAGGTAGGTATACCGTGAATAGTCAACCCACACGAATTGTTCTTTGTTCTTTGCTCATTTTCTTTTCATTTATTTTTTTCAATTTTTTATTCTCATTGTTTGAAAGAGTTTTTTTTTTTTTTTTTTTTAATATCATGGTAATTGGAGGGAACAAAAAACCTTTCATCGGTTACAATCGATCGTGACGTTCACACGAGAAGACGTAATAATTATGCTTTCACGGTTGTATTGATATTTTAGAGCGATTCAGGAACTACCTACTCGTGAATTATTATAGTTACCATATCGGAATGAAACTTTTTACGTTCTCGTTATATTTCTTTTTATATCTCAGTTTTCATTTTCCGCATGATTCCCGATTTCTTTTTCTTCTCATAAACTATATACTGTCAGAAGTTTTTCAACATATATACATAAAAATTCTATACTTGATTCAAGAAATTTATTTATTCTTTTGCTGATCGTAACGAATTTGCTAAGCAGATGACGAGACGTTTTTTGTCATTTCAACAAAACATGTATCTTTGGCTTATTCTGGTGATGATATATTTTTTTTTTTTTCTTTACCAGGCGGAAGTTGAGTCGATCTTTTAACTGTGTAATTGAATATTGATTATTTGCGGGTCCCTAAATTTTGGTAAAGCATAAATTGACTAATTTACATGAGTTTCGACATTTTTCATTGATTTTCGCCCATTTTCTAACAGAATTTTCAACAAACTGAAAATTTATCGCTTATTACACATATCTCTGCGACCTTCGGCATATAGAATTCGAGCTTTCCAGGTCTATACCTACATATAACTTTGACGAAACGACTGTTGGGCGATCGCCATTTTTCATTTTCCAACAAACCAAGAGACATAAATTTTCATCTGCTTCCTCTCTAAACATTTATTATATACTATCCCCCATATTACTATCGCATGGCTCCTCGAGATTTTATAGTTACATACGTGCCAATAATCAACGTCGTCGTCGTTGTCCGCCGTAATAACTGCCCAGAAATCCATCGATCCTAGATTCTCGAAAATTATCCAAAACAATTTCTCAATTTATTTAATAATTTTTCTTTATATTTTTTTATCAATTAAAATATGCACCAAGGAATTGATTAAATGGAGAAGGGAAAGAAACAATTACTTCTTTTAATTTTATTTTTTGGAACTTGTGTTTCAGCAGATTTCTGAAATTAAAAACCAAAAAATGGTTCTAATTTTTTTTCCTTTTGCACAATTTTGAACCTTTTTTTTTCTTTTTTAATTTTCACCGGTGATTCGGAACACTTTTTTCCTCTGCCGCCTCGTGGGGAAGTGCACGCGCTAACTAACGGGAGCACAAATTAAACTTACGTCATTCGGGGGTCTAACAGTTCGAGACGAGGAGTCCTCGACCGAAAGAGACACGGTCGACCAGCAGTGTTCTTTAAATAAACACGGCTTCCCCAATATTATTGTTGTTATTCGTTCTCTGCCTCGTTCGTTTCGATTGGTTCAAACGTCAAATGCACATCTTCGTCCGGTGTGTTTTTTCGCCACGGATTTCCTCGTCAATTGTCAATTTCAACTTGTCCAGAATCTATTTATATTTCACCAAAGATTATTTTACAGCAAGATAAATATTCTCATTTTGTTCGGAAATAAGATCCTGATCATGTGAACGAGGGAGTTTTTTAATGTTTTTGTTTCGGCCATTTTTTATTTGCAAATTGATGGCCCAGTGTTTGGAAATTTCCAGATCCCCTCCTTCACATGATAAGGAATTTCTTTCCGAACAAAATGAGCCCTAAAATATTTGAATCGTACCAACCGCGGTGCTCCAAAATCCTTACGACATAGGTTTTGGAAAAGAACATTTTTCTTGCTGTGAAATGAACTTTGGTGGAATACAAATGAATTCTGGACCAGTTGAAATTCCCGAAACCAGGTTGTACCTATACTGGTCCCCTTGATGTGGGTGACAGAATTTTTAGAAAAAAATTACTATTTCATGACTCAAATGTAGTTAGAGTTGCCAAATGGACAAGGTAGGTGCGTTTTCTCACTTCAGAAACTATCTACTTCATTTTGTTGTTTTTGAACCGTTCAAGTTACGAAATGAAGAATTTTATTCGATCATTTTGTTGCGTTAACGTTACGAACTTCAACCTCATATCAATCGATGATGATGGCATTATTACATTTTCATTTTTTTTTTTTGTATTACATGCAGATGACTTAATTATCCCCAAAAACTTAATTCCATTTAGTCATCACGTGTGCACGGCAGTCAGCAGGTATATCGCGCTAGCTATATTGCCTGCCTGCTTGCCTGACTGACGGAAGACGCAGCTGCCCGTATATAACAGCAACACATGTACAGGATTTGAAATAAACCTGTAGCTTTAAATAATCATGACCCGAAGCGACTATTACTATATCCACAAGCGAGAAATCAAACCTCTCTCTCTATCTCTGCGATGGTATTTAAATTCATAAAAAATGCGCAGATTTCTGATTTACGTGTAATTCTTCTTTCCGTTACACACGTATTTTCATCTCGTTTCAGTTAGAGCTATTATTTATTGACCGACGAAATTCCCGAATCGCGAAACAAATTAATTTGCAAAAGTGGATTTATGCACTTTTGTTCCTCAGCTATTCCTTATAGTTGTTGCTCTGTTTTTTTTTTTATCAATGTATACTCGAACACAAACATATGCTGAATTCTATTTGCAGCCAATTTCCTAATAAAGTTATCAAATTTTTCTAGAATCTGATATTTTTATGCGATTCCTGAGAAAATAATTGTTGGCAGTATCTAGAATTCGAAATTTTCTCCAACTCTGCCTGGTCACAGTTCCCAGCTGTTTTGCACTGGCCATACGGAGTCAAAATGACCCTAGCCGTTTTCAAATTAAAACCCTTCGCAAAGCATATTCGTTTTAATTGGCTCGAAAAAAATCTGGACCATACTTAAAGCATTCTAGGATATGAGACACCTGATGTCACACACGAGATCACACGATAAAATGTGATTTTGAAGTGTGAAATCAAAATCTGGAAGGTGTGAGTGCAGGAATCGTACATTTTTAATTTAAAAAAAAATCATAATTATCGCAGTTTGTGAGTTTTCGGAATGAAATTTATGGGTGATACTCCTAAGATATGATACTTTCAGGAAAAAGTAGTGCCATAGTATGCGTTTTAGGAATTATAAGGTATTTTATTCTGAAATATGAGCACGGTCTATTTTGGAGTAAAGAAGAAAAAGGATAATTTCATGTGTGTTCATAATTAATTATTCCCTACGTGAAAATTATTGTATCTGCATCCAATCAAGGGGTGGCTTCGTTTTGACCCCGAGTGACCAGGAAGGGTTGATATCATTTCAATAATTGAACCAAAAAAAAAATGCAAATAAATTCCAGGTATCAAAAAAAGAAGAAGAGCAAAATTTCAGAAGGATTTTAAAAATTTAGTATAATAACGCCCGAATTAGTGCAACTTTACTATTATCGTGGTGGTGTCTTCCGGTCGCCGGGAAATCCGAATTATTGCTTGTTTGAAATATTGTTTTTCCTACTTCCGTGATTGTTTGATTCGCAGGAAACCCCACGCGGTGATTTGAATCGGTTGAAAATGAGTTAATGCAATAATTGGCAGTCTATGTGTAAATAATGAAACCCACCTGCTGCAGACTATATACCACCAATACACAAGAGGGAATAGATTCTATTTCGGTGTACGATCTTCGACATCCTCCGTTGACTCGCGACCTCAACATACTTTTACTCCTCGCCTACTTAATTCTTTACCCGCGTTACTCTTTTTACACTATTTACCGATTTGTTTACACTTACCATTTCCCTTTCGTGCCTAACCGAAAATCGCGAGTTCCTTTCTCGTATATCTCGTTCTCAAACTCCCACATATAAATCTTACCCCCATAAAATTTCACCCTCAGTTTTCGCCCCCCCAAATAAATAAAAACGAATTAATAAAAAAATATTTCGACTCACCTTTAATGTGACTTGCGTAAAAGCTGGTGGATCGTCAGATTTTGGCCTCGACTCCCTCCGCGAATTTAAAGTCCAGGGTGCTGCAGGCATAGGCAAAGGATTGGGCCCCTCCTTGACCCATGGTGGTCGAAATGTTGTCCTTTGGGGTTGAGCTTGGGGTTGAGGCTGCTGCTGCCCCCCGGCTCCTGGCATTTTGTCAACAAAAAAAAAAAAAAAAAAACAACAACAACCACACCGAAGACCTGGTTTATTTTTTAGAATCAACAATTCAGGAAAATTTGCAACCGGTTGTTACGTTTAGGCTATGCTAAAAAAAACCCGGCTTCTTTTCCACTGATCGAGATATACGACGATGTGTAGTTCTTCACTAAGAACTTTACACTGCAGTCTCTTCTTCCTCCAACAGGGTGGGGGTGAATTTTTATGCGGGGGCGATGGTCGCTACCCAGTTTTTGAATTTGGGTTTTCTTCCTTTACCGTATTTTAATTTTTGTGTTTTTGATTTCCTTATCGAGAATTTTCGCGGGGGAACGACTTTTCCGGGGCGTATATACAATGGCGACGACGACGACTGGTTAGTAAGTCGACTAAATAATCGACGATTCTAACGGAAACGTCGAGACGTCCACGCGCGTCCAACGAATCCTCGAAATAACTGGATTTACGCCACTTTTTCGAATCCAGTCTCGAGACATCGAGACCTGTAACTCGCGGAGGGGCCGTGACGCCTCCCCCCGTTCAGGGATATTTTTGGTACGTGACGTCACACGACACGAGGTCAAAAATAGATCGTCTTCTAGGACGTATCATTTCTATACGCACTTTACTTCATATCACATTATTCTCTCCGACACTCCTAATCATGTTTACCTTTCAATTTTCAACTATTCCTCATGCATCCCTTAATCAAATCATTCCGATATATCGGCCGGAAAAGTAAACATCGAAACCAGGGCCATCGAATTTGAGCTGAAATCATTTCTCTTCAATTATGATAAATTCCTACATGTAATTTCGCAAATCTAGAATTTTCCGATCATTCATTAAAACCGTCTAGAGTTCTTAATTTTTGAAAAATCGAATCTGGTATTATTATTCATCTTTCGTTGAATAATGGAACCGATAATTCCGAGCTTACTTTAAGAGGCTCTTGGAAAGTTGGAACCGAATTCTGTCTGCACTGGTTCTGCGCTATAGATAATTGTATATTTATATTCCGCGATCGCGTCACGTTAATTCAGATGTGGAAACTCCGTCGTAAATCTTGATAGCTTTCATTCATGTATTGGAACATGAATCCAGATGGTAATTAATTGTTTTTTCTTCAATGGCAACTGAAATATCATTTTTTTTGTCATCCGATTTACGTCCACATGAAATTGCATACGTATGATTTTAATTTCGCTCACTATACGGTTTTTCAAATCTTATATATACGTAGATAGAGATTCTTGATTTTCACCACCGTTATAGTGGAAGAATTCGCGCTGCGATTTCGAGTTTTCAGAGTGAAATAATCACCGGAATGCAAATAATCAAAGAAACATTCTATTTTAGGGTACCTCAGAGCGTACTACACAGACGTTAAAGACTATTCTCTCTCTATCTCGAACGAAAACTTGAACGAAACTGGAAAGCACATATTCGAAGCACGAAAAAACTGTAGTAACTATGTTAATTATATTCTCCTGCAATTGAACTCCGCACAAGTACGTCGAAAGCATTATTTTTCGTAAAAATTGAAATCGAAAATCAAATTATAGACGACGAATCGCGGCTAATCTGACTAACCCTACGTAATATTTTGTTAAATATCATTTACCTTAAGTAAAAAGAAAAAAAAAAAAAAGCAGAAATAACAAATAGAAAAGGTATTTTTGGTTAAAATTTTAATTTTCATTAGGGTTGGAGGTCTGCGTGAAAGAGATTATCAGCTAGCAGCTCAAAAGCGTAACGAGGCTTGCAGAAGATTTGATAATCATTGTCAAACAGCGAGGTATTTTGAACGAGAATCACGGTTAGCGAAGCACTTCAACTCCTGGAGCTCTAGGGATAATTACAGCGATAACAATAAATTCTACAACGATAAATCTAAGGCTGATAAACTAGAAAGGCGAAAAAATAATTTGAGAAAAATGCTGCGGGACGAAGATGCCGATTACATGAACGAAATGAAATCTGTCGAGGCTTCACGGGATGGTAAAAATGAAAAAAAACGGGAAGAAGAGTCAGTCGAAGAGTTGAAAAGAAAACTTGATACTAAAAGGGCGGAGAGAGCTCTTTATTATCCAAATAATTACCGGTGTTATCAATCGTGCAATAGTGCTTCTGATTCGGTTACTTCTTGTCCTAGACATTATGCAAACGAACATCACATTGATGCTTGCAGAAACTCTCAAGTAAGCATGGCGGATACTAATCTGAGGAATTACTCTTCCGATTGTCAAGGGAGGAAGGAAAATCCTGAGAATCGTCACCACGGAGAGAAAAGACATCTTCAAGGGCACACCATGTATGGTACGAATATTGATTCCTGTGGTGACTTTTCTAACAGGCCAACTAAAACCACTGGCGAAAGAAGGCACTACGAGGCCGTACACGACAACGTTGATGAAGGTACCAATCCACATCCCGAAAGAGACGACGTTGATAACGTTTCAGCTCTTATGTCGCATAGTCGATTCAGGGATCTACAGGTGAGATTTAACACGCAAAATAACGTCATTCCAAAAAAATAGAGATCCAAAAAAATAAAAATAAAATAAAAATCGATATAGATTGCTGCCGGAAAGATTTTCAAGAAAGAATAAAACCAGTTTCGTTAAAAGTGATAATCATTCTGATTGATTGAAAAATTCTGTGTAAATTCGAAAAGAAGAATTTGAAAAAATCTGCGATATCTTGTGTTTTTTCTATTGTTAGTTAATAGTTATTAATAGCTTACATAATTATTTGAAACTATGAAAAAAAATTGTGGTAAAATGAATTGTTAAATAGACTTTTCCACAGCATTCGTCTAGCGAAATAATTTTTTGATTTTTGACCGGCAATGGTAGATGATATACTCAATGAACTGGTATTCCACTATTCTCTATTGAAAATAATTCTATGGATTTTTAGAAAAATTTGAACATTTCGTAGTTTTTCGGAAGAAATTGTAATTCCATCTAGTCAGATTGACTAAAGGATCGATTATGTAAAAATAAAACGCTACAAAAAGCTTATAAGTCCTTACGATAAACTACGAAGACCGACTATTTTTTGTGAGAAAAACCCGAAATTTCTTCCAAATTCGAAGAAATTCGCAGAAACAGAAATTTTCACCAGGGTTACCACAATTAATAGATCAGCCAACTTCAAAACAATCCTTCAAATAAAAGTTATGATAAATTTTGTTCCCACTCCAGGATAGGTCAAGTGTAATGTCGGGACATGCAGCAGTTTCCGAAAGAAGACATTACGGTCAGTCATCGGCGGACTCCTTCAGGAGTTTGTCCAACACAAATATGAGGAAAGTGAGCGTCGGAAAACCTGCGGAGGTGGTGGAACAAGAAGAAGAAGACGCGAGAGAGGCAGAAGCAGAAGAAGTAGAAGAACCAGAAGCAGAAGCAGAAGCAGAAGCAGAAGCAGAATCAGAAGTAGAGACAAGACAAGAAGTGGAAGACAACGAAGTGTGGGAACAGACTTACGATGTTGCTGAGGAATCAAAACTGTCCAGATCGGAATCCGGAGGGTGGGATAACAAGAAAAATTGGTCAACCGACAATTTGAACTTTTCTTGGAAGTATGATGACCCGGCTAAGCGTCCGGTATGCTTTTTGACCCACAATGAGCTGATTAATCAGATCCAAGATTTAGCAAACAGGGAACTTCAGGCATGCAAGAAGCAGAATTGGAGCGAAGCATTGCGTCTTAGAGACATGCGAAACCGACTTGAACTCCAAAGAGAAATTGAAATCTTTAATCAATCTGATCTGAACATGAACAATGAAACCAGACGCTCGGAGATGATGAAACTTTCCGATAGAATGAAACTGATAGAAAAACGGGAAACGGGTGGCAATCAGCATCTGATTTACAGGTAAGGTTGTGAATTGTTTTTAATATTTATTTCAAAAAATGTTCAATCTTTTACAGTGTCAGATGTAAAATGTGAAATAGACAGATATGAGTACAGAAATAATTACAGTGATTATATTTATCATGAGTAAACAAGGTATGCGTTAGTAATGCAGCAATTTATAGCAGTGAATCAGTTATTTAATATTCAACATACAACTATAACGTTCTTTGGACCAGGCTGAAAGCCAAAGAGACATTTCTCAACAAGATTTGTCACTTGCCAATCGCCACTTGACTCAGACTTGTTTAAAATTGTTATTTTTATTCAAAATTCATGTGAAATAGCAGGGATTTCATTCTCTTGATTTATTTATGTACAAATAATTTTCAGAACAGCTTTTTTTCATTTTATTCCACATAATTTCACTGTAATACAAACCTGACAACCTTGACACATGAATGGACACAGTATGGCAGTTGGAATATTTAATTTTCACTTCACTCGATGCACTAGGGATAATTAGTGAATTATTTTCTGGCTGTGGAACGTCAATAAATATTATTCACGTCTCATCTAAATCTCTGGCGTAAATCGGGGCTGCCTTATTTAGCACCTGTCACCTAGTCTTATACCACATTTGCTAGTTCATCGATCTTGTTTGATTTATATTAAATTAATTAGGTATCCGTTTGAATTCTTTGCTCTATTTATATGTTCGTTAGCTCAAAGATTCAAATAACTTCGATTGCAATGGTGACATTTTATATTTCAAGACATCAAGTCTCTGCATTCCAATATAAATTATGTTTGCATTAAAAGAATACAAATCATTTCTTATAAACTCCAATCTTGTTAAGCGATTGATCCACCCGAGAGCTTCATTGAGCTTTGAAAATGAAAAAGTGAAAAATCAATTCTACACTAATGACAACCGTGTTGCACACTGAGGACCAGTAACCCTAAGGGTGACCCGTGGTTAAATTTTCTTGCCAAGTCAGAATGGAGAACAAAGTCAAATGCCAGGTGGCAAAGTGCCATACCGTCAAAGCTTCAAATCCTTTAATCCGAACTTATAGACTCACAATCTCAATTCTTTGCTCAATACTTTTGGTGTTTTTTCTTTGTGTTTCGTTTTTCTTTTCTGTTTCTTGTTGCAATAAAAAAGCTATATCTGTGTGTTTGCAGTTCAAAGCTCATAAATTATACGGTTTTCCTATTACAGCGAGGAAGCAAGAAATCTGTGGGAAGCACGAGTGCGAGAGGACGAGAGTATCTTGAGCGAATCAGATCGTGCTCAAAGAGAAATCCTTCTCAAAGAATTAGAAGAAGAGTGGGAGGCGATGACGCTGCAGGACAAACACCGAGCAGCCGAAAGTCCAGCAAAGCTTAACAAGTCGCATCTACAGGAAGAATTGGAGCTAACTGCAGCGGCGATGGAGAAGGTGGATCAGATTCCAGAGTACCACGCGTCTAACGAAGAGTCGAAAAATTCTTGTACAAGAAACAAGGACAAGGGAGCTTCGAGTCTTATTTTTCTCGGCTAATTTCGACTGATCGTGAATCGATGAAAAATCATTCGCCGATGTAGGCCTCGTAGAATTTGTAGTATAACTAGAATTGCTAACGGCGTTGGTGGTGGCTAACATTTCCTTTTACATGCATTTCGATACCACGAAAACTTCCAACGGAAATCTAAAAAGCTTTTTTCCCTCACTCGCCCCTCGCTTTGATCGCATATTCGTAGTCATTCAAGTAGTTCGTATTGTAAACGCACGCTACTTGAGCTTACAGTTTGCTTTATGCACTATTCATTTTTTATTCTGCTTTTTTAATAAAGCTTTCCGTTCACCTGCGGATATTAATACATGATATTTGTTTCCCCAAGTCCATGGTGCTAAGAAATAAATATCACTTAGTTTAGCGTTTAATTGTAATATTATTATTATTATTATTATTATATCGTTTGCAAATAATTTACGAGGCTGATTTTATTACATATAAGATTTCATTACCTCACGGGTCTGAGACACCGTTAACTATTATAACATTACATTTTGTATTATTATTATTATTGTGATATGTGATCAAAAATAAACGCTACGCTATTTGTTTAACTTTCAAACTCCGAGATTTATTCCGCATTTTTATCAACCTGGAATCATTTATCTGATAATTATACAACATTTTTGATTGTCTAGATTATCAATATTGAAATTCTTCAACCTTCCAGCTCAGTCTTTTCGCTTTTTTTCAAAAAGTTTTCGAAGTATTTTTGAAAAAACGTATCAACGATTAATTCAATAATTTTTAAGCAAATCAATCAACTTATTCAGACTAGTTTCGCTATTAGCAAAAAAAAAAAAGAATCAGTAAAAAAAATTCTATACTATAATTAATGCTGCGATTATTACTGTGGATACAGTTTAAATTTAGTTGGCAGAAACGAATAAAATGCATTTTTAATGTTGACATTCTGAAAAATATTGAAAAATTGAAAACAATCGAAAGGTTCGCCAACTTTTTGAGTTTTTGCTAAAATGAAGCATTTCCGTCAAAGTTTTCCAGATGAATATAGCGATTGCTATATGAAATCCCGCGAGATTAGAATTCGCGCGCGCCTGATGACCAACAGATCGAGAAAAAAATGCTACGCAGTTGGCTTTGGGACAGATAGATGGCGCCACCGACTAGCATGCGTGCGCGATATAAAGATGATAATCATAATATAAGGAATAATAATAGCAAGTGGTCGGGCACTCGGGCCCTGGCCTCGGGCCGAGACGCAGTAGTAGCGCCCGTCTGACAACTGGGCGTGCTGCGAATGCACACCCACCAATTTCACGTTATTACTATCACTATATCGAACTATGGGGCGACGAACGTGGCCGCGCTAAACTATGCCGCACCTTAAGAAAAACGGCTGCCGATGCTGCGCAGGAGGGGCAGCTTGACTTTTTTGAAAAAAGATTGATGAAAATTTTTTAACAATGTAGAATTTTCAATAATTTTCATTCTACGATTGATTAATTATCGGTTATTTTCAATGGAGAGAAGTAGAGAAATACACTTCTAAATTGAATGAAACTTTCTTACTAAATTACGCTGACTTCAATTACACTAGGTATATATACCTGAATCCGAATTCGAAGTTTCCCTCAAAATACCAAGTCTGATATGGGACAGGAAAGTTGCAGAAAGCTTAAATATCGCTCCGTGGCTTCGCGTTACTATTTTTTAAACTTGTATAAATACTTATGGTGCGTTTCATTTGTTACATTTTGGAAACGGGATAGTCGGAGTCATCGTCCTTACATTAATTCATACCCATGCGTTTAGAGTTTGCTTACCGTGAATAACCGAAAGAATAAATTAATAAATAAAAACGGAAAAACGTCACCAATCGCGTTTCATATTTTATCCTTCGAGAAGATTCTACGGAGAGTCATCGTCGATGCAGCCAGCAGCTCTACTTTGCGAGTTGAACGCACTGATCTCTTATAGTTAACAGTAGAGATCAGTGGTTGAACCATTCGATTCAAATTTTTAACTTTTTGAAAATATATAGATGCCCCCAAGTTCTTCGGAAAATCTCAAAGACTTGAAAATCCAAGTGATTTTTATATTCCGCGTGGCAATCTCTGGAACATCTTATATAGATGAATTTCGCCAAAATCTTTCGAAATTCGAACGGTCAATCAGTCATTTACAAACGTAAAATAAAACTTGAGTTTACGTACAGACATATCTCTAAAAAAGCATTAAATTTGAATCACTTGCCTTTGATTGTCTTTGATGATGATACATGAAAATGAACCAGAAACAGAATAAAGCCGTTAATTATTCATGCATCAATGAGGAAGTTGAGAGTGCTGCTTCTCACTCTCCTGAAAAGGGGATAAATTTTCGTCCAGATCCGAACCTCTGCAGTAGAATTCTCAGGGAATTAGAATTCATTTCACCCTTACAAATATTAGATATTCAATCCAATAATTTCCAATATCATATTATACGATTGTATCGAGAGTGAAAATTAATTCTTTTATCGACGTGCGTGGAATCTGGCCACTTTCTTCAAAAAGAATTTAAAGAGATACATAGATTTTGCGCGAAAACTGCGATTATACCGCGATTATCGGGAAAATATGAAATTCTACAATTTGTCTGACTTTTTTTATTTTAATCAACAGCCCAATCATTCATTCGCAAAATTTTTCATCGAATAATGCGTGTGAATTTACATATATCTATATGTTTGTCGATTCACCTATATCGCTGCAGTAGCGATCTCTGCTTTGTCTCTTCCGCTCCGAGACGTCACTCTGTGCACTCATTTTACTGAAACGCGAACAAAACTGTAAATATTATTAATATTATTATTATTATTATTAATATTATTAGCAAATTGCGCTACCTGTCGAAAAGTGGCGGAAACGAAATTGAAATAAAGAAGTATAAAACTATTAGTTTTCACGATTTTCATAGTCGCGGACATAGACGTATTCCAAACTTGCTTTGTTGTAGATATATTTCGAAGAAGAGAATTGTGAAGCTGTGACAGCCGTGTCAGTTGACGTGGGTAGCGTAGTTTTGAAATTATATTACCTGATGCATATTTTGAGCTTATTTAATTAATTACGCTTATAATGAAACCGAACTTTTTGGCTTTTTTATTGTTCGGGGTAGGCGGGGTGTTGACGAGTCTTTTTTTTATACCTTTTCTCTTTTCTTTTTTTTTTTTTCTTGTTCTTGGTTTTCGAATCGGTTACACGATTAAAACGCCGGAAGTGAAGCTAAACCCGCGACGAGTTTAACGCTCTAATTTTTTCTTCACTCTTGCGTAGAATTCATAGAATTTTTCGGACAATTTAACGAACGACCACCTACTGGAGCATCGTTAACGCGAATGATCACCGCTCCGCGGTTGGATCGCAACGCGATTTTAGCTAGCGTTAAACTATAACTCTTAGGGGTGTGAAATACTCCCCGTTTCTTTAACTCGTCGATTCACGCGGTCCGGTTCCCTGCGGGACGTGTTATTAGCCGGTCTAATTCCTCTGCGATTATTCCATTTCTTTCATTCCTTCTCGCTTATACCTACAGACACCAGTCTGGTCATCATCATCATCTTTCTCCTCCTCCTCCTCCTCTTCTTCTTCGTCTTCTTCTTCTTCTTCTTCTTCTTCTTCTTCTTGGTCTCGTTTTGGTTCTTCTTCTTCTTCTTTTTCTTTGTCTTTTCATTCTGCTCCGCGTGTTCCATTTGCTTCGTTTGGCACTTCCTACACGGGGAATGAGAGGGAAGCAACGAAGAAGAGTAGCAACGTCAGCTAGAAACGCGTTTAATTAACATAGCTAGCGCGCCTCTTCGAGGCAAGCGTCGGTAGGGTTTCACGGCCCATTGCCGCCTCCTCTAACCCGGTGCATCGTAGTCTGATGGCATTTTTTTCCCCTATCCTCGCATCCGACGAGATGCTAGAATTACATTTTTGACAGATTAGCTAACTAATTTCGGTATATCTATCGGAACTCTCCGTTCCTTTACGAACCAACCAAATTATCATCATGTAACTTTCATCCGCAAAAGAGGAATTCTGATCCTTCTTTACTTGTTTCTTTTATTCAAATTTTAATTGCATCGATTCAAAAATTCGCCTGATTCTCACAATTTTGCTCTAAAATTTTGTCGGGTTCTATTCGATTAAATAAACATTTGGCAAAGAATCTGAACTGCCAATATTTTGCTTTTTGTTGAAGATTGAACTACGTGATTTTATGCCAAGTAATTGAATTCTATACATATAGTAGTTTACACCGCTAATTTTATACAATAAACTATAGGGGTCGTAACGGTTCCATTTTGAGCATTTGCATCCTGAATATTGAGAATATTACCTATAAGTTTGTCTAGAAAGTTGGAATACAAAAAGGGGGTTTTTCTGAAAGAGGGGAGTTGCAGTCAGCTAAAAGCCAACAAAGTTGTATTTCCGGTAGACTCGCTCACGTGCGAAGTGCATACACGTGGTCCTTCTTCCGAACCACTTACGTCGGGGAATTCCCCGAAAAAAGAGGCTGCCCGTCAGGGGGTGCAGGGTTGGGAGAAAAGAATTAGATTTTTGACAGATTGGCTGGCTAATTTGGTGTTGGCGCTGGCTGGGTCTGTCACACCCGTACCGTCCATCGTTTCCCGTATATATATATACGCGTGAACGTCATCGTAGGGGAAGCAATTAACACCCTGTTTGACAGTTAGTTTATCATTAGGAAATTTCCTGTGTTTACAAACGATTACTATGCCTACAAACCTACAACCATATACACATGTATATGTATATGCTGCCATAATTTACCATACTAGGACCATACACGGCTAACATGTGGAAATATTTTGGGTCCTCGGCAGTTAAACCATAAAGGACTGAATTATGGGAGATTTATTACGCCCATGGATAATCGTATCACGTATCGTCGCCCCTCCGGGTAAAAAGTCGTACCTACCTGCAAACTTCTCTCCATAAAGTTGGGAGTCAAATTGTAGATTATAAAGTCGTGTATATCTGTTTTATCAGATGCATGATTTGCACTGATTTTTCTAAACAAAATTTTATAGTCTGCAATTTTGACTTGAGAAGTTTTAGTTTAGGATTTCGATTTTCTAATTGTTTGGCGAAGTTCACCAAAACCCTTCGCACTTTCCGTAGTTCGATATTGAACTTCCCACATGACCTGCAACGGGATGTTAATTACTATTTTCCGCTACATGTGTGCGTGCAACGGGAATAGAATAACATCTGTATTGCTAATTGTATTTCTGTTTTTTAGAAATAAGTGAGAACGGGAACCCGCGAGGCAATTAGTCAGCAAAGCTGGACCAATTCTGAAAGTCGAATGGTGGGACGTTAACATTGTAAAACATGCTGCAATCGGTGAAAAATTTCAAAGACATATAGATTTCCTCTACATTCTGTAAGATTTGAAAGTTGGAAAAAAATTACTCTGGTTCGCACGTGTTAAATCAAAGTTAGTGCATATTATTTTGTAGATTTGACAACTTTTGGAAACTTTTCAATTAAAGTTGGGAAAACATTTTCCGCTAAGCTATAGATTCGGAAGTAACTTTTGTGAGTCAATTCTTAGTATAACCTTTGACCTGGAAGACGTCGCCCATCTATACAAGGACTAGAACTTTTTTATGCTACCGCGTAAAGAGTGTAACCCAAAAGTTTGACCACTCTAAAATTTATTTTTACAAAATGTTTCTGACCGTGAAGTGCTAATCATTTATTCCGTCAGAGATCGTTCGGAGTGAAAAACGGTTTTATGTCTAGTTTCGAGCTGCGGGAAAGGCTATTAAAGAACTGTTTGAAACTCGGTGATTTATCTCTGCACACTTTTATAATTGATTGAAAGATCGATGTAATAAATGAGGAGATTAATTTTAGAAAAACATTTATTTCACTTCTGTCTATTAAAATTCCTATAAATCTGTACAATTTTTTTTCCCCACAAATATTCAAGCAGTGTCCAAATAGGGAAAAAAAATTGTTGTCTTTTTTTCACTTCATGAAGGTATAATTAATAGTCAAATACAGTTCAATCGACACCGCGTAGCACAATTTCTTTGAACACACTTTGCAGGTTTTTGTTTTTTTCAGCTCATTAATTTGGCGGTATGCATATTTTGTTATGTTTATTTTCATAAGATTGTTTTTACATCTATTGTATGTATATCGGTTCTTGTATAATAATCGATCCATTCTATATACCTACGTAACAATTTCTAGCACCGTTTCATAAACCGACCTGTGCTTGCAAAAAATAAATTGCCTTTCAGTTTTATAGGAACGGTTCGGTCTTTTCCTGCAACTCGTTACGCTAGATACAGCTAAACGTACACCTGTATGAATACATATTTTTTTTCCACATATTCATGCATAGTTTCGAGTTCCAATTGTATATACATTTGCATACGTAGGTATACGGGTAACAATTTGACTCGATTTACGTACTCGCGATTTGCTTGTTCACATATCGTAAACGTATAGCATAGCATAGGTATAATCGAACAAACGATTATTTTCGTCAGTTCATCTATAACCAAATCACTATTGTAAATAGTTTGAAATTAATGTGTGATAAGGTTTGAACTTTGTATTCGTGTTTTAATATCAGAGTGAGGTAGTACTCAAATTCCAATAACTATCCCTCAATATTGATACAAGTTTCTATATTGAATTCACGTATACACCTAAATTGTTTTGTAAATTCAAAATACATGATGTTTTATAGTTTCAGATGCCACTCTCCATCAGTTAAAAATTTCCCTACCACATCATTGACAATCACAGGAAGATCTGTGAAAGTAAAAATCTAGGATCTGAAATTCCACGATGTTTAACTAAATTTTCAGTAAACTATGTGTACTCCAATTTTCAATCATTTTCTTAGTCGGATTTCAACTTATATGTAATAATTAAGTAGGTGTTATTATAGCTTGGGGCGGGATTGAAATTCCGAAAGCTAAAGATCCGAAAGGCCAACACTCCGAATTTAGAAATTCGCTTATATGCAACGTCGTTTATTTGACAGCTTTGTCATGAGCTACCCTTAAGTTTGCGGATTTTAGGACTTTCCGAGTTTTTAACTTCCGGATCTTTAGGCTGTCTGCATTTCGACCTTTCGGAATTGACGAGTTCCGAACTCTAATGTTTCTAGAAACTCACAATCGCGGCTCAAATAAATTCGGAATTTTGACCGTTCGGAACTTATGGAATTTGGAACTTCAATCCCACCTCATTAGCTTCACGTAAATTTTCACATGAATTTCAAACAGTGATTGGAACCCGTACACTGTGCTATGAAAAGGAATTGTTCAGGACGCACATGGACCTATATAAAACTGAAATGTTCCTAACATACTGTATATAGCTGTACAGGTACGCGAGTGGCAACAAGAGCGAAAAGATGTAACGATTAATAGATCGCTCTTGGTTAGGTACACACGAATCTTTTGCATCTCCCTATACCTATACGTATAAATACATATACCAACCAACAAACGACTATCAGCTACATGTATGTAGAGAGCGCGTCACTTCGTCGTAACGCCGATGCATGTTTCTCGAAGTAATTTAATTTCTTGCAAAACAGTTGCGGGGGCCTCTCATCTAAGAGCCACTCTACCTTCTGCAGACACAAGAGGAGGCTGGGTCGGTCGTAGCTTCCGTTGGTAGCAACGACGGTGCAGAGCCTACCGCGGGCGTAGGATAGCTATATACATATATCCTACGTACGGCATATATACATAACGTACATACATACATAAATACATATATATATATATATATCTGTACATAACGTTTGCTGCTGCTGTTGCTGCTGCTGCTGCTGCTTCTGCTGTTATATAGAAAAATAACTAGTACATAATGGTATGCGTTAGGGTACACACGACATGTATGTACATATACATATCTATATATATATATATATATATATATATATTATATATATGTGTGTGTGTAGATGTATATACACCGTAGTAGCTGGTATATAGCTACACGCGTACATACCTACCCAAACCCGCGTCTATAGGTACGAAATGGTAAATGAGTGGGTAGACGCGAGGTCCGGACGCCCGGTGCTAGCGGCGACCTAAAGCTCCGTCTACCGCGGGACTGTATGCGCGGTATTATACCCAGTGTTCAAAAAATCATCTAAAACATCCTCTCCGTATATGTAGACGTAGAGATTCTATATAGAGAGAGACAGAGAGATAGAGAGCGAGAGAGAATGTCCAGATATTATATGTAGTACAAGAGATTTAGGGGCTCCACGGTGCGGTTAAGTCATCTTAATTAATTGATCCTCATCGATACGCGGTATAGACATTCTATGGGTGCGTTTTTATTTGCCATCTTTCCGAAACGAAAGCTTCAAAAACGACATGTGATTGGTCAGTTTTGAAATATTGACCAATCAGATGTCATTTTCGTCTTTTTCATTTTCAGTAGGTGACAAATAGAACGCACTCATAATTCGAACAGCGGGATAAATACACGGCGAATTCGATTTACCGAAAAATTTCGGATTCCCTAGATTCTAACCAATAGGAAACAAGGAAAACTAGGAAATCCGCACTCGCCGCGTATTTTTTCGGTAATAGCTAGTGGAATTCGCCAATAGGAGAAACATGCGTGTGTCGTGATAATATGTTTCGACTATACAGACTTGAATATCATTCGAATTATCGAAAAAGTGCGCTGTACTGAGTGCGGATTCCCTGAATTCTAACCAATATAGGAATCCAGGAAAAGTATAGGAAATCTGCACTTAGTGGGCATTTTTTCGGTAAGTCGGATTCGCCATAATTAGTTTCCACCGAGACAGAGTCAATTAGCGTTAGCCAATCAGGAATAATGTTTGAAAAGAAATTCCCTATGTTCCTCCTCAAACCTCGTTTTTGATTGGCCCCCTCGTTTGAACTCTGCCCCGGTGAAGTCGCTGCAGTCACAGATAGCGCGAGCGTGAGAGTTTTTTTTTTTTTTTTTGTATTTCGAACACTCCGCGATACATGAATATCCTTTCCTAACTCTCCGGCTCGTCAAATCTCGAGGCATGGCGCATCTCTCCGTACGTAAACCGGAAATAATAGATTTTCGATGAAATTCTAAAACTGTCAAACGAACCGCGTACATACCTATACATGTGTACATTCGTATACATGTACTATACATGAATATATATAAAGGTATACGCAGATTGGTCGTCAACGGGTGATATACGCCAGAGAAATCTAACCACTTCTCAACACGCAACCCGCGGCCGAAGCGCGATAGCTTTACATATTGAGCTGTTATTAAAGAAAAAAAAAGAAACAAAAAAGGGGGAAAAAAGTCATTCTCGCCGTGGACAAAGCCGCAATGAGATTCGAAAGGTGGTAAACACATATATATGTATATATTTATACATGTATGTGTAAAAATGATGGGGACTAATAACGAAAAGTTTGATAAGGTAAGGGCGGTGAAGAATATAGCGCGAGTTGAGATTATCGAAACACCCTGTATAGAAGAGTCGTTGGCGTGTATTGTAACGACGACCACAACACGAGACCAGAGTCCCTCGTCGGTGAGGAGATCCGAACCGGCAGGCAGTGGGGGACGACGTTAAGGGCGTCCGGACCTCACGTTTACCCACCGAGTTGATAGGTTGTCGGAGAGAGATCGCAACGCTGGGAGATAGAATTAGAACGAGAGAGAAATATCGCGGTGTATAACGGGCGAGCACCGCTGAGAGGCGGGCGCGGAAAGAACGGCGCGAGAGAACGAGAGAGAGAGAGAGAAAGAGAAAGAGAAGGAGAAAGAGAAAGAGAAAGAGAAAGAGAAAGAGAAATAGAGGGAAGGAGAAGAACTCCTAGGGAGAAAGAGGGAAAGATGAGAAAAAGGAGGAGGAGAGAGAAGAGAGGAACCCGGTGGGTATAGGTACGAAATGAGAAATACGGGGGAGAGAGAGAAGCAAAAAGGGACGGCCCACGTACAAATGGTCCTCCCGGAGCCTGGAGATCGGGCCGCGGGGGTTGCCGCCACTCTCGACCGCCGCGGAGGCGAAGACGAACTCCCGGGTCTTTATTTGACGGCCTTGGGGCCGCGTCGATGCTTCTTGGCCAATTTCTTCCCGTAATCTCCGTTCTCTCGGAAGCCACCGTAGGCCCTCTGTCGCATCCGTTGTCCGCCATATACTTAACCCCCCCCACATATACATATACATACATACATATTACATACTATATCCACGCGTACCTATTCGATACCCATTCAATACGTTATACGTTCCATTCCCATCGAACCAGTTATACGCAGACCATTTCGTATTTGTGTACACCATGGCAGGATCTAATTCATCCATTACGTAAACTCTGGTAATCATTTGACCATCTTCTAGAATCTGGATATCAAGAATTGAATCAATGAAACCGTTCGAAATCGTGAGACTTTGGGATTATGATATCACGCTGCGGAAGGAAAGAAAGAAATTTTCATTCAGCAATCAGTCGGAATTACATGGAAATAATTCAAAGAAATCATCTGTAATCATATCGAGTGAATTCCTTATGAAATTGTTTAAAATCACGTGGAATCTGATGAATGAAGTATCGCGAAATCGTTTGGAATCATGAGATTTCAATATTCTGAAATCACGCTCCGAAGTCACTGAGAATGATTGAAAATAATCCGAATTTAGAAAAGCTGATTTGGTAATTTGAAATCAATGAAATCGTCGGCAACTATAACATGGAATCATTCAAGAAATCGGCTCCGATGAAGTCAGTAGTATATTGGTGGGGGCGAGATTGAAGTTCCGAACTGTCAAAATTCCGAATTTATTTCAGACGCGATTATGAGTTTTTAATCGAGTTTCTAGAAACATTAGAGTTCAGAACTTCCAAGTTCCGAAAGTTCGAAAAGCAGAGAGCTCAAAAATCCGAAAGTTCAAAACTCAAAAAGTCCAAAAATCCGAAAATTTAAGGGAAGCTCATGTCAAAGCTGTCAAATAAACGACGTTGCATAAACGATTTCTGAGATTCGGAGTTTTGGCCTCATCGATCTCCATAGCTTTCGGAATTTTGAACCTTCAGTGTTTTTCCATTCAAAGTTTTTCAAATTGGTTACGTAGACTTCCGGAGAAATAATCTTTCTAAAAACTCTGATTCGGTAGTAGAAAAATCCGGAACTTGAATCCTCCGCAGCTTTTGAAATTCGGAATTCCGATCCTGCCCCCATTGATGAGGAGAACGAAGGGTCCCTCGATACACAAAAATTATTCAATATCAATACAATATATTTTTCTCTTACATCAAGAGTAAAAATTCATCGGTGATTTTTCTGCTGTCCAAAGCTACAGTAAATGTGGATTTGATACATATGTCAGGTAGTAGGTGCGGACGTCGGAATTCTCTCCTGTTACATATTTCACCGAGCGACGTGTGAACTAGAAAGGCGAGAACGCGGTATACCTACCGACCCGAAGTACGTTATAGAGAGAAATATGTATATAGATATGTGTATGGAGCGAACGGGAAGATAATTCCTCTGGTGTCTACTATATCTAGGGTTTTATCGTAGGTGGTAATTGTGGCTTGCTTTGTAAAGCACTTACCCGCATGTATAGGTATATGCGAAGTATCTACCTGAGCTGGCTCTAATCGTGAGGTTTTCTCGCCTTTGGAGAAGCGGTGCTGCTTTATCTGTACTATGTACACTCGTGCAACGATGCGAAACCATGAAATGACTCCTATTGCGGAAACGGTGTGGAAAATTGGTAAAAATGAAAAATCGAGCAACTCAGAAAATGAATAATAATGTACAGTACCTAATACAGTATTGTAGCCCGATATTTTGCACTCTGTGTAAAACGTCAGCTGTTTACTGATCGAAGCGATCTTAATTTCCCCTGTAGAGGTAATAACCCACTGGCTAGCTGCCGTTTGCCAGAATTCTTCTTGAGCAGCTGCGTCATATCTTTCAGAAAATTATATAATTACCGTTGCCCGACGAAAAGAATAGGCTCATTCATCCCTGTGCGTTTAACGGTTATAATAGTGCCGAAATGCGGTAAACGTTATTGATACGAATCGCCTGGTTCCAAAATCGGCCATGTATCCATCGCTGTAGAGCTCAATTCAAGTCCAACCGAATTTCAGTTACATACTTTCGAAATCAACCATGTCCCCGGGAATTTGCTTCAAATCAGAGCGTTTCATCAGGAATTTCTTCGGTAATTTGTTCCGGAACTGCAGGCCATGTTTAAAAGAGCTTCTTTCGGATTCGGTCGTGTCTTCGAGAATTTCTTTCCAAACTGAACATGTCCCTAAAAATTTGTTTCGCAATTGGTCATGAATCTGAATGTGTTTCGGAGTTTTCTTCCTATATGTCTCTGAAAATTTGTTCTGGAATGGGTCAATGGTCATGTATCGGAATTTGTTCTGGAATTTCTTTCCAAACTGAACATGTCCCTGAAAATTCGTCCGGGAATTGGCCATGTTTCCGCAGGAATTCTATTTCAATTTGGCCATGTTCTCAGGAATCGGTTTGACTACTGACCGTTCAGGCGGGAATTTCTTTCAAAACCTGCCATGTCCCCGAGAATCTCTTGAAAAATAGGCCAATTCCAGTGAAAATATAGTAGTGACAGTTTCGTTATTTGATGCAAATATGCAATTGATTTGATGAAGTTACTATATAATCACATGATATGCAACAGCAACATGATTAGATTTATCCAAATATTCATGTTCAACGATTATCTCAAACTCAAGTACAGTGAACTGGACTGATTTCGGAACCTGCAGACGAATCGTGTGATCAATTCTTTAAATTCGGGGAATAAATAAATGGGAATTTTCATTCTCGAGGAAGAGCATATAAGTTCTATACATAATGCGCATGATAATTGCATGGGGTGTATTAGAATCGATGAATTTCCATAGAATCGAAGGTGATTAATATGGTATAGGATGAAATTGCGAACGGAAAGTGCCGTGTCGTTACGTCACGTGCAGCGCGGCATAAACGTGAGACGGGAATAATTGCTGAGCTGACGGGGAATCAATCTATAAAGCGGAGATTGCGGGAGCCGACGATTTTCCAGGGGACGCTCTACCGTTACGCTGATCGCGGTATATGGGCTCTTCTGTAAAAGGATGCCGAGACTTTGGAGTTCAAACGTCAGCGCCAGGCAACTCCCCAACGATTTCATCCCAGGCTGCCAAGTGCATGCTGAATATAGGTGAGTAGAAAACGCACACTGCATTCATAAAAGAACTTTCTATCTGTGTAGGTATAATACCAATATACAAATATATATTTACGTGAGTGTAAAATACAGACATTTACGCATAATACCGTATTTTACCTCTACATATTATGTTCTAAGAATCGTACAGCATGGCGATAATTTTTTCTTCGATTTCAATCTTTCTTGCTCGCTGAGGTTTTGCAATCCTACAGTTCCTCCAGTTCCAGTAGTCGACACTTAGTATCTTTTATATGATTGAGTAAGTTTATTTGTTGGTTGGTTTTTTTGTTTCTTTGAGGGTTTTTGTTTAATGCGAAGACTAGCCATACGTGTGACTTCGTATTTTTGACGAAAAATAAACAATTGATTTGCTTATTCTAATAATTTCATGAATATTTTCTCAATGAAACTTCTCGACGTTACAAGTAATTCAATTTCGGTATACGCGAATTGATTGTTCAGTCGTTGATTTCGGTGCGGTATACGGATAACATATGATTGGATAACATTTGGTTTTTTACTTAATTAGAAACAAAAATTATGAAAATAGAAGTAAATTATGAGAATCTATTCAGTATACATGGACAAGTTTAAATATGAGGAATTCATTGGAAAATAATCGAAGGATTCAGGTGATTTGAAAATTAGCTTCTCTGTATTCGCGACATCCTTTCAGAAGGAATTTCAGAGTACATGGCAATATTTGAAAGAAATTTTTGAGGACATGGTCGTTTTTAGGATTACCTAGAATTGTGAAATTTATAGGCCGATTTTGAAAACAACCGTCAGTTTCATAGTATAGGTACGTTTCTGTCTTTATAGAGCTTTTTCTGGAATTTCAAGATGTTTTTAGATTCCCATGTAGAGTTTGGCGGTTCCGGAACCCGGCGATTCACACACACACAACCTCAACTATTGATACCTAATCCACAGATTTATTTTGCACTTTGATTCGCATGTTAGAAATCTAGGACGTTTCGCCGCCGCGTACAATACGCAATATAATACGCGTCGTCGATCTACTGATGGTATAGATATATAGGCACGATGTATAAAATAAAAGGTATAGAATGTTATATAGACCGTGCGGTACGCCGCGATAAACACCATGTCCAATTTGTTTGCCACAGCATTTTCCGAGAGCAAAAGATTATTTTATTTTCATTTTTTATTTTTATTTTTATTTCTCTTCTCGCTATTAGCTGCCGCGTTATGGCTGAGAGGGCAGCGTCGGATGGCGTATACAGATATACATACATAGGTACAGATATATATACACAGATATATATATACCTACGCATCGCATACATAGAACATCACTAATAGAACACCGTGTACTAGATGCAGTGACACGCGTGGACGCCTAGGATTAGGCGTCGTAAATCGCTATATATGCATTTCGTGAAACCGACGTCTAGCGTCGTCGCAACCCGCGTCGAGCTATAGGTTTGAAACGATATCGAAAGCTCACCGAAGAGTCCGCGAGAACAAAATGTCTAAACAAAAGCACACGCAACGGCGCCGCGACGCCTAACTCAATTTTTCATTTTTCACGCTCCAATTATTCGCCGTCCTGACGCGAGCTTCGCAAGTTTATTCATCAATATATGAATTTCAAATGAAGCGATTTTCAGTGGAAAAAAAAGCTCCTTTGTATAATTCTAACGAAGGAAAACAAAGAATAAAAAATTGAAAAAGAAAAAAAAGAAAAAAAATTGACAATGCGATTTATTTTGAGGCGAATAATTATATTGTGTTTCTTGAAGTCGTATTTTTGGCTAACCTGATTGTAATTAGGCATGTTTTTTATCCGCACATCGTATCCTTCTGTCGCTTTCAAGCCAATTAAGATGCAATTCTGAGGCAAACGGTAAGCAGATATATGATATACGTATATAATGTATCGATACATCATCTCTGCCTTATAGTCGATTATAGCTATTATATGGTCGGTACCTACGTCGATGTTAATTAATAATTTATCGACGCTTGAACATTATCGATATTCGGATTGAATTTACTATACTGCTCGAAGGTACGAGGCAGGTATAAGGTTGGTAGGTACCTATATAAGATATGCAGCAGAAATAGAATACGTGTGAATAAATGAATGCATACATATATACCTAGCTATCCATTGGCATTAATTGCTACGAAAATGTGGATATGAAAATATCTGGTTTTGACGGATACTTGAAAAATTTGCAATTTTTTATTTTCCCATTTTCTCTCACGCCAGTGAATCGGCATGTATGTTCAAGTTGTTCATTTTTCGTGAAAAACTCATTTTATTTCCCACGCGAAATTGTTCTGATATGGGTTTCGGATCGCAACACCACTTCCAAATTACTTCGCAACTCGATGTACACATACTACCCAAAGTTAAATATTATCAATCTTCAAATTTTCTACCTACCGACGTGCGAAGTTCTTTGCAAAGTTCTTTCCCAGCCAAATATTGACGTTTTCTGTACGTATGTACATACATACACATACGTAGAAGATGTGTGTTTCAGATGAAAGCCTTACTTTGCTTTTGATAAGGAGAAAATTACCTGTAACCATGCAGGTTTCTTTCGAAATCCAAACACCCAGGGTAACGTACGTGGAATACCTGTGGCATAAATAGCGTAGAGATTTTAGAGTCTAGATTTCACAGTGGTGGGTATGAAACTGCAAACTGCTTATCACCGAGTAACAATTAGTACCTAAGCCTCTAGCCACATCTCGTACATGAAATTTATCCTTGTTTTCACCGAATTCGAATTACATGTTTCGAATCTACTAATGCTGTCAACAGCCTGATTTTTGCTCCTGCGGACGTATACTTTCTTCATTCATTGTTAGCACGTTTGTCATCGATTCAATGCAGACGATGAAGAAAAAAATTTAAGATGTCTGGATGAACTTTACTGATGAGAGATGGAGTACCTGCAATGTTAAGACGGTTGACGACCTAGTTTCTGCTGAAAAAATATAATATTATAGTTCTCACATTCATTTCAACGGTGATAAAAAAGAATGCCGAATAGAATATTGGCAGAATGTTTGAATCTTCTTTGAACTTCTTCTTTGCCTGATGAGGTGCATGCGATATTTCTCCTTGCCTCTATACATAAAAATTCATTGGAATGATCAGGTATATATGTCCTTATTAAAGGATGTTCGGAGTACTGTAAAGACCGCTATAAAGTATTGACAGTTAATTGATCCGATTATTATACCGGTTAATTCTAATTTCATATAAATTTTTCCCCGACTGTTTACCATCTCTCCTCGCTTCACCCCGGGATAAAGAGTATATCAATAAATTATTGACGAAATTGATTGACGTCGTTGGCCATTTTGCGGAAATTACACGGTTTTTTCTTCTCCTTATGTATAAATCCGAGTATATGTGTGAACGATTTAACGAGAAATATGAAACTATATATCGTCAAGTTCTCTTTCAATTCTTTCCTCTTCACCTATATAGATGTTTCAAAATTTGCATTAACATTCACGTAACGTATGCTGACAGGGAAAGCCAATCATATATTCAACTCAAAATTGAGAGGGTTGACTTTTCCGAACGGTAGCTGTACATACGTTGAGCGGTTGCATTCATATAAATGGTACGATTACTCATTAGACATATCATGCTTGTTGAACATTTGACAATACTTATACATAGGTCTAAGAGAAAAACGGCGATGAAGTTCATGAATTTTGAATTAGATTCGTGTAAATTTGGCGTATAGATTAGGTATATATTCCGTCCGTTTCAGTATGTATATGAAGATATTTATGTTATACCTTATACTTTCCCGCGATACGGTGCGTTCCTGTTTTTAACAGTCGTAATAAACCCTTGAAAAAAATACACCCTTATTGTTAGCAAGGTAGGTAGAAAGGTAGGTAGGTAGGTACGTATGTAGGTACATAAATCTATGGATATGTATAAGCGCGTGCGCAATAAAGTATATATATATATAGTATATATATATACGAACGAAAGCGAACGAGGCGGAGCGCGTGACGGCCAACATATTACAAGAGCGAAATTCTAATGGCGAGCCCGTAAGAGAAGCGGAATGAATTGTAATGAACAAAAAATAAATTGTGAAGTGGCCGAATAACAATCAGTTGGTACCTCAAGTTCACCAAATCCCCTCTACACCCTATACCTGCACACATGTTTACTTTCAGTTCATTTTTCCATCTCCAAAAAGTCATGGGGCTTATGGATCGTTTGGAATTGCGAATGCTTGGCGGGAATTTCGCTAAATACAATTTTTCTTCCTTGAATCTGCACAAGTATCGAGGCAGGTACTGATAACAAGCTAACATCTGAAATTAAGTATTCCATTGCAAAAAAAAAAAAAAAAAAAAAAAAAAAAAAAAAAAAAAAAAACCAAGTCAGCGGTTCCCTATCAATTTAGGCGCGTGTATTATCCGTAATCGAACAATTGTAACAACGTATTATACATTTGTATATCATAGCTAAAAGGTGTGATGCAGTTTGGTTAGAATCAACTGTTCATTCAGGATTCCTGCAATTGGTACAGTGAAAAGATGAGCTACATAACCGTAGATCACGCTGTAGTTGTCTCACAGACAGACCGCTGCTGACTGACGTGCCAATTATTGTTTCAGATAGGTACTTGAAGAATATTCAGAAAGAAGTTGGTCGATTTAAACAATTGATGAAAAATTAGAAAAACTATTAATTGCTTAAATAATTGTTAGAGCGTACTATAGCTGTATATGTTAAAGAGTTGCCTGTTGATCTGACGGATGTTTGACTGCTGATGATTCAAAGCTTGACAAATCCAGAAGGCATTTACAATTATAATTGTGAATGCTGTATGAAATTTTAGTTATTTTCCTTTTTTGCTTTCTTTTTTCAACAAGTAACTTGGTAGAATCGTATAATCGAACATACTGCTGATTACCTATTACTGTATAGTTGAACGCAATTGCACAATGAAATCCGATGGAATTGTTTGAACGGTATTATCGAGCTTAATCGTCGGAATGAAAATTCAAATAAGTGCTATATGTATACCCCTTGCACATGATGTCAAAATTATGCTATATTTGGCTGAAAAGCTCCGTAAAACCTCAAGAAGTTTACCAACCGAACAAATTCCGTCGAAATCGCCCAAATACTCACGGAAATTATAACTATAATCGATACTTATTTTTACCGACTATTACGTTTATCTCTCCCTTCACAAAAACTCCTCGACAGATTCTCCAGAAACTCCTCCTTTAAATTCCATCCCTGAGCTGAGAATCATTCGAAATACTTCTGATGTATACCAAATTTCGTGAAAATTGACCCACTATCGTTCGTAAAGTACCTACTTGCAAGTTAAAACTGGTAAGTTATAAGGTATATGTGGCTCAACCGTGGTTCGCAAAAACGTCTCGATCAACATTTTGGGGAACAAAAAATGGTTTTTGGTCATGTGATAAAATGTTTGACGGTAAACCTCATCCGTAATGAATCACAAATAAGAATTTTCTTACAAAACCCTGGTCCGAGGGTCTAACTTTTTGGGGAAAATAAAAACGACTCAATCTAAAAATAACAAGCCTCCGCCTCTTAAGTGAAAAATCGGAGTCCAGAATTCCCCCGATCGTTGAATATTTCGTAAGCTTAATAATAATTGGTGGCAGTTCACCCCTGTATCAATACGCCAAATATAAACCGACCTCGTCTTATAATGTATATGGTGGTGGGTATAAGGTATAGGTGTATATTTCAGCGCGCGTGATCAACACACGTCCCAAACCCCCAGCTCGAAAAGGCCGAAAATATATACGAAGTTGAGACGTTAAACGGAAGCTTGGTCACAAATTTCGGGTGTCTCAAACGACACACCCAGACATTGCTTAGATTTAATCTCGAGATAATCTCAGCTTACATCTATAAGGGGTAGTATATACCCCCGGTGGCTATACCTACGCACACCTAGGTAGGTATACCACGATCATGGCTAGTTCGCTGCATCGCCTACGGCATTATAGTTGTAGAACGGTATAATACATATATACCTATACAAAATATGTATTCTGCAGTGTTCCAGAGAAACACCGGCGAATCTAGGACTCATTCTGAAAAGGCAAAGTAGGAAAATACTAGGGGCCCGTAACCTCGGGGGGCTAAAAAAAAAAGAAAAAGGTTATGAAATAATTTCGTAAAATGTCTTTTTATTGCATGTATAAGATTGCACAACAGTCGTGATGCACATTAACGTAGAAAAATGTACGCCTCTGACAATGAGACGTATAGAAAAATCCAAGTCATGGAAAGCTGAGAGATGAAGGAATACAACAGAAGGATGCCATATTTATTTATTTTTTTATTTTTTTATTTATTTATTTATTTTGCCCAACCCAACAGGCGAACCCAAAAGGGCAAAAAACAAGAAATTGAAACAAAAAAACACGATATTGAAAAATTGTGATTGGATGCTCAAAGCATTGTCTTGGAATAATACAATTTTTATTTTATTCATCCAAATTCAGATAGGAACCGTCAATCCTGACTCTGGCAAAGTGGCTGAGGGAAAGTGTTAAATATGATGATGAATTTTCTCTTGACCAAATGTTCAGTATTCTGATAGGGGGGGGGCCCATGGATTTATGTTTGCCTACGGGCCTTGAATAGGCTGAGATGGGTGTTGCATGCATGTAGGTATATAAGTTTCAAGGGAGTGACGATTAAACATCTTCAGGGTGAAGAATCCACGTAGGTACATACGTAGATATACGTAAACAGTAACAGGTGCCTGCGGGAGGGACTCTAGTTTGAAAATACGTCATAAAGCGAGACTTTGGGACTCAAGACTTGAGACTTGAGACTTTAGACTTTAGACTTTAGACTTTGGGGCTCTCTGACTCCGGTCAAAAGTTACGAACGAAGGCGAGTGACCGACAGGTGACACAGACGGATGCCGCTCATTTGTCTCGCTTCGAGATGAACGCTGAGAGAAAGAGGAAACGAATCAGTCGGTCCACAGGATTTTTGTAAGTGGGAGTGAGACGAGGGATTTAGGTAAGGGTGCCCCGCTGGGCAGACTCCCCGCTGGCGGCGGTGTATTTGTTGCCCTTTTTTCTCTCGCTCTATACACGTCTCGCTCGAATCTATATTTTCCTCTTTATCGCTCCCTTATATTCTTCGGACGCCGCTGGCTACACGCTCCCAGAATTATTCTTTTTTTTTTTTTTTTTTTTTCTTTCTTCTCTTCTCCCTTTCTCCTTCTTTCTCCTCTTCTTCTTCTTCTTCGTCTTCTTCTTCCTCTTTGGTAAATTTTGAAAAACCGCAAAATACATTTGTTACACACGCGCGTTCGGCTTCGGATAGATTACTTTTCGAAGGATCATTAGCACCGACTATATACGCACGCATACAACTGATCGCCTTTATACTTCTTTATATAGTGTTACAACTATACCTACCTACCTTATACTAACGCTTATTCTCCCCTACGTTCTTCAGATTGACCAAAGATTTCTTTTCTCTAACAATTAACGATCTAATCGAATCGCCGTTCATGATTTCCTCAACTAGTTTTCTATACGCCAAACTATACCTGCAGCAGATGAAACGCGGGGGAAATGACTCAAGACTTGACTGGCTATTTTTATTTCTTTATTTGTTGTTGAAATAATTTCAATTATTTCATTCATTCCAAATAATTTTTTTTAATTTGAAATTATTTTTTTTTTTCAATTATTTCTTCAATTATTTCTAATTATTCTAGTCATTTTCTCGGTGATTTCTTTCATTATTCAGTAATTTTTTCGGTTATTTCTCAATATTTCATTTGAATTTTTCATTATTTCACTTATTCCGTGGATTATTTCCAAACATTTCACGAGCTATTGACACGTTATTTCAACAATCAGTCATTTCCCTCTCGAGAAGAAATGTAATTCGTTATAAATAAACAGAAAATGCAAATTGGTGTCACTCTGACACTATTTGAGGTTAAGTTATCAGTTTGACACTATTCGATAATAATTTATTCGAATTAATCGCAACGATCGTTCCGAAACGTTTCGTGCCGTTAAATTTCGGCACGACCACAATTTTTCCCAGCGTATATATAACATAAGATAGCTGCAAGAATACCCCATTAGGAGTGTACGGGACTGAGAGTAGATTCAATGATTAGAATACGTATATATATATATATATATATATATAACGAAGGTTGTTCGTTCGACTGGAGGTTCGATAAGACGTGTATAAGCACCGTGGAATAATACATCGGTGATGGAGGGGTAAAAAAAGAAAGAAAACAAAAAAAAAAAATGATATGAAAAAAAAATTGAAAAAGGAGAAAAACGGTATATAAAAAAAAAAAGGAGTATGAAAGTATAAGAAGGCGAAGAATATGATGAAGAATACAAAAAAGAAAATATGTAATGAAAAAAAGACGAATAAAAAAAAAAAAATTAAAAAAAAATGGCTGAAAAACTATTCTAGCAGCCTCACGCTTCTTGGATAGTCCGTGGCGAAGGCCGCGTAGGCCAAAGACTTATGGATATCCATGGCAACCGACTTTGAGTCATTAATAACTCCGGTGGGAACGCCCATCCTCATTTTGTATCTTTTCTTTTAAGTCGAGGCACAAGGAATGAACGAACAGGTACCGGTGCTGCTGGTCCTGGACTCTGGTACCAGTGCTGCTCCTGCTGCTGTTGATGCCGATGCTGATGCTGATGCTGATGCTGATGCTGATGCTGCAGGTATATACCCTCGAATATGTATTGGAATACCTGAAATTTACCGACTACCCGTGACTATGCATCATCCGCGAGCAATTTTCTAAGCAATTTCATATATAATATACCTGTATGGATCAGGTATACATATATACATATGTATAGATTCTCCTATATATATATATAGGACTAGAATTTCTTATTTCGAGAAAAAAAATATATTTCTCAATAACGCACACACGAGCCTATACATTTACACGTATGCCTGCCTCATACTGGCATACGTAGGGATAGAATATATTTATATTATATTCATGATGCACGCAAGTTGCAGAGAAAATCAAACCCCCTTAGCTATGTACAGCTTTCGCGTGATAAAGACGATATCGAGCTTTTCAAACAATTTCCATAACTCGCATCTGGGCGTGACTTTGAAGAAGTGTCAAAAAATGATCGATAGGATCAATTTATCACTTTGATTTTTTACTATATTATATGGTCTTCGTGACGGCTGAGTATCATTTCATCCGTATATTTTTCAAGGTTGGACAAAATGATGGTCATATACGTTTTTACAGAAGTGTATAGATCGAGATCTGGTTCATTGTGAAAAATGATACAAAACGAGAGTCCCGCGGGTATGCAAATTAAAACGGCATCCGCGAATATACCCACGACAGCGGGATCGAGGCTGAGAAAAGACTCGTTGTGACACAGCGTGGCGAATAGGCGACGGGTCGTATAAAAGCTTGAGTCTTGTATTAGATTAGGTTGGGTCAGACAAGGTCTGGTCAGAATTGGTTGGCCCAGACGAGCTGCTTTCCACCCAGTTGACCTCAACGCAAAAGCAACCTAAATGCAACCGGCACAGGTAATATAACTATTTTCGTTACGCGGGAACCTTTCCGAGGTTTAAAAATTTTCAAAAAATATTAAGAACCACTTTTTTTTATAGTCGTCGCAAGAAGGTAAATCAAAATCCAAAAGAAAATTGGAGATGAATTTCATACCACTGTTACAAATTTATATTTCGAGATTGACAGAAATGCCGAGTAGGGGTTGAAAAACCGAAGTAACAAAATTCATAATGACTGAAAGTCGGACATTTTGGAGTTCCAAAAACCAAGAATCCAGATAAGCATCGTACAAAAGATCCATAAAGCCGATATGAAACAATATGGAATGAGAAAATGTCGAAGGTAAACCGATCATACAAGTACAATTAAGAATTGTCGAACTTTTGATTAACGAAAAACCCGAATGCCGAAAATACTAAATATTCAAAAGGGCAACTCAACTGTATTCAGGTGAGTCAAAATCAAAACTCAGATAAATTAAATACCGAAATAAAATAGCAGAATGTCTAGAGAAGCAAGGGGTCAAAATACCGAGTGATCGAATTGCCGATGGTGCAAAATTCCTAAAATGGATACTGCATAGGTATCATATTTTATATAACTTCCCACGTCTGTAGTAACCAATAATTATTAAAACTTTATTCGATGAAAATGATAGCACTTGTGCAAATCGACGAGCATAATTCTCATCGCATTTTCGGGCTTTCAATTTTTCAGGATTTTTAGTTTGTGTATTTTGACCCAGGCGATCTTTCATCATCTATGCATCTTCTAATTGTAAGTTCTTCACCATCGAAGTGGTAGCTATCCGGAAATTCGATTTTCGGTCAATTGAACCGGAAGCGAAATTGAATCTGCATGATCATAATTTGCATTTTACTATGTTTAAAATTTAGGAAAATCTTTTGGAATGAATGAGCGTCGGAAATTCGGTTGATTTGATGAATAGATACTTCAGATTCTTGGTCTTTGTCAACTTCTTAATTCTAGATTACGCGATATTTATCAGTTTGATATTCGGAGCGCTGAATCTCATAAGATTTATGTCATTGAGAATTCTGGTCTTTCAGTTTTCTGACCCTCACACCATTGAAAATGCAAACCTATGTGAATTGCAAATTTATTAACGAGAATTCTACATTCGTATACTGATTTCAATTCAATCTATGCATCTCAAAATCAAAACTGCATCCCTTAGTCTTGCCATAGCAATCTCTAAAATCTAGTATCACAAAAAGTACAGAATTAGATTTAAAACAAAAAATTGTTCGAAAGAAAAAAAAAAGCTCCGTTGTGTTAAGGCCGTAATGAGAAAGAATTGTAGTTGAATTGGTGCGTGGCACTTGTAGTGGGTGTAGTTATAGTGTCGTGGCAGGGGGTCCCAGTAGGCGACGTCCCGCGTGGCTGCAAGGGGCGTCGCGACGCGTCGTCACTTGTTGCCTCGCGTGGGAGTGCGCCAGGTGCCTTGACGGAGATCGCGCGGACGCCCGCGCCCCGACGTAGGCGCACCTCGGGTACCCTGCTTATAGTCCTTACGATTAGTTTGTGCGGTATACATATACCTACCCTAGACTGGATCGGCATGACTCACTGTACCGAAAGCATGATGATCGTTGCGGTCTGGGAACCAACGTTTGCTACCAAAGATCTTTATACGCACTCTGACGCCGCCCCCGTTCGTATATGTATATCGCTAGTCCATAATCTCCGTGAATGAACACGTCGATTTAATAGCCAAACCAAGTGAAGATCGAAAAATTTGGGGCTCAAATTCCGCCCCATTTCATTTGCTTTTCTCTTATATTATTCTAAAGGGTTGCGTTCCCAGGTACAGATTTTTGGAGGTATACGAAAGGAAACATAACTTTGGCTAGAACTGTGAGAAAAAGGTTTTGAATCACCTAATTCTATGGAAAAACTACCTACCGAACTGCCTGGTGAAAATAATTCTAATATACATATAATCTCATGTCATGCGAAGAAGCTTTTTATTTTTTAAATGGCCAAAAAACATAGAATCTGAAATGCTCATGAGTGACCGTTTTTTGATTGGGCTTTTTTTTGCAGTTTAAAAAAATGAAAAACTGCTTTTTGCTGTAATTTCAGTAAGGTCCTCCCTTAAAGAAGTGCGGAATTCACCCCAGTAGAAGCGAACCCTAACAAGCGTATAGTTCGTTCCCTGAACCGCAGGAATTGGCGTAGCGAATTGTGTGCGACTTATTTACAAAATGGATTAGGATAACCCATAGCGTTTTTAATGTCACTTGGCATAATGGATGAGGGGTTGCTTTCAATGGTGGCTTGTAATAAATCGGAGGGTACAAATTTACGACGATCTTGTTATGTCGAACCTTGAAATCGACTTATTGTCAGTTTACTTTTAGAAATATAACCATGCAGTTTTCTCTTCCTAAAGAAGGAGGTGTGCTATATATGGCTTGGAAGATGTAATTTTCAGGGATCAATTCTGTCAGTTTTTGCAGTTTTCATCATTAATTTCTGCCTTTGACCTGAAAAGCAAAACATATTATTATCTCAGATGTGACTTAGACTATGGCTTTAGAGGTTGCACCATGTAGCTACCTGAGAAGCTGCAGCAGTATAGTTTTGAACGGGTTTGGTAATTATAAATAATCGTTATTTTTGTATTCCTAAAGACCCAGGAAATTATTATCCCACGAGTATAATACATACATAAGGTGTTTTACATATTGTGTCAAACTGCAGACCCAATTTTAACCACTTCTTCACATCCTCGTTTGCGATTATTTACGATACAACCCTAATTGATACCAGTGCCGCCATATCCCTGATGCTCGATTTTTACTTTTTTTTTCACCACACACAAAAGAGAACAAGGTCCTCGTCAAATTGTGAATTATGGTTTATACCTCCAGTGTCCCTAAAAAGTGGTACCCTTTCAAGTTCGTCTCGCTGTCTTTCTGTCCGTTCAGCGAACTACTTTTCATTTCAACTAATTTATCATTGAATATTTGAGTAAAATTAATTAACTATAGCTTAAAGAGAGAAGAACGAAATGTGAACAATTTTGACAAGGGTAAGATTTCATGTTACAAAATTTTTTTTTCACGACTAAACCAAATAAAAAATCAACCCCTTTACGAAGAACAGGTTTCTAAATCATTTGAAAAAATAGTTGCTGATGGATTTCATCAGAAGCAATGATAATTCTGATTACCTCATAGCTTCGATCAGGCTTTCGGTTATGCAACTTGCGCTTTTACCCCTGAGAGTAAAATGGGAAAATGGGTCAGTGGGTTTCGCAAGTGAGTATATAATATCTTCCCTCAGACTTACGCGTGTACAGATACATAGATATTTATAGATATACGTAGTATGAAAATGCGTTTAGAGGGCAAAGCGTAGATAGGATTCGATAAAAGACTAATGTGAGACAATTTATCCTTGGTTTTTACCCCAGCTGGAGTAAAGAGCTCCCCTGCGAATACGTTAAGGTCGCATGGCTTAATTTGGTGAAAAAAAGACAAGAAACAAAGTAAAAAAAAAAATTAGTTTCCTCGGGTTGGTCTTCTCATTTATTCCTCCTTCTCATCCTCATCCTCATCCTCATCCTCCTTCTAAGCTTCTACTGCGGGTTCTTCCTTCTGTCCCTTTTGCCGTATACCGTAGGTGGCGAGTATGTATATACATATATACTTGTATATAAATATGTATACCCATGTACATGTGTATATACATATATATATATATATATATATATATATATATATATATATATAGACACATGCTATATAGTCTTAGGTTCGGCGTGGCGTATTTAAAAGGTAGCCAAGCAGCGAAAGAGCCGAAGCAGAGGAGGGCTCAGAGGGCAACTGATCATCGTATGCATTTAAATTGGTTCATTAAAGCACCATAGAACCCCATACTCGCTATATACGGCACACTATACACCTACTGTATATGTATAGCTATATAATAATGGAGACTATAGTTGGATAGTAGTTTGGTATACTAGCCTACTCGTAGGTATACACTCGCCACTACATACCTATACCTACACGCAATAACAATAACAAGAACAACAACAACAACAACGAGAACAACAACAACAACAGGAAAGACTGTAGCACATATAAGAGGTTCTTATTCCCTTACACATTTTCACACAACATTTTTTTTTCCCCGTATATAGGATTATCTACAGCTGTACGAGGCTTCTAGACCAGCAAAAAGAAGGCGTTCTAGCTCAAAGCTCGGTATTCGTGTCTTGGGTATAAATTAAACACCCCTAATGTGTGGCCGCAGAAAGTAACAGAACCCATTAGGTTCTAGATGTGTGTTCTACGGCCATTGATTCAATTCTAGAATTTCTACATTGGAATGAGTTTTTATTCAGGAATTTTTCAACATGAACGGTGATCAACGTCTCTTTGCAAATTGTCTATATCGATCTGGAGTGCTCTTGTGTTATTGCTGAGCTTAGTATAGTACGGTACGCTTTTTTCTCATATTCTCCTTCTGTTGCTGTTTTTACTTAACGTGTACTCTAATGGAATATCAAATCCAGCCATAGCACCACTACGCTATACTGTAGAGTTCTGTTGTCAATTTTAATTATTACTTTGAATTTATACTTTACCTGCAGAATTTAAACCCGATCTAATCTACCCCTACCTCAAACTTCATCGATCTTATTATATTTCAAGCCTATGCAATTGGTTGAAATACTCAAAATGTGGTACGTTTCCCAATTACGCAGGCCTAGTGCGACATGATGCTTATAAGGTTTTCTTCAAATAGACATTTTTGCGAATAGAGCATACTTTTTTCATACATGTACTCAAAGTAAGTTTTTTTTTTTTTTCCTTCACTTTACCTCACGTATATCGAAGAACTAAATTCAACAATGAGCAAATCCTCCATGATTGGGAGAATCTCCTCCTAGAGATTACAAGACATTATTATAAAAGCGTTATTTGCATCGTACATGTGAGGAAATGAAGGGGCGACTCGGGCAAAACAGGCACCAAAACGAAAAATTGGAATTGAGGGAAAAACGGGCACCGTCTTAACTTTCTTGAAAACGACTGATGTTAGTTTTCTGACGGTACTCACACAAAAAAAGCGCGGAAAATAAGTCAATGAGTTCATTAATTCTTCGTTTATTAATTTGAATCAAATCAGAATTTCCTTCAACATTCGTCCAGAACTTTTTCCGACAATTTGTTACGCTCATTTTCTTAATTTTTCTTACGCGAGGAACGTCAGGAAACTGAAATCAGTCGTTTTCAAGAAAGTTAAGAAAGTTCCTGTTTTGTCCGGGTCTCACCTACAATGCAGTGTTTTGTCATTTCTTTAATCTCGATGAATCACAACTATGCGGTCATTAAAGAAGCAACATTTTCAGGAGAAAAATGTCTTGCCCAATTTCCGTACGTCTTACGGTAATTGCCACGGTGGGTTCCTTTATGGTTGTCATTGAATGACAATATTGAAAATTCTAATTAGAAACGTAAATTTGAAAAAGATTCATGTACCTACAAGGGAGTATCGATTCTTGGTCGAGGTCAAGACTCAGCTTGTAAGCCATTAGAGTAACTTCAAAAACTTCAAAATAGCATCTACCAATTCATCCCCTTTCGCGTTGTGTTAAAACAATAAAGTTTCCTTGGATCGTGGTAAAATGAAGAAATCAACTTATCATTAGAGAAAAGGGGGTGTGCTAGGGTATGAAGACTTCGTCGTCGAACTTAAGTTGTGTAATTGCGTATGATTATCTCCGGCGCATCCCAACACAAACGAAATAGTTACACCTCCTAGTTTCTGCGGGTGTTTTCTGACCCCGCGGGGTGGGGTGGTGGCAGCCGTAGGGACCCGGAACAGTCAGGATCCGAGACACGCACGTGCCCGCGTAGCTGTCAGGACAAGCCCCGGCAGTTATCGTCACGCGGCTGAACTACAATCATCTATATCCCCCCTCCCCTCTTCTGACCCCCGGCTCGAACGTCCCCCGCGCTTTCGCTCCCGAAACGGTTCCCCATTGTAACAACCCCTAACTAATCCCATCGGACTGACGGGCTAACCGTGGCTAGGAAGAACTCGACACGCGATTTCTATGATGTGCGCGCGGCTATCGGCGGAGCACGTGGGAACGTGAAGTGTGCCGCGTACGGGCCAAAACATCAACCAACGATCAAGCGAACCAACCCCGGAACCAAACAACGTCAGGGGTTCGCGGGGGTGGGTTGCCAGTGAACGAAGTGTGCGAACGACGTGTGACCTGTTAAATTTACAGACTTTTGACACATCGATTATTTTCCATATAATATTTTATACTATAGGTATACCCTGGCTCGTGATCGTTGATCACATCGGTTTCTCATTTCACTATACATATATGTATGTATTACATCGCGGGTCATATTTGTCTAGTTGAATTTTACACGATTTGAATTTCAACGGCACGTTATCTCATCGATTATACGTGATCACGATATGACTATCAATCATATTTCGCATTATTGTTTAACTCTTTGGTGAAAAACAATCTAACTGAAGAACAGCTACAGCGTCGAAAAACCAATAGGGTATCCACTCGAACTGGAGACTTTGAAATCTTGAAATGACAATGTCCGAAGTAGCTCAATTACACTATTATTTCAACTAGAATATCTACAAGTCAGCTCTAACTATAATCATTCAAGAAATGGTTCGCTCTGTTTGATATTTGGTTCTGAGAGTCTCCACTCCTCAGTTTGAAGATGGACAGAAAAAGATTCGAAAGTTTGAGTCTGAAAGATTCGAAGAAGTCAGGGAATTTCATGGTGCGATTTTACATGGACATCCTGAAAGACACTCGACTGTACCTATCAGAAGTCATCAAAATCATAGTTTTTACTTCACATATCCATCGTGCAACACCCTCCCCTATTAGCGTACCAATTCATTGAAAATTGGAACTCTATCAGCCTTCTCCATTCAAGGCGTTCTCCATCGCATGCATGTTCACTGTTCCCGTTGCATCCGGACCATCAATTATTGTACTAGTTGCCCTTTTTCGCAATGGACTGGTCCCCTTATGTTATTCCTAGTACAAAAACCCCCATGCAGTATAATTATTGTTCGAAAACGAATATGGTTAAGCTGCTATACGAGTCAAACTCAGATGTTCATTTTATTCTCGATCCTTGGCGAGAGTTACCTCGAACGTCAGTCGCAAGGACATCTGCTCATCTCCGGTTGAGGTAGGCGTTTTCGTTGTCTCGAGCGAATAGATCTTCACTGTATGATCGTGGTACTGCCCCGATTGCTCTAAGATCAAGCGAAGCCTTGTTTTTTAACGTTCCTATACATAGAGCGGGATATGTTGATCCTGGTTCATGGTGCAGACCTGTAGACGGTGGTAGACTGTGCAGAGAACGGCGGTATATACGCGCTGACAGGCCCAGGAACGCCCTCGGCGAAGTATGGGGCATGGGGCACCCCCCGTGGGGCAGTTTTGTACCAGAAGAGGCCCCCGTCGGAAAGGGGGACCCCCGGGGTGATAATTAGGGACCCACGAGTGTTTCTAGGTTCTCGAGGGGCCTTGGAAGTTTCGCCGCTTCTCTGCCCCGAAAACATCCACCAGTCATTCTCACCCCCATCCCCCCCCTAATCCCCTTCATATCCAACAACCACCCCTAGAAACATTCGGCATTAATTTCTCACCACGCGTCAAACGTATGCTTCACTTTATACCCGGAAATTCTCTCTCTACTTGGTCCTGCAACGCTGGTATGTATCTACGGGATCAAAGTAGTGCCTTTCCTCGTCTATTTCCTTCCTTCCTCGCGCTTCCTTCCTTCTGTGGATAACCGCATGTCATCTGCTCTGAGTTTCTGGAGCGTATAGTCAATATTTGCCGGTCATCCACCACCGCATCGAGTGATAAATCGTTCAGCTGCCTTTTTCGAACGGGGTTGACAGTCGATCGACTTCTTACCACTGCACTGCAATGGCCAGTTGTTGTTTACGATCCGAAACGGTTCCAGACTCGGCTGTTCGATATATCCCCTGCCTCCCATCTCCTGTTCATCTCGTTCCACCGTCGAAATAAAAAAGAAGGAAATAGCCACAGTGTCTTACTATCGCTCTATTCCCTTCCACAGGTGATAAATGTGCCTGATAAGTCAGGGTTTTGTTCAAATCGTCACGGGGGTTTCGATTGTTCTTTCAGTGCAATTCGTTTGCACGCAATTTGGTTACCCAACCATTGAACAGTTGATTATATGAATCATTCTTCACTATATGGTTCAGTGTAATTGGGAATGACGATCATCAATTTCACAAGACTGGTGGTATAATTTTTGGCAGAATATATTAGTTCAGGCACTGGAAAGAGCTTATCCTGTTGATTCGATGCATTTGGCAAATTTGATAGTGCAATGTATATATATATGTAAAGAATAAAGCAAAATGATAAAACGACGGGTGGTTCGAGTTAATTAAACTCGATGAAGCAGAGGGCGTTGGAAAACTATATCTACAGGAATGCGAAAGCTGTGATGTCTACGTCAGGACTGGTGACACATTTATAACGTACCCCAGGGGGGCAAGGCAAGGCAAGGCAAGGCAAAAGAGCGGGGAAACTGTATAATTACAAGCTTGACATTATAGAGGCCACGAGTAGCGGCTTGTGATGTAAAGTTGTCGCGTGAGGGAATATACCGCAGAAACTCCCTTCTGCATTATAATTCCTGGAATCCTTGTGGGTTATTCCGGTGTTCGTTGTGCTCTCTCACTGACGTCTCAACTTTGAACTTTTCGTGCGGACTAGCTGCGGGAAACAATGAAGAGAAAAAAAAAGAAAAGAAAAGGAAAAAAAAAATGGGAGAGTAAGGGAAATAGAGAGGAGAGGAGAAACGAACCATTGCGGTCGAGCCAGACCCCGAGCCACCTGTCCATCTATCCCTAAAACGAACTTGTCTTCCCTCCTCACTTTTCTCTCCTTTACTCACCCTATGTAACAGACCAGACTGTTCCACTTGATTAACCAACTTTACGCGTGCAAGAGACCACCCCAACGATCTACAACACGGCGTGCGACCCTTTTCCTCCGCGTCTTTATACGGTACAGGTAAAGTTATACCTGAGCACTGGGGGGGGGGGGGGGGGGGGGGGGGGGGAGGCAATTAAAAATTCGTTGAACTAGATCCAAATATACACTTTCGTAACAAGCTGTCCCGCCAAAAAACAGACGATGAACCGGAAGTTGCGTCAAGGTGTGAAGAGTTGGTTCAAATGTCATAAATTATTAAAAGTCGGCCATATATTTTTCTAGTGAGTATAACTTGAAATTTGTGGTTGATTTGACTAGTTTTCTTTGGTGTTTTGCAATTGTTGGTATTTTCTATAAGTTAGTATTTCGGGTTCTTGGCGAACCGAGTCCACCTTCCGCAAATCTCGACTTTTAGCACCTCTGATCCGATCGACTACTGGTGCAAATCGACGTTTTCCAAGTTCCAACTCTAATTTAAAAGTTCTAACAATAAGTCTTATAGTTTCCATCACAGACGATATTATTGTGATTTGAGATGAGAATATATCTTCTATTGGGTTTTTTCAATTCAGAGATTCGAGCTGCGATGAAACTTGACCAGCAGTTCATTGGGAATCGTGATTAAAGAAAGATAATGAATGAAAAAATGAAGATTCTCAGGTGTTTGAAGTTCCGAACGTCGTATGAACGAAAATTTTAACAAGTTTGAGGTTGACAACGATTATTCATACACTAACACTATCTACAGATTTTTGATGTGTTGAAAATCGAGGTCGATCATCAAGAGTTCAAAATTCACTGATTTTGGGCGGTCAAATAAGCGTCATATGAGATTTTCTCTCTACTTTCTTTCGAATGAACGTTCGAAAGTTCAGGCATATAGATTCTCAGCCCACATTTTGCATTTAGAAACTTACAAGTCCTCGAAAACATTCTGAAAATTATATTCCAGTCGCATCAAGTTTCATTCCAAAATTCATTCGGTTGTTTGAAAAAACACACAGAAGATGTTATGTGCGTCTGAAGGCGTCTGAAGGCTCCGCACGGTTGAACTGAAATACCTAGTAGATAAAAAATTGGGCGAGCTTGCGTATATGAATGAGAGAATTTTTGGACTGTATGAGAACGTCCCAGCATTGAATTTCTGTAAGGAAAAGAGCCTATTTTCGGTCTCGCATCAGGTAACGTGAAAAAAAGTGAAAAATAAGCAGAGGTATCGTCGTTGTATTAGCCCATTGTTGTTCGACAGGTTGACTATCCGAGTCTCGACTCGCTCGAGCACCTATAGTGAAGTCTATGACTCCAATCAGTCAACGGTCACAGATAAATCTGACTCATAACTTATCCGGCTCCTGCGTATATAGCCAGGAGTCATATCTACGCGGGGATGCTGCGAGGGTGAGAGTCAGCGCTCCGGCAGCCCGTATCAAGATCTTTTTGCATTTCTGTGGGGGTGCAAGGGGTCCTGGGCTCGCTTATCTCCGCGTTATTCCCGAAGGGCGAACCCCGTCAGCCTGGGACGTTGGAGATAACGTTCTCCCCATGAGCGGACTATACCCACCCGGTGACGATCTGCAGGGAGAAGTCGTACAGGGTGTCCTGCGCCACCAACTTTGAACGAAACTTTCCGACGCCCGTCACCAGCTACTTGCTATAGTACGTAGAGGCAAAAGCATACACAAGCTTTTAAGACGAAGCTCGGCCAATGACGAGTCACTCCAGTTCTTCATTGTGAGAAAGTTTGGATCAATCCAAGAAAAACACTAAGTCATAGTAGAACAGATTTGGAAAAAAAGGATCTCGTAATTCAGAGTTATTCGCGATATTTTGGTTTTTAATGGTCGAAGAATTGAAAATACCTATATATATGAACAAACATGTAGCTATAACTTCCAGTATAGCTTATCTTCAGTTTCTGATTCGCACTTTTTCGTTTGGAGTCCAGCTAGAAGGACTATGCTACGTATTACCATGTCACAATATATCGAGGAGACCTATCAGTTTTTGACGTTGAAGTACGTCAAGGAATCAAAGAATTGATCGATATTTGAATCGGAATGGTAACCGCATATCCAATTTCTACAATACATTTTTTTCTTGTACATTTTTGTTCGATCGATTGACTGATTTGTTCGGTTTTTATATCAAGTGAAAATCCAACGAACTGCTGATTCCACAATCTCAAAAAGTTTGGAGGAAGTTTGTCACTTTTTATACCTATCTCTGATTCGAACTTTCTAGGTATAACAGCGCAGAGAAATTCCAATTGATTTCTACGATCTAAATTATCTCGTTGTTAAAAAAAAAAAAAAAAAAACCGAGACTTTTCGGAAATCGGAAAAATCGACTTTCCAAGTGACCAGAAATTGCGCTCTTCCCACTTCTATTCAAAGCCGTAATTGCAGGTTCATATGCATAATCGACACATTAATCAACCCAAAGTAGTTTCATTGAAAGAAAAATGTCTGTTCGATTGAATAGGTGGCACCAAAAAGAGGAAACACACATCAGAAAATGTCCAAAATATCACTTTTTCATACGTTTGGACATTTTTAATATAAGTGTTTTTCAAATTGTCACTTATGTACACTTTTTGCTGTAACTCCTGCAATTTTATCGAAGACTCATGTTGTACTATCATTCGAGATTATAACCGAGAAACGAATGGTGTGAGGCCTTAAAAAATAAATCTGAGTTTCGCACCTTTGAGAAGAATCTCCAGTGTCGTATATAGTATAAGGATTCTCCTTGTTTCCTCCTCCCAGCTTGCAGTAGGACACCCTGTATAGTTGTAAAGGGCTCCTGGTGCCCCAGCGTAGAGCTTCTGCAGTGGGACCCTAGAGCACCCTGACTATCCTGACAGCCCGGCAAAGATAAGCTACCCTCTCTCACGTGGCTGGAGCAAAGTCCCGCGGTAGTCCTGGAGCCCCGGAGTCCCGGAGTCTCAGAGCTGTCCCGGAGAGAGTCCTGGAGTCCCGCCTATATAGGGGTGGTGATCGTTCGTTCGTGAAATAAGCTCTGCAGGGATGGTGGTTGCACATGGGGCGGCTTAGGGGTGCAAACGTCGGTCGAAGGCACTCGCCAGCCCAGCTGCCAATGACGTTTCCACGTGACTGCCTCTAAGGCGCGCGTGTTTTCGACGGCAAGCGATACTTTCAGCCCTGGGGCCTGATATCTGGGCCCCATATGTATGCGTGCAAACACGCGCGTAGATATTTCGGTATGTATGTATGTACGAGTACATGGGTATAATCGCGTTCCAGGAGTTGTAACTTGTTCGGTGAACCGGACCTTTATGTGGAGGAGGGTGTCGTGAACGACTTCCCCGTCTTCCATTTACCTACCGAACTAAATCAACCTCTTCGCCGAATTCTTCTCCAGCAATTGCCTCGAGGCTACGCTGTCATCCATAAATTTTTTATTCTTTAGTTTTCGTCCTGACCCGCGGGTTCTTGACTTCCATTATCAAAGAATTTCTCAAACCGTTTCCAAATGTTTCCTGTAGCTAAAGGACGAATGAATCAAAGTACACAAGAGATACCTACATCCGTCACATATGAATATTGCACAATTCCAGCCCATCAATGTCCAATTGAGTATTCATGACGTTTGAAAAATGCACAATAAGTGGTGAAACCTCAAGCCTGGAAAATATCCCGAGGGAGTTTTGACTTTTTTATTATATACTCTCGATTTTGTCTGATATTTAAAAAATCAGCCAATAATATAGGGTCACGTGTGGTCTGACATTGTCTGGCAACTTCCGGTTTTTATAGACCAGCAATTGACTCGAGACTTAAAACTCCGGTAGCCAAAGTCCGTGCAGGTTTGAATCTCTCATAAGTGATAGATAAGCGAGCCTCGCAGCTCCAGGGGTCCAACCAACCTCTTTGGCCCGAAGGGATTTCAGATAGATGTCCGCGGGTTCGAGAGATAGATCCACTAGCCGGTTCAAGGGTGTGGTTGCTTAGCCTGCCGGCCCATAAATGCTGCGAGCGGTATATATAAGTGGTTTCCGGCTTTTTCAGTTATAATCGCTTGGCTATTACCGAAACGTTTTGGGTTGGGCGAGTGCCTACTGTTGTGCCCCGGGCTGGAGGGGGTGGACGATTAGGAAGAACCCAAAGATCGGTACAGGATCTTCCACCTCTTGCAGCCTCCGGTTTTTCACTCACCAGGCTCCAAGATTCTCAAGGAAACATTCAGTTTTACCGATTCCCAAGCGATTTACTTGGCAGATTGAACGATATCCTTCCACAGAACGTACAGGCAAACGCGATTTTATATTCAGCCAACCGATGCGAGTGATAAACGTTGAATTTTTCTGAAGAGGGTGTGTGTTTTTGTTTGTTTGGTCACACTTTGACGTGTTTATCAAATTCTGTTGGACAAGCCTGTAGACACGGACAATGTGGGCTAGGGGTTTAATCATGGAGGCTATCACAATTCCTAAGTGGGCTTCCTGCCCGGTTCGGAATTATAGATAATGTCAGATAATAATAACACACCCCGTAGGGCAGCCGTGGGCATTAAGTATAAGGTAACACAAGGCTGTAGTAGGAGGATAAGTATAGGCTGTGGGGCCCCACTCAGGGTTCCCTTCTGGTGTACGGCAGAAGTCAGGCCCAGCAGTCTGGGCCCCATACGTGCCGGGCCACGGGGTCATTCCGGCTTCCCCACCCTCGTAGAAGGGCCCCGCTGCTGACCGGACCCGCACGTAGCGTAACCCCCCTTCCTCATGCCCATTATCCTACTCGGTCCTCGACGTCTTCGCGCTTTTCTCCGCTGCTGCAGGTACAAGTCTGCAAAATTTCGTACATGAAAGATCCAGTACTCGAAAAAACGTTTTTTTCTGGTAGCCCATGAAAAATTGTCAATTCCACAAAGAGATATTCTCCAAATTTGGGTTAGATGCAATGAAACAGAAGCTTTCCGAATCTTCAGCCACCCATGTACGAACTGCAAAGTGGGTTAACATTGGCACGGTATTGGTGCCATAGCTGCCAATACTGGCAGTTGCCATGGGCCAAGCTTTTCCCAAGTCAAAATCAATGTTGGGACTATTTTGGTTCGTTAACACTGGTTCACCTTATGGTACCGTGAATCTGTGAAGTCGGGGTAGTGCCAATTCTGTGCCATGTGGATCCGGCATTGGTACATGGGCAGTTGAACTGCCTTGCCAGTGTCTCGCTTTGTTATCGTAATATGAATTATAATCGACCATGAGGGATGCAGTGCGGTTGGTTATAAGGGAAAGTTTTAGCAGTGAAGTTATTCGGGTATACATGTAGGGTGCGCAAATGAAATTTGAAAACAATGGAAACGGTTTTGAAAAGAGTTTGCGGAGGCTTGGTGGGCACGGGGTCTGTTTCTAAGCCTGCAGAGGTACGAGCCAATATGTAGCACCAACAAAGCGAGAAAGTGGCGATATAATATGCACCCTTAGCGTAATGTCATTTGAAGGTTGGTCGACTCGCCCACTATTCCAAGGGCACCTGTTCACTCCTCTTCAGCATTAGATCCAACAGAAGGATCGTAGGCCCCATATTGACGTACGTACTTATACCCTGCAACGATTCACAAATCGTTATTCTTTGTCCTCCCTTCAGGGTGTTGCACAGTGGCTATACGGTCTATACTCTATACACGATCAAAAATCGCCACAATCGAGGGGCATCATTGCCGTCGGCGTTTTCCAGGCAGGCAGACAGATGGAGGGCGGGGCGCCAATATCTGCAGAAGCCTCAAGCGTCGAGAAAACTTGTATATAGGTACCCATATGCGTGCATGTGTTAGTAGCACCTTACACTGTTTGCTGGATAACCATTTGAGTCACCAGCCTTTCAAAATTCAACCAGGAGAAAAAAAAAAAAAAAAAATTCCGATACTTTGAAGAGCATTTTAGCATTCATTTCTATGTTTTCGCATTTGGAAAGACCAATTGATGTCCTTTCCGATTCTCCTCCTACTCCAAACTAAAATTATAAATCCTAAAAAGATTGATCAATTGGATCAAAGATCCATGCTAAAAAATTTAATATCCGTGAGGAAGAAATTGGGTTCATTTACGGATAAAAAGTTCCTGATTCCTTACTTTCTATCACTTTCATTGAGTGAAGATCCTACCCGAGCATCCCAATAATTTTTTTTTTGTGTGAAAAGGCTTTTTAGTTAGAGCTTGACACAGGTGTTCGAAAGATCGACTGAATACTTCGACAAACATCCGGGATATATATCCAACGCGCTTAATGTTGGAGTTGCACTCGATCTCGAGTGCGTAATTCAAACACTAGAGTTATTAGATATGTTTTGGTAGGCAGTCAGAAGTGGTGACAGAACGATCACGCAGAAATTAGAAACAAACACGAGGGTTCCTGATCCTCTGGTGTTGCCCGACGGGCTTGGCAAGGACTCGGGGGGCCTCAGAATCTACCGTAGGGATGATACCCTCATCGTATACCTACAGGGGATTCAGGGGCAATGGGCTAGCGGCAAAGCGAGTTTTAATGCTCACGAGAGCTGGTTACCAAATGTGTACTAGGGTACCTTACCCATATTTATGTATATGTATGTATCTATACTTACATACATACATACGAACCGATGAATTGCGGGGGGTGAATTTTGGGGTGAATTAAGGGGTGAATTTTTCGGGGTCCACTTGACTCCGGCGTTACGGACCCGATACTTTCGGCTCTATGGTATAATTTCTACATTACACACCCGCTGCATTGCATCGTATATACATCGAGCGGGGGTTGCACGTTCACCCCTAACTCGCATGTTCCACACGTCACGGGTTTGTGATGGTTATTTTTTAAACAGGTACCAATCGAGATGACTGGACAGATTTTTAGTCAAACTTATACTCCGGGGTGAGATTCCGGCTCAAATATAATCTAGACCTGTTTCGGGCCTCATAGCCATGGCTCTATCCAATTATAAAATCTTAGTTCCCTCAGTTTTTAACTCCTAATTAACAAGTTCGATGGCCAATGCGGTCTTGTGATGCGTCGCCATTTTCGTCTCACACTTCAAAGCTCCGACGATCATCTTGTGATAATTACAACAGCGATAGTTCGCTTATTTACGGTTCGATATAAAACTCAAAATTTATATAAGGGATAGACGTAACGTTCGGTTAGACATTTCCTGAACTCCTATCATCATATTCGTGCCCAACTGTAATTCAAAAATGTATTAAAAATCCACGTATTTTATAATATGATGCTTCTTCATTAGGTATCCGTAGAATATTAAACTTCTGTAGACCGTCGACCATCGACGTATAGTGCAAAAAGATTCACGGTCTGTACTACTATAGAATCCAGCTTGGTGTCACTTTGACACTATTCGAGGTTAATTTGTCATTCTGGCACTATTTGAGGTTAATTTGACACTGCTAGAAATTGTTGCGCCAGTGGTCCAGTGGTGGCGAGTTATCGAATTAACCACAAGAATTGTTCTGTATACGTCACTTCTCATAGTGATATATAGATTATATCAGACAACTTGGTACCAACAAATATCGATAGACGATATCGTTTGAGGAGTAAAATAATTCCTTAGATTAAAAATAGCTCCATAGTTTAAAAGCTCGTCGCGGTAAAGGTTCTAAAGCGAGGTTATTCGAAAGCGTAAACGTTATCGCGAGGCGTTGGCTTAACGACCGATAACCCTTTAGCTTTGGAACGATACCCCAGACTAATCGCGGCCTGCGGTATCGCGTCTCTTTGCCTTTACGCCGCCAGTTTTTTGTTCAAATCCGCGCAGGATTGGAATTTGAATGTTTTGAAGTGCCAGCACGTTGCGTTACGTTGGTACGACGCGATCCGGCGCTCAGCATCAGCCCTGCAGTGTTATATACCAACCCATGCAAAACCCTGAGCCTGTTGGTAGTACATACATGAATATGTGCGCATGTATACAGCTGCAGAGATTGGGTACGTTTACAAAGCAAATGGCTTGAAAATAACAGAGCCTCGTGCCCCAGCCAGTGATGGTTGTGGCTGGGATGGTGGTGGTGGTTGGTGGTGGTAGTCGTGGTAGTGGTGGTTGCGCGACGGTTCGTTCGGGGGTGCCACCCCGTCCTCCAGTCGACCAGGATCAAGGTGGAAGGGGTGGGGGGGTGGTATAATCGATGCCAACATGTGCAGCTCCCTCGGGGCGACGAGCAACCCCTAACTTGCCAAACCTATTTATACAACAATGCCCTGTACACCCCCATAAACCACCCTATACGGCCCCATGGTCCTAGCCCATGGAGTATGCTGTGGGGGTTGCTGCAGTGGGTATATACCCACCCCCCTCTAGTTCTAGTCCTAGTCCTCTTCCTCCTCTTCGCTCTCTTTCTGATTCTGTACCGCGAACCCCTAGCCACCATTCAACGCGAAACCTCGCCAGCCCCTGCGCCTCGGTTTATAATCAACCCCTACCGAACAGTTTATCTTGAGCACGGTGCGCCGGCTCAGAGCAACGCGCGCGCCTCTGAAAGGGAGCTGGTATTTTAAATAGCAAATACTTATCTGTACGCCGGGTGGCTAAGAAAACGAGATAACAATGAAACTTTAGGGGGCGACTAACCCCCAGGACTACTATAACACTCTATGGAATACGAGGTTTCATACTCTGGAACGATCATTCTTGTTATACACTTTCACAGAGATATGAGACAATATAGATGAAGAGTTAATGGAGACGGAACTATTCGCAGCTGACTAACCGTCATGTTTTGTTGATTGCTAGATTGAGACACCTTTGGTTAGTTAAGGCCGAAGCACATCAAACTCCATAAGCCATAAGCCCAATGCAGAAGTTATAGATACATAGACATACCATCAATGATACTTGGGAAGAAATGCGCATGAGCTGTGGCATATGCCTTACTGCTTATGGCTTGTGGAGTGTTGAGTGCTTCAGCCCTTAGATCGCTAGGACGAAAGCAATGCGCAAAATTCCGCGATCGAATTGCTTCATTCATAAGAATTCCTCGATTTCAAGACATTTGGCAAACTGGTTATGGCACACACCACGAAAACTCGATTCGTATAATTTTTCATCAATTACAAAACTGATCGAGATGAAACTTCGGATATCAATGCTTCATTTCAACTGAAAGTGGCTGTGCAATACACTCCTTTAACATTTTGAAACATGTATGGTTATTCATAACCGAATCCATGAACCTAACCTAACAGTTTGGGGAAATGTTGAAAAAGTTGAATACTCGGTAAATTTCTGCTGTAACAAAGCATCAACCCCCAAAGTTTCATTCCGATGGGTCATGTGGCTAGGAAGAATCTATACGAATCGCGTTTTCGAAGCGATCTACCATGGACCATGCAGTTTATTCAGAAATATCCTGTATACAACTTATGATCACATTTTCAATAAATTTCTCCATCAATCACTTTGTAATAGTGATATATTCAACGCTAATTTTATAGAACAAGTTTACCTGATGTAATTATCGTAATATCAAACTTCTTGATTGATTTCTCCGATGAAAAAAAACAAACAAAAATGCGACAACCGTTATAGAGAAAGTCTTTTGGTGCATGAAATTGAAGTTTTTTCAACACTTTTTCAGTCTCTCCTTATTGAACAGTGTTACAGATTTTGATCCTATAGACACATATATTGCAATTGTAAAGAAGTTTGTTTAGAAAAGGGTGAAATAATTCCAGGTGCCCTGCTCAGTATTGAAAATCGTACAAAATGACTAGTGTCAGAAATCGTAATTTGTTACTATTGTCATTGTTATATTACCGAATCAAGGTCTCTGGTCTAAACACAGAAACTCTATACAAAGCTGAAAATTTCCCCATCCGATTTACAGGCGAAGTTGATGTATACAAAGCCATGAAAACTCTAAGGTTTTTCGAAGCCCCGAAAATTCTATCGCGATGAAAAAAACTCCCGAATGAGATAAGCGGTTCGAGGAGGGTATATACACCTCACACGTGACAATACACGTATATAGGGTCTCTCGGTCTACATTTGCGATACGTATATATTGGTTGGTTGAATATACATTATACATATATGGGTATATGAGTGAAGATGCGACATTCTACATACAGGCGTATACTTTATACATGCATGCACATATATAGATACACGCATGTGGTATATCAATACGAAGAGCCACCTAGCTAATGCCATAGAAAAATATACTTTTATAAGGTGTATGTATAAAACAGGAACCAGCTGAGACATAAGCCGGATTTTGGATTAGGCTAAGCCGACCACCAGCGCACCGTCAGGGTCGGGAGCTCCAGGAGGCCTCTTTGGCTTCTGTCACTTCTGGAGAGCGGAAAAGGGGGACGACGACGACGGATAGACGGACAGACGAGAGGACAACTGTTGATCGTTCATGCATACTTTGACAAATCTTGTTTTTTCTCTCTCTCTCTCTCTCTCTCTCTCTTTCTCTCTCTTTCTCTCTATTTTTTTCTCTGCCGTTGCTCGCATTTTCTTATTTTCTTGATTTTTCCTTCCTTCTGTGAAGAGGATATAATGTTATGAATGTTCTGCGTCATACGGGAATAAATTATATGGATGGAGGCGGGATTGAAGTTCCGAACGGTCAAAATTCCGAATTTATTTGAGACGCGATTCTGAATTTCTAGGAATGTTAGAGTTCAGAACTTGAAAATTTCGAAAGGTCGAGATACAGACGGCTCAAAAATCCAGTTTTTTTTTCACTTTTCGGAATTTTGTACCTTTGGTGTTTTTCGGTTTGGAGTTCTCAAAATTGGCTGCGTAGACTTTCGGGAAAATAATCTTTCTGAAAACTGTGAGTCCGTAGTATCGAAATTCGGAATTTTCACCTTTCGCAGCTTTTGAAATTCGGAATTTCAATCCCGCCCCGATGTAATTCTAAAAAGTCTTGGTTCACGAAACATTTTATTATATTCTACTCGCGTTATATATGCACGTGAATAGATATATATGGATAGATATATATGTACTATATAGATATAGATACACGTAACTTGGAGCCGTTTTATCCGCGTGTTACCCACTCGAGCCGAAAATAGTCGGTGCGGTTTCTACCTGCCGGATATTTTCATCAATTTTCGATTTGATTGCCGAAGAACACCCGCCGTAAGGCTTATTTTATATGTATATATGTAGGTATACCCCGACATAATCGCGCCTCTGATTTACAATGGGGGAGACGAAGAACACCGCGCCAGCATCACGATCGTCTACTCGAGATATATACTTATAACTTATTGCTACTAGTATACAACCTAGGTGCACATCTTCACACGCACACACACATACATATGTATTCCTTTCACAAACATATTCGATAGACAGCCGCGTGAATCGATCTGCAAATTGATGTATTCGGGAGTTAGAATTCTATATAATGGGACTGTAAATTCTGCACCACAAGCCCAAATCTGAACCATACACTGTTAAAGAGACGGTGTTGAATTTTACACCGAAAATAGTCTATATAGAAGTCCGAGGCAGTTTTAAGTCCGTTTTGGTGTGGATTCGACACAAATTGGTGTTGAATGTAACACCAAAACAGACTCGGACTTCTATAGTACCCGGATTTCTTATAACAGTGTATAAGATACGAAAAATACTGACAAAATGAGGAGCAATTTGTCAACGATCAATAAATTTGAATTTCTGCAAATTTCTCGCGATTCGCAGGGCGAGATTGAAATTCCGAATTTCAAAAGCTATACAAGAGGTCAAAATTTCGAATCTTGTTACTACCAATTCAGAGTTTTGAGAGAGATTATTTCCTCAAAAGTCTACATAGCCAATTTGGAAAACTCCGAATGGATAAACACCGAAGGTTCAAAATTCCGAAAGCTAAAGATCCGAAAGGCAGAAACTCCGAATCTCGTAACTCGCGAGATGCAACGTCGTTTATTTGACAGCTTTGTAGAAATTACAAGTTCTGAACTCTCACGTTTCTAGAAACTCAAGAGCGCGTATCAAATAAATCCGGAATTTTGACCCTTCGAAAGTTCTGAAATCTGAAACCTCAATTCCGCCTCGATTCGGAATTCTGTTTGCTGGAAGGATCATGCTTATTTGTTAGACAATTCATCGAGTAGCCGGGGGTTTGGAATCGTTTTGATTCGTTCTAGGACTGGTTACATGGGGGTGAAAGCACCTGCGGAATCACCTCGATGATTAGAGGCGTTTTTGGTATAGCGAGTTGATGATCGCCAGGGTATACTATGCAGAGCTATCGCGGAAGCCTCGACCCGCCGCGTTAACCGGGGCGTGATTTGTAAGGCTTCCGTGTATAATGAGAGAAATGGGGTTAGTTACGGGGACAGGCGGGTGACACGTGTGTCGACACGTGAGTCTCTGTGGCGCGTGGACCGTGACATGCCCCCTCAACTTTGAAAACTCCCACTGCGGAGACACGGAATACCCTTGGGGGGGTCCTCGTTGAACCTCGTATTGTATGTACGTACATACATACGAATCAGAACATACGTAAAGTGGGCGCACGATACGTAAATCAAAAGGATGCAAAAAATGCCATGTATGTACTTGCATTTGCATATACATATATACGTAATACATGCTTTATGCATAATGTAACTTTCCATCATTTCTATGCGGGTAGATTATGTTATATACTTGTTCACGATCAGTTCGATTTCCTTCCATTTCATTTCACAACTATATTTTCACTTTACATACTTCCCTAGAGGTATTTTTCTCTTTTCATATTGAGTCTGTATAAACACCCCTGCCAACTACAGCAATCTTCTGATTTCAAGTTGTTTCTTTTATCTTTATTATTATTTTTTTACATTTTATTACGTTCGACAACTTCTCATTCAATATTTCTACGTGACATCAAGATGTTTCACAGGATTTAAACGATTTACCAAAATTTCACCTCGCATATTGCGGTGGTCTCAGAGCTCTACACTTTGAGAAATTCGTCCATCGCAAAATACGTTCGTCGAAGTCATGAAAAAAAAAAAAAAAAAAAACTGGAAGAAAGATTCGTTCGAAATTGTCAAATTACCCTGTCGAATCTATACATGTATAAGATTTTAGTTTCCTAATCATCAAGATAAATTAGATTAAATCAATATACCGAATACGTCTTGTTATTTTGTATTTTATTTTTTTATTTTTTCACGTCAATTGAACTGCAGTGTGATCCAAGAACAGAATAAAGTATAGGATCGGGGGACCAGTTGTGGATCACTTCGGACCAGACGTATATGAATCATCTGTTACTTTTAGTTGACCTGCAGCGACAGATCGCACGGAATATTATAGTCCCTATGTTAATTACGCGATTAACAAAAGTTACATTGCATTTCAATAGACATTGAAAGTTTCTCCGTCTGATTTTTACGAAAAAAAAGTCCAAACTAAGGCAAATAAAAAGGAGCTTGAAAATTTCAATACTATACATAGATAACGAAAAATCACACGAAGTGCAAACTCTGCCGGAGGATTAAAATACTATAAATTTAATTTTATGAAATTGATGTAACCTGAATCAACATGTATAATTAATCGTTCGGGAGCAAGAGATCCTCAATTGGTATTATATCCAACTTCGATTCCAGACCAATGCGGAAAAAAAATCTCAATCAAGGAAAAATCTAGAGCGTAACAGATATACGATAGATTTATTACTGAATGGGTGTAAGGCGTGTTTCTCTCTCTCTAAGTATCCATTCAAAATTAAAAAACAAAAGTCTAGAACGTGGGACTCTGAATTTATCAGATAGATTCACAGCTGCTTAAATACAATCCGGAACCATACTTTCACGGGTTGTTGCAGATTTTCTTACCAAATGCGATTGGTAATTTTTCAGAGCCGACGAAACCGTTTTCCATTGAACTTATCATGAATGCCGCATTATCCTGGCAGTCAGTGAAAACTCCATTTTTTTAAACTTCATCAATGACAGTTTCTAGGTTAGGTGCAAAGATTATACATGATAAACAAGTGTCGAGATTTTCAAATTCTCGGGACGTGACTTACTGAACCACTTTTTGCCAAAATCATGCGTCGATTTCCAAAGTTGAATGAAAATCAGCTCCACCGTTTTCGAGAAATTAGAAATCGCGTTTTCGAAGCGGTCATCCAGCGTCTCCGCAATTAGTTACCCGCTTCACCGCTAGAGGACAAAAGCTCAAAGTTCGAGCGACGCGCACTTGTTTCAGCGATGCTAATTATCCCGGACGCGTGACTAAACGAGGTGTATTACAGTCTAAAGGGGGAACAAGGCAAAGAGGATGAAACACGCGTCGAAGCGTAACAACGCTGCGAACCTTCCCCGTACCTATAGGTAGGTTATATACCTAGAACACATAAGCATCCCTTGTTCGAGTCGCGCCCACCCGGGTGCTGCATCGCACATCAGAACCGCGCGACGTTCCTTGGGGGGTCCTTGTGTCTTGAAGCGAACCTGCAGTATAGCGTCGAAGGGGGTAATACAGATACGAAGGTTTCCCTAGGGACGGTTTGTCCTGCCCAAAACCTCCCTCGGGACAGGGCGGATCCGCATCTGTCGTTCGACAGCGTTAGTCCCCGTAGATCTATAGATCCATCTATGGGTTCGCGTGGCGCAGGCCACAGTCGCGTCTACCAGGATGCATGGCGAACACCACCGCATGATACACAGCTACAGTGTAACACTGCAGCAGCAGTATACAACACATATGGGACACCGCGGGAAGATTGGCCATAGGCTTTCTTCCCCGTCGTTTTTCTATACACGGGGTGAATCGAGGCTGCAGTCAGAGGGAGAAAAAGACAGAGAGAGAGAGAGAGAGTGAGCGATGTATGAAGAGACCGAGAGCCGCACAAGCACCCCCGGGGCAGAAACACATCAAAATCGAATTCGCCAGATGTTCTACATCCGAATCTTCCGCCTGGACCTTAACGACGTTAGGGACCTTCGAACGGGGGTGGATTTATTATCTCTCCGTCAACCGTTCTGTATCCTTTCGTCTTTGTTTTCAACTTCCCGTGTTTTTTTTTTTTTTTTTTAAGAAGTTACGGAAATCACCCCGAAAATGAAAAGTTCAATTTTCACCAGATCTCCACGTTTTCAGGTCCAAAGAATAATTTTTGACCATTCTTGGATGAACGTCTGTGTGTGTTGTCGTAGGTATGTATGTACATACGTATGTATGTGATCAATTTTTTTGTCCGACGATATCTTGAGAATGAATCAACGGATTCTGATGATTCTGGTCTCACCTGACGCGGTTTTCCGTAACTTAGAGCTGACTTGATTTCGGATTTGATCGGTGGAGTGGTTTTCAAGTTATTCAAAAACAAAATATTGAAACATAAAAATTTCAATTGCCGATATCTTGAGAACGGGTTAACGGATTTCGCTGTTAGCTGGTCTTCATCGATAGTCTCCAGCTTGAAAATGAATCAATTTTGAAATACATAAATGCAGTAGTTCCATATTCTTCGGATTTGTTTATTCTTATTTTTCAATATTTATAGAATTTGTAATATTCCAACTCAAAATCAGTTTGAAAACAGGAAGTTCAAACGCTTGCTCATGGTCAGTTCAAATCCGCTAGTTGATGTTACTCGGGTAAAAAATTAGAAAAATTTTACAAAATCGAACTACTTTTTTTTTTTTCTTCTCTTTCTCTTATGGCGACGGTATGGAACGGCTAATCCTTTGCTAATCAGTATACGACAACGACGTCAAGAGTTATAAGTATAATAATATAAGCGGGATCCGTCGTGCGCGGCCAGACGTTGACTGTTACAGTTCGACCTGTATGACGACGTGTGACGGGTTGTTGTCCTCATCGCTGCAGGTATATAGTATATAGCGAGCCCTGATCGCGCCCACGGCTTATGCTATGGATATATAAAATTATTATCTGGGAACTGGGAGAAAGTAGATAATTTTCGGTATACACATTATATGTATAAATATATACACGATAATTTACGGAAATACGAGGTGGTTTATTATAATAATAATATTTATAATTAATATGCATTATGGCGGGCGTTTTTTTTCGTTCTTTCTTTCTTTTTTTTTCTCCTCTTGTTTGAGTTTTTTTATACACTTTAACGTATACATTTAATTATACATATTATAGTGTAAAGTGAAATTTTATTTTTGAATTCGAGTGTTTTATGTAATTGTTTGTTTTGTTTGTTTTTTTTCCTAGTTTTTTCCCTCATTCCTTATATTCGTATCATATGGTGTATTTACATCGAATGCCGCCTTATTAACAAATATTACCAAGTATTATATATATATATATATATATATTTATATTTAATAATAATTAGTACAATATAATATAGTGTAATATATAGCAATATCTACAAGGTGGTCGCTTAGACTTAATATATTCAATTATTATATTTAAAATAATTAACAAGGTACATAACATTACATAATAGGGTTTTGGGGTTCAACATGTTACCTTTTTTTTTTCGTTCTTTTGCTTTACTTTTGTTTCTTGTTGTTGTTGTTGGTTTTTTTTTTTTTTTTGTTTTTTTTTTATACACAATAATAATGATAAATATATTACAAAAACAGAATAGAAGAACACCATACTCCGGGCTCGACTCGTCGCGTACATATACATGTAGTTATATAATATATCGACATAGTTTTAACGCTGAAACAGCATCTTTATATTATATATATATATATACCCAAACCCAGAAGGGTCTCAATTCACGTGCGTCTTCATCAAATATATACTCAACTCCTTATACATAAATTAAAAGAGCTGCTATGGGTTAATTTGTTCTACCAGACGAGCCCTTCGCTTTGCATCTGGTGGGGTTCAGGGAATCCACCACCTCCACCACCGCCGCCTGGACCACCTCCGTTACCACCACCTCCAGGATTACCCTGGCCACCGCCTGTGAAGATTCGAGATCGTCCTTAATTAACATATAATGTAGATTTTCCAAAATCAATTAATTCCGTCGAGTTAAGATAGGTATATATGGGTGAAGGAAGAAAATTTGTCCTTATTTAAGACGAATTGAAATTTTATCTCACCTGACGGTGCTAGGAACTCCCCAGGACTTCCACCTGGAGGTGCGGGAGGACCTTGACCAGGAGGACCGGTAAGAAATTCCGGAGGACCGCCTGGTCCACCGGGGGGAGGATATTCGCCTGCTGCAGCCGCTGCAGCTGCCATTCCTGCAAGACTGGCTGGATCTAGGCCTGCAATAGCAAGACCAACTAAAAACTAAAGACATCATCGATCTTGGAACATGCTGATCATCATATTTTCACGAAAACTCGCGAAAAATTTGTGCCGATAAAAAAAAAAAAAATCACCCTTGAAAATTACCGGAATTATTATAAAACTTAAAATTCGATCTTTCACACTGACTTTCAATTAACGCTGATCATTAGAATTAAGGGTTGAAAAAATTTTGCTGACTTTCCCTATAGTCAAATTATGATATTTCCTGCAGCAATTAGAATTATTTGACCAAAAATGGTAATTCGCTGGTAACCGCAGTTAATAAATAATTGAATTTTGCTTCTTCGGAAAGAGCAAGTGGTATTTTGTTTTTTGTTTTGTACCGCCATTCATTTTTCCCCCTGATAGAATACAAGAATTTCCTGACTACTTTTTGGCCTGCCTAGGTGACATTCCCGGATTTCCTGTGACCAACGGCCACCGTATGTATCTAATTCATTCTCGAGTATGTATATAGAAAGGCGTATCGACAATGGTAACGGCTAAATGTCATATACGATCTAGTATAGGCATTGTAGTTTCTGAATACGCGATATGGATTTAATTTACTGTATATACGGCTGACCAAACAATGCCTTTACTACTGCCTGCAGTGTATGTTTCTTGACGATAAGCTCGAACAGACTTTCGGTATACCAGCTACTATCTATAAATAAATGTCGTTATATCAGAACGCGACGAGTATATAATATATACATGCAGGGTAGAAAATAAAAAGAGATTGCTATAATTGAATCTGTTATATATGTATACATTATAGGTATATATGAAAGTAGATTAATTAGTCATCAGAATGAATTTTCGTTGATCAGTTATGATCAGACGCATTAGTACCCGAGTCGAAATTTAGCGCCTATTTTGATAAGTCCTCCGCAGTCGCATAATTTAGAACCTTTTTTTATATACTCGCAGTGCTCGCACTATCTAGAATCATTTCAATTAAACTGTTCGCCCTAAAAATTCTATTTTGAACCTCAGCTAGAGCTCACTAGTATCATAATTCATGTATACTGTATAGCATATATAGAGGTGTAGGGAGGGCTTCGCGAGGTTCTCGCAATTAGATCCTCGTTTGACCCTCAAATGCTACATTTTGTCTAGTACCTATCTACGAAAATGAGGCTGTACCTTATAATGAGGATTTCATTCCTAAAGAAAAATGAACCTCGCTATAGACCTCGCTACATTGAGGTTCTAAATAGGCCTTAAATTTCGACTCTGGTAGGTATCTATTACCGTAGATATTACATATTTAGCCGTAAATATCTATTTTCGTTCATAAGCTTATTGCTGACTTGGTGAATTTGTTTCATCGAAGTTATTATAATACTCGGTAACGGGAACAACACGTGGCCGTATAAATTTATACATATAATATACGGACAAAGAATATTACGTATACTCGGCAAAATAAAGGGCATTTAAACATAACAGGTTTAATTCGGTATGTAGCCTATTCAAAAGCAACGTACACTGTGTCGCGGATATAATCGATAGTACCTGCGGCTGCTGTACGTATCTATACATATATTTAAATGGCCGCGCGTAAACCAAATACACGCGTTTAAACGAACGAACTTGCCTTTTTTAATTTTATATCTTTATCACGTCGCTTATCATCGTTGCAAAACGTATATACACATATATATATATATATATCGAGGGCTAAGGACCAGAAGGGGGCATATCCATAAAAAAAAAATGTTTTTCTCTTCTATCGGAATCGTCTTGAAATTTATAGAAACGCGTAGATTCATTGGAATCCCAAAAAAAAATTTTTTTTTTTTGTTCTCAGTGACATACGCCCTTCTGGACCTTAGCCCTCGATATATATTCATACCCCGTTATATCTTTTCTTCACATTTATATCTTATTTTGAAGAAAATAAGATGGTTGGAATTTGATAAGAAGAAATACCCATATAATATACATCGGGTCAGGCACAACACGCAAGTCATTAGCTTCACCATTGTGTCGAAGAGATTTCGGCACTGTTGTGTTTGTGTTAGACCGCAATCACATATATATACATATAGATATAAATATATGTATATACCAGGGGCACACACACAGGTATATAAAATAATAATCGTATATATGAATCTTAAGACTCACCAGGATTGCCAGGACCGCTGAACGGTGGCCCGTGAGGATGTGGCGGGGGATGACCGCCGAAAAATTCGTGGTGAAATGCAACGGGCCCACCGTATCCAAACTCAAATTTATCCGCAGCAAAATAGGGGAATCCCGGCGGGGGTCCATCCTCACCGCCAAGCGCCCCGGGGCTTAAGTTCAGGGGGAAACCCCTCATCTTTCTAGAACCACCAAAAAATGGACCTCGACCCATCGACGTCAATTGTTTCAGCCTACGCTCTTTGCTCCTTTTGTTTTGAAACCACACCTGAAACACCGGGGTAATTGTAACAGATGAAATTACACTTCTTATACCATAGACGACTTCTGAAGTTCCGAACCCCAGATGTCGAGGTGCGTCTAACTCGTTGAAACAAAATCACGAAAATATATGCGGGACCAAAGGCATTCTATACTTTCAAGATTTTTTTATTAATTCACCAAAAAAACTCAATTTTTTCAAATACAATCATTTAGTTATTCATGCCAGTTGATGTAAAAAAGTGCTCTAGTATTTTGGACACTTTTTAGAACACTCAAGTTCAACTGCCTAACGGAAAAACGTGGGGATTTTGTTGATGATTAAAAGAGATAGTCACGCACATCGAGCCATTTCGATTTTATCAACAAATTGCTATGAGGCGAGATTGAAGTTACGAATTTCTACAGTTCTGAACGATCGAAATTCCGAATTCATTTGAGACGCGATTCTGATTTTGAGTTTCTAGAAACGTTGCCGATCAGGACTTGCAAATTCCGAAAGGTCGAAATGCAGGAAATTCGAAGATCCAAAAGTAAAAAACTCAAAAAGTCCTTAAATCCGCAAATTAAGGGAAAGCTAATGGCAAAGTTCTCAAATAAACGACGTTGCAATTTTGACCCTTCACAGCTTTTGAAATTCGGAATTTCAATCCCGCCCCGATCTCTTCAACGTAAAAATACGATACGGAATCGTGACAAAGGTGTAAAAGTTAGTAAGCAAACTTCTTTCTCTCGGCAAATTCTTCCTAAGAATATACTGTACACATGGGGTTCGGAGAACATCGTCGACGTAGGTATAAGGTATATCCTGATTCGACTGACTGACTCACCTGTATGACCCTCATCGGTAGTCCAGTCTCCTTGGCAAGTTGTTCCCTGATGTGTCTCGTGGGTTTGGGCGTCTGCGAAAACGCTGTCTTAAGGATCTCCAACTGCTTAGCTTTAATGGTCGTCCTGGGGCCGCGCCTTTTCGAACCGGCCCCACCGTCGCCACTTCCACCACCCGCACCACCATCAGGACTTTTATTCTCCGTCTGGCTATCTCGGGTCTCAGGATCACCGTCGAGCGAACCTTCGATCAAAGAGTTCGTATACAATATAATAATTTCACCGTTTAACCCTCGTTGAACTATAGAAGACGCGATGAAATTTTTATTCTCTTTTTCTTTTTTTTTTTCTTTATCCACGGGCGAAAGTCTGTTACCCTCAAGTTACAGGTACCGATCTCGGACACCGTTTTAGCTCGACCCAGCTAGCTTCACCGATTAAATCGATCGGGTCATAGCTAGATCAATTTTTAACCACATCAAACCTGATGGGACTGCACCCTTCATAATCCTATCATATCGCCACACAATATTAAACCCTGCGATATATAGTCGATGATTCCGAACCTTGGCAAGGTTTCGTGACAAACGATAATTGTCGAAAAAGTGTCTCGCGGTACATAAATGAAAAAAGAATTTTTCCGGTACTGCACAAGTTTATTGACAGGAGAAACAAAATTTATATTCACTTCCATTGAGCTCAATGTGAAGTTTCTGGATTGATAAGATCGGTTGATCAGACAGACAAGTGTCCTGCCTCTTTAATAATTATTGTGTAAGAATGATTCCAGATGTAATTTCATCTACAAAATGTGAATCTGCCGATGAATCGAGGGTAAAACAATCTCCTTTAATATTTGGTTAATGATTAAACGATGAATCGATTAAAGCTGACATTTCGGTCTCCGATAGGTATACGTAATAATATACGTTCACAGAACTTCTCGACCCCCAAAGTTACGTACCTAAATATATACTTGTTGACAGGTGATCGGATGGTCGATCAGACACTTTGACGAAGTTGATTTCCATAGAAGGAATTCGGAGGTAATTACTTTTCGAATAAAAAAAAAAAAAAAAGAAAAATAAAAAATGGAGTAACAACAAGTATAAAAATTCAACGGTATAACACACTGTATAATACCGACGTGCATATATGTATAAATCCACAGATTGTGTGTACAGCACCGTTGAGAATGTCCATTGTCCGGCTATAAGTTGCAATTTTATTTTCAGTCATTGTGCGCGCCGTGGCCAGTCAATTGACGATATTTGCTATTTTCACGGTATAGAATTGAAAAGCCAAAGAGGCAAGGAATAATGAAAGAGAGAACGGTACAACGAATAGACACTTTTTCTTCATCATTGTGCCGAAATATAAAGTTGAAGAAGGTCTGCAGAGCAAACGGCTTTGCGATCACTGTGCTGTTCGCCACCATATCCTTCGAAGAGTCCCCCAAAGATAGACATCCCCATTGAATTATTACACGGCCTGCCTATAAGCCCATTGAGATCTATACCTACCTACTAGTCCTGCAGGGTATAGATATACACTATATATATTTATACACTAGATGCAGGGGAGGTCTCGACCACGGGACAAAGAAAATATTTGGACAGTGTCACACTGCACAATGGTGTATTATACCGGTGTATATATATCTATATACAACTATATATATGTATACAGGAACGAGATACCCTTGTAACTATAATACATATAATATGCGTACAACTATATATGTATACGAAGTGTCGTAAAACTTTTATTAGGAGAATTGGATTGCCAATAAAATTCCTATCATTGCCTCTGCAGGAGGCCTGCAGACACTCGTAAGAATTAGAACGATTTCTCAAGAAGTTATACTTGACCAATTACACCCTAACGAATTTAAGAGCAATTTACCTGCATTCAAAACTAATTTGCAATGAAATAGTGCTTCACTCTACGACCTATGATGGACTTTAAACAAAACTGAGTTCTTCACAAATATTGTATAATTCAGGCTCTGATGTGAGAGCATGATGATGATCTGACATTCAGAATTATACTTTCATATTATCCAGATGAGATCTTCGCTCAAAACTGATACCAGAACAATTTATTTAATATACTGTATACACGTCAGCTGTCGTGTGAAATTTGATATTATACACTGCAGATTCAAATTTACACTATATGCAAAATATTCCTCAAGCTAGAACCCCATGATCGAGTTGAGATTTGAACCAGATTTTAGTTAAACTAAGGGTTGAAGAAACGATGAACTATAATACATAGATCAGTAAAATATTGCCAATTGCGGTAATGTCAAGATAATCAATTATTGACTGTGTTGAAAATCCAATTTTATACTTTACGCTAAATAAACCATATCATAGAAACCAATTCACCTATCAAGTTTCTGATTTATCATTCTACAGCGGGTGAAGTAGACAATTTAAATCTGGATGCAGATCAGCTCCTCGGTTCTTGAGATATCTTATATGTAAAATGGAAGAAACATTTATTGAGCACAAGAATTTTGCAGTGTCAAAACATGGAATAGGGCTTGGAAAGTACGCGCTTTGAAGAGTATCAAAATTTTGCAGATCTAGAGACGTATCTGCTCGGTTGTACGAGGTACCCAACATAAAAAAAAAAATTGAAGCGATCACGTCTAGTCCGGTTTGGAGTTTGAATTTCTAGTCATCAGAGTCGACTTTTGTCTGAAGAACATATCTTCAGAATTCTCGTTTACGCTCCTATACATAAGCTATGAAAATATTTTGAAGGATATATTATACTTCAACGGGGTATACCCGTAGTTTGTGTCTACTCTTATGCCTATACCCTGTGGCAATTAACAAAGAATCCGTTTCTCAGTTAGTTATAGGATATACCCACTTATAACGAATGACCATCGTTCCATACGTCTTCGCGGCATAACGCGGACAGTTTAATTCCAATTTATCACCCTCTTATTCGGGCATAAACTCGTCACACGCGTACATATTCTAACCCACATATGAAGGAATCCAGAAAAAAAAAAAAAAAAAATAGATGAATAAAAAAAAAAATAGCACCGAAAAACTCTACTGCACCCACGCCTATGACCATATACGTATTTAAAATCATCCGACAACGTATAAGGATCCACTACTCAACGCTCTCCAACCCCACCTACGTCTACTCGGCTCTTATTCAAAAATTTCGAGGACTACTTCACAAACCCTTACGTTATGCACCAATTGACATCGTCGCGGGGTGCCCAAACATTATGCTTTCATCCCCGATTCGGGTGCAGATCGAGGGCTAAAGATCAGAAGGGCGTATATCCGTTAAAAGAAAAAAAAAAATGTCTCTTTTATCGGAATCGTCTTGAAATTTGTAGAAATGCGTACATCCATTGAAATCCCACCAACATTTTTTGGGGGGGGCATACGCCCTTCTGGTCCTTAGCCCTCGATATAATCATAGAGGTGGATATGAATTTATGACATACACATTCGATGGACTCCATCATACATCGTTCTTGGTGTCTGTTCATATAAGTATTCATCTGGATGGTAAGTAATAGGTGGAATTTTGGGTGTAGTAATTAACCGAGATTGTCATTAACGTTTTTTTGCAGTGTAAGAATTTTGTAACGACCTGCTGTAGGTATACAAAGGATGATTTGTGTGATCGGTAAGCGTTGATAATTGACGAGGTAATAAATCCGACGATGTCAATCGGTAGGTATGTACATACGTACAACATATAAGTTCCAAAGGTGAAACCGAATATTAAAAAAAAAACTTTCATGTTATAGATGCGGGATGCGATTTATTTTCGACGTAGCTCAATCAAACTGTCAACCGCGCACTCTATGGAAAACACCTGCCGATTAACGGTCTAATAATATAACGGAGAAGAGCTCAACGATCTTTAGGTATACTCGTCAAATATATAATTACTCGCGATTAATCAAGCCAGAAGCTTTTTTTCTCCGGGTATTGAAGCGAGCGGATCATCAAAATTGACCCCTCGATAAATCGGTTCTGTTTTTTTACAACCGATTTTTCTATTTCAACCGAGTTGCGCAACTGCAGGTTTGATCTTTCGATCACCCCGTTTTAAACAGGTCAGAATACTACGAGATGCGGTAGATCTTGTGACGCGGAGGTTACCTTACCTTGATCCTCGGAGTCTTCCTGCTTGCAGGGGTCACCGCCGAGGGGTAAATCACCACCATGGCCAACACCAGGGTCCCCTGGAACACCAGCGGTTAGATTATGGGGCCCCAGATGAGTTCCGCCAACACCACCGTGGTGATGGTGCGAACTCCCGTCCTCGTCCTCGTCCTCGGAACCCGATCCCATCAAAGAGTCTCCCCCTGTCAACACAAAATTATCCAATTTCGAGTCACGTCTGGCGATACCATAAATCACATTACAATTCACGAGTTTGATAACATTGGCAACTAATGATGAATGACACAGTTAATTTCAACCCTGGAGGAAAAATGTCGAACTGAATCCATTTTTGCACTTTGAAACTACGCTTGTTCGTTATTTAGATCATTTTTTAGCCAATTTCCGGTCAATGATGGTCACTTTTAGGTAGGAATTGGAAAACAAAGCGAGATTCATGTATAATTTTCCGTATTATCGTATGAAGAGAGCATTTTACGGTATAAAAGCAAGGAATAGCGAATACGTTTGAGGGGGTCAAAAATGTGTTCGGCGTTTTCCAGGGTTGATAAAGACTAGGCATTCGAACCATGCAAGTGATTTAAAATGATTCTACATTCGTTTGGGCGAATTTAAGATCGATCCGAAAATTCTAGATTTTTATACTATGTACTGACTCGCAGTTTTCAGACAGATTATTTCCCCGAAAATCATCTAACTGAAGTTCTGGTCGATCAAGCTTGATCAAATCCGAATGAACATGCAAAATTGGATGGATTACTTGGATCAGAAACATTATACGTAAGTACGCTGAAATATTTTCATTCGGTGCCCTCAGTAAACCTACGAAGTTTAATCAGCCTTTGAGAACGTGCGGAACCAAAGTAACGGAGAATCGCATGTTCATTTGAATTCGATCAAGCTTGATCGATCAGAACTTCAGTTACATCGGAAGTCTACCTACATAGTCAATTTGAAAAACACCGAAGGTTCAAAATTCCGTAAAGCCCAAACTCCGAATCTCGGAATTTGCATATGCAACATTGTTCATTTGACAGCTTTATCTCGAGCTTCCCTTCAATTTGCGAATTTTCGGACTTTCTGAGTTTTTGATTTTCGGATCTTTAAGCTGTCTGCAATATGACCTTTTAGAGTTTGCAACGTCTGAACTCTAACGTTTCTAAAAACTCAGAATCGCGTCTGGAATAAATTCGGAATTTTGACCTTCTGAACGTTTGGAATTCGGAACTTCAATCCCGCCCCTCAAATCCTGCAGTACCTACAGCAAAGAGGAGTATATGAAAAATGTAAAACTGATTGGGACGGAAGTTACAAACGTAATATAATATGCCAACCTATACAGACGAGGACAAAAACGCCTGTTTCACGATTTTTTATTCAATTCCACTTATAAGGCCTGCATGCATACTACATTCGCTAGTTGATACATGTTCGGTTACAGCTGCAGTGTAAATGGTCAAGTTAATTTCGACCTGTATAGGATCGCTGTTTAAACTACAGCGACTATATTACCAATACGGCTTTCCTCCGCCTAGCTCGGTTATCGGTTGCGGCAATATAATCAACGCATTGATTAGAACCTAGTAGTTAAATTTTGCAACGCATAATAGCACAGGCGATAATATAAACAGTATTATACCTACGTGAGCTAGAAAAATCAGCATTTCAATCGGAGCGAGGCGTACTACTTACTTAGATATGTAGATGTGTGTACGATATAATAATACAGCTACTTGCATAATTATTTATTGTTTTTATAACCTATACTGTTAAGATAACAAAAGAAAACCATTAAAGAGCCGAAACTGACTGATGAAATTAACCCACAATTTTGTTATCTTCATTAATTATTATTTTATTATTTCTCTCATCAAAAGCTTATGAATCAACACGGTGTACTATATAAATATATATACCGCATAGTAGATTACGAAACGAGAAACTGCGGTAGCTAATTGCATGGCTCTCCTGACACAAGTTATACATCTCAACCCTCATATGCTCGCACTGATCTACCAAATTACAACTATCAAGTCTCCCTAATGACGACTTAAATACCACGTACGACTACAGCTAGAGATATAGTTGTAGCTGCGTATCGACGCCCTGCGCAGATTGATCTTGATCGACTCGATTGTGTTCCTTTCATTCCGAGAACTGATGGAAAGCTGTTGGATTTATTGGACACGTGTTATGTTACCACTATGTGACATGATACTATACAGATTAGTCGAATATACGTGGGAATGTCGGTAGAGAAATCGAAAAAATATCATCTGGAAATGTATCAGGTACCGGTATATCCAATTGTCAAAAATCATTAGAATGCAAATTGTACCGCGAGAATCTGGATGACGGATGATTTATTCTGACAGTCTTTATTAATTACTAATGATCATCTGCGTGACTTTCAGTTTCGAGGAATCACAAGAAATTTTTATTTCAAAACATTGAGTTATTTCAACCAACTTCCTTATATCGATATATTCTGTATTCCCACTGATTCAAATGATTATTTTTTGCAACTCTTTCGAGGCGAAGATCATTCGGAATCTCTGGAAGTAATCATATCGTGATAATTATATTTGTGTTTGAAAAGCACTGAAACCGAAGTCTGAAACTAGCGAAATGACAAAAATTTACCAATAGATACCTATACGTTCTCTCAACGATTCACAGCATTGCGATCGTTCAATGCTATTTGTTCAAATTGCGATTCTTCACGGACCAGAGACTTGTATGTATACGTACCTACTCGAACAGTTTATCATTCCGCAAAGCTATTACACCTGGGTATTTCGTTTCCTCTAATCGATTTTTCGGTATTCTATATAATACATATATCCGCGTCACGATTGGTATCGGCAAAACTGTATATCGGTATTTCGCTGAATTGAAAATCGCGAATATAAAACTGATACCAAAAGACATACAAATATATGAAAATATAATTTGTAGATGTACGTACATGTCCATCGAAAAATATCTCAAAATTAGACATGGTCGATTAAAAAGTTCAAAATCGTACAAATCCATCAAATACTATTAATGTATCCATCATCATAAATACACGATTGTCGATTGACATATCGAAACCTCTCATACCGGAAAATTTTCTTCCGTCTTTCTCGCATGAACGGATTAGGGTAAATTAGGGTTTATTACATCATGTAGGTGTCGACGTCCTTATACCTATAGCTGCGGAAGAAAAACCGAAACTATATGTCGAACGGTCTAGACGAAAAAAAAAAAAGAAACTAATATGCAATAGTTTGCTCTAAAAGGTATTTAAAAGTATAGAAATTCTGCGTATAATTCATCTGAGAGTCGTGAAGGAGAAAACCCTGGTTATATATACCTATACATATATATATATATAACGCGGCTTGTACCTATATAGGTTGTATTCTCCGAGGGGTTGGGCCCTGCGGTTAGGTGTCGGCATGCGACAAAAGGGCCCTGCTGCGTAACATAACGATCTTCGGTTTTCGTTTCATGGTTAGAAAACCCCATGAAACTGAGCCGCGGTACTCTTTTTCGAGGACCTTCGCAGGGTCCTGCGGTGTGGTGTTTTCACAGCTTGCCGCCTCTCGCCTTCTCGCACGGCGTGAGGAGGAGCTGTTATACCTCTGCAACTATACATATATTGGTATTCCCATACATATATACACGCAATATACCTATATACCTACATAAGTACTACATATACAAGTATAATATTCTTTAAATGGGAAACCGTATACGCGTACCTCGTGCCTACCTACATATAGCTATACATAGTATGTGCATGAGGCAAAAGCCCCTGTTAAATCTCTTAACTTGAAAGTGTTGAACTGTGACCCCCATATACGCAAGAATTGGGCTTCAAACATTCAATAAAAAGAGAAAATAAAAATAGTAAAAAAAAATAAAGAAGAGAGGAGAAAAAAAAAGGAACAGTAGAATACCTACAAGCAAAAAGCGTGTTTACTGTTTAAATTCAAACAGCCTATAACACACATCGCGGCTTAGTAACAAATCCCAGGGACCCAGAACGTCTGCAGAAAGGTTTGCCAATCTTTAAAGATCGATTTCAGCCTTTCAACTGTTTTCCCTCCGTAAATCCCCGTGTATATTACTAACATTTATTATATTAGGTATAAACTATTAGGCTGTTATTGTCGCTATTAAATCCACCAATTGCCTAACAAGTTATAAGTTCGAAGAATTATGTATACGAAACATAATTTAGTGATCGTTAATTTTTTTTATCCTAATTTCACTCAAATTTCTCACCGTGTCAAACTAACCTCAAATAGTGTCAGAGTCACACCCAGTGACATTCTGTAGTAGTCACACCGTAAATTTATCCCATTGAATCTGATCGCTTAATGTTTTCAGATTATATTTTGCGATATTATTTGCAAACTGGAAATCATTGGGAATATTCGTAATAAAGGAAATCATCCACAGGTTTCGTGGTAATTATGATTTGCTCAAATTTAGAGTGAATAGCCACTATTTGAAGTTAATTCAACAAAGCAAGAAATTCCTAACGATCATCGCCCATATCGTTTTCGATCCATTTTAGGCGATTCCTTGAATCTTGAAATCACAGGAGAACAATGGAAATGTACAGAAATGATCTGTCGTTCGTATTTGTTCCGGTATATTCACCTTCCAATAATTTCTAACAATATTGATCGCTCTGTCGGATGATGTCTTTGTGATTTCTCATGATGAGATTACTCGATGATAGCCATGCTTGAATTTCATATATTTTTATCATCTTACTAATTTTCGTTGAAGATATAGGCGACGGTCTGCATTTATGTAAATGCATATAAATGTTAAGTATGATCATTTTGTTAGATATATCGATTTTTACCGCCCATTATCTTTTCTCTATTTCTGTATTTGGCTACGTACGTATATACATACATATATAGGAAATGTATATATACATATACGCGTTGACGATGAGATATGATGTATTCAAATGTATTCCATTCGGTTTCCTACTATAACCCCATGCATATAGCGCTGAGTGCAGCATGCGGTTGTAAAATTGTCGTTTAGCTTTACTGTTATTTTTATTAAGACGTATAATTTCACAGTTTAAACCCTGTCCGATACACGTGTCTCCTTAACCAAGAATCCCTAAAAGTCTTAATAAATTTCCATTTATTCTTTCACCTTTTTAACTAGCTCAACGCCTATACATTTACCTACCTATCCTATATTCCCTTCGCGACATCGCTGAATTTCAAATAAGGTAAGTGTAACAATTACTGACCCCCTTAAGACCCAATTATTAACCCTAATATTTTCTTCAATATTGAATCTTTGATAAGAATTCTGGATGTTTTCGTTGTACAAATCAGTTGCTACAGACTCAGAGAATAAGAATTTATTTTTTTGATAATTCGAGAGCTCACGCATAAAAAGGAATCATTGAGTAAGGTCAATAATTGGGACAGGGTCAGTAACTGGTACACTTACCCTAATAAATATAAGTATTTCAAAATTGCAGCAAACTGCAATATCGGAATTGAATAAATGAAGAGAATATAAAGTAGAAGAATTTGAATTAATTTGCAACCCTGACGATTAAGCTGATTCTTTTTGTTTTATAATATTTTGATGATGAACAGAAATGAATAAAGAAGAGGAAGAAAAAGAAAGAAAAAAAACTTACCGTGATGACTGTGATGACTGTGGGCGTGATGGTTATGGGGCAATGGTTTACCGGACAAGTAATCCTCCTTACAAACAAACTTGTTATCGTCTAGAACGTAAAGTTCTTCACCGGTACTGAGTTGTTTCCGGCAAACTAGGCACGTGAAACAATTCAGATGAAACACCTTGTCTCTTGCCTTTCTGACCAGATCCGACGGACTTATCCCTTGCAAACAACCACCGCACTTTGTACCGTATCGCCTGCGAATCAAAACATAAAAAATATTTAACAAATTTCCCCATATCTGTCATTTCTTCGAAATCAAACCACCGCTACAATTATAGGGAAGACAAAACAATTTATTATTACTATTATTATTACTATACGAACTATTATAATTTGGATTTAGACGAATTTCAGCTAAACAAAAGAAAAAAAAAGGAGACAAAAATGAACGAGTTTCAGCCATGTAAAGTTTTGGTAACATTTAAATAAAGTATTCCCTTTTTTATTTGAGAATTTTATGGCATAGATTGGATGGGATTGGCGATGAGTTAAATGAACGTGGCTACGATTTAACTGAATCGCAGGAATCCCAATAATGAATTGTAAAAAATCTCTGTTAGGTGAATTAAATTGATGCTAAAATTGAGAGGAATCGAGGAATCAGAAGGTAGGTGTGTATATGTATATACATGGATGGATATATCGGAACAGGAGAGTCCCAGGGCATTGGTCTGTGACGGCGATTCGCTTCAAAAGTATATTAGAAAAAAGTGTGATAAATCATTGCGGCGCATAGCTGGAACTGTTGGACTTCAGGACGTGGCGCGGCCCAAGTCAAGGGTTTGTGCTTTGAGGTTCATAGGTCACGACAGCCAACAAATCAAGCTCAAAGTCCGCCTTGTTATAAACCGTATATATACTATAATATATCCAAGTATGTATATTATTTTCCGCGAGTAACAATAATATTTCTGAATATACATAAATTCACATATTTACTAAATAAGTAATAATACGTCTTTGACTAGAATTTTTCGATCATTTCAATCTGCAGTCTTCGGAGTCAAAGTCTGAAAGAAATTTGCGTCTATAAAAAATCGATAAAAACTGGTGGTGAAAACTAGAGAATAGCGCTGAAGGTGGACGTGAGAATTTCACTTGAAATTATAAAGCTCGTAATTCCAAACAGCTGTATCTCGTTTGCCGCAAAATCAACCGCAGGGCTAGAGTAGTAGTAGAGAGAGAATTACTAGCAATCAGTGACTAGAGCCGCATATAGTCGTCGCGGGAAGACTTGTTATCCGGTTAGTTGGCTAGTCGCAGTTTCTGTTATACAACCCAGGACGAAGAAGACTTTGAAGTCTAGCGCGTAAATACATATATGCGTACGCACATATACATATAATAGGTATATACACCTATACATATATATACATCAGGGAAAAAGGTACAAGAGGAATAATAATTCTGTCACAGGTCTCAGCTCGCGGTGATTTATTGACCCTGAAATTATGTGATAAGTGTGGTGACACGTGTGCAGACAGGATGTATAGCTATTTAACTATCTAGATTCGATTTTTTACAATACTATATATTTATATTCGGTTGAAAAGACGTCATTCGTTTAAATACATACAGCATATACGTTTAGATTAATTTCGAATGACATACATATACTGGTACGTCTGTGAGGAGTGAAATTCTCCTGAAGATCTGCAGACACTTCGATTTTCGACTCGATATAATATAAATCATTGACCTTTTTATTCATTATGCCACAATATGTAGGTATACAGACTTTTTGACAGCAAAAAAATTTCACACGGCTTATTATATATATAGAATCGCGCAAAAAGTATATAGTGTATGAATATTGATGATCGTTGTAATATTTTTTGATCGCTATCCACCTGTAGGCAGGTGATTATCGATCTTTGTCCTACTCCCGCGGTGATTAATTTTCTATGATAATCGGATGACATACAAAATCATGTATATGGCAATGTTTGTAAAACTTTATATTGGTGGAAAGTGCACCAGTAGTCTGATAAAGAGTGGATTTTATACTACGAAGAAAAAAAAAAAGAGATTTTCCGCTGATGCGGTTAGCGAGCGAAAATTCACTTGATTTGAGTGAAAAACTAATTTTTGTTCATCGAGTCAAAAACCACTAGGATTAGAAGTAAATTCTTACTCCAAAGGATACTCAAATTTCATTCCTGTCTTACTTAGCATGGGAAAATCACTCTTGCAGATTGGTGCATTTTTAAGCACTGGCGAAGAAATTATTATATACTGGGATATGATGTGGGTATTTATTTAAAAAAAACAAAAAAAAACGAGATTCAATTATAATCATCGTCGATTTACGCACGCATTTATATTCTACGGACTAGACCCCAAGTTTCAGAGAAATTTTCAGGCAATCGAAATTGGGAATAAAATCAGTTAATTTCATATATTTGCCTTACAATCAAGTGATTTGAATAATGAATTTCGATAAGTGACAGGCAAATTTTGAATACGATTCATAGAAACATTTTAGGACGTAAAAAGCTGTACGATACGGAAATCTATACCTACTGTATGCCAGCAGGTATAAATCAAAAGTAACATCGTTGAAGTAGGTATAAGTTAAGATTGAAAAATATGACACGCAGTGAACATAAAACGTTTTATGTTTCGATCGTAAATACAACTAAATTTCCTTGACCAGGGCCTGGCGTACCGCGAAGCGATCTTGATTGATTCCTTGGTAATAAATAAATTCTAATCATTGATTATACTATAAGGTAACTATAACTGCGCGGTTATACCCGCCGCAGTTTTATGCCTAAAACATGTAGATATTGTATATATGTAAATCTGAATTAGGATTCGGCAAGAAAATTTTCTTCCAAGTTCCAACGTTCCGTTATAATGTATAAAGTAAATAAAAATAACAAAAACGTATTTCATCTTCTTCGTTAGTACTGATAATTGCACATTTCACAGGCAATTGAATTTCACTGATCTCGATACGACGTGCATGGAATATGTAAATATAATATGTATATGTATATCTTGACACGAGTGACGCCATATAATATTAATCTGTCATATTATGTATTAACCGCGATTTTACTCCGAACAAACAAAAATAAATAAAGAGTTAGTTCTGAATTTTGTTTCTTTACCTATACCTACCAACTACCTGCAGAAAACGAAATCTGTGAAAATCACGCGAAACCCCCATTGCCTTGTACAGGGAAAATTATATATTATACGTATATATGTATACATGCTTATGCCGTCGGGTAAATTTCCGCTCCACGACACGATATAATATATATTATATATTATATTATATGTAACATCGATTTTAGGTTCAAGATAATGAATATGTAGATAAAATGTGCGTACAGATGTATAAAGTAGTGAATAATAAATGTCGTGCAACGATTTTGCATTCTATAATATACATTTATCATGTATAGGTACAATTATACATATGTACGATAATATAGTACATCTGCCGCGCTGCATCTCTTTCAAATCGTTATGTAAACACCTTTCAGTGTATATATAAGCTCTTCGATATAATTTTTGTCCGTTCTTTTATTCTTGATTGGTCAAGAAATCTTTATCTATATGTCTGATTACGAACGTTGCGCAATTAATTAACGCGAATTAGCTAATACGTTACGGCCAATCAGCGGTATACACATATATATAATATAATATCTACAACATGCAAATATATTATCTGTCTCCGCGAACATTGAAGTATGTATAATGTAACAATTTCTGTTGTAGATATATTATACATATATGTATGATTCATAAAAAAAAACATAGTAAAAAGGGCCTTATATGCGGTATACATATAATATTTGAATGGCGCATATATGGAGGGAAAAAGACAAATAATAATAAATAACTATAAAGAAAAAAGACCATATATAACGCGAAGAGGAAAGAGTAAAATGAAACCATGCCCAAACGGACCGGGCCTGGGCCTGGGTAAAAAAGCCTCTGCAGAGAATTCTCCCAAAAATAAGAAATACAAGAATAATACAGAGTACGTATATATACTATATGTATGTAGGTATATGCACATAGATTATACACAGGTATCTACTATTCGGCTCCGACGTATACCGTGTCACAAACACGTTAAACGCAAATCATACACTGACGTTGGTATGTAACATACATACCACATATATATATATATATATATACGTATAAAGTTATATACACCGTAAAAACCAAGGCACCCGAATAGCAACGGTGTGCAATGGAAGGTTTGCCCCTGCGCGCGCGATGACGTGAACAGAAACTCGCCTCCCGACGCGACGCCTCTACCATTTTTTTCTTTCCACGGTTTTTTTCTTCTTCTTGTTTTTCAAAGCGTTTTTTTCTACCTCTTGCTTTGCATTTTCTCGATTTTACTTTTTATACCATATATACTACAATTGTAACGGGACATCGCAATGGAGATTACAATTCACTATAGGTACACATTCGTGTGAAGGGACGGGATTGAAGTTCCCGAACAGTCAAAATTCCGGATTTATTTGAGATGCGGCGATTCGGAGTTTCTAGAAACGATATAGAGTTCAGATGTTGGAAATTTCGAAAGGTCGAAATGCTGCAGACGGTTCAAATATCCGAAAGTTGAAAACTCAGAAAGTCTAAAAATCCGAAAATTATTAAGGGAAGCTCATGACAAAGCTGTCAAATAAACGACTCGGTTACATCTCGCGATCAATTCCGAGATTCGGAGTTTTGGCCTTTCGGATATTTAGTTTTCCGAATTTTGAACCTTCGTTGATTTTCCATTCAGAGTTTTTCAAATTGGCTACGTATAGACTTTCAGGAAAATAATCTTTCTGAAAACACTACGCTGGTAATATAAAAATTCAGAATTTTGACCTTTGGCAGCTTTTGAAATTCGGAATTTCAATCAAATATGAATATGTAGGTATATCAATTGTAACATAAAATGAGTGATTTTTGAAAATTGATAGATTCGAGGAATATACACGATACGCGTCATGGTTAATGTAGGCGTGTACATATATAACATACATATATAGTTAAACCGTTGTAATTCGTTACAGATTCTGTTAATTAAGGTATAAAATTGTCGGATAATTTGATTTATTCGTACGTTGACCCATGCCCATGGGTACGGGTTAGACGAGATAGAGAACCGAGTGAAAAATGATTTCGTTGTTAAAAAAGGCACCGCGGCGAGGACTGGGACGAATCAGTCTATAGTCGTAACTCGCGTCCAACAAATCTCGATTTTCGGGATCACCTTTCTTTTCCAATTAACTACAAGCCCTCAAGATTAATTGAACGATTCGAAAAAAAAAAATATATATATACATCTCCTCGTTTCTCTACCACATTTTTTATTTTTCGTCTACTTCCTTTTCGATTTTTCAAACCTTCCGATCTTCTTATTCTTTTTCCCCCTCTTTTTTTTTAACTCGGCCTATGGGGGAATATAAAACTGTCTAACCTTATGCTCGCGGTAGTCTTCGACTCTCTATATAACCCCCCGTGTTTTAAAAAGGTGTCAATTTAATTTAATTGGTAAGGTTTATCCATGAGACGTGGACTATAATACTCGCGAGGACTAAGAAGGACCGCGGCAACGCGACGACACACAACCGGGCGCGTTGTGAAGGCCCCAACGCGCGCGATGACGCAATAAACCGTAACGTGGGTTGGCAAAAACCTCCTCACGAATCCCCTGATGGCTGACCTTCCTGGAACGCGCTTCGTAGCAGTCGTCACGCCCAACAAACTCTCTACTCTCGTACGGTGTCACGGAACATTTATAATATTTCCTCGTTTAGCCCTTATACTCTTACCTACTATATGTATATCTGTACGTGTATTTTACCCACATTTATAAACATATTGCCTCGGTCCACGACCCGCAAACGCAACCCGTACGTACGAGCGAACGCCAACGTATAACATACATATAAGGAGAATATTTATAAAAAGTGTGCCAACTTTTTTGCTTCTAACCGATTTACAATCGCAAATCGAGGAGAAGAATACAAAATAATTCGTTGTCCGGGTCACCCTGAACTTTTCATCGAGTCGCTTTGAACCTAACCTAACTCAGCTAGGATAAGAAATTAAGAAATGTGAATCTGACTGGAATTCTATTCGTTTTTTTTTTGTTTTTTTTTTTAAACAGTAAAACACTTAGCCACTTTCTGCCGTGGTACAAAGCATTAATCTCCTGAGTTTTATCCCGGCAGGTTGTAGAGTTTGGCAGAAAGTACGAATCGAGTTTTCGAGGTGATGACAGTTGGTAATAATGAAATTCTGAACATAGTCACGTGGTATCTGAAGGCAATATGGGAGTTTGTTCGAAATTCCATTATCACCAATTGTTGTCACCTCGAAAACGCGAATCGTACTTTCTCGATGACTACCCAACCGATCCGAATGAACCGTCGACAAATGAATTTAGTTTTTTGGCCGAAAGTGGCTGAGTATATGTCACTTCGTCAAAAAAAAAACAACTGATAGAATGCCAGGAAAACTCATGTTCTTTAGGTCAGCTAGGTTAGATTCAGAGTGACTTGTACCATATCGCCTTAATTTTAGTATTACGTTGTCTTTTTGGTTCAATTCAAACATTATAACTTTCTTAAATTTGGCCGAACCAGCCGTTCGATCGCAATATGATATGGTAATTATTTTCATGGACTATAATCCTGTAAAGCTTCACATTTTCCATCTATACCTAGACATTTTCCATATAACGTCGCGGGCTTATTCATTTCAGACGAATAGACAAACAGACGGAGTGACCCGAAGTATATGTTCTGAATCACTGGTGGCGTCAACTGAAGGGTGGAAAAGTCAAAAATTTATAAAATTTGTTCTTGACCCCGAAATAAATAGTTTTTCATTCCCTATACGTGATTGAAATAGAAAAATATTCAGTATCAAATTTGCATAATGAAAAAAATAAAGCAGTAGGTATAGCAATTTGGTGTCATTATTTTGACACGATTTTAGGCCAATCCGACAAATAATTGTTCTATGTTCAATCGTCCATGCCGACAAATATTAACACGATGATTTTTCGCGGTAGCATAAAATGATCCATAAGTTCAACGTCAATATTCGGATAAAATTAGCAAAGAATTCCGGAGAGAAACGTCAAGAGAAATGACAAGTTCATCGGAAGTTATACGGATTCTTAGATTCAGGGAATCGCCGGCAGGTACAGAACGCGAAGTATAGGTATATAACCCAATCAAGCTTATGGTTTGAATTCTTGGACCCGTGTCAGTCACAGATCACAGTTTTCAGCTTAAGCTATCGCATCAAGGATGCCGAGAGATCATTGTGAAAAAGAATAATAATAATGAAAACTAGTAGGGAAAAGAATGGAAAAGAATTAAAGAAAGAGGAAGAGAGAGAGAATTGGATAGTATAAGAAGCTGCGAGACTGGAGCGCAGAGATGAAATTCTAAGAAATATTATACATTATAAGGTACAGAATATAAGTGGAAGATCAGATCTTTGTGTATAAAACGACGACGGGCAGGGAACTGTGACCGAGTAATTTTTTTTCTCTAGTATAATAATACGACTATGTAGGAATATATTAATTACTGTTATATATTTGTAAGTGTAAGTGTGTGCGAAGGTGTTTAAACAATAACATTCGTTATATATTTCAACCGACCTGAAGAAATCGTTTCTGCAGAAGAGCTTGGCTTCTCTTGAAAAACACTTGTCCTGTAGTGCGATCCGGCAGTCGAAACAACGGACGCAATCGGCGTGCCAGGCTCGGTCCAAGACGTTCAACAGGAACTTGTCCAGTATCGGTTTATCGCATCCAGCGCAAGACAGGAGCATAGCTAATCCGCACCTTCCTAATAAACCCACCGATTCGAGCAACGTTTTTTTTTTTTTTTATACACATGCTTTATCAATTTACTTCTTATCTATATATATACCTACTCAATTAATATTTATTAGGTATAAGATGTACACCAAAAATTATATGCATTTTCACAATAATCATTGATTCACTAATTTAATAAAAGCATTGTTTCGCATAATAACTCGTGGATGTAGGTACATCGACCGGCAATAATTTATTCTCGATGAAAATATATATGTCTAAGAATAGATGTTGTATTTATAGTCACAGCTGAGCGGAGGTACAATTGTATAATTAATATAATACAAAAAGTTATGTGACATGAAGTAGATATACATTTCTCGTTTATTGTCTAACGTTAATTGAAAGTCCTAATATCCCCCCGAATAATACACGGTTCGATGCCGAAACAGTACCGCAAGGATATCCCTTGAAATAGACATTCTGCCAGACGAAATTAAACCGTTGTGAGAACTTGAACGCCGTAAGTCAATCTTTTCAATCTAATTCATGGGGAAAACAGGAAGTTCCTTTTTCGATATCAACGTATATTTCGATCATCTATATACATATTATTATTATACTCGATCAAGATCGGAAATGTATATACCCTATGCATTTTTACAGTGTTATACGCAGAAACACTCTTGATCATCCTCCATGCATGTCGGAGTCTGACATTCATTGACTTGTATCACTTATCGTTATATGGGTATATATACGTCCGCGCAGCTCACACATTAATTACAGACCCGTTACTATTGCACTATCTAGATCCTTTCACGCTCCCGATTATCTATGTCTTTCAATATTATTATGTGTAGATGAAACATTTGAAAATATATCTTGAGTCTCAATTTCAAGATCATTACTTATCACACACTCTAGATCAAAATACCGCGTGTTAGAATCCGCTGAAGCTTAGTTTTAATTTCCGCGGCAAAAATCTCTATATGCTGTGCTTTTTATATACAACAAAGGAGACTAATTCCGGTATACGCACGTGTATAACCTATATAGCTGGACTGTTGAAAAGCCAGCCGCCGGCGTACCTGCAGCCACGATTGGATTTTTGAAATACATCGAGTGGAAAGAATAAAACAAAAACAGTGAAACTTCGCGATGTACGATTTGCAGCTTACCTATGTTATGGGCCTGGGTGACGGGAAGGGGTGCGCAACAAGGCCCCCCCAGGGGTGCAACCCTGATCCGGGGGGTTCCCCCCGCGAGGCCTGCGACCCCAGGGGCGCCACCGCCGCCACCGCCACCCCCACCGGCCCCGTAACCCTCCACCTCCCCAGCAGCGGCCGCTCCCTCGGCGGGCCCGTAACGGCCGAAGGGTGCCGAGGGCCCCAGCGCACCCACTGTTACAGTATTATACCCCAAGCCTGAGCAATTGCACTTCTCTTCACTCTCTCTCTCTCTCTCTCTCTGTCTGTTTTTTTATACGTATAATCTATTCTATAATTGAGGCGCGTGGATTTGTTTATCTCACTGATGTGTCGACCCGGTGCTCTTTAATACAAACAGTATAGGTATTGAATTTTATATTATCACGGCGGATGCGCGTGCAGCTTTCTTTTTATCGCCCGCCCTTCTTATTCTTCTTTTTCTTCTTATTATTCTCGTTCTTTTCGTCGTTGCAGATAGTCGTATGGTTATCGTGGTTCCGATGACACGAATCGAACCGAATTACAAATCGGTAATTCCCTCAAATCGAACGAGACGATATTCCCGCGTAATCGGTAAACCTGATGTGATTTGTCATTTTTCACCTGCTGCATACCTTCCTTTGTTCCCCCCGCGAGCTTGCGGCGATGATTCGTTAAGCTGGTTCAACCTTAATTATATGGGTATTCTCAATTCATTCATTTTTTCTTCTTCAACACTCGACACTCTGGTATATATAACAACTTCTCGGATATCTTCTATCTCGGAAACTTGATTTACGATATTATCTATGTATATGGTTTATACGTCAACGAGTAATGACGTAAAGATTTTAACTTTATTACACTGTTACATGCCTCTTCGTTGAAAATCACATTTACAACGAGAAGTATAGGAAAAAAAGAACAACAACTCATATCACGTGAAGAACTTGTCTCTATAGAAATAACTCGCACATATTTTTATCCCACGTGCCGAAAATAGCAAAATAAATATGTATAAAGAGACAGAAAAAAAAGAACAAGAAACAAACGATAATTGGAGGAGGGAAAAGGCTTTTTTTGGTCCCAAACCTTATATAGCTCAGTCACTTAAATTATTCCCTCGATTTTCACAACGATGCAAATATCAACCGTAACACATAATATCATTGGCGATGATAAGGTTATATATAAATAAAATTTGGCTTGTTCCGTTCGACCGTCGCGATCATCCGTTGTTTAAGAGTACCGCGGGACGATGATCACTGATCGGCGGCGTGAGACGAGGCGCTTGCTTCGAGTCCGCCTGCCAACTGGCTGCACCTGCCGCAGGAAAAGCCCCTTTGGAAGGGGGCGATGAGACACGCCCACCAAGGCAGTAAGGATACCGCGTCAAGTATCAGCCCACAGCTTTTCACCCCCGTCGGACATGATACGATTGGACAACTTTGGTACGAATGGGCGTGTCCATCCCCGACTTAAGGTAGACATGGCCGCCGCGGCTTTGAACGCAGGAAAGCACCGACTGGAAATATCTATTGATCCTGTCGGTAGTGTACCGGAGGATATACCTAACGGAATGCTACAGGTTTCAGAAAATTTCATTTGTAAATTATTCAATTTTTAAAAGTTTGAGCCACCAACCAAACTCTGCCTTCTCGCTTAGCCTCGGGACACATGTCTCTATATACCTACATGTACGTATGTACATATATGTACGTACCACATGCGTATGTAGGTATTACCTGCGCGATTAACCAAACAAACCAAAAGCAAAAGCCGCTGCAACTCTCCGAACCTAACTGACGATGAGCTTTCAGGGGCGTAACGCGTACCTACGGCGAGGAGGATGGATTTTCATTTTACAGCCTACACCAGGGCTGGTACGCAACCCTTTGTGTCACGGGGCGAAATCTTTGATCGAAGATTCTATTCCCGAACGTCCGGCTCGCGGCAACTTCAACTACCTACCTATATAACATCCCACGATTCGAAAAGCAGGGCTTGAATTTCTTGGTGTATGGCGTGTAACTATAGTTTTGGAGTACAATAAAGCCGTTTTCAACTCGTTTTTTGGTTTCCATTTATTTTTTCTTTTATCAAATCGAAGGTTCGACTCGTTCACGTAATAATGTTTTATATTTGAAATTTTATTCTCTGTTTTCTATAATCAACGGAAATTTCTCCAAGCCAACGCCGAATTACATGACTAATTAACTCTGAGTCGTTTTCATTCCGATTTTACAATTGTATCCTTTCTTCTTCGCTACGTTACGCAGCTGCCTGCGGGGGTGGATTTTGACTCGGGTATATCTGAGGTCACTTTTCAATTCTTCATTTCTGTACCGTCAATTTTTAAGTGAGCTGCAGACAGTTTTTCAAAAGCTTAAAACCAATAAACAACACGACGTAGGTACTGTACGGCTTGAATAAGTCGATATTTTTTTTCTGATCAAATTTGAATACAAATTCTACCCCTATAAGTTTAAATTTCGATCGCATCGAACCAGCGATGTCTATACATAGTACTATAGACAACTGTATTAAGTAATCGTTGTTTTGTATTTATTTATTTATTTACTTACTAATTTTTTGTTTCGAAATTTCATAACGTAGAAATTTACTTACACCGATTTCGCATATAGACTATTCTGTCAATTAATGATCGCAACAAAGCCTTGTCTTTGCAGTCGTCGAAAGATTATATACAATATCAAATTAGACAACCGCGGGCAATCCTGGAGGTTTGATAAATGCCAAATTTAAGGTTCACAGAAAATGGTGATATTGGTGATATTTAAAACCTCATTCGGAGGTTCCTGAATATGAGAAACAAAATTTTGAACAATTATGCTTTACGTCGGTTGTAAACTTTTTTGATAATCCATCTCAAAAGCGTGCGCGCGAGTAGTTTGGATAATCTGCGATAAGGGCTTTAAAAAAATCTTCACCCACTTCAAAAGTTTCAATTATTAACACCTACGGCGTACCACGTGTTTGAGTTTATATGCGAGCGAGATGCAGTTTTAAGTAAATCCGATTTATATTTAACGAACAAGGGTAGAGTGGCGGGTTTAATTTTAATGAATCCTTCAAATATATATATATCTATAGCTATTCCCACAAAGTGCACGGACAAACAGATCTTACTTAAACCTAGTTGGGCCTGAGATGAATCAGCGTTAAATAAGAACCATTTTCCCTGGGTAGGTATATAGTGTATTGGGTATATATGTATACACCTGCCCTCTAAAATGAACCGTATCGTTCCACTTTGCGCGTTACGAACGGCGAGACGGGTCCAATTCTTCTGCAGTAGCTCCCTAACATTTTCTTTTATTCATACACATATATACATACCTACATACCTGTCTAAAACTTGCCACGAAATACCGCGTAGCTACCGCGCAAGTAAGCCTTTCATCTTGACGACAGGTGCAGCATTTTTTCTCCATGCAGATTCATACATATACCTGGTTATGTACACCTCAGATATATTCATAAAATTATCGCGAATTTTTGCTTTTTTAAAATAATAATTCACCTGGAAATCCGACCATCATTTGATTCCGCAACGCGCATTCATTCTGATTTTAAGTAGTCAACTCCGGTAAGTAGCGCGGTGTGGATTCATGCCAAAGCGTTTTTACTACTGATCGCGGAACACGTGCGTCTGGCTACGCAATAGTAGTAACTACTAACTGTCTCGAGCTGCGGCTTATGTCCTGGGACAGACTACTTATGAAGTAGTACCGTCGTTATTGAGTCGGACAATATTTGGAGGAACACAGAGATGAGAAATGAATTGTGTATATAGTTCTTCTTTGTGGCTGTTCTTTACATGCTAAAAAATATTGAAATTTAGTTCAGTTCAGAGATGTAAAAATTCAGAGGGTCAAGGGACGAGCAAAATATCCGCCACTCACCTTTCAGTGAGTTCAGTAACTTGGCTGACATTTTAGACCCCTGCACAATAAAATATCGTTGAAATCGTGCAAGACGTGATCTTGACATTTTTTTATGAAGAAACTTGGCAACTAGAAACTGAAATACTCAAAATAGAAAATACTGTGTGATGGGGTGAATAATAATCATGTTTTGGAAACACATCCTTCCCATCGAGAATTATCAATTTTCGTATTCGATTTTGGATCAACTAGTTCAATCAACACAAATCGCGTACAATAAATATAGTTGTGAAATGAGAATTCTCTCTAAAATCTGCACCAATATCGATAAAATCACAGTCAGGAGCTGAAAATAACGAAAAACGATAGGGAGTAGTTGTAAATATTTATTTGTAAATAAAATTTCATGTATATATATTCATTTCAGCGTCAATTAACAACATACACAACAATTGGCATTCCTAAATTTGTTCTAAAGTGTTTCTTTTGGCTTGAACACCTAATGTCTTAACATGTTATAAGCATTAGCTATTCGTAGAATATTTTATTTGTACATACAGATATACTATCAAGACTTCAACGAGATTCTATAACTTAGGTAAAATTAATTAACGTTAATCTGGCGCTTCGTTGGGATTGTATCCGATCCATTTTCTGTAAGTAAGATTCATTCCATCTTCAACGAATACATCTATAGGACGAATAATGAATGGTATAGATACGAGTCCGACCGCAACGCTGACCCAGGGACTCTTAAGTTTCTTGTTACTCAATTTTTTCTGTGCAAATTGAACGGTGTAGCATAACCGATTAATAGTCAAGCCGGGAATTATCACGGAAGCAAATCCTTGCCAGATTAAAGTATCCGATGCAGATAAAATCACTCGTTTTATTTTATTCGGGGATGGTTCCTGTCGGAAAAAACAAATTATTTTTCATCAAATTTCGTTCATTGATAACTCTCTTTCTACAATCTTCTTTACCATCACTGTGGTATTGAGAATTTTTTTTATTTTTTTATTTTTTTATCTGCACAGAGTTCTGTTATGCCGATCGAGTCAGTTATCACCTCGAATGATAAAACATAATTATTTACAGAGATGATCAACTGATGAATAGATCGTTTGTTACCATTGAAGTTTGAAAATGTGGTGGGAGTTATGAAATGTGATATTGATGCGTCCAATCATAGCTTAGGTATTGCGAAATATATTACAGTGATAGATGCTACTTATATTTTTATCCAATTTTTTTACATTTTTTACCTTATAAACAACGGCTGCCTTATGGGAAGAATCGGCAACAACGTAACCAATAGCTACAAGGTAGCTAAGTCGTACTAAATTTTTTGCGATAATACTTCTAAAAGCTTCGCCAACCTCGTTGGCATATCCTACAGGAATGAAAATTTCTTGAGAATAATATTCAACAGCGTATATGATAAATATGCGTATTCGATAGGATAGAAGCGGTAGGCTAGTTTTGAATGAAAATAAAATCACGACATGTCCGTCAAACAGTAATGTCGAATCAATGAAAAGTTATTTATCATATAACAGCAAGAACAGTTATCTATTCGTTTCAACTAGGGGTTTATTACCGAGGTATCTCACGTACGTGTCGCGGAATATGTCCACCTCTTTTATCTCTTTAGCCATTTCAATATCAACTCGATGTCGATAAAATATAAGAATAACAACTTGTTCTCGTGGAACTCAAATACTTCAAATTCTGACGTCCGTCAATTGTCGCTGTTCTGACAATGAAAATCTTGACTTGAAAGCAGTTTAGGTTAGGTGAGGTTTGGCTAGATCATTGTGGCGCCACTAGCGCCGAAGTTATCGAGAACAGAGTTTAGGACACTAGGGAATTTGAGGAAGTTTAATAGGTTGGCAATAGAATCAGAACCGTCTATAGAAATAATGTGATTTTTTTTGAAATGTGTATTTAAACGAAAATCCATTAAATCAAATATATTTTGAATAAAGTGCGATAACAAAAAAAATTTTAATATCGCGAATCGGGTTTAAACCCGATCCGACGTCATGTCGGTATATATTTCTAATCGTGACTGTACATAACCTAATATTACTTAACCTAACTATTTTACACTTTTTAATCAAATTTGCACTTTTATTACTTACTAGATAAAAAGCTATAGATCCATAGACTATGACAGTAGGTAATAATAATTGATAAACTAGTTGAAGCCTTTCTAATGGATGTGCCAATCGTGAACTCTTTGGCTAATTATTTTGACATGTTATTCAATGAAACTGTTTGGTACTTAAAAGAAGTCGCATGGCAGCTCGTCATTGCCATAATCGCTTATCTATGCGTTTGCATATTTTTGTACATACTATTGTTAAACGTAAGTCACAAGGCATGGCAGCTTCCAGGACCACCTGCCAGAGTATTATTAGTTACCGCCCACCCAGACGACGAAGTTATGTTCTTTGGCCCGATGATTTATTGGATGATAGAACAAAAAAATTGCGAAGTTTATCTCCTCTGCTTAACTATTGGTATATATATCACATATTTTCTTCTACATTTTCACTAAGCTTCTTTCAAATCTATCGGTCCATACATGTGTTCATGTATTACCTGTATTTCCTCATTTCAGGAGGCGACAAAAAAAGAAAAGAAGAACTTTGGGATAGTGCTAAAATTCTAGGTATCCCTGAAGCTAATGTTACAATTTTAATGTAAGCTATAAATCAATCTTTAGTCTAAAATCATTGGAAAAAGCAATCAACCAATGTTTTTCTCATGATAGAATCACTATTTCTTGTTAGCTTTTTGATATTTCCAATTGAAGTTCACAATTAGTTTGATTTTTATCGAGGAAGGATGTTTAGCAAGCTTTCTACGTGCTTCTCATTTCAGTATTTTTATATTTTCAGGTCTACGCAGTTACCTGATGACCCAAAAGTTCGATGGCCAGAGAATATCGTAGCTGAGACAATTCTCCAGCACGTTGAAAGCTACAGAATAAATGCAGTTGTAACGTTTGACAAACGTGGGGTTAGCGGGCATAGAAATCACATCTCTATTTTTTACGGAGTTGCTTCCTTGTGTATGGAGAATAAATTGCCAGCATGTGAGTATAAACATCTATTCATTCAACTCGCAGACATTACTTCCATTTTGTAATTTTTTAATCGATTATTCTAAATGTTATCATGTTTTTTTTTCGCAGACTGCAGGATATATGTACTAGAATCTGTTAATATACTGCGAAAGTATACCATGTTGTTGGATTTACCAATTAGTCTGTTATCTGCATCATATTGGTATCTACTCAGTTTCAAACAACGAAAAAACATACACGTAAGTCTTATTATCTCCAAATTTTCGACAAAACTTTTGAATTGTTTGTCAAACTTTTTGAAACATGATGAATAAAGTTGTGATATGATTTTCTGGGATAAATCAGAAGAAACATTTAGAAAAACTTGTACCCGAAGTCAGCGATTTTGTTTATATTTCTTTCTGTAATCAGTACTAATTGTTATATTTTCTTTGATTTACAGATGGCGATGACGGCTCACAAATCCCAATACGTTTGGTTCAGAAAATTGTATATGGGATTTTCTCGGTATACATTCATAAACACGCTTCAAGAAATCAGTACCTTGGACCTAGAACTGGACCTCGAATTTGACGACGAATAAATTTACGCCAAAAAAAAAAATTGTAAAAATCAAAAATACGTATTGTAAATAGCAAATAAAATTTGTTTAACATTATTCACAACTCCTGGTTCAAAATGCCTCAACCCTCTTTTCCTTTCTCTAATTTTCATTGAAGATAACTCTCAAGCCCTTTCCGTTATATTCTTCCTCTAAGTAATTGAAACACCATTCATCATAGACAGACTTTCTTCCGAAACGTTAATAAAACCATTTTTTTTCTTTAATACGCTCTGATAATTTTGATGACTGAGATTTTTAAATAATTAGCGCCCTTTTATCCATTTATCTCGTTTACGTTTATCTACAAAGGTCGGTAAGGTAGTTAGCTCCGCTCAAGCAGTGTTGATAAATATGCGTTTCATAACAATTTTAGCGAGGTTAGGTTACGGTAGGTGACACTGACGAACTGAATGGAGGCGCAGCACGGAGCCTGAATTACTTTGAAAATAACGTCTTTTCGTTTGATAAAGTAAAATGATTTTGGTCCGATAGCCAGGAATTCATCCACCACATCGTTTCACATAATAAATTCATTTCTCCTCACTCCACAATTAATATTAAATTTACCGAAGTAACTTTTTGAGGTTAGAAAGATGGCAGATCGTTTGACACAGCTGCAAGATACAATAAATCAAGTAAGTAGTTTTTATTTCTTTCTCAAACTGCTTTTACGATTTTCTTTCTCACTATTATCTTCATTACTACATCTCTAGCAAGCTGAGCACTTCTGTAACAGCGTTGGTATATTGCAACAGTATTCAACGCCTAGTAAATTCCCAGGATTTGATAGAATCGGGACACCGCAGCCCCACCAAACTCAAGAAGGTAAATTTTCAAACATCTCAAATCTATTCAAAGTTCATTTGACCTTTCCTTGACTCTATATCTTGTGTTTTTTCAGATTATGCAGCCCTGTTTGCAACGCTGATAGCTCGCTGCGCCAAAGACATTGATACGTTAATAGAAAGCCTTCCTAGCGAAGATTCCTCGCAGGAATTGCAAGTAGCTAGTTTAAGCAGACTAGAACAAGAGAACCAAGATGCCGGTGAGCAGCTAGAAGAAATAGTTCGACAAGGAGAAGCTCTGCTTCAAAGGATCCAAGCCGCCCTTCAAGACATTGCTCAAAGCCAATTGGACATGCAAAATCCTGCAGCAACAACAACGATCAACACAAATCTGAATCCACACATTAACTTTAAACAAGAAAGTTTTACTAGTATAAATACCATTCCTGCAAGTAATTCACATCAGCCACCTGATCCTTCGCCTAATTCTATGAGCCAGTGATATTTGTCAAATTTGATCAATTTATTTGTAAGAATCGTAAGCTATTGTCAAATAAACATTTTTTTATGTGCCCACTATATCAGACTTTGCAATTTCTGAAAAATTTACCTCGTCAAAAAAAGGTTCACCATATTCAACTAATGAATCAATATTATTAAACAGTATCTATCAATATAATGGGGTAAAATTAATTGTGATGTATGTACAATAGGGTGGGCCAAAAAAAATTAATAATTTTTTTTTTCTTTGGTACCATGAAAATGTTGTTCAAGATGACGAAAAATAAATACTGTAAAAGTTTGAGCTCTTAATATTAATATTTAGAGGTGGCGCTTCGCGATTTTAGATTTCCCATTTAAATAACACGGGGCATTTTTTTTTTTTTATTCGGAATTTTATTCCGTTCTAACGAATCGGTGTATTGTGAATATCAATACATGTTCTTGTAGGAAATTGAACGATCTTCAAAAAAGGTCTGACATGATTTTTCGCTAAGTCGACTCGTTTGAAAGTTATTCAAGGTTAAAGTTCAACCTCAAACGGTATATATGATGAATAACTTTCAAACGAGTCGACTTAGCGAAAAATCATGTCAGACCTTTTTTGAAGATCGTTCAATTTCCTACAAGAACATGTATTGATTTTCACAATACACCGATTCGTTAGAACGGAATAAAATTCCGAATAAAAAAAAAAAAATTCCCCGTGTTATTTAAATGGGAAATCTAAAATCGCGAAGCGCCACCTCTAAATATTAATATTAAGAGCTCAAACTTTTACAGTATTTATTTTTCGTCATCTTGAACAACATTTTCATGGTACCAAAGAAAAAAAAAATTATTAATTTTTTTTGGCCCACCCTAATGTACAAGTTAATTTTGGAACAGGAACAATAATAGATTGGGAAAACAAAATGTACCGTTTTCCATTGGCTTTTTATAAAATGTTTACATGGGGCTTTATTTACAAAAATATGAGTAGGGCATGGTTGATTAAAGGGGGATGAACAGCGAGGTGATAAGAAATTAATTGAGGGTACCCCGACATTGGGGTGCTCCGCAGAGACAGGGAATCTTATCATCCTCAAGTGGGAACTTATAATCGTAGGTAATTTCCTCGTTCACACCAATTGGCTGCTTGCTATAAATCACAATCTTTTTCTGGCTTTCGATCGTTATTACTTTAGCGTAGCAGTTGGGCTGTAACAAAATGACATGTTGTTATTCATCAATCTGCTAGTTATGAAGAAAGTTGATCAAAAATTTTATAACGTTCGATATTTCAGATTAAATAGTTTTTCAAAACTGATTACAATTATAAGATAGACTTACGTTGCAACTGTGGTTTATGAATCTGGCCAGATTACCACATTTCGTCGCATCAATAATAGTGTCAAGATCGATACGGAATAAATATGAGCTACCAATCCCTGTAGCTTCGTATTGAGTTTCACGTAAATCGGCAACAACTGGTCTGACCATTTGCCCGACGTATTCTATCACCATTTCGTCAGCTGCGATTGGTTCCATCGCGAATAGACCCCAGTCGTGAATACCAGATTTGGCGAATTTCAATTGCTTCTTTCGGAACTGAAAAATAAATACAAAGTTTAAGCCCAGATCTCAATTTGTTTTAATCCATTTAAAAAAAAAAATCAACTGCCTCAGAATTGATTCTTAGGAATCAATCTTACCTTGAGCTGATTGAACTTCAGTAAATCACTGTCGGTATCGATACCGAAGGCTGTCAATAAGCGACGCTGATTACTTCTCGCCTCACGCGAAAGGGCCTGCATTTTTCCAGTCAAAGCTTTAGCTTTTGTTTTCGGACCATTCATTGCTCCGTCGCCACCTAAGTATGGTCCGCTGCTGTCCTCTATGTCATTACTGCGCTGTATACTTTGAGCGTAGTGATGCTGTAAATTGAATAAACGTAGAATACAATATTTCAGTACAAAAATAAAGACAAAAACGAAGAAAAGTCCGATATTTTTTGTGAAAGGATAACTAATTTTCAATAATCGGTATATTCAACTTGAGAAAAATGGGCAATTACTTTGTGTTTGGCCTTTTCTCGCATATCAACTTTGTAGTATCCCTCCGTTCGAGCACTTCCTGTCGAATGTAATCTGAGCTCATCCCGTTTTCTCCTTTTAGCAGGACTAGGTATATCGGTAGCTGGGTGATCGACCCAATGGGTGTCATTGAGCCAATAGCCCTGGTTATCGTCAGCCAAAAGAGCCTCGTAACTCCGCCTGAGATATTCAACATCTTCGGCGTCTATACCCTTAGTGAGAAACTCGTAAAGTACACCCATTTCCGTCATCAAGTCTCTTTCCTTATACGTTTTAACAGGTTCCTCAAATTTCCTTGGTAACTTTTCATAGGCGAATTCATTTTCGATATTCTCCTTTTCCTTTTCGTGATTCGGATGCACATGAAGTTTCGAATACTTGTTGTTCTTCCTCTTCGCAGTCTTATCAGACTTGTCCTTTGGCTTTTCTGGCTTCGGCGGTTTGCTAAGCTTCGCTCTAGCTGGTGCAGGCAAAACGGATACTCGTGGCTCTGAGATAGAAGGCTCTGGCGGTGCTGGTGGAAGCGAATACGAATGCTCCATGTAAACTTGGGACGCTTGAGAACCCGGTGAACTCGGACTGTGCTGACCATTCAGACGCAAGTCCGTCTCCGCTTGGAATCTTAACAGATAAAAGAAGAAATTATCATTAAAGACAAGATACATTTGAATTAAACGCTGATTCATTGCCAGAAAGAGAATGAAATTCCCATTAAAGTTATCACGTAAAAGAATGTAGTAGCTAATGGAATTCTTTTAATTTACCGTATCCTCCTAATCTCCAGACTTTCCTCTTCCGAGTCAGTAGTAGGAATTTCGCTGAACATATCAATTTTTTCAGATTCTTTCAATATCGGTTCATTATTTATGTATTTAGCAGACAAACTCTGAAGAGTTCGTATAATATTGGGTTGTAAAGGCCCAGGACTTTTGTGTCTAATAATATTGTCGTGTCCAGCCAAAGCGATGAGTGCTTCAGCGGCTGAACTTTCCATCCTCTGAATATCCTGAGGCTCTACTTTGACCGATGGTTTACTGACAGTTTCTTGTTTCACTGGTTTTTCCAATTGCAAACTCGGAGATGTTGCTATCAATTTATTATCAACGTTAACATTTCCACCAGGCGTTGGAGGTCGATCCGCTCTTCTCTCCACTTCTGGTTCTTCTGTTTTAACTCTACTTTCGTCTTTGGTTTTTCCATCCGTTCTTGGCGAGGATATAGGGCTGGTCTCGTTGTCGTGTTGAGGGAATTGATCCAAGTCCTGGTCTTGTAGCCGCAGACTAGGTACCGGTGTTTCACTTCTGGTTGGTGTCGGGCAGTCCAAAGATCTCTGGATTGCTAATTCCATCAAAATATCTGGATCTTCGCTATTGCAGGCCAACGGACGGTGATCAGACATTCGACCGTCACTATCCTGCTGAAATAATGATTTGAAATAAATCTCACGTTATTAAACAAGCCTTTAAAAATCACTGGATTAACAAACAAGCTTTCCATCTCTCAATTACCTCGGGCGAAGCACTAGAAGTATCTTCCTCGTCGGAACTCTCACTGGAACTGCTGCTAGATTCGCTGCTACTAGATTGTGCGCTGGAACTACTGCTGTTTGAAGACGAAGATGAGGATGCAGTGCCGAGGGACGCTGGTGGTCTTTTGACTTTCTGTACTAACGGTAGATCCAGATCGCTGTCGCTATCGATCATTTCTTGATCTACATGATCAGACTGCCGGCTATCTTCGTCTTGCGGCAAAGGACTAGGTGCTTTGATCTTCCGCTGTAATTAAAAAAGTAAATGGAGTGAATTTATGAAGTTCCAACGATTTGGGGAGGGAGAAATCCAATAAACTTACCCTGAAGGACGGCATCTTAGGCATACTAGCTCTTATACCCAATCCAAAACCATCGTAATTAAGTCCAAGCGGAGTTCCCTGTTCCAAGATAGACGAAAGTCCTTGAGGCTTGGAAACTTCCTCCTTAACGACATTGTTGCTAACGCTGATTTCCCCGGGACTTTGAGTCTTTTGAGTTTTCTTCTCATCCCACCAGACCTCGAACAGCTTAAACGCTGTATTTTCAACCATCTTTTTGTTGAAATCCCTTTTCAGTATCTGTTTCAGTTCGCTGACCACTCTATTGAGTACTCCATTTATCGTAGGACCCTTAAAGCACATTTAAAAATTAAACATTCTGAAATATCTTCCAGAACTCAACTCTGGAGTTGAAAATACACCCAAGCTTCAACAAACCTGTGGATTATCTTTAGTGATGTTGTGATTGGCGAGTGCCTGCAGCCTGGACTGTAGCGTGGGATAATAAGCATTCCCTTGCGGAGTACCAACACCCCCTGGAACGGAGGTAGTCGTTGGTTGATAATGGTGGTTTGGTAAATACGGCGTTCCGTATGGATAAGGGTACTGTGCTGGTCTAGGCCAATTGTAAATTCCATCCCCAGGTGGTGGATAGTGGGATAGATGTCCGGGATAACCAGCTCCCGGATACAATTGATTCTGTGGTTCAGTTTGAGCTACGACCTGGTAAAAAAGGTGAATGAGATTGCGAATTTAGTCCAACGGAGATAGAGAAAAACTTATCTCTGACTCCGGAATGTGCATATCCAGTTCTCACAGTTATACATAATGATTTAAAGCCAATGAACATGTAACGAGAATGTATACCTCTTCGATCTTTTCATCCCCAGAGCTCAAACTGCTCAAAGACATTCTGTCGTCATCAGGAGGAGGTGGCGGAGGAGGTTCCTTGGGTGGTTCAGGCTCCATATCATCAGGAGCGGGACTGTAGCTACCTAACAAAGCCTCGTCCTCACTGGAGCTAATGACACTGCCCAATTCTTCGTCGACAGAAAACTGGTTGATATTATTATCGTGAGTTTTTCGTCTCTCCTTATTACGTTCCAAGATTTTTTCAAAACAAGTTTTGTAAACATCGGAAGATAAGAATGGGCTAGGGGGTTCCGATAGGATTTCCTCATCGGGTTGAAGGGACCTCTTGTCGTCTTCTGAATCGCTACCAAATTGTAAAAAAGGTGGAGCCATACCGCCAGCTTTGTCCTTCAAAAGCATAGCGATTCTGGTATCCAAATCTAAGGTTTTCCTCGAATTATCAACCGGCGAATCTCTGCTCGAAGAATTCTTACTCGATACCGGTAAACTCTCTTTTTCTTTTTTAGCAACGTGATGAGTTTGAGAAGTTTTCACCGAAATTGAACTAGTCTTCGTAACTGTTACAAGACTCGGAGTTTCTATACTGGCGTTATGCTGTGCCGCTGGCCACACAGGTGCAGCTGCATATCCAGTTGGTCCAGGACTGGGTCCTGCTGGCCCCCACCACATGGTAGAATTCTGGGGTATTGGAATAGGCTGAGTAACGTTGGGCGGCATACTGGGGACGTAGCTGTTAGGTGGTTGGTGATGATAGCTGGGATAATATTGAGGATAATCGTAGCTAGTGGCCGGTGTAGAGTTTTGTGAATAGGTGCTAGAGTAGTTGATTTCGCTTGGGGCAGTGGCGTAGCCTAAGTCGCTACCTGTGCTGCCGCCAGGTGTTGGATAATCCCTGAATTTGTTAAATCTAGAATTCTCGATGTAAGGATCTCTGCTTTTCTCTAAACTCTGACTGTTTTTCTTGGTAGTTCTGTTGTAATCCTCCCTGCTGTCTTCGATTGGAATTTTTTCAATCGGAGTTTGTTTCTCAGGTTCGATCTCGAGTTTGATTTCCTTCTCTATTTTTTTTTCGGGTTTTTTCTCCGTGGTCAAGTCCTCGTATATTTTTTTACACTCGTCTCCAAAGGGGTCTAAAAACACTCTCAAAACCTTTCCCATCACAGAAGTGTTGTTCAACTTTTCAACGCAAGCTTTACTCGCCTTTGTTGCCTCGAATATAACTCTGGCTATCCCCAGATGTTTATTGGTCAACGGATGATAGTAGATAGTGAGTTCCTCTATCAGTCCAAATTTCTGTACCATATCGGTGAGAAAACTTCTATCTATATTGTCGTTGAGGTGACAAAACGTGACCTCCAGCGGTGGCGGCTCCCCGCAGTAATTGGAATCAATTTTAAACCGAGGAACTGGCAGTTCCAGTTGTTCCAATCTTGTCCATATTCTGGTAAGCTGAGATCTGGGGTCTCTGAGCTGGACAGGAGGATAAGTCGGATCTCCGGGAACGACTCCATCGTAACGATATAACTTGGCTGCCCCTTTGACCAAAAAAGGATCTACGAGTAGTTTGTAATTTCTCAATTTTTGAGCGGCTTGACCAGCGGCTGGATCCTTTTGAACATGCGGCGTGTGAGCGTGACTGTATTTCGAAGATTGGTTTGAATTCTGAGATGAACTTTGCGAGTTTCCGTGGGTGTGGTGGTGGTGCGAATGTCCATGTCCGTGTCCATGCCTCTCCATTCCGTTCATTGCCTCCGGGCATCATCCATTCAAAGTAATTTTAATCCCAAGTCAATTCAACCAGGTGGTTTTGTTCTTTTGTTTGGTCTCAGTTTTTGTTTGAATTTTTTATTACAATCTTGTTTACGGTAGTGGTTCAGGGATCGGTTTGTTTTTAAGGGTATTTTTTAGGGCTGGAGGAACGTTGTGTTGTTTCAAAAGTTTTTAGTTCCGGAATAAACAAAATTGGTTATTCGAGTCCGGGCTTTGGGACTTTGGGAAATAGTCGGTAAAACATCGTGCGCCGACGGGTTGTTTATCGCGGAAGTAGCGGATGGGAATTGGTATAAGATTCCGTCAAAGCCAGGCAAACATAACCTCAAAACGATGGGAGTTGAGATGGTTGATTACGGCTTGAAATTTGATTTTTAATGACGAATTTCCGGATTACGTTTACTTTGGTGGGTTTTAGGTCGTTTTATGAGAGGTAGATTCGTCCGTTGGTTAATTTCTTCGAGTGTAAACCCAACCTCGATCAGTAGCTCAGGCAGGAGTTCGATTTTTCTTCATTTTCGTATGGTTTTTTGTATTCTTCAGTCGCCTCTTGATACCCCTCGATTTATCAAGGGGTTCGTAATCACGGATAATACGATTTGCCTATTTCCGCGTACCTCTTCTCACGATAATTCCGGTTTTTAACTGCAGCCCCTTTCGACACGCTTAGCGCAAGGCACTCCGAAATTGACTATTGGCACGACGCGCTGTGACTCGGGTTGGGTTTATTAATCAAAAGTAAACATCGCAATGTTCAGTTATGCGATTATCGCAGGGTTTCTCGAAACAGTTAAAGCTCTCTTTTATTTGTGAAACGTATCAAAGATTCTCGCTGTAGGGAATGAATTTTTTCCCGACGGTAAAAAGGATGCTAGCAATAAATTCCCGCATGACGCCATCCTTGTCGCGTCTTCTATGATATTGTCGAAAAATGCGATATTATCATGGAATAAATTCAAGCCCGGCTGTTATAGACTTTCTCAATGTGATAATTAGCCGTTCGGATATCCGTGGTTGTTATTTTCCTCTAGTTTTCTTTCCATCTTTTCTTATATTGTAATATCATTTGCGTGTTATGACCGAACAATACGCAAATATCAACGAGGGAGGAGGCAGAGCCCGACCCGATTCGTTTTATATCCCATATCCTCTTCCGTCGGGATAGCAATAAGATCCCTGAATCTTTTATAAAATACCTGAGATATCCGTGAATGTATGGCATTACTTATTATCGCCAAATATCTGCATAAACAAGTATTAATTTTTCGTTTAATAATCGCCGTAAAAACTTGCCGACGGATGATGAATGGCATTAATCCAACGCATTGGTCAGTTTTGTCCTAGTGGAATTTTTAAATGCTTAGCCAGCCAATGACAACATAGATTTGATAAGAAACCAACTATATGCGCATGCGTCGACAATCATCTCGCGCTGGGACCCGAGTGCATCATGGTTTTTCATCGGCGGCCATTTATATCGCAAAACCGAGACTTCAGTCTGCTGATAAAAAGGTGGCTAAGATCATAGAATTTCAATTGAAAATAAGAAATTCAACACGTTCGAGAAATCAGTGACATATATCGTTTTGTTTTAGGCAAAATGTCAACCTTCCAAACTTTCTTCACACGTTATCTACCCACGGTTAAGGCTTCCGACTCGGAACTCGTCGATCCACAGAAAGTGCTCCGGGTAAATTTCACCACTTGTCTTTAATAATTACATAACTTGCGCGAATTCTCATTTTTGGCTATCTAAAAATCACAATTCGCATATCCGAACGCCCTTTCACCTTTATTTCGCTATTTCGCATTCTGTCGTACTCATACATCGTCATATCTTCATTTACAAGTCACCGATTAACGGTCCTCTAATATTTCAATTTTATCCTTCATCCTATTTTTCTTTTTTTTTTCTTCAATCCACAAGTTATGATCATCGTGAATAATAAAAACTCTTTTTGTTTATCGGTAGAAAATAATCCAGATAATTTTCCTCCCTGTAGATAGATCGTTATTTTATAAATCGTTAACCAAAACTAAAGATATAGGTTAGAAAGGTTACGTTCAATTCTGACAATTCTATTTAAAAAAAAAAAAAAAAATGGAAATCACTTACCCACTTGTTATTATCAATAAAATTCCTTTCATTGACCGATGAAAGTCAACATTTCTAATGTTTTATTTTTAGGAGGAATGCTCAGCGCTGCCGAAGTGTGCAAATTTTCAGGAGAAATTGAACAGTTGCAACGATCGTGTTAATTCGAGAAAGAAGACGGCTGAAGTTTGTTTAGAGGAGTTATTTGACTACATGCATTGCGTAGATCACTGCGTGGCAAAAACTCTCTTTACAAAATTGAAGTAATTCGAATGATAGAGGAAACCTTGAGTTAATCGTAATAATAACTAACTCCTGCATCATACTTAGTTAAAATCGCCATGTTGTAAATACAGTTAAATATTATAAACAAATAAAAACAAAAAACAAAAAAAAAATAAAAACTGATTGTTCTACTCTTTTAGTATTTTTGAAGGATATGAGATTGCCGAGGTATCGAATAAGAAACAATCCGCAAAAATACAAAAATTACTAAGATCATTTTATTGATACGACAAATCAATATTCTTATTATCTAAACACCTTAGGTATATAGTTAGTATATAATCTCTCATCGTTTATTCTCTCGGAATGATATATTTCATCTGTTTCATCTGTTTGATTATTATTTTATAATATTATTTATATTTATTATTCCGTACCGACTTGAAGCACGTCGAAACATACGGCGCAAACCCGGACTGGTTTATTCAGTCCAAATTTCAGTATTGGCACATCTTGACCGGAGCATTTGCTGCACAAAATTCGTCCGCAATGGCGACTAGAATGAAAAAATTCATTAATACTCAATTTTCTAGTATAAATGCCATACCGTAATGTAAATCACTTAAACGCAAACTTACCAATGATGTTTTCGCATAGTGAGTCCAAACTTTGTGCCACATTCTAAGCACATGTCTTTTTCAGCCCAAGGTGATTCTTGAGTAAGAGAATCTAGTAATCTGTACAAAAGCTGTTTAGTCGCTACTTGATAATTAAATATCGTTATCCCTTCCTTGTTCATTGAGCCAAGACATGCTCCGGCCTTTACAAGAGTTCTACACAAATTCCCATTCCCTTTCATGTAGGCGATAAGCAACGGCGTATTTCCATCCAAGTCTTAAAACAACAAATACCTTATATTTACAGTGTGAAATGCGCCATACAATCTCTTCTAGTCAACAAGTATCAAAATATTTCTCTGTACTTTCCGTGATAGAAATTACATTTTCATTTTACTCACCGGGTTTGTTTAATGGATACTTAGGCATGCATTCCAAAAACAAATCACATATGGTTGCCGCATTATCGCGGCCATATCTGGCTAATTCGTGCAAAGGATTTCTTCCTTTTAAATTCACTGTTTCTGCATCTAGAGAACATTCCGTTAAAAGAGATCTGACCACTGCGACGTGACCCTCTCTGACTGCTACATGCAGCGCATTGTCTCCGTCCGCATTTATGGCATCAAAGTTAATGTTGTTCTGTAAGAAATGTGCATTTTTTAGTATTTTACCTCCAGAAATTGCAAAAGCCAATTGATTTTGTCGTTTACATTCGTTAAAATATGTGATTCAAAAGGCGGTAACTCTCCAGGAGACAAAATTCACCTGTATTAAAGCTGAAATCACAGGCGCGTGGCCAGCACGAGCTGCAGCATGCAATGCTGTGTTTCTGTGAGCATCAGTATCATTGATCCGAGCACCAGCCAAGACCAAACTCCGCACTAACATCTCGTTTCCTGATTCGGCAGCTAAATGAAGCGGCGGAGTTTGAGTAACGTCTTGAACACGAGAGTTCACATCAACCTGAAAGTCAGTGAAAAGTCTTTAAGGAACTTCGAATCAGAATATTGCTTAAACTTTCTACTGAAAGATTACAGAACTATGCAGATTTCCTTCAATTTAGCCAAAATCTGTATTCACCTGTATGGACAAAAGGAAAAGTACGCTTTCCAAGTCGTTCTGTTGAATAGCTTTGTGTAAAAAGTTTCTCCCCTTATTATCGACTTGTTCAGCAGCGGTGGGAAGTCTTTCTAAAATGACTTGAGCAGCTTTATGATTGCGTACAGTAAGAGCTGTGGCGAATGGACTGAGACCCCTTTTGTCCCTGAGAGATAAATCGATTTGCGGATGGCACAAAAGTAGACAAATTATTTGGGCATGATGATTTTGTATCGCCACATGCACCGGAGTCTTTTCCTCCGCGTCTCGCGAATTCACATTAGCTCCATGCTCGACAAGCGTTTGAACAACTTGTTCCAAACCCCACTGACAACACAGATGCAAAGGTGAGCAATTATCCTTTGATTCTTCGCCTCCTGATCCCTCCTTTCCTGGTCGTCTAGGTGAATTCAAATCGCAGCCACTGAAAACGTAGAGGCAAAATTGGCATAAGCGATGAAAAGTTCGTAGGTTTCTGCTGCTCTAAATTATTTTCAGAGAGGGAGGCCCCGAGCATGTACCTCCTTATCAAAAACTGAGCAATAGCTTCTTTATTCTCGTCAATAGCCCTGTGCAGTAGAGTTTGCTGGCACCCTTCAGGCCCTGGAGCCCAGCAATCTGTATCGGCGCCATGAGCAACTAGAACGGAGGCCGTATCTTCCTGTTGAGAATCTAGTGCATCCCAAAGAGGGCATCCGGTCGAGGTATCGACTCCTCTTCGACAAAGGGCTTCGACGACTTCGCCTAGTCGACAATGTACACATAATTGAACAGGCGTTTCCCCATCCAAAGTTCTGTGAATTAATATCCGATTAGGAAACGAAACTTCAGAGGGTGATGGAAACAGAGAATGGAAATGATCGGTTACTTTGCATTCATATCTGCGCCATTCTCTAGCAAAAATATAGCCGTAGCAGAGTCTTCCTTCAAAATAGCCTGGTGAAGTAGCGTCAATCCCTTTTCGTTACATTGGTTTATATCGGCGCCAGCTTTTATAAGAGCAGCGACAATTTCCCTGCCCTTTTTCAATGGTGCTTTGATCGCTAGACTCAGAGGAGTCTCTCCCACACGGTCTTTAACGTTTAACTGAAAATCTGCTCCCGGGGATTCTAGCAGTGCCATCAAAACGCCATGGTGTTGATTTAGGATAGCTAAATGTATCGGAGCGTCGCCATTCGATTCGGTTACAACATCAGTGGGAACACTCCTTTTGATCAATGCTCTGGTAAGATTTTCCTGCCCAGCTTTACAAGCCTCGTGCAATATTGTATATCCCTCTGAATTCTGGGCAGTTAAATTACTTATAGGATATTCGACAAGGAATAACGCCGCCTCTTCTCTTCCCTCCCTAGCTAAGATGTGCATTAAAGTATCGCCGGTCATTCTGTAAACAGGATTAGGAGTAGCTCCTTTGCTGAGAAGCTTCTCTGCGTAAGATTTCAACGGATTTTCTTTGTTGAGAGCAAAATAAAGCGCCGTGTGACCCTCGTCCGTTATCGCATCCAGATTTATACCTGGGGTATTAATCAGCGGGTCAAACAAAGCCTCGTTTTGCTCTGCTATGCTGCTGTGTAACGCTGTCCTGTGGAAATAAGATCATTTATAGATTTCGGACTTCCATAAAAATTTACATGAATCTTTTGGTATAAATTGGCTAAATTTAATGGAGTTTGCCATCAATTTTAATTGTTACGGTCCAAAAAGATTTTTTAGGTAAATAGAAACATTGAAAAATGTTACAATTTGATTCAAATACAAATACAACATGTAATTGAATGCTATGGATTTGAAATTCAATGATAAATCGATTTGATTTGAGGTAAGATTAGAAAGAATGGATAAAATTCTTCTTCTTTTTATGTTTTTTTGGCAAATCCAATTTTAAGATGATGCAGAATGAATTGCATACCATCCTTTATGATCTTGTAAATTGGGATTGATGCCAGCCTGAATAAGCCTTGTAGCGACAGAAGTCATGTCTTGTGTTTTGTGAGCAGCAGTAAGATGCAGAGCGGTACATCCCAAGTATTTCTGTAGCTCCTCTGCGCCTTTTGCTTCTGGGACTAATCGCACGGGTTCGCATAGTTTTTGAGAATTGTTGCTGTTTTCTAGCTGCTCTATTATAAATTCAGCCGAATATGAATCCCCTTTCAAAATTGCTGACTGAAGTAGGGTCAGACCAGTCGGATCTCTGGCTCCTAAATCTGCACGATGTTCAACCAGAGTTCTTGCCAAAGATGGTTGTCGAGCCCTAAGAGCTACTTCCAAAGCTCTTTCTCCTTTCGAATCGACTATATTGACTGCTTCCGAAAGCTGTAACAAAAGTATTAGACAAATTTTATAACTTCTGCTAGAATATATCACGTAATTTTTTAAGAACTCTATCACATAATGCGTTTAGAGGCTTGAATCTGCAATATGGTGATTAGATGAGATAGAATGAGTGTGGGAGGTTCTGGTGCTTTAGAATTGCTAATTGTAAAATATCATCTTGGACACTTTGGTCTGAACGAAGTAATTTGATATCCTGATGACAAAAAATTTGAATTGCTACACATTTCCACTGGAAACTTGTTTGGAAAAAAACGCGCTTCTTAATTTTTTCTTCTTGGACTTTCTTCGAAAAAAAAGGAATTTCTTAATTTTTTCTTTTTCGATTTTTCTATCTAGCAGATAGAATTCAGCCTTGGCATAAGAATACAATAATAATAAAAAACTGTTTCTGAATCAAATATTACGTCAAAGGCAAAGTTTTCACATATTTTTTCTGATTCCTAAACAGTTCGTTCATCTTTTCAATTCTGTGGTTTCTTAATGTGCATTTTTATTTTTCAATCTATAAAAATCTATTTTTAACCACGACATTCCGAAAAAAAAAACAATAAAAATGTGTAATTTTCGGAAACTATTTTTTTTCTCTTCAAAACATGCTTTCATGATTATTTTATCGCTGTAATAATAAAAAAAAAACAAAAAAGAAGCGCGTATTTTCAGTCGATAAAATTCGAAGGTTACTCTCGAGTACGAAAGCAGTATCGGTCGAGTCTAGGTATCCGTAAAAATATTTGGCCGTATCCCAAATTCTCGTGAATTGATAAAATTTGAAAAATATAATAATACATCGATAATAGATCGCGAACCCCTAAAAATAGCGATTCTTCTTTTATTCCTTTTAGTTCTTCTAATAAATTATCATTAGATGATTAGATCTACATAGTTCGACGACCTTTGCAACATAGCGACATCGCGAGTTCGCAGTAATGAGATAGCGAAAAAGGATCAGTATGCGTCACGATCCTGTCTCAAGCCGTCAAGGTCATCCGTTATACGAAGCGGCGATATACATGTAACTATGAGTGTACGAATCATATTGTATCGCCTCTGTTTGATGATACACATACACATCTACATTTACATACAGAGAGAACACACACTTCATTGAAGTGAAGTCAAGTCAAGTGAAGTGAGATGAAGTGGGGTCGAAAGCCCGCAAGAGAGAAGGGAAGAGTCAAGAGGCTACTCGACGCGTAGGCTGCAGTAGTCGGTAACGGTCGGCGCGTCCGAGAACGGTGACCATCAACAGACAAAAAAAAAAAGACAAAAAAATTCCGCTTTGAATGAAGGCGAAGGCAAAGGCAAAGCCGCACGCGTGACGTGGCGAGGCGAGGATAACGCGGGTCCCGACTGACCATGAACAGATGTATACATATATATATGTATAATAAAAACTTCTAGTTTCCTATTAGCTGTTGAAAAATCGTCGCTTTGCAAAAGAATGTAATATCTATACGTATATGTATATCTCGCCCGCTAAGCGCTAAAAACAGGTTATACATGCGCAACGTATTAAAACTGCAAGAATATTTCATGGGCCGAGATTGACTCATCGTTTGACTAACTAATAGAAGCACATGACTTGAAAACGAATGAAAAGGCGAATCAAAGTGACCGCGAACTAAACTGCGGCGGAAATAATTACGGAATTAAAAAATAACATCTACCGCACTACAAGTATAGTCATAGAGATAAAAAGATAGAATCTGGTGATAACGAACATATTTAAATACTCAATACTACAAAGATTTATATTATAATATGAACATGAATAAATGAATAAATAGATGAAATATTAGTAATTTGAATTTGAAATTTGACGATAACACATATCGCGAATTGGTCGTGACGAAAATATTCTCGAGTATAATGATTAAATGAACAAAAAGTAGAATAAGACAAAAAAGATAAATGACGAATTATTCACGTTTGACTAATAAATGATAATTGATGAAATACGCGAGAAAAAAAAATAATAATAATAATAACAATAGAGTAGATAGTCGGGCAGGAAATATAATGCGAGATAAGGTGAAACTCATCGTAAAACGTCAGTGTTAGTTAGACAGATCGCTTGACCGTACGTGTTCGATACCTCGTCAACTGAGAAAAACTTATGTATATCTTCGACGGTTGGAAGTTCGCCAAACCTTGTGATACTTAGTGAAAAAATAATAACTTCTTAACAAAGAAAGAAAGAAAGAAAGAAAGAAAACGAATTGAATAAGACAAATTTACACACTTATACAAATATAAATGATATAATAACTGGAAGAAAGATATCAATAATATTGCGATAATTGTTGCCTGAACACAGTCGCGGTAGTAAATTCTACCAAATCTGTAATTATTAGTCACTGGATTAAAGCGGTATATGCTAATTAACCGATCATGTCCCAGAAAATGAACCAAATAGTGAAAATCCTGCTGATAATATCGTGTAGGTTGAATTATCGAGTGTAATTTCAATTACTTTTTATATTTAGCTAATTGTCATTCACGTAATGTAATAAATAAATGTTATTTATTGGGTGGATTGATTGACTGTTGGTTAAAATGAGGGCAGTGAATGTTTGTAATCGATCTTTGGGTGATAAGATTATTTGTTTGTACATACATAATGATTTCTGACATTTTCAGATATTGTTGTGACTAACGGCGAGGGAATACCTTGTTTCAAATGTACGTCGACGAGAGAATACCGCGAGATTGGTCTTCTACCCTGTTCGGAATTTGATTGGAGTTCAAAGTTTCAAACGGAATGTCCAAAGTCAACACTATGCATGAAAAGAACTTACACAATTCCTTTGGGAAATGGGCGTAAGTATCAGACTTTCCTGCTTTTTGCCACGAGGAAAATTATCGGGGTGTATAAAACCACCGGTGGAAAAAGGATGTCAAAGCTTTCCAAATTTCTCCGATTACCATTTACGTGTTATAATGAAAAAATTTCACAAAACGCACTGAGTCTCCGCAAATGCACCTAATTTAGGGCTTAGGTCATGGGACATTTTTTAGAAATTGTACATCAGAAGCAAAAGATTTTACATTCCTGTAAACTGTTGAATCAAATTCCGCATCACTGACAAAACTTATCGAGATTTGAGATCACAGAGATTCAAGCACTGTTTAGCACCAGATGATTTATTCCCATTTGATTCTTAGCGCTGAAATTATCGGTCTGAAGAGTTTAGAATTTGGATGAAACTCAAGATTAATCCTACACGATGACAAAACATTTTTAAAAGCATTTTCCAAACCAAAAGAAAGAGGAGCAGAAATTATCAACTGACTAAGTTCCAAGCAATTTCCAGAATTTTAGAATAATGACAATAAATAATGTCTTTTAATATAATAAGTTAGCGGTAGTAATTGACGTTATTGATTATTCGAAAAATAATTTGTTTTTGTTGCCTATAAATTTAGAGGAGATTCGCAGCGTCGAAAGAGGGTGTGCGCCGCAAAAAGAAGAGGGACAGAATTATAACCGAGCTGAAAGGAAGTGGTACAGGACAGAAAAAGTAATAGAAACAGTTTATGAAGAGGGGTGTTCGACGGCTGAGAGTAATGGAAGGCCTGGTCAGCCGGCAGAATACTGTTTCTGCAATTACGGGTTGTGCAATAAATCTAGTTCTTTCAGAGAAATTAGTTTTAGTCTTATCGCGTTTAATTTAGCTGCAACGCTGCTATGCTTGTGGCAAAAGTATTGAATTCTGCACTCGAAAAGTAAATATAAAAGAAGAAAAACCGATTTCAATCTTCTGTTCATAAATCTAGGAAAAAATTCATCGCAAGATAAAATGCCTGAATATAATTGTGATCTTTGTATAAATAGATATTTCTGCCTAGTCTCTTGATACACTACTCATTATTGGATACTATATGTAAATAAACTGGAAATTTATATCAATTATTTTATTACGTTTATTATAAGATACCGATAGCGGCCTGACTTAAGGAAAGAAAGTTCACTGATATTATTAAATATTGTAAATGAAATGGAAGAGCAATCATAATTTATAGATTGCAATTCTAATTGTAATAAATGTAAATTAACTATCGAAACAATAAATAATATATATATATTTTCTCTCACCTCTGAATCGTGCTCGACTAAGTATAAAAATACCACGTCTTCTCGAACTAATCGAACCGCCGAATGCAGAGGATATTTACTCTTGGATTTTAACAATTTGTACAACAATGCACCTGGCATTTCCTTGAAATCTTCTCCCGTCAAGTCGTCCTAAAACAAATAACGAAAAATGATATTATTCAATTATTACAAGTTTCTAACTATTAACGAATCACACGATCCTTGTGAAAACAAAAATAGAAAATCAACATGAATGAACAAATTATTCGAGTATTTTCGTCAATCAAAAAGGAAAAAGCGAAATATAATAGAATGAGTAAACTTTATAGCTTAAATATCGACATTGCATGGGTATAAACTGAGGAAACTGACCCAGTGTACAGAAATGAGCGAGCTGCAATGATCTCTCAATGTTACGGTCCCCAGCTCTTCAGCTGCTGTGTACAAATGCACACAGTCTCTAAGGGTGACTATACCGATAAGGTTCTTTTCGCATTGATCGACCAATTCTACTAGCTGGAATCGCGACGCTGCTCTCATCAATTCCAGGGTTAAATTTTTCTTTTCTGCCACTCCGGTATAAACCCATTTCAACAGTACGGATCCTACTTCGTCGTCTAAGTTACTCCAATCTGAAAAATATCGATTATCAATTTGACTGTGCTTATACCAAAGAATGTTTCACTATATTTTGAAATTGAAAGTAGTTTAATCGCATACAAATGCTTCATAATTCAATATGGTCACGTGATAAAGATTAGATTGCTGCGAAGTATGATTAGAGTAATTTGCTGTAATTGTCTCCCATTTGTCTGAAATGAGAATCGAATCCAGAGAGAAATTACCCTTGCAACTGAGTGAAATAGATTTTCCAAAAATTGCTGCATATAAAATTTTTTCCAAGTATATTTCAGGTATAAGTCGAGATATGCAATACCTGGATTTGCGAGATTAGATGCGGTTGAAGTAGAAATGAGTCATGGACTGGAAATGTCTAGAATTTCTCTGAAATTTGATAGGAATGTTCTACAATAATATCATTTCAATTCAAACCGTCAATTACTGAAAGGAATTAATTCCAGACGTGCTTTGGAATCTAAAAAAATAAAAGGATCGTTGCAAATCTCTATGGAATCGATGTTTCAAACTCTAGAATACCGAAGACAGATTATCTTTTACACAGTCCTCCTTTCTTTCGAAACTATCATTGGAATAGTTTCATGGTTAAAGCAGCTATTGAAAGCCAGATCTATTTCAACTGCATGTAACTTTGCAAGTCGAGACCTCAACTTTCATCTCGATTGAATTTTAAAAGTCCAGTAACTCGCAAGGCACTAAAATTCTCATATAGTTATATCTAAAACCAAATCCGCATACCAAGAACAGTACTGTCCCGTAGCGCAGCCTCATTCCAAAAATCGCTCCTCGCTGCCAAGACAAATTTGTGTGCTGGTATTTGTTGATTGGATAAATTTATCGTTATATCACTGAAAAAATGTATAAAATTCAAACAGTTATCACCCTCTCGCTACACGACTGGCTTCATGTGATAATAAACATTTTTGAAACATAATATCTTCATCCAGTGAATAGGAAATCAACTTCTGATAACGTTATGCTCAAAATAACAGACCGAATGGCTACGATTTTACTCTTTGTTCTTATTATTTAGTCCCTGAAGATTGAGAACCCTTCTTTTCTTACAAAATATGATCTGTTTTATTTTTAAACATTCCCATTGCACATACATACCTATAGCGTTGTTGACCATACAGAGAGGCGACGGTAGCCAAGAGTCGGCTAACGAATCCGGATTCTTGAGTGCCGGCTGTAGCGTTTGTGTAATTTTGTTGTAGTTTGTTATGCGCAGCGTTTAATTTAACATACTGTTCTCTGAGGAGAGACAAATGTTGTTGCCATTTTTGTGATTCTGTTGAGTCGCCTGTGGATTAACGAGACAGAATAATGTCATGTTGTTTTTTTGGGGGGTTTAAGATCGTGTGTAATTTATGTGATTTATAACGATTAAACGGCGTGTCAACTTACCCATATTGAAGAACGCGATATAGGATAATATCGAAGTGAAAAAAAAAAGTGTCCAGCAAGTAGGCTGAAGCGAGATAAGAAGGAAGAAGAAAAAAATGTTACATAGCAGTTTTTGACAGCAAATCAAGTCTAGTTTCTGTGTGACATTACTCGATGTTAGAAATCGTCCGAAACTAACAGGTTGTGTAAATATCGCTCATAATATATCGAACGATATATGATATTGTGTGTATTTGTATACTTTGTCTTGTTTGCTATTTAATTCACTACAATTACGCCCCTTTAATTAAACACATTTTTCCACTGTACGTATTCGCCGATTAAAAATTGTTGACAGTGATATGACAAGAAAGTCCCTAGTCCCACTTTCACACTATAAATTAAGGCGCATTCGCATAGAGCGATACATTTTCAGCATTTCAGCGACTGATTATCACGTGACCCTGGCAATCCGCCTTTTCCCTCTTTTTTCGATCGTATAACCAAAATCGACGTGAAAAAGCATCCGATTTGTATTCATTCTCGCTCATAAAAGTGAAACTGGTGTCGCATAATATGTTTTCCACCTTCTTCAATCGATCATGTAAACTAAACCTAAGTTCGACAGGAAGTAACGTCAAGCGACAAGCGACGCAGTGAGGTGCGCATACCGCTTCGACATTTCTGCCCATTTCGTTTCCACTCGTGAAACGTGCTTGTATTATCACTTCGGCGTGTTCCACGTTTCGTGTCGTGCAAGACTTAAAAGTGAGTGAGTAATATCGTAAATATCTCCAAGTCGAATAATATTACGTGTACTTTAACGTTTAGACACTCTTTACCCTGAATATATATTTTCTGGCCGTAATGTTTCTCCGATTACCAAGATGTTCGTGGATTCCGTTCACACCTGGCTACTTGTGTTGTTTACGCGACAGAAAGAGCGGCTAATTGTTCCCACCGGTTTTTAGTCGGGTTTCATACAGTTTAACTATTTTTTAGTTATAAAACATCCTCTACAATTAGAAAAAAAATGCTACGTCATTGTTCGACGAAAATGATGATTTCACACAATTACCATCTTTCGCCTGAGCGACTGTGATGATTACTCGAATCTGAAGTTATTACTAACAAACACATTGGTTACAATTGTTGTAGTTATTATATTTTTGGCTACGGGTTGATATTAGAACAATTATACGTTACTTGTAAGCATTAAATTTATATTTACAGAATGCGTTACGTGGCCGCTTACCTCCTAGCTGTCCTGGGTGGCAAAACATCGCCAACCCAAGGTGACATCGAAAAGATTTTATCTTCTGTCGGAATTGAAGCTGATGCTGAAAAACTGAAGAAAGTCATCGCTGAACTCAATGGAAAATCCATCGACGAGCTGATCGCTCAAGGTATTTGTTACAACATGGCCTTTTTCCAAAACAATTCTTCTAATACATGAAAATCTCTTAGTTTACCACAAATTTACCAACTCTTTATCCGTTATTGTATATCATATTTCTTTCCTTGAATAATTTATCTACTCCAAAACTGATCTCCTCAAATTTATACCGCAAATTTTTCAGTTATAAGGAGAATTTGATGAAATAAAGTAACTGTGTTACTTGAGTCAATGACTGATGATTACTTTAAAATTCACAGGCAGAGAGAAGCTTTCTTCCATGCCCGTCGGAGGTGGTGCTGCTGCACCAGCTGCCGCTGCAGCTGGAGCTGCTCCAGCTGAAGAGAAGAAGGGTGAGTAAAAATATGAGGAAACGAATTTGTATCTTAGTTCAGATGTTGTTTAAGATTTTTTCACCTCGGATAACAAACGGGATTTTTTATTTCTCAAGAATCTAGGAACTATGAATTAAATTGATAAATGATGTTAATACATTACACCATCTTTCGACTGAGTCGTTGTGCTGTGAATTTTTATGTACTGATAATTTAGAAGTTGTAACAGAGAAAATGTAATCTTGTATTTATTGGAAAGTTATTCAAAAAAATCGTATTGTTTTCTGATCAACAGAAGAGAAGAAGGCAGAAAAGAAGGAGGAGTCTGAGTCTGAAGACGACGACATGGGATTCGGACTTTTCGACTAAACATTCTCAACCGACCCAAGGAAACGGACAAGAATTTATTCTACAGCAGCAGAAACGTATAGATATACTTTCGAAAAGTATATCAAAACGTGCTTACATTACATTTGATTACATATTTGTATATTTTACTATACACATGTAAACTATTGCTGCAGAATAAATGATTTTAAGTTTTTAATCGCCGATTATTACTAATAAAAAAAACTACCCTTTCGTCCCACGGCACAATTTCTATCACAAAATTTCGTTATTTCTGAGCAAAAAATCGCTAAAGAATTTAACTCTTAGCATTGACAGGAGTTTAAGCTCATTTTCCAGAAATCTACATCCTTGATCTCTCAAATTATACAGAAGAAAACTTCATTCCTTGATCGAGAGATTACTCCGAGATAATTAGGGAAAATAGATGGCCGTGTGTAACTCGCTTGAACATCGTAAGCGAGTATACGACTATAACACATGATATGATATATTTGTAAGTCGCTCCAATCTTTTGGGGCATATCAATAAGATCGTTGAGGGTCCTGAGGGTAGGGTACAAAGTGATGGGGCGCCGTCGCGGCTTCATTCACAAGCCGAGTTGAAGCAGCAGGATTCGGCGCTTCGGAAACACTGTGTAACGTAGAGTAGTGTTACTCCGCGTATTAAATATCGAACGATTATATCTGTGGAATTAATGAATAAGTTTTGAAAAGAAGATTTTTCATTCTGTTTTTGCATTTGACAGATTTTCCCAATAATTTAACCGCCTATATCAACCGGTTGATAAAGTTGGTTAATTTAAACGTTTAACGGACTACTTTTTTACACCGGTAGAAGTAGTCCGCCATGTTGGGTGTCAGCGGTCTGTGACGGCATTTGCGTCAGTCAATGCGTACGGATGAGTTGATTATTGAGTGAATAACGTAAGAAGAAACGTGAAATATTGTGTATAAGTTTTACCTAAGGCCGCACGTAAATCCCAGATAAATAACAGCGGCTTAATAAACAAGGGAAAGATCATTTGTCTTCGAAATAATGACGCAGTTACTGCCCATAAGGTTTCAGGAGCATCTCCAGGTAGGTGACCTGATTTTCCGTTGTCCTATCACCGTGCATTTCGTTATTTCATTGCCGTTTCAATTATCCTCGGAACATATTTTTCCCTTCTCGCACCTAGTCGTGGTACTAAAATTATCTCCACAGCCCGATTTCGGTTTGTATAAACTATTATCGCCAGCAGCCCCGAAGGGACTTCAACGGAAGAACCTTTGAAAATTTTTCCATTGACGTTGCGTTGACAGATATGATGAGATGATCTATTCGACCGACCGCCTCGCGGAAACTAAAATCGTTAACAACTCAAATACCGGGTATATCAATTCCGGTGAATATTAGGACCGTGTTTCATCCTGTCCTACAGTTTCTCGCATCAACCTGTACCGAAAATCGATGAATTCTGCCTTTTCATTATTTCTCGATAAACCGATCATTGATAGCATTACAGAGCCACGTCTGCGAATACGCCCCCCGCTTCCGCCCACATTAGACAGATCTTCGAAAAGTCTTTTTAGATTTATTTTTCATTTTTTTATTTTTCAGTACTTTTGAAGTTTTTTTGTTTTTTTTTACCGGCCACACGAATTTCTGGAATCTATATGTCATTCGCTTCATCGAGTATCGGTACCTTTTCCTTCAAACTATTCATATAAACTTTTGTGGCTACAATTGCGTCTTGGGAATATTTATTTTTAGTTTCTTTCACAGTACGTAACACAACAAGTGTCGTAAATATCAATTTTTAATTAGACGCAACAAGATTTACGACTTTTGTTACGGTAATTACTTGTCCACCTTCTATAAATCAGACCCATAGGTACATTTTCACCATCCCATTTCCCATTCCGCAGTTTGCTCACTTCTTCGTTTCACAAGTCCCATAGATTAAGGAATAAAAGAAAAATAAAGAAACAGAAACAAAACAAAACTAGATGTTCGTCAAGTTTTTGTTTAATCTTGCCATTTAGTGTGCTATGTATACATTGAACACTGGAATCATGGTACAAAATGGTGTCTCGATTATTCTTGGCAGTTGAAATTTTTTTTTGTTGTCTGTTTTTTTTTTTTTTTTTTTTGGAGTATTTCTGAGATTTGTTTCTTCTTCAGCTTACCGCTGTGGGAATCAATGCCAACAATGTCAGCTTCAATACGCTCACTATGGAATCGGACAAATTTATTTGCGTACGAGAAAAGGTCGCGGAAACATCGCAAGTCGTTATCATCGATATGAATGACTCCGCCAATCCCATCAGGAGGCCAATTTCAGCAGATTCTGCGATCATGAATCCTGCTAGCAAAGTCATCGCCTTGAAAGGTACAAAGAAATGATTCATCAGAATATCCTTATCTTGTCTCAAATTTCTCTTTGTCTTTAAATTATTATCTCACCATCTGACAATAATTTCTTAATCTTGCCAAACAGTATATATCTTTTTATAAACATCTTTTGATCGCTGATGTAAATAACATAGCGTTAAAGATGATGACAAATTTCTCAATTCAACAATTCCATATTATAATTGATCCCTCGAAATCTTTTTACATTGAACATTGAAATGGAATTATTTCAAGACTTTGAAATAACAAGAGGATTAGTGAAAATCTTGATTATTTCTCAATGAAGACTTTGAACTCATAGCTAATTGGCGTAAATCCGTTTTAACACAGCGCAAAAAACATTGCAAATATTCAACATTGAGATGAAATCAAAAATGAAAGCCCACACCATGACGGAAGATGTGGTATTCTGGAAATGGATATCGTTGAACACGTTGGCACTGGTAACTGAAACAGCTGTTTACCATTGGTCGATGGAAGGAGATTCTCAGCCACATAAAACTTTCGATCGTCATTCATCGCTGAACGGATGTCAGATAATAAACTACAGAACTGACCCAAAGCAAACGTGGTTATTGCTTATCGGAATATCTGCGCAACATAACAGAGTAGTAGGAGCGATGCAGTTGTACTCGGTAGAGAGAAAGTGTTCTCAGCCCATCGAAGGGCACGCCGCATCTTTTGCGCAGTTTAAAATGGAGGGCAACGCCGAGCCTAGTAATCTGTTTTGTTTCGCCGTCAGAACAGTCCAAGGTGCTAAATTGCACATTATTGAAGTCGGTCAACCTCCGGCGGGAAATCAACCGTTTCCTAAAAAAGCTGTAGACGTTTTCTTCCCGCCGGAAGCTGGTAACGACTTTCCAGTCGCTATGCAAGTCAGCTCTAAATACGACGTCATTTATCTGATAACAAAATACGGCTATATTCACATGTACGACATCGAATCAGCCACTTGTATATTTATGAATCGTATTTCTGGAGAAACAATATTCGTCACCGCTCCTCATGAGGCTTCAGGCGGAATTATCGGAGTCAATAGAAAGGGCCAGGTCTTGTCAGTTTCCGTCGAAGAAGAAAACATCATTCCTTACATCAACGGAGTACTACAAAATCCTGAACTAGCTCTGAGAATGGCTGTCAGAAACAACTTATCTGGCGCTGAAGATCTATTCGTCAGGAAATTCAACATGTTATTCCAAAACGGACAGTACGCTGAAGCTGCTAAGGTCGCTGCTAATGCTCCGAAAGGCATTCTCAGGACTCCGGCAACTATCCAGCGGTTCCAACAGGTAAAAACGTTGTTTTATCACAATATGATGTTTCCAGATGTTCTTTAGCATTTGAAAATCTATCAAGAACGTTTCAAATCGTGTTAAAATAACTCTGAACAAATAGATAAATATATAAATACGTCAATTTTTGTAACTAATTGGGAAATACTTGGCTTTTCAGGTTCCAGCAACACAGGGCCAAACTTCTCCTCTGCTTCAATATTTTGGAATTCTTTTGGACCAGGGTCAACTGAATAAGTACGAATCGCTTGAGCTTTGCCGTCCCGTATTACTGCAGGGGCGTAAACAGCTTCTGGAGAAATGGCTGAAGGAAGATAAACTGGAGTGCAGCGAGGAATTGGGAGATCTGGTCAAACAAGCTGACCCAACTCTTGCATTAAGCGTTTACCTCAGAGCCAATGTCCCGAATAAAGTTATTCAGTGTTTCGCTGAGACTGGGCAATTCCAGAAAATCGTCTTGTATGCCAAGAAGGTTTCTTACACTCCAGATTACGTCTTCTTGCTGAGAAACGTCATGAGAATTAATCCCGATCAAGGCGTCGCTTTCGCTCAGATGTTGGTTCAGGATGATGAACCTCTGGCTGATATTAATCAGGTGAGATTACTCAAAAATTTTCAGCACGAAGTCCCCAAACTTTATTTCTACAAATAATGTGCGTTACGAACGTGTAACAAGTATGCAGAGGGATGATGGCTCGTCTCGTTGTAAAACACTATATGTATGTTTTAATTAGGGCAAAAAACTGCATCTGAACAGACGATGTTTTCATAACACGATGGGTTTTTTTTTTATCTCCAACTGGCGTGCCACAGTAATAACAACGATTGCATTATCTCTTTATGTATGGAATTCAAGGAGATATTCAAACGTATTAATTACCATGCTATTTTTAGATTTCGGCTGATAAATAGAAAACTCACAATTAATATTTACACAGCGTATGACTCATGCTGGTGAAAAAAAACTTTGCGTACATCTGGTACCGATATATCAAACTGGTTCCGATCCAGCCTCTTTCGAATCAGACTAAACATCTAGATCGTTTCTTTAAATGTCGCTAACTTTCTAAAGAACAAGATAAAAAAAAACCTGATTTATGTTAATCCGGGTTGCTTTGATTTAAATATAAAAAACAAGTTGCCTTTTTCTTTTTCGAAAGCTTGCAGAAATGTCCTTTCATGTAAAGTTTATTTAGAAAAAAGTATTGCAGAATTATTATCGAGAATCTTTAACTTAGAAAGAATGTTGAATAACAATTTTACATTAAAATTCACGTTTTTCAGATTGTAGATATTTTCATGGAACAGAACATGGTGCAACAATGTACAGCATTTTTGTTGGACGCTTTGAAAAATAATAGAGCGAGTGAAGGCCCGCTTCAGACTCGTTTATTGGAAATGAATTTGATGTCCGCTCCCCAAGTGGCCGATGCCATATTAGGGAATCAAATGTTTACGCATTACGATCGTGCACACGTTGCCCAGCTTTGCGAGAAGGCAAGCCTTCTCCAAAGGGCTCTGGAACATTACACCGATTTATACGACATAAAACGAGCTGTTGTTCACACGCAGTTGTTGTCACCTGATTGGCTAGTCGGATTTTTCGGTACTTTATCCGTCGAGGATTCTCTCGAATGCTTAAAAGCCATGCTAACCGCAAACATGAGACAAAACCTGCAGATTTGTGTTCAAATAGCAACGAAATATCACGAGCAATTAACGACCAAGGCTTTGATTGGTAAATATTCATTTTTCACAATGAATTGGATGGTTTTAATATAGTTTCTTTTATTTTCCTTCTGCACGATAATTTATCACATCGTTTTTTCTAATAGATTTGTTCGAGAGCTTCAAATCTTACGAAGGATTGTTTTATTTCCTTGGATCGATCGTGAACTTCAGCCAAGATCAAGAGGTTCATTTCAAGTATATCCAAGCCGCTTGTAAAACCGGACAGATCAAAGAAGTGGAAAGGATTTGCCGCGAAAGTAATTGCTATAATGCTGAACGGGTCAAGAATTTCTTGAAAGAAGCTAAATTGTCGGATCAGTTGCCTCTGATCATCGTATGCGATAGATTCGACTTTGTACACGACCTCGTTCTTTACTTGTACAGAAACAATCTTCAGAAATACATCGAAATATACGTTCAGAAGGTGAGCATGGCTTTGTTTTTCAATAAAAAAAAATTTCTTCCACTTTAAAATTTCAAGATTTCTCACTTTTTTAAGGCCATTCACGTATATCATAGTCCTAATTATGATTCAATATTTCGCAGGTGAACCCGTCGCGATTGCCTGTCGTTATTGGCGGATTGTTGGACGTAGACTGTTCAGAAGATATAATTAAAAATCTGATTCTGGTTGTTCGAGGCCAATTTTCTACCGACGAATTAGTTGAAGAGGTCGAAAAACGCAATCGACTTAAGCTCTTGTTGCCTTGGCTAGAATCACGCGTTCACGAAGGATGTGTCGAGCCAGCGACTCATAATGCTCTGGCTAAAATTTACATCGATAGTAACAACAATCCTGAGAGATTCCTCAAGTACGTATATACTTTTTTTTTTTTTTGTCTCCTTGTTCGTAATCTTCCAATGTATCAACGTTTAATCGTCTATTTTTATTGCCGTTTTACTTTTCTTCAGAGAAAATCAATTCTACGATAGCCGAGTTGTTGGTAAATATTGCGAGAAACGTGATCCTCATCTGGCATGTGTCGCTTACGAACGTGGGCAATGCGATCGCGAACTCATCAGCGTCTGCAATGAAAATAGTCTTTTCAAAAGCGAAGCTAGGTATTTGGTCAGGCGACGAGATCCCGATCTATGGGCTGAAGTTCTTCTTGAAAGCAATCCCTACAAGAGACCACTCATTGATCAGGTAAAATAATCATTTCATTTTCACAGAGATTTCTACGTAATTGATTATTTTTACACAACTTCAATTTTCATATCTGCATAAAACTGTTTAAATTTATTATTCCATAATAATTTCAAGCTTGATTTCAGTTGAATATCTATTAGCTATTTAATTAGCGATTTATATAGGTTTTCATTTTTTTAGTCATGTGTTAAATAAAACGCAAGTAAATAATTGCCATCATAAAATCGTTAATAGATCTTTCAGGCTTTCGATAGCATAAATAATAACTTCTCTTCCCTCATTTCAATAATAAGATATCAGAGAATTTTACCACACAAGATGGATAAGGTTTTAATACTTCTATGCTCACTTTCAAGTTTTTACTTGTTCTTTTGATACGTTTTGCTAAGGAGTTACGCTGACAATAAGTTGGATTAATCCCAAAGGCTCTGTAGCATTAAACCTATTAATCATATTTTCAAAAGTAACAAGTCGATAGAAAAAGTAGAAACTTTTGTCAGACAAATATACAAAATCTCGAGATACTAAAAAAGCGAACTAAATATCAGAGACTAATATTAACTATTTGATTCAATTTTAATACTGCTTAAAACACATGAAACTATTTTCGAATTCGTATTTTTATCATAAAATTGTCACGAATAATCTAATAATACAAGTTTAAGAATGAGATCTTTGGCTAAATGACTTTCATTTTCAATTATTTCAACCTACAGGTGGTTCAAACTGCTCTGTCAGAGACTCAAGACCCAGAGGATATTTCGGTGACTGTGAAGGCGTTCATGACGGCCGATTTGCCAAACGAATTGATTGAATTACTTGAAAAAATAGTACTCGATAGCAGCGTATTCAGCGATCATCGCAATCTACAAAATCTCTTGATATTGACGGCAATAAAAGCCGATCGTACTCGCGTTATGGAATACATTAATCGTCTGGATAACTACGACGCTCCAGATATAGCCAACATCGCTATTAACAGCGAATTGTACGAAGAAGCTTTCGCCATCTTCAGAAAGTTCGACGTTAATACTTCTGCTATTCAAGTATTGATCGAACAAGTTAATAATCTCGACAGAGCATACGAATTCGCCGAAAGGTAAGATCGTCTAATCAGAAACTGACTATTAATATACTTCACATATTTCTCAGGCTATTCTGTTAATAAACTATATTTCTTTCTATTCTTTATTTCAGGTGTAACGAACCAGCTGTTTGGTCACAGCTAGCTAAAGCTCAGCTTCAACAGGGTCTGGTAAAGGAAGCTATCGACAGCTTCATCAAAGCCGATGATCCCTCTGCATATATGGATGTAGTTGAGACAGCTCATCGCACTTCTCACTGGGAAGATCTCGTTCGATATTTACAAATGGCACGTAAGAAGGCGAGGGAATCTTACGTCGAAAGCGAACTCATATACGCTTACGCTCGCACCAATCGACTCGCCGATCTTGAGGAATTCATCTCTGGACCTAATCACGCCGATATTCAAAAGGTGAGTCCAAAATAGTTCCATTAAAATGTTGATACAGACAATTAACGATTCAAAGCCTTTTGTGAAATATGCTTACGATTTTTTCTGGTCTAGAAATGGTTTTAAAAACTGTTGGATTTTTACATTGTCTTTGCTATTTTTTTTAGGACTGTTTAGATTCCTAAAAAATGATCAGGCATAAAAATACCCCGAAAAAATTTACTTATAACGTGAAGGGAAAACGGCGCACTTTGGTTTTTGAATATTTTTCACTTTCGACGATTTTTGACGGAATCAAAATCAGTTATCAAATCGAAATCAATGATCAGTTGTTCGCAATTTTCTGCAAATCAATATTTCGCACAAAATGTTGACTCAAAAGTGAACTCAGGGAAATAAAATCGTTCTCAGATAGGAATTCAGGCTGTTTTTTTTACCAGAAAATACTTCTGTGGTATTTTGTTGCCTGAATATTTCCCAGAAATCTGTAGGCTGTTCTCATCCCCTTGAAAATTCGCGAACTGATTTCAGACTCATGAACAGTACTGTTTTACTATGTATAAAAATAATCGAAATTCTACTTTTCCGTAAATAATCATATTTTTCTAACGTCTCTACGATATTTTTTCAGATCGGTGATCGTTGCTTCGACGACAAAATGTACGACGCGGCAAAACTCTTGTACAACAACGTATCAAACTTTGCCAGATTGGCGATAACTCTTGTTCACTTGAAAGAGTTCCAAGGTGCTGTAGACAGTGCTCGTAAAGCAAACTCAACCCGTACGTGGAAAGAAGTTTGTTTCGCTTGTGTGGACAGCGGAGAATTCCGCCTCGCCCAAATGTGTGGTTTACACATTGTTGTTCATGCTGACGAGCTTGAAGATTTGATCAACTACTACCAGGACCGAGGCCACTTCGAAGAACTCATCAATCTATTGGAGGCTGCTTTAGGCCTGGAAAGAGCTCACATGGGAATGTTCACAGAGCTTGCTATTCTCTACAGCAAGTACAAGCCACAGAGGATGAGGGAACATCTCGACTTGTTCTGGTCCCGCGTCAACATCCCTAAGGTATTTTAAACAACGAATTAAGTAATATCAAGAAGAATTTCAAGTTATGTATATTAAAATGCAAGTTCATAGAAATTAATACAACTATTTTCTTGATAGGTACTGCGTGCAGCTGAACAAGCTCATCTATGGGCAGAACTTGTATTCTTGTATGACAAATACGAGGAATACGATAACGCGGTGTTGGCGATGATGCAGCACCCAACCGAAGCATGGCGTGAAGGTCATTTCAAGGATGTCATTACCAAAGTAGCAAACGTGGAGTTGTACTACAAGGCGATCCAGTTCTACGTTGAGTTCAAGCCTCTGTTGTTGAACGACGTTCTGCTTGTTCTCGCGCCTAGAATGGATCATACACGATCAGTCGCTTACTTTACTCGTGCTGGACACTTGCAACTAGTAAAGCCTTACCTTAGATCGGTGCAAGCCTTAAACAACAAAGCTATAAACGAAGCTCTGAACGGTCTTCTTATTGACGAGGAAGATTATCAAGGCTTGAGGACGTCGATAGACGCCTTTGACAACTTTGACAATATCGCTCTTGCCCAGCAACTTGAGAAACATGAACTTATCGAGTTCAGAAGGATCGCGGCATACCTGTACAAAGGAAACAACAGATGGAAACAGTCCGTTGAACTTTGCAAAAAAGACAGGCTCTTCCGGTGAGCAGGAATTTAAAAAAATTTACTCAAATATTGTGAATTGGACTTTCAAAAATTGCATATTATTACTTCAAAAAATACACCTTTCATTTTTTTTTCATACTGATCACAGAAAAATTCATTCATAATTGAAACTATTTCTCTAATCCAGGGATGCTATGGAGTATGCAGCAGAATCGAGGAATGCTGAGGTAGCTGAGGAACTATTGGAATGGTTTTTGGAAAGAGGGTCGAAAGATTGTTTCGCTGCGTGCCTCTTCTACTGCTACGACTTACTTCATCCAGATGTTATTTTGGAGCTTGCTTGGAGGCACAGAATCCTTCACTTCGCAATGCCCTATCTCATTCAAGTGGCGCGAGAATATATCACCAAGGTAAAGCATCCTGAAAATAATTATTTCCTCTCCAAAACCAACAACCGTCAAACACAGTTATAAATCCAAAGACTATAAATTCTTACCCATTATGATTTAAACTTCGCTTTCATAGGTGGACAAACTCGAAGAAGCCGAAAGTCAGCGCTTGGAAGAAACGGATCAGCAAGAACACAAACCTATGATCATGCGTAAGTTTGAATATTTTCAGAATCAAATAAAATATCTCAATTGCACATAATTCATGACGACTAATAATCAATAAATGAGTTTAGCTTGAAGTGTAAATTGGTTCTTTTGATTTTTGTGACTAGATTTCGATTCTGCGAATATTAGAAAGAAAATCAATAGTTTTTGGGCAGATAGTGGATAGATAGATAGATTTCTATCTTCGAAATTAAAGGATTACAGAAATATATGATGATTGAATTTACAGCCGAGCCACAGCTGATGTTAACAGCGGGTCCTGGAATGATGGCGCCAGGATATGCACCTCAAAATGTTTACGCACCTCCTGTTCAAGGGGTTTATGCACCACCTACCGCAGCCTATCAGGGTTACGGTATGTGAGACTCATTTCACGACACGTTCCACAATGATCAACAATACCTACTTTTCTATAAGGTTTAGCTAGAGGAAAGATTACACATTATATCGATACATTACAGTCAACCGTCAGAAATCTGCTGTCTGACAAATACTTTGAGAATGTCAAGTTAGAGCGTAGTGTGTAAAGAAAAAAGAAAAAAATACAAAAAAAAAAGGAGGAGAAAAAGGAAATGAAGATAATAATTTAAAAAAATTGAATTAATAAATAAAACTAGAAAACATGTATTCCACAAAGTAAAAAATCTACCGCTGTAATAATTGTCAACTAATCAATTTTCAGAAAAAAAAAAAAAGAAACAATGCCTGACGTAAACGAAAAAAAAAGAAATAATAAAAATTCAGGTATTCCTGAAGAAAAAAAAAATATTCTATGGGCGCAAAAATAGTATTAATTAGAAAATTGATGGATGCTGTGGTAATTGATGAAGGAAAAATAAATAAATATATATATATTGTACGTTGATTTAGGCCGCTTTTCTCATCACTGAGTAAGAATTAATTTTCAATTCACAATTGCCGGGGCAATCAAGGACGTGATGATGGGGCAATAATATTATACGTTGCAATGATCCTTGACATATCTATAGATACTTGTTTAATGGCAGATTTTAAACATGGCTATGAGAGATAGTGCCTGGGTGGTATTCATACGGTTTAAAAATCATTCGATGTGTTTTTGTCTAGCTCTTATTACGCTGTGCTAATAATATACATTTGATCTGAATACAATAGGCTTAAAATATTTTGAGGAAAATTGTCTTCCCCAATGATTGCAAACGCGCATAGAAAATTTGAGCACAACAGATGACGACGTATCGATCGGTTTTTAAATTTTCTTTATACCGTTACAGCCTTTCTCTACTAACTGTACTTTGTTAGTGATCATTTAACGAGTTAAAATTGTAAAATTAACATTTCATTGATTAGTCGTGAAAGCATTTGCTGGTTTGTCTTTAAACTAAATTCAAAAGTTACCATCCCAATTTGGTAGATTAAATTTCACAGAATATGTCGTTAAAGGATTGTAATCCTTTCATCTCGCCATAATCTGTAGAGTCTAAAACTGTTTCTTTGGGGTGTACTAACGGCATGTTTAACACGTTTCCTGTTTTAAAGAAATACTTTTTATAAGTTGATAAGTCTTAGCGTGTAACACGTACATATTTGTAGATTGCCCCCTAATCATTGAGTTGAACGGTGAACAAATGGCGCAAGTTTGATTTGTCGAATATTCCAATGATCCATTAAGATCACATGACAAAAGCAGCTTTTTTCCAGACTTTGCGAGTCAGTTTAAAATCAGAATAAAAAGAGAAACTGTCATTTTTAGTTTGCAATCAAGCTAGAATTTTTTATTTTCAAACTTTTTCTCATCGAACCTGCGCAATCTGTTCACTGATCCTCTGAGTTACGGTAGACTAGTTGTAAGAATTCATTAAGAAATGGTGGTGCGTATTAAGATACGCGACATTCCCCCCCAAAAAAAAAAAAAAAAAGAAAATCTATCGTTGCACTTACCTTTTCAAATATGATATGTAAAATCAAACTGAATGAGAAGATTGGAAAATGAGAGGTGGTCAGTGTTTTCTTATTTGAATGGGAATTCAACAAGTCCGCATCGCATGTTGTTATTGTATTAATATCATGATTATTTGAATATTTTGAAATATTATTAACTAATTATTGCAGAAAGCAAACAACAAAGCAAGGATTATTAGTAACTATACATATATATTATGGATATATAATTATATTATTATATATTATATTGGTATTTAGTGTAACATGTAAGTAGTAGACAAACATATGATATGAATTGATAATGTTATTGAACAAACAAAAACAAAAACAAAAAAAAGGTAAAGAAAAGAAAACAAACACAAATCCTGGATAAATGAATTCAAAATGGTTATTATCTAGAATGGATGATTTAACAACTGTTTTTGCTGTAAGATATAACTACTGTGTCCAACGAATATACACAGTGAGAAATAAACAAATGCCTGTTTGACGAAATTCTGCTCTTTTCCAATTTTAATACATCCTAATCGATCGGGAAATTAAAATTACTCGCATCTAAAACTTCTGTTAACGTACATACATTTTTATTATTATTGTTTTAATTACAAATCTGCCATATGAGGAGTCTTGAATTTCTTCACCGATCTTTCGGCAGGTTTAACGCAGAGCTCTCTACCGAACAATTGTAAATTCACATCTCTCAAATAGATCTTGAAGACTACTGTGTCTTTAGGAATTGCTGAAAGAAACAAATCAGTCGGTTTAAGCATATTCGAATCCTGCTTCGTAGGGAACTTTCGATTCTATGGCTAGACACATCATTGTACATTTTTTTTATTATACTTGTGAATTTGAATGATCAAAGCGTGTGATTAATCACTAATAATCTGCCATGCATGATTATTCACAATAATTGACTAAACATCGTAGATAACAAATACACGAATATGCTTTCAAAAGATTTAAGAGTGTGAAAATACATGGGCTGCCCTTCATTTGAAAAACGTTCAATCATTCGTATAATTAGGTAAGTATGTTATACGTTGAAGTTTTATGCTCGATAGAATTGTGGGAAGTCACGATATATCTGAAATTTCAAAATACATGGGGAATCAAGTCAAATTGAAGGCATCTTCTTACTTCGTACGATGTTATCCTCTCCAAGAACTCTGAACGTAGATCTAGTGTCTTGCAAGACGATGCCATTGATCCCAACTAAACTCGGGCACTTTGATCTGACTATGGAAATCTTTGCCCCGTGAAAATCAGCTTTCAACAATTGTTGGCCTACAGCATCCCAGTTAGGTTCGATGGGTCGCTTGGGTAAATCTGTAAAATCATTAACGCCAAGCATTTGCCGCATGTAATCTAGCCATAGTTCATTCAGCGCCAAAACTTCTGTGTACTTCAAGTCAGTCTTCTTTTTCAACTTGTTTAAGCCAAGGATCGTCCGTTTTCTAGCTGTCAGAAATTTCGCCTTTTTCGGTTTCTGGCGACCGTGTTTTGTCTTGTATTTGTTGAACGTGAACGTCTAGAAAATTTAGAATTTTATATTACGCTGAAAACTTGAGTGCAATTAATTGAAATCATCAAACCATAAGTTTTTCATGATTAATCTAATTATCTGTTACCTTCCTCATTTCATCGGGGATTGATTTAACGTCCGAAGACGGTAAGATATTTTCTAAAAAATTAACAACGTAATCATCACGATCCCCCGAGGTTGTTGCCCGGCTAACTATCGGTACGGGAAGATGGACACACGCGTTGTCTGGAAAATGAATTAGAACGAAAGAAATCAGTCTTAAAACTGAATAATTGATTGTCATTTATGAATAGATAAGATTAAAGGAGAATCCCGCACCTGTCATGATTTCTAGAAATGAATTTTGAATACTTCGCTACGACCTAACCTAACCTAACTTAGTTTAACCTCAATCAACGATTTGGATTGCGTTACAAACCAATAAACTCACGAATAACTTGGATTATTCTCGCACAATAACGCGTGTCGACTCTCAAAGTAATTTATTAGTGTTTGAGTAATTTGTAAACAAATCAATGACCGTCAAAATATTGACAGGACGCATTTCGGGGTTTCTCAACAAAACGACGTGAACCCAGCACTGTCACCAGCATGTGATTCGCGCGGTATATTCAAAACATGTTGAAGGCTTGTGAATTCATTTGAAAAACTGATCATTCGCGATTTCTATGATTTCAAAACACATGATTTGATGATAGTATTTGCAAATCATAAGAACGTTATTTTTCATCAGAGTAATTTATACTCAACTAGTATTTTTGAAATTACTGTATTGATTATTTTTATTTGCATCGTTATGAGAAATTGGAAAAAAGGTAGAAAGAAGAATGATACATGAAAGGATGAAATAAGTCAAATACACTCAGGTTTCGGTAATTATTTTTTATAACACATGTTAAAAACCATCTCTCAAAACTGTAGCGAATAGCATTAAGCAATAATAACATAATAACACTCGAATTCGAATCACTAACATCTATTTTTCAACTCCTTTAGCTTATTGTTACGTTTCTATTGAATGCAAGTTGCGCGATACAGCGAATAACAAGAAAGTTAACATGTTCTTATTACACCACAGAACATCTACATCGTAATAATATATTTACACGACTTAAAAGCTGCTATTACATGCGGACCTCGTCTAATGATACATTTTGATTGATATTATATCCACAATATGCAACTACGAAGAGATTATGTCTGCAGACGTCTGCTCTCGATTTGCAAAATAACGGTCGATGTAATGCAGTACTTCAAATCCAACTTCAACCATAATTAATATTATTATCATCCATTCCAGACGAACGTGGTGACGATCGCTAAGATGAGAGGATAAGAGCTCTACCAGTTCAACGCAGTGGTTAATTTTCTCGTTCATTACCTGTAAAACATTAGATATTTAGTTGATTAAACTGAGGATAGTGATAAAGCTGCAGCAGTCATCATATTACAGCGTGATGAAATTCATTCGTTTTAATAAACGGACACAATGATTATTATCTGCAGAAGGTGGCAGAAAATAGGTGCTTCGTACTATTTAGTCATAATTTAGAATTTAGATAATTGATGGACTCTGAGTTTTTCTAATTATAACACAATACATAAACTTTGAAATGAAATTGTCTGAAAGTAATTTGATGCCTTTTTTTTTAGTAATAAACAAAATTCCTCCATACCCTGGTACGTTTTGAAGTACTGAAGTAGCCGCATGTTTGTTGGAATAGATTTTCCAACTCGTCTCTTTCCCAATAAAAATCTGGCGTATCTAGAAGATCTGAGCTCAAGTTGATCATGTGTCTCAGAGCAAACAGCTCCCCTTGCTTTCTCAATACCTCTTCTCTGCTCATTTTTATCTTTCTACCTGTCTTAAGGTCGTCAGTTACAAAAGCAATCGAATCCACGTAACGGTCTAGAGATGCTTCCCATATGCCCAGCTTTACCGATAAAGCTATAGCATTTGAAAACGTGTATTTGTCCAAGTCTGTCGCATCTGGAGCCAACATTATATTTCCATCCTTCAAATGACTCCTTTTTCTGTAACATATTGCACAATAATAGCTTGATAGTAAATTATTAGAAGGGAAAGGTAACGCCAAGTAAATGTAGAGAAAATTAGTTGGTGTAGGTGATTTGGGAGAAAGTGTAGAATATTGGGAAGTAAAGTGAACTAATTTTTAATGATGTAATGTATTACCCAGCCTCCGAATGTGTGTATAACATAAGTTCGCTTTCAGCTTGTACCAGAGTGTCCAAATAGCTGTCTTCTTCGTATGATTTTAGGAATTGCAACAGATTTCCGCTTTCCAGCTCAGACATGTTCCAAAAAACGACTGTTCCTTCCCTGAAAAAATATACTTCACGTGGCTCTGCCTCTATTTCGTATTTAGCCACAGCGTGTATCACATCCGGCATTGCTAAAATGAGAAAAATCCCTCATTTTCAAAAGTGGATAAAAAATATGTGTGATTTCTCTCTCTCTCTCTTTCTCCCTCTCTCCTTTACATTCAATTCAATTCAAGCTAAGTTTATTTTACTTTATTTGTACTTTTGTTATTTCGGTACGCTTTTACGCCTAGTATCGTCATATCTCTCACTGTATCTTTCATTAATCTATGTTTTTTTAATCTGTTTACACATCTTCTATCTCTACTGTATTACACACACTCTGTACTTGCCCAGTTTATGTGGCATAATAAAACATCTATTCATCTATCTCGTTTATTTCTACTGATGTAGGATGGATTCAATGAAAATATCGTTTGAGGTATAATGTTTGTAAACCCTACTTTATTTTCATCAACTCGTTTTACATAGTAAAAAAATGTATATATTCATATCAATATATCCCAGTAGCGGTAATAGTTGTAGATATCATTCAGTCGAATACACCAAAATCCCGAAAGGAGATTATTAGTTTCCCTGAGGCATATTCATATTAATACTTTATATTCCGTTCAATCAGACTTATTTTACTGAAGATATCATTCAATGGCTGACATAGATTATATCTTATCTTAAAAATGTTTCATCGGCTAGTTACAATATTACAAAACTCTGATATTGAAACTTTCGATATAGTGTAATAGAAAATATCTTCGAATAACTGAAAAACTTGCTACAAAACTTGATGCTTTATTGTCTTTTCTCAAAAGTTTAATCCACTTTGAATCATTAAGAATAATCTGTAAATGCATGTAACATGTTGATCACTGAAAACTAGTATCCTCTGTCCATAATAATCTTCTCATAGTATGCCATCTTTAGTTCTGTGCGTAGATTGTGTTGCCTTATTCAAGACCAGTCTTTTAAATCTTAGGTTTGCTGGTAGAAAATTGCTGTGAGGATGAACAGTTGCACTGTTATAGTTGCATTAGACTCAGCCCGTTAAATAGGGGCTGTCGCAAGCTCCCAATCCACATGACACGCCGCCTTCATTTGCACTGGCTAATTTAGTCCTCAGCATATGACCCACTTGTCTATTCACTGTTATATTTTTTTCATCTCCAATTATTGCGCCAAATATACCCAATTCTGATACAACTTCTTTCAATTCTGTATCGGTTTGACTTCCTGGCCGTATTTGATAGTTTATTTGCAAAGGTGGATGAATTCTGTCCATCAATATCCAGGCCATTCTTTCTTGTTTGTTCTTCATTAGCTCTAGCGCCTTTTGTACATCTGATCCATACAAGTTATTACCACCACCTTCTCGCTGCGGCTTTAAAACAAATCGATTTGGATGAGCTATTCCCATCTCGATCGCCTTGTCTCCATGTTCGTCAAAGTCCAGAGAATACAGACCTAGAATTGCATTGGAATTAAAATGATTGTTAGTTGAGCTTTTGAACTTTACATTAGATAAATACATCGGAAAAGCAACCAGAACTTGCTAATAGTTTCTCTCCATTTGGAGATAAGCGACGATTGTGTATTAAGGTATAACATTTACCAGTAAAGATTTCTTTGACTTGCTCGACAGCTTTCTCATCCTTTAGAAATCTAGTGACTGCTCCAGGTTTGGCCAAAGCTTGCTGGACTTTTTTAGAACCAGCCAAATGGTATTGAATCGAGGGGCATTTGATCGCCAGCGATCTCTCTACGAGTAATCTCGCGTTCCACTCTTTTTCGCTTGGATATTGGCCCGGCTCATAGCCACATCTGAAATAAACAACTGCGACTGTTTGATCGCCAACAATCAGCTCTTTGTTAGAGCCCAACTGCGCTTCTGCATTCAGTTCAGTCAACGTTTTCCGAATTACCCTAATGCTTGGGTTCAGTCTTCTGATTTCGAATTCGTGAAAACGCTGATCACATATGTTGTAGGTAACGTCTTCGATCACGAAGAGAATAACTGATCTGTAAACAGCGGAAATGAAGCATATAGAAAAGCTGAAATCAATCTATGGACAAGATAATGGATTACCAAATTAGCAAAAATGATGGACTTACTTTGGGTCATCGTATATTTTCCAGGCGTCAATCATCGCAGTGCATAATCCTTCCAGGGCGTTATTGTCGGGTAAATTTTTGAGCTCTTTGGGTCTGTGTAGTTCCTGAAGAATATATCTGTGCAGTTTTGTAGCAGCAGGACCAAGCCACCCGAAACCCGAGGCAATGGTATTGATTTCGACCTGTTTCCAGCAGCAATAAGGCTTGTGATTTTTGCAGCCATGTTCCTCGGGACAACTGGTGTCCAACATTAGATCGGACCTCAACAATCCGAGAGATATTTTCTGGGTGAATCCCTCGCTGTACACAGTTTCATAAATCTCAAATAGTTTCCTTGTGAATGTATCGACTTTGATAGTTTCCTTGAGCGTTTCTGTCAGAAACTCATAGTCGTGAGCTACTCTGTGCATGAGTTTATTTAAAATAATTTGTATCCGACAAGCTCGTTCGAATTCTTCACGTGGAAACGACGAAGGTATGAGAAGAAACGGAGCAAACTGTAGAGCATCTCTGTTGAAATTTTCCCTCGATCTCATACACGCTCCGTTCATTAACGACCAATCTTTAGCTTTGTCTATTAATTCTTGCAGTTCTTTTTCTGGTAACGGTACCGATACGCAGAGTTCAATCTTGGGTACTTCGCCATTATTCATATTTCTTTTTTATAGTACTTGTTACTACTTTTCTGTTACTTTTTTGGTTTTACAACACTAGGTAAACTATGTTACTAGACAGTTTTTTTCCGCCGGACTATCAAAAAATCAATCTTCATTCACTAAGAGTTTTGCAGCAATATCACAGCACACCGTTCTGTTATCTTGATTTAGTGTTAACAAATATTCAAGCTTGTGACGTACATCGTTTAATCTTTTATTCAACTTGAGAATGATATTATAATAGGATTAATTTTCAGCTGATAATAGACCGAAAGAGAAAATGACGAAACTATATCTTTGCGTGCATCACTGACCAAAGCAATAAATTACCTTGGATGCATATATCACATGAATTTATACTCAGATGATTGAGTGATAATTAATTAGAATCTTTGGAAGTCCTGTCGTTGCTTCGATGTGCAGTTTATTGCACGCAAGATAGGTTTAAAAATCAAATAACAATGGATATATAGCTAGTCTACTGTCTGGCATACAGCTTATTGATTTTTTTTTTGTTGACTCTTCGGAAATTGGAGGATCCTGTGTTTGATTTATGTTTACACAGTGGATGAAAAAAGGAGTGTTCTAAATCAACAGACACAGAATTTTTGGAGAAAAGTTGTTCACTGAATCAACGACTGAAATGACTTGCAGCAGGTTTTCCAGTTGTATATATAGCCACCAACACACAGACATATCACACTAATGCAGCATCCACATGATGCGAAAGATGTCGCCAAAGGCACAGTGCTGTACACATAACGGGTGCCATTCATTTGATCTAAGATTTTTGTCTTCTCAGAACAAAAAATTTCTTACTTATTCGATCAATTGATGATAAGAACATTTGTAAGCCTATTCTTTTTCGTTTGTCGACGATAAATGTAACTGGAAAAATATGGCTGGATGAGGCTGGGCTACGAGTGATAAAAATTGATGGAATACTCAGAAATTTCAATTGAATGATGATGATGATAGTCCGTTTATAATAGGCATATACCCTTCTCAGAAATTCTCAATAATTGAGTCCTGAGGAGCTAAAGCCACGCAATACTTGCACAGGGAAAGTAATAAGCTTTCTGATAACTCAGTTATCTAGAAAATCCCAAGTATTATTTGCATCATTTATGTTTCCAGACGGATGGATAAGATAAAAATTGCAAAATCATGGTAAGAATATGGAAATTGAGATACAAAAGCTCCGCATTGTGAATGAAACAAATGTTGTAGCTTCTGACTCGCATTACATCAGACGAAGAGTCGCTGTCATGTGCTCTGTGGCTGATTGCGCAGTCCGTTAATGTTAGCTTATTGATTCAGAGAAGAAGAAACCGAACAATTACATGGGCAATGAATGTTTTATGACTCACATTTTGAAGAGGTACAGATTTTCTCCGGCAAGTATAAGTCTTGCTTAACTAAGCCGTCCATGAGGCCTTCCAAGTTATATTCTTCTGCGGTGGCCAAAGATTTGACGTTCCAAAACTGAAGCGAATTTATTTATATGAATGATTCAATTGAGCAATTTGAATGAACAAATTTCTTCAAATTCTTGAGTGGGAATAAAATGAAATGATAATATATTTTGCATTCAAAAAATATCCTGAAGACTTACTCCAGGCATGGAAGTTTCATCATCTTCAGTGACGGTCCGTTTTTTTCTTAAAGGGCGTTTTTTCATATGGAGTGCAGAGATGTTTTCTTGGATGCTTTTAACACCGTACAATCTGTGGCTAGACGTGAAAATACTTCTCTGGAGTTTGCCGGGAAGGGAGGACTTTTTGTGTATGAATAATTGTGGTTTGTTGCCGTTTAGGAGTCCAGTGCATATTAACACTTTGTTTTTTTCCGGGATTTTAAACGTTGATAATAATTTGTGAAAGCATCTCATGTTCGGCAACAATCCCATTCTCGGCACTGTCAATCTTTGAAACGTAACAAACAACATTTTTCGAAACTTTTATAACCCGTTTCTTCTTTTTCGAATTGACTGAAATCAGCCACGTGCTTTTGTGCCGTTTTAACACAAAACACGAAACGCTTATATCCGTCGTTTTTTATCTCGATCGCAATTTCCACTTCACGCATTTGCTAAGATATCCTAATCGCCGGTTTTCAGCTGGCATAACCCGCGTCGATTACTGACATTTTAAATCTACGTGAGGTTGGGCAATACGTTTTTCGCCTTAGCAGCCGACGCGACTCGATCGTCGTCAGTATCGTCTGCAAACTATACAGTATTTTTTCCCCCATTTTGAAGACGATTAAACGAAATCATCATGAGGTTGACGGATATTATGTTCAAAAAGCTACCAAGGGGTCACATTTTCAGAGGGTAAGAAAACTACGATACCTTTTCTTTGAAAATTTCGCATTTTTAGAATATAACCTAAAAATTGGAAATCTAGCGCTTTTTTCGATTCCTAGAATTCAACTATAGGTTCTTTCGCTAGTAGAATCTACATTTTTGAGAAAGATAACGTGAAAACTCTAAGAACTAAAGCTGTGCAAGTTCCGATAACTTTGTAGAAATCAGCATTTCTCGAATCTTAGGCAACACAACCTAACCTCAAAACTCAAAGTCTAGCCAGTGCTTATTTCGTTTACGATTAAACTAGAGTCTAGTTTGTACCTAGGTAATAGCTTCAGGTCTTTGTGAGAAATGTCTGAAGCTTTAACTTCGATTAGTTAAAAAAGAAAACGTTATAATTATTCAGGAAATATCGCCTGGTGAGAAAAGTGACTCCAGAAGCGCTTGGAAAGTTGCGTTTGGACTATGAAAGAGAGGAGGAAAACATGCTGATACTACGACACCCTTATTTAACTATGGAACAATCCTATTGCCATATGAAGGCCATGGGAAAACCGAGTAAACCAGATTGGCGCATTCCAAGGATAGAAAAGTTTAACAAAGTTACTACTTTAGAAGACAGACTAATGCATCTAAAAGTGAAGGATGCTTGGGATTAGGATTAAGAGGATTAGGAAGATGAATCGACGATTATTAACTCCTTATTCTTTCTCCAATACTAAAACGAAACAAAAAAATGTATGGAACTTAAGTTGTACGAATGATCTGTACAATAAACTGCTATGATCAGTTCGTCGTTTACTCAGTAGAAAAAACTTGTTTTACATAATTCATTTGGTCTTTTGTTTTCTTTCTCCACATTATTTATCAAACTCCTTCCTTTGCTATTCTTGGCATCAAATTCTTACCTTCGAGCCAAGTAATAGTAACGATATCTGAAGCAGAGATTATTTTGCTTCGATCTTCTCTTATTGCAAATTCTTTCACAAGACTCACTCCAAGTTTGTTTAAAGTTGCTCATATGACGTATCCCAACTTTGTAGTAGTGTATTGATCATTATCAATGTTGATATAATTGAGTATGTATCATGATACCCACCCTAGTGGCAAAATACGGCCTATTCTGTTATTGAAATTTTCTGAATGACTTTGATAATCGCTGACAAATGACTGTTTGCATTTTTGACTGTTGTTCAAATTGAATGGCTTTCTGAAATTTCAACAAATAACTCAGAAAATGTTTGTGAATCGAGAATCTCTTCACAATAATTTCAGAGGTAATTGGAATATCTTAGACTTTTATGAACTACTTGGGAATAATCCAGATTTTGTATAAAACTTTTATGAAAACTAGTAATCCATTACCTGCCTGGGTTTCATTCGATTTTTTCATTCAATATAATTTTGAAGAATTATTGATCTTTGTATATCACAAAATTCGATATCTTTTTCGATAATAATAATGATCACAATTTCAAATAAACTGATTTGATTTTTATTTAGAAAAATTATAAACGGTCTTCTAAATAATCGAAGTATTCCATGATTCGAATTTGGCTTACCAATATAGTTATTATCCCTAAAAAGATGACCAAGGATAACATTGTTGTAACCAAGTACATAGATTTGTTGATTACGTATGACTTATTAGCATTCTGAAATGAATTACTGCTTTGGAAACTTGACTTTTAATGATTTATATCTGGGGTAGAAAGTTTGGCTAGTAAATCTTTTGGCTTATTGGGCATCCAAGCCAGGGGATCCTTTTCTACTTCTTCCTGTCTCAGTTCTCCCCCTTCGTACAGCAAATTGGCAAAATCTGCAACTATAGGATCTCTTCCTACGCTACTCATGGCCACAACTTTACCCTGTTTGAAGTAGTAGGCAAAGAACTTGAAGTCCTGTAGCGATCCAACGATTTTTATTCCATCCGATTCACCGTGTCCTGTGAAATAATTCATCTGAATATTTTCGGGCATTGCAACAGATTCACGAAATTTTTTTTATGCTGACCAATGAGCCTTGCAACTTTCAATGTAGCAAAAAATAAAAATACAAAGTCTTACCTGCGTATCTGTAACTCTTGCCAAATAACATAGTCCAGAAGAAAGGTACGGCCTTTAATGGTGTTGATTTCCCAGCTATATTTGAAGCTGCAATTTTTCCATGGTAATGTGCTAGAGGATAGTGTGTGATGGTCGATGGTGCATCTCCTGAACTATAAACCGGGGCGAATGCAATGTCACCACCAGCGTATATGTTTTCCACATTTGTATTGAGAAACTGCAATGAATTAGTTTACCTAAATATTTCTAGAACTTCAATTAGCAGATGAATCTTTTGATTGATTCAGCTTAGCTGCCTACGTAGCTTATTATTATTATAAAATCAATTGATAGTTGACATTCTGATTTTTTACAATTTTCATCATTTCGAACGAAAATTTCATGGCATTGTGTTGAAATTTTGCCAAAAAAACAAATACCTTATCTGTGACTATGCTGCCGTCTTTAAGAATCTCCAATGGCGAGTTTTTCAACCATTCTGTATTATACGAGGCGCCAACTCCCATAATAGCAATGTCACACTGAAGTAGCGTCCCATCGAGTAGTTCGACTTGATGCACAGATTTCCCATTCTCCGTTGGTAACAATCGAGCAATATTATTATCGACGACAAAACGCACACCTTAGAAAAACAAAGAAGTAGTGGAATTTATGCAACTGTGTTTTACTTGTTAGTTAGGCAATTGCTGTTATCAAGATTCACCTTTACTCTCAAAGTCTTCTTTAATTCTAGTTCCTATTTTTTCCCCAAAAATTGGTATAAATGGCGCAGAACGTCGACCTACGACTGTAACTGACGCACACTTTCCTACGCAATAGGCAGCTGCTTCCATTCCTACGAAACCAAATCCTAAACATACGACATGTTTCTCCGGGGATAGCTGGGCCACAATTGCTTCACTGTCCGTGTAGTCGTAGACAACGAACACGTTGGCTAGATCCGCACCAGGTACATCAGGGTATCTTGCTTTGCTTCCAGTCGCAATATACAAATAGTCATACGCCAGATTTTCACCACTACTTAGCTTAATAATCTTCTGGTTTGTATCTAGTTCTGTAATCAAATAAAATGTTGTAGGCGAAACTGTTTCATATCACAAAATACAGGTATGTCTGTAACGTAACACACAGACATGAGAAATATATACTTCCATATTATGAAATGATATGAAATTAGTTTACGCATTTATGTACCGATAGCTGCTGTTCCAAGTAAAGTAACAATGTTATTTTCGTCATAGAAGGACTGGGGCCTCAGTAACATTTTGTCAATTTTGCTACTCATTGATTTAGAAACTTTAGGTCTGTCGTAAGGCAGTGCGAATTCTTTGCAAACCATGATGATGCGGCCAGTAAAGCCTTCCTGACGCAAAGTTTCTGCGCAAGTTGCACCGGATGGACCTCCTCCAATTATTACGGCAGTCTTTGCATTCCGAGCTCGGAATCCCACCATTTCTTTGGTACGCTTGTTTGTCTCAAGTTCACTGCGCTTGGCTCGGACCTTAACACCTCCTTTCCGATCTACAGATATCTAAGAAGCTTTTAGTTCATTATAACTTGCAAATATCGATAATAAGATGTGATACTCTCTACTTATTATGCATATTGGAATAATTAGGAACATAAAAACGTATTATTTAATGGCATTGCGTATGCTCAGTGTTTACACGTACATATTTAGAAACTGAAATGCTACCTTGGAGTTTGTTATGAATGGTTCTCAAGATTACCAGGCTGATGAAATATTGAAAGTTTTGATTTTGGATTATTTTGACGCAAAACCTACTTTGTAACACGGCAATGAATCTAAGCCAGGAAAGTCTTCTATGTCTCCGGTTTTTATGTTAAAGCATGCTCCATGCCATGGACATCTCACTCTTCCCTTGCCCAGTGCACCAGTATTTAGTAGGGCTCCATAATGGGTGCACTCTGATCCAATAGCGTGTAATTCACCATCTTGCTTAATCAACAGAATTTTTTCACCGTCATCGCCCAGTGGGAATAATTTCATCTCATTTTCTTTGATTTCATTTTCATTACAAACAACTCCTTCAATGTAATCGTCATTCTCAAGCTGATCTGCGACAAAATTGTTAGTTTTGAAATTATGATGGTTTTCAATATATTATTCTATCACTTAATTTAAACAATCAAACATTCTTCGTTAAAGATTGATCCATCTCCACGATTCATCAGACAGAACGTGCATCTATAAGTTTTTATACCGGCATTTGATAAATCCATCCCTGGCCTTGATCATACAATATTCCTCTATCTGCATGGATTAGATTGGCTGTCTTTTCATCAGTCTGTGCTTACTGATAATATTATTGTTACGATTTAACGGGAGACTTTTTTAATTTTTTATTTTGAAATAAAATTCTAAGTAAACAGTCTAGTAGTGAACGTATATTAATGTGACAGGCAAATTTTTATTCTTCGCCTCTCCAGGTTTCACTCCAAATAAGTCTAAAAATTTGTGGAAAATTGCAAGATTCATTCTCAGATAGCATAGTTAGAAAGATTTTACAGGAATCTGCAGCGATATGAAATATAGCGTCAAGGGTCTTCACAATATTTAACGAATAGCAACATTAACATGGTATATCAGATTCGAATGAATTTTTGTATTTTTATAGTGTTCAGGTTATGAGAAAAATGGATGATTAGAAATTGAGAGAAACTATATACTCGAGCTCATTTGAAAAAGTTCATAATCGTGCTTACAGGCTCAAATTGAATTTGTTTTAAACATTGCCAGGAAAAAATAGGAGGATAATCTAAATTTGGATGAACTGATAGCTTAAAATTACTTCTTGATTGCAATAGAAAAATCTTTGCTTCATTGCATGAAAATCTAACTTTGATACCTTACCAGTTTTGGCTGTTGATTTTTTTTCACTATGCTTTTCTCTCTCGGTAGAGGAGCCTTTACAATTATTTGCACCCATTTTTTATTGCACAATAATATTTCACTCTCAACTTATAGAGCGACCGATGCTACAGCTAGATAAAAACGCCATGTATCTGCGAAAGTTGCAGGCGGATTGCTGATATAACAGTGATAACATAATCGAAATATCAAAATTTATCTCATCAGATAAGTACAAGCTAGTAGATCAAACTTAGGTACAATACAATGTGATGAAATAATTTCAAGAGCTGATTCATTACTTAATTATATTGAATGGATTTCAGCCGGGACTGATTAGAATTGGCATCGTGAGATACCAGGTTGAGTCAAATATTAGGATTGAAAATGAGCAAATGAAAATACTGTGAAAAATTTATAAGATGTTAGAATAATAGTTATGAACTATTTATTGGTTCAAATTGGGACAACTGTATGAACAAGCACTTAAAAATATGTTTGATAAAGCGTTTCACTGGAATGGGTCATTCAATGGGTAGCGTTATTGCGAGAAATCGATCTTTATTGAGATTTTTGAAACCTTACTCCTCAGCTATTAATGTTGATTTTAAATTGTGTTCCACTTCACTGTGAACGACATGACGAAGTCAGCAAGATTCTGATTGTATAATTAATTGTACAATTGAAATACCTTTATCGTTGAATACATCATACAAGCTTTAACACTTTGTGAGTTATCTTGAGTGAACAATATTAGTCTATTTCGATTCAACCGTGTTATAAATTAATCGATAATATAATCAGCAGTTAATACAATTCGTATATGAGTTGAGGATACTTCATCCACAGGAAAATTAAATCACAATATTCCAGAGCTTTCAAAATCATGTTGAAAACCATCATCTGTGGTAGAATAACTGGCCACAGTGCTACACATACTTTATGCTATTGTTTTATCGTATGAGTAGCTTTACGAACCGAAAGTATCTTGGATAATTATTAATTCGTTGACAATATCGTCCATGTTTAACATAATTCTCAGGTTTATAGACTTTAGAAGGAACTGCCATTGCCCACGTGTGGTAATTTCTTCTCAACAGATTTCCAGTACTCAACCTATTCCTAGAATGTCATTGAATTACCCGTAAGCGCATTGAACAAAAATGTTGATACATTTTGGAGAAAATTTGTACAATTTAATGTATTATAGTAGCAGTTGATACGGCATATGACTACACACTGTGAAAACCTATCTTCGAATACGGTCCCGATTGAATACTTGGCTGCATCCTTATTTATCATACAATAATACACTGTTTATATACAATAAACATCCTATTGTACATACATCAAATGGCTCATTTTGCCATGTATCAGCGAACATTGAACAAATATGTTTACACAACACTAGATCATGTTGATTACCTAGTATATTCATAGTATGCAATAACGCTATACTCCAAGAGAAGATTAATATTCATTGTTATACTCATTATTTTATGAAACTGACTTGAAGCAATATTTATTTCAGAATGAAGCAGTGGGTTGAAATAATAAAGTGTGCTGATTACCTATGAGTTAGTAAATAGTACTGGCTATATATCATACCTTATTACAGATAATTTGAATTTTCAATTCGATTATTTGAAACTGTGAAAATTATCTGCATTTCACACTGTTTATTTTATAATAATTTATTTTTATTTTTTTCAGTTATACTGCTACACACTATTTGTCAACAGTTGTTTTTCATCCGTGGTAAATTAAGATTATCGAGAGAGATACATATTAGATCGAACTTATTAGTTTGATACTCGTGAGATAAATCAATGGCAAAAACTCTGTAGGAGTTCAATTCTTACGACTCGATAACTGGAGTAGAGACTGTTGGTAGCAAATCTTGCGGCTTATTAGGCATCCAAGCAAGTGGATCTCCCTCAATCTCGTCTTGCGTTAGACTTCTGCCTTCGTACAACAATTCGGCAAAATCTGCTACTATGGGATCTCTTCCCGAGCTACTCATCGCCACGACTCTACCCTCTTTGAAGTAGTAGGCAAAAAACTTGAAGTCTTTTAGTGATCCGACGATTTTTATTGCATCCCATCTGCCGTGTCCTGTGAAATAATTCAATTGAATCCATGGGGGCGATCAGAGGTGAATAACAATAATCTTTGCACTAGATAGCCTCGCATCTCACAATGCAGTGACATACCCATAGAACTGCGAAGTCTTACCTGCATATCTGAATCTTCTTTCAAATAGTTTAGTCCAGAAGAATGGGACTGCCTTCAATGGTGTTGCTTTTCCACATATATTCAAAGCTGCAATTTTTCCATGGTAATGTGCTAGACCATAGTGCGTGATGGTTGATGGCTCATCTTTGCAAGTGTAAACAGGGGCAAAGGCGATGTCACCACCAGCATATATATTTTTCACATTCGTTTTGAGGAACTGCCATGAATTAGTAAACTCGATTATTTCAGAAACTTTAATTGTTAGTGGGACATTCTTGATTCATACTCAGAACATTACGCTTTTTCATTTATTACAATTTTACTGGCATAGTGGCATCGAAGTAGAATTCTGTGGCATAAGGTTTAAATCTTACAAAAGAGAACAGTACCTTGTCTGTGACTATGCTACCATCGTTGAGAATTTTTAATGGCGAGTCTCTCAGCCACTGGGTATTGTACGAAGCGCCAACTCCCATAATAGCGATGTCGCTCTGAAGTAACGTCCCGTCAAGAAGTTCGACTTGATGTACAGATTTCCCATCCTTCGTTGGCAAAAATCGAGCAATATTGTTACCCACCACAAAGCGAACACCTCAAGAGAACAAAAAGTCGTGAAATTAAATCGTCTTTGCATTATTCAGTCGTTAGGTAATTGCTGTTTCAAACATTCACCTCTTTCCTCGAAGTCTGCTTTAATTCTAGTTCCTATTTCTTCCCCAAAAATTGGTATAAGTGGTGCCGATTGTTGACCGACAATTGTGACTGATGCACACTTTCCTATGCAATATGCAGCTGCTTCCATTGCAATAAAACTTAATCCTAAGCACACGACATGCTTCTCAGGAGATAGCTGAGCATTGATTGCTACACTGTCCGTGTAATTGTATGCAACAAATATGTTTTCAAGATCTGCACCAGGGACATCTGGGTATTTTGCTCTGCTTCCCGTTGCGATGAATAAATGGTCATACGCCAAATCCTCACCACTGCTAAGCTTAATACTCTTCTGGTTTATATCCAGTTCTGTAAATATATAAAATGTGGTGGAGGAGATTTTTTGTGTTGATAAATACAGAATTATCTACAACTCTACACAAAGTCACAAGAAATGCTCCCACGTTATAATAAATCACAGATGTATGTACCTATAGCTGCTGTTCCAAATAAAGTTTCGATGTTATTTTCATCGTAGAAGGTTTGGGACCTCAGCAGCATTTTGTCAATGGTGCTATTCATAGTTTTTGAAACTTTAGGTCTATTGTAAGGCAGCATAAATTCTTTGCAAACCATGATGATGCGCCCAGTGAAGCCCTCTTGACGCAAAGTTTCTGCGCAAGTTGCGCCAGATGGACCTCCTCCAATTATTACTACAGTCTTTGCATTTTGTGCTCTGAATGCAACCATTTCCTTAGTACGCAGGTTCGTCTTAAGTTCACTGCGCTTAGCGCGGACGTTAACACCCCCGTTGCGATCTACCGATACCTGAATGTAGAGAGCTTTTAGAAAATTATCAGTAGCGGAAATCTATGTGATAGAAATATTTAAAGTGTTAAGAAGTCAACGTATGAAGATTCCAATGAATATTTTCATAAAACTGTTATTACGGATGGGCAACATTTTCACATACATATTTAGCAACTGCGATGCTACCTTGTATTGTATTATGAATGGCTTTTAAGATTACCAGGATGTTAATATATGAGAATTCTGGATTTCGCATGAGTATGATGAAAAGCCTACTTTGTAACACGGCAATGAATCCAGGCCGGGATAGTCCTCTATATCTCCGGTCTTGATGTTGTAGCATGCTCCGTGCAACGGACATCTTACTCGTCCCTTGCCCAGTGCACCAGTATTCATCAAAGCATCATGATGGGTACACTTTGTTCCTATTGCGTGCAATTCTCCATCCTGCTTGATTAATAGAATTTTTTCACCATCATCACCCAGTGGCAATAATTTCATCTCATTTTCCTTGATTTCATTCTCGTTGCAAACGACTCCTTCAATGTACTCGATGTCCTCAAACTGACCTAAGACGCAAGTTGTACTAATCATTCGAATCTAAGTATTCAATCAACAGACTAATTGCTAAATAAATGAATTGGCATTGATTCTAATTAATCAAATGAGTAACAGTTGAATTTAACTTCTGTATGTTAATATAAAAGTGAAGATTTCGTTGTGGCATTTCATATTACAAACTTTAGAATTCAATTGAAGTATTCGTTTCGACTCAATGATCTATATCGATCAACGATATTAGATAATTTTTTGTAATCTGCAAAATTGCAAATTCTCATCTAATTGGCAAATATGAGCAAAAAGAAACGCGGAATAAAGCATCGGAGACCTGTACAATATTTCAAACTCATAGCAGCAAACAGTTAGATTGATTGATCAGACAGCCAAGAAATGGATTAACCCACAGCTTGAAATCAGTTCTTAGTTCCAATTTGCGAATCTTAGTTTTATCGTACTCCACAATATTTTGGCATTTTTTCGGTTCTTCTAAGATTTTTCTTCTCGAAAGAATAGTCTTTACCGTTATCACTGCTCATTTTCTATCGCTGGTTAATATTTTTCTTTCCAATCGTACAGTGTTATGGCTGGACGAATCTGCCACAATTACCAGAACACTACAGTGGATTGTTGATGCAATAATGATAACGTAATCTAAAGATCAAAATTTACTGATCAACTACATATGAGTAGATAACACCTGGGAAGATTGCGAATAACATAATATGCTAGTCATCATACAGGCAAGTCCATTTCAATCGTCCCAGGCGATGACCTCGAAAACTTGTGAAGACAAACAGAATTTATGTAACTTATACAAGTATACACTTTCGTTCTTGAAACACTTCAAGCTTGGTAAAAAACTTTTTTTTGTATCTTCACTACCTTTTGAGATAATCATTCGCCTGGGAAAATTAAGAAGATCTCTAAGGTCTCTAGCACTGAAATTTCAAGCTGAGAAAGGCCATAACTGAAACATCATATTTGCATTGAAAGATTGGGAGTATAGATGTTGAGATTGTTTATTATCAACTCATTTATTGGTTTGAATTACAACGCATGTATGACAGAGTACAAAGTATACGTATGTATGACAAAATGCTTTGATGGCACAACATCATAAGTAGAACCATTCCGGGATATTGTTCTTTATTGAGATTTCCAAAACCCTTCTGTAAACTCCTGAGCTTTTAACGTTGATTTCACGTAGCGCTTTACTTCGCTGTAAATGGCATGATAAAATCAGCAAGTTTCTGATTATATAATTGATGGTACAGTTGTTAATTGTTATACAAGTTTCAACATTTTCTAAATAATTGAGTAAACAACAAAGTTACACGCCATTCGAATTTTGTATTCTTAATTCTAGACTAAAAATGTACCAGCATCAATCCACGAATAATTCTATTTCAATCACGTGCGTTACAAATTGTTCAGTTCGGCACGCTAATTTTTACACTTTTGAACAAAATAAAAAAGTAACGATATTCTGAAACTTTGAAAATCATCTAAAAAATTTGTTGTATAAGAATAACTGGCTACGCTAGTGCTAAATGTATAATATACTATTGTTTCAACGCATGAGTATTTTTACAAATCGAAAATATTTCGAATAATTATGAATTCGATTACAATATTGTGCACGTTTTATAAAATTCTCAATTTTATCATATTTCTGAGGAACAACTATCGCGCACGTGTGGTAATCTCTTCTCGATAGATTTCCAGTACTCAACCCATTCCTAAAACGTTATTAAATTACCCGTAAGCGTATTAAAAAATAATAATAAAAATATAACAAGTAAATAGTATATATGAGAAAATTTGTACACAACGCAAGATACAACAACGGTAAATACTATCACGTGTATGACTACAACCTGTGAAGACCTAACTGAAAATAAGGCCCCAATTTAATCCTTCGTTATACTGTGATCATCATAGTGTACAATGTATAATATTTCGTTAAACAACAAATGCTTCATTTTGTTAACAACAATCATTGAACATTCATATTTCGACACCACATATCTTCATAATATATAACGCCACTTGGTAATTTAGTGCAGATTTACAGTGGCTGTGGATATTTTTCATAAAATCCGCTCATTTGAGCATTATATTTATTTTGAAATGAAACAGGACGTTCAAATATATTGGTCCCCCTTACAGCTTGTGCTAATAATTTAATAAATATATCTAAGATTTAATACTGGCTGTATGAATGTATAACAGATCATTTACAATTGTATTGTTTAAAAATATTGAAAATATTATTCATTCTGCGCCGGTTTATTTTGTCTTGTGTGTGTGGGTTTTTTTTTTTTTTTGATAGCGCTACATACTAAATAATGATTGAATTTTTGTTTTCAGCACATGTGCATTATAGCGAGGGATTCATCAGATCATTTAGATATTTTTTTAATACTTATGGGATAAATGAATGATAAAAACCGATTAGAAATTCGATTCTTACGACTTAATATCTGGAGAGGATACTGCCGGTATCAAATCCTGCGGTTTATGAGGCATCCAAGCAAGAGGATCTCTCTCAATCTCTTCCTGTGTTAGATTTCTCCCCTCGTATAACAAATTGGCAAAATCTGCAACTATGGGATCCCTTCCCACGCTGCTCATCGCTATAACTTTACCGCCTTTGAAGTAATAGGCAAAGAACTTGAAGTCTTCCAACGATCCAAGGATCTTTATTCCAGTTGGTCTTCCGTGGCCTATGAAATAATTCACCTTGATACTTGCAGGCATTTATACGATTCACAGTAATTTTTGTATTTTTAGCTTTAGATCTCTGGACGCAGTGAGAAATGAAGAAACAAAGTCTTACCAGCGTATCTGTAACTTCTGCCAAATAGCATAGTCCAGAAGAATGGCACAGCCTTCAACGGTGTTGCTTTTCCACATATATTAAGGGCAGCGGTTTTTCCATGGTAATGCGCCAAGGCCCAGTGTCCTATGGAAGCTGGCATATCCCCAGAACTGTAGACTGGTGCAAAAGCAACGTCACCACCGGCGTATATGTTGTCGACGCTCGTTTTGAGGAACTGTAAAAAAAAGGATTGAGCACTTTATTCAAGTGTTTGCAAAACTAAAATCACTCACTCGACTCCTTCGAGAGTTGAGTATGAATTATTATCGAAGTTCGTAACTGAAAAAAATAGTATTACATAAATTGTGTTCAATTTAGTTGCCTGACAATAACAAGATAGCGAACGATTCGTTGCTTTGTCATTTTACCTTGTTTACCAGAACAGTACCGTTTTTTCGCATCTCGACTTTCTCCATCGCGACGGAATCTTTCTATGATCACAATTATTATACCAGTATTTCGTTTATAAATTATTGCTATTTGGTATACCTCTGGAATTTCCTCAGGCGGGGGTAGTACCTCTTCTTTAATTTCAGGGCCCTTTATCTTGCCCTTTAGCACACAAAACAATTTACAAACTGTACAAGATCTGCTAATAGTTTTCCAAAAGCTCAAGAAACATTCGCGGATAAAAATCATAATAGAAAATTAACTAATCTCCTGGAATTAAAGCATTCTAATTCGAATTTCTTCTCTTTTAAGACATTTTATTCAGAGGAAATTTTTTGCTCTTTTTTACTGACCTTTGCCCTCTTCTCGACATTATGTTGCGCCCCTTTTACCTAATTCATTATATGATTAATGGATAATGAATCACCAAAGTCTTTTTACAGTTCAATGGAAAATGATCGTCTCAAATTACCTTAGATTTGTTTTTGGACTTTTTACTTTCTTTACGCTTTGCGCCTTTTTTACCGTCCGCTTTTGTCTCAGTTTTCATATCTTTTTCTTTGTCTGCCTTACAAATAATAAGTATGAAATTAACTTTAGTTTTTATAAAATAATACAGTACCCCGTCCGTGACTATGCTACCGTTTTCCAGTCGCTGAACCTGCGTCTCTGTCAGCCACTCCGTATTAAGCGTAGAACCAACACCCAGAATGGCAATATCGGCCTCGAGGAATGTCCCGTCTAGGAGTTCAACTTGCTTCAATGCCGTCCCTTCGTCGTTGGGCAAGAATCTTGCGATATTGTTATCCAGAATGAAGCGAACGCCTTGAAAGAAGAAAGACGATAAGCCGTATAGTTTAATCCTAATTTTCTGTTGGCTGAACTTTGTAATAGGGAAAAAGGAATTCACCCTTTTGCTCAAATTCTCGTTTGATTCTAGTGCCGATTTCTTCCCCAAAAACGGCTTTGAACGGTGCGGAATCTCTGCCAATGACTGTGACCGACGCACACTTTCCAACGCAATAAGCAGCCGCTTCCATCCCAATGAATCCCATTCCCAAAAGTACGACGTGCTTTTCGGGAGAAAGTTGAGCGTGAATTGAAGCGCCATCTGTATAATTACGCATCACGAATACATTTGCTAGATCTGCACCAGGCATATTAGGCAATCTCGGTTTGCTCCCAGTCGCAATGAACAAATAATCGTATGCCAAATCTTCGTTACTGCTCAACTTGACTGTCTTAGAGTCTGTGTTTAGTCCTGTAATCAAATAAAATACCATAAATGAGTTTTTTTCAAGAGAAAACAGCGTGTAGAAGAGAATCTGGGGATATGTTGGGTCAGAATGATGCTTTGATTCAAGTATCACGGTTTGTCGCTATACCTATGACTTCTTTTCCAAGTAAAGTTTCGATGTTGTGTTCGTTGTAGAAGAACTGAGACCTGAGCATTATTTTTTCAATTTCAACATTCATAGCTTTTGAAATTTTAGGTCTGTCATAAGGTAGAGCAGATTCTTTGCACACTATGACGATACGGCCAGTAAATCCTTCTTGGCGTAATGTTTCAGCGCAAGTTGCGCCAGCTGGACCTCCGCCGGCGATTACTACAGTTTTAGCATTCTCTGCTTTGAAGGCAGTCATCTGCCTTGTCCTCTTGTTGGTTTCAAGTTCCTTGCCCTTGGCACGGACCTTGACATCACCTTTGTGATCTACAGATACCTGGAAAAATTTTATACTTCCATAATTTGCAAAGAGGAATAATAAAATATGATTTTCTGTATGTTTTTCGAACTTTTGGATAATTGAAAAAGTCAACATGCTAACGAGTTGATCAATATTTGCGTGAAATTTTTATTAGATGGATGAAGCATTCAACATTTGCATGTTGAGCGACTGAGATGCTAACATGAAGTTTGTTACGATTGGTTCTGAAGATCACCAGGGTGCTAAGATATTGAGAGTTTTGATTTCGTACGAATTTGAAGGAGAGCTTACGTTGTAACAAGGCAATGAATCCAGACCAGGATAGTCTTCTATGTCTCCAGTTTTGATGTTGAAGCATGCTCCGTGCCATGGACATCTTACTCGTCCCTGGCCTAGTGCACCAGTATTCAACGGAGCTCCGTAATGTGTACATTTAGCTCCTATGGCATGAAGTTCACCATTTTGCTTGATCAATAGAACTTTACCGCCATCTTCACCAAGCGGAAATGATTTCATCTCATTTTCCTTAATGTCATTCTCGTTGCAAACAACTCCTTCGATGTAATCGAGATTCTCTGGCTGACCTGAAGTACAATTATTTAATTAATCAACTGATTGAGGGGAAATGAAACACGATGTTTACAAGCTATTTTCCGGGCAAAAATATGTCAAATCGATGTGAAATTGATAATAGCAATAAACAAGAATTGAACAAAGGGCAGAATACTCTTTGATTTTTTGAAATCAACCAAAAGGGTTAGAGATTATTAATCAAGAGTTCTAATCCTTTGAACTTTTCCTCGATTTTTGAAAATCGAAAAATATCATACCCTTTGTTCAATTCCTCTTTAACGCTGTTATCAATTTCATATTAATCGGATATGTTTTTGTTGAAAAAATAGTTTTGAAAAATTCTAAGTGGGGAATTGTATCTCATATAATCCCCTTAATGTTGAAATGGAATAGTTGGACTGTTTCTATTATATCGGTAGACACAGTAGCGTGTTGTCGTTTGAATTGTAAGGAGCAATTACAGGGTCTATTTTCTGTATCATAATGAAGCGATAATTGATATTCTCTGTTACGAAGCTAGTCCTCAGGTCTGATCTTCAAAAATCAAGACCTTCTAATAATGTATTGATAAAACTGACCGTATCAATCAATATTTCAATTCTGGTATACATAATAATACAGCAACTTACAAGAGCAGCAGCAGTTTGCTGTGTTATATAAATCGCGTGGGTTTTGAAGTAATGGTTTGTTACATTCGGAGCAATTTTCATTATCCGCAGATACTTTTGCCCCTTTTGACACATTCTCGCTCATTATATTATACGCAAAGTTACGATATATTTATTTATTGCGATTGATATACTAGAGCCAAAATTCGATTCATTAGATATTGGCGATTTTCTAGATATCTAAATCATTAATTTATCCCAATAACTCTAGATTTTTTCAACAGCTTTGATCATCAGCTCCAGAAATGGCATCCATGTAACCTAATACAGTTTCAATTATAATCAGACAAAATCCCATTCGAATAATATGTAAGTCTCATGTATTATAATACGGACCGAATCCAATCGATTAAATTTAAAGCATTTGACATCTGTCATAAAAAATATTAAACACACTCTGCGACATGTCAAAACGTGATCTGAGTTTTACTATAGCGGCGTTTTATGTATGAAGCCGCCCGGTGCTTTTGACGATTACGTGATCCCGTTTTACGATATTATATTTACATTAGATAACATAATTATATTATGATATACGTAATGTATTTAGACTTACTCGTGCCTGCCATTATCGCGAGAATTTGATCACAGAAGAGCAAGAGGATATTTATGAATTTTTTCCTTTCCTTAGAAAATAGAAAGGTGAATAATATGGCAAATATGTGCAGACGAATATGTGTTATGACGTAGTAAACACAACACGTGCAGTGTCTCGTTAAGCCGACAACCAGACGAGCGTCGGGCGAACTTTACGGATTCGAATCAATACGCCCGACAATTATGTGCAGTGTTCAGTTTATATTCAATTACCACCCGAGTTTTATACCTTACCACAGCTCTGTGCCGGCGATTTATCCCCTCCACGTTGACCCTTGTTGGGGGAAAAGCTTTTCCCATGTTTTCCGCCCATAGTTTATAATACGTCCTGACCGATGTATCTATATTTTTTTCTTTCCTATTATTATCGTAGATGTGGCGCTGGATATAACCCTGCAATGACGTGCGCCAAGAAAACCACATAAAGATTACAAACAATATAACGTGTATAGCTATATCTAGATATAACACATATGAACTGATAACGCAATAGCAATACATGTATGCAACAAAACACATATAGGTATAATATATTCTAAAGGGTATACTGGTTTTCTGTTTGATTATGTGCTTATATTTTTCGTTTATTTTCTATCATAAAAATCAACGACGGAAATGGTTTCTTGACCATATCCTGTTTTCGTTACATTTATTATGTTCTATATTTTCAGTTTTATTTATCTATTTTTTATATGTACGATCAGTTGGAATATGCCGACACGTATATATATTTGGCGTAATTCCTGTGGTAAAATATATATATACATATATGTATACGTATAATATGCCGGAAAACCATAAAATGCTACGGAAACTACTCAGCAAATGTATGATGGTGTTAGTATTATACCCGCAGATTGAGAAGGAAAAGAAGAAAATAGATAAAATAAGACATCATATTCGTGTCACCAACGCCCCGAAGCCAGAGATTACACGTGCCGGTTTTTCGATTGTTGTTAGTTATAACGCGATACGTTGTAATACGTATTTACGTGTACGTATATGTATATGTTTGTATGTAAAAACACTCAAGGATATCGGCTCGCGTCATTCAAATATAGCTCGATCTCTAATCCTTTGTTTATTATACAGGTGTATATACTCGCTATAAGCTTATGAAATGTAAAGTATAATATAATAATTCAAAAATAGAACAAATACTTATGTATCTTGATTATACTCAAACAATTACTAATAATGATGAAACTACTCCGTGATTTCATAGCTTTTTATCCGCGTTAAAGTAATATTTCGTTTTCCTAATAGTTACTGCAGAGAAAAAGATATGGAATATTCATCATGACTACGTATATAGTATAAAGAATTATTACATTCTATACTTGGACTGACCATTTGAAATGAACAAATGATTAAATAAATAATAATAGTTTTATTCGAATAGATGTATTTATAAGTATGTATTAACATTATGGATGCATCGATGTACATTACCTTATCTTGAAGGTATGATATCGCGGATACTACGCGAGAATGCGAAAGTGTAATTAAAACTAGCCCACCTGTTACACGACTGCACGACACAGATAGACTGAAAACTGTGCGGGATATATCCGAACTTCCTTGGAAGTGAAAGGACACAGTACGTTATAGCCTTGTGGTTGCGAAATTTAGAGTCTGTCTTATATATATCTGAACCAATCAGCACGCGTTTTTGCTGTTGAATACATCTGAATGATACATTATATACATAGTATTATTATCTAATCTATATCGAAATATACGAGCCAATAATTCTATGAATCATAACGCGTTCACACACCATGCCATATAATTATACTCTGTATGAATTTGGCAAATTATTATATTTCATAGATATACTTGTATACAGGTTTTATGATTTAGACTTCTCATATATACGCATGGAAACGATACATACAATTAATCCGTGTTCATAAGTTTCGCACACATGTATACATACCACCCATATGTGAAGCGGCAGAAATCTATGCCTACATGTATTTGCGAATCGTGAAAGCGAAAGGAATGTTGATTGGGTTAGATTCAATTTGTTAGGTGATACATATACAGAAACGGAATCCAGCTGCAATGTATACATACATTTATTGTATCAATAATAGAAATATAAAAACAAAAATATGATTACTTGAACTATTTATTATTTGAAAATCAAGCTATGCGTTCTGATAAAATTTCAGTTTATACCTCACACGTAAACGCTTATTGTTAAAGACAAGTATGTCGTCATTAGATTTTTTCAAATGTCCCGTCGGAATGTAGAGCGAATTGAATCACGAGGTCACATAACGAACCCATTTTATCAAACATTTATTTAGCATATATAGGTATAGCAAAAATCATACCAAGAACTATCGCAGGAAGTTTGAAAACAATATTGTCTATAATTATAAACGTATACATATTGTATGTATTTGGTATTCGCGATATCCGAATCAACAAAAAACAAATTCGACAGCTTAGTTGCAATTCAAGACCTTCGCATGATATCTAACAAAATACTACTGTCTTATTCTATTCTGTTCTACTTGATCGTTGACTGAACAATTCAACTAATTATTTCGAAGTCGACGTTCAATTTGCTTTTCGAAATTTGAAGTTCGCGCCATCCAAGAGTTGTCATCTCTACCACCGAAGATCTTCTCGTGTCTAGCGCGCACGTTCATTCAATATACAAACAAGTTCACATCTGTCAAAATAGTATTAGCTAGAAGCTTTTGAAAAATGTCGAGTTTATACGAACAGATAAAGATATTATACGACCAAGAATTGTATTCGAATGTGATTTCGCTGGTACGTAATTCCTTTCTGCATAATTGATCTCAGACTATACCGTCGCAAAAACTAACCTAAAAAATTCGGTTAATTGAATATCGGTACGAATCAGCAACGTAAATATTCTCATTCTTATTTGCAGGCGAATTTTGTTTTATCATTAAGCGATCATAACAGCGAGCTGCTTCCGCCGCAGGCAAAATTCCTAACCTACGTTCATTGCGCAGACTCATATTTCCATCTCTGCAAATATCGAAAGGCTGAATCGCTTTACAAAAAGTCTTTGCAATTTCGAAAATGTCTATTGAAATCAAAAGGTGCTACAAAACCGCCGGCAGAAGGACAGAAGGAACTTATGTCCGATATAGACATCAAATATCAAATACATTTGTGTTTAGTTAAGCTCAAAAATACCCAGGAAGCTTTACAAGTATTGCAGGGAATTCCTGGCAAGCAAAGGTCCGCCAAAGTAAGTATATAATAAACAAACAAGGTAAAAACCATTCACAGTTCACATTCAATCAATCTCTTTAGCCAAAGTTCATTTCACGTTATCATAATCATCTCGTTTCTTGTTTCAAAACACCTGCCACACGAATTTCGGGACCCTTTGCTTAGATCCGGCTGTTCTAAATGAAAGATTATTCAAAAGACTTGCTTTCATGATATAAATGTAGGAAATTGATTCTTGAACTTAACTTTTTTCATTCATGTCTAAACAACGAGGTCCAGCAATGGAATTTTCTAATTTTCCCGAACCAATTTATCATTGCTTTTATTTGGAATCGTCAATCTCCACCCAGAGAAGTCGAACAATGAGAAACGAACTTTAGCAAAGAAGAAAATTGATTTTGGACTACATTTGATGTTTCCAACACACACTGTGGTTCCCTCAAAAGCTAGAAATAGTCTAAAGCAATATTTTCCAGGTAAATATGGCATTGGCAAAAATGTTTCAAGAACAGGGAATGGAGCGATCAGCAATTACGACTTACAAAGAAGTCCTGCGAGAATGTCCTCTGGCCTTAAACGCGGTAGAAGGTCTCCTAGCTCTGGGGGTAAAAGGGATCGAAGTAAATTCCATGATTGTTAACTCGATAACAAGTGTGCCAAGCCTGGATTGGTTGAACATGTGGATCAGAGCTCACGCCCATGTTCACAATCGTGAATACAATCACGCCATCACAGTCTTCAGATCTTTAGACAACGCCAACTTTCTCAGAGACAATGTTACGCTTTTGATAACGATGGGGGAATGTTACTACTTTGCTGGCGATGATAAAAACGCCTTATCTTGTTTGCGGAGAGCCAGAACCATCGAACCGGATTTAACTAAAGGGTGGGTGTCGACAAATCTTTATTCCATTAACGGTAACGAAAATATCCACTTATTCCGATTATCTTTACAGCCTGGACATTTACGCGGCTGTCTTATACAAAACACAGAACATAAAGGAGCTAGAAAAGCTGATTCCAGTTGTAATGCCTACCTCTGAATACACCCCTGAACTTTATATAGCAATGGCTTACGCTCTTTATGCAGCTCGCAAGTTCAGCAGAGCAAGCACGCTTATTGTTCAAGCAATAAACTTGTGCCCATCTAGTATCGAGGCTATAATATTATGGGGTAATATTCTCATCGAACAGAAGAAATATCAGGAAGCTTTACACCATTTTAGAAAAGCGGCAGTTCTTAAACCGCACAGATACGAGCCTCACAAAGGACTGGTAGATTGCTACGTGGGAATGCACAGACTTAGAGAAGCGCTTAATATTGCTAGCACAGGGTGTAAACTGCTCGGACATACACCAAGAGTTCTTACGGTAAGCGTCGCCGTGTTAGGAGCAGTTTAAGACGATCAATGAATTTTTTTAGTGTAATTATATTCGAGGATATTATTTCAGCTGTATTCGTCGGTTCTGATGAAGGATCCCGTGTCTGTTGGCAAGGCTAAAAACTTGTTGGAAAAGGCACTGAGTCAAGAGGAAACATTTTTGCCAGCGGTTTATTTATTGGCTGAGATATATGAACAGGAAATGAACTTGGAAGCGGCGATTGAATTACTTGAAAGACAAGTCGAGATACAACCAACTTCAAAATTTCATCAAATGCTTGGCGATCTCTGGGCCAGAGTTCATAATCAAGAAAAAGCATTGGATCATTACGCCATTGCTTTAAAGTAAAGACGAAATTCCGTATTCAATTTCGTCTTCTTGCATGAATTCGATTTGTAATTATAAACGTTGTAGAAAATGTTTACTGTTTTTGATAATCGTACAATTTCTTTGACTTTTTTACAGTTTAGATCCGTGTAATAGACGGGCTCTGGAAGGACTCCATCGTTTGGATAGTACTTCAACAAAATTAGAGTCTACTTACTACATGACTGTAGGTGACGAACATGCGGATACGACTTACGACGTGGGAGATGGTCTGCCGGATACAGACAACGACGAAGCAGCTGACGAAAGTGAAACAGAAGCTGTTTGGTCAGATATGGATTTAGAGGCAAATAGCCAATAGGGTAACTTGTAGTTTAATGTAGCATTTGGTTCTCGAAAACCATTCTTGTCTTCTCTATTTCAATGTACAGAGTAAGCCTAAATTCCAATTTCTAGACTGGAGCTATCATTGTAAGAAAATGAACTGAAAATCTCGATTTCAAGACGTTCTGTCAGAGATACTAAATCTCAACTGACAAAGAGATTTGAATGATTTAGCAGACTTTTGTTTAGCTGATATTTATGTTATTGTATAAAATTGCTAATGAATTAGATAGAATCATGAGTCGTTGTTGTATAGTGTAAGTAAGAATTAACTATGTATTTCAGACATGCAAAAAGAAATCACATGATCCTGCGAGGCATTAAGTTTCTTTGTATTTATCTTGACTCGGTATTCATGGTTCAAGAAAAAATGAACTGTACTTTATTAGCCAAATGTTTTTTGATTCTCTTTAATATTTGACCAGCTCAAATTCAGCTTGTTCTATGTACTACAAGTATAATAAATTGGGAGTGATCAGTATTGGATTATGTCCTAAGTCGGTGTTTACCTTTCCTCTTCAAATTCTATGGCCCAAATGAACAAAAAATGTATTGCTAAGTGACAATAATAGAAGATCTCAAGCTTAAAGTCTGATATTTCATACACAAGTTACTAGTTAGCGATTCAATAAAGAGAATGGATCCAGATTTGTCCAATTTATCGATAAATATTTTATTCAGAACAACTTTATACATAACAAGAGTCTCATAATTCACAGGACATTGATTTAACTCGATCAGCTGTACTTTTGCTGTTCGAAATTAGCTCTCAAAAACCTAAGTCCAGCAGTGATCTTGCTTTCGTCTAAACTAGGCTGCGGTGCTTGTACTGGTTGATCCGAAACACTCGATAATCCTTGCTCATTTTCCTGTTTACTTGAATTCGATTCAATTTCCGTGTTCAATGTTGCAGGAACTGGCAAGTTGTATCCCATTGGTAAATGATAAGTCGAGTTTGGAGGAGGAACTGGAGTCGGTATAACTTGTACCGAATCAGGCAGCAGAATTCCTGACGTATCTTGTATCCTTAGATTAGGAGGTGGTTTTGAAAAATCGATACTAGATAATTCTGTCCTCAAACTCTCTGGCAATTCGGGGAAAACTTCTTTTTCATTTCCTTTCTGCTCAGGTGGTTCGGTGGGCAAAGGCATTGGCCCGATTACATCAGAATCATCACTGTTCGTTGATTCTGTATCAATATTATGAACCGTTTCTTTGGCTTTGGAATTGGCAATTTCTTCTCCAAGCCTGCTAGGGTTTACGGTATGATCAAATGTGTCCTTGTATCCAAATTCTTTGACTTTATCATTATGTCCTGAGATATCAGGATCTGAATTCCTGTTATCGAAAGAATTTGCAGCCTCATAGTTTCCTGAGTCATCATTTCTTGCCTCCAAGTAGCCAGCGCTTTTGAAGTCGCTGTATACAGGGGCGAATTCATTATTTCTGTCTTTTCTGCGCTTATGGACCCATTCCTCTTGGGACATTTCATGCCAGTGAGTTCTCTTGCCTAATAATTCTCCGAAGGCTTTTATTTTATTCTCGATTTCGACCAGTGAGTTTTCTTCCTTATATTCAGCTACCCTTTTCTCATTGGATTCATTCCCTTCTTCATTTTCCGGCTTAGTTTCGGCGTTCTCTGTCTCCTGCTTGTCTTTTTCTTCAACTACTTCTTCCTCGGGTTCAGGCGGCAAACCAGCCCTGATTCTTTGTCGTATTCTAGCTGCTTTAAGTCTGTTCTGTTCCATCTTGTCCTTGAGTTCCTTAAGGTTTTGCATCTCTTTTTGTTTTTGCAGAGTTTCCTTCCTCAGCGAGTCCAAGTTCATCTGTTGTTTAGCTCTGACTTCTTCGTCTTGCGAAAATTCATAGTATCCAACGCCGTGGGCTCTCGCTTCGTCGAACAGAACGTCTTGATAATGAATATTTACTTTGTCAGCCAACTTTTCCGTTTGTTCTTCCCACTTTCTCCTCATTATTTCAATCTCTGGTTCCTTCGGGATCATCTTTACTGGCGGAGGCCTGACGTCTTCGATTTCTGCATCGCCCTGAGATTTCTTCATCACTTCCTGTTTCACGAAGTCATCTTTTTCTTGCATCCTGGGCAGATCTCTCCTCAGGCATTTTCTCGTACGTCCAAAACAATCCTCGTATTCAACCCAGTCTTCTTCCGGGTCTGAATTTCTGTCCTCGTAATCGTCAGAGTCGATGTATTCGTCTTCGGACTCAGATTTGTTCTCAAAGTCGACCAAGAAATGTTCGTTTTTATTGCTATGTGATTTTTTCAAATTTTCATAGAGTCTAGCTTTTGCTTCTAGCATCAGTTTGGATTTTTTGTGAGCCTTGATGTCGTCGGTGTCGATAAGTTCCTTTTCAATTTTCAATTTTTTGATCTTAGGCTTTTTATTCTTGACTTTATGCTTGGGCTGATTTTGAACCGCGTCCAAATTCACCTTCGCATCTTTAACTTCTGTTTGTTTTCTTAATAGTTCTGCTTTTAATCCAACCAACGATGAATAATTCACGTTTATTTTCTTCGAACTATTCATTTTGACGTTTGCTCGTATTCTGTTTATTTGCGTTTCGTTACGTGTCCGTCAAACTTTCACCGATATTTACACCAATTGCATCGACGCTTGAGGAAAAACTCTCAATTGTTGCAAATGCACGTATTTTATACGCAGAAATATCAGATGTTTACGATATATTTATTATTTGGAGCTCAAAAAACGAGAGGTTAAGTTCGTCTGAATCGTGTAGTTGATAGATCCACTTTTTCTCAAGTAGTTAGTCATAACCACTGAAAAATGACAATTTTTTTCAATCGAGTCGCCTTTTCATCCAAGTTCACAGTCTATGTTTAAACCTCGCCGAACCGTCGGTCCAGTTCCGTCGTTCCTTCCTAACCTTCTCGGCATTGTGCTACATCTGCTTGTCAGCCGAGCCCAGTTCAGATAAGTTTTATCGAATAAATCGTGCGGAAAAAGCTCTTTGTGACAAAGAATTCGAAAAGAAAATCGAGAAATGGCGTCCCGAGGTCAATCGAGAAGAATACCGGAGAGCGAATCGCGTATAGATTACGTTCAAACCGACGGCTTGGCGGTGATGAAAATGGTGAAACACTGTCACGAAGAATCTACAAGCAACATGGAAGTAGCGCAAGGTGCACTGCTGGGTCTTGTGGTGAACAATCGATTAGAAATAACTAATTGTTTCCCGTTCCCAAAGAACGACGAAACAATGGATGAGGAAGAATACCAGTTAGCCATGATGCGCAGACTGCGTAGAGTCAATGTAGATCATTTCCACGTCGGATGGTACCAGAGCGCAGACGTTGGTAATTTCCTGAGCCATCCGCTTCTCGAATCGCAATATCACTACCAAACGTCGATCGAAGAATCTGTAGTAGTTATTTACGACACTGCGAAATCCGCCAGAGGATTTTTGACTCTCAAAGCTTACCGCCTGACTCCGCAAGCAATCCAGATGTACAAAGAGGGAGAATTTACCCCTGACGCTCTCAGAACTTTGAAAATTGGCTACGAGTCTTTGTTCGTCGAAGTACCGATAGTCATTAGGAACAGCAATCTGACTAACATCATGATGTCAGAGCTTGAGGAGATGATCCCCGAAGAAGAAGGAACCAAGTATCTCGATCTGGGCACTGCGACTGTTTTGGAAAACCAGCTCAGATGTTTAATGGACAGAGTAGATGAGCTGAACCAAGAAGCGATAAAGTTCAACCGTCATCAACACCTGGTTATTCGACAACAACAAGACAAAAATCGCCTCATGCAGAAGAGGGCTCAAGAAAACGCTGCCAGGGCTGCTAAGGACGAGCCGCCACTACCCGATGACGATATCAACAAACTGTTGAGACCATTGCCTGTTCCTCCAAGGCTAAACCCAATGATCGTTGCTGGACAGATAAATACTTACAGCCAGCATATATCTCAGTTCTGTTCTCAGAGTTTGGCCAAGTTGTATATTACTCAGAGTCTACAGAACGCCAAGGAATCAAAGTCTACCAATTAATCGACGTTCTATTGTAAACGATATTGAACATTGTATTCCAGTCGCAAACAATAAATGAGACGCATTTTCGGATATAATTATTGTCAGATTTCTTATGTATTCAATAATGTGAACAGTCTGAGACAAGATATATCGAAATAATTAAATAAATAAAAATATTGATGTCGATAAAGCTGGTGTCTTATTTATAATGTATCCACGGGTAACGTGGTAATGTAGAATTCTTCGAATTATGCAGCTCGATGTTACCCTGTGATCCGGAAGCTGTTTTATCAACCGTGTAATCTTTCCGAGGCGGGCGTGTTCCGATTTAACGACCTTTTTTGTGTCGACTAGTGGCGCCACCTGCCCCCTACCCGCAACTCCTGTTGAAGTTATTATCTTTGTAGTTACCGACGAACCGAGACCCGCAAAGCATTTATACGGGGAGACAGCGTTCAGGCGCGTTCAGTCTCTGTTAGGGACGTCATTGCATGAGCATGGGGTTCGAATACGCCCCGCGAGACGCATTCGACTTACTCATAGTTCAATAAAATTATCATTTCAAAATACGAGTGAATCCAAATACGCGATAAAAATATTTTTAAATCTGTGACCAAGTATATATTTTTTTAAATCTTTTAAACAGTCGACTCAATTAGACGAATTGACAAGGTATAATGAAATGGAAGGACAATAACAAGTGACACAGTGCCAAAGCACTTAAAAAGCAAAAATTCAATCATTATTTTTATTCAACGAACTTCCGAGTACACACCTATTCAAGAACAAATTGACAAGCGTAAATCGTATCTCGTAATTATAATAATTAATTCAAATATCTGAACCGTAACTTGAAGCTCGCCTAAACGTAAATAAATAACAAGATACAAAAATTGCTCTGCATTATAATCCCATACCTATAAATATATAATTATTTATTTCACTTCAAATGAACAAATTCACAACGAAGTATCGACCGTCGTAATATTTTAATTAACGAGTCATATTTTTATTGACAATAAAATTATTCCAACAATATTAAATTGTAAGTGTTTCAAGAATAATATAATCAAAGAAGTGCTCCAAAAAAAGGGTATAGTAGACTGATAAATTGGCCATTGGATACTTCGTTGAGGTGAGTTTGATAATTTACGATTTATTTCCATCATAATTATAATATGTATTCGTATAAAATTTTGCTACTTTATTATGCCGTTACGATCATATACACGTAGGAATTGATCTTTAGCCTCGGCGTTTTACGGGTGTGTGGGTATTATTATACGAAGTGACTAATGCAGCGGGATAAACAAATGACAGCATTGATTCAATCAGAGTTTTCGCAATTTTTTGTCGTTACTTTTTGCTCCTTTTCCTTTTTTTTTTTTACACACAATTTGTATTCAGAGGTTTTTACGTAAGAACGTGCGCGTGACCCGTGTTCGAAGATATTTAAAATTCTACCAGCGGAATACACGCGGTTGTTCTTTTCTTTATCTTGTTATTGTTGTTATTGTTGTTTTTCTTTGTCTTGTTTTCTTTTGTTTTGTTTCTAAGATAGCAGCGATCGTGTGATTGTCTAGCTGATTGGTTTGTTTAGCATATAAATAGAAATTGTAAACGAAATAATATGTATATTTCCATTTTTTGAACGATCTTTTATTATATACATGCGGTCGTTTCATACGACCGAAAGAATTTAAAACTCTTCCGCGTTACTGAGAATCCAAAAACACTTATTCAACTTATTTCCTACGCAAATAATAATATAGGTATAAGTCGTACGCTAATACAGCGATACTAATCTCTTTACTGGGTTCCTCTTATATTGCGATGCTAATCGCGCTAAACTAGGCGCGCTCTTTCGAACAAGTGTGTAACTGTATAAGAGAAACATACAAACAAAATTGAACTTTGATACATAAGCTCCGCGTTTATCAACAGTATTATAATCTCCTATCAACGTGTAATTCAGGCTGAATATACCAACGAGTTTTTACATGTATAATGTATGTACATTTGTCACAGAGGACTCAGATGACGATGCGTCAGAAAAGTTAATGAACTAACAATAAGTCGCAGACATATCAAAGTTCAAAAAGAGAAATTGTCACAAAAAACTGATAGTATATATTTTAACGATCATATATCCATGAGAATTGAATTAAAGAATAAGAAATTTGAAATCGTGACGAAAAGGAACCTAAAGAAAAAAGATGTGTAAAAATGTAGAAATGCAATAAATACAAGCGCGGGGGGTAAGGCAGGAGAATGTCGAACCATTAGCATCTATCCAAGAAGGCGGCTTGGAAGTTAACTTGAGAGTGAATGGAGCACCAGGCCCATTCACAAGATTCTCATCCGTACGCGCCGGGGGCTCACAGGGCTGCTCTCCGACTTGCTGCGATGCAGTTGCTATTGCTCGCGCTTATACACTTTGCGAGAAGCAATGCCGTTTCTTTCGTTTGTTTACAATGTTTGTGCATACCGGTAGTATCTATATATGTATACCTATGTATGTATGTATGTATATGTATGTATACCTGGCAGGAACGAGTCCTACACATCGCATAATCTTACCTCACGCTCAAACACACACATACCCACAAACGCAGTTGCTATTCCTTCATACCTAGACGTGTATATATATATACATGCAATTATCTGGAATATTATAATCCGAGGCAGATAATGAATCTTATAATAAAATATATATCCAGCATTAACACGATATCCGTAATTCATCTGGTTAGCCATTGCGCCCGCAAGATGCTACTTAAACTTGTAATTCGTTTGGGAATTCTGATATCTAATTTTATATGGTTACGAATTCATTGCAGTACACTGAATTCTTTACCTCGATTTTATCCACCACGCGTATGTAGACGTAGAAATGTATATATATGTATAATAACATTTGCATCCGGTTTGATATATGCGAACAGATGTGAGGGATGATTTGGTTCGACTATGTACTGAATCATGTAGAGATAAGATGATGAGAGAGAGAGAGAAAGATTTTTAGATTTTATTAAATTTCCAATCTGTGTTCCCTTTAGTGTGAAAAATATCCCGAGGGTTGTAACAACTCGGTGTGTAAAAGGAATGGGGCGAGAATTGCTCGCTCCCCTAGATAGTATATATATACGAACTTGAATATTAGATCATGACGTGATCTCAGAATGTCTATATATATATACAGGGTGAGTTTTCTCCGGGGTCTGATCTGGGAGGAGCTTCAACGTGCTGAAGCTCCGCCTTATTCTATTTTGACTGGCAAGGTATTTGTGGCAATGCTTACATCCCGCTATCAAAATAATACCTTATGCGATAAGACTGTATTTCCGAGGTGTGCTATACGTGTGGATGTAAACAAATTTGGGGATAAGGGTATCTGCTCGATAATCACACAGTATTATGATGAAGCGAACCAGTCAAAATAGAATAAGGCGGAGCTTCAGCACGTTGAAGCTCCTCCCAGATCAGACCCCGGAGAAAACTCACCCTGTATATATCTATACATAAGCCTACACCTATAGGTTCGTAGTCATTCGAAGAAATTTGTCGAGAAATTCTATAACAACTCGTGTATATTGGTATATATATATGTGTACATGTGTGTGTGAAAAGGTCGGGAAAGTTGACGAAATTTTGTTGTTGCTTTTAGCTATATCGAGGACCAGACGCGTAGGCAATAGTAGAACGCGACCGAGCACTATACTATAACTATACTTGTATACAAGATAGAAATATATGCAGAACACGCACGCGGTACCTATATAACGGTCCATGGAGTCCATAGAGTCAAATAATAGTTCAGAAAAAAAAAAAAAATTTTATTTTCAAAGAATACGAAATACCTGCGGGATCTATTAATCCGCTATAGATGTTTTCCGGGTCTATTCATCGCGTACGGTATACGCGGTATACTTTTGCTCATTATGTATACATCACATTATTTTCATAAACGTTCTCATATAGTTGATTGTTCGTTTAGGTATAGCTACATACATGTATAAAGTTTATTCGTGCATAAGGAATTAGTTGGTAAATTATTTAAAATTCGAACGAGTAGTATAAACATACGAATAGGTATTTAAATACATTATATGCATATGGCAAATCCCGAGACGAGTCAACGCGGGTTTTAGATTAACCGCAATCTAATTTGTCATGTTACGACGTACGTCGTTATTATTTACTCTTAGAAATAAGTGGTGCGTGCGGTACTCGCAGCGGTATAGTACGCCTTGTTGAAAAAGATAACAACGTTTGTTCCTAGCAAACTCTTACTCGCGAACAAAAAAAAAAGAAAAAAATATAATGGTAAAAAAAACCCAGAATTATGTGAACAAGAGTTTTATTACCTCAACCGCCCGCAAATGCAAAATTTTTTTCTATACCTTTTTCACTCTTGCTTCGTCATACGCATATCTACATCCGCAACGGTATCTGACACTGAGGAAAAAAAAATCAGTTTTACGATTAGTGAATTTTGATGTATAAGGATTTTTTCTTGTTTCACTAAATTATTCAAGCCAATTTTTCGTTACTTGAATGAAAAAAAAAAAACTTTACGAATAACTTGGTCGGATTCCTAAACAAATTTGAGTTGATAAACTTTTTTCGAAAAAGTTATCGAATATGCCGATTGTGAAAATGATTCCAAAACGAATAAATTTTTATCTTCATAATAACATCCACGAATTTGTCAAATAAAATATAATATTTCTGTGCCTGCAGTTAACATTGACATGATTTTTTTTTGTTTTTTTTTATCAACTAGCAGTTTAATTGGTTAATTCAAATAATGTATTCGTTATTTTTTCGGAGAAAGATAAAGTTTATTTGGGTCGAAGAATATTTATAGTTGAAAGTAGCTAATTTCATTGAATCATAGAAATCCTAAACCGTCGATCCGACTGAATTTTCAACTCGCGGTTCACCTCATTTTCGTTTCCACAACTTTCAATTATGAAGATCAAGATTAGAGACAGCTTGCGTGTGTTTAAATAAATAAAAGATTCACCGGTATAAGTTTGAGACATTTGGCCGGTGGTGACATTTCATCTGCGCGTGCACGGGGCACCTTTCTAAATTCTAATCCGCGATCTACTACTCGTCGCGGGTAGCGCGAACTTTCAACCAACCCATTATGAATTTTTCTATTTCTTTTCATCTATTCAAGATACTAGAATTTGCTATTTAAGAGGCGTATATAAGTAGAAATTAAACTCTGGTTAGATTCGAGATCCTCACAGCTGGGCTTCACTCTTCTCTTGAACATATAAATATTATTTTATATAGAAACAACATTTGCGTATATATACCTAGTTGTAGTTGATATTTAGGAACATCAGAGATAACGAGACGTCGCAATGTCGTCAATTACCTTCTGCAACGTGCAAGTACTTCGCTAAGAAGTAGTACCAATATATAAGCGTTTTTCTGACGTAACGAAAAGAAGATTCAACTCGTGTTTGAAGTATATAGGTACATACTTACCTTTACCTATATATGCCACTTGGTATCACGTATTTTTAGTTGTGAAATAATCGATAAATTAGCATAATTTGTTATTCGAGAGCCTCCGATCTTTCTGACACGATTGATTCACCACTCGACGCACTATGCCTTATATTATACCTGTAAACGTTTCTTGCACACTTTACTACCTGATTTTTATCTCTTTCAAGGCTTCGGATGTACCCACGTGATCGTTGTACATACAAACGATTATTCTATAATAGGTGTTGCAGAGATTTATTTAATTTAATGAGAAAGAACAAAAAGAAAGACAAAAAAAAATCAAAATTATACACGTATCGATAAATATAAATAATGAAACATCTTTCGTTTTCAATTATATTTGCAGATTCAGCAATAATAATGGCGGTGCTACTAGAGGCCAGGCCCTACAGGCCCTTCAAATCATCAGAAGAGTACCTTGTAGCTATGAAAGAAGATCTGGCCGAGTGGCTGAACGCTCTTTACCCCGAGCTCAGAGTCAGCTTGGATAATTTTATGGATAGGCTCGACACCGGCGTTGCTCTTTGCAAGGTAAGTCATTTCTTCTACGATTCTATACAAATGCACGAATACCATGGTGAAAATAACTCCGAAACGGATTTCTTCAGTGTGACAATTTTTGAGGAGATTCGAACTTTTCGTATACAATTTTTTATCCAAAGCTGGTGATTTTTATAGTTCCGTCGAAAATGATGACGATTTTTTTTTTTTGTATAAAGAGTTACGAATATCTACCTATAGAATTTTTTTCACAAAGAAAATTAAGAAAAGTTCTGAAATTCTTGAAAAATTGTAGAAATTCGTAGGGCTTGAAATTATCACATGGGTAAGTGAATATTCATAGCCATTTTTTCGATACATACGTTTGAGTTCCATTTCTTAGTTACGTGACAAGGAAAGTTGTTCAGTTTACAGTTGAATGGAATTCTTTTAATAAAATTGTAAATTGTCCTCTTGATTACGCGGAATAACGAGGAAAATGAATCTCTGCAATTCTATATTTCATGATGAATTTACCGGAAATATATGTATATGGAGCTGGCGAACAAAACGACACAATTCCATACTATTTCGACATCATTTTGAGAGAACATTGAAAACTGTTTCATTTATGTAGAGGGAAGTTGATGTGTCAACAATAAATGAAAAGAAAATTCGAAAATTTTTGGTTTGCTTCTAGTTCCTCATTATTATATGGAACTTGGGGAATATTCTGGCGTTCTGTTCTATTTGTATGAAGAAATACATAAGATAAAACTTTATAACGGTTGTATAAATTTTTGGAATGGAAATAGAAATTTGTTGGGCGAGTCACGCGTGGCCCAGTTTAAAACGAAAAGCGAAATTAAATATATATCGGAGAGAAACTATCGGAAATCCATCTTCTTATCCAACATGGCAATCTCGTGGATCACTGAATGACGTTGCGGACTGTTTAAAAGAGGCGGAAAGTATGCCGCGTACGGTCTCCGCGACTTCGTGCAGTTGTCTGTAACAAATGACTAGGCATGTTTTAAACCTTTACACATATAATATATATACCTACCTGGGGGTATCTGTACATACGTTACACATATCTATGCATGTATGCATGCGCCTATTATCGATATGTGGTCAGTATGGACAGTTCGCGAAGTCCAACTGCCAAACCATAGCATCGGGGCATCGGCATCAGCCAGGATATAGGATACAGTTAAGTCACGTGTGACATGTGTGTAACGTCAAAAAGAAAGAAAGAAAGAAAGAAATAATGAGAAAGAGTGAAAGAAAGAAAGAAAGAAAGAAAGAAAGGATGTCTTTGAAGCACACAGCGGAAACTCAAGCCGGCATGGCATCGAGACGTGCTTGGAATGACCAACTCAAGAGTTGAGTAATTAACTTCAATAGCTGACATCGAAAATGACTACCCTTCCTCTCTTTCTTCAATTTTTTTTTCCTTTAATTTTTTTTATTTCGTTCTCATTCTCGAATCTTTTCAAAGGATTAACCCTTGAACCGCAGGCCACAGCTGGAGAAATGTCTAATCTCTACTTACTTCACGGATGGAAATTGAATGCAATCGGTTCACGTGACTTCACTGAATTTTTTGATAGATTATTCATGCCAACGGTTTTTTTCATTGATTTATTCGCTTGATACGAAAATTCTTCGGGGCGGAGTAACAAAACTTTTTTTAAGATGCATCAGACGCTTCAGAATTTTCGATTTTGGAGCAGTAGAGCTCGTATAATGAACGATCTCAAAAATTGAGTCAAACACTTTTAAAATTAGATGCTCACGAAAATGGCAGTTTATTGTCATTTTATCAAACATTACGAGCTTGGTAACTCAAATTCACAAGTCTGAGGTCAGATTACTGATCAGCGATTGCAAGACCACCAAAAACCGTCTTTGTTCGTGAAGTTGCTACGCGATAAAAAATGTGGATGTTGAAACTCGCAAGTGGAAACCACTTCGGAAAAACTGTTGTAGTTCATTAAAACATCTAACTCCAATTGATATGCATAGAAATATCTTTCGCTCTGTCAAGATTACCTCAAATAGTGCCAAAGTGACACTAATTATCTGCATTCCATATAGTGATTCATATCGCAAATTTTTTGCACCGTGTAGGAAGTTAACCAATGAAAAAATCCAGTGAATGTTGGTTTAGGGGTTGGGGCAATAAAAAAAATAAAAAAATAGAAAATTAAATGGAACAAAAAGGAAACTTTCGTTGAATGGGTGCATGTGACTTTTACCGAAAGGTTTGAAGCGAAATACATTCCGGAAAGACCGGAATCGTATGTGCCATGTGTACGGAGGTTGCGATCCGTGCGATATGCAACCAGACTGGGTAGCTAGTTACACATATGCGTATACGTATAGTATAATGTACCTAGATATTGTGAAGGAATTCTTTGGGTCGGGTTTTAATCTATGCGGACTTTCTCCACCTTGTACATACTTATCGTCTACCTACTCTCAATATTTCTATAGGTTAAATTTATAACTAGTCAAGGAATTTATGTATGTATGTATGTATGTACGTAGCACGTGGTTGCAGGTATCGAGCAAATAGCTTACACTCTGCAGCTCATAATCAGCTTAAAGGTAGGTAGGTAGTCAGACATCAGGCAAAAATATCTGCAGGTTTTCTTGCAAGGTTCATTATTTGTACTTCAGACTTTATATGGGGCACAAGGATGACGGAATTTTGAATGCAGAAACGAAATACACGTGTGTCTATTAATGAACTACGTAAACCACAATACTAAGAAGTTAGGAATAGCATGATGGTATATTATCTTCGATAAAGAAATAAACAAACTAATCAGAAGAAGAATAAGAAGATGCGGAATTACCGCGTTTCGCGTCGCGCGCCGATCATCGGTTCGGTTATAAATATTCAATTGAACGTGTTACGCTCTGTTGCGTATCTTCTCACTCGTATTTTACTTACGGATTAGCTTTGATCAGTGAAAGTTTTTGGCCACTGTGATGCCTCGAAATATTCACACGGTTTTTAACCGCTGACGTTTACCCGTCGACATTACGTCGTGGCAATTCGAGCATTAAAAATTAACTAATAGGTCATGACAGAGAAAAGAAAAAGAACCTTCATTGAAAAGGACATGATTGATCTTTCGTGATAATTTACCTACACGGATATTACAATACCAGGCCCATTGAGCAAAAATACCTAAGTCGAAATCGTTTAACCTTCGCCGTAGTTAGTCACTGTCGGTCAAATTGACCCAACTTCCAATTCTCGGGCTGAATATCTGTATGGGGATGGCTTCAGAATATGCGTAATGCATTTTGTTTCAACTCCAAAATAGACCCTCGTCAGATGTCAAAATAAATACGTTTTCTGAAATTGCCACCATTGAGCTATTTAAAAAAATCAAAGTACCATATTTTGTTAGTATCACCCTGAAATTTTGTTATAAAAAATTGAAAAACGAAAAAGTTATGAATATTTTACTGAAAAAGTGCATTTTTTGCATATTCAAATCTTCGCGAATTTTCTTAGACACGTTGACATTTAATTTTTGTCAAATTGACTTTGGGTACATACTCTACAATGTTCAAAGTATGTTTCATAATTTTTTGAAAAAAATCGGATGGATACTTTTTGTATGGCAGCCAAATTGAAAATCAGTCAGGTCAATTTGACCCAGTGTGACTATACCAAATGATTCTACAGAGCTGTGACTACGGAGGGTTATTCTCTATAATACTGATGTTCTTATTTTTTGATTTCCAAAAATCACCAAACCTCCGAACAGTCGAATTCACCTCGTGGTATCATTGAAATGCACCCTAATTTCTGATGAAAAAATGAAGTACGGGGAAAGACAAATGACCAATGTGAAGTAATTAGGTCTTGTTCTAAGAGTAAGAAAGATATTCCCAGTATGCGCGATTGGAGATGAAGCTATACTTATTCCCACCACATTCTGTATCTTTGTGTATGTATGTACGTACGTAAATAGTTTACTTTCAATCTAAATGAAAGAATTACGAAGAAAGAATGATTCGATCGTTTGGTTAACCGCGTCAGTTGAAACGACCACATCCTTTGATGATCGTGATGACAACGCAAGGCACCATCGTTTTTCGAAGCAATTGAAACTGCAGCCATGCAGTTTGGAGCCCGGGAGGTTATTTAGATTCAAAGTCTATTCTCCGGTTCCACCTCTGGTTTTACCTCGGCATATGTACAGCGTAAGGAATCAGATGAGTTTACACGCGTGCACACAATACAAACGCGTGCACATACGTACCCGGGATACGTATAAATATTTTTCCATCTTCGTCAGCCAGCCCCTGGGGCTTACAGGCAAGGCAGAGGCAGAGGCAGAGGCAGAGGCAGGCACGCGTGCCTCTCGAGTCTTCTTCCTGTCGGAAATGACAAATACGAAACGCCTCGAGTTCCACCTTATAAGGACACGCCGCAGGACCATCTTACCTTCGGTTTCATTGAAGATGGTTCACGGTTATCGATGATTCCGGTTCCCCCTTTACACCCTCTCATTCCCGGTATACCCAAGTTTAATTAATTACTGTATACAGCAAATGATCCGCGATTTGAAACGCATACCTATTCTACACTCCAGGAGGGCTGATAGCTGTTTAACATTTTTGTATATCGAATTTTCAACGGTATTTTCGACCAAGAAGTTTCTCTTTGCTAACTTTGTTGGTATTTTTACTGATTCTGAAATAAATAGTCAAAGATAACGATTTATAAACTCACTCCGAAGTTCTTGAGAAATTTTAGAATGGTGGAAAGAGGCTGTTTACCGCAGGAATTTCAGTCAAATCTGTTCAGTGGTTCTTCCAGAATTCTGATGTACACAAGAATCTCGCACGTACTGCAGAGTCCCCTGTGCCAAAAAATGATTGGAAAAACATGCTCAGCAATATCATGCAACGGTAGAAAATTCATCATTTTTTCAAAATTCGCTAGAATTTTTCGGAAAAGATCAAAATTAGTCTCTACCGTCTTGAAACCGGATGTGGAAATGGTCTCAATTGTGAACACATTGTGACATTCACTCTATGCAAATGATATTATGTGCAGATTTGATCCAATAAATCGGCTCAGCAGTTCGTTCGGAATTTTACGTTTAAAAATGAAATTTGCATTACGTTATCGTTGCAGGTCAGAATTTCATTACCGAATGAAAGTGATGTAGATGTACATATTGACGAACGGAATAGATGTCATTGCCAGAGCATTTGACAAATTATTAATGGCCCTGCCATGGTACAAAATAATTTAGTGGTATAGTGTGAAAATGGGGTAATTTTCCTTGAAAAGTATACAAGATTCATGTAAAGGGACAATTAGGATCAATTGAAAGCATCTGTCGGGTCTCCTAGTTCCGTATGGAATTAGGATTTATTGCGCTACAATAAGGAGGGAGGCAAAAGCTTGGCGGTTGTGTTTCTGCCTCGGGGCGAGACCCCAGTTTATATCAGCTTTCAGAAAAATCGAGTCGTTCTGCGGCTGCAGACCTCCTCATAGCATTATAGCCACGTGTTCAATGTACTTCGTGGGTCACGTTACTATCTTCTCTTTTGTTGCAGGAATCTCGCTCCACATTTATATGTATATGCAGTTTAGTTCCAAAGTACCTACCCAGCGCAATAAATCGCAATATACGGGGTGATGTGGACTCCGACTTATTCATCGCGCAATATGCGATATACTAATGAATTTATTACCTTCGTTTATTAAACTACTCATAAGCCTCTCGGGTACTTTTAATTAACACTTCTTTCATCGACTCGCTTAATATGATTTCAAAAAATTTTGTGGACTAGCTCGTTTGCCCTCGACTTCTCAGCACCATCAGTTATTCCTTTTTGGGTTCAATTCAGAACTTATGAACTTCTTCGAATGAATCAGTCGGTTGATCTCAATGGGACATGGTCATCTTTCAGTGTCAAAAGACAAGCTATGATCCTATGAAGTTCTACATTTTTCCGGAACACTGCATCCGGCTCATTAATTCCTTATGGATAGATAGACAGACACATATAACAACTAAAGTATTATAATTATGTTCGAAATCATGTGTAGTGTCTACAGTTTGGGGTGAAGACTCGAAACTATGTGGAATTGGTGAAGGTTGTTTTTGACATGAAACCAATACTTTTCTGTATACCCTACGCGATGAAGGTTAGGAAAAATGAAGTGATATAAGAGAAAAGAAGAAAAAAAAGAGGGCAGCCCCCATGCTGCGTTTTTCAGTTTAGATACGATATATTTATATAAACGTGAGAAACAAGGAGATGCGGGTATTCGAGTGAAAGGGAGCCAATTGATTCCGAGACCAATTAGACGAAATGATTGTGTCTACAACCGAGAGGCGCAGTTATTCTCCCTTTTCGAGCTCAAAGAATAAAAGACAGGGAGAATATAGTAGAGGAGGTTCAAGCACGGCAGCTAAAGGTCTAAAAATTCCTTGTGGCTTCTACCATGAATGAGATAAACACGTTTTCCTATCCTCCCGCGTTCCTCCACCTTGATGCCTTTAGAGACGTACCAAGATCGGGCTAAATATATACCCAAGACAGACGTCGTCTTTGGTTATAAGGGTGCGGGTTGGAAAAATATCCCTCACGGAAATAGAACAAAATGAGAAACTATCTCGAGTAGAAGATGCAGTCGAGCCTTCTTAACGACGGAAATTCATTTATTTTAATTTATCGCGTTTCTCTTATTAAGGGCTGCACTGACGACGTGCGAGCCACTCCAAGAAACACAATCTCTTCCGGAAAAACACCGCAGTAAAGATCATTTTCTCTTTTTCTTCTTCTCCTTCTTCTTTTTCTTCTTAGTTTTTGGTTTTTTCTCCCACTCAAGTACAAATAATTTGAGTACACTTACATCGTCGATGTTTACCCAAAAAACAAGGGTTCCTCGTATTATTATGGCTAACGTGTATCGAATTTCAGGGTACAAACGTCGACGTGCTTCTTAGGCTCTAGTCACGAATATTATGACTACCGCAGTGCAGCCGGGCACAAGGCCCTTTTGTCAGGCCCTGCGGGGCAAACTGTTCAAGGTTTCTAAAAATCGTGCCGAATCTTTGTGCCGCAAATTCGTCCCGTGGATCTCTATAATCTGTTGGAAACGTGCTCAGCTCCGACAAATCGGAGCTTATAGAGTTAAATAAGTAGAATTGGGCAGTTTGGATCGTTCGGTAAATTGGACTGGTCAACTTTCGTCATTTTCACTTTTTGTCACTCAAGGGCGTATTCTTTTCGTGCTGAAAACGACTCTTTCTAATACCAAAAATCTCCAAGCTCTTTCGACCTTTCAGCCAATATCATACATGATTCTGAAAATTTTATGCCAGTCCGTTTTAAATGCGAAAGTCCCTCATGGGCGGGAAAATTTGAAACTTTACTGGATTACACAGTTAGTTTTTTGGCGATGAAAAATCATCCTGACCACCTGCAGGTATGGCCAAAGAAATTCATAACGTCTGAATTGAATGGCAGAAAAATAATTCAAGACGATATTATAACGAGCGAGTCCGCAGGTCAACCCATTTGACCAATTTATTTTTTGGTCGTTATATTTTTGGGCATATAAGTATAGCTGCGGGATAGGAAATCGCGGTGATGATTACGTATATGTATATTGTGAGGACGAATTTTTTTTTTGTTGTTGAAGATTTCTATTCATTAGGTTAATTAGCGGTTGGTCTATTCGTCGTCAGACAGAGCTCCAGGCTGCAGCAGGCGACTCTCTCTTTTAATTATAATATGATAATTAAAAAAGTACGATAAACAATAATGACACAATGTTATTACGTCCATCGGCTTTATAAAGTTATTCAATTAGTGAAAAGAAATTGTATGCACCGAGCGTATGGACGGGTTAATAAATATCGTTAGATAACAGCTAATTGCGAAACTTATACATACTCGATTCGTTTTAATATACTATATACACTTATACTGCATAATATATCCTTGTAATAACAATTAGCGATACGCAACTCGTTGCCTTTTGAAGGTATTAGCTTCGTATACATATATGTATATAGGTATTTGTATAATTCCATTTAGACTTGAAAAGTGCATTTTTTTTCTCCTACTATATATACTAGTTGCTGCACTCCCTCTGCGGTTGGAGATAATCAAAATCGAACAACGATCACGCCTGTTGCCATCATGAATCTTAATTAACTGAATAAACACCGGTTTTACGATACTTGTGTCCGCCAGTAGCACGTGCCTCGCTTCAGACATTGGGCTTCCGCGTTTAAACCAACTTCTACATTTACGGTATACCTACAAACGCATATACAATACGTATGAAGTATATACTGTCGTGTAATTTTAGACAGTAATTTTTGGAATTGTAATTAATTCGCCGTTTCATTGTTAATTTTTGTTGTTTTTTTTCATAATTTTTTTGTTCGTAATCGACAAAGACTACTTCGCGTTATTTCTTACGGTCAGACATATTTAAGCGAATGTACATACATATCGATGTCTGGATGACGGGTTGTCGATTGAACGGGGCTAATCGTATAAATGATCTTATAACTTCGTTACGTTACGTACTATACCTATGTATACAACGAGTATAATAAATTGATCAAAATGATTTTCAACGATGTGTGATTGACTCGGGGTTAAATAATATTTGCCATTTATTTAAGAACGAGGTATGTACGTAGGTACATATCGTTGATGTGTAATGATTAAATAGATAGACAGACGTACCTACGGACGGGTGGAGAAAACGACTGACTCCCGTCGAAAACGTGTCTTGTTTATGCAATGGGTATACCCCCTTTCGTTCCAGGTTCTCTATCTGCTTCGCTTGACGCCTTGTCATCTTGAACAAAGCCGCATGCGGCGAACATTTGCGCCTATCCCTTTTTGTGTATACATATATATATATGTGTATAGTAGGTATATACGTACGTACTGGAAATGTCTATTTATAAGTAGGTACTCATATTTACACAGTATCATATACACACATTTCTTCTTTATATGTATAGGTAAATGTACACATACGTATGTATACAGTATCGAATGTCTAATGGCACATATAGAGACGTAAACGCTAAAAAGCGATTTTACAATTATAGTGGCAAAAGAAAACGAGTAATTTCATTTTTTTTTCCCCATCTGGTGTAAAAATGAGGAAAATGCAGGGATCATTCGAAAGCATAAGGAATTTGAGAAGTAAAAGCACAAAGCCGTACGTTAAGAGGATACGAATTTCACAGCTTTTCGATTTTTTGACTTATCTTTCATATTCGTTAACCGCACAAAGTCCAATCGACCATTTTTTTCTCCTTTTTCAATCGAATTGTTGATACAAAATTCCTGGACCATATGACACAAGTTTACTATTCAATTTCACAATTTCTTAATACGTCAATGTGCGAACTAACCGAACAAGAATCAAGAATTTCAAAAGAAAGAGAAATATTAAGCGCCCTTCTGTCAGTTTTAACGTATATTTAGTCATTTTTAGATAGTTTGATCGATTCTTATTGAATTTTTGTAATCATTCGCGGAATTTCTTGGAGGTACGAGGCAGGGAAGCAAAGAGTTTAGCCTAGCTAGCTGGCTGGCTTGCGCGTTTATAATTTAAGATATGCATGTAGTGATGATTTTCATTAAGTTTAGTTGGTACGAAGCGTGGAGATGATATGTCATAGGGGGGTCAGAGGCCACATAATGCGACAGACATCCTGCCTTCAACTCATCTGCAGCCCATATCACCATATGTGCTCGACTTTTACCCAGCGGTTATCAACTTCCACATTTTTCATATCTATCCTATTCAAAATTACAGACCCAAAATTGTTTCCCCGGAATTTTTATTCCAATACAAAGAAACAATGATTTTATTTATTCATTTATGATTCGTTTAACTTCTTTTTCTCTCGTGATGTGTGGGAATATAAATATTGCAAGTATATAAGATGCTTCTCTTGAGATCTATCTATCTGTCAGTTTACATGTGTAAGTAACAGACTCCATTCTTATATACATATATATGTGTACATATATGAAGTAGATTTGGTTAAGGGTTGAAATCCCCAGTGTACGACTTTGTACCATGCGACCGGTTCCCATACTCTTTTAATATCTCGATTATCCCTTGGGGAAAAATAATGCCGGCTGCAGTTGAGAGACCGGATGCTGTCACAGATGTAATTTGTAGTCGTGTGCATTTGAATGCATGTATAATATACAAGGTATTATACATACATGTACGTATTTGTGCCTGTGTGTTTGTTACACACTTAAGCTACTGTTCGGGGAGCACATGTGGATCGCAGATCAGAGTCACACGATGTTGAAACTGTGCGCCCTGAAATTTAGTTCACAGTTCATACGTCGTATAGAAAAACCTACCACCGCGTAGAAGAGGCATGAATTGTTTTTATCGATATGAAACGAGTCACTACGAATACACTAAGGCCGTCGTCACGGAGATCGAGAAGCGTACGGAAAAGATTTAGAAAAAAAGTCAGAAAAATTATACAAACTGTGTCCACGATACCAACTACCTCTCTGTCCAGATATCACGATCTTTGTATTGCGAAATGCAGAGTTCAACAGGCCAACTTGTTTCATGTTGAGTCTTTCGTTATCACACGGATCTTCAAGTCTTCGGAAAGAATGCGAGAAATAAAAGAGATATTGAGTTTTCTACGAAAGTTCATTTCGGATCGTTGTGATGGTTTCATTGCGAAACACTTGCTGCATGAATCGAGGTGAAATATCGATTGAGGGACCTATAGTCTCGAATTGAGTGCGGGGAATTGAAATAAAACAAGTAGGTTTGGACTGTCCATGTGCCAGCCTTTGAGCTTCTCGTTTTCGAACTCTGTTACAGCTGAAATGAGAAAATTTCTGATAATAAACGAGCAGGTTTGGACAAGATCATATGGTAAAGGTCGTCTTTAAACCAAGGCAAAGTCTCCCAAATGTCCGGGAATAAAAATCGCGGTTGAAAAAATGTCGGTCCGAAACATAATTTTGGGATTTCTCGATCGAGGATTGTGAAATCCATCCAAAAGATATGTTTATGCGATTCAAGTAGCATATTCCACCCCTGTTTCATATCGTGAGAGTCATCTTTACACCATGGGGAAGTTTTCGAAATATCCTTTTGCCAAAATCGCGGTCAAAAAAAGTCCCTTCGGAACATAATTTCGCGATTTTTCGATCAAGGATTGAGAAATCCGTATAAATAATGTTTTTATCCGATCAAAGTGGCATATTCCACCCCAGTTTCATATGCTTACAGTCATCTTTACACCACGGGGAAGTATTCGAAATATGGTTTTGCCAAAATCGCGGTCGAAAAAAGTCCTTCCGGAACATAATTTCGCGATTTCTCGGTCTAGGATTACGAAATCCATATAAATGATGTGTTTATCCGATCAAAGTGGCATATTCCACCCCAGTTTCATATAGTTACAGTCATCTTTACACCACGGGGAAGTTTTCGAAATATGGTTTCGCCAAAATTGCGGTCGAAAAAAATCCTTCCGTAACATAATTTCGCGATTTCTCGGTCTAGGATTACGAAATCCATATAAATGATGTGTTCATCCGATCAAAGTGTCATATTCCACCCTTGTTTCATATGATTAAAGTAATCTTCATTCCAAGCGGAAGTGTTCGAAAGATCCGGGAATCGCAATTGTTGGTCAAAAATGTCGGTCTGAAAAATTTTCGGATTCTGCGACCAAGGATTATGAAACTCAAGGAACAGATGTGTTCATCGTATGAAAGTGGCATGTTCCTCCCTTATTTCATATGATTGAGGTTGTCCTCACTCCGAGGGGAAGTCTCGGAAATGTCCGGGAATCAGAATCGTTTTCAAACAAGCGGGTTCGGGCTGACCATGAGCCAGCGTTTAAACTTTTCGTTTTCAAAAAGATTATGAGCTGAAATAATCACAATTTCCACAACAAAAGCCAAAAAAAGACGAGTAGTAAAAAAAACCTTCGCTGTTTCCACGACGTTCTCAAAGTCGTATAGAAGATATTCCAGAATCAGACGATTTGGACTATACCTAATTCTTTCAACCTCGACCCTTAAAAGTCGTGATTGTTATCATTTCGCCAGAAAATATCACTGAAAATTTCCCATCTTACGACGTCTGCGACATTTAGGCGACGTTCCTAATTTAATCCGCGAATGCATTTGGCTGAAATGTCACTTGTTACACACGTACGCATATATTCCATATCGCGGATGAAACTGAGTTAGTATAATAGCTCTAAACACTCACGTCAACGCACATGTTTAACAGACGGTATTATTAATTATTTGATAACACTTGTGCACCAGTGGGCGAGTTGTCTTTTCATTCAGCAGCAGCAGCAGCAGCAGCAATAGCAACAGCAATCCACCTTTCACTATACCTAAGGATCGACTAGAAAAAGATAGACAAACATGGTGGCCGTGCCTAACATAGGGCATCATACATACTTACACTTATTGGTCGAACTAGACTCGTAGGCGAAGAGAAGAAGAGAAAAATAAGAATTACAACTTGTCTTTGGCAATCTTTATAAGCCAGAGTAGGTATAAGCTGCAGTCGAACTCTGTTCGGTGTATACCAACGTTGTCCTAATTTTTGAGCGACGTTTTTGACCCTCTTTGCAACAGACATGTAGTACAAGTTCTTATGTACGATGTGAATAAGGCGTAGTTAATATAATATCTTGCACAACTCAAACGCATGTTTCATAGATTCCTAGAGATATTATTTGATTGCCTAAAGCTAATTGGGTATGTTTTATTTGTGATTTCAGCATGCGAACAACGTGCGGAAGTCAGCATCCGACTACGTGGTAAGACGTCAAGCACGTAAGTTGATGACGCGTTCGATGACGTCCTCATTGGCGGTGCCAATGAGCCATTTAAGCGACGTTGCATTTTTACCGAACGCTAAAGCAGGCACATTTTTTGCCCGTGATAACGTGTCAAATTTTATATCATGGTGCAGAAATAGCCTCGGTATCATTGAGTGCCTTTTATTCGAAACCGATGATTTGATTATGCGGAAAAACGAACGTCACGTTATTCTATGTCTTCTTGAAGTCGCTAGACGCGGCGCTAAGTTCGGTATGCTTGCTCCTATGCTGGTTCAAATGGAGCGACAAATCGACAGGGAAATTGCCGCTGAAAATAAAGCTGCCAATGGCACTAATGGCACCGGCAATGAAGATACCGATGACGATGACGATTACGAAGAAATGCACGAGGAACAACCGTGCCTAATTTACGGACCTCAACCCCAAATTGTCACCAATGATCTCAAAAGCCTCGACGAAATGGTAAGTCCTCTTTTTTCATCTCCTATATTCTTCACTCTCTTTTCTGCGCAAACATCTTTTTTTGTTACATACATTTTTGTTCATTATCGAATGAAGTTCGAGTCAAGTTTTGCTTAGAGACAGCAGGTCGATCAGTTTATCGCGATTAAAAATGTGACAAGAAGTCCAGAATCAATTGATTTCTTCATCAAAGTTGGTTTCACATCATTGTGATCGTCCTATTCGAAAACACCTGATGTCCGAATTTGGACACACCGTTAGTCTGACGAAGACTTCTCCTGGTGAAAGACGTCGCGAATTGAGTGCGGGAAATTGGAATGGAAAAATTGTCATGAAAGATTCGGTGAATTTGCCAAAAATGGCAAAATTCCCTCTCACTCATTAGCAAATGACTCCAAATGTCCAAAAATCGTATCTTCCAATTTTCTGTACCTGATTTACAACGACTCGTATCCCAAATAGTCTTTTTGCGATTGAAATGATGTGCTATGAAGTTAGACGAAGAAATGAATTGATTTTGGGTTATTTCCAATTTTTGCAGCCGTGACAAACTAGTACCTTCAAGATATAGTAGTTCAATAAAGTGTGTTCAAGTATAAGGTGTACACGTAGCTTTATCGAGTAAGTGAAATTGGAATAGTAGGAATTGGCATGGTATTTCAAACTGCGGTTGAACGAATCTGCAAACTTGGATACAGGATCATCGCGACGTAGGAGTAGGTCTTCAGCATTGGCTTCTTTCTCGTATGGCAAATAATAATTCAAGATATGGTAAAAGTAGATTAGGTTGAACTGATTAATTGGCGCATTGAGTCTTGCTATAGTTGAGGGTAACTATATCGGTTCTTCGTAGTTATTTATATGTATGTACATATGTAGACATAGTTCTATATTTCGATGGGGGATTATGTATGTACACCGCGGTGGTATTAACCCGAGGCTAATTACGAAACGAATGCCTCTTTACGTTTATGCTAGAAGCTTGGAAACTAGGAGCTATGGCGTGCGTGAAAGCCTGGAAGTCGTTTACGTACGTATATACCTACATATGTGGTACGGACTAGCCAAATATACCTAAATAGAGAAAAACGCGATTTGCCAACGTTGAAACAAGTTCCTTTTATACCAAAGACTCCAAATCTGCGGGAGGCTCGAGTCAAAGCCCCATTAAATACATTCGCGACTAATTGACTTCTTGCGCGATCCGTATAGGTATATACGAGAGATCAACCGTCATTATCATCATCCACTACCTTATTCCTCTACTTCCACTTCTCCTCGTTCATCCCATCGACAGCGTAGTCCTATATGAATATACCTATATACTCCGTATAAACAACGTGCGAGATAAACGATTCCTTTGAAATTACGATTGCAGATATATTATTATTAGACCGCCGTTGACGTGTACAATTACCCACGTTAATTACTATCACTCTACGGTCTTATTCCTACCAATTATTATACATATACATATATACTTGTTATATCGTTCCAGTATACGGTTGATTTTTTCGCGATACAAAAAAAAAAAAAAAAACAATAAAACGTAACGTATGATGAACCTAATGATTCACAGCAGGTAGGTAAATTCTTCCTCATCGTCTGTACATAACAATATAGGTATACCTATGTACAATTTTACTTATGTAAATATAAGATACTTCACATAAGTTGCGACAAACGGATACTTTTTTTCGTTCGTTTTAACGCAGCCAATTTGTGGTTGCGAATAGATTATTACTATTGCTGTTATCATTATTATTATTATTATTGAAAAACACCTAAATATTAGGTATCTATATGTATGTATGTATGTACGTAAATGCAAGTGGTTAAAGGGATGCTTCTCATGATCTGCTATACGTGGAATAGAAAAGCCTTATAACGAACTAAAGCGATAGCGTTTGCCTTTTGCATTAAACACTTTAATACCGTTTAGGTGTAGACATACCGCGTGTTTCTACATATATGTATAATTATATATATGTATATGTGAAATTCTAATCCGTACCTATGCCTACGCAATAAACCACTGCAGTATATGATATGCACGTGCGCATTGTAGCTATAGTTTAGTTAAATAGACGTTAATTCGAGATATAGCACGGGCAGAAATGATATTGAAATGCGCGCGGAATGCGGCTGTGTTAAAGAGTTAATTTTAAATAATGTTTTGTTTTCTGTTTGACTTTTTTTTTTCGGTTTCGTTCATGTTGTATAGCGATCGAACTGTGGATCAAACGAGATAACGAATATGATAAGCATGTCTGACAAAGGGGTAATACCAGTTGCGTACGCGACTTGCAGCAGGTAGGCTCCCGCGGCTTAAGACCATTTCTGGAAACTTAACAGCCTGAATGACCATTTGCGCATGCGCGAGCTTTCTTATCAACTCATTCAGGCTTGCCAACCCGAAATTATGCTGTCAAACGCCATTTTTGGCAGCTGCTTCGTCAATTCGAAATTTTTAGGTTAAAATCTCGAATAATGAAGTTGGTGCCCCTGAATTTCAGGCAAAAATATTATAGTGGCGTGACGATCTCGCGAACCAATGAACTTAAATTATTTGACTCATGCGCAGTCGGTCTTGAATTCAGGCTGTTGAGTTTCAAGGAATGCTCTTGGTATTCCGGATGCGGATGTTGCGTATCGTCGTAAATACCGTAATATGATGCGATTGAACCGATTTTCGACATTTATTATTTCAAATATACCGTTAAATGTTATAGGTAGAAATATACGATCCTCTTATCGTCAGTTCTGTTTGCTCGGACAAAACAGTCGATCTATTGACTGGGATTCTGTTATGATCTCGGAACGAGGGGGTCAAAGGTTCAATATATTGTATAATAGGGGCTCAGTTATATCCGTCTGACTTTTAACAGCGACATAAAAGAAGGACGCTTTTTTTCAAAAAAAAAAAAAAAATTGTCCACTTTTTTCTTTCTTCGTTCATTTCTTTCATTTTCGGCTCGCACGGAGACAGAGGTTTAGTGTATATACGTACTGGAAATATCAATCGATCCTGTAAAGTCTAGACGGTTAATTTTATCCCGCAAAATTGTATCGATGAATTTTTATGGTGCCTGGCACGGGAAAGGATAAAAATGAGAGAGAGAGAGATAAAGAGCAAAGGAGCTGGTACGGTTTAACCTTTCTTCGCAAGCGCTGGGAGAATTTGGTATTGATCTTGTCTTGAAGGCCCATTTCGTGTCAAGTTCAAGGAAATTCCTCATGCCAAATAGCCTCGAATCATATATATATATTTTCCCATATATACGCGATTTATCGAACGTTGAGTGAAGTGTATATACGGATTCGGTTCCGGTTTTACGTTCACAATCACTAACGTACTCATATACAACTTTTGAGAGAACCTTTCGATCAACCTTGTGACAAACAAGACAACCTTATCGCATTTTTTAACCAACGATTTTATCGCCTGGGATACCAAAGTCCGACTCCTCTGTCTAAAAATATAAGAAGAAAAAAAAAGAAAAAAAAAGAAAAAAAAAAGAAGTTATCTCTGCGGTACATGACGTGGATTGTTCAGCTGCAGTTTTCTAATGCTACTAATTGTTATTTTGAGATAATAGTAACTCGTTTCTTTCTTGAGCTCCGGGAATTGTTATAATGTTTAATGGACGATTCAAGCCACAGCTGATAACTATTTGTATAGTTATATACAATTCGAGTCATTTCAACTGGTGTGTATATGAATCACGCGATGACGTGCAGATAAGCTTCTCCTTAAAGTCGATGTAACGTTTTGCGAAGTCAATATCTATAACTGATACAGATATATATATAAATTATCGATGACGTCTTTCCTCGCGTAATCCCAGTTATTGCAGTAAAGCACAATCTTCGGAACAGACATTATTGTAAACGGTTGATGAAACTACAATTGATACATAGACGATGATGGTGATGATTAAAATCTTGCGAATGAAGGCTTGAGTTAGATAACAAAATGGCTTAGCGTTATCATTATTGTTTTCATCATCACGATTAGTCATTTGTCGATTTTAAAGTAGAAAGAGAGAAAAAAAAAACAAAAACGTACCAAATTCCTTCTGTTAGTTTCTAATAATTATTTTGTAAGAAGCATATAGTATGTGTGGAGTTTCGAGTCAAAACTTCTCACCGTGAAAGGGATTAACAATCGTTCAAGTTGTATCGAGCTTATCGCAGAAAACTACACCCCATGTTCGTTATAAACCGCGTTATCTTCTTATAACCACGTGTTAGAAACATGAACAGTTTATATACCGAGTGTCCCGGTGCTGCACACTCTGATCATTCAAAATTTTTCAATAACGGTGTACTATATCTATGATAAGCGACCATATGGTTGAATATATGAACGTTGGGTACGAGCTGCGTTCGTAGGTACAAAATGGAAATCGAGATACGTGATCGTGTGCTATCTCGTATTCAGACCAAAGTTTTTATCTTTTTTTTCACATTTTTTTTTTCTCGAGACTTCCTTTTCGTGAGCTTATCTTTGGAAGAGCAGCTGATATCGTGTCAAAACATTGACCGGCAAAATATATAATACATGTATATAGGCGTATGTATGTATATTTGCGGATGAGAATTGTGTGGGAAAGCTTGGGAAAATTTTCACCACACGCAAGTCGGTATAATCCTATATATAGTTGCGATGTAGTGATTTTTTTTTCTGCAGTCTTACGGATATCCGGTCTTGTAAAAATCGACACATACGTTTGTAATGTATTATAATGTATGTATGTATTCGTTACAGACAAGCTTATGTGAGTTTTTTTTTTCTTCCTTGTACACGCATGTGTTACGACCACTTTTATTGCCAGCTGGTGATTCGAACTTCGATCTCGTTATCAATCGGGTTACAATTTATGTTGTTTTTCACCACGAAAGCTAACAAACAATTATTTAGGTTACTAGATTCCTTGCGCATTTTCAAGATTGTTGAAATACATAATTTATACACGTAATTTCAAATAAAGCGTTATGTTTCTTTGTGTAAAATTATACTAATTTCGATTTGAAATAGACTTACAAGTGACTTTACATTTTGGTTACGTAATTCATTCGGTTCAGAATCAATGAATTTATAGAATTTTTTTTTTCTCACTAGAGAGAAAGACGAGTTTAACTCCGAGATTCTCAGGAATGAACTTGGCAGACAGATGGGCCGACGTTTTGTACCATGATTTTCGGATTTTGGATATTAATCTTGAAACTTCAACTTTCGTCCAAATTAGACAGAGTCATTTTCCAGCAGATTCCAATTATGGCGAAAATAATTCTACGGATTTCTACGAATTTTCAAGTAAATTTCGAGGTAAATTCGTTTCCCTTTTCATATAGTTTTTCCCCACCAAATTTTGATTGACTCTATTTTTAACGACAAAAATAATCATTTTTGAATCAAAATCAACAGCTTTGTATCATCATGAATCACGGGCAGCCACTTTTTTTTTTATAAAAAATTCCCCCGCCTCTATAAACAGAAATATTCAATGATCAATAAAAAAAACTACAAAAAGTTTGAAATTCCTCAGAAAAATTCGCAGAAATTCGTAGGATTAGAAATTTTCATGAATTTTTCTTTTCTCGAACGAAAACTGACAGAGAAAAAATAAGACGAAAATCCAATCGTTACGTGAATCGCTAAATATAATAGCGATGTAATACGGTCTTCGGAAAGCTCGTATTCCCTCGACTTAATGCAAGACGTGACTAAGTATTGTAAAGTTAGATCATTCAGCGGTCTTCCTAAATAGTCTCGTGAATCAGATCGCGCACTACTATACTCTAGTATGTATAATAGTCTTCATTAATCCGCTCTAACAGACAGATGTACAGAGTAGGCGCTACGTGTGCCTGAACTGAGACGATAACGACGCTATATAATGCACACTTACAATCAGTTATCCTCTTTATACCATGTTGCCCAAATCGATTTCTTTTTTTTTTAATTTCTTTTTTTTCTCTCTCTCTTTCTTCTTCAGTACAGCTGGAAATTTCCCAATAGTATTATTACTTGCATACCTACTGCATTTGTATCTATAGCATCTGAAATCAACCCTTTTGCAGGCAACGGCAATGGCAACGTGCCTCGGTCGTTTCGAAGAGTTTGTTATTTCTTGAGCTTGTAGAAATCGATATATCGAGCTGTCCGCTTACGTAGCTATGCGCAATGCAGCGTCTTTCCTCATCACTGCATTTATATATATACCTATATGCACATGTATACGTGCACTGCATTGACAATTAGACATTGGATATTGAATTTTTGAGAAAATAATCTCTTGTTCCTTGTTCTTTTCGTATTAATAATATTAGGAGATGAACAGATGAATTTTCCCTCTCTCTCTCTCTTTGAAAAAAAGCTATTTGGAAAAAGTTTGCGAGAAAATCTATTAAAGAAATTGGAAGTTATTTCAATAAATCGTACAGTGATTGAAACTATTCCCGATTGATATAACTGTCTTCGAAAAAATCTTCAAATGGAAGAAAAAAAAAAAAAATCAAGAAAACAAAAAATAAATAAGTCTCTCGAATACTTCATTTCATACGATTCTTCCAAAAGTATGATCGAACATTTTTTCGCCAAATGAGATAACACTACCGGTGATCTCTGGACGACTTTACACAAATGGTGCGTCTATACTCGTTTCAAAATTGTTCTCATTATTGAGGAAGGAATCAATTTTTCATTTTTTCATTTCTGACTCCGAATGAACATTATCGTAGAAACCAATCGTATGAAGTGCCTAGCGTAATTTTACGTAGGATTTTCTGCGTCGAAATGATTGTCGAAATAGGGAGATTCACGTTATTTTACAATACACATATCAGTATCTCATCTATAAAAAACTATCTAACGGTTTTGCGATTGGACCAATTTCAGTGATTTAGGAAACTAAATACAGGTCGTTGTCTGAACTTCAATAGGGTATGCCCTTTGGGTGTCTCATTGAAAAAAATAATATAGGCTCACCAACAATATTCTGAAACAATTCTGGTGGTCAGTGATCATCAGAAAATATGGCTCCTTCAGCTATACGTCAGTGCATTGTTGGAAAACCGTGATGAACCGATATAGTAATAAAATTTTTGAATACCTGAACTTATGGTTAATACGGCTATATTTTCTGGTTGTCACTATAATAGCCATAGTACGTATTGTTGGTGTACCTAAAAAAAAAAAAAAAAAATTTTCTGGAGTGCTCCTTTGACTTATTTACCACATTCACATCTTCTGACAAATAACAATTTTTCTTTACGACCATGACCTATGCACCATACTTGAGTACTAATGATCCTCTAAATGCATATACCTGCAGACACTTTCCTACCTGCAGTTTGAGATAATTTTTTCGATATCACCGGTGGTCGAAGTCAGCTATAAGGTATCAGGATGGGGTTGAGGGTATCAGTCGAAGCAGTGAATTGCTTTCGAGTAGCTCATCCGGCAATGATTGAACACCCGCGAGTATCTTCTCGTTGATGATTTTAAAAAGGGTATTCCCCCTAGGTATCCGCGTAACGTAAAACGCGTAACGTACTGCAAGGGGTATAATGCGTTGTTAGAGTAACGCGCAATTAGCTAGTGAGTAGTGCATAGAGAAGGCTATTGAGCCGTGCAAGGTCTGGCTGCGGTTTGAGTCTTAGCTAATCACTGTTTATCTCCAGAGAAATGGGTCAGAAATTCAATACTAAGTTGTTCGGGCTCATAGCTCGAGACTAATGGAACGCGTCGTCGACACTCTACGCTCTTGACATTTTTTTAATTTCTTTTCGTCCTGATTGTTTTTTTTTTCCTTTTCTTGTGTCTTTTTGTTTCTCTTCGATCTTACTTTTACACTCTTGGAAAATTATAATTGCGATCTAGCGCTCGTTTATCCTCCTCGCCAAAACGTGATTATACGGTCTGAACATCATACAAAGTTTTTGAAACGGAGACGGAGAATTAATGAATGAAATATATGGGCAATAGAAAAAAAGTATGTATGTACGTCAGGAATTATGAATTCTTCTCACCCCCCTGAGTTAAAGTACGTCTGGTATCTCAGGAATTCTAGCGCTGCAGTTATTTTAGGTTTCCTACTAACAAATAACTTGGGATTTTGATTCCGCAGTGCCGCGTTGCGAGGAATTTACTTAAAACAGTGTATGCAGCTCGACGTACAATGCGTACATTCGTTTTTATGCAATAACTATATACGTCAGCTGGGTGGCTCAGCATTTTTTGAAACAAAAAATCAAAATTAATAGACTGAAAAAAATTGACATGACTTGACAGAGATTTTCGAGAAAGTGTAAGGTACGCTGTAAAGAATTAAGAGAAGAAAAAAAAAATAGTAATTGTAATCACATAGATCGTGTTGTTTACGCTGGTGACAATCCTGGTATGGAAGCGATTCTATGCATTTCTATAAATATTTAGCTGAATTTTTTAAGATTTTGTGTTTCAGTACTTTTTTGAGAAATAACTAGTTATTCCTATTAACTAGTTAATTGTCCCACAATTATTGGATTGTTAGTTTTTTTTCTTCCTTTTGTTTTTTATGTTTTATAGGTAAGAACAAGATTTTTTTCTAGATCACAAGCTGCAAGAATCTATATCCCATTTTTATGATAAACTGTGGAAATCCATAATTCTTTTACGAAGAATCATCGCGAACTGTAACTATTTATAGAAACCTGTATAACTTATACGAATTTCCTTGATAATTTGTGAAAATTCACAAAATTAGAAAACATGCGTCAGGGAATATAAGTGTAATCCCTATGACATTAAGCAGGCGTTTATAAACGAAAAACAGAAATTAAAAAAAAAAAGGACTCCTCTTTCCTAGCGTTCAAAATTTTCATCGCTGTATACGCGTAAACGTATCTATTTGCGAGAGGAATGGAAGTAAAAATTTCTAATCGATATAATAATCGGTGTTATAAATTAGCTGGAAAAAAAAGATTTCTAAAACCTTTCGAACTCACTTTCTCGCAGTTTATTCATACCTGAGAAAAAAGAAAAAAAAAAGAGAAATATCCCAAAAATCAAATGAAATTTAATGAAATCGAATTATTGCGATGACCTTCGATGGGATCAAAAGATATTCTATAAAAACGGCGATCGTAGGTGATTATCACGACAAGTAATTAGAAAACACCAACATCTACGATAGATGAGATAGAAAGAGAAAGAGATCTGAAATGCCGGGCGTTGGTGTTGGTGGCACACCTGATTATACTATACGATCGCGTGCTACGAAACTGTAAAAGACTCACTCTTCATGCCAGATCGAATATATTAAAAACTAAAAATAAAAATAAATAAATAAATATATCTGTTATACCTATTATACGTCTAAACCATTAAAAAGTATCCACTGCAAAAAGCACAGATCATCTCCTCTTCAGATTAGTTCTGGTGCTCTAAGGACGGTTTAAAGCATCACACATTGTCATCATCAATTTTATATAGTCGCGTGTACGTAGCTGTGAATCTAGTAGACGTTTCTACTATGTATAGTAAGTGTCTAAGTAGTTAAGGGACTTCGGGATCAGTCCTATTTTTCTACTACATAGACTTCTGGACCGATTACGATTAGGTGTTATGCTTTGATCAACTAGCCGCATACTCTGTTCATAAGTGTTTCACGATTAGGGCTAAGAAGGGCCAAGAACTAATCGACACATTGAGCGCTAGGGACCAGAAGGGCGTATCCAAAAAAAAAGAAGATATTTCGGGAATTTCAATAGATCTACGCGTTTCCATCAATTTCAAAGCGATTCCGATAAAAAAGCAAAAAAAAAAAAAACCTCTTTTTTGACGGATACGCCGTTCTGACCCTTAACCCTCCCTCGATATGTGCAAAAGTACTAAGCCCGGGACCAGTCAGATTAAAACCCTTGGTTAGTGTGTACGAATCGTAGATCATAGACAACGAGGACGGATAACTGATTGCAAACGAGAGTGGAAGAGGCGTGAAGAAAGCTCAACCGATATTATAACTGACATTTTTGCACTGAGCTTCTTGTACGTACGATACTTACTTACTTACATACATACATAGTTTGGTCTAGGATGAATCTAGGCTATTCCAATATACAACGTCGGAGCTCCATCGCTACTAGGGCTTCTAAACGTCGGTGTAAATTGTTCTTTTTTTCTTCTATTCGCCTTTATCTTCCTCTTTTTCTCTCTTAGCTTCTTTTCCTTTCTTCTTTACTCTTTTCATCGTAATTCTTTTCACCTTCGAGAGACTCGCAGCTAGGTATATAGAAAGCTTTGATTTACATCGATAACTTACCCTTGACTCTTTTTAATTCTTTACTATATACGACGAGCTTTTCTCCAGCACTCGCTCGAGAGTCGAGGTCGTCTTCGAGAACGGGGTGGCGGTTTTTTAAATAATTTCTTCAGAGATCAGGAGGTCGTCTGGTTTTAAATTCGAAATCGAGTGATCCCAGGGGATGATTTTCCGATAGCAGTTTTGAATGTGGAGATTCTGCATTGGGGAAAAATTTTACTGTCCAAAGTTAGAATATAACATCGTGGAAAATAGTACCTGCGAGAAGAATTGACTGTTGGAGGAAAAAAAAAATGATTAATTTAATAAAAAATATAATCGGCGTTACTGAACGTGGGCGGCACCACTCCTTAGAGGCATGAACGACTTTTAGTAATCGCTGTAATTCATCAAGCCACTATTTCTGATTAGTTACCTTTCTCGGTCTTAATTTATTCATTATATGTTTCGGCTCTTGGATATTAATAATAAAAATATAAAAACATTAAGAAGGATCGGCCGAGAATCAAACAAAAGCTACACCAAATCTTCCCGATGGATTATCTAGCCGCGTGCCAGTTTTTTTTCGAAATTGTAGAGTCACAGACAATCGTGAAATTCTTCATCTAAGAAGAATATGAGATACCGGACTAAATCAGAGTTTTGCATAAAAGTGACAAAATGAAATATTTGCAAAAACGTAGACGTTACCAGGAATTTCTAATCTCATCACTAGTTTTTATCGTCGTTAATTTTTTTTTTTTTACACATATCTAAAATAGGATATGAATCATATATTTGCGATTGGTTAAAAATTGCAGAATTTTTACATGTATAGGCGGACAGGTAGACAGAAAGACAGACAGACAGACAGCAGATGTTTCTCTCGCTATGAAAATGCAATTAAATTATAATAGGTGCGCATCTAGTAGTAATCTATCTTCCATGTATTTCCTCGTTGTACGCGGTCTATCAAGATGATTAATTGCAGAATAAGTAATTGAATATCATTATATACGTTTTTTATATGACCCTGAAGATATCTGCATATCTGCAAATTTGAGGTTTGGCCATTCGTGGCTGTCAAACTATGGCTCTGAGAGAAAAGTACATACGAACTTTTCTCTTTCTTTTTCGATTCTCTACAATCGGATTTTTTCATTTTTTTTTTTACATCACATACACAGTGCGTTTCGGCTACTTTTATTCTTCGGCACGCGCTCTCGTCTCACCCGTGCATCCGAGAGATGAATGTATATAGACTTTTCTCTTCCTTTTTCGATTCTCTACAATCGGATATTTTCGTTTTATTTATTGATTTTTTTTTCAAATCTCATATACATATATATGAAATCTCATATATGAGATTTGTAAACAAAAAATAAAATAAAAATATCCGATTGTAGAGAATCGAAAAAGGAAGAGAAAAGTCTGTATACATTCATTTCTCGGATGCACGGGTGAGACGAGAGCGCGTGCCAAAGAATAAAAGTAGCCAAAACGCACTCCGTATGAGATTTGAAAAAAAAAAAAAAAATAAAACAAAAATATCCGATTGTGGAGAATCTAAAATGGAAGAAAAAAGTCTGTGTACATTCATCTCTTGGATGCACGGGTGAGACGAGAGCGCGTGCCAAAGAATAAAAGTAGCCGAAACGCACTGTGTATGTGATGTAAAAAAAAAAATGAAAAAATCCGATTGTAGAGAATCGAAAAAGAAAGAAAAAAGTTCACATGTACTTTTCTCTCAGATCCATAGTTTGACAGCCACGAATGGCCAAACCTCAAATTTGCAGATATGCAGATATCTTCAGGGTCATGTTTTTTATTTTACGCTGTTCGCCAATTGCTCAATCCAATGGATCTTATACGCGATTCTAATATACAGACACGTATAGAAAAGAGATAAACGTTCTGGCAAAAATTCGAAAAGAGGAATAAAAAAAAAAGGAAAAAGACACGAAATTGGAAAGTTCCGTTTTGAACCAAGTCAAAGAAATATTGAGTTTCTGAAAAATTGACCATATTTTTCATGGCATTTCTTCAATTCAATTTTTTGCACTCAATTCAATCCCTACGCGTCTTCCTTGCAATCTTTCCACCTAGAGAAGTTTTGTGATTGGATGAATTCATGCAGCAGGTGTTTCAAAATGTAAAAATCAATCGATTTTGGATTCGGTTTGATTTTTTTTTCACCGTAACTATTTTAACAGTCCCTTCAATCCTGTCTGGGAAACAAATTCCATTTTTAATACATTGGATTGAAATTGCGGTTGCGGTTTTACCGTTCGAGGTACGAATCGTGAAACGAACAGAATTGCGGAGTTCCGCAGAGGGACTACGATTCCGCAGGTCGGAATTCCCTGCTGTGCAGTAGGTAGGTAGGTAGGTAGGTAGGTACTGGTAGGTTGCAAGGTAGGTGGGTATTGATTGCGCGAGACGCCGGCGCCGCGGCGCGTCGTTCTATACGGGTGGAAACTACGCCCGAATTCGAAGGCTAGGAAAAAGCCGGGGCTCGAACCCACGTCGCTGTAGTACATACATACCTACCTTCAACTATATATACTTAAAGCCGACGCTCAACGACGATAATCGACGCTCACTGGCTCGCATGACATCCGACACCTTTAAGCACCTTAGCCATATACTAGTAAAGAACTTACCTTTGATTTAACTCCTATCCCATATGGACAACAAGCAACGGCGAAATTACGTTTCGCGGTTATATTTCCCCGATGAAGTAATTTACACCAAAAATCAGGGATTTCAAGACTCGTCCTTCATTTGCAATTTTTTCCATTCAATATTGTCATTTCAACGGTTTGGAAGTACAGTCTTGCCACTGAGCTGCTAGTGGAAAATTATATGTTTTAATCAGATCGCGGAGAGATTGAAATTTCCGAATTTTTATGCTACCGACTCAAAGTTTTTAGAAAGATTATTTTCCCAAAAGTCTAAGTAGCCATTCTGGAAAACTGCGAATCGTAAAACACCGAAGGTAAAAAATTCCGAAAGTTAAAAACTCCGAATCTCGGAATTTGCGAGATGCAACGTCGTTTATTTGAAAGCTTTGTCATGAGCTTCCTTCAAATTTTCGGTTTTTTAGACCTCCTAAAAACAGACAAAGCAAAAAGAACTAACGATATTATGATAATTGAGAAGAATGATCAAACGAAACAAAAATTGTTTTCTGCAGGAAAATTTCTCGTAGCTATTCACATCGTGTTGCAGTTGAGTATAAAATGGAGCGATTTATTAGATTTATCGACCGTTTTCATCAGATGTTAAGAAATTGGTCAACACTGGGTCGTAGTTCGTTTCTTCAGAAACTTATCAATCACTCAAAAAGTTTTACTTGGCCTCAGAATCTAATACGACATCAAACTTCTCTGTCCAATTACTTTTTCGAAGCTCTTTCAAGCACACTATAGGCCAATGTGAGAGATTTTTTTTTGGCACATTCCGATCCCAGGCATACCTAGACTGCATGTGCATTTAAATCGCTTTGTATGGTCTGTTGTATAATTGTCACGAGTGATTCTGCGATCCGTGAAAAGAGGATAGCTGTCTCTCGTTCTTTGCGGTATATCCGCAGGTTTGGTATACGTATAAGTATGTATGTACAATACATATGTATATTTTTCACGGAAGATGAAAGAGATTTACTAGACAATGGCAACAATATAGTGTATAGTCGCGTGTAGCCTATACTCGCGCTCTGAAGAACAGACTAGACGCTCGCGATTCGTTACGGCTGGAAGGTGTGATCATCTTGAATATTTGCATCGGTGTCACATCCGGGTTATTAAGCATACAATGTGATTATAAAGGTGAATACGCATTACATTCGCGCCTCTATAAGTAAAAAAAAAAAAAACGTGCCGCATCATCACGACACCGCGTGTGAAGATATATTGAAAAAATTTCAACGATTAGCTATTCCTCCATTCATACTATAGTTCCTCATTACGAATATTTACCAATACAATATTTCTTAATACAAATTTCAAATTTAAATAACTATATTATGATACCTAGATACTTTTATCCATATTCTTTGACTTGGGCTAGCGCAGGTCAATCCGTGACCTGCCACTTGCGTTACTTCCTTCCCATGAACTCGTCGTGATCCTGGGAAGATGCTTTGCCAGATAGGAAAGATGCTCAGTGATAACATCAGGATCTCTCAAGTTGTGCCATCACTTTCTCTATACTTGCCGCTTCGGGTTATGCCACGCGCTATAGCTTGAAAAAGCTCAATGCTTGATCGCTGGACCGAGACCTCTTGGACTCTTCGAGGGTGCCTTTTCCTATTTCTCTCTCTAAATAACTCACACAATTAATAAAAAATTATCAAACATTACTCTGGACTTTTCATCATCTCCAATTATTTTTCTAATTGTATTCAATTTATATAATTAATGAGCTGGACGAATTAGTCAGTTGATCTCGATAAGGCATGGGAATTTTTCATCATCAGGCCACTAGGTAAAATCCTGTAAAATGTCAAATTCTAACGTTCGGTCACATTTTCCAGAACTCCGGATTTGTCAATTTTGTACAGATAGACAGACAGACCATTGAAAATAAGTTTAGAATACAGATATTTTTCGATCCTTCAGATGATGAAAATGATAGAGAAACATGTTTCCATTCACTTGATCATCATCATCATCATCATCGAGATCTGTGTGCATTGTAGCTAGAGGAGACAAACCGTCATAACCAAGAAACAAGACATTAATGATCAATAAGGAAGGTCTGGAGATGACTATAAGTTCAAGCTGTAAATGTGGCTTGGAAAAAAAAAGCATTTAAGTAACAAAGAAGATTGTTAAAGCAATTTTCATGGGCAGCCAATCGATCCCCGTGCAAAATGAGGCTGTTTCATATAGTCTCTATAAGCTATAACACAATATTACAACGTCTGCATCAACATCAGCAACGGAAAGGCTGCAGCTGGAAAGGCTGTTTGTCGTTTCTATACGCTCCATAGACCTGGACGAGTTACATAATAACATCGGCCTTGCATTATACCATCATAACGTATTCATCCTGTCCGCTCACCTGCAATACGCGACTATTTGTCGTCGTAATTCAATTTATTGCTAGAGATAGGGACAATTATTATTACTGTAATGTATGAATAATGATTACTGTCCTTTCGCATCTCCGTATAACGAAGATGAAACCAATTGCTGTTATTTCTATACGTAGGAGCAATTCCGTACGTATTAGGCTTTATAATTATGCCGATCAATTACGGGAACTAGTGCGTTGCAGTTTTTCAAAATCAATTTATTTCTTCATCAAAGTTCATTTCATGTTATTATATCTGTAATTGTCTCGTTCCAAAACACCGATGGTTCAATTCTACTTCTCTAACGATAAGATCGGAATTGTCATCCATATACTATCCGTCTTGAATTGTGTGCAGAAAATTGGAAAATTCAATTGTTCATAGTCAAGTTATTTTCAAATGAATGAAAATGAAATGTTTTATCTTCGGTAAACTGAGCATATCTTAAATGACAATTTTTTCAATTCAATTTCCATGTCTTTCAAACAATATTTCATATGGAGAAGAGAATCGATATGAAGAAATCAATCGATTTGTCACTATGTTCAATTTTTGCAATCACTGTATAGTATAATATGTGATGATGGATATACGACAACGAGATGATAGAAATATGTCGTATATGTGTTTGAAGTCATAACAAAAAATGAGAAACTACTAACGTACGTCAGACTACCTTGCGTGTCTCAATGTAGTTGAACCGCGAATCGTCAACGACGTAATTTCTCTCGTTGTGACACACACACACACACCGTGTTGTCGAGCTGATGACGTGGGCGTCATTTATTAATTGGCCTTCGCCGATTTAATATTTGGGACGGGCCCATACCGCGGGGGCCTTAATATTACTGATCGGGAGAAAGAACCATTTTCTCCTAACGTCGCTCGTATAACTATACCTTCTTGGAATTTCAATCAAACTCGATCATTTCACTCTACTTAACTTCGTATCTACACCCCGTTTGTCCACGATTTAATTTGTCCTCGTTAACTTCTAACCGGAATGTGATTCGGGTACGATTTATCATTTCTCAAACCCGTCACCTAGGTTTGATTGATGTGGGAATTTAAAGTTCGGTGATCGAACTTTTAACCAAATCAAAAAATCAAGTAATGATTTGAAAATTAACAACTCGGTTATTTTCTATGATATTTGAAACTTAGAAAAGCCGATCTAACAGTGTCATATTCTATTTTTTTTCTGTCTTTTATCTTTTGCTTACTATGGTGGTCCCTGAAATTGATCTTCTCACAACGACTGATGTCCATTTAGATAAGAAGGAACGGTAGTCAGGAGTTCATGGTCCGATGCGGTTGAGGTGGATTTCTTGTCTGTCATGTATATATGTGTACCATACCGATATATATATCGCAGCTGTACTATGAGAAAGTGAAAATTTTTCGGGAAAAAAGTTTCACCGTGAGAAATATGCGAGGGCCATTTGACTACGGTGGAATTTCCCAATCTTTGTTATATAGTCATGTACATGTTTGTACTTATGGAATCGGTCGTAAGTCAGGTACCTTAAAGTGTGATGCAGACTCCTTAACGTTCTCTTGTCAGAATTGAAACTGGCATTAAAAATCCCTCCGTGGGTGTTCGATAGAAACTGATATTCTTCGATGTATGTAATCTACCTACCTACCTACCTACCTACCTATACCTATAACCTGCCTGGTGGTGCCTGGTTCATACAATAATTTACCAATCACCCAATCGGCCCAGCACGTGGCCGATCCAATCAATTGTATATTGTGTATGTGTCCATTCGGGCGTCATTGATACCATCTAAATAATGTATGTATCGGTAATAGTTATCTTATCTATTGCGCGTTAGATGCAATAGTCGATAATTATTAATTTTCAAGTACCTATATAGTCTTGGACGTGATATGACCGTGGAGAGAGTGAAGGATTGATATCAAAGAGACCGCTCTACGGCTTGTACCGGACGTGACGTAAGAAATATAGCAATAAAATTTGAAAAAGAAAATGAAAATTGTTGGAATTTTTTTTTTCAAAGTTTTAGATACAAATTAGGCTTACGGCAATGTGTCGAACTGCAGCTAATTTGCAGTTATTAGGGAAACGAGCAATTTAAATCGCGATTTCCTTTGTCTTCACATTCTGAACGAGTTAGTCCTTTATGAACTAATTTTGCACTCGTGTATCTAGGTACAACTATTATAGGCCGATCTATTAATGCGGGCGTGGGAATTTCTCGCAAATTACACATCCGAGGCTTCTAGTATAGCTATTAATTAAAATGCCAACGACGAGCCTTCGTCTAGCAAATTGTCGAGTAAATAATAACTGGGGGGAAAAAAGAAACAAACACATAAGACGTTCAAGTCCTCTGCGAAGAAGTAATTATATACACCTATTTCGAGAATGATGAGAGCCGAATGCGCTTGTGTATATATACTCATCTCTTTGATTGTGAGTCACACTTTATACCAACTATGGCAAAGACTGCAGCCGAGATTGCAGATGATTAACTTTCGAAAAATCATCCCGGGTCAATTTTAGTTCCGAAAATTTAGTTGCGAAAGGTCAAAATTCCGAATTTTCATACTACCGACTCGGAGTTTTTAGAAAGATTATCATTTCGACTTTTCGGAAATTGTAAGTTCTGAACTTCGACGTTTAAAGAAACTCAGAATCGTGTCTCAAATAAATTCGGAATTTTTACCGTTCTGAACTTTCGAAATTCGGAATTTCAATTCCATCCCCAAAATAAAAAACACTGACTCACTTGCAATTCCTTCTAATTAAAAACGCACTAATTGAGAAATTTTTGACGCTGAAGCAATTCTGCCAGTTTCTGAAGTACTTGATAATTTTCTTCGATGTTATCCAACGCGAAGTTTAATAATCCGTAGATATATATTTCAACGGCTAAGCCATTCCGAATTGAAAATATTTTTATCATCCTCGCTCTACGTACTGTTTGCCTTTGCCAGCGCGATTTAATATCTCAATTTCTAATATTCCAGGTACGAGATTTGGTCGAGAGATGCAATTGTCCTACTCAATTCCCGATGATCAGAGTATCCGAAGGAAAATACCGTATTGGAGATACGAAAGTGTTAATATTTGTTAGAATATTACGAAATCACGTAATGGTACGAGTCGGTGGTGGCTGGGACACCCTGAGTCATTACCTAGACAAACACGACCCTTGTCGCTGTCGTAGCTGTAAGTCTATACTAAATTTTGATGCCAATTGCTCTTGACACTTTCAACTTTCCCAAATTCTAACTAAACGAACGGAAATCATTTTATTTTAGCACATCGATCAACCATTTCTGCAAAACTTATACAAAAGGCGGGAGGATCTTTCGATCTTGGAAGTGCGCAGGTGCACTACGAACGGTAAGAAATTTCAACCGATTCATCCAGCTAATAAAAAATTCTCTCAAAATCGAAAATGAAAGTGAAAATTATCAAACTTGTGAGAAACTTAGAAACATCAGGCGAATTTCGTGAAAATGTCTGAATTTTTGTATCCTGATCATGAAATTGACGATCTTTGTCTTCTCATCATGAAATTGATGACTTTCAACCTATTGAATTGAAATCAAAGATAATATCCAGAAAATAATCCGCGCTGATGCGGAAATTTCTAGACGAATTAGCCGTCGTCCGCATACGATGATTTCAGTCTATGATTGAAGTCATGAAAAACGTCATTGTTATCTGATAAAATCGCGAATTTCTTACTAGAAGCTGAAAATGCGCAATTTTTTTTTCGGAGTACCTGGATAATTCGGTGAGAATCTAGGATTTCAAACGCGTCACAATCCTGCAGCAAGAATTGTTTTCTATTTTTTTTTTTTTTCTTTTTCTTTTCTTCAACTTCTGCAATTTCGCGTTTGTGCAGATCACCTCCAAGAACCCGTCGAAGTTCAGCATCGAGTGTTGGATCGTGTGCTGGAACGATGCAAAATCAGAGTCCGCAAACGACGAGAACAGTTTCTAGCAATAGATCGCGATCCCCGACCCCTCATCAAGTACAGAATAAGCATCTTGGAGAGGAACTGAGGAAGTCCTCGAATCGTTCCAGGAGTCCAACTCCTCAAAGAAAAATTTTCGGAAGCCCTGGACATCTGGGTGGAGAATTACATAAACAGAGATCTAGATCACCAACACCGAAAAGAAACGCCAGATCCAGGAGCCCAACACCAAAAGTCGAGAACTCCAGGATCGGAAGTTCCAGTTTAGATCCAACTCGGAAAGCTTTGAATGAGGAAATTAGACAAGTCAGATACGACGGAAGATCTCAGATGTATCACAGCAGAAATCAGGACAGCTATCAGGTAATTAATTGTTCCTTTCAAAATTTCCAGTTTATCCTTTTTTGGGGGGGGGGGGGGGGGGGGGGTTATTTTTATTTTTGACCGAAACGTTTCGGTTTATGGAATTTAGGATTTTTGATTAGAAGATTGAGTTAGAGGCTGATTTTTTTTTTAAATAGAAAAAAATCATCGAAAATGTGGGAATTCTGTATCAATTTTTAGAGTCGATATATACAGTCCTGATTTGAGTTTGTAGATAACGCGTTTTTGGAATTTGACTTTTAATTTTCAACATTTGGAATTGACGCCGTAGTTTCTGCAAAATTCTTAGAATAGTAAATCGATTCATACAATTCTAGCTGACAGTTGTCATGATTCGAGATTCAAAATTTCTTATATTTGGAATCTTGTTGTTCTCTTTGGCTATTTATTTATGAAAAGCGGATGCGGAACTTTGCAACGGTTTTTGTGTTTCTTTCTGTTTTTTTTTTTTTTTTTTTTTGGTTTTTTGGTTTTTTGGTTTTTTTTTTTTTTTTTTTTTTTGGTTTTTTGGTTTTTTGAGTTAGTTTTATCCTCCACATACGTGACGCAACTCTTCCGTTGATTTATCTCCCTGTTCTCTATACGCACATATACATATATATAATATGCGAAAACAGATCTTTTTCAACCTTGGACAAGAACAGTTAGTCTAGAACGATATATACCGAACGTGCGGTTATATGCCTACGCGAGTACATCGCTTGTAACAAAAAGCGTGGCTAAACACCGTGATTAAGAGGCTTTCTGTAATCTACGAAACGTGATGGGTTACCGAAACGCCGTGTATATGTTTAGTTTTTCGCAACTAATGTGAGCAAAGTTCGTTCTTATTAGTGACTTTTATGATTTTCCCTTATTTCTTTCGTTCAGTCAATCGGCAATTTTTTTTCAATTCAATTCTCACCCTATATAATTCAGTTATATTTTTATACTTCGGAATCTGAAATGTCTCGAAATTTTTTGTTACGTGTAAAAAATAGCAAAGAATGTTGGCGTTCTGAGAAAACGGGATTGACATTTCTGCAGTCTGTGATTTAATTAGTTTCACGAACTTTGAACTCTAAAGAATTTCAAAATTTATATATATTTTCAATGGAAATCGCAACTTTCGGATATTTCCAAATCTTGAGAAATGCACATTTCTGCAATAATATTCAGGTCTCACCGATTGGCCAATCTGACGAATTTCTAAATCTGAATATATTCTCAAAAGTAGAACACAGTTTATCTTGGAAGAAAAACGAAAATTAAAACAATAAATAAATAAACGGGAATAGCTTCCAAAAGAGAAATGCAAATTGCAAATTCTTTAAAAAAAATCGCCTCATCGTTATCAAGCTGCCTATAAAGATGAAATCTAAAACCAGTTTTTTAATTCTCGTGTTCAGGATCCTAAAAAAGATCTGCATCAAGAGATCCGTGCCAAGGTGCCACTTTCGGAAGAATTTTCAAAACGTTATGTGGTAGAAGGTGGCGTAGCACGTCGAGCCTCGTCTCATGACGATACGCCAAGGTACGAGCCATCGATATTTAATTACAAATGTCACGAAGATTCATCGAGTAGAAGTCCAACCCCAAGTCCACCAGCGATTATTAAAGAAGAGACTGCCGAAAGTTTTGCCAAAGAGGCTTTAAATAATTACACAAAATCACCTCAAGGCGATGGTGAACATTCGGACAATGGAAGCGAAGTATCTGACGAAGGCTATCGGAGTCTCGGTGCCGTACAGCCGGCATCCGCAACTTTAACTTCCGGTTGCAGCACGCAGGCATCGCCAACGGTTGTTGACTATCAAAGTAAGTTAATCTTTGATCATTTTTTATCATCATCATTATTATCATCAATTGTCTGAAAACTAAACGAAGGACAACGTCAAGATTAATCATTACGAAATCCAGAAAATCGGGATAATCTGTCCACAATGATCTTAGGGTTCAAAGGGGTCAGGATATTAAGTTTTAGTTGGAAAAATCAAACATTCAATTTTCTGGGCGAAAAAGTGTTCGGTATACAGCAGGTCACAAATTGAATAATTAATTGATTAAAATTAATTGGGTAATTAGGAATTTCGTTTTTTTGGACTAATTTATTTGCAAAGGTTCTGAGATAAAATTGTTAAATTTTTGGTAATTTATTAAGTTCAGACGTTTTTTCATTTTATGAGTTAATGAATGTAACTCATGTTGGTCAATTATGTATACAGATTTGAATTGAACTTTCATCGGATTTTTAATAATTTGCTATATTTTAGCGATCTTTGAATAAGAAAACGTGAAAATAGGAAATCGTGAATAGGTTTAGACCAATAAATCGCGAGTGATTGTAGTAACAATAGAAGAAAAAAAGAAGAAAAAAAAAGTGGGAAATCGATCAAGTACACGGGGTGATTGCGATCATTGACTTGAACGGATAATAAATAGTGTAATTAGAATTTCTCGATCTCGCATCATCGTCATGATTGTCATTATATAAATAAATGGATGGAGTTTCGCGGTCTTCATAATTACTGTTTAAAAGTAAATGAAGAGTCGATTGGTAACGGTGCTATTAGGACAATAGTACACATCACATCATAGACATAGTTTAACACTTTTTTTCTCATTCTAACCGGCTGCCAAGCGTCAGGCATACTTTAGAAATCGTTATTTGATTAAATCAAAGTACCTCCTGTACACCACCCGCTGCGAAGAAAGTTTCAAATGCGCAAATTCATTTTAAATACAACATAATAGTTATACGTGCCTACTTATCTATCTATGTACCTACGTACGTACGTTACTTGCCTACATGTTCTACATTTACTTTTGTTGTACCGATTCGCGAAAAACAGTATACCTAACTATGATCGCTCTATACATTTATTTATAAATAATAAACGATGAATTATCAATTTGCGAACGTATCTGCCCCTAATTTGAGATTGGTAGTTTTATAAATAAGTATATAGCTAATTGATTCGTGGATCGTAAAATAACGCAGCGATTTATTATGTACGGTGGCATTCGATTATGCGAACTTAACGAATTAGCAATACTGCCAGAGAATAATGACGTCAGTGGGTAAGTAAATGTCGTCCGGATCAGAAGACGCATTTCGAGACTTCTAGCTGTACATACAAATACGTATGTATGGATGTATATCATTACAAATGAATTATTTTTCCGTTGTGTTAGTTGATATTATTATTGTCATTTAAGGGCGGGGTAAAGTATTAAAACTTTTTTTTTCCATTTTTTTTTTTAATTTTTAAAATGAATGCATAATATCTCAAGAATATTGTGTTAAAATTTCGAGTCGATCGGAGTAAAATTGACGAAGTTATGAGTATTTGAGCGTCTGTTGCTCCATGCCGGGTTTTATACCTGGGCGGCAGCTGCGCGACGCGTTACTGTCTTTTTCGATCCTGAATAACATTTTTGAATTATTACTATGCAAAATTAATCTTTTGAGTACCTTTAATATGCATGAATTTACTCAGATTTTTATGCAATCGAAAAGTGCTCTTAAACTTATGTGCAATGAGCGCTAAGCGACCAAACTCTTCTGCAGCGTTTTTCAAACCGTTTTTCTGAGACTTGTCATATTTGAAGTCCGTGTACACGATAACTCAAAATCTACTGGATCAATCGCTTTGAAATTTTGCACAGTACTTGTTCACATAATTCACCAAGTATTGTCGACAGCTTTTTTGTTTTTTTTGATAATTACTATTTTTTCAACAACAAGTTAGTCGATTTTTTTTAGCGAAAATCGGGTTTTTGGCTCCCAAGTGCTACAAAAAATCGAAAAATCGAACAAAAAAAAAAATCCTCCCGTCATTACCTCGAAAAACATCTCCTTTAACAAATGCATTTTGATTTTTTTGTTTCACATGATTCTGTTGCGAGTTATGGTGTACACCGCAAACCAACTTTTTTTCGAGGCGCCTCCGGGGTTTAATTTTCACTCGCTCAATTTTGAATATTTTGCAATGCGAATTTAGGAGAATGTTGTTCAAATGTTACTTTATTACATGTAAATTCTTCAATAAACGAACACTATCCGTTACGCCAAAAAAAAATCTTAAAAACATGCTTTTTTTTCGCCGAATTAACTTTACCCCGCCCTTAACAAAAACTGAATCAATCGATCGAGTACGGTTTCGATCATCGTTTTCTTTCGATGTATGCAAAACATATTATAGTAACAAATTGCATCACAATAATATGTTTTATCGAGGCAATTATAATATCATTGCGTCCTATTCGATACCCTGTAAATGTCAATCAACTTTCGCGTTCTGTGAGAATTGGCACAAATTTGTACTCCAAAAGATCTCTCGATCGTTGTTGTTTACATATACCGGTTAGTCTTGTTTTTTTTTTTTTTTGTTTTTCTCATTCTAAAGGATTAGAACCAGGAAACCAAAAAATCAATCAAAACTACAAAACGCGTTTTACATGATAAATTCACTTTCGATCAATAAATATATATTGTGTGTGTTTGTTTGGTAAATAATTCACTCGAACGTGAGTGTTTTCTCTTTTTAATTATCTATCGCAAAGTGTCGCTGATCTCCCTCCCGGAACTATTATAGATATCTATTTGAACTTGTGTTTACGGCTTCGGTCGGAAATATACGGTGGTATTACGCATAGAAATTCTTGGACATAACTTTGACGTACATATATCTCCTCGAAGGGTAGATAGTCTTATTTTTATTATAATGATGATGATTAATAATATTATTATTATTGTAAGATATAAGTTATCTAGCGATATTATTATATACTCTACTAGTTTGTATGTACTCATTGCCGTTCTCTTGGCGACGCTCGCATCGCGATTCCTGATCGGTTTACTAATAATAATTAACCGTTGCGCCGTGCGCGAATGTGTTTAGATAAAGGATAAAGCGTATAGTATTATAACTCCGGAAATCGCGAAGGTCACGTTTGTAAACAATTTTTTCTTTTTTTTTTTTCTGTTTCTACCTCATTTCATCCGCGTGCGTATGTATATACAAACTTTCATGGGTATACGATGGAAATATATACTTCATTCACTGTTGGACAATGGTGAAATTTCTGCACCCTGTTAATGGAATCAAAGTTGATAGAGAAAATTTCGAAATTTCACATTTGCGTTTCAATTTTAACGAATGGTAAGAAATTTTGAATGCAACTGTCTGTCGCCTGTATTAGGTAGTATGTTTATATCATATTCATGAGATATGTATACCAGCAGATGATTGAAGACTATAAAAATTATTGTATGCAAGGAAGACCGGGACAAAGTTTAAACTTTGACTGAAAATTTATAGAAGACCGCATTTTTTTAAAACTTTTGACGAGGAGGAGATTTTCCAGGCTGAAACAGCCGTTCTCAATATTGGCGCGGCAGTGATTATCAAAGAAATTTCAAAGAAAAACAAATTTGGAGGAGATCAAAATGAACAAAAAATAAATAAAATACAAGTTGCCCCTCAATTTTTAAACGATGTATTCACTTTGCACCGATCTACCCTACACGGATATTTTCATTTGCACAACAAGGGGGAAAAATTTAAGACATAAAAAGAAAGGAAAGAGAGAATCGTTTTAGTTCAACGCAATATGGTACATACAAGCTGCTTCGAACTTAACCTAGCTTACATGAGAAATATCAAAATGACTGGAATTCTATTCATTTTTCCCAAACGGCAAAATACTTGACCACTGTCTGTAGTGAAGCATTATTCTCTCGAGTCTCATTCCGGTAGGTTTTATAGTTTCAAAGAAACTACGAATCGCATTTTCGAAGTGATAACAATTGGTAATAATGGTATTCCGAACATTATAGTCGCGTGGCACCTCGAAGCGATATGGGAGTCTGTTCGAAATTCTATTATCACCAATTGTCCTCACCTCGAAAACGCGAATCGTATTTTCTCGACGACTACCCAACCGATCAGAATGAAACCTCGGCGAATAAATTCAGTTTTTTGGCAGAAAGCGACACAAGTACGTCACCTTATCAAAAAACTGATAGGATTCCAGTAAAACTCACATTTTTTTATGTTAGCTAGGTTAAGTTGCAAGTAAACTCTACCATATCACCTCAAGCCCGAGATAGGACAGAGACAATTATATATGTATGTATTTTATGAAACGGAAGACGAAAGCTGGAGCAGAGATTAGACCGCCCTGTAGGCGATTAATATTCACCGATGTATGTACATATGTATTTACATACATTTATTCGTATATATACCTACGTATGAAAACGAGAAGAGGCCTGGTCTGACATTTAACTAGTGCGGAAACTTCGTACATATAGGTACGAAAGTATAAAATCTCCCGTAGTACATACATCTGCACAGTTTGCTGCGGTGTATGTGTGTATATTATACAGCTAAGTAGGTATAATACATATTATATCTATAGATATACATATATACGCTTAGTGTGTAGATAAACCTTGAATAAAGGTTTGTATATACGGATAGAGCGAGAATAGGCGTGTTGTCTACACGCACGAGGTCTCTAATACGTTTCTTTCTAAGCACGTGTGTCCTGCGTACTTACGTATCACGTTTACCAACATTAATCCACAAACTTCACACATACACATCAAAGATAGGATATAAGACATTACTCGACAAGCTTGTATATCGAGTCGCGTGGGCACAGCAACCTGTCCTTATAACCGAACAATCCTTGACTAGATTCCAAATAACAGATGGCAGCTGTCAGTCTCGAGAAAGGAAAGAAAACTTTTGAGAATATGATCGATTTACCATTTTGTGCTGATTCGGTTTTTTCATTTTTTTATTATTTTTCATTTTTGGTTTCGTTTCGTTTCGTTTTGTCATTGATGGCAATTACGCTTTAATCAAGGGTCGCCAATCAGATGGGAAACCTAAAAAACTCCGAAATGTCAGAGACCTTGAAAACAATCATAAAAGAAAAAATTATAAATATCAGTTTTTTGAATCTAGTCTCAAAATTCTATAAGGCCAAATGTATTTGAGTATAATTGTAGAGCCTTTGAACTGATGACTATATAGTAGGACAGGTAAAAGTGTCAGGGAAAAACTGTCTTTCATGTTTTACAGAAAGCTCGGATTGAAATAAAAATGAATTAATGTTTCGAAAAAAAGAACAAAAAAAGAAACAAGGGGCCATTTTGTGATTGCGATGAGAATACGTAGGAAAATTATATATTACATGGCCTGAAAAATCCGCGATGGATTCTGAATTTTGTTGTTTTGTAAGAAAAGCTCGAAAGCTGTTTGACGATGAGAGTAAACGTCGTAAGTTGAGTCGCGGTAAAACGTTTAAATATAAGTAATTGTACTGCAAGCGTGTAAACGCCGGGAACGCGTGCGAGCGTCAAGGTAGCAACGGTTTATTAAAGAAAACAAACGTAGCGTATAGTATAGCAGCGTTTTATTCGTAGTCAGACCTTGCAAACGAACGAACGATCGAACGAACGAACGAACGAGCGAGGCAAGTCCCACGCGATATGCTAACGAGGAGAGATTCGCACGAGTTCGATTCGGACGCGTTGCGTTGTACGTTCGATGTACGAATTTGGACCTTGCCAATTTCACGCTAAGTCGTAGATTTAGCTTAATCGTTTAGCCACGTAGGCGTATTGGACCCCAAAATTCAATTCTCTGCGCAGTATCCCATCGTCGAATAGAAAAAAAAAAATCTGAAAGAAAAAGTCATCATCTGCGAGTTGCCCCGGACTTTTTTTTTTTTCATTCCTACAATTCAACCGTCTAGTCATTTTCAAAAAGACAAATCAACTCTTGGCCAAATCCTTCATCTCCAACCGTCAGGATTCGTTGGAAGTCATGAAATACGTTTCTGTAAAACAAGTCCTTTTTTTCTCTTCTTCCAGAGCAACCCAATACTGAAAAGTCATGCGTGGAGACGGAAACTATCGAGACGGGGCTACGTAAGACTAGAATTGGTCCTTCAAGTCCGTTGAGAGCTTCACCAGCTCGAAGTCTGACCTCATCTTCAGGAGACCGTACACCAAGAGCGGGATCTATGGTCAGAGAAAACAGCAATTTATCCTGCAGAGGTTCTTCTTCGGGTAGCAGAACTCCTAGGGAAGGTAATTCGAGTCCTGAAGGTAGCCCGTTGAAAAAAGGTACCGTGGGTAGAAACAGCCTGAGAAAACCACCGACTGGTAGTTTGAGCAAAGGATCAGGATCAGGATTAGGATTGGGATCAGGATCGGGAGTTCCGAGGCTAAGTCAACTGAACCTTCAAACCGGAAGTAATACTTGGAACGGAAGACAGAGTAAAAAGAGGCCGAGTTTGCAGGCCGATACTTTCGCATCACCAGTCAGTTCAGCAAATTGCAATCTGAACCAAACGGTTCCATCTTCTTCTTCTTCTTCTTCTTCGTTCTCAAGGAAAAGTCCAGCTCGACAAAGTCTACCAAGACCAACGGGAACCGGAAATGGCCCTCAATACGACAGAAATGGACGAAGGATCAAACCCCCTTCAGCATCTTTACAATCGTCACCAACGAAAGTGGCAAATCCATTGTTAGAACAGATTTTACAGAAAGTTGGACACCTTCAGGACGACAAACAAGTTGTTCAGAAGCTTCAGGACTTTCTCAGGGACTATCAGGGCAACGGGACGAGTGTAAATCCCGATGGTGACGCTGCTCTGGACTTTACCAAAGCCTGGGTTGACGGAAACGGTACCGTTCTCTTACCTCAGGATGTTCCAGTTGCCGCAAGTCCAAGAAAAGATCCTAAAGCTGCATCGGAACGTGGTGGTTTTTCAAGAATACCAGCACCGGTATACAAAAGGCCTATGTCCGTTGCTTCGGACAGTATGTGAATTTTGGAATGTAATGAAACGAGTTAGTACATATAAGGTAAGGTAACACGCGTACATATGTATAATTATTCGGTAATGCGTGTATTTTGATTTGATTTTCTCTGAATTTTATTAGAGATTAAAATCGAGGGCGTGAATGAAAATGTTGAGATTTATTATACAGGGTGATTCACGACAAACTCCAAGAATAGGAGGAGCCTAATTATCGAATAAGCCCCACCCCTTCAACCAATCCGACGAATAACAGGTAATAATAATACGATTTGTATGAGCATAACATTAGAATCAAGAAAAGTACAAACATAATCGATTCGATGTTTTTATTGAACAAAAAGGGCAGTCAGTCCAAACAATATTTACGTTTAAAGTAAAGTCTGTTACTAGCTGATATGATTTTTATTCTCATCTCCTGCTATGGAATCTGATTTTAATGTTATGCTCACACAGTTCCCATTGTCATTACCTGTTATTCGTTTGATCGGTTAAAGGGATGGACTTATTCGACAATTAGGCTCCTCCCATTCTCGGACTTTCTCGTAACTCACCCTGTATAGCGAATATATAATTGCGTACCTTTTTTTTTATTGCATTCGCGATTTTTATATTTACAATAATAATATGATTACACATTATATAAATATAGATTTGTTTTCCTCATATTGTTATGTACTTCATATGCGACGATTAGTTGACGACGACGAGATATACGCGTTATACGTTTTATGAATTAGCAAAAAATGTTTTAATCAATTTTTCTATAATATTATATACATATAATATCTATTCTGTTATACATACGCGGATTACGCAATTCAGAGTTTTAACAAATTTTATTCCTTATGATCGCGTATACGTATGTGTTTGATTGAATGATTATATAAATAATATGATATAGATGATTATTACGACGATTATGTTTGAAAAACGCTATAGTTTTTCTTATACGTTTATTATTATTATTATTATTATTATTATTATAGGTACCTATAGATGTTATCAGCTTGCGTATTATTATTATTGCGAACGATTTCATTGAATATTATATTTACAAATTATTTATTTATATAGTCTACTATCGGTTGTATATTTATAAAAAAAAAAAAAAAAAAAAAACGAAAGAAAAAAAAAAGAATGGAAAAATGTAACGAACAAGAAGAAATAATCAACGTCCTCTGAACCCGCGCGCGTGCTAAGAGAATGACTAAAATAATCATATTATAGGAGAAAGAAGGCGAAAAGAAGAAGAAGAAAAAGAATTTAAAAAAATGGAAAAAATGACAAGAAAAAAAAATTAAAAAATTTATATTTAATAAAATATTACGTATTAAGGAAACAAGAAAAAACAAAAAACAAACAAACAAAAAAATCCGACTACGTACTCAAATAGACTGGATATAGATAGCGTATCATCTGAATATATATTGTATGTACCATTCCAATATTTAAAATGTTTTTTATACCAAAAGTAACCGTAAAGAAGAGGAGAAGAAACAAAAAAAAACTAAGACGAAGAAGAAGAAAAGAAAAAAGGGAAAGAGAGAAAGAAAGAGAAATAAAGAGAAAGGGAGAGTATATAAAGTATATAATTATCTTTTTGTACCAAGTGTCTTATATTATAGTGTGCGAAGGATATGTCATAGATATATGTATAGGAAAAGAACGAACTTCTCTTCGACGAAAGGGTCTTTTAACGTGCTAAGATTATTTTAGAGAAAAAAAAAAAAAAACGAGAAAATGTGAAGAAAAAAAAAAGGAAATAAACAGATAAATCAATATATCAAATAAATAAAGAATCGAAACATCACATATAGGAAATAAATCGGAAGCTTTAGGATCTGAACGGATTATACTAGTTAGTATTATGTAACTGGAAACGTTATCTTGTATAGCGGATCTGCAGGTTATATATAACTAAGTGCCGAAACTCACAATCAGTGATTAATCAATCACTCTGCTTAATATAATTGAAACGACTGCTTCTTGTATTGCAATTAGCTACTGGATTCAACGGAAACCTTACCGATTGAATTTGAAACTTCGTAAATTCAACGCAGTCTTTGTAAATTCTTACGATGCGATAGTTGATAGCTGGTTTCCGTAAGCTGTCGTTTAAAAAAATATATTATAGAATCATTAAATGCCTCGAGAAAATCTGCCTTATGCGTTTAGAAATTGCTAATAATTAAGAAAAAGAAGAAAAAGAAGAAGAAGAAGGAAAAGAAAAAGAGAATTAGGAAACAGTATAAGAAAGAAAGAAAAAAAAAGAAATACAGTTGAATTGAATATAATTGATGAAGCAATTAATAATTAACAATGCTTAGAAATTAACGAGAGGTGATTCTAGAGTTACACGTTTCTGTAAACCCGATGTTAATCAATTTCGAGTTTGTTTCATACGGTCAATATCAATAAATCAATCAATCAATATAAGAAGAGAGTTTCCCGGTTATTTCGCGCAGCAGCAGTAATTCGAAAAATTAGTCAAGGCATAATGAATAATTTTACACATAATAAACGACTCATGCATATAAATATAAACAAATATATATATATAATATACCTATACGTATAATTTTTACGCCCATTCGTAAAGATAGGCCTAAGTTGTTCAATCTTTTTTTTTTTTTTTGTAAACTATTATGATTTTTAATTTTTTTTTTTTAAATTATTTGTTTTGTTTCAACTGAATCACAGTCTACCACGTTAGTAAATATAATATTATAATATTATCTATACGTTATGTTATTATTTTAGTTTATATAAAAGAAAGAAATAAAATAATAATAATGATAAATGAATATAAACAAATAAATGAAAAACGTAACAAAACGGATTTGGATATCGTTTATTATTTATAAGCTTTTTTATTATTCCTTTTCTCATATACCCGCATCTTCCACATCTCTCTTTGTAACATATAATATACACCATGATATTATATTCTTCTACGAATTTCGAAAGCAACGGGTCTATCTATCTCATTCGAAATAAGTATAGAGAAAAATAAGAATAAATAGATGAAAAAAAAAAATGAAAAAATAAATGAATGAAATAAAAAATAAAGAAGAAATAGTTAGACGGAAAGGAAAAGACGGACAAATAAAGAAATAAAATCTATATTATATACTTACATTGCCTCAACTGTTAATGAAGCTAAAGATTTGATAGATGATATCGATGGGGAACTCTTTGGGGCTAGAGAAAGAGAGAGAGAAAAAGAGTGAAAGATAGATAGATAGATAGATCGAGAGGTGAATATAGTGTAATGACAGAGAGCTGTGGGTTAGATTTTAAGTAGAGCTTGCGACAGCGTAAAAGATCTTGGCGTGTAAAAAGAGAGTAGGGCTACCCATTACGAAGCCCATTCCCATACGGAATGACTGACTGACTATGCAGCGTCCTTGCCAGATATGGCAAGACAACTTTGTTCACATCAACACGTTACCTACTGCGAGAAGAACCGAGGAACACTTCGGCTACGATACGCCATACCATGCCATGCCATGCCATGCCATGCCATACCATGACCATTCGACATAAACGTGTTTCATATGGGTACATACGGGCTGTTGGTGGCATACAGGCAGGTAAAACGTCATGAAATTATAATATAACTTATAATTCAAACTGCAATCCTTTCTGTGATATGGATATTAATTCTGAGATTCTTCTTATAGTTTGGAAATAACAGTCACAACGTTTGTATGCCTACTCGGTTTGTCAATTTGCATCCAAGAAGGGATCAATTTGTCACGGCTAAAAAGATCAATTATGGTCCAAGAATGAAGATCGATTGATTTTAGTAGTCAATTTTACAATTACAACACATCATTTTGAAATTATGATGAAATTACGATTACGGATTAGGTATGGAAATTTAACTTGGGTAGAAGAATCATTTGATATTGGATTGCGTTGAATGTTTTCCAGTCCATTTGAAGGTGATATAGCACGAGTCGCTTTGAACCTAACCTAGCTAACATAAGTAATTTGAATCTGACTGGAGTTCTATTCGTTTTTTCGAAACAGAAAAATACTTAGCCACTTTCTGCCGTAGCAAAGAATTAATCTCTCAAGTTTCATCCCAGTAGGCTGTATAGTTTGGAAGAAACTACGAATCGCGTTTCCGAAGTGATAACAATTGGTAATGATGGATTCCAAACATAAAATCCCGTAGCACCTTGAAGCGACATGGGGTCTGTTCGGAATTCCGTTATCACCGATTGTTGTCACCTCGAAAACGCGAATCGTACTTTCTCGATGACTACCCAACTGATCCGAATGAACCCTCGACGAATGAATTCAGTTTTTTTTTTTTGCAGAAAGTGACTGAGTATGTCACTTCATCAGAAAAACTCATCGGATTCCAGTGAATCTCTTTCTTTTTAAATGTCAGCTATAGGTTTAGTTCAGAACGACTCAAGTACCATATCGCCTTAAGGGTAGTGTCACATCCGATCATGAGAGAAGTTAATTGACAAGCGTTTCTAAGAATGTCTGGCATTTTTGGTCAATTACAGAAAAATTCCGATCACGATAAGGGTCTTTAACCAATTATTAATTACAATTAGAAAACCACTCGATTCACCTGTCCCGAATTTTCTCCCATTTCTTATTCTTCACATAACTGTTCTGGTAATAAACAAGCTTACGACGTTTAATGGTTTAAGATTCAAGAAATTATACACTGATTTAGAAACAACGCATCAAAGGTATCCAGAATGGTATAAAAGTTGCCATTTCACAGGTGAGTTCGAAGAGAAGATATAATTCATCCCCAAAGAAGCACATCCAGTCAAAATACTCAAGTCTTCGATCAGCAGGATGTAGTTTAGCATAAAATTACTTGACCGCATAACAAAATAAATTACCATTCAGTTTACTGGCGCCAATTTCTTCAAGTATGCATTCATAAGTATGTACATAAGTGCGCGATTGAGTCTGGAAGAAAGAAAGAAAAAAAATAATCATAATTTAACAACGCAAGATGAATTTTCGTCTACGAATGTCCCCTGCAGTGGATGATTTGGGTCAAAAAAGTTTACGACTACGATTCCGTGGTTTACTTTTTTGAGGCCGGAGCTATTCCCGGCTTCTAAAGATCCTCGTATCAGCTGTGTTAAGTGTCGTAACGTACCTGCAGCATACGTGTTAGTATTTTAGCTAATTAAGAGGTGAAAGAGATTTCAGGTATAGGTACCTACCTACTACCTTGCTTCGAACTGCTCAGCCTGAGTTCGGTGGCCGGTTTTGACCTGGTGCCCCAGGGTTTTGATTCGTGGGCGACACAGGTGCGACTGACTGCTGCTGCAGTCAGTCTGCAGGGATTCTCTCCTGGGTTCCCTTCTGGTTTTATCTACAGGTTTCACACACTCTCCATATATCTTTATCTCGCTCTATTCACGTTTCTGGCACAACCTACGCGTTTCATGGCCCATGAATTGACGGATTACATCCATTACTACAGCCTAATTCTTCACCACTATCACATACGAGTACACTGTCTTTCTTTGTCTGCATGAATTTCACTATGACGAAATTTGAAACATCAGATCGTTATTTTCATTATACTATGTACACATTGCTTACAAGACAATTGATCGTTGGCCCAGAGACGAGGAGTTGAAATGTTTTACTTATTCATTCACTTTTTTTGTTTTCGGTTTATTCTAGTTACTACATCGTGTGAATGAGAATATGAGCTTGGTATTCAACGGAAGGACGCATCATTAAACGGTTAACTGGGGAAACTGTGAAGAAATATTTACTTTACACTCGGTGACAAAATCCATCGAATAGAAATCGTTTAAAAGAAGGTATTTGATTTTTGAGAAAATTCACACAAACAGCTGATAAATACTGATACCTAATAATTGATTTGCAAGTCATATGGGAATTGAGAAGAATCTTTACGCCTAAAACCGTGTGTTTGTTTGCGTTTCGTAAACACATTAAACCCCCTAAGTCGTCGAGATAATGACTCTTAATTATCTTTAATTAATCGGCACTTGACATTTCTCTGCAATCACGTCACTCTACCAGAAGCTGTTCGTCATTCGTGTGTATATACCGTATCGTAAACTCTTATCGCACACGTTAAAAAAAATTTATTGAATCTTGAGTTCGGAACGCTGTTAGTAATAAAAAGTCAATAATGAATGAGTGGAATGTGACAAAACGTATTAATGGGGTACAACACGCCTAGAAAATAATTTCATTTTCCAAATCACCGTTACGCTCAAAAGAAATATTTCACCGACTCAAGCTTTCCATGCTCTTTTACTATAGTGGTTGGATACGTAGTTAGAAATTATTCGGTCTTCCATACACTATCGAAGAAAAGAAAAAAAATTGTTTTCGCAGCTGGGCACAGATCGTATAGTTAATTGAAACTTCTCCCAAATTTTACATAAGTTTATAATTTCGGGACGAATGAACGATATCTCGACGTAGAATCCAATTTCTATTATTATGAGCACGTAAGCAACTTTCATTCACAATACGTTTACAAACAAAAAAATAGCTTTTAATCCAAAACTTCGTATCTAACACTTGAGTTAATTGAGTATCATCAGTTGGACCCGAAGCTACATCAATCCGGAATATTTCCTCTAAATTTGTAGAACTTTTTATGGACGATGCGACCTGTACCCTACAGCGACAACCACTTATCTTCTTCGGTAGAACAAATCTATAATGCAAAACGAATTCTATAAAATCCCATAAATAATTCCGAACGATGAATCAGAATTCCAGCAATTAACTGTAAAAAATTAAACCAAGAGAACATTCTTCCAAAGTTTACGAACGATTCGAAAAAATTATTTCTAATGTACCCCCTTAGAGAAGAAAAAACAGAAAATGCACAAGACTCCTAATATAATAAGTGTGACAAATGTGATATACACTAATGAAGTGATAATTGCGCCGTTATTGTAGCAAAAGCTTCTTATATCTGTATCTACTAGTGTATATGAATTGTCAGTAGTCAGAGTCTGGAAGGCTACGAAAACGGAATAAGCACTGATCCACCTACAACATCGTGTGACGCAGTGCGAGATGACCTTCCAAGCATTCAGGTGGCCGCAGGTAGGTAATTGTAGGTACATATGTGTCTATAATAAGTATACATAGATATATTTGTATAAATACATGTGTGAATAATCTACGTAGCATAATGCTGCCTTGGTTGAGGTAGCCTGGTGTCAAGGCAGAGTATACCTGTAAGAATCGTATGTCTGTACATAGCTGGAACATATGTAGAAAAAAAAGATTAAAAAAAAATACTTGGAGCTATTTTCCTGGCTAATGAGCGGATGATAGTGTCACAGCTTGCTCTGCCCTCCGACAATAAAACCCTGGTAAAAGTGTTATAAGCCTACTAGAGATGCAGACGTCTAGCCTGCGGACTCAAGCGAAGAGATCTCTTCACCTGAAGAAGAAGAAGAAAAGAGGAGAATAGAAGCCTTGAGGATTCTATGAGATATTTTCTTTCTTCTATTTTTTGTTTTGGGGTTTTTTTATTTTTATTTTATTTTGTATTGCAGGTATTTCAGGTAATTAGGGTGTATAATTATTTTCGGACAGTGCAGCTTCAAAGGGGCTCATATTGTTTCATAGTCGGGTATAAAATTATGGGATACATGAAAAACTCGCGGATATTAAGTACCGGGGTTTTTTTTTTTTTTTGCAATCCGCTGACTAATGTCTACAGGTAGATAATTACTCACCTTTAAAGGCTGGCCATGTCCTTACTTAGACGTTTAACGTCATAAACATAAATTTATGCTGAGCGAGTTAGACGTCAATTTCGCGTTACTTCAACCTTCAATTTCTATTCCAAATTGGCATTAAAAAATAATGTTCATGGGCTGCAGCAAACACCCCTCGCAATTCTATGTAACAAATTTTACTTCTCATCGATTTAGATTTTGAATTAATTAATTTGCTTTGACAATGAAAAATCGACGAAAGCTTCGAAAGCTGACGAAAAATTGCAACTTTTTTTATCTCGTTTTTCAGAAATTGTAGAGATCGAAACGAGATGCATATACGTGGACAAATAAATCTCTTTCTTCGAAGTGACTTTGTTGTTCGGCGTACAGCAGGGGAATAAATTTGCTCTTAATTAAAGTGCGGCTTGCGGCTGCAACGGCAGATAATTGTATCGCGTGAAATATAATTAAATATAAATAAAAATGGGAACTCGGGCCGCGCGGGACGAATTGCATCGAAGGAGGAAGCTGTGACGAAGACTTTCAGCCGAAAACGGATATCTCAAGGCTTTTCACTTCCGTCTCCCTATATCGAGTTCTCCAGTCTTGTTCTCATTTACCCTCGTTCATGATGTTGTTGTTATTGTTATTATTATTATTATTATTATTATTATTATCATTATTATTATTATTATTATTATCATCACCGACGAGATCTTACAGTGATCATAATAATATTCGAATGTTTACGCCAGGTAGACGCGACGGGCGGCCCTCGTATGCCATATTTGAATTTAATAGTCTTCGCCTCTTCCAGGGGCGCGAGCAAAGATTATATCGGATCAGACCTTAACCGCTACTATATTATACCACTTTCGGAGGAGGTCGAAAATTTATTATTAATCAATGAAAATAAAAGAACTGAGATAATTCAACGAGTATAAAGACATTTTTTAAATCTGTCATAAAGATCAATTAAAACCATTACTCAGTCTATAATTATTGTATATATTAGCAGATCCGCTTCTTGCCTTCCCAGACGAGGGAAGTTAATTACTTTATCGCGTTCCCATATCCAACATTTTGATATTTTTATCAACGATTTCAAATTCATGCTCACTGATCCCGAAAACTTATATGACTGCCAATTTTTGAAGCAATCGTTCTATTGTTACAAAATCTTAGTCAGCCATGATGCTTTCACTGTCTTGAAATTTGGGAATTGGAAAAGCCTACGTTATTAAGAAAAGAGAAAAAAAAAGAAGAAAAGAAAACTGATACCATAAGCTTCCAGAAATATAAGGACACGGTAAAAAATCAATGTTGATCATTTAACTCAGAAACTATGCTGAATCGATTGATACGAAAATTTATGCAGACTTAAGTTAGATCAAATGCTTTCGATTGAGACCATTTTTGGTGAAAATTCGTTGATCCATTCTCGAGATATCATCGATAGAAATTTTCTTCTCAAAATATTTGATTTTTCAAAAAATCGAGACTGACCAAGTTGATTTAACCGAATATTTGATCAACTTTTAAGTTATGGAAAACCGTGTCGATAAAACCCAAAATCTTCATGATAAATGAATTCGTTCTCGGGTATTATTGTCGAATAAAAATTCCATCGCATGCATCACAAATAACGTAAATCAAGAAACGATTGGAGGTGATTCTCTGGGCTGGAGGAAAATTGAGTTTTCATTATTCAGCTGATTCCAACAACTATAGTATATATAGGTATATATATATTCTTTTTCTTTTCAGACTGCAAGTCAAAAAATGGCTGGATATATTTGAGTCGATACAAAACCCTACCGTCGCATTAAGTTATTTGAGGAGAATAGAAAAAAAAAAAAAAATACGACTTGCGCACGGCAATTGCACAAGTACAGAGTCGATTATTGTAAAAATGTCTATTGCTACCTTTCGCAACTTTTATACGTATATACATATACTTTATACTATTGTTTAAAAATTAGGTACGCTGGTTCGGTTATATACTGCAGCTGCAGCACTCGAGCTATATACATATACCCATACGTAAGTCAGTAGAGAGATTCCAAAGGAGTCTGAGGTCTACAAGCATATATAGCTATGCCCTAAGTATACATATACTGTATGTAAAGCATACATGCGCTATATGGGGAGACACACCCGTACATATAGGAGACCTTTCTGTAGGTAAAAGTTGAAACAAATGAATAATAATGATAATAATATAACTAGCCCTAAGAAACAAGGCGCGTTAATCCATGCCATACGTAGGTATAACCTATACACATATGCTGCTTATGTGCTTGTTGTTTGCCCTCCTTCCCACCCATGTGGCACTATTGTACTGTCACTCAATCAAGACTGAGGCTTCAAACGCCGAGTGACACTTGAAATAATTTAAACTCGTTTGCTACTTCATTTGTGCGATTGTAATCGTTTCTATAGAGCCTTATAGCTCGCACGACGTAAATATAAACAATATATAGTATACTCGCTCGTTTTATCCATCGGTTCATTGATTGATATATGTATAGTGTATTGCATTATATACGTGCGTGTAACGTGTATTCGGTTTGAAATATTTGATTGGTCGATATTTAGTCGAGTATTTAGTCTCTAAACGAACTTGAACGACTCCGAAATGCCGCTGATCCGGCTGCGTAGGATGCGAGCCTACAAAATGGATTATGCATACCTGCGGGTCGAATAAATAATCGAATGAATCGCGAAACTCGAGTTTTTTGGGTACATCCTTTTAGCGCCTGGTGGATAACGCTTGAAGGAATTTTTTTTTTTTTCCTTTTTTTGTTCAGGAAATCGAAACTAGAACCCGAAATGAATGTACCTGCAGGAGATTCAAGCGCACGTATTGCACATTTAAACCATGGGGTGGGATCACATTCCGAATTTCAAAAGCTGCGATAGGTGAAAATTCCGAAAGCTAAAGATGCAAAAGGCCAAAACTCCGAATCTCGGAATTATTCGCTTATGCAACGTCGTTTAATCGAAAGCTTTGTCACGAGCTTTTCTTAAATTTTCGGATTTCTGGAAGTTCTGAGTTTTTAACCCCCGGATCTTTGAGTTGTCTGTATTTTCACCCTTCGGAATTTGCAAGTTCTGAATTCTATTAACGTTTCTAAAAATTCAGAATCGCGTCTCAAATAAATTCGGAATTTCGACAGTTCGGAGCTTTTGGAATTCGGAATTTCAACCCCGTCCCTAAGTCATACGGTCGAGAAAATTCTGCTGAGTTGCACAGAAGGCAAGAAAATAAAGAAAATTCGAAAAAATCGGATGATGGTTAAACGCTATAGCGAAAAAATACATGAAACATGAAAATACATCATTTCTGCACTGATAACTGCAGTTTTGAAATCAGGACGACTTTGAGACTCTGTCAGTGTCGCGTGTTCTGTAGGTATGCATTGGCAAATAGTCTTTGGAATCATCGTCAGAAAACGAGCCATATTTGCTGTTCGGCTATACATTTTTTGGTTCTACAGATTTTCCTAAACGATTGTGTCAATTTTGCGTTACGCACTTGCGACGACTTGTGACTTAGACAAATATTTCATTCCGAGCATACATCCATGAATGTACATTAAATGCAATGATATACTCGAGGCGATTTGGAGATCAGCTTCTTCAATATCAAATTCGACTGCAATTTTATCGGAATGAATACATATATGTAATTCATAAAAAAGGTGTGAAAACTTGTTGAAAATTTCGTGGCAATCGTTGAAATGACGAGTAGGTACGCAAGACATTGACATTAGCACGGTGCCTATATTAGACTCAGACGGCCTATAATCGTCTGTTTTTACGCTCGTGGCAAAGGTATGCGCGTCAAAAGAGCGTAAAAAAGCTCAAAGCTCGTCTCAAGCATGCCGCGAGGTGGAAGCCGGGCGAAACTTTTGCTCGCATTGCATACGTTGCAGGTCGAAAGTTCGAGCGAACAGCATATAGTCTATTTTCAGTCCGGAACTACGCACAATCAGAATACCATCAAAGCTTCCGAATTTCTCCATCCAAATTTCATTTTCAATTTCACTATCACTTTTCCCACGAATTATGTACAGTTTTAAATATTCGGTTGTATATCGTTTCGGATCGAGACTTCTTATTGTTAGTCCTTAAACTTTTTATGTACATGTCGCGGAATGACGCAGTTGAAGGCAAAGAAGCCCAGGAAAAAAAAAATGTAAGAAAAGAAAAGCCATGAAGACAAATAAATTGAAGATTTTATGCGGCCCTCGTTTGTGGTGCCGCGACTTCCATGAGGATATTTATTGTTCGCATTCGTTATATCGGTTTTCGTAACGATTACTGCAATGAGTATACGTTATGCGAGTAAAAAGCTAAAAGAAAGAGAGAGAAAGAGAGAGAGAGAAGGAGAAAGAGAAATAATTATTTTCCCAATAAGAGAAACTCAATTACATCTTGTTCTATCTCGTATTCTCGTTTAATCCGTGTCTGTTGCACCGGTTAGCCCTGTGGAGATAACTGCTGCAGCAATAGAGCTGTGGGAATGCAAACCAAGAGATACCTATTTTCTCGATAGGGATCTATAAAGTCAGAGAACGTGGCTGCTCTAACGAGCACTTCCCACTCTGGCGGAGTCATTCCTAAATTAGTTTTGTCAATTTCTAAGGGAGTTAGTGTCACCGTCGTTTGCACAAAGGTGCGGAGATCTTCCAGGCTGTCAAACGTTTATTCAATTTACCATAAATTACCTGCATTCCGTTCCTTCGACAACCTATAAGCTCCGTATACGTTTATCCATATAACTTGTTCTAAACATTTTTCTTTCTTCTGCTAAGTCAGCTTCTTCCAAACGCATCATTTCATTTAGGGGCACTTTTTTCTAATCGTTTGATACATTATCAGGGAAACATCAGGATTTGTTATCTATCGTCTTTCTCGTAAAACATCAGATGTCGTGTCAAATTAATACTTCTTCGGTTTATTGAATTGTTCGGATAACTGGACACTATCAGATTGACATTAGACAGCATTTTCATATCTAGATGAAAAATCAATCAATCAAGAAGTTCTTTGGTCATTTGATGGAGATAATATTTTTTCTAAACAATTGGACACTCAAGAGTGTAAATTTGGGGAAGTGATTGACTAAAAGACTCAAATGTTCAGATTCTTACTCGACTACTTATGAAAAGGCCATAGTAAACCCTGCTGAAAATTTCTACCCCTAGAAATTTCTGGTGGGGGTTAAAATATCGAAAGAGCAAAATTTCGAACTGCTTGAAGTACAAATGTTGAAATAGCGATCATTCAAAATATATAACAAGGCCGTATCGAATAAAGGCTTCGAAGCAGTACTAAAAACACGACGTATAGATTTTGTCTGACGCTATTTGAGTATTCGTGTTATTAAAATTCGAAAATTTTACCATTCCGTTTATTAATCTTGTCGTTCGTTCTTAAATTCGTCGTTCTTGTCGATATAGAACTAGACAAAAAATAACGATTTCCAAATTCCTTCGAAAAGTTGTAAAAAAAATCCTTAAATAGAACTTGAGAAGGACTTTCACTGTGGAATTGAGATAAGGTGTTTTTGAAATAATTTCTTGCATATAGGCCAGTCGATTGGAAATGTCCGTTTAATAGAGCTTTTCTAATAATTGTTGGCGAGGGTTGACCTGGAGAACGTACTATTGGGTTGAACAAGCATGATCCGCGAAAGCCTGCCTACTTCGCAGAGTGGCAGTAGGTACTCGCGTATATACAGAAACGGAGGTATACAAAGAGGCGAGGCAAAGAGAGGCGAGAGCCGTACCGATATTATGATCAGTCCCGCGGCATCAAGGCCGCCTCCTTACTTGAGATCTTGTCTTTGGGTGACTCACGCCTAGCTGCTACCTTCCACCGTTTCCGCGCCAAAGAAACCAAAGCCTAAGGAAGGAATAAGGAGAATGAGAAGTCGAACTCGAAGACCAAAGACCAGAGATCAGAGACCAAAGACTAACTGGCAAACGACAAGGCTGCCGCAAATTCTGATGAGCTTTCGATATGCCGTTTGGCTTAGCTTTCAGGCTTCAAAGTTGCATACGTCAACTATTTCAGAAGTATAAAAGTAGGAATAGCTGTGGATCTCTTTGCCATTTACTTTTTGGATACCTTTCATCAATTGCCAGTTGTCAGAATCATGTTGAAAAAATCTTGTCTGGATTTTTTCAAACTATCAAAGCCAACTGTTTCATATGCAGTTTTCTCACGCAATGCCAATTCCCATCTGGAGAATTGTGAGAAACATATCCAAAAAGTTTATAGGGAAAAATAGAACAGTAGATGAAGATTTTTCCACATGGAGATTAGAATGTTTGACGATAACATAAAAGTCAGATATGAATCAGCATTTCGCCTCTCAGGCAGTTTATTGATACAGGAAAAAAAATGTTGGGATGTGAACTTGGTCGGCTCCTATTCAGGGCGACCCAAATATAGCCAGATAAAACTTGGGATACGTATGGATAGGTTGTCGTGATCCACAAGGTAGGTATATACGGTTAAGGTCGTTTCTTTATGTTCCATTTTCTCTCGTCCCTTCACGAGTGACGAGGTTTTTGATGTTCCCCGTTTTTTTGTTTTTTTTTTTCGTATCTTTGTAAAGAGGTGACCGACCGAACCTTCAATTTCAGTACATACTGCAGTTAGAATTACGTTACATTATGTTATATACTTACCATGTGCGAATGATCCTCGTATATGATAATGTCTATTATATTTTCCATTATTTCTTTCCCAAGAATACATATATGGGTATCTATGCTTTGGTTTGATACCAAATTTGGTTCTTAATTACCGATATGTACGATCGTGTGATTATTATCGTATTAATTGCCACATATCTTCTGAATCGATTCAATATTTATCCACTTATACGATGTCGGCTACTATATATTTTGCAATTTTTCTAACCTGCAGCTACCTACCCATACCTATACTATATGTATAGCCGTCCGATCGACCGCTAACTTCTACTACTGAATTTGGTCTGGTTCTTATGGGAATATATGTATAAGAACATTTACTTGCGCAACGTTGAGTTGCATCCTTTCGAAGTTTATACTCGGTGATTTCGATTGCATCAGTCAATCTATAGCGGATGAAATGTCACGAATCTGAATCGAATTGAATTATAAATAAGCTTGATGTTTACCTCTTCAGAATCTCTACATCCATATATCGATCTCTCTTTCTTTAGATCTTTTGCCCTCTCACTTCTGTAACAGCAGTTTTTTTTTTGTTTTTTTTTGTTGTATGTTACTTTTTGGAATGAATCAGTAATCGATCGAACGGTACTAATCAATCTTTGTCCGGAATTGTTCATGCGTTATCTTTTGAAGAGAAAAAGAAAGATCGATTAATTGGAAATTGATTGGTCTGCGAATGCATGACGATCGCAGGGTCAAAAAATAGCAAAAAAAAAAAAAGCTGCGATTATATGCATAAGGCAAGATTCTGATAGTGTTTCTATAATTAAATTACTGTCCCACGTTAATTTTTGGTAATTAAGAATATTCGGCATACGAGTAAAATGTGAGATTTTCGTTAACGCGAAATGACATGATCGTGAAGCGTGTGTCTTACACGAAGGCCCGCGCCGGATAGAAAAAAAGCGTAAACTACATTCCTTGGCTAAAATTACTCATACCTTTTGGAATTCTATAGAAATGTGATTTGTCGCCTCATAATGAGCCGTTAGGTTCACCCGCGTCCGTAAATGGTAATTCGCGCAGAGTCTTGTTTTCGCGAATGGTTCAGCATTTGTCGCACTACTTATAAATATAGATTAACAAATGTTGTTCCGTTGAGATTCGCAGGACTTTTAAAGGCAATATAGAGTCGGGAGTAGATATAATTATAACAGCGTATATACATTAGCACATCATTATTTATACCGCACCGGTGAAACAATGCTAAAGAATTCATAAATTAGCACCTACATTCGGAAACGATGTTACAAATAAAATTGAAAGAAGAAGAAGGAATAGAAATACGACACGTTTCCTGCCTCAAATACTGAGACAAGAAACTGAGCAGAAAAAAGGCGTAATAATTATACATATAGGAAGTAATAAAAAACACGTGTATTGCTCAAAATGAAAATGTTAATTCCTGCCGCTCTGGCGCTCCTTACGATGCGATAGTGAGTAAGCCAGTCAGTCACAATGAGCACCAGCAACACGTGGTATCACCCAAGGCAACTCGGGTATATCTGCGATCGCGTTATCGCCTTGACTTCGCTGAATAAAATCTACTTTCCGGCTGTATTGATACGGGGAATTTCATGCAACTCAAACCACATGGGCTTTTCAACTTTATGCGAAACACGTACGACTGAAAGGAAAGTCGTTGATCAATCGAACATCCTGTATTGAAATGAAGCAAAAATTTATCGGTCGTACTTTTTGCAATTTTGAACTTCGAGTTCTTTTTCCATTCAAAGAAAAGAATGAAGTAACTGTCAAGTAGTGTATACACGTGAATTCGTGTTTATAAAACAAATGCACGTTTACGAGCTAAAGAATTCTAGTGATTTGATGATTTCTAGTGATTTCCGATGTGGTGAAATGGCCATAAGGATGAGCTATATCTGTTCTCTGTAATTTCTAGCCTCCTTCCATATAAAGATTGTCGATTCGCAAGGATTCCCATTAATCTCTTGGCCACGTGGTCAATGTACCTACTTAACACCATTAAAACGTCCCTGTGACCGGTGACTAATTTTTGACGTAAAATATTATTATAGCAAGAACTGAAAATAAATCACCTTGATTTACCCGCTATGGGTTACAATAGTTGTTCAACTTTCGCACGAACATTCAAGACTTCCTCACCTGCGTATATACTGTGCTGGCTTTACGTTGCATTAATATACACCTACAACGATAGAACATTTATAATCATATCTACTGCAGCATGTAGAAAATGTACGCAGATATGGTATACATGGATGGTTCTTTGAAAACCTGACACACTTTTCGACCTCATGGTCGCCAATATCTTCGTTACTCAAATATGTATGGTAATATACGGATCCCAGAATAATATAACCGCTATGTCTTCCTTTTTTTTTTAATAATTCATTTATTTTCACACATTTTGAAACTCAACAGCTTCATTACATAGCGGAATTTCTACTTTCGTTTTTTGATGTAATATCATTGCAAAATAAGGTGTGCAGAAAATACATTCTTGTCTGATGAAGTCTATCAGCTTTCGAATAAAAATATTTATCTGCAGTTCACGAAAGCCTTCGATGATAATCGAATGATCGCAAAAAAGGCATGACCCTGATTCCGTGATCCTGTATTCCGATATTGGAACATATATTTTAATTGGATTTATTCAAGTTTTTAGTCAGAGTATGAAATTTTCAAACTGGTTTCATGGTGTGCTTGGCAATATCCAAATAAAACAAGCATATTTGATGGATTCGTGGCAAATATCCATTACTTCCAACTTGAGTACTCCGTTCTTGTTAGTTATTGAACCCTTCCTGGTCACACAGGGTCAAAATCAGCCCACTCCTTAACTTGGACATGGATTCAACCGTTTTCGAGTAAAAAGTTGAAATGAAACCACTCGTAATGGTCTTCTATGTCTTCACTCCGGAATCAACCCTTTTCTAATCTCAAAAAAAAATACAATTTTTTAGAATGCTTACTATGAAACTATTTTCTTCTCAAAAGTACCACATCTTGAAAGTGTCAGCCACAAAATGCATTAAAAAAATAACTAAAAAAATATCATACTCGTGATTTTTTTCAGTAAAAAACCTTTTTCCGCACTTCTACATATTCCAGATTTTATACCGCGATTTTACTATTGAATTTTATGAGTATATAATCGGCAGTTGCATATTCTAAAATGTCTGACGTATGATCATAGCTAGTTCCATATTCTATAGAATGTCTAATGTATACCTAATGATCCATCATTTTATCGAGACGATTGGAAAGATTCTTTTCTAACCATAGCCGTTTTAAAACGGCTGGGGTCCTTTTGATTGTGCTTGACCAGCGTGAAAATGGTGAAGGGTGTGACTAGTGAGGGTTGATTAACATCTAAGAAACTAATACCGTAATATTGGATGTGCAGAGCGAATGTCAATCCCATGGTAAGATTGTGCACGCGTTTATATTATGCGGACTCCGGCGGACAAGGTACACGCAGAGAATAAGAAATATGTAAATGATATTGAAAGTATAATGTGTACCAGAAGTTCACCGGTCTTCAAAGACAGTCAGATCCGCTCGGGGATATTTAGGAAGTAACCTTGAAGCAAGATACTCGGCACAGAACGCGAACAAGCACTATATCCATGTATGGAATATTGCAGCAATAGGAAGTCCACAGTATCCTTGCCTGGCGCCTCTCGCATCTCGTCGCAGGTCTCCGAGGACCGTGGACCGTGGACTGTATAGACCGACTCCGTAGACCATGCCCCGTGGCCTCCGGGGCGGAATAATTCAAATAAAAATCATTCCATCTATGGGAGTCCTAAGGACCACCAACACAAACGTAGAAATACTTACCAGTTATATAGTTACAGGTGTGAGAGATTCGGCTGTATATATAGAACCGTATCGTCTGGTACCCTATAACATTACTTACACGCTCATTCACATACGCCCATATACTACGAACTTGTACTTGATCGTCAGGGTCTCACCGCGGCGTTATAACAAGCTGATGAGTGGACTAGCTCGCTTGTAATCATACCAGCCGCATCAAGTTCGGCTAAATAGAATTGGTACCGAATAAGAGTCACTGATCCTTGTCACGCGCGGCCTTCGCCGAGGACGCGCCTAGGCTATTCCTATACATGGAGTATATATTGTATATGTATATAATATACATATGTTATGTGTTCCGAACTCTTCGCAAGAATTTATATAGATAAAAATTCTTCTCCGGTTTACTCGCGAGCCGCATTTTTGCGGTTGGTATCCTTATTAAGTCATATTATTACGAGAAGCAGAACCTCGCAAAGACATCAACTTTTCTTCATCATTAGTATTATTAGCTGTTCGTTCATCGTTCTTCGTCAAATCGAACCGCGGCTTTTTTTTACCTTGACCTCTCCGATCTCATATACTAGCTTGTTATGTAGAATAAGGAGTGTTTAACCCTGAAAGGGAATAAGACACTAGGTATACGTTCGAAACCCGACGTATGTATGGCGCTCTTGGATTTCCATAAAAATCGACAACAAGTCTCACAGACTTTCTATCGACAGATTTAATTTTCTGATTTATGCAAATCGAAGAGTGCCATACTCTTCGTTCTCTTTTTCTTTATCGATGGTATCAATTCCATATCGATCGGATGTGTTTTCGCTGAGAAATTAGGCTTGTAAAATTCCAAGAGGGAAAATCATGTTCCATTTTCTTTGAAGGTACCGCGCAGGCTTGATGATCACCTCAAAAACGCGAATCGTAATTTCTCACAAACGACGCAACTGATGGTAATGAAACTGTCGGGATCAATGCTTTATTACAGCAGAAATTGGCCAAGTACATCACTTTTTCGAAATTAAAAACAATTCAGATTCATTTATCACCCAATTCTTCAACCTAACCTAAAAGCTTGCAACAAAAATCGTAAAAAATTTGTTAAAATTCTCCCCAATTGGCAGAAAATATCATGATTATTATTATTAACGGATCGTGAAGACTTAAGGGACGACCCAGATTCATGCGGTATGGTTAAAATGACACAGACAACACGATGATGTGAATATGTGGATCCATAATGCATTGCGACGTACGCGTCAGAAAGACAGTATAAGAAAAAGTGCCTATGCCCTTACAAGTCCGGTTGCACCGTTCTGTGGCAAATGCATATATGCACGGGCACTGCAGCCGGTGCATGGGGGACATGAAAGACGGGGGCATGGTGCGCACCCACAGACCGACCTGCAGCAACGCCTATTTATATATCTGCTCGATTTTTTAAAACCCCTATTTGGAATCCCATAGAACTATATGGGTAGGTACGGTTCTGAACCGAGATTGTGCAGCTGGCAGGTTACTTGTTTTCAACTGAAATTCAACTACCAAACGGAAAATAGAACTTACCTGGTCATACTCAGGTATCTTTGCAGGTGGGCAGTACCTACAGTCGTCTCAAACCTACTCGTGGCACGTAATTGTTCGTCCATGCCAACTTACAAACTTTATAGTATACTCGAAATCAACCCATACATTTTCGTTATCAGTCTCGTCGAAACAGTATCATTGACCCTTATGATTTTTTTTTTTACAGATGTAGCTAAGAAGTGCAGTATTGGGAATTATTACGTATATTCGTTTGACCACCGTGATCAGTGATCGAAGTGATCATGAATGTTCTTGTCCCTTTCCAATGCATAGGATTAAACAGACAAAAAAGTGATCATGATCACTTGGATCAGTGATCATAGGTTGAAAAGAACACACCTACTGTTGGTTTTGTGATACAGACGGAAGACTCTCATCCTCAATACTGTCAATCACGACTTTGCTCTAATCGTAAGGCTAGCTGATAATTGTGAAGAATTTACTGGATAGGGAGCTTTTGAACCATACGTTTCGGATCTAAATCCTCCATTTGAATCACCCTGGATGCTGGGTTTGATTTCACCCCGTAGGTAGGTTTCAGGTCTTCCACAGAAATCGACTGCATCTTATGGTAGCAGATCTGAGCCCATGTTTACACGTCCTATATGATCATTTCATCTTTTTCTCATTTAATTCTCAGACGTGTGAACATAGGCGTAGATTTGCTGCAAGTATAAGGTGCAGTCGATTCCGGTGAAACACTTGGCAGTTTTACCCCCGGGGTAAAATATCAGCCAGGATACAAGGTTACCCCACGTTCATGAAACCAGGAATTAGTGGCTTTATTTCTGTATTACTGGGTTTCAGCCAGACGTCTGGGACTGACAAAGACGAAGAAGTCTGGTCTTTCGTGGTGCCCCTGGAGCTTTGCGCAGCATGGTTGGCAGTGTTTGGGCCTGGACTTGGAGGGACAGCGGATACAAACGACGCTTTAAAAATATCCAGCCCCTCGATTTCTTTTTGTTGCATATGCTATGGTCTCTTTTTGTTATTCTTTCGCGAGACCATATCCGAGTATCCTAAAAGAAACAATTTGACACACAGCTGGCGCCTCATCGCCGGGGTTACTTAATCTCAACTTTTTCTTTACCATCAACCGAATTAGGAATCTCGATTTCTATACCGCCTCCCAGATCTATACGACACATTGCACTCTGCGGGAAGAAGACATCAAAGAATCGGTGGGCCAAACCATCAAATGAAGAGAAAAAAGAAACTATGGAACTATAAACAAACGAATGGATCTTAATTGTTCAATCACCTCATATCACCTGCACTATACATTAAGATTGCAGTAATTGGGTGGAACACAGTCTGACAAAGCTTAGGGTACCACAGCTGTGAACTAGTCTAACAGCTTAGTCGAGCCATGACGATTGATAATCTTGATCCTGTTTCGATCGTGATGTTGAGGCGTAACCTTATAAATGTATCCTACAATCGTTTGGTAGTACAACTATTAATGGTCAGAAATCCATGGGATTTGAACAAATCCGCGAGCCATGGACACATGAGTGGAATTATTGCGTAATGCCCAAGAAATAATTCCAAAAACTATTGTATTCATGAAATTCCAAGTCAAATTTATTACTCAAAATTAATATTTCTTACGAATAAGGCCTGTGAACATTTCTTCTCTTACGAATTTCCACGAGTGTTGGAGCTTAAAATTTGCACATTAGTCATAAATTTTCACAAAGAAATAAATGGTTCTCGTAATCGTTGTCAAAATTGTTATAGATTCACATCGCTTGTCATAAAAAAATTGTAGGTTTTCGAAGTTTTTTCAAAAAAACTGCTGCTAGTAATTGAAAAAATCACAATCTCTTATGTTACTCTATAACTCTACGAACATTACGAATGTATGTTCCTGAAAATTCGTAGAAATCCGTAACATTATTTTTACCATAGGTATATAAGGAACGCCGGAAGTGAATTCCTGTTTGGTAAAATTTCTATTGCAATACGAGACGGTTAACTGTTCAAGATTTTGACAAGGTTTCAGTTAACACGTGTGTAAATTTCGTGCTGCAAGGGTAATGATCTTATAATTATTCTGTCCCTGAAAGTTGTGCCTATAACAGCATTTGGAGTTATTTCTCAGTGACAGCCGACAGGTGAGGGTCTAATATCGTCCATACATACAGATAAACTCTCTTTGAACTTCTAGTATAGCCAGTCTCAGTCCTCGCGTTCAGCCCTGTCTCATTTTTCAAATTTCTATTCATTTTCTTTAGTCGATGAACACGCTGCGTGTTCGCTAACGATTCACCATTTCCAACGCCTCTCTGTATCGAAATGAACGTCCTCAACGATCTCAATATACAGTCGGAACTATACTTATGATGCATAAAGGATAATGATCACATATATATATATATTATATACATGTCCAAAGACGGTGGCCATATCATCTCTGCAGACTGCACATATACACGATAGACTATAATTGCGTTGTACCATGTCTATAAAATCCCCCTAAGAACAAATGTGTTCTATGTATCTGTCGAATGAGGCAATCGAATGATTTAGCCCGAGGTGATATTGAATGCATTTGATTGGAATACCATTTAAAATATGAAGGAGACTGTCTATGAAAATATTACAAGATTGTATTTATTACGAAATTGAAATCAGTTCGGTAGTCCTCGTGCCGTATTGTGAGCGATTCGAACGCGAAACTTAACCCGCGGCTTCGCATATATGCCTTGTGCTTGTTGATTTATATTTATCAATGGATCTGTATAGCATTTATTGATTCAGGTGTAGTAATAACTTGAAGATATGTCTTCGGTCCCAGATGAAATATTTGGCGATTTAATATTACGACTGATATAACTCAACACCGAATAAGCTTTCGTATGCGAAAATCGAGTAGGTACGTATGTACAAGGCTTTCGAAATGAAATAAAAGAAGATAGAAAAAAAATTGCGTAAAAACAATGGTATAATAATAAATTACGAATACTGAGTTGAATTTCAAATAACAAGATGAATTAAAGATCTCGCGTGAACCGGCAGCCTTCTATACCTACAACTACACTATTCTCATTGTAAATAACTGTGATTCTTCTCGTATTTATATTCCGAATATTGAGTTAGGCTCGCGGACCCTACCACGCGGAATTCAACGTCAAAAACTTGTCAGTCTATAAATAAACACGAACGAGATAAAATAAAACTTTCGGTTTACGAAGAGGAGACGTTGGAATAAGAGAAAATCCTGAATCACGAATAAGTACGAAGCAATAACCCAACGCTGCTGCTGTAGATTCAGCATTCGAATTGCTCAATTTAACCAACTGATATACCTCATGGGTCGTTGAAGACCTTGTAGAAATAAAAAAAAAAAAACACTGGAAGCAAATTTTAACCAACTTTTAGGGCGAACTGAAGATTTTGTAGATTTCTTTGTCTATGAAAATTCACATTTTTTCCGAGTTTTTCATCCAAAGAAAAAGCAGATTTTCATAAAAAATTGTCCATTTTCAACGATCGAACTAGAAAAAATGATCAAGCCCAAGAGTCCGAATTTCCCTGAAAATTTATAGTATTCCGTAGAATTTTTCTCACCGTATAGAAAAAGGACAAAAATAATCTCTTGTATGTATTAAAAAAAAATGTATAAAAAAAAAAAAAAATAAATAACTAAAGATAAGTCAAGAGTTGGTTTCAGTAGTCTTTGAGAGAGTCGGCGAACGATCGCAACGAGTATCGATAAAAAGTAAGGTCGTGTCTGAGTCGTGATTTTCTTAAGACAATGCAGAAAGAACATTCTGGCGCAACGTTATAGTAAATTCTCGATTAATTAATAGCGAGGTGTTGACTAGTTTGACGTTTAGAAGGATAGACTTACCGTCGTTATTACACAACTTGTGGACTTTCAAAGGTATATAATTAATTATTACCACCGGACGAATTACCGGGTTATATGTACATACATACCTATAGACAACGTGGCGCATATGTATACCAACACCCACCTTTTTACAATTATGACTACCTGCGTTGCAAATCATTACACGCGCTTATTCGTTAATCCAATTAAGTCTAGACTACTTTTTTTTTTTCTTTCTTTTCTTTCCAGTTTTAGTTACTTTAGTTAATATGGAAGAGATAAGGTTTCCCGCGGAGTAATTAACAGATATTTTAGGTTCTGAATTATCCTCGCTAATAGAAAAACTTCAAAGAATTTCTATTTAACAATTTTTTGGATCATTTGGATTTTTCGCAGGTGTTCAAATAAGAAATTCTTATTTCCTTCCAACTTAATCGTCAAAAGTAACCGACGATTTCAGATTGAAATAAATTTTTCAAACTATAAAATGTTCAAATTTCTCTGAAGATTTATTATAGATAGAAATTTGTCTTTCAAATTGGTCTTCCAACTTAATCGTCAAAAGTGACCGACGATTTCGGATTGAAATAAATTCTTTGAACTATAAAATGTTCAAATTTTCCTGAAGATTTGTCATATAGGTAGAAATTTGTCATTGATAGAAATTTTCACGAGAGCTATCACGTGGCGAGAATAAGAAAAAAAAAGAGATACCATTGATTAGGAAACATAGACCAAGGAATTTACATGTTTGGATCGATTTTGGAATTGGAGGGGCCAGAAATATAATAATAAAGAAGTACATGATTATATATAAAAAAATGTATTTTTCTTACAATTAGATAAATTTATCACAAATCAACAATGAAAAACTATATATTATAGATTAATATATATCTATGCATATGTATTTTCGATTTTCAGACATTTTTGGTGATTTTCATCGTCTGTAAAAATCAGAACCTTACCTTTTTCTTTATATTTTCCATTTTACGCGTGAATCAACGAAAGTTGACAAGAAATAACAAACGACCACGCGCAGTAAGGCGCATCAAATACGCGAAAGTTAGTTACGTAAAAATACTACGACACCTGGTTGAGTATACGATGATCTTATCCATATATCGCCCACAAGTCTATACCATTTTCATCGCGTGTCATTATATCTTGCGTATTATGTTAAATTACTGCAACGACGATCACGGGGGACGCGCGCGATTATTGCAGCAATATATATTTTTTTTTTCATCGTTGTACTCCGGAAATGGGGTAAGACAAAACGAAATAAATATGTCCAAGGTAGATTTTCGTTGACAAAAGATAGAGAAATAAAGAAAGAGAAATAAAGACGTACTATATTATAAATAATCAACAGCCTGCAGAAATATAAATTTCTAAGTCTAGATACAAAATCCGAGTACATGGGTATTAATATTTGGAGTATAATGCACGGTGGGAAATTGTGAAATACATAATAATACTAATACGTGTTATATTAATTCAAACAGTCGATCGTGGCTCATTCGGCAAATGAATATTCTTCGGAAAAGTCATCGTCAAGCTGATCTTCGTCTTCTTGTTCGTTGCAAGCAACGCATACCTGCGTAGCAATCCAATCGCAAACGAATTTTTCCGGCGCGTGAACAGCTATGAATTGCACGCGATCACCTATCGACGAAATGGCAAAATAAAAAAAACGTGCTTCCTTATTTCGGATTCATCAATTTTTTAATCGAGTTGGCCAATCGCGGAAAGTTGTATTTGAAAAAATGAAGTTTCAAAATTCGATTTCAGTATTCGAATATTTTTTATATCGATAGACCAGCGAGTATATGATTCATTTATTGAAAAAAAAAAAAAAAAACAGATCGAGAAATAGAACAGTTTGAGTTTAGGAATTTCCGGTTAGTAAAATATTTAAATTTAGATCGTTCTCAGGTTGAAATTGAATGAAAATTTTCAGCGAATCTTGACCAGAAAATGGTGAAGAATACATAGAAAGTTGGCCACCGAGTTCCCCTTTAAGTCGCATGTGTATAAATGACGAAAACATGTACAAAAAAAATGTTATGTGTATCCAGGAGTTGATGAATGAATTCGGACTGTTCTAACATTCAACTGAATGATTTGTCAAGAATGTTTTCAATTGAATCGAAATGTTTATCAGAGGATTAATAATCAGTATGATGAAAGATTTTTGAAAATAATTGATAGAAATCGTAACAATCTGCATGCGCATAAGTCAATTATTGATTAATAAAAAAAAAGTTCGAACATGTCGTAACCGGGGATATAAATATTCTGACTTTCACGCGGCACGTGCTTCTCGTACTTAATTACAGATTTTTTTAATTATACCTATTCCGAATTGTCGATTGATTTACGGCTCTGATTGACACACTTTTAGTCAAGTTTCAAACCCCGTTTAACAAAAAAAACATAACGCGATGTTATCACTCGAGTATCTAGCACGGATCACAACCTGATGGTAACAAAAATGTGAAAAATTTCTCCGATTCGGTCGGTAATGCAAAAAACGATAGAATATTTTTATTTTTATCTTCATTCAGTAAAACAGCATTTTTGGTTTTTAAATTTTTCACTATCGAATTTGTAAACGTTCTTTTTTTTGAAAGCACGAATTGAAATGGATATTGTTTTTTATTGTTTGCTATTATTAAAGTTACGAGATTTAGATAGAAAAATGCTAAATACTTACCCTCGATGAAGATTTCCGATAGTTTTGTGTTTGCCAGGGTCATTTTGAAGAGAAATGCATTACTGCGATGGAACAGAATGCTTTGAAAAATATTACGTTTGAATTCTCCCAATATTACACCATACTCTTCGTTTATTATGTCTAAAATGATGCCTTTGCTCTTGACGAATACTCCTCGGGGATCGTTTATCAACTGAAATGCAGAAAGTTATTATTTTCACAACTTCATCAACAAATACCTCAGAAAAAAATCTCTCTTATCAGATGAAAACAAAATGAAAACTCTTCATACCCACCAGTTTCATATCTTGTAACATCTGCGCGTTGAGTCTCTTGGGTTCGACTCTCAGATTAGAAACTTCCCTGAATATTTCAGTTTCGCTAATACCGGAAAGTACCGAGCGTTGTTTCTCCTCGTTAATAGCCGAGTTGAATTTAGCTGTATCTGGAAAATGAATGGGAGAAGTATTTGCATTCAGATTCAAGGCGTCTGAACCCTTGATAATCGAGTCTATCCAAAATTTTTCCTTGTCGATTAGATTCTCCGGCACTTCCGTTTTACTCGAATCTTTAGAGAGGAACATTTCTGGTTTCTTTCCTTTGAAAACGCAGGTAGCAAACCAATCGCAATTTTCATTATTCTCTTCTGGAAAACAGGGTATCGCGTCGAAAAAGACTTTGTCTTCAACCTGAAGCTGGCTGGGCAACGGTTTTGAAAGCCTTCTACCAAACAGGTAAACTTTACTCGCAAGAAAATGGACCTTGTATTCTTTTCCCAATGAATCCGTCATCGATAATGCTCCGTGACGTTGCTTCAGATCTGTTACCGTTCCAGCCACGTTCATTATCCCCGACGACATCGTCATGCTATTATCGTTTTCGTCATGACGCCAACAGTTTGTTATAAACCATTTGCATTGGCCAGGCTCAGCGTTGTTATTTAACTGACAAGAGAATTTCACCTGCAATATAATTGAGAATTGTCAATTTTTCATGTGGAGGAATTTCTTTCATTTCAAGTTGCACATTAATCAAATTTCAATTGAGATTTTTTTTTAAATGCAAACGTTTCTTCTCATTATTCGTGGTGATAATTTATCTGAAAGACTTTGATTATCAGAAATCAAAGGATTTCGGATATAACTCTCTGAAAATTTCTTATTCAATATCAATCGTTCAAATATATGCAATCTACGGGGAGTCTTTCACATAAATAATCATTGATTTTGACTGCTTTAAGCTTCCAAAATTTAATATTTAGATAAACGGGATTGTATGAACACGTTTTGCTCAATACAATTTATTCCATATTTCAAAACTCTAGATTCTAATTCCTTTTTTCAACTATGATGATGACATTGACTGTTTACGTTGGCAAATATCTTTAGTCGTTGACTGATCAGTCAACGCTGTTTGTTACATACATAGGTATATAAAAACTAAAGTGTGTTGTACTTTTCTTCTTCTTTTTTCTTTTCATTGGCTATAGGACCTTTCAGAACAACCGAGTGCCAATGTGTTGTATTATATTTATTGGATTGAGTTAATTAATCACGAGTGATGAAAGAGTATATAGGGATAGTTATAATAATAGTTGACCAGCTGACCTTATGACCGACTTTGATAAACTTGTTGAGATTTTGATTGTCGGTAACGCGTATGCCGTTTTTCCAAAATCTGAAGTTTTTCAAGAACGCAGTTTGCGAATCTCCGTCTAATTCAAAATGTATTATCGCTTTGTTGGCCGATGGGATTTCCGCAACATTGCCAATAACACCGCACAAATAATTCGAATTTCGCATTATGAGGTTATGTCACGCTGACCTTTATCACTTACTACATTCAAATTATCAACACCAAAGAATTACGAGCCTAAACAACTCAGAATACAACAAATGGCCAATGAAGCGATGTCAGTTTATATAAATTCAGCGCTTCGTCAAGTTTATTTGACAACCGCAAGTTGTTATGGTTCTTCCCCAATATACGCATTCGAATAGGTCAGCCCGTCAGCCGTCAGATATCAAACTACTACGACGATCAAAATATCAGTAATTTGTCTCCTTTTTTTTTCTAATTTGCATGAATTCGTGTCGCGAAATAAACCAACAAATAAATCTGTACACGCTTCGATTTTATTTAGCTATAAAAAAATTTCGAAACATCAATGAGGCCTCGTTTGACCAGTGAGTAGTGGCGGGAAAAATACAAATACGACTCATCATGGACTGAAAGTACATCTTTATTATTTTTATTAAGTAGAAGCGTCGGTAGCAGGAGCAAACAAAGCTCAACTACGTTCTGTAATTCGCTTCACATATACAGGACACGAGTCTTGAAACTTAAAACATATAGTATATCATATTTGATTAACCTAATTAACGTAGATAAAAATATGATAGACAGTGGATCGGTGGAAAAGCGTAGTAGAGTGAGTTTATTGTTTATTTATTATATAATGTATTCTTATAATTTATCACATAATTCGTTGTTTCTTTTTCTAACAAGACAATATACACGGTATACCGTATAGTTAGTAAGAGTTTATTAGTCTATTATTCCGGAAATAGAATCCTCATTGGATAACGGCTTAGAAGATTGTTTCCAATGTTTGCGAAGACGAGACCAAACGTCTCTTCGAAAGATCCTTGAAGTTCCTTGAAGACCAGATCGGAGTTTTCATTCAAAAACATGTTCAGTCGGTCACCTGGAAAAAGAACAAAATAGTTCAAATACCGATTAGCTTATTTATCAATAATTCATCAATTGCATCAAAAAATTATGTTTCACTTCATGTTTGTTTTTTATAAAAACGTTATTTCGAACCAAACAAATTCTGAAACCAGCTTAAGCCTCGAATGAATAATACAAGGTATTCATTTCACAATTACCTAGAGCTTTGTCACCGTTGAACAAATTGTCGAACTGCATGACAACTCTTTCCGGTTGGAATTTGACAACGTATTTTTTCATTCTCAAGTAAGTCTCGCCATCCTTAACGTACTTTTCACAGTACATTGTGTTTGTGACATCTTGGTTTACTGGAATTAAAATGAAAAATAAAAAAACAACATATTATTAGTTTATGAAAACATTTCATAACTTTTCGGAAACGTTTCGTATCTTAGCGACAATCGGTTAGATACACAACGGAAACTGCCGTTAAAACTAAAACAACCTTAGGGGCTTTAGTCGCCTAAGAACTAGAAGCAATTAGCTCTTACTCATTGTTATATTGGAACGGCCTTTTCCGTGAATAGGAAGAATCAGAACTTGTCCATCCAATGCGTAATCGGCGACAAAATCGACTTGCGGATTATTGGCTTCCGAGTAGATGATCAGTTTGTCGAAATCTATTCTGTAATGAAGAAAGCATAAAATTGAAAATTATAATTATCAAAAAATTTCCAGTTGTGGCTTTCCTCGAAGAAATTCTATCTCTAATACATACTTGTAATTTTTTAAAGTCAGGCCTTTGGTTAACCCGTAAATTTTCACATTGTGGTAATCTTGTTTCACAGCCACGGGACCTTTGTTTTGACCAATGTTCAGTCTATCTATTTCCAGGGGTTCGACTGGTAGAATATTCAAACTTCTCATACCTGAAAAGAGAACAGAAATCGCATATTCAGCAGCTGACAATTATAGATTGATTTTCTACAGCATGGAAATCGATGGGAACTGAATAAGATTAATTTATATCATCTGCCTATATGTATTAGGGGAGATTATATAGGATTACAGACGCTTCTGGTTTCGGACCGATTGAGAAAATTCATTCAACAGTTCTGAACAATAATTTATATTTTATTTGGAATCTCACCTGAAGCCAGTGACTTGATGAATGGTGTGACGACATCGTTCAAACATCTGGCGTACTGTGGATTGCTTCTTCGACACGTCTTCAAAGTTTTAGCTGTCGAAAAATCGTAACATAAGTATTCCGTTGAATCGAAATAATTAAAAGCGAAACCAGATGAATTATGAAAAATCTACCATAAAATCACGTACATGTTCGTATTCGAGATAATTTTTGGTGAAATAATTACTCCGTTTTGAATTCAATTTAATCTGAAGTCTTGAAAAAAAGCTAGCAAATATTTGTATCATCGATTCACCGATTCAAATACCCTATCAAAGCAATGATAAATAGTTTTCAAGTTGACAAAAAAATTAATTCATCCTCTTCATGAACAATCAGTAACACGTAATGTACGCTAAGAATTCCCTCCAAGGGGGTGCAATGGCCAATTGACTAATAATGGAGTTTTATAAACTTTGAAAAATATTGTGACAACAACGAAGCTTTGATTTTTTTTTAAATGTAAAAGTTGGAGACTTACGAATTTCCATTGCATTAGACAATGCGAAGATCGTCAATAGGGCAATTGCAAACGTCGTCTTCATTTTCAGTTGCGATTCTTGACGCTTTGAAAAAATAATATATATTTTAGGTATTGTTTTTAATACACTAGTGTAAGATCCAAGGACTGTTGGTCTTTGGAATACTGCAAGTGAACTGCAAGAACAGAGTAAATTTCGTGCCTATATAAACACATTTAAGGCCGATTCGCCCCACCACTTCAATGACACGGGGGATTTTATATAGTATAATATGGTCACACATATAGATATATAATGTACATATGACGTGACGCGAAAATCTTCCAGTCTTATTGAAATTTCACAAGAACTTGTTTCTAAAACCGAACCAAACATAGGGCATATAATAATGAACATATTTCCCAACATTGCCAAAACGATTGGTAAAAATTCTAATTACAGCAAGGTCACTGGCGCGCGTACTCTACAAGATTCTGCTGCATACAGTCATTGATCATTGTGAAAATAAAGACAAATAATCAAAAACCAAATGAAAAAAAGTAAACCAAACCTGCTGTAAGACGTCTTTGAGGATCATCTATACACAGATTTGTGTAGATTGTTGATGTTTTGTCGCCAAATAAACTTACTACCAACGTCAATAGAATAACAGGTTTAACTCAATGTTCTTATTTACTCAATTATACATAAAGGTATAGACTTTTGGTATTTCATTAATTTCAAGCTTGTAAAGGATGTGAATATTATATTGAGCAATTTTTAGCTTCTGTTTCTAGGATGCTGAAGTCCGAAGAACATCTAACAGTGATGCTAATAGTGAATCGATATCAGAAATTGAATATAGATTTTCATAAAATAGTCTTTGCTGTAAAGTATTTTTGGTTTCTTCTTCGCGAAGCTCATTGCAGAGATAAAACGATTGCAATGTGCGAGTCGGAGCCCTCTGGGGAATAGATTGTAAAATATTGACGTACGAATCAAGATTGAGGACAGAATTGACGGTTCTAATGACTTTTGGTGATGGAATAATTGTTGTGACCTTCTCAGCTGTTTCTTTGCCCTATGGCATATGCTATGTACAGCTTTGAGCTGCAACCAGGTGCTCGAAACTAATGAAACAAGTCACTCTCATCATACGAGCTTTGCAATATCTCATTTACGATATTGTGAGTGATTATCTCATAGAATTATAACTCTTTGGCACACATCTTTGACAATCATCGATTACGCATTCTTTGCGAAATTTCGTGTCAGTAGAAAAACCGTCATGGGTATATGAAAGAAAAAGAAATTTAATTTATCTCGGTATACTCCGCTATATGGTTTACCTTGAAATTTTCAGCATGAGTCCGGGTCGCTGAATTGGAGAGATACTCGTGATCCCATCATCTGGGCAATTATTCAAATAGTTTTTTTTCTTACTTTTGGACGCATAGTGCGGGCGACTCATGTCATACATCAACGACGATGAACCACACTCAGATTTTCGGGTTCTGCATACAAATATATCCCGTGCCCTGAGAGGCTTTTTCCATATTTCTTTTACTTCACGATCAATGAAAATCTTCGGATTCATTTCACGCTTTTCATTTCGATTGTTATAGGAGAAAAAGGACATACGAATTTTGTCTAGACTTTGAACAGACAATTGTACACACCAGTAGCTTATACTATTCAGAACAAATAATACGAAAAATGTACACGATGCAAAGTATACACAGCGTTAAAGTTGACTTATTGAGGAAAAAGTGTATTAAAACCAGAATGTGCAGACTCGCATTCCGTATTTTGGGAATAAAGTAACATGTTTAATTTTTATTATTCATTCATCTGTTAAATATAATAGAGCATAAAGGAAAAACGATTTTCATGTAAAGTCGATACCTCTAATTTTCATCCTTTGCAGTGCTTATAAATAACTTATGGAATATGCATGTTGGTAATCAAGTTTGGGTCAATTAGCTGCTTCGTCATAGCAATTTTAATGCGTCTGAAACTTATTCCAGTTAAGGTACGTGTCTCGCGGCTCGGTGGTCCAGCATTTTTACGCATCTCATTGTCATAATTTATATCTTTGCCTGCAGTGGCTACGTGCGGACTGAAGGATCTCTCGGAAAACCGCCATACGGATCCGATGACCGAACTCTCTGCCCTTTCTACTTTAACATGCTAAGGACACAAGGACGAGGCTGAATCATGCCAAACTCACGTGATGCAGTTCTTTACATTCATTCATTAATTTTCATAGAGTCACTGATTTAAAATACTTGCACGTAATCTATTGATTCTCACAATCGAGATAATTAAGGCAAGTATCCCAATTACTGACCCTTTAAGACCCAATTATTGACCATTATATTTTCTTCAATTTTAAATTGATGATAAGAATTCTGAATCTTTCCGTTACACAAATCAGTTGCTGTAGAGGCTCAGAAAATACGGATTAATTTTTTGATCATTTGTGAGCCCACGGATAAAAATAAATCATTGAAAAATGTCAATAATTGGGACAGGGTCAGTTACTGGGATACTCACCTTAGTAAATTATCCGTTCTCTTGGCTATGTGGTAAGGAAAATGATACCAATTCAGCCAATCACTCGCGAAATTCGTTTTATTAATTTTTTTCAGACAACATTACAATTAGTGTAAATAATATTCACTCCGTTTCCAACAAAGACAATATATCGTTTCTTTGATAGAAAAAAATGAACATAGATAATGCAAATTTTCCATTCAATGGTCGAAGCCCAGAATGAATTGATGAAAAGATTAGTTTTCAACCTTATGTGAAAAAAAGAATGTGTTTATTTCAATAGACAGCAATTGTGAATTCGTGTAATATATCTTGTGTATAAATGATGATTTTAATACCAAGGACAATGTTCAATCAATAAGTGAATATTGAAAAATACTAAGGAATTTCGCTCAATACAATTTTTATTATGACCTCCCACTCTCTATTGACTAATTATAGTACCTGTGTATGTAATTGGTAAAATCACAAAATAAAAGACAGGAAAGAAAATAAAAGTATAAATCTCGGAATGTAGTTGAATGTATAATGAGTGATTCTGAGGCAATCAATTCATAATTTTTCCTATATGCATCGATCGATGCTCCTGCAAATATTTCCATATCTGCGGCACTATTGTAAACAGTATCAAAAGTTTGATGCAAGGTGTAATACAGACACTTGGCATTAATACTGAAAAAAAACAATTTTTCACCTCATGGAAAGTGATAGAGACAAATATACATAGTGATAGTTAAACCTGGTCAATTAGTCACGTAATCTTGTCAATGGTTTTTTTCCAATTCCAAATTATAGCCATGCTTTCCCTATTATCAAAATACCTGGTGGGAATCAAGTAAGTTCCAAACCTCGGAAATACAAATAAATCAAATTAAGAGGCAGTGGGAAAATTTGTCAGATTCTAATATCTAATGTCCCAATATCATGGCAATGAAATTAGCAGGTAATTGATAGCAGTGGCAGGTATCAGCTTCAGGGTGCGAGCAAACAACCAGACGACATAGAATCGAGTTACGAAAATTTTCTGGACATTCTTTTCCAAAATTGTCATCTACCGATCTCCAGAAATAAATATGCAAGATATTATATAGAGACATCCTCTATTATCTGTTTGCTATCACTCACTAGTTTCAGCTTTATCAAAATAAGATCGGTTTTTTCTTTCGTCGATGAGAAATTGCCCTACTGAAAGTGTGTATTATGTTTGTTTTCGTAATAAAATTGAGTTTTGATCTGGATTTGGACTTTCCGAAAATAGTGAAATCTCATCCTGAGACCTACGATTGATTAGGGCAATTATAGAATTTTGGAAATCTCCAGTTTTAACTATGGAATGGCAAATAGCTTCTGCATTTATTATCCAATTCTCAGTTTCAAGGTGAGATATTGTTATTTTTGAAAGTCATTAACAAGATCTAGACCCGATATCCAGATTTTCTCTCTCAGTCTAGGTTTCCCGTGCAATCAGTCACTAAATTCTGAATAGGTATATAATAAATCGACGATCAACTCAAAAGACAAGTCAAAGACAGTGTAAGATTCCATTCATTGGTTAATAGAGTGACTAAATCAGGGAATTCCCTTCTGATACCGCAGAGCAAGGCTATTTGTGGGATGGGAAACTTTGAGTGCTCCAAGATCCACGGCATGACCAATTAGCGGACAGCTGGGGCAGCGGCGTTTTTTTTGATAATTAATATTCGGAATATTTTTTTCTTGTTTAATTACGTTCCTAGGGAAATAGTGTATAGTCTTTTTTTGTCTAGTGGCACATGGAGGTATACTGAGGAGAATATCCTCCCGGTGAATCTTTCTCATCGGTTCTGGAAAGAGCCTCTCATTCAAACGAAATTGTTGGATTGAACCGGACGACTTGGACCCGAGTAACGACGGATTTGAGGCATGGGTATCGAAGTAATTCTTCTCTCTAAATTTCCTAACGTCGTTTAAATCCGAGTCAAATATTTCATCCTCGGAAATATCACCCCTGGTTTTTTCTACCCCGTAAAACTCGGAGCAAGGACAAGTTCTCTCGTAATAATCTTTGGGCAACGAGTGCCTCCTTAGATTTCTATCCTCAAACGTCTTTCCTCTCAAAGCATAATTGTCTTTGCCTATCACCTTCACCACCCGTTTACAAGGTGGTGGCGATCTCAGTACAGGTCTAGAGCCATGAGTCGATTTTCGTTGATCGTTTCCGGTTTTTTTAGAAACAATTGTTTTCTTAGGTGGTAAAGTCTTTTTAGGAATTTTATTATTGGAATCGTCGATAATTGTTTGATCGTCGACGCATCTGCAATTGTGTTTGCGAGGAACCGCTGCCTCGTTTTCCAGTTTCAAATCGACTTCAGCCTCCGCATTTCGACTGTAATATTTTCCCGCCGATTTCGGAGTTTCCGGTGAACTGCTTCTCAAACTGTTTACTTTGCTTTGAACTTTCCGCAGGAACTTGGACCTCGGAGTATAGTCGATTTTCTGAGCTCTTCTTAAAGTTGCACCGCTCAAAGGTGGGGAGTAAAGATTAAATTCAAGATTATTTCTTTCCTCGTCTACGCGCTTCTTCCATAAATACAAATCCTTTTCGTTTATTCCCGCCAATTCTGGACCGGGTTCCACCGTTCCGCCGTCTCCGCAACGGGCGGCGCTACTGTCGCGAAAGTTTTGGACGATGGCTGGTTTGTGTCGAGTTCTAGCAGATCTTTGATTAATCTTTCGAGATTCGGGATGCGCGGAAGCGTAGCAGTAGCATTCTTTTATTCCGAGACGTTGCGGCGATGGTTTTGGGTGTTTTTTATCCGATTTTAAAAGCAGTCTTCTATGCGCGCTCATGTCGGGTTCGGATAGAGATTCGTATTTCGGTGAAAACCGGAAGTAGTCGGGACAGAGCGCAGCTCCAACACCACTGGAGTCGTTGCGTAGTTTCCAGACGTCAGAATGTCTTCCATAAATAAACAAATCGTTTATTAAATTCCTCTCAGACAATCTGCGAAGAACGTTTCAACGATTCACTGGATATTAGAAATCCGCACTTCACTTTCCCGTCACTAAACTTACTGATCTTTAACACGCAACTTCTTAACCTCTCTTCGAACAATCTTTGCGTTTTCTTCGAGACTGGTCAATAAAACACGGCTTCTTTTACGCAGATTGTCGATTTTAACACTAAACGAAGATGCCATGGGTTTGCCTGGCTTTTTCAATTCATTCTGTACCTCGTATGTCACTAATGTTCGCTAAATATGGACAGAGATTTGACGCGCGTTGGTTGTAAACAAAAGAATCTCACTGCTATTCGTGTTTCACTTCACTCGTTATTCTGTTTTGTCCGATAAAATATTTTCCATTAAGAATTTCACTAGATTAGGCATTTCGGTAGACAAATATATGACTGACTTTTTGTTAGGTTATTTATTCACTTTTTGACTGGATTTGTCCGATCGAATAGAGACGGTCAATTGACCGCGCTTAAAAGACACGTGAAAATTGAATGGCAGTATAGCCGCGGCCATGTTTGCACAGACGCGGTAGAACACCAGCCGACAACAGAATAATAGCTTTAGTGGCAACACAAGCGCGTACCTTTTATAACGATGCCTCGAATAAGAGATAATTCAATTTAATTAATCCCGGTTACAAATAAGCCAAGCTAAGGTGTTAAAAAAGTTGAAGCAGAGGAGTTGGGTGGATAAAAAAATGTGAGAATAATGTAAATAACGGTTCGTGAAAGTGCTGTGTTTTTGAATAGCAGCGTTTTCGACTAACAACAGTTTTGTATTTTAGGTTATAAACCGTATAACGCGTTCCTCTCCATATATACCCCCCTGTACAGCGTATTAGATTTATACCTTATTGTTTTTAACCCATTTTTATACGAACAAAATGAATTTTAACGATGATAACAACACTCAGGGATCTCTCCCACAATTTTCTGAAATTACGTCCAGAGCTAACGCCGTTTCTAACAATTCATCCAACTACACAACTTCTGACATTGTTCAACTCCAAGGCACACAAACTGCCGTTTACACCACTGCGTCTGGACCAAATTCTGGAAAACAACAACTTCTGGCTGGCCAGGTAATAAATAAATTAATAATCACGTTAATCATTCGCGTTTTTAGGTTAAAAATTCCGATTTAGGAGTAGCGAAAGAAACCCGTAGTTATAATTTTTAGAAATGAATTGAACAGTTTCGATAAGTGATTTCTCCAAAAGAAATGAATGAAGAAAATGTTTTTTACTTTAATGAAAATTTAGGATGTTCGGCTATTCATATTGCGGTTTTTCTGTTATTTTTTGACGCAGATAAATCAGGCGGGAAAATATCCAGGAACGATACTGGCTTGGCCAGATCCTAACACGTTGATGCAACTCTGTGAAAAGCAGGGAATGCAGGCTTTGAACATTCCAAATTACACGCAAAATACTGCGACTATACTCAGCGTACAGCCAAACACATTGCCCGTCAGGATAATACCTAATATGTATTTCCCTGCCACCTCGGAAGCTGAATCTATTGCCGTTAAACAAGAAAACGAGGCTCCTGAAGCTGACAATCCTAGCATGGTGAGAAAACAGCGTCAAATAATATTTAATTTAATCTATAAATATCCATTTTTAAGGCTTTTGTTAAACCTCGATGGATTCGTAATTGAATACTCATTTTTTAGACAATATTACATAGTATTTTCTTACTCGTACTCAAAGTTGATCGTTTTTTCAATCAAAAACGTTTCATTTTGCAAAGAAATGGTTGGAATCTAATTAATAATCAATTAGAATTTAAAAAAGTCTGTTCCTCTCATGGACAGTTTGTTTTAATTATGAAACTAGATCAACTTTCTGTATTAAATGAATATATTTGAGCATTTTGTAGAAATTCTTTAACAGATATTTTCCTTTTTTTTTTTCTTTTTCCTAATATTTTTGTGTTCAATTCTATTTTTAGGAGTCGCAGATACAGCTGCAGCATCAGAGTTTAGCGATGGCTGAATATTTTCAAAAATTGCAGGCTACTACGTTGCCGTTAACATTGCAACAGTTGATAAAATTGCAGTCCGAACAAACGCAGATGCAAAATAAAAAAGATAAATCTGAAGTACAAAAAAATTTAGAAGTACAATCGCAACAAAATATATTGAACATTCCAAGCGTACCAGTTTTGAGAAATTCAAATGGTCAATTACAGAGTAACGGTAATCCGTTTATTAGCGCTGATAATATGACTATGATTACTATCAACCCTCACGACTTGAACGTCCATATCGAGAATCAGGACAACGACAGTAATCTTCAGTCTATGAAAGTTGAACAACAGGTACAAACCGACTCGCCTAAGACTGAAAAGAAAATGAAATTTCGAGCCAAAACTGGGGAAATCAAAATCACAGTCGCTCTCGATGGATCCACGCTTTATTGCTGTCCCGAGTGCAGTCTTGCCTTTCCTGATAAAGGAGATATCGAACAACATATCCAAAATCACATACAAGTATGTACCTAGATTTCCAATCCTTGGAAGATTATCAAATTTCATTATTTTGTTCTACGAGGTAATCCGAAGTATTGTTATCTACGTAAGATCAGGATTTATAGATTTAAATACCAAGTAATTCAATTCCCTGGGTTAAATTATTTGATTATTTCTTCTAATGCTTGGAATAAATGAATTTTTATGAAATTAACTAGTGAAAGATCACTTGAAATATGGAATTGATGATGATTTGGATTTAGAAACTGCTAAGATTCATTCAGGATGATAATCGTTGTCAAAATTGAACTTTAGAAGCTTACAAGACTGAATTTCGAATCTACAAGATTGTTGATCGCCGTATTAAATTTTGATTACAGGAACGAAAATACCAGTGTAAAGAATGCGGGGCGATGCTGAAGAGAAAGGAGCATTTGGATCAACATATGAGGGGTCATTCAGACGAGAGACCGTTCAAGTGTCCAGTGTGTATGAAAGCTTTTAAGAGAAACGAGCATCGAACAAGGCACTACGTAATACATTCTGGGGATAAAAATTTCACGTGTAACGTATGTCAGAAAGCATTTTCGCGAAAAGATCATTTGAACAAGCATACGCAAACTCATTCCGGTATAAAAAGAGCTAAATCAAAGAAAGACACTGTATTCGTCGATTCGAAAGATATGCTCGATAAAATAGTTAACAATATAACGCCCAAGCAACAAGATACGACGACATTTTTGCAAAAGGACCATTCTAATTTTATCAAACAAGATAATAATTTTGTGCAACATATACAAAACCTTCAAAAGGATCCAAACTTGATACAAACTTTTTCTGCTTTTAAAGAACAGGCGTTAAAAGAAGGAGCTTTAATACAGCAGCTAGCTGTTAACATGAACGAAATCTTGCCACAAAATACTAGATATTTAATGCCATCATAGTTTTAGGTGAATAATATTCAGGTAATATGATAAAGAATGAAATAAAATGAAAAATGGGGAAAGTTAAGAAACAGATATATACAAATGATAACAATTCATTGTATGTATATATAATATCGAATATTTAAACAGCAATAATATTCTAGCAACAATTTTATTGCTCATTGTTTCGGTTTGATCTTGAAATATCTATTGATATTCCATTGAGGTACGCAGGTATAAATAAGATTGTCTTTATCGGATCTGGTTTACATTTTTGACGACAAATTAATCAATCTTAATATTATTTTTTACAAATTCTAAGCTCGATATTATAAATACAGATCTCAAACAACCTAACGATTCGATAAATTCAGATCTGAATGATTTTCTACCGCGTACCTCTACTACTTCGATCTTAACCGATATGACTTTTTAATCCAGGGGGGGAGGGGGGTAGGGGTAGGGATAATCTTATCGTAGCTATTAACATTGAGAAATGAAATCGAATGAAATTACATAAAATGAAATTAATGATTTTAAGAAACTGCTATGGACTGTCCACAGATGCGCGTAGATCAGAAGACATTGAATACCTATAGTTGTTAGACTAGCTAGCTTTAACGGAGATAAATAATTTGGGAGGATCTAGTCTACAATCACAATAATAATTGAATAAATAGTAATATTCATAATAATTATCATAATTATTAATATAATTATAAATCCTATGATTTATTGAGCCAGTAAAACGTAAACACTTTTGATCTGCTTGTATTATATTTATATATGTATAGGCATTTTTGAGAATTATTTTTTATTGAGAAAAATCAGCTGACAATTAATTGATTGATTCAAGTAATTAATTAATTGAATAATTAAACGACGAGAAACACTTAACTATGTAGTTGATAATATATTTTTTATTAATTTTTTTTTCTTGGTTTTTATTTTTTTTTTATTTTTCTTCTTAATTTTAAATATTGTCATAAAGTTAACAAAAAATCGGAGTACCTATGCATGCATGTACGTATGAACGCAGGTGTAATTTTATACTCACTTATGAATATAACTTAAAAAAATTTCACCATCGTTTACGTATCTCAAATGACATTGTACAAAATACAAACACTATGACAACGGCGATAATGCTGATTGAGTTATTGTAGTTTATCGAGAAACGAGCTAACGCTTCCCACCGATATTATTCAACAATAATAATGAATAGGTATAAATAATGATATTTAGTAATAATGATAATAATAATAATCATAATCATAAGAGCGACAACGCGTAATACATAATATTAATAATAATAGTAATGATAATAATTTATCGGAATCGTATTAAGAGGTTTTTCTTGCTGTCTGATAATTTTATGACAATATGCGTATATTATATTATACCTATTATACATATTACCTACATCTCATGCTGCATAATATACATATAATAGAGCCAAAGATCTTACATATTATTTATGTCAGTATTTGACTGTATTTTTATTATTTACCATGAATCGCATCGGTGTGATTATTTTTTTTTTCGTTTTTTTTTTTTCAGAACATATGTTTTGTGTCTTTTTTTTTGTATTTTCGAGATTGACTAGACTACTGTATAATTCTTAATACCTAATATTTTTATTCATTTTAGACCAGTTATTATTATTACGATGTATTTTTACGGTTGATAGAAAAGTAGAGAAAAAATTGGTGAGAAAAAAAAATATAATTAATAATAATGATACATTTACTCAACAAACTGTTGTTATGTATAATATTACTGATTGCCAAAAATTAACACACACATGTATTTTTCTGATCGAGATATTTTGGAATAAAAGAAACCTAGTGAATTTCGTTTTTCTTCGATTATTTCAACAAAACCTAATTCTATGACCTGGTATTGAATTCATTCTCGGCTTTAATTAACAATTACATCAATCACCTTCGAGTATAATTATTTTTTTGTTTTGTTTGTATGCAAATATTTTTTTTATGTATTTTTATGTACAAAAAGAAAAAAGACATCATGGATTGTTTGATTGATGAAGGATGAATAAATAGATAGAGCATATCTAGAATTTTTTAAACCTAATTAATCATTTTCAAAAAATAGAGAAAGCTCTTTCTATGCCCCATTTTGAATAATCTGGTGAAAATTTAGAATCTTTCTTGCGAGAAAAATAGTCGAAGGGGTAATTAAAAAATACGAGTAATTTTCGTGAAATTATCATTAATGTAATCACTGGGTTACAGAAGATAAACAACGGATCGAGGTGAAAATAAATAAAAATTAATAAAAGTTGTCGCGACTAAAGCTGCGTGAATCAACTCCTAAAATTTCTTTTGATAAGTCAATGAAAATTCTACGAACGGTCTAACTCTGCCTAAAATCCAATAACCCACAATAAAAAAGAGAAAAAAAAAAAAAAAAAAAAAACAGACAGATCTAAATCTGCATTTTTTGACTAATTTCATTTTTCCTTTTCAGAAATTCATATCTCTCTCGGGAGAAGACCGGATTCTTGGTCACACTCCAGAGCATGTAAGTACGAAGTACAGATCGCTTCCGACCTAACCTAGCTAACATAAAAAACATGAGTTTTACTGAGATTATATCAGTTTTTTTTACGAAGTGACATACTGAGCTACTTTCTGCCAAAAAACTGAATTTATTTTTCGAGGGTTTGTTCGAATCGGTTGCGTAGTCGTCGAGAAAGTGGGATTCGCGTTTTCGAGGTGACAACAATTGGCAATCATGGAATTTCGAACAGACTCCCATATCGCCACGGGACTATGGTTCGGAATTCCATTATTACCAATTGTTATCACCTCGGAAACGGGATTCGTAGTTTCATCCAAACTGTGCAACCTACCGTAATGAAACTCAGGATGTGAATGCTTTGCCATGGCAGAAAGATGGCCAAGTATTTTATTGTTCGAAAAAAAAAAACGAATAAAATTCCATTTAGATTCATATTTCTTATCTTAGCTAGGTTAAGTTCAGTGCGATTTGTGCCATATCGCCTTAAGTCTTGATAGCTTGGGCGACTTTGGCATAAGCTCCGTAAGTCAATCCTAGCAGAGCGCCAAGCCATTCCAATAAATGACGACCGAGATCAACGGGCAACTGGAAAGTCGATGGCGTAGTCATTTCGACGACACCATCGTCATCCGAATCATCTTGAAGCTCCAATTCTGCCAGGGGTTTCGGTGCCTCGATGCCGTCAAGCCAATCATCTTCTTCTTTCGTTGAAATTTCCGATACGTTATCCTGCCCGAGTGGAGCGGACGGATTCTTTTGGTTATTCGATGAAATTGCGTTCTGTTTTTCATTTCCTGTTTCAAAAGCTCGTCCTTCGGCGACGGCCGGCTCTTTCGTCGCTTTCGATCCAGCGGGACTTATCACGTTCGCCCAGATCAATTTAAGCGCTTCTATTTCTGGGTTCGGCTCGTTATTCGATAATATTTTTTCCACGTTACTCGTGTCTTCCGGTTTATTGAATACAAAGTTATACGCGGATCGTAACTTCCCGAGGAATTTATCAAGCGGTTTTACCTCGTTCGTCCTCTCGTGAAACGCGGCCAATTCGTGGACTGGGAATAGCTTTGTAATTTGCGGATTGCTCTGCACTTTTGCCAGAAAAATCTGGAATATAAATACAAAGACTTATTTTTATATTCATGACTGCAGTTTTTTTTCTGTCGAAATTTTAGATCTTCTCCAAGTATAGTTTGATGTCGACGAGGGGCATTTTTCGGGGGCCGATATGTAATTGTAAAAAGATGGAGAAACCTGCAAGAAGGGGGTTTGAACAAATTTCATGAAATCTCATTATTTTCCCATTTTTTCATTTCGAAAGTTAATAACTTTCGATCGGCGAGCAGAAACGTTGTTTAATTACTTGCTCATCAACCACCCCATTTGTTTGACGTGATTTGCGATATTTGAAAAAAGGGGAGGAAAACGGATGGAGTTGTGCTCGAAAAAGATATAACAGGGATCGTATAAAAAAGTGAAAATATTCTAGCCTGTAAAATATCTACCATGAAACTGTATACCAAAACCTAAAAATTATATCACTTTAGTTTGAATGACTAGATAGTTCGAAAAAGATAACTACTTATAAACCCACGGGCGATGAACGAATTTCAAATCTCTACGTAGATATAGAAATAATGAAAGTATCCGTTACTTTGGAATCGCGCAATTTTGCGTATTTGCAGAACGATCTTGTCTATCGACGATCCATATTGGCTAATGTATAGTTACTACGTTATGTCGCCCAACGCCATTTGTTATTATCTTGAATATTCGTCAATGATCAGCCGGAATTTTCTAAATCTATCTTCGCAGGATTTACGACCATATATAATATTCCATACGTGATTTGGTTCAAGTTATTGCCGAACTATCTTAGTGGGTCGATTCACATCCAAAGTATTCTGTATTCATCAATCATTATACTGTATGAAAAGTGCAAGTAAACGAGCTTGAACATAATAATCGAGTTGGGTGTGGTAAAGACCGACTATACTATCACTTTCTGAACCAAAAATCATCGATCAAGTGGGCCAGTATTTCATAGGTGGGAAATCGAGTATAGTATACGAAATCAATCAATTTCTCCACAAAATTCCATCTCACTTCAGTATAATCGTTTCTTTTGAAAACACCTGCGGCATGGATTTAAACGCACCGTTGAACTGATTCAATTTTTTTTTTTCATAAATGGAAGATTCTTTGGAGGACATCACGTCATGGATTGAGTGCTTCAATTAAATAAAAAGATTTTCATAGTGGAGAGGCTCAATTAAGAAAAAAAAATAATTGCAACCTTTTCCTTCAACTTATTTGCAAATGACTCGGGTGAAAAAAGAATTTTCAAATTTCGCACACTCGATTCATGACTGCCTGTATTCCGAACGGTCATTCGATTCGAGCAGACTAATTTCGAAAAGACTAATGAGACGAAGAAAATGCCAAAACGGAAAAAAAATGCAGAAACTTTATTTGCACTGATTCTATCTGGTAGAATAAGGCGAAGAAAAATTCAGATTATTACTTACGCAGAGAACACAGTATCCAAGTAATATTTTCATGATTATGGATTTCTTTTTAAACAGAGAAAAAGTGGCCCGCGCACCAGAGTCGATAAATTTTCGTTTAAATCACGCAAAGAACTGTATAAGTAAGTATATTGATTTCAATAAAGAGCTTCGCGCTGAAATAGGTGCCGCTTGGATTTGTAATCGAATTTATACAACTGCGCAATGCAATGGTGCCGGTGTGAAATAATTCCGAAGACAATACACTTGAATCTGTAGTGCATCCTGTCTTTCTCGCCTACGCCCCTGGCCTCAGACAAAATCATTGATTCAGAATTACTTAATACATTTGTACTCGAGACACGTATTTTGCACGCGAACTCGTCCCCAACCGACACACATTACTCAAACTATAAATAATAATCGTTGGTCTTCTTACTTTGGCATTATACTGGGTCAGGGACCCTTGGAAACTAAATAAAATGAGAAGAAAACACACAGATTATGAATTTATCCACATCGATCAATATATTTTCCCTGAAGATATATTCGAGTATCAGTTGACGTGCCCAGCTATCGATAGCGCCATCAGATTTCTTGCAATCCATGAAGAAATTCTATTCGAAATCATGGATTTTCCATGGATACATTTAAATGGAAAATTCGTCGCACGTAATCCCGAAGTAGCATACCTATGAATCGACGTTAAACCGCAAGGTGAGTAACGAATTAAACGAATGCAAAAATGGCAAAAAGGTACCGATTCACAAAGAACTGCCGCGCGAATAAGAATTGAATATTGCCCCTCGGGGTGTTAGAAATTTCAAAGAATTTCCGACGCTGAAATGGGAAGGTATATAAAGGAATAGGAAGAAGACAGGATGTCCCGATGAGTTTAATAGTTCTCATCGTTCGTGACATGCTGGTATCGAAACTCATTTATTATTATAATTAACTTGTTAATATTCGCTGTCAGTACTATACGTCTCATCGAACACTCGCCTGACAAACTTCGAACCTCTGAGTTTAATTACCGAATAGATTATACGTATAAAAAATAAAATAAAAAACAATTTTGATTGGCATTTGATGTGTACGAAGAATAAGACCTATCAAAGTATTGAGGTTTTCGAAACGCGCACAAATGACCCTGGCCGAGTCATGGACGAATCTCTAACTTGTCAGTGGAACTAATAGGAATTGGATTCCTGATTGTGAATATCAAAAGACGAATCATTCCATGTAATAATTCATTCTTCTATTGATTTTTAAGTTGAACATAGTCTAAAAGATGATTTCTGACGTTCTTGGTGCTCATTCATCGTGGAAACTGTGGTGGGCTTTTCCCGAAAAAATTAGGTGTTTGAATTCGACTCCGAACTCATACAGTCTGACTAGAATTCGAAACACAATCTCCGTATTTGGTGAACTGTAGTTACACTACATACCTGTTCCACACAATGCGTGCAGCTGATATAACAGGTGTGTTCATACAACACGGTATTCCCCGTGGAATTTTAATACCCGCACAATAATGCATTCCTTGATTTGTCGAGGGAATTCATGGCCTGTCACTATAAGGGCAGATGTGTCGGTTGATTATGCTAAAAGTTTTAGTTTCAAGTGAAGAATCATAAAATATGATTCATGTGATATAGAATATCCACGTATTGTAGTCTAAAATTGGTGAGAATAATTCACCAGATTCTTATGACTTTTTATGGGAACTCAAACTTGTTTCAGTTGTTGGAAAGAATTGAAGTTCTTCCTAGTACAGTTGGAAGAAAGAACGATTTTTTTTTTCTTATCAAAGGTTACGAGGGTGAATAATCTCTGATGGTAAACTATACAGTTGTAGGAGAGTTTGTCATTGCTCAAGAAAAACCATGACAAGAAATCTACGAAATATCTGAGATTTCCCAAAGATTCGTGAAAACTCGTGGAAGTAGAAAATTCATCTACCTATCTTCTAGCAAAACTAGAAACATTGTCGAATAATTTGTCACCGAGCTTTCCCAAAATATATTTACGTACGAGACGAAATTTCAACGTAAATACATCATGAGTGAAAAGTTCGTTGAATGAAACTCAACCACCTACCTCATTAGGTTGAAATCTGAGTTGAAATTTGTGAAAAGCATGAAACAAGACTTCGTAAATAAACAAACAATCTGCAAAATACCAAAACAGAGATTGTAGTCGATGTTAGATTTTCTGAAAGAATCGCAAAGTGATAAATCGAAAGCAATACGTTAACGAATATAAATATCATAATTATATTTATTCAACAAAATATCGTACACATGACAACTGACGTAATAGATTCACTAGAACGAAAAATGGTATTGGTACATCTCGTCATTGGAAAATTGATTTTTCTATATCGTTCAGGTAAATTGTTACAAACAAAATCACGAACTATGAAAAAAATGAGGAATTTAGGTAAAAAGGTAACAAATTCATCGCTGCAAAAAATTGCCCAATTACCAAAGGCCTGAACACATCAAGCCACGTAACGCAGAGGTAATAGATTTCTAAGAACGGTGCTAAGCTCGCTTCCACCATCGTTTAAGTGTGTAATAGTTTCCCTAGTCTTTGCCATGGCATCATATCTCGTTAGTTCCATATTTTTCGAAGCTTTTTCCAATAATTCTTTGAGCTGCAGGCCGGCTCCGCCACCCGAAGTTTCCTGCAAGGTCTTAAGAACCTTTTCCGAATATCCCGCGAATTTTGAAAGTCCTTGTCTCCGCGCGTCCTTACTTAATGCATCATAAAGTTCTCCCAATAGTTTCAATGATGGACTAGTGGTACCATTCGCAGCCCTCAAGAAAGCCACCAAACTAGGCCTTGGAACTTGGTCAACTCTTTCACCGAGCAGCGTGAACCTAAAAGACAAACGAAAAAAAGGAGAAAATCAATAAGGGCGATTTTTCAAAAATTTTAAATCGAACTCTGAACACAGAACGATGTAAAAAGTTTCTTTCTTGCTATGAAATATTCTTTGTCAACTTTTTTCCATGGATTCCTTGGCAATTAATCATCCTTTGCCAATTGGCAATGAGACACCACAATGTTAAAATCGTTCGAAGAAAAGTGTTTCAGGAAGTTCAATAAAATTTGCAAACCAATTGCAAAATATCTTCTGATCGAAATGTCACTTTTATCTTCTTGCAACTAACAGAAGTGTTGAAATTACCATGAAAATTTTAGTGATCCTTCCGTTACACTTTTTTCCCCAATCCTCGGTCACATTATACTTGAGAATACCTTGAGTAAATAATTTCGGATCTTTGAAGCTAATAATAAATAGTCGTTTTGAAGACGCACCTGCTTGTCAACTCATCAAATGGTAGAAATTATGAGGTTTCTTCCTAAGTATCAGTACCAACTAGAAAATAGTTGACAAAGAATGCCACATAGAAAAAGCTCTTAACGAAGTTTCGTGATTGGATTTCAAATTCAATTCATGGACCAAAAGCCGCCCTGGTTGACCCCACTTCATTTCGAAATATTCATCATCAACTCATTGCCTCGATTGCCTGATTTTCTCCAGAAAGAAATTGGAATTTTATCGCAAATAATGACGTAGTGGGTATAATAAATGGTTGTGAGATTGAAATTTTTCCGCAGTATATTTGGCGGTAAGAATTGCTGCAGTTACAAGAAGTGGGTCACTTTTGACGTTGCAGTATAATTGAAATCCGTTTGTGGAAGGTTGAAGCATACTTGTTATCGGTTTAATAACAGTCTGCCATGCAGTTTTGCTGTAATTGGGTGTATATAGAGATTCGATAATTCGAGTGAGAGTGAAAAAGGGTTCCGCAATATTTATATGTATAAATATAGATATTTATATATGTATCAAATGGGAAAACTAACTAAAGTAATTGATCGTAACGGAGTGAGTAATCTGGCAAAGCTCGAGGCGATCTATGTGGTATACAATACACTGGCATACCTTTACCGTTAAGCAACTCAGTCTGGTAAATAACTCGAAAATTAATTACAACTGACACGTCTGGTCGCACTCTGTGATCCAGAGAATTATATAATATATACGTAGTGGCGGGTAGGTAGGTATGTAATTTGAACCAGAGGGCATTTTGATATGCCCCAAGTGGAGGGAATACACTGGTTCAGTGATATTATTCAGTATACCGTATGAAACCCTCAGGCCTTTCGAAATGTTAATTCTATGAAATGGTACATCAAAGTGGTTGCGATTCTCTATCCTTCGCCTTCACGTACCTTTTGTCATCCTTCAATTCATCAGCCCTCTCCTTATTATCCTCATCCAATTTTTCTGCCGGTATATTTACCGGGGATGTTTTACCCTCGATACATCCATTGCTCAAGGATTTTTCCACCACTAGTATATCACCCTGGGAAGACGATGAAACGTTCAAAGCCTCTAACGACGAAGTCTTGACGATGCTGTAAATTTCCTTTACAACACTGTCGACGGCTGATGTGGTAGCATCGTTTGGCACTGGTTCAGAACTTGGTTTGAATTCGTTGCAAGCACTGGACGTCCCATCTTGAGACTTATCAACTCCTTTACTTCCAGCATCCGGAATGTAATCTGCTGCTGACGGGTTGGCTAATTGTGATGGGTCTGCGTGAGTTTCTTCCGGTAGTTCGTGATTAGGTTCTGGAAGTTCGTAGTTTGTTTCCGGAAGGCCGTAAGCCACTTCCGATTCCTCGTGATTTACTTCTGGAGTAACTTGATTGCCGGCAGTCTTTTGGTAATCTGCTACCTCTGGTGGTTTTGCTATGATCAAAGCCTCCTCCTGATACCTTTCCGGTGGTATATAGTATTTTTCTTCATCGACAACAGTCACTGTTTCAATTTCATCGCTAGTACCATTTGTTGGTTGGGTTGGTAACGGTTGTTGTTGACCCGGAGGATGCGGACTTGTTGCCGGTGTCAACAAAAGATCTTGCTCTTTCTCTTCGGCATCGAGTCTCTTCAGTTGATCAGCCAAGTGGAATATCACCTGGGTAATAAAAATCCGGTCAACATAATATTTCGATGATATTCTTCTGTGTGAAATGTCGGCTCACGGTATGCAAAAAATAAAAAATAAAATGCAGCTCATTTCGACTTTTGAAACTGGTTTTTTCATTGTTCTCAGATGTTATCGTGAATTTGGATTTTCACCCAGGAATTATTGAGTTTTTGATAATTTTGGGAAAGAAAGTGTCCAAAGTCTAAGTTCGTTGTTTCGTTCACCATCTGTTTACTGGTTGAAAGCTTCAGATTTAGCTCACAAACCCTGACAATTCTTCAACATTAATCATGAATGAAAAGGTTCAAGAAGCTGAAGCAGTGTATACACGTTACCCATCACTGTGATAAGTTGATATTTGTCAAGGGTTGGACAAACAATAGGGCATACGTTGACTGTATTCGTTAAAAGTCATTAATTTTTGTACTATAACGTTGTTGGGACAGTGCATAATTGTCATAGTCACGGTGAGATGAAAAGTTATTGCACACACTGTTGGAGCTCGCTTACAAAATTTGAATTTTGATCTCATCTAGTATAATATTCAAAAAGAAAAATATCGATGTACGTAGTTTTCGAATTAAGTTTTTCATCGATCGATTATAAGCTTCTCTTTAAATTTCTCAATGTCAAAAATCCCCAAGTCTGTAGCAGTGAATTTTTTACTCCAAAAAGAATAGGATCTTATACTCTTTCGTAATGAAACATCACTCCTTATAGCTGCTGTATGTTATTCAATGAATGAAAATAAACAAAATTACACTGATGCTTGAGTGAACTGATGTGAAATTTCATTCTCTGTTGCGTGGAAAATTCGCTCTTTCAGAACAGTGCTTTTCTCACGTCCCAAAATTAAGAGAACTAGTCATAACCTAACAATCATAGAATATGTAAACAAGATCATTAGACCAATTGCATAGATAGCGTTGATTTAATTGTCTCCAAAAAAATAAAAACTTTCGTTTTTAGTAAAAGCTCACCTATCATGATACGCGCGTAAGGGTAAAGAGCTGCATTCGAGCAGTAGATACATTTCGACTTTGACATCACGAAGTCATAAAGTATTCGGATAGAACATGAGTATTGAAAAGACGAGTCAAAACGAAAAAGAAGAAAAAAAAAAAAGAATGGAATGATTGATCTCCAAAGTGTATACACCCCTTCAACATGCCTGCAGTAAGATTTGTTGTCCAAGTATCGGTCGACTGTCAAGGTATGATATAAATAGAGGAATCGATTAATAAATGTCGATATACTAACTTGCATAGCAGCTGGCATGTAGGCATCAGAATAAATGGGCGTAGCAAATGCCGGTTGTTTCCTTACGACTGCAGCGGCGGTAGCCTAAAGGAAATATACGTGATACAAATGTACGTTATACATGATGTATTCATTCGCGAAAGATCATTTATAATAAATACGGTGGTTATAGGTAGGTAGACATGATAATATCGCATTGGATTATCTCGAAAGATACCAACATCACAAGCTCTAAATTGACCCGTAGCCTGTATGTACCTACACTTTAGACCGCTAAATCTTGTGTTCATTAAACGTATAGGTGCGCCGTGTCGTGCATCATGCCTCGATATTTGAATCCCCATAAACCCATTACCACATATATTCCCATTCATACAAGCTCGTAAACTTGTTGTGAGTCATAAATATTCAGGGTGAGGCATTCAGAGTAGATCGTGTGATTTGATCAAAAACTTAGCTAGTTAGAAAAAAGTGTTTTGGACGAAAGTGTTTCGAAGGGTATGGAAAGATGGGTTCATTGAATTCCTCGGTGGGCAAAGGCGTTGAGGTAATTCAAAGATGAACTTTGATTCTCCGAACAAAGATGACTCATCTCGCTTATAAATTTCGGGTCATCGTTGCCCCGGTGCTTTCAAACTCGAAATTGAGGGCCCTTTTGACTTCCGGAAGAGCAAATCCACCGTACCGTTGAAAATCGAAGCTAACCTTCGAATTACCTCGACCCTTGGAACCCGGGAAAGAATTCAATGACGCTATCTTCCTTCCCTTGGGTACTCGCAACTTTGGTCCGTAACATTTTTCAACACCTCGCTTCGTTTCCGGCAAAATAGCCCTGGGTCACTGTAAATCCCTGACCCTGTGTACACATATGCCTACAAGGGTATAAGGGCGATGAATATATTTCGTTGTAACCTTAAGGGTTGGTATACGTGTACATCACAATACCAAAGCAAAATGTCAAGCAAACGTCTACACATACATACCTATAGAGTTCCCGCGGGAAATCATAGGAATATAAATTTCTTTAGCATGTATATTATATGTATAGGCGCTCGTATATGTTATAGATCGAAACACATAGATACGGTATAACATACGTGTATAATAATATACTGGGTAGATTATAATTATACGCGTGTAATAACGGATAACAAAATTCCCTCGGGCTGTACCAGCGGCTAGCGCTGAGACCCAGCGTGGAACATTTTTGAATAATTTATATCTGTGGTCAACTTTAACAGTTAAAATGACTGCGACATCAATCAAACGGAAACCGTGGCGGTGACCAGGCCGTTTAATTCTATGGAAATGGAACGTCACTCCGCGGCCAGAAAGTCAATCTGGATATATATTACCGTTCAAAATTTGTATGCACACACAACTGTCGAGTTTCGTATATAACGCCGATAGATCGCGGTTTAAAAATCATTAAACGATCATTAGGGTTGATCTATTTTATAGCCGTATAATACGCAGTTGATGAAAATTTCATTTGAAAAATGAACGCAAAATAACGACCGTAAAACTTGCCATGAAATTTCAACTAAATACGAACTTTTTACGTCGAATGCGGATAGATTCGCGATTATTAAATACGTAGAAATTTTTCAACAAGCTACACACGATCCGCAAAAAAATTACATCCGGGTTTCGCGCGCAGATATTATGAGGATACAAAGAAAAAAAAAAAAAAAAAACGAAAAAAACACCACATGCGAAGAAGTTAGCGACGTGAGATCATCGCGATTAAAAATGACTTACCCCGTGAATGCATAGGCCGATGAAGATGAGCTGAGAAGCGAGTCTCATGGTTATTAACGTAGTGAGTAAACTTTGGAGAGAATTACGAATTGGTCCCTCGGTTATAGTTGGCGGAAAAAAAATCCGCGTTATATTTTCTGTCGCTAGTTTAAGTTTTGCTTGACGACAGGTAGGTAGGTAACTCGAGACTGGTCTTCTTGAAAAGAGACTTCTGTAACGGTTTCAGAACCTCCTGTCCCACCCACACACACACGACTTAAACCGATACACACACGTGTACACATACAGACGTATATATACGCGTGTCACGGGCTTAATTGAGATACGCGCATTTCGATCGGCCGCATCGCGTACCTACGCCTTCGGGTTCTTCAGGTAAGTAAGTCAGTTCACGTGTCGTAGTCGTCGTCGTCTTGTCGTGCCAACGATTTATGTATACATGTATGTATGTGTATGTATGGGGTAGGATTGAAATTCTGAATTTCAAAAGCTGCGAAAGGTTGAAATTCCGAATTTTAATACTTATGACTCAGAGTTTTTGGAAAGATTATTTAAAAAACTCCGGATGGAAAAACACCGATGGTTCAAAATTCCGAAAGCTATAAAGATCCATAAGGGCAAAACTCCGAATTTCGGAATTCGCGAGATGCAGCGTCGTTTTTTTTATAGCTTTTTCATGAGCTTTCCTTAAATTGACGGATTTTTGAACTTTCTGAGTTTTTAACTTTTGGATCTTTGAGCTGTCTGCATTTCGACCTTTTGAAATTCGCAAGTTCTGAATTCGAACAATTCTAGAAACTCAAAATTGCGTCTCAAATAAATTCAGAATTTTGACCATTCGGAACTTTTGGAATTCGGAACTTCAATCTCGCCCTTTTGGCACGCTGATTGATATGTCGTCGATCCCTACAGCCAGGATTATACCTTATACATGTATATTTTATACCTATCCAGAAGATCATCTGAATTCAAATCGTTAAAATCCGTCTCTGCATGAGGATCGATTCAAATCATCAATAATTAAAATAATTTTCTTTATCTGCGATCATTGCCCAAAAAAGTGTTCGATGGTACGATAAAAATTAAATTAGATGGGCAAACTTATACGAGAATTATCCGTTTTATGTTTCTTAACGACGCAGTCGATGATCGTCGAGATTTGAATCAAATTGATATACATCGCTGCTCGAGGATCGATATCTATCGGCAATAATACACGTGTTTTCGATATTCAACGATTTACAAAATGTATTTCCGGATTTTGGATTTATTGCCAAAAATTTTGATCGGAAGTGCGATAGAAATTGAACTAGATGATAGATGATATGGAATTCGTCGCTCCACTCCTAGATATTCTAGATGAGGTTTGACTGTTTTGAACAGAACATTGAATAATTATTATATTCATTGACTAGTGAGCCACGATATGTTCTATAGAATTCCCAAAATGTCAATTTTGCATCTCAATTAAGCGTTTAAAAATTAAGAAAAATCGATAAGATCCAGTCGATTTCCTTCTACGTCGGTTTAAATCTTGCTGAAGAAAACTACAAAGACAAATTTTTGTTTAAATCCTTCATATTCCCAACATAATCAATTTTAAACAACAGTAATATAATGATAATAATATTTCGAATAGAAGTTAGCCCATGACGAATGGAATCAGCTGGTATAATAAATTCTTTATTTCAGAACGCGTTGGAATGAATAATGATATATTCAACCATTTTTTTGATGATTCTGCGATCGTTCTTTATTCGTTTCTCTTTGGGAAATGCTAAGAAATTGATCACAGTTCACAAGTAGATGATCTTCATCAATAATTAACCAGCTGTCGTCGCCCAATACAATTATCATTATACGAATTTAGCGATACCAACAGTCCAAACTCCGTAAACATTTCTGCAACAACTTGAAATATTAATATAAAATACTGCAGATGCGGGGACACAGCCTCGAGACAAGTCCGGCAATTTCAAGGATATTTGGTACATACATTCGTATGTATGCTGTACATACATATACGTATGTATAATACGGACAGTGGATCGAACAGGCTGACCGGTTTGTTGTTGAATTTTACTTTTTAAATTCTTGTATTAATTTACATTCATTACATCCCGGACAAGAAATTGGAGATGGTAAAGAGTCGACGACATAAGGATACCAGACACTAGATCGAGCTAATGTTTTTTACATTAGACCCGGAATGGACCTCATTTTGCATTTCAAACAGCTTCTGCGATTTACTAGACTAATAGAACCAAAACTCAAGATTTATAATGGGTTTTTCAACGGTTATCATTCATTCAAAGTAACCTTGAAATCCTTCTTTCATTTTTGCCCACATGCATAGAAGAATAAATGTTATTCGGATAAAAGTTACGATTCTTTCTATTGATCCGAATTAATTATATCTGAAAACGCATCAATTAAGTATTTGTTAAATAACGTTTTTTCCCATCAAATGTTAGATAAGAGCAAAAGGTATAGGTATACTTGAAAGGAGGATACGATACGCAATGGCCTAATTAAAATTCGTAAATGTATACATATAATTGAGTAAACAAGGGGAAACCAATTGCTCAATAATTGATGAAATATCTCTGATGTAACAGCTGTGAGTGACAATTGAAACGGTGAAAAAGAGCAAGGAAAATGAAAAAAAAAATTCATCCCGTTAAACTTATCTTCATACCGTCCGCGATACATATGGGTACCCCTATATGAAATCCCCGATAAGAGCCTATAAAGTACAGAGGTTCGAATGGCTTCGGGTTAGAATTACTGCGAATATAGTGAGGGACGTTAGTGACACGATTTCGTTAATAATTGCTCATTACAAAGCTTCGCGGTACCAAAAAAAAAAAAAAAAAATCCGAATATGGTGTCTGGACGATCATTACTGCCACTACTTTTCTTGGTAAGTTTCAAATTCAACTCGATGCTATGAAAAACTTAAAAGCAGTCAAAAATCAATTCATTTTTTCGTAAGACGTAATTTTACATTATTGTGATCGTCCCGATGGTCTGATTCGACTTCTCTACGATTCATATCGTTCGGAATACAGGCAGTCACGAATTGAATGGAGAAAATTGCAAGAATTCATTTTTGAGGCAAGGCATTTGCAAATAAATTAAAAAAAATATTCCTCTCCTAGAAAATTGACTACATCTTCTATGACAGTTTTTTCAATTCAATTTTCCCCATGCAATTCATGACCTAATGCCTAGAGAAGTCGGGTCGTTGGACCAACGAAAGCAAGTGTTTTCAATCGAGACGATTAGAACGACGTAAAATGGAATTTTTCGAAGAAATAAATGTACTTTGGGTGATCAGATGGTGAGAATTGAATCCTACGACAAGACGATAATTTATTTTTCATTGCTTTTTCCTTTTGCAGGTAGTGACAGTGAGTTCAAAACCGATAGAGGAGGATGTATGGTTGGGAAAAAACGTGAATGAAGTAGACACTGCAGGGGCGAAGGGAGATTACAAGAGGTTTAGGGAAGAGGTGGATGTAACAAGAGCCGGAGAAGTACCAAGACCCTTTACGAGATTGTCAAACGATGAAATGACGTCGAGTAGTACGAGGGGAATTTCAACGGTGACGTCAACGACTACGTCGCCAAAGATAAGTGGGGCTGCAGAGATACCAAGTGAAAGATTGTCGGATTGGGGAAACGGCAGTAGGGTGGATAATGGCTTGACTCGACAGCAAGGATTCGGCTGGTTCCTGTCACCCTTTACACAAAAGGTTCAATTTTCACCCCAAACATTCTTCCAGGATAAAATCGGCCAGCTTAAGGATACCATCAGCCATATCGGCTCGATTTTTCCTAATCAACAGGACAACGCTACTGCAGGCAGCAAACAGTTCTCAAATGCTGCAACACTCGTCAATTTTGTTGGATTAAACGATTCTGGATTTTATACTAACCGATTGGAACCCGCTGGATTTTTTGGCGGTAATGGATGGTTCGCCAATAAAGGAGGAATCCTCGGAGGACCTGGTGCGTTTATATCGACAGGAAGTCTTTTCACCGATTATCCAACCGCTTACAAAAAATAATTACTGCGTTTTTAATGATCATGATGTTCAAGTATAACTTTATTCACCCTATATTTTTCCCTCGAGTTACCATTTCCGTTACTCTAACTTGAAATGATTTCTAATGAGTTCTTAGATCCGGCAAAGACATTATCAATCCACTTCAATGATAGAAAATATCGAGAAAATTAGAAAAACGAATTATTCGAGAAGTTTTTCGAATCTTCTGTTTCTCACCGGAGCAGTCGGACTCCATTATTATGTAGCGTTTTTTAAATCTTTTTAAAGACTTGAACGAGGTTGAGGAACTTTTTGAATCAATGTGACGACATGTTTTATACACGCGTTGTGACCGAAATTTATTACCAAAAGTTCAAAGTGGGTAAGGATGGGAGTTCTAAGTATAATTATTCATGAATGCGATGATTTTGAACAGAGTTCTTTGAAAGTATAAATTAACAAGATGTCACCAATTAAAACAGCAAGCAAATTGGATGCGATAGTGCCAGCCGAATTGGGGGATGATACTTTTCTGTTGAAACGATATTATTATATAATTATCCAAGTATAGTAATTATAGGTTCATTACAGTTTCGCTTTCGTTGCACGACAGTCGATCAATGCTCCAAATTTTGAGTGACGTATGTGAAATTCAGTCATTATTAATTTACCTTTTTCACAGCAAGTTTCTATAACACTCAAGTTTCTTTATTCCCTAAGAAGCACCTTAAAGAAAGTATTTAAAAAAACCGTTGTAACTGAGCTTTGAGATAAAATTCCATTGGGAATGAACCACACCGTGTTGTATAATGCTTATCGTTAGTGCAATTTACTATACAAATCTATATTACAGAAAAAAGCTACGGATATTTTCGAACATCCGATGCCTCCGTGAGTGAAAATGTAGTTTGAAATAAAAATTACTTTTTCGTATAAGTTAGAGTGCGAATTGAACCGTGAAATTTTGTCAATTTTTTGAGAGTATGATTCCTGGAATTCAAGAATTAGAAAAATGATGCCACCTAGATTTTTCGAATGTTCATAATTCAAGAAATAAAATCTTCTTCAAAAAATGACTAATCTAAAACCTAAAATAGAATTTCTAAATTTGAGATTTAGCCCGAATTTAGAATAAGGAGCTTTTAAGGATCACAGACCGGTTAATTCAGTGCTGGAATATAAAACCGTGGGAATTGAATTCACTTGAGGGTATAGTATGATGGCCATTAGTCGAGAAGTTTGTCGCGCGAATGGATGAAACTTTTCGAGTGAAAATAGTTCTGAAACAACTGCACTGACGTAGATCCGGAATCTGAAGTTGGTTGGTCGATACCTAAATAATAAAGTCTATGGAGCGAAATCCTGCAGTAAAAGAATCGAGTGAGGAACTTTGGTTGATTTGTAAGCTCTTGCAATTTTTAACAGATTCAGGATTTTAAAAAAACCCCGGCTATTTACTCGGACAGCTTTATGCTTTGTTCACCTTTTTCTGACTTCGGGCTGATGAGAAAACTTGTTGAATAATCGTTTGGGCGCGTTTCTTTTCCTTCTTCTTTGTCTTATTCTTCTTCTTCCTTTTCTCTTTGACTAAGCGCTTTATTCTTTCAAAGTAATTGATATCGCTGATTACACAGCTACTTTCATCAACGAAAACACAAATAACATTCTATATTGTAGAACTCCGTACGGTTATCTGTTTCATTTACTTCAGCTCCCAGATTGAATTGCTTCCTCCTCCATTTCTCGATCGAGATTACTGATTCGACACGAGCCAATTATCTAATGGCTATTGGTCGTGATGACGCAACGATATTATCGACAATTTAATAAAGGCTATAGTTATACCGATTATACCTATATCAAATTGCTGTCTCACAAATTCACACATTTCGTGTGAAAGAATCATTCTTGATTCACATTCAAATAAACGTACGATAGATCTATAAACTATACTGTATCTCCATATTTTTTCTATTCTGTGTCTGCACCGTTCAACGAAATTGCAATCTACAAAACATTGCATTTTTATAATTACGTTTCAATATCAAAGGTGCAACTGAATGCCCAATAACTTTCCCTCTAGATTGATAATAAGTTTCTATGAGATTAACAAAACTGTTTTAGAAATTCGAAACTAATGCTGATTTTTTTTAAATCCCCAATGACTGTGTTGCCTCGTGTTCGATAATTACAGCATGAAATATGAAATTGACAAGAATTTATTTCAAAATTATTGTATCCTGATGTGAATCCCACGATTCCAAAATTGTTTTGAAATAAAAATAGGAATCCATTGCGTTAAAAATATTTGATTTGTCTCTGACTTTTCAGAACCATGATGTAGGTATCATCATTTTTAGTCATTCAAACAGCCGGGATTGACTTTACAAAAAGTACAAGTGAATTTATTGCTTTACATACATTTCAATCTCTATTTTTTTTTAAATATAAATTTTCAACGCGTATTGTTCACACTCTTATCAGTGTTTCAAGAGGAACTTGATCCTAAATTCCGCCGTTTATTAGACCCATTCACGGAAATTACCCTTGAAACAAAATTTTTCGAAGTATAAATTTTATAGCACAATTTTTCTCGCCTGTTCAGCGAGTGAAACAATTGTGCGACATCCGAGTCGTTTACCGAAGGAAATCGATTTATGCAGATATACATACATATACCTAGATGTGACTATATAATCGAGGGGGCAAAGAGTCTCGGTGGAGACGTTCCTCGAGCCGATGTTAAAACGGCATAAACCTAAGCCTCCGATAAATACCTGAGTATGAAATATTACCTGTAATAAATTGATCGCGGAGGCTGGATGCCCATGCCGGGGGGTAATAAAATTCCTGAATGATATTGGAAATGCATAAAATTTCCATACAGCACATCGCGGGGTTCTCCAGACGCCTCAGATTCTTTTCAAGAGGCGAAAATGAGATAAAAGAAGCTGCCGGTCCTCGGGCTCGAGATGCTCCCTGACCCCTTTTGACCTAATTGGCGACCCATTTCCGTAAATTAAGAAGGCTGTTTCCAACGAATATTTTTCTTGTATATTTTCGCGGAAATTGTTCTACATCTGAAAATTATTCCACAGACAATTTTGTACACCTGCCTATTATTTTATCTGAAATGTTTTCATTTAATTGCTAGAAAATGCAATTATTTCGGGGCTCGTAGATAACTAGGTCGAGGGGTTGTTGAATCACTGATGAATCTTGGCGCAGATCAGATTCTAGATTTCAATATTCCTCCGGATTTTATATCATTTCGTAGATTCTGAATTATTTTATATGATTTCAAAAGGTTCCAAGAAGCCTCGAAGATTTCCGATTACTCCAAAAGATTTTAGGTCTTGAATGATTTTCAGGATTCCAAATAATTTAGAAAATTTCCAATGATTTCACATGATTTCTGACAATTCCGAGGATTAGAACATTGACAAAATTGCACAAAAAGTTTCACGAGGTTTCAGAAATTTGCAAATATTTCCAAGATTTTCGATGATTCCGAATGATTTCGAAGACATGACTGAGTTGAAATGCAGGCCATTTTCCAGGAGTGAGTGGCCGGGTTTTCGGATTGAGCTTTCGAAGAGGGTGAATGTAAGATAGCAGATTGAAATGAATATTAATAAGCGCAATATGCTTTATGGATTGAAAGCAAAAAGTTGAAAGTAGCTGTTTCCGCGATTCGTGAATTTTTCACATCTCATCATCTCCCCCTAAAAAAGTACCTCGATGAATAAATGACCGTAGCCGTTAAACGCGGAAAATATTGAAGCGGAAAGCCGGAAGATTGAACTATAACAATATCCGTGATATTAGGAGCTAAATTTCGATGATCATATTGTTATCGATATTTCATATTCGGAGATAATACTAATCGTTCAACCTTGGCCAACGGTCCCTTTGGAATACCCACAGCTTGACCCCTGTGTTGATGTCAATCGAAAAGCTTACTCTCCCTGTAGGATTTCCAACCACCATTCCAGAAAATAACCATTTCCGTGGGCGTTGAAAGGCAGAGCAGATATGAGATAAAAGAGGGAAAATGAGAGAAAAAAATTCGAAAAAAAAGAGGGGAAAAAAATGAAAAAAGTTTACGTCGGGGAATTTAATTACGTGGGGGTTTCACTCGGTCATATACCTATTTTATCCCTGTTTGACGTAGCGGGCGGTTGTAACATTCATACCTATATACATATATGTATACATTCATGTATATCTTCAATCTTCAACCATCCCCGGAAACATGTTTTATTAAACTATGTATCTGTAATTGTCTCTCCACAGATTTCTGAAAGTTCATATTATATACATAGGCATGGATGAGTTTATGTCTAATTTTTCATCCGACGATATTCCGAGAACGTGGAAATGGATTTTTATAATTTTAGTGTTGAACAAGGCGGTTTATTCCAGTACTTAGGACTGATTAGATTTTGACTTCGATCGACTCGGTAGTTTTCTAGTTATTTGGGAAACAGCATTTTGATCAAAACATTTTCTCCGATAATATCACGCGAACCGATCACCGGGTTATTACGATCGAGGTCACGACCAATGAAATTCACTCCAATGAACCGAATTTTCCTGTTAATTGACTTACAATTATTAAGCAGTTCGTGAGTTTGAGCTCATACTATTTTTCGAAATCTATAGTATCCAGGGATCTTTTGGGTTGCTGATCACTAAAATTAGGTCATATACGTATACATATTTGCAATTCGAAAATTTCATTCCATTATACGGATGATGGAGATTCTCTGAACATGAAACAATGATTTTCAACATTGGGATTGAATTTTCAGATCGGTATGATCACGAACTAAAAATCGGTAAATAAAAAATTGCGGTCATTAAAACGCAAAAGTAATTATAAGTTTTCGTTTGTAATTCGATGCATTTTCTTTCCCGTTCTCTGTAACATGCCGCACCATCTACACGAATACGCGTTTGTTATGTATTTTTCACACTTTCGCACGAATTTTTCTACCATTTTTTTTTTTTTTTTCTTTGCTGTTCAAGACTGAAGAGGACCGAGCAGTGGGCGGTTTGTACGAGTGAGATACGGTCCACGCGGAATAGCCCCTCAGCTTAGGATTTGCGACCGGATGACGTGGGGTTGAAACAGTAAATAGATATGGCTAAATGTCACGAGAGTAAAAGTACGAACGTCCGGACCTGTATACAATATACATATACATATAATTTATATATACAAGGAACATTAGCTTGTGGGAGGATTTCAGAGTTTCAGACTCTCAGTTGAATTGTTATTATCTTTATACTTATTTTATTTTATTTTTTTTGTTCGTTGTCTTTTTCTCTTTCTACATATATGTTTTTTAAAACTTTTAATGTCGTTGCAGTGTGTTTTTTGTTCACTCGGGTTACGAGGATTTTTGACTGCGCAGGTACGGGCTATATAACTTGTTGATATGATTATTTGCAGCGGGTTTTAGACAGAGGTATAAACAACGAGATTATTAGACCACGGACTGCGGTACTTAAAGAAATCATTATTACTGAGCGAGGTATTCAGTAGTTCATTAATCACAATCTGCTTGACATGTTCAAGACTTCTTGCTGGCATAGCCTAAACTCTCTTGATACACCGTCTCATTGTATACCTTCACTCATCGTCATGGCATGGCGTAGCTTCGAGGTAATTGATTGAACGGAATCAAAATTTAGAGTCATTACCATTCTTTTGTCTAATCATTTCAAAATCGTTTATTTATTTATTTTTATCCACCAAAGTTTGTTTCTAATTAATATAATCTTCTCGATTCTCATACCAATATATACACCTGCTGCACAAATTTAGGGACACCGTTGGTCAGATGGAGACTTATCCAGGTAAAAGATTGCGAGTAAGACGTGCCCTCGTCAATTGAGTGCGGGAAATCGAATTAAAAAATCGCCGTCAAAGATATGGTCAATGTTCAAGGTTCCTAAGATTAAACATTTCTTTTTCACTCATTAGCCAATGCCTCGGCCCAAACATGGAACTTTCTGATTTCGCGTATATACTTACAATTTGTTTATGATAACCCAAACAATTTTTCACTTACAATTAGAGAAGTCTTCGTCGAATGGAACGCTGTGTTTATAAATTCGTGCTGAAGGTGCTTCGGAATTAGAGGATTATAATTCAGTGAAATGGACATTCTTGGTTGAAGACTATATTTTTATAGGGGGAAATAATTCGATTCTACATCTGTATGGTATATGTATTATATTGAATGACGATATCCGTAAAATCTGACCAAAGCAGAAGAAGCAGCTTTTCCTCGACTCATAGCCGCATGTAAAAAAAAAGCCAATATATCTAAAAAGGGGAACAATCGAAAATGATCCTCTCCCAAAGTTGATCATTCCTTTGATCCATAAGTCTATGTATGTACGTATTGACGAACGATGCATGATCCCATGAACTCGTCTCTCCTTCAACTTTTGCGGTTTACCTAAAATCCTAAATTAACGAAAAATACGATCGTTCAATCCTTTTATCCTAATAACAAACCGTTCGTACAGATATTCCATGAAAACGAACGCCCATATTGTAAGGGTGGGATTTGTTTCGATTTCCCTCAGCCTATACCTATCCCAGATTTTCACATCTGCGCAATACAATATGTAACCTATTAATATGTTGTATGTATACTTATCTGTTTAGGAATGTATTGTGGATAGATACGGGTAGGTAATTATGTATTCGCAATACCGAAAATCGGATATTTTATATCGAGTGCGTGCCGAATGGCCCCCAAATAAACGGATGCATTATTTACCCGTATTTACCCATTCGAACGTACACGCACATTATGTAAATACACATATAGACAGTTGGATGATACAGTGAAGAAACGTATCCATAGAGAGAGAGAGATAGATAGATAGATAGATAGATTTTTATTAATGTCCATAACAATATTGGACAATATCACCATCATGTATACATTATATACAGAGGACAGTGATCAGAGAAAATCCAAGAAAGAATACAAAAAAAAAAGAGAGACAGAGAGAGAGAAAGGGAGAAACGTGTGAGTGAGGTAGAAATTAATACGCGTGTATAGATGAATGACGAGCACATATTAATGCAATCGGTGAATGTACCTATATATGTGCAGATATCACGTGTGTATCGCATATAACGTGCAGAACCCGCACACGTTCACCTGCATATATACGTACGGGGTGAGGCATTCACAGTGGACCGTGCGATTTTTTCAAAAATAAAGCTTATAGTTAGACAAAAGTGTTTCAGACGGAAGTCGGAGTGTTTCGAAGGGTACGGAAAGATGGGTTCATTTTCTCGAGTTCTTTTGACTCTACGAAAAATTCTTCACGTGAATCTTTTCATTTTGCCTCTCTGATATAGGGCAAAAATTGAGGGAATAATCTTATTTATTACATCAGAATTTTTTTTTTTTATTTCCTTCTTAATACTTATGTATCCTAAGTATTTCATCGCCAGTTCCATTTCCAGTAAAGGGCTGTTTCGAGGCCTTTTTGGTGCTTTCCATCAAATCTTAGGTTTATACAAACAATGTTATACGTTTTTTCCCATAGTCTTGGATGATAAATGTGTAGCAAAAATTTGGTATTAATATATATTAATAATTCTGGAAGATAGCTTTTAACCCGAACTACATCCTTAAGGTACTTGCGACTTTGATCCGTAACATTTTTCGACATCTCGTTTCGTTTCCGGCAAAATTGGCCCTGCAGGTTCTCTGCAGCAAATGCCTCACCCTGTAGGTATGACAAAAGCGAGATAGCTGGTATACCTACATATCTACGTACTATATATACATATAATACCGATACGAGCACATAGAGTGCTTCATGTTGCTATATAGATACCTACGTATATAAACGGCGTGTGCGCGTTAGCGCAAAAGCGGACGAGTTGTCCGTGGCAGGACGTCGAAGCAGTCGGCACCGGGCCGAGCGCCGAGACGCCCGCAACCCAAAGCGTCGCCCTCGAGGCGCGTCGACCGGGCGCACCATGCACCGATTGCGCTACTTTATTATTATCAGAGTCGATATAAAGAGTAGTAGAAATAGACGAACATTTTTTATCCAAAAACCGTAAAAAAAGAATCAAAAAACCAACAAAAAAAATTTTTTTAAACCAACAAAAAACACCTAAAGTTCAGCGAGTGTTGATCGTGGTGTGTCATATATTGGGTTGATATATATACCTATTTATATATACATATATATATACGTATATATGTATGAAATATATTATACATACATATAGCTAATAGTGATCTATGCAAGATGCTCCGCGATTCACTGCAGCGAGCCTTATAGAGCCAAGAGTCTGTTAAAGCGTACGTTCGAGAAGATCGCTTTTTGAGAACAGAGAAAAATTTATTGATTATTATGAATTGAAGAATTTCGAAATCTAGAAAATCCCAAGAGCAGAATTTTTTTGAATTTTCTTCAATCACGATTACATACTCGAAGCAACTAATTGCGATCGAAATCGGTTTGTAGTTATAACCCATACATGAGGAAATCATGTGATTCAATAAATAGATGCAGCTGCATAAATACATATTTCGTTTCGTGTTATTTTATGTGATATGAATTAAGCTTTTGATTTTCATTTACTTTCGTTTTTCACCTGTGGAAATAGCAGCTGGTTCTGTTGAATTCTATGGCATTCTAAAAATCTTCAGGGAAACTCGGACCTTTCGTAGATTTTTCTATATACGAGAAATTGTAAACATTTCTACAGTTACATCGACAAAACTAATCATTTTTCATAACAATATAAACCAAAATTTATCACTTTTCATCAAAACTTCGGAAAATGTTCGTAATTCGGTAAAAATTCGTGGAAATTCGTAGGAATGAAAATTTTCACGAGTGACAATTTTTTGGCTTTATTTTTACCTTCATTTTGCGTGGGAAAGGGATGGAGTATAAGCAAAGGGTTGAGGTGACGAGAGAACAAAGCTTATCGAAGCTGTCGCGATCATCATGGTTATTTCGATTTTGAATTTGATTGGAAAATCAGTTTTTATGAAAATTTCTGGAAATATTTACCCAGACGCGAATATGCGATTGTATTCTACACGTAGGTGGATAAATACACGCTGGAATGATTCTCAATCTCTAGAATTCAAACAATGTGTTTAGAATATTATCACGGCTCACAATTAGGCAATTACGCTGATTGTACACTAATTCGCAACACATGTACATGGAGCATTCCATCTCAATTCGAACAGAGTCTGGACCTCATCCTTTCCAATTTAAGTCGTACAATAATTAGATACAGAAGGCTTTATGTCTGGCCCAAATAACGTTTCGAATTCTTTTCACGTCTCTTTCGCACCCCTAAACGCGAGGGGATAATTAAACAACGCTGATGGTATACGCTCTTGAAATATTAGACAATTTTGCACACGAATTCTGGAACTAAAACTCAAAACCTCCTGCATTACTCAGACGTGGTACTTGAATGGCTAAGTATTCATGATCTCAAATAGAATACCCCACATATGTATGTGTACAAACGGGTATTATACACTGAGAAAAAAATGTTATGATAAATCTATCGTATTGGGATTTCTTTAATTCAACAAAATCAGCCACTTTCGACTAAATATGTTATTCGACCCTAATGAAGTTCATGCTGCTTCTTGCAACTTCAAAAAATAACGAATGATTTGTTTGGATTGAAAACATTCTAGTTCATTTGATAAACCGGTGCATTTGTCCTATAGCAAGAAAATATCCAATCAACTTTCCCCTATAAATATATCTATTCTAACTGAATATTCAAATAGGCATATGGAACGGTTTTTTGGAATCGATAAATTTTTATCTTAACCCAAAAGAATCAGTCAACTTTTGTAGAATGAAGATTTCTTTGCTACAGAACAAATGCGCGCCGGTTTATCATCCTAATAAACCATTCGTTATTCCTTTAAAGCATCATGAAGTTTAGTGTAGGGTTGAATAGGGCCTGACTCCCTCGAATCAGAGAAATCCCAATGTATCATAGATTCAATCAAGACAATAGACGGATGTATGTGCACATGTATGTATAATAATATACACGTATATATAGGTATATTATGTATCGATAATTCGGTTTTCCCTATCTCGATTTGTATTTCCGGAGCCCAGTGGCCCACGTCACTCTCCGGCTCTATGAGCATAAGATTCATAATTTATTCGACTACGTATATGTATTATATACATATATATACGTGATTTTATCTGCTGTCTGGAGTATAGAAAGTATCTATGCGTAGGTATGTCTGCGTATATGTTACATGTATATGTGGGTGTGTTTTACCCATAGAGCACTTAACAACGAGAGAATAACGTTGTTAAAACAAGATCGATTCCCGAAGCTCAGTGTACCTATTTAGACTGTAGTACGTATCTATTCTACATATACTGGGTGTCTGACTTCAATCAGCCACGGCAAAACTTGTAGAGGGCAATTCCTCTCGGAAATGAAAAAAAAAAAAAAAATAGAAACGATTTTTTTCTTATTGTTTATCGAATAAATCCTGATCGTCGGTGGAATTGTTTTCTAGCTAATGAATTAACAAATTAGCCAATCAGCCGCCAGTTTCAGAGCATAAGGGGAGAAATTACATCCTTGAAGCGAAAACTGAAAACTATAAAACTGGCTGCTGATTGGTTGAGTTATTTATGTATCGATTTTATGGAAAACTATTCCGCTGGCCAACACGTGGCTGAAGAAAAATCGTTTTCTATTTTTAGATGAATCGCATCGAATAGATTTGTAAGACTAATCGAAAGACACTCTGTGTACACGTGAGTTATGGTGAGAAGATTGAGTATCGTAACGCGCGTTCATTCACTTGAGAAGAAAAATACGAGGAAACTGTGCTCTGCTAGAAAATTCTAATCCTACCAATTTCTATGAATTTTTCTTAGGGAAATCAGAGATTTCTCGTGGCTTTTGATACAAAATTGTAATTTTTTTATGGAATCTTCGATAAAGAATCGTAGATTTTTTCGCCTTTCATCGGAAATCGTGATGCTTTTTCCGGTAAAACTAAAAAACTAATTTCCTACAATTTTCGTATACGTACGAAAGTCTGCTTGAAATTTTATAGTTCCAAAAATCCTGAGAATTATTTCCACCAAAGTATCGGTAGTGAATTTCAGGATTTTCCTAATTTTCCGTACAAAGTTTTAGTCTCATTGTCAGATAAAAAGTCGTCCATTTATTTTGTCAAGATGAAGAAAATCTGTTCCTGTAACTATATACGTTAATTGTTACAGAAATTCATTTCAATTACGGAAATTTTTCAATATAATTGTTTGCAGTTTACCAGTTGAACGAAAAAAAGTGTAGAAATTTCGTGAGTAGTAAACATTTTTCAACTAACTACAATAATTGTAAATAACTTATTCGTATGGATAAACAGATATTGCTTATTTGTATTGCAAAGCTCGATGAAGCGTGATAATGTACAGGTACACATTCAAGGCTATTTTATACAACTATTGATCGAAAACTATACATAAACAAACAAACTAATAACATTTACGTAATATTATACCTACCTACATCTATGGCCGGGTTGAGTTTCTTGTTCAGTTTTTATTTTATCTTGTTTTTTTTTTTCAACAAATTCAACAAATATGTGCCTAATTATTTACCTACTAGATAATAAAACAATACGTTCTCTGCAAGTAAAAATATCTACGTGTGTCTAAACAACAATATAGGCCTCTATAAATCCGTCTCTGAATAGAAGATTCACCTTTCGTGTTCACGGATTCAGACTTATATACCTACCATTGATATTTGGTCAGACCAGTCTCGACTTGCGGTATATAGTCGTGACTGGATATAGCACAGCATTGCATACCATACCATACCATACCATACCATACATCATCATCGTCATGCAGGATCGAGACGATTCCAGCCTAACCTTGCCTCATCTATTATGAATAGAACTACAATATGTATGTATATCGTAGACTAGAGCCCCGAATGGCTTTATGGTCGATCGTGGGGGGGGAATCGATATCCTCAATCGGGCGAGCTGATCCAGTCGACTCTACGATCCATAATACTCGGTTATGGTTCTACCTTCTACGTTATCTATTATTTGCACGGATAGACTTGTTCCGGGTTTTCTTTTCTTTCTTCTTTCTTCATTTTTTTTTTCTTTGGTCTATTTTCTCTTCTACTTTTTTTTATTATTACAAAGATGAGAGGCGGGCGTATACATACCTATAATCTAACCTCTTATACATCGGATATATGGGAACAATGTGGACATATTTTAGCCATATCACGATTTGATTTTGCTGTTCTTTTTTTCGTATCTCCTGATGGAGAAAAGTAAAGAATTTTTTCTAAACGGAGAAAAGGCATAGATATTTTTTGGGATCATGAAATTTGGGAAGTACATAAAAGCGAAGGGTTGTACCTACGTTAGGCGGAAGCGACCTTATTATATACAGCTTTTTTACAAAAATTGGCCCATGTTTGTGTATTTTTTTTTTAACAAAATCGTTAGCATGACATTTCAATCAAATCTGGTCTATTCTTACCTGTATCGCCGTGAGTGATAACGGAAAAAAAGTGAATAATACAGAGAAAAGAAAGATCGAATGCCAATTAGTCTTTTTCATCGCCAGAAGGGCATGTTATGGCGTTTACGCCCTTGCTCATTTAGAGATTGGTGATGATATAGTTGTAACGCGTGGCGTTGAAATAATAAATAAAACCTACGTCAGAGACGGGCCTCTCGGTCGTCTAGGCATTTGACCGAGTGACGTGGTTCATTGATAATTGAACCGTGTTCGATTTCCCTTCTACGTCAATGTTGCGGAGGATATCTCCTTAATAACGTGTCTGACGACGGGTCAAACGACGACGCAGTTTTGCCAAACCATCCGAGGCCAAAGCTAGGCTAACTAAGTTTATACACATACATACTGTACCTAGACACCCATCTATAGATGCCAAGTTATATCGTCCCAACTATCCGATTATCGTTTGCTTCTGGATTAACAAGTTATATTCCAGAGGCAGGGGGAATAAAATCGCTCGAATCGACTGAACTTTAACGGTTATTTTTTATTTTTTTACTCTTTTGCTCTTCATTTCATTTCATTCCATTTTATCTATCTTCCTCTCTCTTTCCTTATCTCTCTCGATTTATCCTCGTTATACCAAGTTGATAAATTTTAACGATCGGAAACAGACAATCAGCTATCTACGATTACACGATTTCAAGTTACTGGGTACATACATTCAGAAAAAAGTATCGTTGAATTGACCAAAATTTTGCTGAATTGACAAAAAAAAAAATTTGTTAGATTTATAGACAACAAAATTTGTAGTTGATTCAACAAAAGATTCTTGTCAGCCGATTTTATTGTTAGTTTAATTATCATAGCAAAATAGTTAGTCGATTGATGAACAGAATCCTGTTGAATTAAGCAAAAATCAGCAACCAAATTATTCGGGTTTTAAATATTTTAACCCCGTTGATAAGTTCAGATGAGATTCCTGTCCACTTTGTTCGTCAATATTCTATAACCTAATGACGGCATAAAAAATAAAAATAAAAATATAACGAAAATATATATATAACAGCTTCGATAATTTTTGATTCGGTTGACCGAGGTTTTCCTAATCGTTTTATGGTTCCATACAAGTCTTATCAGATAATTAGCAACAACACAATCTTAGAATAAATTATCGTACCCGTGTGTACAACGAATTGTTATCGATCTGAAGTAGTGAAGTTGAACGGCATTTGAAAAGAGCGCCATTTGCTACGTCATTGTACAGCATGCCTATAGGCGCTTTTTGTGAACGACAACGGCTAACCTGACCTAGGAAATCTTAGTACGTTTTGCCCTATGCGAAAATACTCAAACGTGTAAAATGACGTCAGGATCTTTAGTCGTTTTTGTTCAAGAATTGGACTAACTCGTAAAACGGAGTTGTAATACTGTAAATCGATTTTCATGAATGTAATTCCAAAAACAGATAGGGACAAAAATTCCTTACATCAATTTCTGATGATCAGAAATCTATAGAAGATTTACAGATAAAATTTTGGATTGATATTTTCAGAGGACGATGTAGGTCTGTACATATTTAATACGTAAGCTCAAATATGGATTTATTCGATTGTGTAAAAACTATCCTTGTTATCCGTTTAGTTTTCACTATCATTATACCTACACATGTATATAGCTATAGATTGGATCACTTGGTTTCGATCATTTATCGTTAGACTTGAAACGTTAATTACAATTGTTACCATAGTGATTGGAACGGTTCTACATATTATACTGTCTTTGTATATTGATTGATTGAATCTGAATGTTCCTCCGATGATCGTACACGAGCTTGACACCCATAATCGTGATAAAAAAATAGCAAAGTGCTGAACCCATCGCGGAGATATTACCCCGACCTTCGTTGCAGAGATTTCCATTCCAGCATTGAATAATTACACAGTTATAATAATGAACAATCACCGAGAGTAGCTCTTGGTACCATATAAATTCACGGTGATATTGTGTGACGGTGAATGGATTTACGTAGGTTGATGATGCGATGTGCACTTTGGATAAATCTCACTGACTGATTGAGGTACGAGATCGCGTGATTGTAGCTAATCTTCAGACCTCAACGTCTCTGATTTGATCCGTGATTTTTTGTCTTATTCTTCCAACTCTGAAACATCGTTCTGAATCTTTTCGGATTTTTTTGATGCAACGTTTTTTGAGTTACAAAGGCTTTTTTCCTCGATATTTGCACCGTTTTGCAGAATCAGGAAAGATTCACGAAACTTAATTCAAGAGAATGTCGTAGAACGATCCTCTTTGCAAAAATGATAGAAAATTTGTTGAGCTTTTTCAAAATTTTGCTGTTTGTGAATTCGAAACCCAGAAATTTTTGAAGATTTTTAATATATTTAGTTTTGAAAATTTGAAGAATCTGATTCAAGGCATTCTCGTATTTCTGTATCGAGAAATTTGAGAATAAGGTGAAAAAACACAAAAGCTCCTATTCCCCATGATGCCCACGCAGTTTAGCAAAAACTTTTAATCCGTCTCTTGATGTTCGGTTGAAGAGGGTGTATAAACACTCGTTGAAAGAGGCTGTTTTCGAAGAACTTTCGTACGATTCACGGAATTTTTTAATAACGCTATTCTATCACAGAAGTTCACGGTTATATACCTACACTTTTAATGTGTAATCCAGACAGGAGTCAGCAGACAATTTTCGTGGCTTCGTATCTCACGCTATAGCCCAAGCAATAAGTTTCACTCAAGCTTGTCACCAAATACTTTTTGCCAGAACTCAAAAATATCGACAATAACCATACGAAATCCGTCGTCTTCATTTTCAAAAATCGAAACAACTTTTTCCTCTATAATTTATCCCTAAAAATATTGAATCCAATGATTGAAACGAAAAATAAGGTGTAAATATAACAAAATGTTTCATTTTGTCACTAGATGTGATTTTTTGGATATATAAAACCTTCAATTATAAAGTTTTATCTTTCTTCTGGAAGGGAACATCGCAACGAAGAGATTACACCGTTAAGTTCTACACTTTGGAGCTAGTGAAAATTGGTAAAGGACGATTTTTGAAGCTTCGTGTTCGATCTCTGGTGCACGCACTTGACTTTATAGGTATTTGAAAAGCCTATTAGATTGCTGTGACTAAAGTGAGTTATTGAAAAATTCCGTAAAGAAAAACGTCTTGATGGAAAAGGAGAAAGAACACACACAAAAAAAAAAAAAAAAAAAGGAAAATTGTCAAAACCACAAAAAATGAAAATGAAAGTGAAGAAAAGCAAAGAAAACGAAAAAGACAAGTTCCTTTGAGGTGAACAAGCGTGTACCCCTTCAATCGGTTTTTCGATCTTGAGAGAAAGACTCTTGAATGGAACTCGCCAGTTTCTGAATACGAGTTTGACGATACGCCTTGCGTCGCGTGCTTTTCATCGTATCAACGACGCGCTTTTCGTACATTCATCCATCCATTGCCTCTGACTCTGCCTCGTCCTTGGCGTATGTTGGTAATATATATCCATACCTTCCCACGCGAAGCCTGCGTACGCCTTTAATCTCCCAAGCGAGTTACTTAATACGTGCGGAGAAATTTGCTCTACATAAATTAGAGGCTCAGGAGGTGAAAATCCTCGCAGCTTTTCCACTTCATTTTTCAACCCTCCCTCGTCACCACCTGGGCTATAGGGTTTCAAAATTTAACCCTAGTTATTTTCAAATGGTTGCCATATATAGGGGAGAACCGGGAAAAATGCCCCCCCCCCCCCCCCCTGAAAATTTTTCGTACTTTTTCGAAATTAACAAACATACACTTATTCATCCGCGTCGAGATCTGTAACAACGAATTAATATATATTTTACAAGAACTAGGGGAAAAGCCGGGCAAAGTGGGCTTTCTAAGAAAATAATTTTACGAGTTGAGATTTTAATAATTGAATCTTCTGATTTTTAATTTTCTATATCAAAATATAGTTAACCCGATGTTCAAAGACTCGTGATGCAAGTAAATAAATGAATTTGTAACGTTTCTCAATTTTGAAAGAATTTTCTAAATTTTTAGGAGGGGGGGGGGGGGGGCCCACTTTACTCGCAATTTTCAAACTTTGTGGTAGATGCTTGTCCTCGCTCAGGATGTAGTTTTTTTTGGTTAAAATCAAAAGATTTATCGATTCAAATCTCAACTGGTAACACTATGTCCTCAATGGGCCCATTTTGCTCACCCTTTCCCTGCGGAAAGTAGGCTTCCAATTGACCCAGAAAAATTTTGAACCATATTACATTGAACCTTCCAAAATATGAAACAACCCATTTTTCACTTGGATTCTGATGATTTATACATGACGAAAATATATTCTGAAAACTATGAGTGTGGAGAAATGAAATTATTGCATTTGGTAATTTTTTGGATTAAGAATAACCCAATCTTGGGCGTTCCAAATGAAGGAAATTCTATCTTGAGAACGGATGGGGGCCCATCTTTTTTGGGGCGTAGAAAAAAAAAGGACGATTTCTTGTTCATCAGCTTAGTTTTGCTGAAAAGTTATTGAATCTATGGCCAGAGTATTCAGTGTGTTTAGTTTCACTTTCGGTTGACCAGGGAGGATATGATCTTTGTATTAAATTGTTGAAAATCGAAAAAAGGACAAAAAGTGAGAAACGTTGTGAGCTTTGACGATTCAACGGTCCTATTCAATGGGAAGAAGTAAAAATGAAACTAAGAATGAGAAGACGAAAAAACAAAAAACAAAAAATCGCACGGCAACATTTTTTGGGGGGATAAAATTCCTCCCCTATATATCTCCGATGGAATTTACTATATATATATATACGCATTGGTTGGTAGGTAGGTTTACTCTCACGCTTTGGATCTACCCTGATGCCGCCTTCCACCGCCTCTGCCTCTGCCCTTGCTTTCGCCCCCAGCCCCGCCATACCTTCCACATCGTACCGCCGAGCGCTTCGCTCTATCGATTTAGGAAGGAATAACACGGCCAAGCGAAACTCGCGTAGGCCTTGCAGAGCTTTTCGTATTGCGAAAATTTCTCGTTTCGTTTATTCTTCTTGTTGTTACGTCACACATCCGTGCATTGCCCTTTACGTTTTATATACGTACGCACATGCGATATATATATATATGTCGTGTGAATAAAAGCAGAAGGGCCTAAGCGCCAAAATAAAAAAAATTTAAAAAAATCGTTTTTTTAGTGCCAAAATCTTTTTCATGCAATATAAGACCTTTTTTTTTTTTGGCGCTTAGGCCCTTTTGCTTTTAGTCACGCGATGTATGTATGTAGTACATTATGTATAGTGATGTATAGTAAATACATGGGCGAATCCGGAATGGGATTGAAGTTCCGAATTCCGAATGTTCCGAACGGGCGAAATTCCGAATTCATCATTGAGACGCGATTCTAAGTTTGTAGAAACGGTTGGGTTCAGAACTTGCAAATTCCGAAAGGTTGAAATGTATATACGGCTCAAAGATCCAAAGGTTCAAAACTCAGAAAGTCCAAAAATCCGCAAATTTGAGGGAGGCTCATGACAAAGCTGTCAAATAAACGAAGTTGCATCTGGCAAATTCCGAGACTCGGAGTTTTGGCCTTTCGGATCTTTAGCTTTCAGAATTTTGAACTTCCAGAGTTTTTCAAATTGGCTTATAGGTAGACTTTCGCGGAAATAATCTTTCTAAAATCTCTGAGCTGCAGGTAGTATAAAAATTCGGAATCTCAACCTTTCGCAACTTTTCAAATCAGAAATTTCAATCCAATTCCGGCTACACCTACGCAACGGTTATTAATGGATTTATACTCTGAGCATATACGAGAAAGCCTTTGGTTTCGTTCCGGAAATACCTATATTTCTTTCTTTGTATGTCTCGGTAGACCGCATGCGGTGGAAAGAAAAAGAAAAAGAAATAGCAGAAAAAAAGATCGTCAATTCCAAATGGATAGATGTAATCTTTAAAATGTTGGGGTTCTTATTTCCCGTCTGTCAGTCTAGTGTATCCTCCATATGTCGGGTGCTTAATAACTTTTATTCAACGCTTTCGCTATCCCGAGGCACTTTTGTTTGGACTCCGGTTTTACGATTCTTTTGAACGGAATTGGCATTCGATCGAATGGTCTGTTTATTTTAGTATCTCTTTGTTTTTCTTTTGCAGAGTCAAAGAGAGAAAGAGAGAGAGAGGGAGAGAGACAGAGAGCGAGTAAATTCAACGATGAATACACCGTGCTGTGAATATTCAATTTTTCTCATATAATATATTTCGTGTTACTTTGAATTGTTCTCAAGCAGTCAAAATTCCATTCTTAAGACAGAAGATTAGGAATAATTTTTGGTTTTTTCGAATTAGCCTTGGAATAATTATCGATGAATACGTATAAATTAATTTGAACAGAAAAAACCTGAACACGTGAGGGCTTCTGACTTTATTTTCCAAATCATTTTCTCTAAACTACGAAAAGAGAAAATCATGTCCCCGAAAATTGAGAAAAATAACATCATTCGTGAAAAATAGAAAACCCTTCGGAAGCTATGGTAAGAAAATCAACGGCGAAATAGAGCTTTTCTATAATTTCTACCTACACCGAAATTCATGAACTTTAGTCAAATGGGGGAACCAATTTTATACGAGTTTCTGGTTTTGATGGGATCAAGAGGTCGCTTAAGTGTCGTCTACGACCTTATGGCGTTGATGACGTGGTGCGTGTGTTTGAAGGGTGGAATATATTTGATTAACATTTATTGTGATAGTTGACGTTTGAATAGGGGCTGAAAGAGTGAGAATGAAAGGAGGTCCTTTGACCGAAACGCGGCAGAAAGAGTGACGATGAAAAATCATCGAATTGCATTTACCGGCGCTTCTTTTTTTTCTTCTCCGTTTTTTTTTTTTCTTATTCTTCTGCTTCTTCTTGAACCAAGCATCCAATAAATTGAATCTCGGAAAAACTTTTGTACTTGTCGAACGTACCTCGAAGGTCTCGCGGACGACCTCCTCTCGTTCCTAAAAATATCTGAACAATGGCTATTCACCTTTGAATTCAGGGCTAAAGAAGCCAAAGCGTACTCATCCAGGGGTGTGAAAATCGGTGAAAATACAGTGACGAGGTGCAGAGTCTCAAGTATTTCGTATCAAAAGCTGAAAGAAACTTTGCCTGTGAAATGAAAAATAATCATTATTATAACCGTAATAATTATAATAGTAATGACAAGCTGTAAAAAGAGAAATGGTACCGCGATTTATTTCAAATTTTCATTCCAAAAGGTTTGGGATTTTGTATCTACCCAGTTACCCGTATACCCGGTTAGAAATTGGGCTGAAAAAATAAACAGCGAATCGACGATCAGCAAACGGTATACGGATATCGCTGAAATTCATTGCTGTAAAAACAGAGTAGAAACAGGAAAATTCCAATTAACAAGTTCGGCGTAAATGTACAGGTGTATACCCACACACATAGATAATGTATACGAGATGGTTCAGGATTCGAAACGAATCTTTTACAGAGTTAATGCAATTATCCTTGGCGAAATTGTGATCGGAATTATCTCAACCATATTTTTTTTTCCTGAAAACGACTTCGTTTTTTGATGAAATTTACAACAAAATGAGCGAACCTATCTTCCTTGCGAATCAGACAAACAATTAGTTCGGTTTACAAAATGATCGTGATAATTTTGACTCCAGTTTTTCCAGACCGGTTGAAAGACAATTGGATGAAATTGCTCCGGAAAGTTTGAGACTAATTATTCGTTGATTGAAAAACAATAAATAAAATTATCCACAAAAATTTGTAAGTGAATTTATTAAAAAATTGTGCTTGAAAAAAATTAGTGAACTTCAAAAAATTTCGAGTCCATGTATAGATTAGCGAAGGATTGAAACAAAGTCGAATCAATTCTCCAATTTTTCTTTTCCTAGAAATGAGGGCAAGAATGAAATGAGTTATTTATGAGAAAATAGAGCAACAATAAAAATCAAGGATACTTCGATCTAGACTCCGACTGAATTTCGGTCTATGACCTACGTACAATAGATTTGTCATGAATTCCGAATCACCCCATGTATGGATAAGTATCGCATGAAATCCGATGAGAATTTTTTTAGTTTCTTTTTAAACAAGACTAAACATTCGTTGTTTAAACGGATTCAATTAACTTTATTTACTTATTGATTTCTTTTATTCTTCTACGCGGAAGACGCGTCGTTATCCACGTGGCTTGAAGGGCGGGGGTGGGGGTTGGGGGTTGGGGAGGTGTGGGCCGGGTTAACAATTATGCGATAGACGTAGTGGATCCTCGAGCGTTTATCCGTTCTGACAGAAAGTCGATAAAGTGCCCCACGCTCTACGATGTTGATGCCAATACCATTGTTAAATATTTTATTATACGACGATATACATGTATCTATACCTATACCTAATATATATATACTACTCGACTTTCTTGCCCGACTGAACATCTATATATACCACTTTTCACGGTTTATTTAACATCTTCTTTTTCCTCCATCCTTTTTTTATTTTCTTCTTGATTTTTTCCATTTTTATGGAATTATAACGAAGCCAGCCTAGGGCGATGCTTCATATAAATAAACAATTTACGAAAATATCTGTTGCGTCTGGTGTTGAGATTTTCTCTAAATCATCAGCTTAGAGATATCAAGAAATTTTCACGCTCATTCAACCCGACACGGTATATTAGTCGATTGATCGTTGTAGAGCCAAACGAACCGTTCATATGAGACATTTTTCTGATTCTCGTATAGAAGAAAATTTCACGTAATTATTCTTTGATTAAATTTACAGAATATTACACATCTGAATTTTCAATTTCTGCATCAAAAACAATTACAAGTTGTAATATACAAAGTGATATGTATCAAGTCTTGAGTGGCTAACAATAAGCAGAGGTGCGACGATCCTTGAATGAGAATTGAAATATCGGAAAAAACACAGTGACTATACCTTCGAAAAAAAATTCCCATGGTCCCTTGGTAAAAAAAGGAGTAAATAAAAAAATAAAATGAAAGTGGTATAATATTACTATTGCCATCGAGCTGTGCAAATTTGAAGATTCGTAACCGTTCTGTATAGTGCTCAAGTAAAAATCCTTAAAACCTAATAAAATTGGAAAAGTTTATAAGAGCGTGAGACGTGGAAGATAAAAAGAGATGAAATGAAATTGAAAAAAAAGAGCTTTTAAAATAATACGATCACTTGTCGAGCTTAGACTTTGAGGAATCTTAGTCAAAAAGTCCAATAAAAAAATTTACTTAGTTTTGAAGAAATTTTTAAACCGTTTTTATTCCCTTTCGCCCACCCGTTTGATACGATACTACGTAATAAAATTTAAAAAAGACGTGTAAGAAATGAATATTTCGAGACCCCGATGACAGAGATTCTCATTTCGGGCAGAAAGAAAACGACGAACGAGTGGCTGACCTGCTACTGGTTTACTCTACTCGTCTGACTGACAGTTGATACGCACCACTGATACACAAAAGCTCTCTGGCTCAGGCTATCTGCGCTCGGAAGTAGAAGAAACCCGATCTTGTCAGACACACGACCAGTCAGGAGCGAGGGTCTGACGACCTAAATGCTGGCGCAATGAAACTTGGAGATAATATGACCGCTGTCGAAGGTAATTATTATAGACTATATAGATTAGTCGATAATTCGAGGAAAAAAAAAACAGAAAAAACAAAAAAAAATTAAAGCCAGAAGGTCGTACATGCGAAAATATCAAGAATAACAATATGGATCGGTAATGGTGGTGGATAAATTCTGACAGAAATAACCTCGTGAATTTTGAAGTTTAAGAAAAAATTAGAAATATAGAAAATTACAAATCCGGCAAACTCGACCTTCTGCTTTTAATTTACAATTTCTTCAACTTCAATTCATTCACATGTATTTGTCAATTCCAAGGCGTATTCTAAAAAAATGATGCGCTATTAGTAACGCAAATTTTTGTTGATAAAAAACGTGTTATTTTCAAGGAGCGGAAATAAGACTGAACACCAATTTTTATATCCATCATTTAAAGCTCTGCGGACCGCGGTACATTAATTAATCAACTAACTTTCTTGCTAAAATTTCACCCTGTGCCGCAGGACGTGCTGATCGATATTGATTGAAGTTGCCAGAACTAACTTTCATGCAATTTCTGGGTCAGCTATATATTTCCGAACCCTTTAACCACGTGATAGAGCCAAACTCGAGTTACCCGTAAAGTTTTCAGTAATTCAAGCAGCTTAATTTTCACTCATCATCACCTAAATTTTTTGAATTCGAGTAAAAATACCAGTTCCGGTCAGAACAAGACTTTTTATTTCTCCAGTGAATATTTAGTAACATTTACGCAGGTTTGTTAATACATACGATCGCGGGATATACTTTCGATCGATTTTCCCAAATAGTCCTTTTTCCGAATATCATGAACAGAGTTTGACTTTGCCAGAGTGAATCGATTGAAGCATTCATTATACCTATAAATAATGAATTTGAAGCCGGGGAATTAGCAACAACTACTGCTAATCTTCGGATGCTAGTGCTCGCAACGTATTTTGAATAAATATATAATTGATTAATTGTTATTCAAAGATGCGACTTCGGACGATCGTTTGCAAATCCGGAACTATCGCTTTGCCTCGAACGTGAGAAACGATTAATTACACGCCAAACAAGGATATTCATGGCAATTCTAATCAGCAATTATGATTAACCGGTATTCGTGAAATATGAGACATAATGGACTAGGAATTTGATACAGTAAATAAGGAAACAGCTGCTTCTTAAAGGTAACAAATAATTCAGTTTCTGATTCGAGAATTTTGATTTTAGATTTTAGAAACAGATTTCGTGTGCACACAGCCTTCAACTTTAGACGACGACTTGCGCAAGGGACGATTATTATTATTATTATTATTATTATTATTAATGTTGTTGTAATTATTATCACTGTGATTATTATTATTCAAGATGACGTTACGTAGAATCGTTTCACTCAGTTTAGGGCGAAGTTCGGCGAGTTCTGAAATTGGATGAATTAGAAATATAAAAAAACGCCAACCTGAAGTCCCGGGATTGCTTGAAGTAGAAAATTTCAATACCAACAACTTTAAACGAAACCAGCAGCTGGGTAATTCACTGTATTATTAATACTTTGCTGGTAATTCATCACTGCACTTGACGATAAAGATTCTAATTTTTACCTCCCGTCACTTTTATATATATCTCTGCGTATCTAACTTATGCGTAACGCGCTATGCAATACGTATAATTGTACTCGTATGCATCATACATCAAGAGGTTATCGGCTTGTTTCGTTGCTGCAGTTTAAGGGACCGAACAAACATGTTGACAGTTATCTATACGTAAAAACGCTAACATTTTAAAATTTTTATTATAGTTGTTGAAGACGATCGTGGCATTCCGTTTACCGCAAACTGCGACACAGTTTTCTATGATTGTGAGTATTTGCCGATTTTTCAAATTGGCGAAGGGCTTCAGTCGACATTTCTAAACCCCACGGGGAAACGACGGTTTTTTTTATAGGGAAATGATAACTTTGAATAATTTTTCATGTAAAATTGTCGTTTTTTTTTTTTGGTTGATTTTCGTAGTTTTCATCATTACAAAAAGTGTGGATTTTTATGGTGTTTCGGAAAAAATTGTCGTTTCCAAAGAAAAAAATTAGAACAAAAAAAAAAAAGATAACTTCTTGAGGAGAACTGCAACCCTTCGAATTTCCTTGAAAATCCGTAGATTTGTTTTTACCGGGGAAAAATTGTCTGTATTTCTATGTATGTGATATGCTTTTGGTTTTTGAAAAAGTCACATAAAATAACGTTTCTAGAAACTCAGAATCGCCTTTCAAATAAATTCGAAAATTCGACCATTCGGAACTTTTGGAATTCGGAACTTCAATCCCGTCTCGTTTCGTATATATACATATTCCAGGAATCGGCCCATATCGGTATGCGTGATTAAATTTTACAGCAATTTAGTCAAGTAGAATGAATTTTTCAAATAATTCGCCTCAAGCGATGAGATGAGATTTCTTGACTTTATATAATTTTTTTGTCTCAATTTTCCTCTTCCTTTTCAAAGGCAGAAGGTTATACCAGCGACTATTGACGTTTCCGTAACACCTGTAGCGCTCTTTTACTCTCCCTATATACATATTATGGAATAATAAATATTCCGTATATTTATTATGAAACGCTTTTAAGCTACATGTATATATACTGAATAAATTAATGCAAGTTTATTATTCGAAAAGAAGACGGAACGCAGTCCCGGGCAAATGATAACGACACAATATACTCAACAGGCATGTATACATATAAGAGACCTCGATATTTTATGTTCGTGTCTTGTATTAAATAAAAGGTTATCAGTATCGCCCCAGGAAAAAAACAAGGAAAAACATGTTGACTTGTCGAAATGTCTCTATACATACATATATATATATATGTATATATGTGTATAGGTTATTAATATTCCTAATTATACACAGGCTTATATGTTTGCCGTTAAACTCGAGACTGCAGAGCTGTAAACAGATAGCTCGCTGAAGGTCCGAGATTAATTTTCTGACAAAAATCATTAAAAATATTAATTAGACCCAAGCCGCTCGCTGATTTCCGATAACGGCCTCTTCTTCTGAGATTATATACTAACGTATTATCTTTAGAATATGTATTTCATCTTTCAGACTGAGGAAGAAGAAAAAGAAGCAGTTTTTGATGTTCCCCAACCCATATATTGGGTTCTAAATTTTGTTACGAAATCATTCCCATAGTTCTTTGTAAAAAGTTGTAGTTTTTCGTAAAAGCACAAGGAAATGATAACTACAGAAAAAAAAGCTCCAAAAACCACGATTCTTCAAGAATTTTCACAATATTTGATGCTTTCATATTTTGTTCTGTAGAAATTATTTGCTACAAATTGGAATCTTCTTCAAAGAACCAAAGAAGTAAAAATTCAAATAATGGTCGACGTTTGGTTTCCATTTATCCATTCACTGTTTTTTCTTATCAAAGAAGACGGTTGTTTTTACGAAAAACTAAAACTATACGAAAAACTATAATTACTGAAAGCCCGAAATTTTTGAAAAAATTTCCGCAGAGATTTTCATCAGTGTACTTTCAAATTCTACAGGTCTAAGTGAAGTATCATATACTCTGTAGGTTATTTTTACACATACGAAACTTCGTTATAACTATTTCTAGCTTTAGTTCACGTCTCAATTTCTACTGATTCAAAAGTTGACGGTTATCTGTAAAAGTACAGCAATCTTGCAGCAGCAGTAGGTATATATAGATCACTGACATTTACAGGCGATCATGTTGTTCAATCTCCGCGTCTTTTGAAATAAAAAACCATCTTCCATTATACATCCTCTTTCTTTACAAGTTGTATAATATACGCACATCAAATGTCAACTAAAGATCAAGCATTTTTTCATCGACTTCATATGTGGTAAAAAATCGTCATATCCATCAGTCGTTTCTAATCCTATTCTCAAATCAATTACGTATTTCCGTATATTTCACACGTCGGCATAAGAATTAGAATTTTTTCTAACATTTGACGTCATTATCTACATTATCGAGTATAAGATCGAATCAAACATATATACCTACGTATACAATATACATATCGACTTTATATTTCCATCATTTAACACATATATGCCGTTAATAAATTAGCGGTCTATTTTTATACATAGATTCTATAAGTATGTAAGAGTTAAAAGCCGCGGTGGACGTGTATTTTACAGAGTTCTGACTATAATTATCAAATGTTTATTTATAGCCCAGATTCAAATAGGAATCTTTCAGCAGAATTCTGCTTTGCTTCATCCGCACACGTTTCAGCATCCGTTTAAGCGCCGCGGGAAGTTCCTAATCAAATCTCAAGACAGTAGCCAATTTCTTCGATTTTTAAACGGCTTAAAAATGCCCAAACCAAAAACGAGTCCTACAAGTTTTAGGTCATGGCGGTTTGTGCCTTTGAGATCAAAATTTCTTTCGATTAAAAAAAGAGCGATAGATGCAGCAAACCTTCTTCCCAAAATATTTGATTGTAATTTTTTTTTTAAATACATGTCATCATGATCTATAACTCGTAGGACACGATTTTGGCCTGGACCATTTTCAGTCAATTACAAGAAATGAGAAACTGAATCTTGTCGAGATTTTGGTAGGGCTTTTCCTCGAAAACTATATAAAAATGACGAGCTATACATCTCGGGGCTGGAAATTTAAAATATGTTGAAAATGCCTGAAACGATTTTGATCAAAATTCCTATCTAGATGGCGTTAAGAGGTCAGAGGGTACAAAAATTCAACTCGTATGGTCGATTCCTGATGACTGATATTTTCTAATAAGTGCATTATACTTATATTACAGTATCTCGAAAATATATCTAAAGATCTTGTTCAAAATTGATATCTGAACAACATTCGGCAAAGTGTAGAAAAATTCTGAATTGACTGCACCAGTAACTAAAAAAAAAAAGGGAACAAAAAAAAAAAAGAAAGAAACCCATAAAAACGATGATGCATTACGTGTGACGCTGTCGGTCCATTCATTATTCGTCATGAGGTTTTTCTGTAGCACATACATATAAGGTGACCCTGATCCTGGTTCCGAATAGAGTTTTTAACGTCTCGGCTCCGGAGTATAAGGTATTATAGTCGCGGCAGTGTCTTACGACATTAAGATGGACTGGAGGTAAAACTTACTTTCTATATTCAACGTGGGTCGCGGTGAACTGTCTACCTGCCCAGCAGGTGGATTACACCCTGGGGGCATCGGTTACATTGTCGAGTCTTGTGTCACCTTCGAGGGAATTAAACCCGGAGTCATTTGCCACCAGGTAAATGCACAACTTACGTAATATATATCTAAGTATATTATACACACGTGCATCTCATGTATTCGCATTACGATTCTTCCAATTCGTATACCTGCGGTAAGATTATCCTGTTCCGAAGGATAATGAATCTGTTTTTTCGATTTTTCATGTCAACCATTCAATTCGAGAGCAGTTATTATTATTTTTGGGATGATTTTTCTCGTAATTTGGCTCTTTTCTTTTTCAAGTATAGTCACGTCTATCTCGCAGTGGATGAATTAGTCAAGATTGTTTTAGCCCGTAGACCGCACAGGCTTGAATTAGCATATACGATGATTTTTATTCATGAATCGACAGTTTTATTTTATCATTTTTTCTAGTGGTATCTTTCCGATGCTCTGAGCACGAATTAGTGATTGAGTAATTTGATATGCAGATTACTAACATATTAACGAACGTTAAAACGCGACAAATTTCATATAGTTACATGTTTTTGCCTATTGAAATATCGTACAAACAGTCCACTTCTAAAAGAGTATCAAGATCGGAGAAATTTCGTATAGCCTTGTTGTGATTGGATTGTTATTACAGCTGCAATCACTCGATAGTTTATCATCAAGTCTGTGCAGATTTTGTTGAAAAGATTATTTTGAGAATTCAATGTAGAGATTCAGCCGGATGATTTGTTGATCCGAATCACGTCACGTTCGTGCTGAATTTCTGGCAGTCGAAATCCCCGAGTGATACCTGCAGCGGCTAGCTTATTGGAAATCGTCCAATTTTTCTTCTAATCTCGTGGTGGAAATCAAACGGCAAGTGAAAATGAAATTTTATTCGAAAAAATTTCTCTCTTCTCTGCGCATCAGTTTGCTGGAATCGAAATAAAATGAACGGCTCGTAAAATCTAGTCTATATACGTACCGGTGTAGGCTCATCATGGCAATACTGTGCCAACACACTTTTCTAAGCAAAGTAAATAACTGAGAATTTCATTGTCAATGTGTATGTCTGCAAACGTGGGTGTGAATTTGTATTACAAATAGATTCACGGAGGTATCTTAGATGTATATAGGAAAAATCAGACACGGATCGAATCAATTTGTTTCTTGGCCAAAGTTCACTTCCGGCCATCGTTAAAATTGTTTCATTTCAAAGTCTGATGAATAGGCTTTTCTCGGTGAAAGAAATTTAGAAATTCAATTTTTGCATCATGCCATTTGCAAATGAGTGAAAAAAATGTTCTATTTTGGGAAAATTAACCACATATTTTACGATAATTTCATAGATTCCTGCACTCAATTCATGACGACAAGTCTTCGAAATAATGTATTCTTCGCCGAAATTTTATTAGCAGGTATTTTGAAGTGGGGTGATAGTACTGATTTGAAATAAAATTTGGAAAAGAACCTGATAGATTTTGGACTATGTTTTATTTTTCAAATCGAATGAACAAAGTGTATTTTTCCAGGCAGGCTTCCTCGTGTGAAATTAGTCCAGTGAAAGTTAATTGAAGAAAATGAATCCCGTTGAAATAAGGTGTGTAAGTGTTCTTTCGTCTTCATTAGGAACCCCGTGGTTTAATTGATCACTCGAAACCCCCTACTTCTCCAACCATCTTGCAGGTATCACGCGATCCTAGTAGATGTCGTTAATAAAATTGAAGAGCAGCAATCATCAACGATGACCATCCATCCGTGGGCGCGCGAGCGCATTTTGATTAGCTTAATATCTATTCTCAACCTCGATATAAGGGTCGTCGGTAAGGTAATCACATATGAATACGTATATATATGTATTTATCATAGTTTGATATATAGGTGTATGTATGACGAGGTATTGATATCCGCCCTGAATAATGTAGACATTAAATATTGAATCATTTCTCTTGTTGAGAGGACGAAAATACGCCAATACTCAACGTCGAAATACCCTGAGGCACGAAGGCCATGGACAAACGAGTGAGTGATTGACTGGCCACTGCGCAAATGAGCCATGTATATATATATATATATGAAATGAAAAGAAACTCAAACATTCTCGTATCTCGCGGCAACATCCGTCCGCCAATATATGGAGATGTATTTCGACTCTGTATATACAAATAGCTATACGAGTAAGAACCTACTTCACCCATGTTATTGCAAACAACATCGCTCCATTCGCAGAAAACCATCTAGAAGTTACTTATTCGTTCAATTACTATTTCACTTATAGACAAAGTTCTCAACAAAATTCCATTGCTAACGACGTGAACAATTTTTTTTTTACAAATCTTTACGATACATATTTCAAAAGAAAAAAAAAATTTGGCAACCAAATGTCGCCTTTCATTCCGCTTTTGATTTTTTGCTATGAAATGAACAGAACAGAATGCCATCATTAGCGTCAATTGGGCTCCAGGTACCAATTAAGACTCCCTTGCTACCGTTACACGCTTATCCAGATCACGTAATCCTTTTTTTTTTTCTTTTCTCGTCAACTTTATTACGTGGAGAGTTTGTCTATCAAGTATCTACATTGTGTGGTTATCGTTAATCTAGTCATGAATTTTGAAACTTCGTATAACTTGCTTCGCATTGATTTTCTCTGCAAAAATCAATACGCTAGAAAATTTGTCTCTGAATTTTTTGGAGTGGACATTTTGCAAATGTGGAAAAATCGAGGGAAAATCTACTCTGAAGATTGTTGATGAAATATTTTGGTTCCCTTTCGATTTGGACCACCCTGTATATGTTTCACATATGCCCATCATACATATTCCCAAGCAAACGGGGCGAAGAGAACAGATTTGATCATCGAGGAGGCGCGTCTGTGATTGTCAGTTGAAACGTCGGAGCAAACTGGACCGATGACATTTGACACTTGGACTTATCGTCGTTGGTGTCAAACGGCACAGTATGTCGTCTACGTTGTTGACGTAAACGACGAATCTATACCGTTGAATATACACACGAGTATTACACTGGCGTAGTCCAGCTGCTGAGCTGGTGCTGAAAATCTGCTTTTGACCCAAGGCCGAAGAACTACGGCGTGTCGCTCAAATAATTATAATACTTCGTAGAGGTACATGTATTTTGTTTGAAACCTCACCCGTTTTTTCGAATAATCAACGCCGAACCAAAATTATACTACTTGAAGTTTGAAACAGTATGCTGGACTTAAATTTCATCAATTTTGAGGTATATTTGTACACTTATTAGTTGCGATGAATCCTCGATTCAGTTTCGAAACTGGCCAAGTCCACGAATTGAAAAAACTAAGGTACCTACTTATCGACTTTCAAAGTTTTTTATCATTTCAATTTCCGATTAGCTCCAAAGTCGTCTGAAACATGTACGAAAATGATGGGATTTTCCAAAACTAACCATTTCCCTGACAACTTGATTCCAAACCAGCCATGTTCGCAAACGATTTGTTTGAAAGCCAGTCATGATCTAGAGTTTCGTTTCGGAAATGGCCATGTTCTCCAGAATTTCCTTGCAGATTGGCCATATCCTCAAAAATTCGTTTGAAAAAGAGCCATGCCTCGAAAAATTTGTTTGAAAATCGGCCATGTTCCCAAACAATTTGTTTCGAAGCCAGACATGATCCAGAAACTCCTTTCGAAGACGGCCATGTTCCCAAGAATTTCCTCAAAGATTGGCCATGTCCTCGAAAATTCGTTTAAAAAAAAACCATGCCTCGAAAAATTTGATTGAAAACTGGCCATGTCCCTAAACGATGTTTCAAAGCCAGTCGTGTTCTCAGAAATTTGTTTCAAGACTGGCCATGTTTCCAAAGATTTGTTTAAAAACTGACCATGTCCTCAATTCGTTTCAAAAACATTCGTGCCTCGAAAAATCAAATAAAAACCGGCCATGTCTTTGGATATTGTCTTTTGATTGCAGCCATGTGAGTAGGATTTCCTTCTTGAATCGACCATGTTCGTAAGAATTTCTATGAAAAGTGGCCATATCTCTGTAAAATTTCGTCTCAAAAGCGGCCATAATTGTTCGCTACATATAGTCTTGTTTTTTTGATTGATGATATGTGAGCTTCGCGATACGGTTACCTCGTTAGAATTGGTACTATTTATAGAAATCTCATTTATTCACGATTCTCTCGAATCCATCTGAGACACATTTGACTTGTTTTTTTTTTCCTTTTTTTTTTCTTTTTTGACCAGACGACTCATAGGAATACCTACACCAGGGCTCAAATTCCGAAATTAAGCAATTCACGTGCGTCTAGCATTATTATTAATCTCTCATGAAAACGAGCTTACTTTTGTCAAAGAGGATTCGACCTACAGAATCAGAAGATAATTTAAACGAACCACATTCACGTTTCTCGGAACGCGGGTTGGTATATAGGTTTGGCTATACGGAGCTTTCCAGTTATTTCCTTTCGATACCATTCATCGCTCGTCGACGTCTATAACTCTAATCATCAAACTCAATGAATCCGAATTCTCCATTAAGAAACTCAACGATTTGGAAACGACCATATATGCGGATCTCGCCATCATACGTATTTTCTTGCGGTTAACCGCATAAAACTGCAGCCGTTTTGTTTTTCTTCGCAGTTTCTTATGGTTTGGATCATTCGTTCCACTTATCCACGTTCTTTCTCTGTAAGACGCGACGGCAGGCGCCTCGACGCCGTGGCTTAATCCGCCTATGGAGTTCGTTTGTTTCCATTTGAGAAAAAGGATTCTATTATTCTTTCGTATACAACCAATTTCCAGTTTAACGAAGAAGTTTCGACGAGCTATGTAGAGGATTACGGTTGCGCTCATAAAGAACACGTATTTCTTCCATTTTCTATTTCCTATTTAACTTAGTTTTACCCAGCTATCGCGATCTCACAAGACGATTCACGATTTTGTTATACGGCCCAAGTTTTCCAGGTGCTACGCGAACTGAATAAATTTCAGTGATCTAGTTGATAAGAAGTCGATGCTCTTAGCTCGAGTTTTTTTAGAGGTAGAAGAAACGGGCAGAATGATAAAACAGAAAATAGAAAATAGAAAATAGAAAATAGGGTGGGTGGCGAAGGGCTCTCACGATCAGCGTACAATAATCGAAATATTCAAACTGCGTCGTGGAAATACGTACCTAGGTGGGCGGGATAGCTGAGGATGTGTAAAATACCCCGTCACGTTTGCAGAATATATTTTTCTTTCTCGGAAGAAATATACGAGCTAGAAGCTTCGGGTTTCTTATCACGGTCTGAACACATCTCACATAACGTTATACGCACAAGATGATATCCCCATGACCTCATGGATCGCGCACCATTCCGGTAATATAAATAATAAGAATAAGGAAATTCCAAGACAATACGTGTGATTATACTCGGTTTCCTGAAATCATGCGGGGAAAAACGTTGTGGAAAAAATATCGTGTAATCAGAATTCCCAATCTGTACGGAATTCTGTGGATAATATGTGAATAAATTTTTTTTCAGGAAGTGGGAATCGGTATAAGCGATAATTTGGGATGAAGTTGATCTTTTTGCAACGTATACTATCGACTGTAAAACGCAAATGACTGAATTTTATAACGTTGAATCATATTTTTAGAAAATGAACATGTTCACCCATGTTGAAATGAATATTCAGGTATCACCTTCTCCATATTTGATTCTCGAAGCGTTTTACATTTGTAGGAAGACTATAAGAACCAATGAGAAATATCAAGCGAATCGATCAGTGAAATGTCGATGCTTTCATCGATAGAAAAATTTCAATGTTTTATCATTGAAACGACGTGAAAAGTTGTTCCGACGAATGGACGGACTTAGAGTCGCGATGAAGTCCGGAAAGATCGAAATTCCGAGTTCATTTCAGAAGATTTCGAATTCCCAGACACGTAATTGAGGTTCAGAACTTTATAACCCTGAAAAGTCGGAGTGCACACAGCGCAAAGATCCGAAAGTCAAGGGCCCAGAAATTCTTCGAATCCGTAGATCCATAGGAGGACCATCTCAAAACATCTTTAGAGGACTGAAAATAACCGAATTGTAGGGATTGAAATCAAAACAGGTATATAAGTGCGGACTTTTCAATCTGAACCTATGTTTCTTTCTAACAAGAAAGATCCTCAGTATGTATACAAAATTGTTCTCGATTGAAAACCGATCTCGATTTGTTTCATTTTGTCAATTGTACCGACGATTTTTCCTTCACCCCTTAAATTCGGTTCAGAAGAGGGTAGAATTTCGGGAAAATCGGCAATTCTTGTTCTAATCAAACCCGCCTCATCCATCAGAGAACTAATTTCGAAAATTAAAGGTAAAACTGCGTCGATTCAAAGTATAATTTCCGGTTCCGTACGTACGTACCTCCGAAATGGGGTTTGAAGGTTCGGGTCGTTTCACCGAGCATAGCTGAGAATATGAGCTGGAAGAAGACGGTCCGAATAGTCTCATTAGACAGATCATTTAGCACTCGTATGAACCTGCTCCGTGTATATAACCGAGTCTGTAATGACTTGGTGTTTAACAATAAAGTGCGTAAGAGCAGAACGCACAACTATATATCTAGGCATGTGTATATCGCAAGTATATATTATAGAGACCCACAGGGGGATGTGACCCTCTTTAAAACGGATGTTCTAGGTTTAGCTACGATTAGTTACGAGCCCTATATATCCCAGCTAGTAGTTAACAATTTAACAATTGACTCAGTAAGTTCATTCAAACTATTATAGACAGACGCATCCATAGTATAGGCAGTCTCGACTTTAACTATACCAGGATGGATTTTAAATTCTTCCTCGTTATTCACACGACTTCACTTATATTACTTTAAGACATTTGTCCAAATCATGTAGATGTCTCAAATGTAACTTGATTTTTAGTCAGAATCGAATTGAAGGCCAATTGAAAGCAAAGAGGAGCTCGATGTCTGGGTCTACATACACATAATACAAAGTTCACCGATCGTTGGTGCAAATCTGTCAAGTTTCTCAAGTTTCTCTGCACTGCAGGTTTCAACCTAGACAAGGTTTGTGGTTCATATACGATATTATGTGATGACACGTGTAATGGTTGCGTAAATTAATGGCAACAAATAGAAGGTCGAGATGGGTGGAATATACGTGTAAGACTCCGATGTTTATACGGCTTCTATAGATTAATGGACTTTGACATCATGAAACGATGTATGTATGTACATATACCTGAGGAATGTGAATGTGAAAATCAAATACTGAAACGTCGATGAATCGAGAGGTTTTGGAACCAGTGATCAAATATGGATCATTAAATTGGTCCGAGTAAAAGTAAAATATCTTTTGGTAGACGATTAGAGTATTTATCATGCCTTATGAGGCATGAAATGAACTGGACCAACCAACCAGATCGCAATTAGGCTTTCACAATTCGATATACCTCTATATGCGTCTGATCGCTCATTCCCTTGTTGTTTACTATTGGTCCTAAAAATTTTTTTTCTTCGGTTATGTTTAGTAATTAGAGTCGATTTTCACGGTTCTACTCAGCCGTATATGAGATCTTTTCACAAGATATAAACCAGTTGTTTGATATATAATCTATATATCGCGTGTCTGATGGCATATAAAGACGTAACAAAATCGCTGTCGGAATGAAGAATAAAAAAACGCATACTATTCATCGGGATGAAAGAATTTGTAAAGTAAAAGCAAAAGATATAATATCGTATTTCATATGGGTATCTAGAATATAATAGAATACTAGTACATTAAAACGGGTGTAAGCATAATATCGTGTGCACGCTGCTTCAGGGTACTCGTAATGTGCACCACCAGCTTAATTGACGTCTAGGTGACTTTGCACGTAGTAGTCTATAAGTTCTACGTGTATATCACAATCAATACAACCTACGGTCTGCTATACACGCGGGCTTCAACACTAGTCGATGAAATGAAAATTTTTGAACCAAATGCTGCTTCTGTTGCTGCTGTTACTGCTGCTGCTGCTGCTGCTGTTGCTGTTGCTGCGGTGATCTGAACCAATTAAATACGAGTTAAACTTGTCTGGTCATCTAATGAGATATTTGAAACCGGTCTTATACCGTGGTTTAAGATTCCTTTCCTTTCTTTACACAGCTTTTTCACACACGATATTATATAGGTATATAATTTATTTCTTGTCGATTTTTTTTTCTTATAGGGGAATACCGAGGTGGGAGGCTTCTGCTTTTCTCACGTACATTTTGGTGCACGGAGATATCTGCACAGTAACTGATAAAGTTAAAACCTTCGAGAACGTGGAAAATATCAAGAATATGTATAAGAAATTCTCAAATCAAGTCGCGTGCCAAAATATAAAATCGATTCAAAAATCACAGACAATTCAAATCCCTGTGTCTAGTTTTGCTATATGAATTTCAAGGTGTTCAAAATCAGTGTTAATTAGCAGTGGATGATAAGTGCACTAACCGCGAATCTGGAAAATTCATGAAAATTCTAGAACCAGAACACAAATTCTGTCTTTTTAAATGATGAGAGTGACAAAGGCGGTAAAGAACAGGATTTGGATCGAATAAAAAGAAGAAATAGTAATAAAACTGGCTAATATTTATCAGCCCTGAAACGAACCCTTGACAATTGTCACATAATATCGAATGCCCATATCGCTTCTTGCGGGTTGGAAAAGCCTTGGACTCAATGAGGAGCCCTCAAGGCGCCTCTTCCAACCCACGGCCCTGAGTTATGGTCATTTGCATGTGATATCGCCGAAGCGGCAATATAGAGTTGAAGTCGAAAAAGAAACAACAAAAAAAAAGGCACGTTATCTGCATTAAAGCGATAACGAAATTGGCTATAGGCTATATAATCGCTGCGTAAGACGATTGGAATTACTCGACAACAATAAAGCGTATATCGATATATATATGGATAATTTATTACTGCATATATTTATTCACCTAATATCTATATATATATGTATAATGTATATGAGAAGCGCTGCAGCAGCCCAGGGCAAAGTCCAAAATGTCCCACAAAGAATGTTCGTTGAAAAAAAATGTATAGCAAAAAAACATGGCGTACATATATATATATTCTAAGCATTGAATTAATTCAAATCTTCAGTTTATCTACCATGACGTCATACCTACCGCTGTACCTAATAATCAATGGCCGCGCGCTGTTATATCCCAAGGAATACATATTATATGTATATATGCTCTTGTTGATGCAGCTAATGAATTTTCATAAGAATAATGATAAGACGATGATCGATGTGTAATCATCGTGAGAATAAATTTGCATCTTCTCAATTGTTACAGCCTGCAACATTTGGGGAGACGCCTGTCCCCGGAAAACCCGACCACCAAGAATTGGGGAAATTCCCAGGTGGGTATATCTCTAAACTCGTATACAAGTCATTCAATATTTCGATTCAACGTATTTCACACCTGTATATATATATACATATATATATATAGACATTCTTGAAGATTTCGTCATCCGCGTGCTCGTTGGATAATATGCTGGACGCTTATTCTGCTAATTACTAAATATACATGCGTTTCCGTATACCTATACTCAGTTTCCGCTCTCTCTTTCTCTTCATTATATTTTTTGAATGATAACACACAATACATAACGACGATAATGATCAACGCCCTGGGAATTATGGTACCTGTTATTTTTATTTTCAACGGAAATATGTATAACGGTGACTATGTGTACATTACAATAGACGTATACCCTGCAACTCTCTCTTTTTCTCTGAACATGTCTACATGTATATGCATGCCTATACATATATGTTTTGAAAGTCTCCTCGCCTTTTGGGAAACTTCATTCCCTTGGACATTGTGTACCTAGTATCCAACTCGGGCAATACACTTCAGGTGTATTCTCTCGTCGTAAAAATTCACCACTTAAATGAGTCTCCTAAAGGTTCTCTCGTGTTGCCTCTGAACGACCCTAGACCAAACCCTGGGGACCTACGTTCACTTGAACTTTAGGGATAGAAGTGGTTTCGTATACATATATATGACTATAATACATGTATATATATCGATGTGTACACGAAGGAACGCTATCGTCGTATATATATAGTCATTCCTGATGAATCTCCTCTTTTTGTTCTTCTCGCAACATTACTAAAGAGACCTACGTATATATACTTTGAACTGGACAGAAATTCGATGGTAAAATCAAAGAGATGCAATCCAAAAGTGGACCGGTTTGATTGTTTTCGAATTTTTCATACTTCTAGAACGAATCTTTAGGATTATCTCGAGCCTAGAAAAAATTTTGTCACTTCATTATTCATCGCAGTAAAGCGCGTGGGATGTTTCTTTATATTGTACTCTGCATCATTATGCATGTTGTACGGAATTCTGGTGTAATTTCTCGTTGGAAATGAACGGGACTTTTTTCTCAACAATTAATTTTGTACGCGCATAAATGTCACTAACAATACTCGAAACTTTCAATCAAGATTCAGCTTCACAACCGGAAGGCATAGATCAAATGAGTACTTCCAGATGAACCGGTTGCAAAATGTGCAAGAAAAACGTCTTCAACTTGATGATATTATTGGTGAAGTCCACGTGTAGGAATGTTAAGATTAATTTTAATAATAAAAACCCTACGATTTTAGATTAAAAATGGCACCGCTATTCCGCAGAACAGAAAACGATGCAGCAAAGACCGAGCAACTTTTGAACCGATATATTGTGGTAAATAATATAGTTAGAATTTTCCTGCAGGGCTCAAAACAGTCCTCAGGATTTACCCTAAGGCCGGTGAAAATCTAGAGAAATGAAATTCGTTCACTTGCCAACTACATCTCTTCGGATTTGCGCTCAAGGCGATACGGTACATTTTGCTTTGACACTAATCTAGCTAACGTAAGAAATATGAATCTGACTGGAATTCTATTAGTTTCTTCCAAACAGTAAAATACTTGGACACTTTCTGCCGTAGTGACGCATTAATCTCCTGAGTTTCATTCCGGTAGGTTGTATAGTTTGGAAAAAACTACGAATCGCGTTTTCGAGGTGATAACAATTGCTAATCATGGATTCCGAACATAGTCCCGTAACACTTCAAGGTGATATGGTACAAGTCTCGTTGAACCTAACCTAGCTAACATTAAAAAAAAAAAAAACGTTTTTTACTGGAACTCCATCAATTTTTTTGACCAAGTGACGTACTTAGTCACTTTTTGCCAAAAAACTGAATTCATTCGTGAAAGTTTCGTTCAAATCAGTTGGGTAGTCATCGAGAAAGTACGATTCGCGTTTTCGAGGTGATAAAAATCGGTAATCATTGAATTTCGAACAGATTCCCATATCACCCTAAATTTTCGAACTGTAACAAAACATGTTGATTATATCTAGGAATAATGTTAGGCTTCTCGGTTAACGTTGAAATGCATATAACGTATAGGTATCGGATTCAGGGACGTGACAAGGAAGATTTTGTATCCCTCAAAATGCCTCTCCCCATTCCGCCCACTACCCTATTCAATGATCAAGTTAGGCTTTGGCTTTGGTTAATTCGGTTCGTCGGAAAACATCAAAGTGGCGCCGTGGCGCACTAGGCCGTCCCCCCAACGGCGTCAGTACGTCGTCAATGTCCACCCAAAGATACACACAGGTGGTAATAATCGGGCACAATACTGTATACGTCTATATATATGCTGCAGTCAATAAATACTATTCGCTTTGCCTGTACGCTTTAATCAAGACTGAAATAACTACCGTAGAAATCCCATTACGATCATTTGAAAATTTCAAACTGACAATGAGAAACTAAACATCCTCTTTGAGTTTTTTTGTTTTCAAATTGAAATTTTCTCTTTTTCTGAGGTTGCAAAATCATGTCCACCATTCCGAAAGAGTGGATTTCTGAAAAAGAATGAGACTTTAATCCGATAAAGCAAAAATTTACTTTGTCTTTTGTTCGAGGGAAAAACCAACAGCTATAACGCTTATAACCCTAGACGGTCATCCGGAGTCAAAATTACCAAGCGTCTCGTAGTTTCCAAGAAATTTTTCGAACAAGTTATCGTTCGAATTCTCACCTGACCACTTTCCTTTCTTAATCTATGTATAATACGTTCGGAGAATCTTCCTTTTTGTTGTTTTTTTGTATTTCCTCCAATCGAACGGATGCTATTCAGATGGCAATATCTCGTTCGTCTAGTGCAACTGCAACTGCATCAGGAGGAAGGTTCAAGAGTTAATTCTCGCTCCAAATTAGTCGATTAATTCTTTCTAGATAGAAAAACCGACTCTTTAATCGTGTACCAATGCACTTTTCACTGCATAAAGAAATATGATTGAAAATTATATATACGGTACATGCAGCATAAACATCTGAAACAGCCTATATAATCTTCTAAAAAAAAATAGAGGAGTATATAATATAGATATATATTATATATATAACGTCTGCTTTTTAGGATCAATTAAGATTATTTAACCGCCTGACTGACTGAGACGAATACGTTTATTTGTTATCACATTGGCGCCCGTCCTCGTCTTCGTATAGTCGAATATCCATACACCTATGTATATTCGCTAGATGATTGCCAAGTCTGTGTATATATATGTATATATATAATATGTATATGTATAATCCGCGATGGTAGACGCGCGACGCGGTGAAGGAAGGGGAATAGGAGGGGGAGGGAGGGAGGGAGGGATCGGGAAAGACGCGGAGAGGTTCGACTCTAGTTGAGAGTTCAGTGGGCAGCCTGGGGCAGCCGCAGTCGGCGGTAGTTGAGAAACGGGTTGCTGTTGGATCCCCCGTTGAAAAAGACGCCTGGCTGTTGCTGCTGTTGTTGCTGTTATACTGTATTGCTATTGCTGTTTCTGTTGCTGCCGCTGGAAGGCCACGTTCGACGCTCGACGTTCGACGCTCTTACCCGCGCGGTCTGTCAGACGCACGTGCTCCGTCGAGGGGTCAGGGTTGTCGTTGTCGCTCTTCACTTTATCAAAGAATTTTTTCCCGCGTTACCTGAACATCATATACATATATATATTTTTTTAAATATATATATATGTTTATATTTATTATACAACGGGGACATAGTTTGAAACATTGATACATATTATATGTATATATATATATGTATGTTTTTTTGATTACGCATGTATATAATTCGAGAAGAAGAATTTTTGCCAAGTATGTACACGTGTAATATGCGTATTGTGAATAGCTGAGAATTATTATAACGCAGTGAACTGTAATAATCGTTTTATACGTTGAATGAAAAGTTTCACATGTTCCACGTGGCTGTTCAACTTCAGTGTGATATATATATTGTATGGTTGTATATATAACGAAGGATTACTAAGGAAAAAGGGATATTTTTGAACTGGACTCGATTCTTTACTGCAAAGGTCAGTTTAACAAATAACAGATTCCATCATCTTCATCATCATCATCATCATCATCATCATCATCACCGGCGATATAATAACAAAAATTGCGAATGTCGTTATTTGTCATTTATCTTTTTAAAATAAAGTAAAACTTTATTCAATTTGCGATGGTTTTAGAAGAAAACTTCTTTTCGAGATTGAAAAGCGACATAACTTTTCTTATGGGAATTGAACGGAATATGATTTAGAAGGAATGACTAGAAGAATTTTGATTCCCGTTTCAACTAGGATTCAAAAACGAACAATCATAACAACTGTTTTTACTAAATATTGAAAACAAAAGAGGGATATCGTTTCGGATACTGAAATAGCTGATGATCTTTCGGAATTCGATCTTAACCCTTCGTGGTCACCGCATGGATAAATTTTACCCAGGCCTCATTTTGAGTAAAATATATTTGACTAATGCATTAGTTACGATTTTTCTAGCGAAAAGGTAAATTTTTCACACCTATCTCTTCTGCAGATAAATCTGTATTCATTTCTACTCCAAAATCGATCCTCTTCACACGTCGAAATGAATACCTGTTTTCAAACGTGCGGTAATGCTACTATTTTTTTCTGGAAGTATCATATCTGACGAGTATTCCAGTTAAAATTTGACTTGAAAATATTTAAAATTTAAAAAGTTGAATGATTTTTTGAGTCTAACGGTGTATTTTTTGACAAATTTACCTATTTACGATTTTTTTTTTTTTTTATATGTTGTGATTTGAATTTTGACATAACAACTTTTCACACATGTTTTCGAATGTTCAAAGTATCTTCAGTATTTTTTCGATCCCAATCGGACTGATAATTTTCGCACAGCAACCATTTGAAACTTGGATGGGTAAATTTTCCCCATTATGACCACTAAGTCATTATCTACAGAGGTGTGACTATGAATGGTTAATTTCGAAAAGGATTGAATCAACCCGGTGATGAATATTCGTGACAAAATTCGAATCGCCCTGTATACATACATTATATACAAACTGCGTCGAAAAATGCCTTCGAATTTTTGAATTCCCACGGTTTTTCGAATCGCATTACTCGCTATAGACTTGCTGCTGCATCGTGTGTAACATTATGCAACAAGCAATACCGTATAATTTGTCGCCTGGTATAACGCAGCAGCAATTATTACATTAGTTCACCTATGGATCCTTTGACGTTACTCCACGGAGAGTTTATTCGTATTATATGTACATACTTTCTCCATAAATAAGGTATATATAATGTATGTTACCAGCTCCGGAGCGATGCGGAGGATTGTATAGGTATATAGATCTACCTATGCGTAGTACATATTACGTACAAATAACGAGTATCGCGTGCACAAACTCCAAGCCATGCCACACCACGCCGTTCAAACTATCTAGTTTGCTTTTTGCACCCACTGCCTGCAGTGTCTGCAGTTCAAGGGACATCGTTGAATCACAGCACTTAGCACGTCACAGATACACCAGAAAAAAAATTTTAAAAAATGTTGTTGGACGGCACAAGCGAGTCAACAGCAGCATAGGGGACAGACGAACTTTTTTTTTTGGTAAAATTAATAGAAATTCTGACACGAATCAATTGCTCGCTTTATAAAGTTACGTACAATCGCGGTTATCCCGCCAATTCCTTTCATTTGTACAACAAATCATAGTTCGCTTGTCCCCGACTTTTGTGAATCATACAAATGTTTTTCTTCCGTTTATGTACTAAGGTAAGTGTACCGATTACTGACCCTTTAAGACCCAATTATTGCCCCGTTATATTTTTTTAAATTGCAAATCGATGATAAGAATTCTGAATGTTTTCGTTACACAAATCAGTTGCTATCGAGACTCGGGGAATACGAACTAATTTTTTTCATCATTTCAAAGCTCACGTTTATAATAAGAAATCATCGAAAAAGGTCAATAATTGGGACAGGGTCAGTAACTGGTACACTTACCCTACGAGATCAGTACGAAACTAAAAAAAGAAAAGAATACTAAAAAAAAAAAAAAATCTAGCAACAATAGAGAAGTAAAAAATATTTGAAAACCTCTCTGTATCTTTCAACTTGATTTTTATGAAATCCAGAGAATTTTCCCATTCCCCAAAACTCCATAGATATCGGTAAATGGAAAAATTCTTTGATTTTTATTTTTAAAAATGAGAGTAAAAAGTTATTGCTGTGGTCTTCAATCATAGTCGGCTTGTTTTATTCTTGATTTTTTGTTGGTTTTGTTGTTGTTTTTTTTTTCTCTCTCTCTCTCTCTGTTCATTATTGAAAAGAGTCGAGGCTGTTGATCGTAATATCGAGATTGACCCCTTATTCCTCACAGCTGTGGATAATTCAATTTGTCAATTCCATATAGCTAGACGTAATCCTATTGAATCCTCAGCACCAGCTTCAGCTTTTTCTCTCTCTCTCTCTTTCTCTCATTCACTCTTTCACTCTCTTCCTCACTCACTCAATTCGTGCAGTGCCAATCAATTTTTCTCATTACACTAATACAATTCAACGATTAATCGCTCCGTGCGAACTTATTGCGATTGAAGAAAAATATTTACGCCACAAACACGCGAATGCGTCTGCGGTTAGCTAGAAAATAAATAATAAAAAAATAAAAATAAAAAACCATATCATAGCAATAAATCATTATCGATTCTGAAAATAACAAACTACCTATATGGCACGTAATACATATTATATTAGTTATACGTAGAGCAGCATTCGTTATATAGTCGGTATGACTCAGAGTTCAAGTTCATTTGAGTAATTTTTTGTCGAAATGTTGCAAAACATTAAAAATTACGGAAATGTCGAGATAATCTAATATTCCTATGTCGAAATGCAAATTTTATTTTTATTTTCTTCACGCTGGATGAACTAGTACATCGTATAGAAACCAATCGAAGGATCAAGTTTCTGGTTTATCATATACCAAAGACGATGAAGTAGACTATTTTTTGGTAAAACCGGATCCAGATCTCGGTTCAACGGTTCTTGAAATATCCCGCGCGCAAGGTTCGAACGATAATTTTTTTACTATTATTTTTTTCGTTCCGAAACATGGACGCCGAAGCTTCAAATGTGCGCGAGGATTAAGGAAAATCGATTTTTCAAAGATTCTGAAATATTTGTGCCACCCCCTCGGGTGGTGAAAGTATCCGTTTAAAGTTCAACGGTAATAATTCAGGCCTTGACAGATTTGGTTCCTGTTAAAACTGCATTCCCACCTTGTTGATTTTGACAGGAAACATAAAGTAACAGGAAACTGAAATCAAGATAGTTTCAGAAATTATTCCCGGGTGGGATTGACATTCCGGATTCCAAATGAGTTGCGAAGGGTCAAAATATCGAATTTTTATACTACCGACTCAGAGTTTTCAGGAAGATTATTCTCCTAGAAGTCTACGTAGCCAATTTGAAAAACTCCGAATGGAAAAACGCCGTGGGTTCAAAATTTTGAAAACTAAAGAACTAAAAGGCCAAAACTCTGAATCTCGGAATTCGCGAAATGCAACGTCGTTTATTTGACAGCTTTGTAATCTTAAATTTGCAGATTTTTGGACCTTCTGAGTTTGTAATTTCCGAATCTTTGAGCTCCCTACATTTCGACCTTTTGGAATTCCCAACTTCTGAACTCTAAAGTTTCTAGAAACTCAGAATCGCGTCTGAAATAAATTCGGTATTTCAACCGTACGGAACTTTTGGAATCCGAAACTTCAATTCCGCCCATCCATATTTATACCGAAAATGAAATGACCGATAGCCAATATTCAAAGGTTGATAATCGGCCAAGCAAACTGGCTATGATCATCATATCGTGTCAAAGCGCTTAATCTGAAAAAGGATTACATACAAGCTAGGCGAAACGACGTCTGGCAATATAGTATAAGTTGCGAAGAGATGTAGGATGTACGGGTGCCAGCCAATACCCGATAGGTTTCCAATTGCAGGTCGATTGGCAAAGGGCGGCAAGGGAGGTTGACGACGATCGAGCCAAGTATCTGATGACACTTTGCCCTAATGAAAGGTGCCACGGGTATAGGTAGTACCTACGATGCGATGTATAGTTGACACCGCGTGTGAAATAGAATTTCCCACGGGGCTCGCAAAACGTATATAAGCGGTTCTACTCCACCCGCAACGCGGTCTGCACCGCATCACGATCCTTCGCCACGATGAACCTAGTGTTACCACTTACGGTCATTCCCCGCGTTATCTCAAATTATCGACTGAATCGAACTTTCAGACTCGGGGTCGTGATCTTCCCACCTTCAAAATCCTCAGTTTTAAGAATTTATTAGGAGATTTCGTAGATATATATAACGCATCATATAGAGAATCATCAAAAGACCGCCTGCATTTAGGCAATTCAAACATCATTTCATGATTTTTGTTCTTTTTCTAACAGTCAAATTTGAGGAATACGAGACGAAAAACCATCATGAGATTATCTTTGAATTGCCTAAATGCAGGCGGTTTATTAATTTCCCATTTTGCGTATCTACGAAAACTTCTTGTACATATAATATGGAGATATGTATAATAAAAATCAGGAAATGATTGTTCAACTTTGGATATAGTTGAAGTCAGGTGATTCATATATATGCTCTTTGCGAAAAGAAGCTTCCTTCACCTTCTGCGGTATATCGATATTCGAGCAGATCCTCCAGATATTAGGGTAATTTGCATTTTACGATGTGCCTGAAGTTCCGAATGTTCGTTTGAAATCGTTTGAAAATCTGCAAAAGTTGCGGTTCCCCATAGGATCTTTAACCTACCAAAAGTATCTAAAAATTATTAAATACATGGAAAATTCGAAGGTATTCAAATATAAAGTGTTCAAAATTCACAAACTTCGAGCAGTCCTATAAGCGAGATTATACATATGAGATTTCTTTGGAACTGCCATTCAAATGAACCTTCCGAACTTGACGCGTATATTTTATATCATCACAAGTTTCCGGTAGCCGCGATCCGTTGAACAGGAAACCAATACGATTTGGTAAACGTGGTTTTTTTTTCTACGAATTGACGATAATTCTAAACGGGTTTATACGAATTTTCGTAGATATAATTCAAACGCTTTGATAGTAATTATGAGAAATTGTCATTTCTCTGAGCTGTGTAGTGAATTCATAGACTGAAAATAACGATCTTATTATATAACGAAAACTACAATTTTTCAATTCCTTCCACGATTGCTCCAAAGAATAAAGAATTGACGTTCGTCCGCGTACTACACAATAAACAGTGGAAATATTCATCATCGGGTGCAGATTTCCGTGAACCGTCTTTTGAAGTGCAATACGTGGTTATAACGTGGGTAATTAAATTCCGGTGAAGTTCACAGCCCGAACTTTATACTACTTACTCGCGTGACGAAGTGATGCTAAGTGTTTATTACCGCTCATCGTCTCGTACTCGTTGCACTTTGCATAAAGAATATAATTGCCCCAGGGTAAAACGTACATACATATATGTACATACATATATGATGTACCTACTTATACGTATACACTTGTCTAGTGTTTGTCACTAAGTCTCACACAAATTGCTGCAAAGAGAACCGCAAAAAGTCACGAAACGTCACGTAAATACGTATTACATATATATATATATAATATAACGTTTAACACACACATGCATGTACAATTCTTGCGTTATAAACCGGCGGTTCTTCTCTCACGCGTCTTATTAAAATAAACACACATGTATGTATGTATGTATGTACATTGTCCACGTATACATATACCACACGTGTCTTATTCCCCCATTCACGTATATATGTATATATTGCGTTGGATCTCTAAGAGGTGCGCCTCGGCAGCTGGGGATCTCGAGAAAACCACCTAGAGAATTGCTAGACCCACATACGTGTGGACGACACCTTTGTGTCCGTATAAAGAACGCATCTCCGGCTAGATAGGTATAAGGTACGTTTTAGTGCGAAAGGCCTGTTTTTTACTACGGTGTGAAAAACAAGAAAAAAAAAAAAAACAAAAAAAAACAAAACAGAAACAACGAGAGGAGAAGAGAAAAAAATAAAATAAAATTGAGAAAAAAGACAGAAGAGTAGAGAAAAAAAAATAAAGAATAAAAATGTTGCACGTGTGCCGCATTTACCTGATCAACGCGGTGTGTCTCGACCGCGAAAGGTGATGTGATGAACACGTTTGAATTGCTAATGGATTAATCGTGGATCTTTTGGTTTTTCTACATACTCTGCGCCCACGCGCTGAACGATTCCACTCACCTGCGTCTAATTGAAAACTGCGATTTACATACACAGGTATATATACATTCTCTATTCCTGTCTTTTTTTTTCTTCTTACGCGCATGGTCAAATATTCGCGATCGTCATTCAAGCGAATTTATTCCATCAGCCGACTATATGTATAAACTCTTCCTTTATATACAGGACTTATTTGAATACGTAATTTTTCGGACTAAATTGGGAAAAAAATGTGGAAAGATTCTAGCATATTATACGTATATAATATCCTTTCACTCGTTCGTTCCCATCATCAAACACGTATATTTATTTGTACTCATGTACGATTCGAGTTCTACTTTATACGATTAATCTTCATCGTAATTTAGTTTCGTGTCTTGATTCCTAAGTCACGATGTTGAAACGGGGATTGATAGATGCTGCATCGATTTCTATGTGACAGGCGGTGATTTTCAAACAACTAGTCACGATTACCTGTTTTTTTTTTTTTTTCTTTTTTGAAAAAGATTTTCTCTATTGACGGTTAAGTTTTTTTTTTTTTCTTATATTCCCATTGCTACTATCGTATAAGAACTCTTCGAAATTGGCAAATATTTTCTTCGAGTCTACATTCCTTCACGTATCTCTCTATGTACCTACATCTATTAGGTATATACGTATAGGTATCTCAGCCGCGGTTTACTGCAAACAGACTGTCACAGCGAGTGAGTAGATAGAGAAAGAGAGAAAAAGAGAAAAGAGGAAAAAATATTGCAAAAGGAAATGGTCAACCATATATATAACCGCGATCGTTTATCTCTCTGATGGAAAGTATAAATTGAGCAAAGAGTAAAAACCTCGATTACACGTATAAAAAATCGCGGAAAATTGACCCCATAGCTGAGATCTTCTCTTTTCATATTTTTTTATTTCGATAAAAAAATCAAAGCTTGATAAATGATTTTTGTGCTCGTAGGTATTCCGCCGTTGACGAAGAGTCGCCTGGTGCTGGGTCTAGGAAGTTACCATCGTCCACATCACCGTGTAAAGATTCGTTAACTAGCGAAGGGATGTTGGAGCTACGATTGTCTACCCATGGGGACGTGTTCTCGTCGAAGACGTCACCCGTTCAAAAGTCAGCTAAATGCGAAGACGATCAGTCGAGAGTTACGGAATGCTCCAGGTTGCCATCAGGAATCGGTAGTAGATCATCGGGTTCTCCACACTCGACTACGTTGACAGAGGATGTTGAAACGCTGACGGAAACTACGAGGATACCTTCGGTAACAGTGATGAAGGATGCGGCGAACCGTCTTCAACCGGAAGTTGAGGGACCGTTAAAACCGTCCAGAGAACCGGAAGCGCGGGGAAATCTTATACGGATTAGTTCAACGCCGTCGCAGGAGATACGGGAAGTTCGCAAGGACAGTGCTTTGTATCTTGAGGAAGTCGAGGGACTCAGAGACCTCAGAGAATCTCTTAGGTCCCGTTCACCATCTTGCAGGAGCTTAATGCCAAGGCGAGAAAGTAGCGGGTATGCTAGCAATCTTGGTACTTTTGATGACGATTGCAGAAGGACATCTGAAGCTGATTTAACCGCTTTTCGCGAAAGGCGGAGATCATCTACCAAGAGATTGACCTCGGAGACTTTTCTACCCAGGAGGATAAGCAGAAATGAAGAAAATTCTAACGTCTCAGACGTCGTTGTAACTGATCTGGAGAAAATATCACCGGTGACAGAAGTCATCAGGAAAGTGTCCACCTCAGGACCATTGGACATGTCAGACATTGAGGAGGTCAGAGACGCTGAGGTTGAGGAACATTCTGAAAAGCCAGAGACAGGAAATGAGGAAAATTCATCTTCCGCAGGGTTGGAAGACAAGTCTTGGACAGTTTCGGCAACGTTTTTGCAGCCGCAGGATTCGTCAAGGGATTCAAAACAACCGGGCAATCAATTGACCGGTGAAATTTTATCCTATGCCGAAGTACTGGCAAAGTCTGGTGGGACCCAAACCCTTTGCAAAAGTTCAGGGGTAAATAGATCGAGGATTTTATCAAGGGTTGAATCTTTTGACGCTGGTTACGGACCAGGAAAAATATCACAAATCGGGGTTAACCAAATTCTAGGCAAAGCACTTCACAGGAAAAGAATCGTTCATCAATATAGTACCCCAAATTTTTCCACCATGGAACTGGAAAGTATTTTGGAAAAACCTACAGATAAATCACCCGAAAATAATAATAATCCAGATATCGATGAACCTAGACAACAACAAAGTATCCCTGATGTTTCTCAGAACCAAATTCATCTCTCGACTCGTGTCACCGTTGAAGATACTTCCGAAATTCTACCTCAGGAAAGTACGTCATGTTCTATGAGACCTCCGGATAACGTTGACGGAATTACCCCGGGAAAATGCCTGCCAAAATCGGTAAAAGTCTATCAGCTTTTGTCCACACAGTCCGAAGATCGAGGAGACGGAGTACCAAATTTATCGGACAGGAGGATATCGCTGCAGATAACGAGACAGGAAGATGACCAGATTCCAACACATTCGAAATCAAAAGAAGAAAATAATACGGATTCCGTTGCTGAGGGAGCGGCAATGCTCAGTGTTCCTGGTACCGCGACAGAATCTTCCGGTTTAAGACACCTGACCCCAATAATGGCCGGTTCTTCTCTTCCGGTACGGAAATTGTCGACTCCAGCTGAGATGGGCTCGTCGCAACGTGTCCCCGGGGATTCTGGAATTGGAATAAGACCAATCTATCCTTATTGTCCTTACTCCCCCTATGGCAGCCCTCAAGGTTCCCCTAGGACCAGGCGACGTCCGTTAAGAGAAAGCAGACGTGTCTCCATTGACAATAGGCAAGGAGCTCTTCAATTGAACCAGTATAAACTATTGGACAACATTGGACAGGTGAGTGAAGTTCAACTTTTGTTCACGGTGATTGAATCTCAGGTTTCTATCACCTCTAAGAAATAGACACACGAGCATTTGCTGTATGCGTTCAGAACAACTTCCACCGATTCTAACAAATCTGACAAACAGGATTCTTGCCAAACGTTGCTCTATCAATCTCTTCGAAATAAAGAAGCCCAGTTTTCTGGAGAATAGCTGGAAGGAAAAATTTGAAACTTCACAGAACTGTGGCTCATGCCCTAACGATGAAAAATTGCCATATTTCATCGAGATTGGCCGATAATTGGTTCGGCCTTGAGGTGATTTAGTAAAGATCACTTGCAACTTAACCTAGCTAACATAACAAACACGAGTTTTACTGGAATCGTATCGGTTCTTTGTGACCAAGTGTCATACTTGGACACTTTCTGCCAAAAAACTGAATTCATTCGTCGAGGTTTTATTCGGATCGGTTCGGTAGTCATCTAGAAAGTACGATTCGCGTTTTCGAGGTGACAATAATGGCATTTCGAACAGATTCTCATATCGCCTTAAGGTGTCACGTGACTATGTTCAGAATCCATTATTACCAATTGATATCACCTCGAAAACGCGATTCGAAGTTTCTCCGAAACTAATAAACCTACCGAAGTCAAACTCCGGAGATTGATGCTTTGCTACGGCAGAAAGTAACCGAGTGTTTTACTGTTTGTAAAAAACGAATAGAATCCCAGTTGGATTCATATTTCTCATGTTAGCCAGGTTAGGTTCGTTGACATTGAATGAAAAACTCTATAGAGTTATAGCCTGTCTTTTGAGGATGAAAAATTGCCGGTGGGCGCAATACAATTGACGGACTGAATTCGATGATGGACCGCAGGTTAGACCGGGAAAAATCCAGGGCTATCCAGTTGATAAAATTCTTCTACGTACGGGGTATAAAACATATAAATCTGAAGATAATTTCTCAGCCAATTAGCTCATACTATATTATATATGTATATGCTTTTCATAATACGTGTTCGTTATATTTCGAAAGATGGCTTCGGTTTTATGTATACTCGTTATTATTCATGTAGGAATAACGTATACATAGGAACTAAAGTCGAGTAAAAAAAAGAAAAAATATATATAATGTGTGTTCGGGTAAAGCAGCGCATAATACTGTATACGTGCTTCGCATTAACACTTGATACCGACTACCGCACAGCTATATCAATATTTACAAGGTATTAGGTGTATACCTGTATGTACAAACATAATATATACCGAACAAACGCGATGTTAATGTCATAACGGGTTTTCATGAAACTTGCCTAAAACCTGCGATTGGAAAAAAAATAAAATAAAAAATAAAAGAAACCAAATTCCCACCTATCTAAAAATAGTAATTAGTCATCCGAGGCATGTAATTCGCGTACCTGTTATAAAAAATACCTGTATATAATGCATATACGTATATATATATATATATATATATTCAAAAAGTACACGTTATTTGATTTATGCAACTATCGCTTATTATACAGTAACACATCAGGAAGAAGTCTACATTCGATTTTCTTCCTTCTTCTAAACATTTCATAAAGAATGCGGGGGTTGAATTTAATCGTAACTGCGGCCTTCGGCCTCGCGTGTGACCAAAGAATTAAGCGGGTCAAGAATTAGCCGATCCTATACTATGCCTATATATTTATACCAACCTCGATTTATCTGCCGAAAAATTTCCACGGATGGTGAAATTTCTAATTTTAGATCTTCGTTTTCTATATATATATGCTTATTATATTGTTGCTTCTGGTACCGAAATATGAATATATTGCGAAAATTGTATTGCGAAGCAGCGCAATATGCATATAACTTATATATATTTTAAGATCCTAATAAGATATATTCCGATTAAACATCTTTCGTTGAAAAATGCGGGGGTAGAATTAAATGGGTTATTTGGCCTTCGGGCTTGCGTGTGACCAAATAATTAACCGGGTCAAGAATTAAATTAGCTGATTGCGAGTAGCCTTGTTTTGTCTTTCTAAAAATAGGTTTTTCGGGTGTATACAAAAATGTCTGACAATTTAGTTTTAGATCCTGATTGTCAAACAATTAGAATATGGCTCAAGAACAGCTCGAACGAACCTTCTGCGAACCTTCGATAAGGTCGATACCCGCATACCTGCCGCTTGTCTTTATCGAAATTCAAACTACATAATTATAATTCTTTTGGCAAATTTTGCCAGAATAACTAAATCCATACACGGTGAATAAAATCAAATAAAAATATCACGGAATCAACACGATTCATAATATGTCTCGAAAAAAACATTAAAAAATTTCCTGTTATTTTCACTGCACGTGATAATTGTGACGGAAATACATTTTCAAGGGGTTGATAATAATTTAACATAAAAGTAGCCAGTACTGTTATGTACGAAATTTGTTGATTTCCGAGGGGAAAATAATTCAAACCAGGATCGACGCATCAATTTTGTAGTCTGAAGTAATTCGCATTAATCGTTTCAATCGATAATCTAATTTTTGTAATTTGAATTGATTCGTTATAATTCAAAGTAATTTCCTTTCAATTCGAAATAATTTTCGGTGATTATATAACGAACCTAAATTAATCCAATCCAATGTCGTGAATTTTATTGAATTTTGTTTAATCCTTGGGATGCCGAATTAATTCATGTAACGCGAATTCATTCATGTCGATTCAAAAGAATTCATTTGATTCATATTAATTTGCATTAATCTTGAGTCATCTTTATTAAGTCACATATACCATTGGCACTTCAATTCCTTGAATTATTTCCCCTTCGTTGATTTCAATCATTATGATTCGTTACAATTAATTTATCGTAGAATTACTTCAACTAATTGTAGAGTAGGCAATTCTCAAATTTTGTGTCAATCTTATAAAATAACACAATTACAACATGGATTTGATTATTATAACGAAACCACAATCTGGAATGTCAAGTTTGGAAGTTCATTTTCGTTGTGTTACAGGTTTGACACACGGAATGTAAATAACAGTGGATTAAAAGATTTTAACACGAAGTTCGTGTTGCTAAGTATATGTATATCCTCTGCATTTAAAAATTTACCCTTGCGATTATATAGGGGCTGCTAACACTATATAAAACGCGATATGCGTACCTGAAAATTATTTGGTTTCAAAACCTTCTTATGAATATCTATTTGATCAGCGAAATTTGAATTAAAATAATCGCATGACGAGTTTCGCGATATGGGTGGCATGAAACTATAGGGTCAATACTAATCGCAAGTCACTCGTAATAAATACGTCTCACAATCAGTTCGCGAATGAAATGAACAATTTGTCGCTTATACAGAACCATATGGGCACAAAAACACTTTGATAGAATTTATTCTATATAACATGATCAGGTACACGCGTCGAGACATATACATATATCTATATATGTAGAGATATGTGAGTATAATGAACGGTATATTGATTGGCGATAAAATTCTTCATCTGCGGTGTCATGGTGCTGAAAAGTTGTATGTACATACCTATAAACGACTTGTATCTAGTGAACATATGTATGACAATCCCGTATATCTAGCGGTGAACATTTTATCCTATAATTTTATCTTTTATAATTAATCCAAAAAAATTTCTGATTCGATTATAACGTGTGTAGTGATTGATAAAAAAATGTGAGAAATTGTAACGAAACGAAGAAACGATGGAAACTTTATCGTTCGCTGTACATATACCTATACGGTTGGAGTGGGGGGAAACTAATTAATTTGTTTGATGGTCGCGTTCGATAAATCGTTGCATAGCAATTAAGCACGAGGAATGCGTGACACGCTTGTTGCGACTATCTCGCCCACGCGTTTTGACTACGTGTAAGAAAATATTCGGCTGTAATATAGGTATATATAATGTACACACACGCATGTAATATAATCGCCCATAATTATCCCTGTCTAGAATTAATTGAAATTTCTAGAGGAGCGTATACGTATACCTTATTCCTGTTCACGCGTACTCAATAGTAAATTTTAATGCGCCTGCGATGATGGTTAGAAATATTTGTTGCTATCTCAACACCACAGAACTGAAAATGAAAAAATCATTTGATTGCAAGATAAAGCAATCCAATACCAAATCGATGGGTAAAAACGAAGGAAAAGGAGAAAAAATTTAATCGAATATTCCAGTATCTGTAGAGTCTCACTTTTAGTTTCTAACTTTCTGCTTATTCAACACGAGGGATTTTTTAGTTTGAGATTCAGAAAATTTTCTTTTCATCTCTTTATTAATTTTTTGGCCAACGATATCTCAGAAACGAATGAATGAGTTCTCATGTTTTCGTCATAATCGATGCGGTTTATTTCATTGCTTGTGAGCTAATAAGATTTTGAATTTGATCGAACCAGTTATAGTTTTGAAATTATTCAAACAACATCGCGTATTGAGAAAATCAAGCAGGTAATCGGCTGACCACAATGGCTGGACCAGCTGTGAAACTTCCCGCGCAGATCTTTCATGTTCGAACAATACAAATTTATAACTGTATCGAATTCAGTGATTTCTGAGTTGGAGCGAATGCTATTCATAACGATAAAGATCATCAAAATCCGTTTATTTGTTATCGAGGTGTGACAGATTGAAATCTTTTTGGTAGAATTTTATTCACTCGATTACTCAAAAACTAGTCCAATAGTTGAATCTAAAACCTAATCAGCTCTAAATTACGAGAAACTGCATCGATTGAAATCAGTATCAGTAAATATCGTCCGACATAAATTTGATGACAAATGGTCCAAAGTGATTCTCTGGACCAAAAATCTCAAAACACAGATGTCAACTCTAATTGTTCTATGACGCACAATTTTTTTTTTTTTCAAATTTTCATTCAATTTTCTCAGGGTTCGTTTGGAATAGTGAAACTCGCTTACAACGAAGAGGACAAAACGCATTACGCGATGAAAATACTTAGCAAAAAGAAACTGATGAAGAAGGCTGGTATTTTCGGAAGAATGGCACCGGGAAGAAAAGGTCTCGCAAATCCATTGGCTAAAGTTTACAGGGAGATTGCATTGCTCAAAAAATTGGATCATCCAAACGTCGTGAAGCTAGTTGAGGTCCTTGACGATCCTGACGAGGACAATCTTTATCTTGCTTTTGAACTTGTACAAAAAGGAGAAGTCTTACAATTGCCTACGGAACATCCCTTGGATGAAGAAACTGCCAGGTCTCATTTTCGCGATACTGTCTTGGGCGTGGAATACCGTGAGTATATATTCAACTGGAAATGCTATTTTTTCTTTTCTTTTCTTCTTATCTTCTTCTTGGGTTTGTTTTTCCTAAAATCTCTTCATAAACTTTTCCTCAGTTATAACATACCGAATGTATAATGAAATAACCCCGGCTGTTAAAGTGGCCGTAAAAGTAACTTTTTGTAAGTTTTTCTGTTTTTTCATCTCCACACCAGAAAAAAAAAAAAAAAAGATGGATTATACAGGCGAAGAGAAAATCTTGGTAAAGATAACGTTGAAACGCGAGCACCCGGCCACATTCGAGAAAATAATTACCCCGCGCTGAAGACCTTTGCGTGTAATATCAACGAACTTGAAAACTTATTATTTTCGTGATTTTATTTTTCTTCGCTACTGGGGAAAGTTTATCGCCCGTTTATTATATTCTAAAATCGCTGTCTTATCCCTGTAGGTGGTAGCTTGGTAAAAGTTCTTGAATAAAAATCGAACTTCTAACGATCATTTTCACAACTTGTACTAGTATGTGTATATGCTTGGTTTCAGTTCATTATCAAAGGATAGTACACAGGGATATAAAACCAAGTAATCTTCTCGTGGACAGTGAGGGTCACGTCAAGGTTGCCGATCTTGGCGTCAGTGCGGAATTAAGAGCCTCAGGTGAATTGCTCTCAGGACCTGCAGGAACACCGGCTTTTGCCGCACCGGAAACTACCACCCCTGGAGCTCAGTATTCCGGAACGGTGCGTGTGCCTTCTCCTCATTTATACCTTTTATACATACATACATGTATATCGCTACATATTGTATATATGTAATATGTATATATACAATTTCTATACACTGATCAACTGTTTTCGCGTTTTATCTCTATATGTCATTTTTTTCATCTTTTCCTGAAGCCGCGTGTAATTTTCGCATCCGTAAAATCTGAGAGCACTCACAATATGAATAAAATTATACAAAAAGAAAATGTGATAAAAACTCTCGACCTTTATTTTCGTTTACATGATCTGCGTGTCGAAAATCGAGGTTTGCGAATGCGTCAAACGATAATAATTAATGTATAATTATGTACAGCTGTCGATATATGTATGTATTATCACATTGTGTATTATGCTTGTATTTAGATCGAGGGATTATTATTATATGTATATGTATGGTAAAGGATGCGCAATTATTATAACGAAAGTTCATAAACTATATCGCGGGTATATAGGTGGGATGTATCGTCGCATATATACTTTTGTGGAAAACTCAGAAACCAGTGTTAAAACTGGTAGGAGCAATTCTTGCCACGTATATATATACGGTAATTGCTTGTTAGCTAATTGGTTTGTTGGTTGTACAGACTACAGTATACGCGGCGAGACAAAGTTCTAGAGAAATGGAAGAATATCAGTTTTTTTTTGTTTCCTTTTTATTTTTTTATTTTATTTTTTCTTGTTCTTTTCAACTTACGAGGCGTGAAATAATTAACACCTCCATTAAATCATTTCCCAACTAAACGCGCATGTACATACCTACGTGTCTAGATGCGGTTTTCAATTTATTAATCCATTTGAGTGATTCGCGCCGTATATTGCGAGTACGAATATCACATGCGAGAACCACCTGTCGGTCCCAACTCAATTTTGTGGTTTGCGAATACGATTATTCTGTTAAAAGGACGAATTTATACTCGATTTTTTATTGTGGATTTAATTTTTGTTGCATCTGATTCTCTGTAAAAATCCAAAACGAATTTCTATCAGACAAAAAGTTGAAAGTTTTATAGTTTTCTCTAATGAGAGACAGTTGAAGCTGACCAATCACGACACGCGTCGCTCAAATGTTTCAACGGTGAATAACGCTCGATTCAACGACCAGCCAATGAGGAGCAGTTTGCGCCAGCGCTGAACAGCTGTGATTGGTCATAACTTCAACCTGCTCTCATTTGAAAACTAGAATACTCTCGACTATTTTTCTGATACAATTTCGTCTCAGTTTTTCATAAAGAATAACGTAGAATCGTTATTCTTGATTTTTTTTTAAGATCAAAGAGAATAATAAAGAAAAACCATAATTTTTTTATGTCCTCTCGATGAACAGTTGTGCGACGTATGGTCAATGGGAGTAACGCTGTATTCTTTGGTGACGGGGCGAGTGCCTTGGGATGGTTCCGGAAGTATAATCGGTGTGCAAGCAGCCGTCCGTTCAGAGCCTTTAAAATTTCCGGATAAACCAGAACTGTCGGAATGTTTACGGGACTTGATAACCAGGATGTTGGAAAAGGAACCTGCCGCAAGGCTGTCGTTGTCAGAGATAAAAAAACACCCTTGGGTGACTAAAGACGGGACGGAAATTTTACCCAGTGAAACTGACAATTGCAGACTTCCGGTCACAGTTACAGACGAAGAAGTTGCTAGGGTTGTTACCAGGGTACCTAAACTTGATACTCTCATTCTTATCAAGACCATGCTGAAGCAGCACAGCTTTCAGGTAATAAAATTCAATACTTATTGTTAATAAACCTAACCAATTCTGTTATGTATAATACACATTATGTAATTGTGCGAAGGAAAAAAGAAAAATTCTTTCGCTCTTCGTTTTTCATCGTATAACTCGAGGCCTTTATTTTCTTGTTTACTATCACGATAGACGCGATTTTTTCGAACATGAAGTATCTAGGTATGTAAAGGCGCCCGTCTGTCTGATCCTAGGAATATTTTTTATGAAGGATAAAATTATCCAAATGCCTTTAACCGAAGAAACAAAGAATATCAGACGTACGGTTACCCGAACCGAGAATCACTTTCACGATTCTTCTTTCATCAGCAAAATAACGCACCAGACTTTATAGAAAACCGTATATATATAGCTTGTTTTATTCCCGAAAGTTCTCTCGAACTTTCTATTAGAAAACTCTTGGTCTCTACCCCGTGATACGCGTTATGGGGTTTGAACCCGAGACGCTTCTGTACATCTACCTCTTGTTTACTTGGAGCGTTAGTTTTGGGATTGAAAATACTTCGTTTTTACGATATTTTACACAAAGTCGGATCATTGCCTCGGAGCTGTTTTTTGTCTATTGGCAAAACGGCACATAACTTTGTGCTTTTAGCTGACCGGTAATTCAATTTCCATGTTTCTGAATGGAAGTTTATGTTTCCAGTGTAAATATGAGACGAAATAAAAACGAAGTCTCTACATGCCATTAGACATACGATATTTTTATCGTGCAGGTATATCATACGTATATGTCAAAAGCGAACTGAACACGTGAGCGAGTTTATGAATTCCCGTGGGGAATCCGGAGTCTGAATTACTGCAGACTGTATAGTAAGAAAGGAACTGCGACGGTTGAGAGATGTTCAATTTCTCACAAGATGAAAAATATAAAAAACCATGTAGGTATAGGTATATAGGTACATGTATACTCTTTCATCTCGAGTACCGAGATGAGGCCACGAATTCACCGAGATTAATTATTAACCTACAGGGGAAAAAAGACCCTGGCATATAGCATATCGACCTCGACGGGTCGTTATCTCGTGCAAGTTCACATCTTCGTGCAAAAACATTTAAACGAGCTACATACGGGTTTTTTTTTCTTCAAATTTTTTGATTTTACCCAAGAAATAAATTCTTCCTTTTACTCTTTTGCTCATCGACTTGTAATCTTGTTTGTAACATGTAAAATCATTTTTTTTTTTTTTTTTTTTTTTTTTTTCAAATTTCAAAGAAGAAAAGCGGCTTTGATTAGGCAGCATTAGCCTTCGTGGGTTCGATGAAAGTTTGCTTTACTTTTTCACGATCCTAACACCGCTGATAAATGATCTTTTACCAATAGAATATATTTGGAGGCGGTTGATTCATCGCTTTGTCCAATTGATGCGGTATATTGATGAGAAATTAATGGGGAATTTCTTCGGGGTAGTTTTTGTGAGTTAGAATTCAACGTTTCATAGAAATAATAATAATATGAGGGAATCGGATTGCCACGGGAATAATGATTTGTCTGCAGGTTTATCTGTGTATACAGCAACGTTCCGTGGTGCTCGTTATATTCATATTATGCACGCGATGTATATAGGGTATAACCTGAAACTTTTTTCCCCTATAATACCATGCCGGTAGGGTAAGTAATTAGTCGAGAAAAGTTTCATGGACGAATGATGAGAAAGTAATAACTAAATAATGAATCTGTGATTTTAACCATAACTCAAATTAAACAAGAAACTTTCTTACACAAACAATACACCTAACGCTGTTCGTTATATGTGTATACATATATTAGAGTCAAAATTACTCTGGAAAGAAAAATGTATACTCATTATAAAGGGAATAACAATATTTCCAACGAAGAACCCTATACTGAATAAACATCTTGTGTTTTGTATTTTTCATTGAAGTTAGGTCTGGATCATGTTGGTGTTTTGTGAAACTAACTAAATCACACCCTTAAAATTGAAAATTAGAAAAAAAAAATGCAGATATCGTTTGCCGGTACACGATCGGAAATAGAGAATTGAAAAAAAATAATAATAATAATTTTATTGCGTTTTAATCATGTTTACAGAACATCCATGTTATGGAGAAAAGTTCAGACTGCTGAAATACTGATGTTCTGACATTGCATTACAGATTGAATCCCTATGTTCCCTGGACAGAATCCGAAAATTAATATTCTGTCAATTTCACGCTGAAAAAAATGTTACCTCAGAGTCATTTTTTTATTATTTCAAGAGAACAATAGAAAAAGGGACGTCCTATCTCAAATCCGATTAGACGATATCTCAGCCATAATGTTCTTGAACACCTCCCTAGAATATGGATGTTCTGACTACATGATTGAGACGCTAGGAGCATTTTGAAATTCTCTACTCGAACTAGTCCATAAAATTCTGAATAAATCCTACATTTCTAAATCAATTTCCACTCCTATAAGATGAGATATTATAGTTAGTTTTCAAGAACACTAACATGATCCAGACGAAATACCAAAATTTTCATTTCCAGAAGGGTACTTCTAATTCTTCAGCCAATCAGTTCTCACTCATATATGAAAAATTACAGTTTTTCATCACTTTCCTGTTAACACAAGATAATTGAAGAAATATTCTTATATCCATACTATAATTTATCAATTACATAAATGATGAACATCCATAATATATAATTGCCTGAGGCTGCACGCGCGGTGCTGTAACACAATATTCCAAGTTATTACGTATAATTACATCGATCTAGCCGTTAGTGATTGACTTTCGATCAGAAATATGAGAAAATATTAGCTAGTAATGGGCCACGGTTATACGGTACGGTAATCGGTCTAATCGGTCAATCCGTGTTTACAGCTAAGGTCACGAACGGCTTCCCCTGCGCGTTTGACTCCTAGGGCCCATCAGGCAAGCCGGCAATAGGAAGGGATTTGCCCTGACCACGACCTCATGCTCAGTATAAATATAGAATTAAATTTAATTGGATTTACTAATAGAAAAAGAACGAAAGAGAGAGAGAGAGGAGGGAAAAAATTCGTACCGCTTTGTTCGGCTAGCTTCTTCCTCTCAACTTCGTATAATAAGCCCACCCGCCCACGTGACCCCGATAGACGTAATTATGAAGAAAATAAGGCCAAACTATACAACGGGCTAAATCATTTCTTTATGATCTTCTCCATCGATTTATTGCAATCTCTTTGAATTTATTCTATTGTGTTTATAGAATCCGTTTTTATCGAAGAGAAGCGCAAAATCGATTTCGAACGACACGATGCCAAGCGGGACTTCTCCTTCTTTTTCTTCTTCTTTGTCTTCTTCTTCCTCTTCCGCTATCACCAGAACTTCAGGAAATAATTCAACAAGCTCGAATTGTCGGACAGAAAAATTTCACGAAGCTGGTAGAAGCAACTCGGCACCTGATACCTTTGACTGTCATCCCAGCGACAGGTGAGAAATATTAATGAAAAAAAAAAAAAAAAAAAAATTAATAAAATTAAAATGTCCAACTCGTTTTCGAAGGATTTGAATAATCGCGCCAAAGCGTAGATATGGAATATGGCGTATAATATTTAAGCCGGTAACTTGCCTATATATTTGCGAAAACATTTATCAACCGAGATGTACAATAGAGGTGTAATTATTTACGTATGGATAATAAGTTGAATAGACATAGCATGTGGTAGATTTGTCCCTGTAATGAGCCTGTGTCTTCGTAATATTATACCTGTATATGTACTTGTTGAGAAGCGTTAACGATCAACGATCATTCTATACGACTACTTAGATATATGTGTTTATGTATTTTGCGCATTCCTCGCGTATAGTTTGAATTGAAAAGGCTTTTATGCGAAGATGTAAGTACTCGGAGACGCGTTAAAACGTCAGACAATTAACTCGTCGCGATAAGTTTGTTAATTGAATTCTTACTCTTAGTACAATCAGAGTTTATTCGATTTCTAAATCATTACGTCACGCGCTTCTTCGGAAAACTTTATAATCGGTTCATCAAATATTAAATATTCGTATTCTTATTCGAAGCAGATGTAACGATGCTCCTTATACAAATTTCGGTAATTCTTTGTCGATTTGAATTATTTTTATATATTATTATAAAGATTTCTCGCTGCCTGCACCGCCGCTGCCGTGTCAGTGGCGCAGGGAATTCCGGGTAATTTTTTGGTTATCATTGGCAACGGGGAATTCCGGGGAAAAAAATGGGGAATTGGGGGGAAACCGGGGGATTCCGGGAAGAATGGGGAATTGGAGGAAAAACGGGGGATTCCGGGGAAATTGGAGGAAGAATGGGGAATTGGGGAAAAATAAGGCATTGGGGGAAAACGGGGGATTTCGGGAAAAATTGGGAATTGGGGGAAAAACGGGGGATTCTGGGGAAATTGGGTAATTGGAGGAAAAACGGGAGATTCCGGGGAAATTGGAGGAAGAATGGGGAATCGGGGAAAAAATAAGGCATTGGGGAAAAACGGGGGATTCTGGGGAAATTGGGGAAAAAATGGGGAATCGGGGAAAAAAAGGGGAATTCCGGGGAAAATTGAGAATTGGGGGAAAAACGGGGGATCCCGGGGAAATTGGGGGAAAAACGGGGGATTCTGGGAAAAATGGGGAATTAGGGAAAGAACGGGGGATTCCAGGAAAAAGTCGTACAAGGCATTTCACGAATATAAACCATAAAAAAAAGATTGGAATAAAAAAACTCACAAGAATGATCGTGATTAAAAAGAAAATGTAATCATAAATTCATCTGTGTTGATGTACGCGTATATGTAGGGCGAAGCCCCCCTAATATTGTATACTATATATATTTTTTTGTTTGTTTGCCAAACTATATTTCGACTGGATGTAGTTCCCGCATCAATAAAGGAACTTGTTCTACCGTTCATGGTGGTAATTTAAGAGTAGTTCAGCAAATAAAATGAGATGTCATAGACCTCCGTATCTTAAACAATTAACGAGTTATGCTATTTTTACGTAACTCGTACAATGCTTTACAAATATCTTACTATAAATTTATTGAGCGAATTTTTTACACCTTTCTTATTTTGGAAGTGATTAATGAATGTGAAAAACGTACAAGTTTGGTAGAACTAGCATAATTCAGTAACGATTCGAGATACAGATCACCTGAGGCTAATTTATACTGAGTTAAAAAGTATAATAATCAAGTATTTCTTTCAGGCAAGTTTCAGTAGAAAGTCCATTACCAGCAGTGACAGAAACCGAAGCCTTATCTCAAGAAAGTGATTCGTACAAGCGATGATACGCGGATGCAGACCTTCAGATTAATTGCAAATTCAAAACGTAGCGAATAGCCCTCGAGAATATACGATGGTTGTAAAATCGGGTGTAAAATCAGATGTCACCCTGGAATTTGTCAACTTTTAAAGAAAATATCGCCCTATTCCGTAAAATCAAATCTATACCTATAATAGGTATAATTTCATTTGAATTCGGTGCCAAATTTTATTTTTTTTTTTTCGAAAATTGGTTTTGTGCGGATGCAAGGAAGCGGCTGTTAGTCATATAGTTAATCTCATACATATTGACGATACACAGTTTAGCGAAACAATTATTAACAGGGCATATAATCTGTGTATATGACCTAATACTTTTAATCACGTTTATTTTCGTGTGAAATAAAGTTGGCTGCATATATGTATATGTCAGGGCATATAACTATGGAGATCAGTGGAGAGGAACAGTAACTGATTATCGAGACCGAATATGATTGCAATTTATATTCAGAGGTCAAGCGTGATTCATATATAAGTTATATATAATATATTTCGTATAAATATGTACAGGTTTAGATTTACGTAGGTATATAATAACTAGATTATAATACCGCATTAATCGGTATAATACGCTAACTAATTTGACCATTTTTATCGATAGCAAAGTATATATATTATAACTATACATGTATTTATAATACAGTTGTGTATAGTTGCTGGGTTTGCGAAGAATTGTTAGACCCGTATACATACAAAATATAATACTATCGGTATTATTATTATTATTATTATTGAGTGTAATATTTATTATATTATACATATTATATTAATATTGAATACCTATGAACGAACCAACGAAATTATAATCTTCCAAATATACGTGCACCGCCGATTTTTTCTAATTATTAATACTATGTAGGTATGATATTTCAATGTACGAGGGTGAAATTTTAACCGTTAATTAAGACGGATATAGTACATATATAAGAAATCAAATTTATATCAATCAATGTACAATATATATGATATATATATATATATTATATATATATATTTTAGGTAAAAACAATACCTACCCTAGTGAAATTAGTCTTTACTATTATAACAAAATTCCGACGATTTTTTTTTTTTTTATTGAAATCTGGACTTGTTGTCTGCAGTTGTTATTTCAAATCAAAATTCATTGTCTATTTTTTTCTCCCCTTGGAAAAACGATAATTATTGCATCATTTGAACTTTGCTTTTTTGCGTACAGTTTGTTGTAGAATTGCATATAGAAAAAAAAAAAAAAAATGACCATTAATTGTTGAAATGTTTGAGAAATTCTAGCCTTCTATAGGTTTTTTTTTTTTTTTTTTTTTCTCTCTTTGTATAGAAACTAGGATGAAAGTACTAATTTTCTATGAAAAACGATTAGTGGACGATAAACTCCAAAGAGTGTCCGAGTTTTCTTAAAAATTGGTAAAAAAAAAAGAAGAATTTCGTACAACTAGTGGTAGATTTTCATCAGGGTAGTAGACAGGCTTATTCATACACATGATGGTGAATTATTCTGCTTTCGGATCGAGTCGCGTCGGAAGTTGGGAAAAACAACAACAACAACAACAAAAAAAAAAAAAAAACTACCCCCTCACCACGCCTTTTGGATCCATGGTGTTTGTTATGGTCGCGGGATGGCAGCGGTGTTGACTAGACCGCTGTCACTGTTGCTGTCGTTGTTGTTGTTGTCGTCGTTGTCGTTGTATAGTTGTCGCTGGGGCTCACTGTCCCGTAAACAAAAGCTAACGAAGCGAGAACAATCGAACCACGCCCCAGTGCTCTTTCGAAATAAGTCAACGGAAATTTCTCTGGTTAGGTATTACACCTATACAATATACCATACACACACACACATACATAGATACACACATATGTATAATATATACATATATAGGTACCTATAATTCTGTATTTATATGTATGTGCGTTTGTGTGTTCACACACAACTTATAGAATGGCCGTGAACATCAGCTACCCCTCCGCATATCAGCAGCTGGGTATCATTTCTTCCGCTTCGCAGATGTTTTTTTTGTTTCTCTTTTTATTTTTCGTGCTCCATGACTGTTTATTCGCATTTAATTTTGTGTTCTCGGAATATTTGAATAAGATAGGTACATAGGTAGTGTATTATAGATACAATAATGACAGTAGATATAAAGAAAACCGGAGCTAAAGTCGTCGGTACTTCGGCAGAAAATTAATCGAATTTTTCTCGTGTTTTTTTTGTTTTTTTCTTATCTTTTTATCTAACGATAAGTCTTTGACGGTAACAGCTGATAGATCAGGGGGGCGATTCTGAATCTTTTGGCGTTTACTTTCAGAGAAATATCAAAGAAAAAACACTTTGAGGACAGTAAAGAACAGATTTTTTTTTTTTAATCAATTTCCAGCCGGGTTGCCCACTTTGCCAATATGCTCTTCGGCCCCTATCTTTATAAGTGATCGCATTTTCATTTGATTATTATTCCTTTGTACTGTAATCGTGATTTTTATTTTACGAATTGGCGCCCAACGTCGCCGGGACGCCAATTTGTAATTGTGAAATAAAATTCACAGTAATTTAAAATTTACCACGTTACATTACACAGTACGCATTCAATATTATAATGTCGCAGCATGGTATGTGTTCAGAGCTGTTTATAATGCGGAGAAAATATAAGGAGAATATATATGCGCCGGGAAATCGGTTAGGTATTATATCTTTATGTGAATTTCGCGTTTTTATAACGTTTGCAACAAGCACGGTTTTTCAAAGTGCGGTTATATAGAAAAGCTGGGAAATCCAACTATATACGGAAGAAACGATGCTCTAATATTTTTACAGCCCGATCTAAAACGATCCAATAATGGAGAAGCTTCGAGCTTTACTGCAGTTATCGTTTCACGATTGTGTTATATTATCTGCGAGCTTCAGACTGTAGTATACACAATATTGAGGGAGAAATTTGAGGCAAATATGAAACGAACGAGGCACTTTAGAACGAAAATCACTTTTCCTTTTCCCCCTCGTATAATTATGTAAAATAAATCATAATGAAGATTCAAAAGAAAAATCAAAGCTTTGTATATGAAGAATTTATTAATATAGTGATTTATTGATATATATAGTGTACCTCCGTATACGGTACATTTCATCAGTTAATTAACGTAAAATAATTAAACTCATCTCCGGGTTGTGCAGCGGTAACGTTTTGAAATGATATTATAAATGTGTCGATGAGTATTATATGTATTCGCCATAATTAATACGGCGAATATAGCTCGTTTTCGCGCTCATTGCTATATAGCTTTATATAAAAATTAGAAGATTATATACATAATATAATATGTAATCAAATTTATAGCTGTATATCTATGTATAATTATTCATATTACATGAAATAATGTATTGTACATATAAAGTTTTGAAAAAAAAAAAAAAGCGTTATTCACGTATAACTAAATGCACAATAAGCATAACGCTTTATCAATATGACAAATACACATATAAAGATTGTCTATAATACATGATATGTAGGTCGAGGACCGGATGCAGCTGGATTGTAACATTGTGCGATTCTTGCCGTGTCACTTGATCGTCGATATTATATACCTACCAGATGAAATATATTCCCGAAATCATCGATATGTATCTGCAGAATCAATGATCGCGTCACGTAGATATATATGGCAAGTTTATATATTATACATATGCTTACTTATACATTCTAAACCGAATGCAATCGCGAGAGAAACTGATCCAATATACATCATACATATTATATTGTATATATTTCTTTTTTCCCTTCGATTGAATCCGTATTTTTATTTTTTATTTTTTTTATTTCGTTACAATTGTTTGCCGAGGAAACCATTAACCAGAAACAAAAGGCCATTGATTACCTGCGATAATACTTAGGTATTGATTACGTCATATAGAACTGTACGGCGATATACCTAATAAAAAACAATATTATACTAGATGCGAAATACTTGTAGTTACGAGATTTCGTAACGGTGAACTACCATTACCGTGGGGTAAAAGTAACCGTGGTTATTATAGTATTTCGTTTAATTGAAACTTCCATTGGTTTTACTCGTATAATAATTTTAATTGATTAACGTACGTATGTCACGGAGGTATTCGTAGGTAGCTGCAGGTTTAATAATAGTGGCAAGGATTTCACAGTGTTTCAATCTCGTGACTTATATGAATAATATTTGAGATATTATATATTGTATAATATACAACGTTGATTTTTATTGTTTTATTTCAAAAGCAAAAGCAATTTGCATTTGAATTGTGATATCTCATTGTCCATGTATAATGTTCTGTATAATAAACGATGTAATCATTATCATAGATATATTATATTATATTATGTATATAATATATGTTAAGATCGTATAAAATAAAATTATATAGTGTATATAAAATATTGTCAAACGGTGAAAATGAGGATTAACAATAATAATTGGATAACCAATATTTTTGAAATACGAAGTATAAATATATTAACGTTGTTGCCACATCTATAGCATATTAATGTCTGGATTATAAGAAATATTACAGTTTTAAATGGTATATTGACGTAAACTATTATCTATATATACACGAAGAATTATTCACGTTATTCAAAACGTGTTAATCTACTATACCACGTGCGCTATTTTCATTATAGATATAGCTTTATCATTGAAACTTTGGAAGATAGCATATTGAGATATAAGTGAATGTTGAGATTCAAATTATTGCACACTCGATCCTATATAAAATACTTAAAATCTTTTCTACGAATCGTATAGGTGTTGTTATACGGCTATACTTATTTTACATAGTACATGTGAGCCTGTTGTGCATTGAATATTTCAAAAAATTTAACTCAATGGCCGTACCAAATACTATTTGAAAAAAAAGCCTTTGACAAATGCGATAAAAGTATAATAATATAATCTGCAATTGTTGTTGATAGACAACTGAACTATGTTTCATCACTCAACACCCTTTTCTTCATCTTCGCTGTATCTCACTATCTTTTCCTCTATTCTTCTCTAACTCTCTGTGTATATCTCTATATCTTGATCTATCTCTTTATATCGAAAATATTTGAATGTATGCATGAAATATCGGTCTCTTCACAAGCTCTGTTCGTAAATTCAATCTCGTATGTATAATTAATAAGACAAATAGTGAGTGCAGATACAAGGTATATATTATTATAAATCAAAAGAAATGAATGTATAAAAAATATTGATGAAAATTCTGAAATTTTATTAAAGGCTGGGGGACCATTATCGCACGACCTTAGAAATTTTAGTATACACATATACTTAGAGCTTATACATATAATAACATATATAGGTATATACATATATACATAATACGATTAAACGCAAATCGTGTGAAATTTCAAGTCATATCGAAAATTCGACTTATACGTTCATATATAACATTAGTTCGTAATATTACCATATAGAATTACGTCTGAAAGGTCTGTGATCGTTGGTAATCAATGAAATGGATATAATTTCAATCTAAAAACATGTTATTGCCGGAGTTTGTTTTTTCATGTTCTTTTATTTCGTTTTTAATCTGAGTATTAACTCTGAACCTTGTATTGCTCCATTATTTGATCAGTTGTTACCTGTTTTCAATTAATTTTTTTCTTCGAATTTATTGAAAACGGCATAGATAGGTTTAGATATGGATTATACAGGATCAAAATGGATTCTGATGAAAATGATATAATATAAAGTTTGATTGTGACGAATTCATTGTTATCAAATAATAGATGAAACTGCAGTTTTTTTTTGTTTTTTTTTAACAGGCTTTTCAGACGCTACCAAAAAGCTACGGGTACACGTATATATGATAATGATAATTATAAAGTAAATAATATATGAAAAAAGAAAAAGAAAATAGAATAAAATGAATCAATAACAATATACGCTGTATATCTATTCATATTGTAGATGTCTACCACACGTTATATATATACATATATTCTTGTAAAATGCACAAAAATATTTTATACTTCATATTTAATGCACACTATAAATTTCTATCGTTATATATATTATGTATAATAGTACCAAGAAAATAGCTTTCAAATATTGTCAAACCTCGTACGCGATTTTATGTGCATAAATTGAATGAATGGAAGGTTATAGTATGAGTAATAAAAAATGAAATTCAAGAAATGACACCTGGCTTGACGGTAAAAAGGAAGAAAAATCAAATTACGATGTACGTGTGATGAACAATCGTACGCATTTGCGAACTACATGTTTATATATTTCTGAACATAATAACAATCTCATATATGTGCTGGTATATATGCATGTTGCGCAAATTTATTCTAATCAGAATTTGCGATTCGTAAAAGTTGTTTGAAAGTCGAACGAGGATGGAGATAACATGGCCATGTTTCTGAATCTAGACAATCAAACACATTAAAATATATTATACATTTCCTATTATGCTCTAACTTATTAAATTGTACACGTGAATGTAAATTTTATTCAACTGTAAATGTTCTTGATCAAATAATAATAATAATAATAATCATCATCATCATCATCATGATTATATGAAAACGAACCAAAAAACAATATTTTTATGATTACCCATCTTTACAATATAACTGCATTTATCAGCGATATCCTATAATTCTTGTAAAAAATGTCTTTCTTTTTCCCGCGTTGATAAGGAAATTCCTATAATGTATACCTATTATATAATTTATAGTGGAGACATCTCTCCCAGTGTAGCATCACTACCGGATTTACTCTGTACGTGTCCCGATCAATAGGCATGATGCTATAATATTCTTTTCAAGTATCTGAATTTTTGAGAAAATATCTATAATATAGAGAACCGCAACCAGGGCCGTAACATTACTTGACAATATACCAGAAATCTCATAAATGATATTGTATCTTCTAAGAAACGCATGTAACTAACAATAAGTGAGAAAGACTTTCTATTTGCTCTTTTGACCTTATGTCTGCTGAATTATTTGACGTAAAAACCGTGTCGCTATAGAGAAATAGAGTGAAATTTCCTTTCGAAAGAGCGATTTGCCGGATGCTTGACTCGAAGTTGAGCATACTGTCAGCTTGTTCCGTTTCGGTAAAATAGAGTAAAAATTCACCTCATATAATGAAACTTAGAAAGTCGCGTATACAATTATACATATTTATTGGTAAGATGAAAAAATCTTGCTCTACAGATATAATGATATCTGAAAAAGTTCTTCAATTCGGAAGACAATGCAATCGAATTAGGGTATACATTGCATAAAGAACTATATGTATATGTAATGTAGGTATATTAACTTGGAAGGCTGTCGGTTATAGGCATAGAAGTATAACGTTGAGTTTCGAACTGATCGTGAGATATGATGAACGTCTTCTAAGAATAATTTTAACATATTGTGTCATCCGACTGTATATATATACGATGCGGGGACTATAGAGTAAATGGATAATTATACTGACTACATATTACGCTGTAACGACCGAGGATTTGAAAGCTTGACAAAATACGTTTTCATATAAATATAGATCGGAGCCAAGAAAAACGTAAAAGGGCGATAAGCTAAATCAGTCGAGCGCCCGTGGAACCGTAAAGCCCGGAGATGAGCGGATTTATTCTGTGTAATCGACAGATCATGCGACTCCTACGCATCTACGTCACAAAATGCGCTTGGATAATATATCTATCTATGTTGAACCTATATGACCTACTCCACTACCTGCGGCTTACCATAATATCTGTTCAGTTTACCAAGTAAACGGTCTTACGAAAGGACATGCAGACATATTGATCTATATTCTATAGAAAAGATTCTATACGGTTGAAAGGGCTCGCATTTCGTCCCACGAGCTAATATATTATCCTATACGCTCGTCCAATTTGAACATGATAAGTAGAAAACCAATGTGTTGGTATATTTTTCCCGTTAACTCAAAATTCTCGACTAAGTAGTCAACTATGGTTTACGACTAGGAAGTGTTATACCTAGATAGTTTTTCCTAAAAGGTTTTCACTAAACATAAAATTATCTTAACGACATTATAATTATCTGATATCCTTGGAACGTTTGGAACTTCTCCTATCACTGCAATGTGGTACCATATATGGGCTTTGAAAACATAGGAATTCTGATTCATGAGAAACAAGAAAAGAAAGAAACATAATATTCCCGGTGAAAAAATAATTTCACGGATTTTTAAGAATGTTTTCGGAAAATCTGAACTTTTTTCCACTTTTCGGTGAGATGTTGTGATTTTTCTAGCCTCATCAACGGAAATGAATAATTTTTCATAATAAAGTACGAGAAGCTACAGTTTTCTGCATGGAAAACTACAAGAAAACTACACACTAAAAATTATTTCGGTGAAATTAAATATCATTATAAAAATTTGTAGAAATTATAATTATAGAAGTAAAAAAATTCCTGCACCTGCAGGCTCAGTAAACCAAAACGAATTGAGTATACTTGAAGCACGGAATTAAACAGAATCCTGCAGAAGACTTTTGTATAGTCAATTCTTTAGAATAAAAAAGAATTGCTACACAATTCTTTTCAAATCTATTCAATTCGTGTTAATTTTGTTTTTGAGACACTCAATTCGCTTATTCATTCGTTTTGGTTTACTGGAGGGAAACTATACGGGTAAAAAAAAGAAAAAAAAAAAAAACAGAAAGAAGATTATTTTGGTGATCAATAATTGAAAAACGTTGACTAAAAATCATGTCAATCGTATAATGACAAATAACATCTAAAAAATCATGTAAAATCCTTGAGTAAAATAGAAAATGATAATAAGATCGTGATTGGGACTGGAGTACCAATATTAGCCCTCCGGGGCAAAGCGCATGCGCATTCGATGCGCGTAGTAGAAACTCGTACCAGTCCAGCCGCACGGGGCGCGTGTAGCTACAACTGACTGGCTTGTGTGTTTTACTTTTTACGTGCTACGCCATTATGGACTCTTTGGCAAGTTACACTAGCGACGGTGAAGAGAGCAATAATTCGGACGATAGCAAGGTGAGCTAAACCCAAGCGGAGTCTTTTCCCTAACCAGCCATTATCAATCCGATTCTCGCTTGAAATATTGAGAAGAGAAAAAAATCCCACACGTCGTACTACTTCTTCAGCATTCGGTCTTCGGACAGCATCATTACAAATGGCTTCTAGGCTAGTTTCGTACCCAACTCAAAACGATTTTAACCTCACGATATCGTACAAAAAGCTCCTAAAACTGGACTGAAAATTCTCAAAACGATTGTCTACTTCCACGTGAAAATACTCCAAACGCTTAACAGATTATCCCTTTCGATCGAGAACTCCAAAATGTTGTATTACGCTTACCGAAGTGGATAATAATAATACGCGAATGTTTTCAGGAAGGTTAATACCTCGACTCGGTTATCACACCGTTCAATATGATCACAACACACATCCATATACATATGCATACATACCTTACCTTATATTCTTATGCATTTTTTCTGCAATATAATATCCGAGGATAATTTTCACTACAGAAAATATCTGATCTTTAAATATAAATATGATTAAAATTGCGATACACGCCCCAATCGACATGTTCCTAGGGGTAAAATTCCTGTATAAAATAGCAGAAAACAGAGAAGAATAAATTTAAGGAAAATTTCACTTTCCTCAAATGGAGTTGACCTAATTCTTGGATAAATTTCAATCGTGTTATATTCAAGATGCCATACCCGGAGAGAAGAGACGACGTCCCGGCAAGGAGAGCCAGCGACGCCAACTACGATCCTGTTCAAATGGACATGAGTGAGGTATGGTATAAATGTGAACGCGCAAAGAAAAAACCAAAAAAAAAAAAAAAAGATAAACAGAAATGAGTAAGAATAGGATTTTTCATAGCCTTGTAGTATGCAGTTTATTCATTTACACGGTGCCACATAGACACCGTATTATTTAGACAGGATCTTATGCTGGTCTTGAAAGTTCCCTCGACATATTCACGTTATCTAAACTCTGGTATTCTATATTTAGACATTAAATCTGACCTCACAAATTTAACTACTTCCATAAATGGCGCTAACAGAAGTTAGATCAATATGATACATTGTTTGCTGAGTTCATTTGATTCTTCAAATCGACGTTGATAAATCACTGGGAATGGTTTTATTTTTTTATTTTTCTTTATAACGAGGAATCTTTCATAGAGTTCCGATGGTGCTTTTTATAGGCCAGCATTGGTGATCAGGACTAGCGTTTAGATTGAGCTAATTTATGAATTAAGTAAATAAATGAATAAATGAATAAATAAATAAATGGGAATGGTGCCATTTCGTGAGAAAATATTAACACGTAGCTCTGTTGGTAATACATGATACAATATCTACGCACCTCGGCAAGGTCTATGCTGTGTGAGGGTCTTTCAAGACTACCCCCAAGTCCTAATCCGAAGATAAAGGTGAGTAAAAGAAGCCAGCAGAAGGTAACAACCATACCAAAGAAAACCAAATTTCAATGAATCATTTTAAAACTCTACTAACGCTGGTGCCCATCTATTGTTCGCGGAGGTCAGTTTTTATCCAGAAATATTACACACAAACTGGGTCAATTTTAAAAGCTAGATATTAGCGATAAAAAAGCCACAATTAAAGGGATGAGTGGAACAAAAATTTGAATAGATATAAACCCTCCTTTAGGAGATCGACTGATTGAATATTGAAATCAAACCATTTTGATATTGGAAGTCTATGCATTCATTATCATCGTAGAAAGTATATTCGTCATTCGAAAAAATTCCTCAATCAACTTCGATCTTTGTTGGTATATGTCCCTTTGAATTACTCTTTCGGAACTGGAATCCATTATCATATGATCGAATGTACTCTTTTGCTTTCTTCATTTTTATCAATTTGTGAACATCGATATGATCAAAATTACTAATTTCTTGCTGAAACTGAGAGAACGAGAGAATATTTCAAACATGGGCCTAATTCAATCGTCTTCTTTCACGTTACGTCCTACAAGTATAGTGATTGTCTAATTAAATTTATACGTATCGATGCAGATCTTCTCAAGCAGCAGTATGCATAGTTCGATTGATGAAAAGTACACAATTTCAGCTTTCCTTAGCTTTTTTCGTTTTTCTTTGAAATATTATTAGATTCTTTATTCATGCCCTTGTTCTACCCATCCCTTTAATTATTATATGATAGGAAAACTTATACCGTAGGTATATGTTTGATTGATTTCATTTTTAAGAGTTCCAAGATACTAGAGAAGCATTAGATAAGTGATTGGAACAAAAACAGCTGAATCAGACTAGACACTAGACTATTGGCTCGAGATTAGCATACTGAGGAGATAAAACGTATAGAAAAGAAACAAAAAAGAAAAGTAAACGTTGTTTATTCACATACTAGCATAGTTCAAGGATATTGAAGTACAGACTTGCTAGAAACACTGGAAAACATCTCACGTATAATAAAATAATGATATTATTGCGTTCTAGCAATACATACATGTATATAATAATTGTAAAGCCAAGAAAGTTAGATGGAATCGGTTGTGGGAATTCACATAAGTTAAATACCAGACTTGAATCCTGTTGGAGAATTGCTTTAGAACTTCTTCTATTTTTATTTCTCTAGGAAAGCAACAACAACAATTCTTCAGGTGAATCTGGTAGCGAACGAGCCAACAGCCCTGCCATAGGACACTTTCAACGTGGATCACGACACGACGCCGGAAGATCTTATTCTTCATCCTCAGACCAGAGGTAGGCTGGTTTGTTACGTATTTTATGTGTGAATACCGCATTTCACTCGTTCTATTTATCATATTCATGACCTTTCTTCTTATATCGAATTATTTTACGTACATAAAAAAGCTTATCAGTAACTCCAGGGGGACCTTTGGTAAAATTTGATGTCTTTTATATTCGAAAAACGTAGTGAAAAATTCCTTCAATCGCAAAACATTCATACTTTTTGTTATTATACTTGTATGTACTAACGACAACTAATGTGAATTTTGTGGCAAGAAATTTCACCGATGTTTCCCCTCAACTAAAATCATGGCTGCGCTAGGTACTCAATATTGCATATGCTAGTGAATTTCTGTAAACTAGATGCGTTTTGTTGTGCATTGCTCATTGAATACCATCATGCCATGAATTTAGCTCTTGATTTACAACATTCTTCAAACCAAAAGTACAAATCGATATTTCTGCAGCGAAAAAATTTTGCAGAACTTTTTTATTCACTCAAATTTCGTGTATTATTCAAAGCATTCTCGCGCGTTTTAACACAGACAGTTATCCAAAAGTTATCCACAAAAGAACGGATAATTTTTGGGAATTGAATTGAAAAAATGGGAATTTTTGTTCTCAACAAACTTTTGCCAATGTTCGTACCCATGAAACTCAATCTTTTGAGTATTGGAAAGATACACGAGGCCTTCAAAAAGTTTGAATGTATAAAAATCAGCCCTTTTAACGAGCAATTTAATAATACAAATCTGTGTGGTATATCCCTGCAGAACGTAATGGTTTTACAGGCGATCGAACCACGAGACACACTCCTCGACCAACTCGCGAGATGATCACAAAAAAGAGAAGCTAGACCGACCGAGACATTCTGAGGACAGATATCGAGGGGATGAAAAGAGCCGGAGATCTTCGCACGACGATAGGAGAAGAGAAAGCGACCACAGGGATGGAAAGGATGCCAAAAAGTCTAGGGAGACTGAGAGGAGATCCAGAGATGACGATAGGCGGAAGGAACGGTCTACTTCGAGGTCAAACAGAGAAGAAAGGGGCGAGGACAAGGAAAAAGGCGACAAAGATCATCACCACCGAGATGAAAGAAGAGATCGCGACAGGCGCAGAGACCGCGACAGAGATCGCAGACATCCAAGAGAGGAAAGAGCCAAAGATCGCCACAGGGAAGATCGATCTTCTCATCAGAAAGAAAAAGAAAGAATAAGATCCCGCTCTAGGTCAAGATCCAAGGATCAGGGAGTTCCTCCTTTCAGGACTATGAGCTACCGCGAAGAAAAAAGCAGGAACAAGCTTGCCCAGCTTGAAAAATTGGGTATAGAATTAAAAGCTCCGGAGGGAGATAATAACACTGCAGCTAATGTTCAGGGTGAACAGAACTTTTACAATCCACTCGCTACTGCTACTCAAGGCAAATACGCAGAACAAATACAAAAGAGGAAACTTCTTTGGGCCAACAAGGTGAGGAGTTTGAGTTTGATTTTACTGATTCTACTTTGAAAATAAAATCAGAAATCAGGGAGTGGCTGGAATTTGACTTCGAATGAAAAACTCCGGTTGAAAATAAAAAAAATAAAATAAATTAAGAGATCCGAAATTGCTTTTTGACGATTTACTATCGCAGGTTCTACATCAGTTCAATTTGAGAAATTTCAAGCAAAAAAAGTACAATACATATTCGTGTTTGAAAATATAGCCAACTTTTGCACACAAATATAAGATTGTGATGGCTTTATTTCAATTTTGATCATAACGAATGGAGATTCCTGATATTTTGAATAGTTTTCATTATAGAAAAGCATATTTTGTTCCACCCAGTCCCTAGATTATCATATTTTACAGATTGTTCGTTAGAGATTTGAGTTGGAAATAGATGATTTGTTATTTCAGAATCATCTATTTCGGACGTTATTTTATGACTGTGTTTCGACCTCTGACGATCAAACTGTTAACAACAATTAATTGAGAAAGTTTTTTCAATCAATAGTCGAAGCCAGAAGAAGGTAAACAAACAAGTTCGGCAGCTGGAACAGCGAACACGTGGGTCGGTACGACATTCACACATGATCAAGACGGTAAAGTAACAGCAAAGTTTAAAAGATTGATGGGAATAAAAGGCGATTTGCCGGTTGCTGCACCAGCCCAAGGATCAGCAAAACCAGAAATTCTCAAAAAACAAGAAGAGATGTTCAGCAATATGGAACAACAATACGAAGTCGCACGCGCTACTACTCACACCCAGCGTGGTGTCGGTTTTGGATATGCTACCGGAGGATATCAATTCCCTCGATAAAATGATACAATAAACAAAAGAATAACAAATAAACAGACAAATATTCTAAGATTAATAAATCGCTATTACTCATCAAAATTATTATTGAATTATTTGTACGGACAAGGATTACCCGTTATATTCAAAATGTAGATAATTGCGATTAACGAGTCGATCTTACGATATTAACTGTAAGTAAGACTTTGAAAATATACACACGGTAAGTATTTAATACAGTAATAATTCCCGAATTTATGAACGTATAACGGCCCGTTAAACTCTTTTGTTTTCTATGTATAGATATAAAATAACGTACAAAACAAATGAATTTCAGGACCGTAAAGTTGTAACAGACGTTCATGAATTCGGGCATAAGTGATACAGCGATCTATCTCACTTATGTTAGAGCGTTTTACTTATAACTACATGTCGGTATGCTTGATATCGTCTTATAGTCGTAGGACTAATCGCGGGGATAAAATAACTTATATACATATATTATACATATAGTGATGATTCGCGCTCTTATATTAGGATCATTGAATATCGGTTAGTCTTACGACTTTAGTTTTTAGTTTACCAGCTGCTGTTACCAAAATTAATACAGTTGTTAATACCGAATTAGAATATTAGTACTTTATAATAAGATAACATGGATATTCGCTACAGCGTGAGAGAGCTATTACTATTATGTATACTTTAAAATTGTGAAAATAAATTTATTACAAACCCACGCAAATACAAAAACAAAAGAAAAAATTATTCAATTCTTTGCGTTTACTTCCCGTTTCATATCTACAAAAGAAATTGCTAAATAATCCAGTAAATTGTATCGCTGTTTCGTGTTTTTTCTTCTTGCTTTATCTTTTATCTTAAACAATTCCTGAAAATCAATCGACATTTATTCTGTTGAAACGTCTTCATCAAAATTCGAATATATTCCTGATTCCAATGAATTCGAATAATGAATCATTTATTTTTACGGTGACTTGAGGGAGAGACTTGAAGAACAAACGATATTTCGTAAGATTCAATTCATTTTATTACAAATGCATACAAAATATGGAAATACATATGGGTAAACAGTTGATTTCATTGCTTTGTGTTGATTTTAACATGGCCACTGCAGGCCATATGCCGAGGTAGTTTACCCAGGAACGCCGCTGCCAGGAAATGTAATGTTTTTTTTCTCAAATAATATCCCGCGCTTTGAAAGTGCGCATGCGCAAAGAGCAGCTGTTAGATAAAAGGGGAGTTTTGATTGGTTGTCAGGACCGGTTCGACACCTTGCGACTCAACCATAGATTGCGTTTACACGTGTTTACCAATATGGCGTAGTCTCCGTGGTCGCGTTTGAATTCGGACGTTACTTTTTGTTTACGGGCGTGATTATCCGACCAATACAAACGAATAATCAAACATTTCACGACCCTGCTATTTAGTGTATTGATATCAAAGTACATCACAACTCGTGTTAATGATTGATCAAAAAGTTAGCATGGAGAATTTCGTGAAAATCGAAAAAATAGGCGAAGGTAAAACCAAGCATTTACCATTGTTTCAATCCTCTCGATTTAATCTTCACAAACTCTAGTATCTCTGACTTTCTGATACTTCTAACATCGCATTTCTCGGCCACTGACCCCCAGTACAATTAATCGAAATATCTTAAGTCAGAAATATTTATACAATAATCATTTCAAAGCATTTCATTCAGAATGCCTCAACGAATTCATACCAAACTTTTCTCATCTTTTTATTCTACAAGAATTTCATCGGCTAAAAATCAATTACTAGCAATAACACCTAATTATAAATTATTATTACTAAATAATCGAATATTACTCCTTTCTGAAAGCTTATTTATGAAAATCACCAGTCGTTACTGGCCACCTGGTTTGCTCAACAATTTATGATGCAAATGTAATAAAACGGAGCTCAGTTTGTTAGATTTTATTAGTTTGTATTGATTTTTTTTTATGCATGAAAATTGAGGAAACTCTAAGGCATCAAAAATGTTATTTCTGTTTTGAAAATTGTGTGATTGTGAGACCTAATATAATTTCTCTTGTTTCTCGTGATCGTTAGGAACCTATGGGGTTGTCTATAAGGGGAAGAATAAGAAAACTGGTCAAATAGTAGCGATGAAGAAGATACGATTAGAAAGTGACGACGAGGGAGTACCTTCGACAGCGATAAGAGAAATATCGTTACTGAAAGAGTTGCAGCATCCGAATATCGTCAGCCTGGAAGATGTTTTAATGGAAGAATCACGACTATATCTAATATTTGAATTTTTATCAATGGACCTTAAGAAATACATGGATACTTTAGGGAATGGAAAACTGATGGAACCTGAAGTCGTCAAATCCTACTTGTATCAGGTTCAGTTTACTTTTTCCTAAGTACCGCATACACACACATTATCATCCACCAAAACAAATTCTACACATTATTCACAAAATTTTTCAGCTCAGAACGTCTGAAAAGTATGATTTTCAGGAATAATGTGGCTATTGCTCTTTACCAAGATGCATATCTCCTCTTACGTTATTCATAAACTCAACGTAGAACTGTGAAAAATTTTTAATCTGCTTTAAACTAGACATGGAAACTTCAGGATCTCTATTCCATCCTGGAATCTCAAACGCCCACTAAAATCCTCCTAAAAGCCTCAAATTTGATTAACAATCTTAAGCTCTTCCAAGATTTACAGAATTAATTTAATCTGTGAATGAATTAGTCCAATAATTGATCCATCTGATGTTGGATTTCGTATGCTCAATCAGTTTCGGTGCATTTTTATTATTCGGGCCATAATAACACAGCAGTCAAAAGCAACAAGCAATTATTCATTCAATATTTATTAAGAAACGTTATCGATGAACGTTTTATTACAATTTTCGGTTTTCCACACAACATATTTGAATTCAATGGATCAATCAAAGATGAATCTTTGCATTAGATCCCGGAAACACCATGTGTTGTTGAGAAATTAGAAAGTATTTAACATGGCAATGAATTTATTTATTCTATAGACAGAAACTTGAATGAAATTCTGATGAAAACTGAATAAATTATTAAATCCCATCAAAATTCCATCAAAGTCTTTCCTGAAATTAATTTATAATATTATTTGGTAATGAAATGAATAGATTTTGGACCACGTTTAATTTTTCCTAGCGAAACATATCGGAGCTTTTCCTGGTTTTGAAGAGTTGTGAGAAGCTTGGACACCCTGTTCCTTAATTTAGCGATAATTCAACTTGAGAAGAGTGATAGCTTTGATAATTTTCAGATAACTCAAGCAATTCTGTTCTGTCATCAAAGACGAGTATTGCACCGTGACCTGAAGCCGCAAAATCTTCTAATTGACAAAAACGGAGTTATCAAAGTTGCCGACTTTGGTCTAGGACGAGCCTTCGGTATTCCAGTCAGAGTGTACACCCATGAAGTTGTCACACTCTGGTACAGAGCACCCGAAGTGCTCTTAGGATCGACCAGATATTCTTGCCCAATTGATCTATGGAGTATCGGCTGTATCTTCGCAGAAATGGCTACAAAGAAGCCGCTTTTCCAAGGAGACAGCGAAATTGATCAACTCTTCAGGATATTCCGGTAAAACAATTCCTTTCTCATATTTATCTCATTTAATATCAGATACTATCTTTCTATCAATTATTGTTTATGAATTAAAATGTTTATCGATATTACCGCAGTGTGCTAAGAACCCCGACGGAAGAAATATGGCCAGGAGTGACGCAGCTTCCTGACTACAAAGCAACATTCCCAAATTGGACATCGAACAATCTTGCTTCGCAAGTAAAAGTGATAGACATTGAGGGTCTTGATTTATTGCAAGCGATGCTTGTGTACGATCCTATACATAGGATATCTGCACGAGCCGCGCTTCAACATCCTTATTTTAATGACTTGGACAAATCTAAATTACCAGCAAAGTGATCAAAAGAATTTAATGAACTTACACAAATCATCACTACTACTTTGTTTAAAGTTCTTTAAATTTTCTCATATTAATGCCGGTGTTTGAGCAGACTACGCCTCTTAAGATGGTTCCTCTTTACCTTAAGTTTACTTTTCACTTTACTCAATGCTGTTGCGTCCGTAATATCAATCAATAATCATAAAAATTGCCTAATATAAGAGGCAACTAATTATCTACCTGAACAATATTGAAAAAAAAAAAAAAAAAAGGATCCAAATATTCCCTGGCAATGGATTTGCAATTCTTAGGCTGGAACCATCTGCGAAACGTTTTAAAATACAGTATATCGTTACGTGTTCTATAACCAGTGACAGATCTGAGTTTTTAGTATTATAATATTTTATACCCAGAATCACGATTTAGTCTAATTAAATTTTAAACATACCTACCTATGCCTTACAATTGATAAACTTAACGAAGAAAATTGAAAACGTTGGATGAACAAAAAAAAAAAGAGAAAAAGAAAGAAGAAAAGATTTTAAAAAAAAATTTGAGAAGTACAGAACAGGATAATAAATGAACGCACTTTGTGGTATCAGAATTTCAATGTTTCCATTCAACGATATTTATGAATGTAAGATATTTTTGTTGGATGGAATTATAACGTCGATGTTATTCTGAGACTGCAAACATGTACATACATACGTAAGTTGATAACGTTTAGAAGAGAAAGAAAAGAAAAAAAAAAGAGAAAAAAAACACAAGAAAGAAGAAAAAAAAATTGAAAAAAATTATTGTAATTATTATTAGAATTCGTTTGAAATATGAATATTTTTGTACTTTCTCTACATCCAAATAATACAAGGAGTATCGAAATATCGTATACGTTCTTGACTTTATTATACTTAAAAACCCTGAATTTCATTGTTGAATTACGTTTGGCTATTATTGTTAACAGTTGAAATGATTTTTTTGATCAGATTTCTTTGACCTATTGACAAATTCCTCTTCTTGAATGTTTTTTGTATTCGTTAAATTGTGTTAAAGCTTTTTAGAATCCAAAAATGCTATCCAACTTACACGTAATCATTAGAAAAGCACGTAATTAGATCTTGGTATGAAATTTTATTGAATTTTATCTTTGAAAATTATGCAATCTTGCTGATTTTTTAGTCTCTTAATCCTTCTAAAACGATATTTTTTGCTCATTTATTGAATATAAATCTTTATTTGATAAAAAATCAAAGAAATGATCAAATAACGATACTGTATTGATAAAGTTATTCCAAAATGTGTTATGTTCACGGAAATTCGGACCTTTCATAGTTTCTAATGATATATTATTTGCTATTTTCGTCGCTAAAAATTAGAAAACTTCCAATTTTCTACAGAAAACTAGGAGAATCTTGACTTCCATTGAAAAGTCATATACATCTAGAATCATTCTCACTAGAAATGACATAAAATCGGATTCTAATCGCTGGAAACGAATAATATATCGTGGGATTTTAATAAAAGGTGTACGTATAAAATTGAAAATTCGAACGAAGGAAAGTCTAACGTACATAGATAATCTTTTACGTGTTTGTACATGAGCAAGATAATCGCATATTACTTACGGGGAAGAAGAGTGACAACCGCAAATCCACCAACCGCCATATCCTCAGATTATACGATATCAATACAATCGCTACGAAGAGCATGACAGAGGCAGCTTCCAGGAACGCTTCTTTAAATGAAATTGCCTCTCGTGATTCATCCCGAGGATATGAGACATCGTTTGTTGCCGTTCACCGCGGTATAGATATAATGATATTAAATATAACACACCGCGGATTATATCGCCTGCAGAGAAATAGTTTACAAATTATAAATTGTCCATGGACTTTTTTACATAACTTCGCGTCTTGACGAAATGTTTGTAAAAATTTCTGACTCTTCGTAGTTCTTTGTACGACATAAAATAGTTTTTCATTGAAATTCGTTGGTTTGAAAAAAAAAAAAAAAAAAAAAAAGAAGCCAAACTACAAAAGAACGACAATTTCCCATACATTTTTGAAATTTGAATTGCTTTAGTAAATTTTGCTTCATTGTTTCATTATGTGAAGAAACCTCGATTTCTAGGAATTTTCATTTTCCGCAATAAATTTCTTCCACAGACTATGCGGCAGAATTCGGAATCCCACTGATGCGTAGAAAAACTGTGGTTTTTCTTGGAATTCTCGATTAAAGAGATAGAGAATTTCCGTTAAAAAAATACAACTTTTTACAAAAGATTTAGAATTTTTCTATAAGAATTTCTTAGAATTCTCTCTAGCAGTAATTTGCCATTTCCTCCTGTTTTTATTGTCTATTATTTATCTACGATTTTCGCAGCTTATTCAATCGTTCAATTGTATATTAATTCGGTAATTTTCTTCTATTATATTCAAATCACCCAGGGTAAAAAATTTAATTTGTATTTTTATTTCAGATCTCCTATTATAGTGCAGGCTGAGATCCAAAAATCCACCGAGTCTAAAAACTCTGCGATTTGATATCGTTTACCTGAAACTTGTCAACTAATTTCCTTTTCTTGCGCAGATTTGATATTGTATTCAAATATTTATATCATCCCTGAGTACCTACTCAAAAAAAAAAAAAAAAAACATTTCCGAATTTCTCTTAAACGATATTAAATAGCAGAAATTCAAAACATGGCTGATTTCAAAATCTCAGCTCGAACTGCAAGGGATAAAATTACAGAAAAATCAAAGTCCTCAGTCCCGTTTGTTTACATTGAATAAAAAAATTTCTGGGATTGCATGCATATAATGATTAGATGTTAGGAGCAGATTAGCAGAAACAGCTTAATCATTTTTTTCCTGTTTATTTTTTGGGGGAATTTTAGTTGGGAAGATTTCGTAATCGATTTTTGTTATCGGGTTTGTTCGCAGTTCATTAAATCGCAAAACTGTATATTCTTTGCTTGATTTGCTCCCAAATTGTTGTTGTTTTTTTTTCAATAAAATATAAAAGTGACCGTTATATATAGTGAATAATAAGCGTATAGCGATATTCTTGGAAAGCTTGCGTTCACTTCTTTTGAAAGTCTTGTTCGAAGTACACATGACCAGGCTTGGTCGAGGAGAGGGAAGCTTCTATTAAACCATCTCTCCCGGTGCCCACTGTTTACAGTCTTGATTTTACTCACAGGCCAGACAGACACGTGAACCACTTTGAGGTAAGTACCTATACTTTCGATTTTTATCTCATATACAAATTTTCACCAGCTCATATATATAATCGCGTCATATTCCGCGAAATTTTCAACTTCAACAACATCGAATTTTACTGTAAAAATCAGAAGAGAAATTAAATCGTCAATAGTCAAATAATAAGTTTGCTTTATTATTCATATGTAACATTCAAAGCTTATATCTGTTACTCCGAAACTGTAATATGTTTATCGGATCGTGATCTTTGCCCTAATAACAACTCAGCTCCGCGTTTTGCCTCATATTAATTAGTTTCATTTACGGACTATAAGAATTTTTATTAATAAATACAATTTTATCTCATGTTTATACATTGCACTTTAATTACAGTGTAAGATTTCATATAGTTGACACTGCACATATCACTTCCAAGTATTCATTATTCATAAAACCTCATAGTATCAATGAAAAACATAATTTATTTTCGAATTATACTTATATAGGATTAACAATTAATTACAATATTATACGTATGGCAGAAACTTTGGGTGTTTCTAAATACCAGTAAAAATTAATTTCATCAATTATATGCACGAGTGCATAATATAATAAGCCTCATCGATTTTCAACGAGGTTTATACGTATATAATTCTATACGTGCGGTTCTTACTGGAAGGTCATAAACCGTATACCGCGCGTCATTCGACGAGATATAACACAGAGACCAGATTACAGACTATATACATATATATGATAAAAGCATGCGTGTATATACGAAATGTAAATCTGAGAAGGGTAAAACTTGATCGCGAATAACTGGAAAGAAGAAAAAAAAAAACGTGTGACGTTGTGTATAGTGACGATATAACGATTCGAACGCGTATGTAGTTGTTTGAATGTATACATCTCTTTGGCCTTGATATGTTATACTCGTCACTATAATGCCGATATTGTGTAGTTTACAATAGTTCAGCACCTGAATTACTATACGGTAAACAATCTACTACATTTTTGCGACTTCCGTTTGTATAACAACGCGAATAAGTACGTGCAGGTTTAGCCTTACAAAAACGTGACTCATATCTTCGGATACGTAACTTTCAACCTGACAGGTAGTTTTAAGTCCCGCGAATAACCAATAACGCTCGAATTCCAATCGGTTCATTCATATAAATTTGCCGTTATACGATTTAGACTTTGCGACGTATATGTATACGGTATAATTATATTGACTCACGGGAAAAGGAGCGGTTTCTAAAAGCTATTAGCATAATCAGGGGTGTAGTTAAATTTCTTATACATTATAAATAATTATGTGAGGAATGCACACAGGCTCTTAGGGAAAAGGTCATAGAATTTAAAGTAAGACAAAATCTTATGAACCATCGTTTCAAAATTCAATAAAATAAATAATCTGATGTGCATCTTTTCACACATGTCTTGTCTATTTCCCATGTTATTTTATACCCAGGTCCAATAGTTGCAGCTACATACATCCTGGGCGAAATTTTGTTTGCCATATAAAAAAAAGTGCTCTCATGTTCGTTCGTTGCATTTCATAAGTTGATTCGTAAGATATAATTTTGTTTTGTTTATTTTTGCAGATGAAGTTGACAGTATTTTTTGCTGTTATTGTTGCCCTGGTAGGCGTGGGCCATTCGCATACCTACCATTTCGGTGCTTGCCCAGTCGTCGAACCGATGTCTGGGTTTGAGATGAGTCGGGTAAGGAGAAATATATATGATCATTAATTATACTGATATATTTTTATTAACAACGACTCAAATACAGACTCGATGAGCCTCAGTGGGTTATAGGTATAATTATATCGTTGCGATTTAATCATGAACTCAAATCATATAAACAGTAAGTCAATTTTTGAAATTACTGGCTATAATTCACTGCTCGGGGTCTCAGAAAACAATATTTTAATGAATTTCAATTTTTTGATAAAACAGAATTTTCGTGAGTTTCAAATCTACGGATTAGATCTTTCCTTAGAATTTATCACATGCAAATTATACGTTACGAACAAACATTTCGATTATGCCCAATTTTTGTCTATTCCTAAGAATGAAAATTAGAAACTAGAAATGAATAAATATTGCTAAATTGAAATGATCGAATGCAGATCTGATTGTGAATCTGGACTAGATTATAATTGTGCGTTTCAATTGCTAGATTGCATATTGCACCGCAGACTCCGAGCATATCGTGTAATATAATATAATCCTAGATGAGGTAGACATTTCTACTACACCTACTACAATGGCACAATTGCCAATTGTCGTTTGTCAGAGAGCATTGTCCTGCTTTGTTTTGTACCTTTTGTATCCGCAATAAACAGATCATGCGTATAGGTGTGTACCTAATATTGTTTCACAATAGGAATTTCCATGTCAATATATAGACGATGTCTAACCCTGACCATCTTCGATCTAATCAATATGGTTCTTTTATTATTGAATTGATTTCCAATCAAATTTTAACAAAATTTCTGAATTGATTCGGATTTTTCCAAGTCTGCGAGTATTCCAAATCGTTTACCGATCACTCAGTCTTTGAGAAAATTCCATGATTTTTCCGTTCCGTTTCTCCCACAAATACTAGGTATGGATTAACAATTCATTAAAAAGGAAGCGTGGGTCTCATATGGGAACTGATGATGAATTTGCCGAATAGCATTCTTCGGAATCGGTTGAGGAAATATGAGAAAAAAAATCAATTCCACTTTGGGATGTGATCAAAAAGTATCATTAGTATTTCGAGGAAGTCTAAAGATCTAATAGAGTGTTTAATTTATTCTTCGAAACGTTCACGAATATATTATAGTAATTTGAGCTGAAAGTGTTTACAAAATTTGGGGTATTCCTAGATCAAATGATATCGCAAAGTCAGGGAAACCTATAGATAAAAATTCTGTTGTGAAGGCAGTCTAGGGGATTCCCCATTAGGTACACAAAAATTGAGAAATGTGAACGAACTCGTCGTTGTCGTTCCCAGATAAACATTTTTCAGACAGTTAATTCATGCGTGCAAAGTATTACCTAAGATCGTTGGATAATCCTAATCACGTACGTGGTTTTCAGTATTTGGGCGTGTGGTACGTAATCCAGAAGACGTCTACGGCTAGCAAATGCGTCACGTACAATTACACGCGAGGTGATGAACCCGGGGAATACACGATCACCCAGGATTCCGATCATCCCATATTGGGTGAGTTTTAATCCAACTGCAGAGCATAATGCTCTAAATGTACAATAAATTCCTCTCTATTTTTACTTTTCGTTACCGCAATTTCCAATATCGACGTCACCGCGCGGACATTTCCTAATCGTATTCTAATCTCCACTATATTACAAGTTAACTAATCGCTTGGCCTTTCCAGTATACTATTTTACATATCAAATCTTTTCACGAAATTTGACCTTTTGCTAATTTTTTTAACAGGTACGTATTTGTACCTTTTTTTCTTTTAAATAAAAATGCGTAAGTCTTGTTCAATTATTCAAATTCAATTCAACAAATAACCACGATTCTTCACAATTTCGTACAATTTTCATTTATTTCCTCATTTGTTGTAAGAATTGATTGGGGGATCGAAAATTCCCTAAAATTTTGAAAATTCCAATCATTCTATACGACAAAATATACTAGAATTGAAATTGTGTGAAATGTATGAAAAATTTTCGCGTTCTTTTAAGAGTTGTTTTTTTTTTTTTTGTTTGTTTTAACAAATTCATACGAAAAACTAGAAAATTGCACAAAACTGAAAAAAAAAAAAAAAAACTACGAACGTCTGAATGAATTGGAGAGAATTGGTTTATTTAAAATGGCTCAGTGGTTTTTTTGTTTTTTGTTTTTTTGTTTTAACAAATTCATACGAAGAACTAAAAAATTGCACAAAAAAAAAAAAGAAAAAACCACGAACGTCTAAATGATGTGAGAAAATTGATGTATGTTGTGAAAGTGTTGTACGAATTTCGAGCAAGATATAGAATAGAGTTTGAAAATAATTGAGCCTGTATCTACTTACAAACGCCGATGGGATGGTGTATTATGAGCGGTTCAGATCAGAGCGGTAGAGAATCTATGGTCGAGCTCTATCAAGCCTAATAAAGGCTGGTGAATAGAATAAATGGTTGTAAATTGGATGCGACGGGATGGATAACTAGTTGGTATTTATATATGTGTACAGGATTGACGCCGTTGAAACACGAATACCATTACACCGGTGCGCTGACTGTACCGGAACCCAGCACGCCGGCCCGCATGGAAGTGCGATTCCCGTTGAGTAAGTCCTACTCTTTCTATTATACCCACATATGTGTATTATATTTGTCTACATGTTCTACGAGACAACTATCGGTCTAGTTTAAGCTTCAACTTATTCAATTCATTGAGTATACGCGTTGCTTTTATATATTTTATATATTTTATAGAGTTCAATGGGTTCGTCACGTATCATAAGACGTTCAAGTTATTATATGAATGAAGATTCGAAAGGTCTATCATGTATTTACTTGGAATTATGTGTTTTAGATATGAAATTTCGTATAGGATGATATATTTCACAAAATTATGAGGACTCTTCTATTCAAAATCTCAGTAGTCATTCATGCAGAATTTTAGATATTTTTACAGTTTCATCGACGAAAAATCAAGATTTTTATGATAAACTATACGAAGATCGGCATTATTTTCAAATCAATAACTGCAGCAATTTACAAATCGTTCATGATAAACTAGAAGAAAACTATTAGGGATTCGAATTCTTCTGAAAATTTGTAGAAAGAAATTCTCACTATAGAGAAGATTGATTAAAATTTCATACCGTGATATGAATTCCCGACGATCCGGTTATATTGACGAGTTATTTTTTAGAATATAGCATTCAAACAAAAAGCTCGACGCTTTAAGAAGTAACCATTTCTAAATTGTTTTGAATCATAGAAGTGGTTTAAGAGATAATAATAATGACACCAATCATTCTAATACCCTTTTAAAAAAATCTCGCTCTTTCCCACATATCTACGATGATCATGAGATTCAATTTTGAATCTCCAAAGTCGTGAAGCATCTACATATTAATTCGAATTTTTGTTTAATTTATTTTTTATTGTATTCATTCCTGAATTATTATCATTATAACTATTATTATTATTATTTGGTATTATCGGATCAATCTCAACTACGTCTTTATCATTCTACATTGAACTTCGATCGTTGTTTCGCTATATAACCCTGTGATTATCTCACAATACGTCATTTTAACTCTATACGTATACATACCAACGTAATCATTTTCAGAATTCCTCATTAGCTTACAATGAATGTCAACGAATTTAAAAGAAAGAAAAGAAAGAAAAGAAAAAAAAGAATTATTCGTACATCTGTACGTTATACATACGATTAAAATTTATATTCCGTTCAACCGTCATGATGTCTCTATACCTTATAATAGTATATCGTTTTTTCACCGTAACCAAATGAATACTATAATTGACACTTGTAAATGGTGATAATTATTCGCTTTTAGACACAACTCGTCATATTTGAATAGCCATTGATTGAAATCGTGAATACGATTTTGTTTATCTCCATACTCAGTCAGTTCTATAGAGATTGTAATTTTACATTTTTTTTTTTTTTTTTTGCGTCTTGTTTTGCAGGTGTAGCTGGCAGTGCCACGCACGTGGTGTTCATGACGGACTACACGAATTACGCAGCGATATTTTCCTGTCAAAAAATCGGTTTCGCAAATCGTCAAAGCGCAACGATTCTATCGCGTCGTAGGGACTTGGACAGATCTCGAATCGATGAAATTCGCAGTCGTCTAAGCAGCTTTGGAGTAGATCCTTACGATCTTAGTATCGTTACACAAACCGATTGTCCAACCGGCAACAATACTTTGGATATTAATATAGACCCGCATACATTCTCGGCTGAAAATATTGGCCACGTAGTAAGAAAAGCTGGTGAAAAGATTGGCGATGGTGTTGAATGGGTGGCACATGCCGGAGGCACCGTTTATCACAAATTGACTGGTTCCAATAACGACAACAAGACAAAAAGAACCGAAAATCAAGCTGCAGTCACTGATTCTCGTCCCGTAGTCGAGTCCAATGATGTTGAATGGATTCCTTAATTTTTGGATCCAGGTTGCCAGTTCTGGATAATTTAATTTCTGCCATATTAGGTACATCGTTATTGTTTTATTAGTCAAGTTTTTATATCTATAAGTAACGAATCGTGCGATGGATATGTGAATGGAAATATACGTAAGGATTGAGAAATTGCGAGACACGAGTTCTTTTATCGCCTGATTGATGCATGAGTAACGAGAGTTAAACTCAGATCCTGACAATGAAATTTAACTATAAATTTATGCGTTTTATCGGCTAGTTATTTTTTTATTTTCTTTTTTTTTTTCACTAATTTGAGATAGGAATTCGACTCCTCTACGAAATGTATAATGTGTAACGATATCTGCATTATTATTACGACGTAGATATGCTTATACTGTGTGATACAGAAAGTGAAATCTGTATATGAAAACCAAAAACTATTTGATACCTATTACTGTGTTATAAATAAATTTTACCATACTTATTTAGGCGAACGCGTGTTTCAGTATTCTCATTATTCATATTCCTCCCCATTATCAATGCTCCTGTGATCGATCTTCCTCAAAATTTCAAAAGATTCGTCTTATGAAATGCAATAAACGTTTTTTATTGTAACAATATAATTTATTTTTCAGCTGAACAACATATCTATTTGTCAGTATCGTGAGTGTTATTGCATTGTCTAGAATTTCTTACCTATGTTTCTGTTGCGTGGTGAAACTTTTTGCACTTTTTGTTGATAACGAGTTACCCGAATTCATTTGAATCTAATTTCAATAACATCATAGAAATGTGGAATATTTCATTGTGATATTATTGATTATAATTAAATTTGTTTCCATCGTATCAATCTTTCGGTTTCATTGCAACTTTGATACCAACTTCGGTGAAACTATATTACTAACCCAACTTCTACGAATTTCTAATGAAATTCAGACTCGTTGTGGTTCGTCGTACGATTTTGTATTTTTGTAGTCGGTTTTTTTACTGTGTGTATCCAAGTGATTTTTTTTTCTTCCGACGGATCTATTCAAAATTCTGATACGTCCAAATGATTTGTAGAATGTGAAGTTCGAAAACACCAAAACTTCGGAAATGATTGGAAATTTATGGCTCTTCGTAGAATTCTTTATACAATAAAAGTGATAACTTTTCTATGAAAATTGCCTACAACTTTGCACAAGAATATACAAAATGTTTTGGTTTGGCTAAAAATTCGTAGGAATGTTCATTAGCAGGGAGATGATCGAAATCGCTGGAATTGTATAAGATCGCGATATCGTGGATTTTTGATACAGCGTCACAATATTGCGAAGCCTCTAGAACAAGCTTAATAGATATGCTGCAAAATACTAAACCGCCGCAACCAGGAAGGCAATAATCCTGGCATCAAAATTTTCCATCGTTACACGTAGCTATAGACACCGAGATATATTATACCTACCCATGATGTATCAACGAACCTATTAGAAATAATTTGCATCAATTGAGGTAATAACATCAGACGATTACAAGCAGATTCTTTATAAAATTATCCATAAAACATTACGATTATGGATAATATAAATTACCCAAATATCATACCTTCAATCGTCAATCAACGTATTACTTTGCCAATCCGTCATACATATTGATTGCATCGGGAAAATAACGCGCCTTATAGCCCGCAACCACACATACACACCGCAGAGCTATCAGCGCGAATGCAGTAGTAACAAACGAACATTTGCGCATCAACGAACTCGCTGGGGGTTGCGGTCCGCGATTCAAACTGGCGGGAAAAGCGTGATTCGAATTTTGTATTGCGTTCGAAGTTCGAATTATGGATGAGATACGGAGAGAGTCGTATCTAAATTGTATTATAGAACTTTTCAGAAACTTAATCGCAACATGTCTTATGCGCAGATATATTATTTTAAACATTTTTCATCCCGCATCAGGAATGTATTATTTAAAATTCTTGACCCGCGGATGGACTGCAGTGATCTTGATAGCTGATATTTTTCATCTATCATCTATTTTTTCTTTCATCTCTCCTTAATACCGCTTGGTAAATCTTTAACGAACCATAATAATGCGATGAGTGATTGCATCATTTTGTAAACACTCGTGAAATGCTGCGTTACCTCTTTCACCGTTGCATCGCATATGCGTGTATATATAAATACATATACATTATACCTATATATTTACACGTATACGTATAAGGTGTATATAAGAGCGTTTGTATGTATACGTAGAAGGTCAAGAACTGTAGTAGGTACACTTAAAAATGAGAATAAAATTAAAAGAAGTGAAAATGAAGGTAAAAATGATAGAGACCCTGCCGTATATCTCCGGGTGTAGGTATATAATCTTCCTTCATGCATTAACATCGTTGACTATACCGCGTCATTGATACCTCCCGGCTTGGTCACGTGATTTTCGGATCTCCCCTTTTACATGCCGTACAAATAATCGTAGGTAGATACACCGGGCGTAGTACATAGCTGAAATATAAGGACACAGGCGTACGTATGTATATGTACATACAAGCGTAGGTATATTAATATGAGTTGCTAGAGCGCCATCCCGTTTCATTCAAATAGTCAGTCCGATGGTGACCGTTGACCATTCAACTTCAATAAGATCATATCATTACATCTTTTGATACGGATTCATATATTCTTTAACGATAATATTTTCTGCACCAAGGACTCATTCCGAGCGCGAATTACACCGGATATTCGCAACCCCCCCGCGAATTAAACTATACTTTGTCCCTCGGCGCCGGTGGACTTTAATTTCTCTTCGTATTGGGGAACAGCAAAATCCAGGTAAGGATCATTTTCTCTATAGTCATTTGTCTAGTGTCATCAATTGATCTTCTATAGCCCTTGATTTATTATTTCAATCATCCGTCATAGATCGCAAAAAAAAAATAGGTAATTTTTGGGAATCTTTATACCTCGGGATCATTGAGTGAAGTTTATCCGGGTCTTTTGTATTCAGAAGGGTGTGCATGCATTTGGACACGCTTAGAAACATTTTCATGGGAATTCATGTTTTTAAGGTATTTTGAATCTTGTAAATCGTATCTGGGAGGCGCATGTTTCACGCTAGACAAGTCGATAGCTCTTCGAGAAAATGAATTCCAATGAAGAACTTTATAAACGTGCTTAAATGTTCATGCAGTTGATAAGAAAAAAAAAAAAAGAAAAACACTCGGATCGAATTGAACCAATAATTTTCGAGTTGATAATTCCCGAAATTCATGTATTTTTCTTCTAGTCTACTGATACCAAGCCCTTAAGGAAAGATCCTACTAAAATTCCGGTAAAAACCTGTTTCTCATTTTCTAAATGGCCAAAAAACAGTCCGATCAAAAAACTGTCACATACAATTTTAGCTCATGGTAGGATATGTTTTTGAAAAAAGTTTCAATTTTCTGCGATGAAAGTTCCTGCGCACCATGAACTTTTTTTGCCCATTTTGAAAATTAAAAACTATTTTTTACCCCAATTTTAGTATAGGGTCTTCCCTTAATACACGTATTTCGATTTTTGTCATTAAAACTGCAATAATTGCCAAAACACCATTGGGATGATTCCAACTCAGAAATCCGCGAGTGTATCAAAAGTTATGTAGGATACATCGACGTCTCCAGGGTAAAAACTCAGCAACTAAAAAATTCGTTCTATAAAATCGTAAGTCAAAATTGCATATCATAAACTCGTACATACTTACTTTTTCCTTCCAAATCTAAACTATCAACGATGATTTTGAGAGATACGACTTCGTGATCTGTATAATTTTGGCTCACCACTTTATGTAGAATGAGGTTCGCAGATACGATTTCGTATACCTAGGGGGGGCGTCGATGGTATAATTGTGTTGCATAACGCGCGGTGTATATAAACAATGGGCAACTGCAGGGAAGTTTGATAATATTGTTTGTAATTACACTAGCGCCTGAGGATCAGTTTTACGGCTTATGTAACCGCGGTAATCGTAACCGCCTGCCTGATTGTTTCACCTGCGATTTCAACCCCCAGAGGAATACGAACGCTCTATAAATAGCCGAGGAAACCCGTTCGGGTGTTGCGCACTGCAGCACTCACAATCAGCCGTGGCCGGGGCCGGGGCCGGCTAAACCCGCTAGTTTCCGTCCGATTGCGGACAAATCCTTGGCTTTTCATGTATACCCAACTAATTGCTCGGTGTCCGGAGCTAATTAACGATCCAACAACGAGTACCTAAGCCTCGTTGTTTCTTGGCTGTAAATTGGTGTGGAAACTCCCATCGTCAGTCATAGTAAACAATAAGGTGAGTAGAAATTTTTACCTACTTTACCTCTAGCGGGTGAGGTTGCAACCCTTTAACACGTCACTGTATAGTTCGATCCATATAGGTATAGGTATGTATTTTTAAGCCGGCTTCGATCGCTCGCGGTGATATCATTCCATATTGACATTTTTTTTCATCCGCAAGCGTCGAAAGAAGCTACGTTGTTTACCCTTTAAGTGTGAAATTTTCGAGAACAAAAATTTTGGCTATCGAAAGGAGTGCTTGAGGTCAAAACTACACGCAAAAATGCATCCTTTTATAAAGAAACATGTAAAATTGTCAATTTTTAGTTTTGGGAAATAGCATTTTATACTCAACGCTTTTCCAATTGGAATACAATTTTTGGGATCAAAATGACCCCGTGTGCATTATGAGGGTTAAGGTAGAACCGGAAAAATTGCACCCTTCGGGTTTGGTAATTTTTTGGAAACAGTATTTCCTGAATTCTATAGGGTTGTAAAAATTGGTGGTATCAGTGTTTATGGATTACTTCGAACATTCCTATTTTTACAATTTTATAAATTCAGCAAATACACTCTTAGAAAATTGCCAAGCTTGAACAATCCAATTTGCCTGTCTCTATACCCTATAAATATAATCATCGTAGAAAGGAAAAATTGAATTTTGCATCTGATCTCCAGATTTCAAAGTCCAGAGAGAATCATCTGCGATAGTTTCTACATCGACTTTTTCCTTTTCGAATTTTTCCTCCGACGATATCTCGAAAACAAATAAACAGGTTCCGATGATTTTGGTCTCCATCGATCCAATCTTTGTTGCTGTTTAATTTCCAAGTGATCAGAAAAACGTAATTTGAGAAAAAAATATCCAAAACGTTTATGCATCGTCGTAATTCATACAGACATTTTTCCACAGATTAAATTGTTCACTCAAAGAATATACTCAGATCATTTTATTATTGTTTTGAGCCTGAATAATCTTGGCGGGAAGTCTGCAGGCTCATCGTGGTCACAGCACTGCAAGTATCATAAAAATAAGTAAAACAACCACCGAGGTGAGCCTCTTTGTGGTAAAAGATATATACATAAACAAGAAGTTGATTTGAAAACAACGGTAGTCTATTATACAGTTGCAAAAGTCCAAGGTGGTCTTGCCGCTGATAGTCAAGGTTTCTTTTCGTCATCACGTTTCAACAAATACTGATTTATCATTATGCGTCTGCTCCGATGCGCTATGCAACCGTCATATACATAGTATAGGCATGGGAAGTCGACGATGAACGGTCATTTATTATTTCATTCAAGTGACTGGGAAGTCGACGTGTATCGTACGCAGGCCTCTGCAGAAACGAATCCGGAAAAAATCAGTGCATTTATGACGATGCACACACCTTCTTGTACATCGTCTGCAATCTGATGCGACTCAAAAAACATTGAAAAAGAAGTCACGCGAAAGTGCAAATTTTACACAAATCTGTCTTGTAGCTGTGTTGGTTTTCTACTTTCCAAAGAATCAATATTCGTCAGGAAAATGTAACCGCCTGAAATCCGGGTCATTCGGTGATCCAGAATGATCATAAAAACTCAACGTCATCACCCTTCTGTACTTCATTCCCAAATTATAGTTGGGCTTCTTTGAAGGGGTACACGATATTGGTGATGTTGCGATATTTACGCGGTGCTAGCAAAGCCCTTTTTATAGTAACGATCAATCGCAATTCGAATCAGCTCTTTTGACAAGTATATGAAGATTTATGGACTTTGAATACGAGGCCATAGATGCATGCATCGTACGTACATGCCTACATCAAACTCGTACATGTATAGGAGTCATCCCCCCCAGTAGGAAATCTATGTACGTACATGATATATTTGAATATCATATACCTTTGGTAAAGTTACAAATAAATTCACAACTTGTTGTAAAGTATACTTTTCCAGAAGTCTGTTTTAGTTCGATGTCATGCTGGTACTCCAGTCCGGCAAGCAGTCAGACTTTGATTAATTCTTCAATTCCGCTGAATTGGGGATCATATTGACCCAAATGTCTAAATTACACGATCTGAGCCCTTCGCAGTGTGTTAATTTATGATCGTAAAATACGGGTGTAGATGTATGGTATATATAATATCCGCGATGTCCTGTTATCGTTAATAAATGTCGACGACTATCCGTTGACCTAATGAACCAGATCGCTGAAATGATCGGTAGTCGCTTTGATCAGCGATCACGATCGTCACTGCAGGTCAAACTGCAAGTGGCGATTACAGGGAGACTTTTAAATTGTACAAATGATGGATTAAAGTGGATTTTTGCACAGAATCTGCGAATAACTTTTGACCTACGTTGCCTTGCATCTATTATTTTTACTCCTTGACCTTGCGTTTTTCAACCAAAATTTTTTTTATAAATAATTGAAGAGCTTATACATCGCTTGCTTAAGATCAGAATTCTATTAGCTTAACATTATGTACAGACGCGTGGCCTCGTAGAGTGCTTGAGATCTCTTACACCGGTGGCAGTCATTAATTATTTAACATTTTTTGACAATTACTACCGCGAGACTTACGATCTGACGAGAATAACTCTCCTCGAGGTATACGCTGCAGTAACTTATGGCAAATTATGCGCAGGTATATAGCGAGACTTAAATGCCTCTTTGCTCGATGACTAATTACTGTCTGTTGTCATTTCTGACGTGGCTTCACAGCTTGTAGAATGTTTCGAAAGAAGAGTACGGTGATGTGTTTAGGTTTTGAAATTTATCAGCCATCTGCATGGTTCGTCTGAAGGACGAATAACTGATGTTATGAATTAATCCAAAACCGAAAGTACCTACCCCTTTTTTCATAAACAATTTATGCTTCCTGTTTTTCATCATCTCGTTCTAGTAGACGATATAAATGATTTTGTTTTTACTCCACTTCTTCTCATTACGTCGAACGATTATGTCTAATGTCCGGTAATTTCGAACTACTTGTTTCAATTCACCGGTCATCACATAGCCGTAGGGATCATTAATAAAGGAAAATACTGCGCAATTAGGCATCCTTCATAAGTTCCAGCCCTGATTAGCTAATAGCTCATTGATCATTGAATATATCTACATATATATACGTATTTTCCAGATTAACTGACCTTAAAAATAGGCGCATTACGCTCATCTATTTCTCTATGGATCACTTCCATATCATTATAACTCGTATGTCTTCCGAGCCGATCGTCAATTCTAACTGCAATTTTAAACCATCTTTTGCATTGATCAAAAATTGGACGTACCTATACAGAAGCTTGAAATTAATTGTAGGACGAAATCGCAGTTTTGTTTTAACGAAGTTCGTTCACCTTTCGGTGTTTCGTGCCGCATCAAATGGATAGAATGTTTGGTTCATTAGAAATTAGGAAATCCCAAGACTAAATTCTGGTTTTTTAATTTCACAGATGTTTCCTCGACTTCTATTTCTAAATGCTGTGCTCGCCCTGTGCGAGTACATGGCACAAGGCAGTGTGCTAGTGGCAGACAATACCATGTCCAGAATGGTTGAGGTCAATGCTGGAGCACCCTTCTGTGCTCTTTACAGCGACAGAGGAGTCATTCAAAGAATGGTGTTGGGAGCTGACCCAAGAAAAGTTCGACAAATGTCTACTAATCTAGTCGTTGACCTGGAAGAGACTTGTAAAGAGTCTCGAAATCGTGGAAAGGTACTAGTAACTCGTTCAAGTGCCAGACTTTATCAGTTTTTTTGAACCTGATATTGTCATGCAACGATGATCTCAATTTTTGGAAATTTGCGCAGAATCAGGCACCTGGTGGGTTAATTTATCCCGGTACAAAGTGGTGCGGTCCAGGCAGCATAGCGACGTCTTACGATGATCTTGGTCATCATCGTTCTGAAGACGCGTGCTGCAGAGAGCACGATAATTGCCCGGTCACAATTGGGCCTCAGCAGTGTATAGATGGGATTTGCAATCATTCTCCTATCACCAGATCCCACTGTGACTGTGATGCGAAATTTCGCCGATGTTTGCAGAGTTTAAATACCGAAGTGGCCAATACTCTCGGGGCATTGTTCTTCAATGTGGTTCAAGTTACTTGTTTCAAGGAAAGACGTCCCTGCTCTCAATGGCAGCGGTGAGTAGTGGCAATTTTATAACTACTCTTCGGACAAGTCGAAACACCATCATTAGCAAAGTGCTTCATATGTATATTCCAGAAAAAAAAAAAACTATAAACTTGAATTGGTCTGCAACTGTTCCATAGATACGTAGCAATCTTTTTTTCATTTTCTCCTCGGCGTATCAGAACTTTTCATTTGTCTGAAGATTATCTGTAAGTTGCTCATGATTATGCGAGACTTTCAGAAAAATCGAAGTGCGTTTTTGAGTTTATTTTAATTGATTTTTCTCTATTTCGGGTGAAAATTGTTTGTTCGGAACAGTTGTAGCTTATTCAAAATCGAGAAAAAATTCAAACAAGTTCTTCTGAAGTAATATTGCCAATTGAAAAATTCTGAAGAGTGTCCGAGAAGTCGATGAAGAACAGTGAATTAGTTGAAAATATCAAAAGCCCCATATGACAGATATGACACGGGTGGTCCTGCGCCACTGTTATCTACTAGTTGTGAAAACATCCGGTATTTAGTCTAATCACAACCAATAGGCGCAGAATAATTGATAATATATGATAATACGAATTTACCTTACCCACGTACATTACGATCCTTATTGTATTTTTTCTCAACTGCAATCTTACATAATGTAAATAAGAAGAAAGGGTCAGGGTTGACATGGGACCAACAAATTGTTTATCTACTGCTATATGTAACCTTGACCGAGGTTGAAATCAATTTGTTAATCATGGACGATAATCAGTCTAGGTATTATTTTTTATAAGGTGTACTTAATCCGAATTATTTCAGCTGCTACGAATGGTCCCGGTCACCGTTTTTCAATATACGACCAAGATTGGGCTCAGAATCAGACCGAAACATTAAAGGATTAGAAATCTTGAATCTCAAGTTGACCGTGGCTAGGATTGGCTTCTTGAAGTTTCGGTTATTGTTTGACAAATTTTTGAAGCTTAAATCATTTTTCAAATTTTAATTCTAAACTTTTAGCCAGGATTGTTTTCCCGGTGGATTTTTTTTCTTTCTTTTTTTTTTTTCTTCGTCCTTCTTTCTCTACTTTCAATCATTCAGAATCACTATATACCGACTGTAAGTCTTTGTGCAAAAAACCAAAAGAAACAAAATCCTACATACTTGCAACTCTGGAAAATCTCCGAAAGATTTATCCAGCTCCACGCAGAAGGATTCGAAACGGATATTATCGTAAATATGAAACACAATTTGATAAGAAATACTAATTCTGCGGTGGTGGATGGTTTTTTTCAAAGCCAAATGGGACTTGCGTCTGATAATAAGCTCTTTTCTTCTTATCTAATTGCTAAAAATTGGAAGAACTGTAATAATGGGTGGTGGTAATTAGGAACTTGATGTATAACCATCTGGTTCGGTGGATCTCATCTTTTGCTAATTTCAATTGATTGAAATTTGATTTTCTGTATTTCTTTTGATTTCAGCAACGGATACCCAGAAGCAGAATCGAACCGCCTTTGTTCACAGTACAAATTTCGCCCGAGTGAAAAATACGTGCCATTAATGCCATTGAATATTAATAAATGAATTCGTAAGCAGCAAGGTGTAAACCCGCAGGATTGACAATAGAAAAGAAAACAATTAGTTAGAAAGATATAGATATAGATTAGTTCTGTTGTCAAAAATGCAATTAAGTATATTGTCAGTGTTTTGCGGGAATGATATAATATGTATTTTCGACGATTATAAGCCTGACTACGAGTTATTTGATTTATTTTATTTTATTTTTTGTTTTTATTTTATTTTTCTCTTATCTTTCCAACAAGTCGACAAATTCTCGTAGTTAGTTTTCTCCGAAAATTTTTTATGCAACATAATACGCAATATAGCTGAGCTTATAACGTTGATATATAAAATATGAAAATCATAAAACGATGAACAAAAACTGAAACAACAAAATATACAAAATACACCGATGATGCGTAAGTCTTACCGTATACGGGTAATCATTACCCGTTTTTATATAATAATAATAATAATACATAAAACGATGTGATATAAACTGCGATAACCAATAACGAAGAAAACTGGTATACATATAAATATACATACATTATACATATATAACTATATAATGCATATATGAACATAAATATCTGGTATGTATTATCAATTTCCTCCTATAACATATCAATGCTATTGTAAAATAATTTCTAAACCATTTTTCCCCTAACGAAGCAGACTAGCAAATATGTAGCTACCGAATTACCTATGAATCTTTTATATACGGCATGCAGTGGAGTTTCCCTCGGAAGTCCGGAACAGCCTAAAGGCCATAATAGCTAATTAGTTTTAATAGTAAGTAATTAGCGATATAGAGTAGTGAGATATTATGATAAAGTTTTATAGTAAAATGTCGTCCCCCGATTGGCCTATTTTTTTTAAATTAAGAATCTGTTCCTGGATGCTGCTATACTTTAATTATTGTATTATTGATAAACGTGATTATTAGTCATGATAGATTGCTCACGATCCGTTATAATTATGGATAAAATTTTCGTTTTTAGAACCAGTTACAACTACGATACTGACATATAATTGTCAATTTACGTTCGATGGTCATAAAGGACTATTATACTATATATCGAGGTTGTGTAAATCGCTTTATTGCTCGTAGTAATTAAATGAGACATTTTACACCCGAAGATCAAGTTGTCTGGTAATGTAGACATCATATAGTGTTAATTCTGTTATTATAGATGCATCTAATTGCATACGATGTACAAGTAACATATTTACGGTTAATTAATTTTAGCTCAAAGCTCAATATAGTCAACTTTAAACAACCTCAAAAGGAATTCGAGGCAGTATGATCGACATATATGTATGCATACACATGCATATCACGTAATTATGCACGATATCAAGTAATGGACCATTTATATAATATACGTTATAGCAATAGAATTATCTTTTAGTTGTAATAAATAAATTTGTAAGGTTGTTATCCATTAAAAAAATTATTATTATACCTTGCTTATTCTTTTTTTAAAATAGGCTTACATACCGACAAGGGAATTAGCCTAATATTTTAGCTCTCAAGAAAACGCAGAGAAGGATTCAGCGGGGTGTATTTTCTAGCCTGCAGACAATTAGAATAGGAATCCTGTTAGTTGCTTTAATTCTATTAGAACGAGAAAAATCTTCTGAATAATTTTTCGTAGCCAGTAAAGATATAATCATTTGAAATATCATACGTTACACGTCATAATAAATAAAAAATCCGGTAAGATATTAACTGCTAAATTCTGACCCTCCATATACTCGATAAAGATTCTTCGCTTTGGTAAGTAGAATAATTTAGTGGATGAAACTGATTAAAAAATTAACCAATTTCAAGGTGATAACAAGTTGCGTAAGCCATAGTCCGCATGCTCTAATGACATATTAATGATACTGATAAATTCAAATCGTGCAAAAATGAATCTCGGCATATATTATATCACAGAATTCAAGGAATTCCCGTTTTTTACAATCGCCAAGTCACAGTTCACACGAATTTTTTATTCTACAGATTAGTGATATTTTTATACTATTATCGGCCGCCTCTGGTTTTCTCTTTTTCTTCAACGTCGTACATGGCATTTAATTTTCTGACGACACTCTTCGTCCTGTCCGAAATAAAGTTGTCAACTTGGCCGAGGATATTGACCATCTGAATCATCCTTTCGAAGCCTCTATTCACCCTTTCTGCTCTTTCCACTTCAGTCTCTTCCTTTTGTACCGGCAACGTTGGCTTTGGCACAGCAGATATAGTACCTTTTTTTGCCGCTACCAAAGATGCCAGTTTTTCCAAAATCTCGTTCTGCTCTTCCGGCAATTCCTTAGCGTTGATAATTGTCACGGTTCCGATCTGTGGAGATGATAAACCAAGTCGATTCATTCATTAGAATTTGTATTAAAGTTCGATGGAGACAAAATTATTTCTGATACTTGACAGGGGGTTTGGGTTTAGTAATTTTTTACTATTAGTGACTTCTTTGTTCAATCTTTGATATATTTCCTCAAACTTTTTTCCAATAATCAGTTCAACATGTGGGAAAAGTGAGATTTATTTCACGTTGGAAATATAATATATAAAATTAGAATTCCGTCACGTTATTTTTGTCCTTGTGGTATTATTTGATAATATTGATGGCAAATTAGATTCAACATTGAATTAAATGATTACTTACCAATAAAAAGATCAAGCAGACACGCATGGGTGACTGAAAGCGATAGAACCCCATCTTCCTCATCACAGGAGATTTGAATTTGAGTCAGACCCTCAGTCTATAAAAATTTTCGCGAATATATTTAGAAATTATTTTCCTTACGCTTTGTGACGTACACGAGTTTGAACCCTGGATATTAATTCATGGATTTAAAACAAAACACACGATGTTCGACCAATTGCAACAATAATATTTTTACTGATCACTTATAACGTTCTTCCAACGTCACGGTAGAGGTTTACAGAACTACTGTGCCATTGCAGTATTAAAAAATGCGCTACTCAGCATTCGTTCACTTTCACAGTTTTACCTTTCAATTTCTGCATGGTGCAAAATAATGACCTTAAAAAAATGCTGAGTACAATATTCACCATCTTAACACATGCTGCACTCAGTGAACTGGCCATCCTCTGTTAATCTGCGTTCTGTAGAACGTCAGTAACCTTTTTGTATTGGCTATTCTATCTCGGATGGACATTAGGCGAAAAGTTTCCCTTCGTATAACGCCTCTACTAATTGCCTATGGGAAAAAATATTGAAACAAATTTCCGATATAATGTAATTCTGAAAATCGTTACATCTATAACAACGTTATCAAAGCAGATTGAACACAGGAATTTGGCGAATGGACATTTGGAAAAATATGTCCAATTAATTGACATTATGCAATAAAAACGACGAGTCAAATATCTTATTTTTTGGCTAATTCATCAAATTTGTGATCTGTACGCAATATTCCAGACCTGATACGAAAGGGGATAAAACCGAAAGATATCCGGATTCAAAGCCATCGTAGCTGTTGAAAAAATGTAGCAATAAGCAATAGCAAAAATGAGAAATCGCGCCATTTGGAGTAAATTTTAGAGTCAGATACAATCCTTGGGGCAACTGCGTGACCTGGATTGGCCTAAAAGTTTAAATATGATCGAATGTTGATACAAGTATTGGCTGCTTCGCGAAAACATATTGCGCCATGAAACAAAACGCAGGAAATAAATTACCCGGGTAAAGCACGTCTCTGATCACCTTTGCAGTACCAGGCACAGTCTAATTAAATGAAAATTACGATGCATTCGCCTCGCTCCGCAACTTCCACGATCTCAAGTTACCTTCTCATTTCCATTGTGATTTTAGGCACAGTTTCTAGAATGGTAAATAATTTACACTAATATCAAAATATGCTATTCAAATAATTAAAATTCTGTTGAGAAGAGTCTGAAATTTCAGTCCAAATTCGAAGTACAAATCACATGTCATTGGGGATTGATCTCGTTACGCAATCCGTTATCAACTTGTCAATCCTCAAGGCGAGATCTCTTCTTGAAATACAAATTTCACAACCGACATATACGTTTATCAGATAATCACACTCGTCTAATTATTTCATAAATTTAACTCTTGACAGACGATGGCTGCGCCTCGAAGAGCCGCTTCTTCTCACTCAAGGAAAGCCACTGCCAAAGTTGACCTCGACAAGGTAACTACAAGGGCTCTCAGTGCTTTGATAAAGGCAGCATTCCGCATCTGGCAGCGGATACCACAGTCCATGAAGTCTTCCTCTACGACAACATCGAAACATGCGAAAAATGATAAAAAATCACACAGATCTATCGAAGACGATAGCTTCTTTGCAGACTTTGATTAACAAACATATGAGGTGCAAAATATGGAATTCATTCTTAATTCCAAAAACAATTATTCTGGTGCGTGATCTGACAATAAATAAGTGAAGAGTAAAGGAAAAAGACAATATCTGGTAGTGGATTTTTATTTGTTATTCATATTTGATTGCTGGCGACAATTCTGCGATCCTATAATTATCGCGTATTTTCCCGAACAGGTAAAACGGAATGTATCATGAATGTACATAATTGTAATTAATATGACGGAATTTCAAATTGCTTGTATATCGATATCATATCCAAATACAACGACTACTAGGATGTAATGGTCCAAAGTATGAAATAAAAGGCAATAGGGTCAAGAGTACAACACGTTATTATGCAAGGAGAGCATATAGCTCGAATTTCTCAAATACCCTACCGGAACACGAATAAAATGCTGACAGGATCTCAACACTCCTTCTCCTTTTTAATAACGAATTCAAGATATATAGAGTTATTTCATGGATCATCTCGAATTCTCAACTTAAATAGATGTATTTCCCCATCAAGTTCACATATCGCGTTACTAATGCCATAAGATCGTAAGCGCAAAAAAAAAAAAAAAAAATCACTTTTTTAGTGCTAAAATCTTTTTGGCGCAATATAAAATCGTGTGGGCCTATACGCAAAAAAAAAAAATCGTATTATGACGTTTTAATTCAAAAGTGTACTGAATCGAGTTATACCGTTACTGCGCGCATATCCCCTCAATTGTCAGCACGCTACCTTTTGAATAGAATGATCCAAATTGAAATAAAAGGTACTAAATTCGTTGGTCATACATCATCTATTGCTCAACTCGATTTATTTAATAACACATGTTAAATTTGACGGTTCCCATCTTCCATGTATACATATTTTAAGATATTCATTCATTCATCGGTTTGAGCATTCGGAAGAATCCATTCTGAACGCCTGTTCCAGCGGCTTCCCCTGATTGCTTCAATTCTGCGCTGACTTTCTGCACGTGAGGATCAGACACCAGATCTTTAACCGACTCATCGACAGTAGCGAGGCTTGCTTCAACAGTTTCGTTGGCTTGGTGGGTCAAATTTTCTATCTGCTTCGATGAATCAGGCTGTTGAGCCTGGTCTGGCACTGGGCTGGCCTGAACAATTTAAGAAAGAAAAAAATTAATAATTCCAATAATCCAATGACTTCGTAAACCATCCTGTCATCAGGGGAAGAATTTTCCGTTTGAGTATAGTCAAATAATCGTGTATGCTATCAGATAAACGCGTGGCTATATACGAACGAGAAAGTTTGTAGGAAGAATTTGGAATTTAATATATATTTGGCTATCGGAAAATTCTTACCTGCAACATGCAGACGAGGCACATGGCCAAAATTCCAACGAATGAAACGCGAGCCATTTCGAAAACGACGATTGATTCCTGTCTTTCTCGAAGAGGGTTGATTAACTGATGAACAGCTATAATATACTCGCAAGTTATACTGGTTTGACAATTTTCTAATCAGAGGTCTCAGAGATATTGCTCAACCTGTAACGCACACGTACGAACGACACGATTCGGCGATCGTATCAAATAAATCCCCATATCTTCAAACCATATCATTCCAAAATTCAACAAATTCGGATAATCATCATTAAACTTTTACATCGGTAATACCATGCCTCATGAAAACCTACACTCATACATGATCTCCACGTGCAACGACGAAATCTTGAAACTATATCCTTGGCAAGCTTTCGAATCCCATAGTTGAAACTCTATCGTCATAATCAACAAAGTTCAAAGTTTATCGACTGCAACCTCCCCGACTTCTTGGTCCAATATGAATTACTGTTCGCAATAGCGCTGTACATTGGGCAAAACGAGCACTTTCTCAAATTTCTCAAAAACAGAATGGGGGGTGGAATGGGTGTACCTCGACTGAACACGAAAACCGGGGGGCAAAAAAAAATACCAAGCCTTAAAATAATAATTTTGTGACAATTGATTTTCTATGACATCTCATCGTCAGCGTGGTTATTGTGTCAACAATGATATACAAGAAAACAAAAAGATGAATGGAATTCGGGAGAAATTGATACGATTACAAATTTTCGCAAAAAGTTCTGGACGAATTTTATAAGAAAATTCTGACTTGATTCAAATTTTTCGTTTTGGTGCCCCGCGTTTTGCCCCCATCTCTCCTTTATACCCGCTGAAACGGAATGTAGTATGTAAATAATTGTAATTAATAGGACGGAATTTCAAAGCGCTTGTGTCAGTATCACATCGAAATACAACGACTACTAGGATGTGATGGTCCAAAGTATGAAATAAAAGGCGATAGGGTTCAGAGTACAATACGCGTAGCTTTATTATTCGTTACACTCAAATATATCATCATATGCATGATGTGAAGTGATCTTGAATATCAAGGATGAAAACAGTGTTCAAATTTTCCCCAAAAAGACCAAAAAGACACTATTTAGCCGTCCAATTCTGTGTCCGTAGATCTGATTGGAGAAAACTTGAACCTGTCTCACGTATAACATCCATGACTGATATTCTAGGCTTTCGGCTTGTTGATGGCGTGCTGCTGAACCTGAGCGGTCAGCTGCTGAGTAGCCTCCACTGCCATTTCAACGGCCTTTTTCGCAATCTTGGCAACATCCTCCTGAATCTGTCCAGAATTACGGTTCAGGGTTTGGGTAGCCAAGTCGGTCTGCTTGACGATGGTGTCTACTCCGTTCAAGAACTTCGCCTCAAGCTGAGACACTTGGTCCCTGGCTGTTGGGATCTGGGCTGAAATATCATCCGCAGCTTTGTTCAACGTCGTCTTCACGCTGGCCCACAACTTCTCAAGCTCTGGACTCTTGGCTTTGACCTAGAAAATTGTTATTCATCCATTATTCATAATTATTCGATTAAAATGTGCAAATCTGGTCAGATTTGCAGGTACTGCACATTCTTCGAATGTGCACAATAGAAGGGCGAAAACTTTTTTGCAAGTATGCAATGCCCAAAAATGAAAACCGTGATCAAATGTCGCATGTGCATTGAAAAATAACGACAAAGTCCAAGTTGTTAACGACGTTCTATGGTAATTAGCAATTCATGCATTTCAAGTTGACCCAAAATCAGCTCATGCCGATATACTTATGTATAAGCGATCATGACTCGTGCTTTCGGTAGTCTTTGGTTGAACAGATAGAGACTATGGAACAATTGAGAACGATACGAGCTTCGTAACGAGATGCTAAGTGTAAGTACGAAGGTCAGTAAACCCTCGGTACGTATAGGTATACATGTATGTAAGTTCTGTTATTTGATTGCTGTGAGTCTATTATTATTGTTACTTCTATTGAGACCACGACATGCTTGTTATGCAAGCCGAGGATCAGCGTTTGTGCCAAGGCGCAATAAATTCTTCGATCAAATCAGAGACTAACACGAGGCGCAATTTACCCGCCTTATCATTTTAGCTCTGATTAATGTATAATAATGCTTTCGCAATTGCGATAGCAATTCATTCCCGATCTTTCCATGGCCTCCGTGGTTTGTTATCTTAAATTTTAGCTATACGACAAACACGGCATGCGCTACTTATGATCAGGGTGGTATTGGACAGAAAATTTTAAGGGGTATGCAAGAATCCCCAACTTCAAAATGAAAGTAAGAATACTGAACAAAGCACAAGTGGAGTCTGGGATCAGCAAGTAAAATTATAATTTGACACAATTTTCAGAACGTACTTCATCGGACACCTGGCTGACGTAATTCTTGACATTGGTGACGAAAGCCGAGCTGTGTGTCTTGAGGGTGTTGACGATGGTGGGTTCATCAGGAAGGTTCAAGTTGGCGTGCAATTCCTTTCCAAGTTTGGCAATATCAGCTTGAGCCTGGGTGATCAGGTCGTTCAAAGAAGCTGGACGATTTGCAGGGGTCTCTGCAGCCGCGCGAGACTCGGCGTAAGCCACAAGGGCAAGGGACATCAGGAAGATACCGAAGGACCTCATGGTTTCTGCTTTACTGTAGTCGGACTTGAAGCAACTAAGAGACTGATGCACTTTCCAACTTGCAACAATCTTTTATAGGCCATCTTATCGACGAGCCCAATGGGCAAAGTATGCATTATCTAGAACCAGAGGACCGTAGACATCCCTGGAATGTATGACTATAGGTATACGTTGTAGTGGCCCAAAGTACCGGTCCCTATCCTTGCATCTATTTTCTCAGTAGCTACCTTTGTGGCGATATGTAAAAAGATAGTATGCGTATACTAGACGTTCATAGTTCACGTTTAGTATAAGAAATACGAAGAGATTTTCTACACGTCGTCAACACGTGATGCGTAAACATCGACGTTGTGCGGCAACTATATATTTGTTGTCTCGGATAATCATCTTGTAAATAAGAGAAAATTTGACTATGATAAAAATACCGGAATCTATACCACGAACAATATCAGCTGTAAATATGTGATTTCGTACCAGAGTAAAGTCTGGTATTATTATCATTAGAAAAGTTCGATGAACGAAAATATATTACATACCAAAAGGAATGTCGATAATTCAATACTTCGCGGTGGTCTACTGTATGCAGTCACTTCAACCACGTGCCGGTGAAGAATCAATTTTTCTTTATTTTTATGAATATTTCCATAAATTCTTACTGAAAATATTTAGGGGAATCTAAATTTCATTTGAAATTACGTGAAAATATCAATTCCAGAAACTAAGAAATGGGGATGAAGTTTCCAAGTCGTGGACATTTTCTGCAAATTCGAATTGGAATTCTTTCATATACTTGGGAAGTGGGAGAAAAAAAAAGAAAAAAAAAACAATGTGCGCAAATCTTTTCAATTTCGAGAAAGGATCAGAGGTTGGTAGAATGGTTTTTAATTCTTTTATCAGTTTGTTCGTCTTTCTCGCCCAGTCATCCGAGATTTTCCAACAACCTATACATCGCGCGTGGATTGAACGACAATGAGGAATGACTCAAATGCACTATGACTTTGAGATAAGTTGGGAAGATTTTTTTCGGGTAATCGTCAAATACGATGTACATACACGTCACGGGACCCCATTTACGATGACGATATTCGTTGAAATGAGAATTCTTATGTTGCCTGGTGAGCGGAAGCGAATTAACGCTGATTCATGAGATTGAATTACTTGCACACATGTACGTATGTATGTACATACATTCGCATTCATCGTCGTATTTACTGATTTTTATTACAGTCAAACTCGCACTGGTGTCGTAATGCAAAATAATGCCACGTGTGCATCGTGCATAAGATTCATCGGAGCTGATCTTTCTCTATCATTTATTTATTTGCCTTGTTCATACTTGCGATTTGCGCTTGATTTATTAGAAAAAAATTTCTAAAAAATGTGTCATCGTTAATTGATGATATTCCAGATATTACAGCTATACAAGTTAGAACAGCTCATTATCATTAATTTTTCTTTTCAATAATTATTCAAAGCTGTAATAGAGAAACGTGATCGGCTTCATTATGGCTACACACAAGTGTATTAATTCAAAAGGTCAGAAAGTTATCAATTCCGCGGTGTCTGATACCAAAAGCTGTGCAATCACAAGAACTTGATTCAAGTGAAATTTTTACATGATGATTGATAAATATACCTACTTGTATAATACGACTTTGTACCCCGATTTGATTTATGCATTGATTCATTCGATACGTATACTTCAATGACGGTACAATGCTGATGTTAGCTTGAATGAACTTGTACCAATAGTCGACAAAGTTCAAATTCTATAGATCATGAACCTAAATTTATAATGGTCCGTCACTCTGGACTAGACATTTTTTGTCCATCATACCAATTGCAAAATATCATTGTGATGTACTTTTCTCCATACAATTTGATGCTTGGATTTCAAAAATTCATTTTTCTCGATTCGATGTTCACATGAATATTCTCAGCTTCGAGATATCAAAAAGCCAACTGATTATTAAAGAATGAAATTTTCGAGTTGAACCGTTTTTCCAAAGATCGAGCTTATTTTTCATAGTCAGAAAAATTTTATTGACCAAAAAATGTATTTGTGCATGCGATATTGATTTAGCATTATTCATAGGCACACTTTCGAATTTTCTCGAATTTTTTTTCGGATTTTTTACAGCTTAATCAGTTTTTTTCGTCTTAATTTTAGTATTGTTCTTCACTTTACCGCTATGAGTTCGTAGAATATTGTCGCGTGAGGAATCATTTATGACTAATTTAGAGAAGAATATATGGAAAAACTCCATAACTCGAATAAATTGATTCCTTTTCTTTGCAGTATAACTCGAGTTATACCGTCATTCCGCGCATCCTCTCAATTGTCAGCATGCTACCAGCATTATTATTCTGAATTAAATGATCCGAATCGGAATGAAAGGTACTATATTTGTAGATTATACGTTATCGATTGATTTACTTAATTTATTCAATGTTACATGTTGAATTCGACGGTTCTCATCTTTCATATACAATTTGAGATGTTCATCTAACAGTGGCAGAGTATCCAAATATTATTCATTATGTATTGAAGATATTTATTGTGTCTCGGGAACAAATTTGTTAAGTGAATCGTGAGTGAATGTTAGGACATCTTCCGCAACCTTCTTCAAATCTTCCCCGAACTTCTGCATGTGGGGGTCAGATACGAAATTTTTGACAGACTCGCCGATAGTACCGAAGGTTTGTTTGGTAGCTTCAATGCCTTGTTGGGTTAATTCTTCTATCTGATGAACCAATGGACTAGGCTGTTGAGCCTGGTCTGGCACTGGGCTGGCCTGGACAATTTGAAAAAAAAAATTATTAATTTCAGCGACTTTATTTCTATTTAATAAGTCAGATAATCGTGTATTTATCATATCCTACTCGCGTCTCTTCGACTTTTTAAAAGAATTTATGAGGTGGCGATCAATTTTCATCGAAGCCAGATTTTCCCTCGGCAATTAATACGTGCCTCCAAAAATATAAGTCCGGTTTCTTATATCTCACTTGCAAATATGTTTTCAGTGGAAAAGAGTAAAATGCTACACGAACGTCGTTACAATATATCTCATACAAAATATGACACTGTCTATACATAACGATGGCTATATATTTCGTGTAAAAAATGGCAGCACAGATGAACTAGAAACTGAGAACTCAGAATTATTTAAAAACAGGAAATTCCACCGGTAATTTTATCTCATCGACAGATAATTTCGAGCCGAGAAAACCTCTCAAGAAAAACCATATTATCGTACAGTGAAAGTGGACTTCAGATTTCACAGCAAAAATGTGGGTTTCAAATTTTATGCTATCGGACAATCGCGTAGCTGTACGAGCGAGAAAATTTGTAGAAAGAATTCGTATTTTGTTAAAACCACAGATTGAAAAAAGAAATATTCGATTGTTGAAAAATCCTTACCTGGAGCATGCAGACGAGGCACATGGCCAAAATTCCGACGAATAAAACGCGAGCCATTTCGAAAATGACGATTAATTTCTGTTCTTCTTGAAGAGCGTTGATCGACTGAATAGCTAATATACCCGCAAGTTATACTAGTTCGGCAATGTAGGAGTCAGAGGTGACGGAGATACCACCAAACCTGTGACGCAAACGTACGAACGACATGATTCGTCAATCGTACCAAATAAATCCCCACATCTTCAATCCATATCATTCCAATATTCCACGAATTCGGATGATCGTCATTGAACTTTTACATCGTAATACATTGGCTCGTGTAAACGTACACTAATACATCTCCACGTGAAATGACGAAATGATGAAACTATCCTTGGCAAGCTTTCGAAGCTCAGTCACAACTCTATCGTCATAATCAACCAAGTTCAAAGTTTATCGATAACCACCCCGACTTCTTGGTACAGTGTCAATTACTGTTCAGAACAGCGGTATATACGATGAGGCAATCCGGACGAAATGGATACTTAGGCAAAATATTGATAGAAATTTGTTGTTTCTTTCTAAGTTCTTGACGAGAAAATAATTTTGAGGAACACAGACGTTTTGAAAGCTTGAGAAGGGAAATTTCCGATAAAATTTCAACGAAAAAAAAAGTACTTTTGATGATAAAAAACAATTTTCATCTACTTCCAGCTGAGGTGTCCTTTCCACCCTGGTCTCCCATGCATAATAACCGAAGGTATACAATTTTATCCTAGATACATGAATCACACTGCATTTCATACCACGTCGATCGGAATAATTAGTTTAATGAATGACCTGGTTAAGAATAAAAGCGATAATGTCGTCAATTATTTCACCTAGTTTATTAATATTACATATCAGATCCGAAGGATCTCATCTTCCATCTACATTTTGATGTTAAGTTAATAACATTTTCAAAGTATTCAAATAGTTTAACATACATATTGGGCATGTTTATTCTGTTTTAGGAAAAACTTTTTCGGCTTGATTGCGGAGGGCGTCTGCACCTTCCGTGGCCAATTTTGTCGCATCGTCGATCAGTTTCTTCACAGTCGGATCATCGACGAATGCCTGATATTGCTTTTTGGCAGATTCAAGGGCTGCATTTAACGCAGTGCTCACATCGTCAAGAGGATTGGGTTGCGGATCCTGGTCTGGCACTGGGGTAGCCTGGGATAATTTGAATGAAATAATTCGTACGAACATTTTGATAAATTCAAGACATAATAATTTTAAAACGTCGAACAGGTACGGATCCTTTTATTGTGCGGGTTCAACTTTATAATCTTCATTACACGAAGGATAGAAAAGTATTGGTTTCGTGTCGGAACTATGCTTTCAAAAATTCAAAAGAATGTCCCCTATTAGAGCCTTTGGTTCACGCCACAGATGATTCTGAGCACACGTCAGTCTAATGCAAATTTCCCAGGATCACTGCTTGTGGTCTAAGATGAAAAAATGACTACGTCCTATTGAGAATGATTGAATGGTTCAAAAGTGATCAGGGAAAAAATCATAGAAGGCGGTGAAAGGCCCAGAACAATCCATAGTTGATCGTTCATCAAACAGGAAGTTAATTTATTGAACAGAAAGAGCAGACTGCATTGTTCACGATAAAGATGTATGTATGGGTTTCCAATGCAATGCTGTTAGAGAAACGTAGACAAACTGCACGAGTCTTATAATTTGTGAGAAGTATTCATTTGTTTGGATCACTATTAAAAATGAATATTTGGCTGTTGTGTAATTGTTACCTGAAGCACGCAGACGAGGCACAGCCCCAAAATAGCGACAAACAAGAAGCGAGCCATTTCAGTCAGGAGAAGGATCAATGTCTGTTCTTCTTAGAGACCGCTGTGCAACTGCATAGCTGATATACCCGTTAGCTATTAGCTCGACAATGCAGAGGTGAAAGGTCTTATAGAGATATTAGCGAAGCGACGAGAATGTAGGTGTAGGAATAATCCGATTCGCCAATTCCTATAGAAAAAATTCCCACGTCTTCAGATCGAGTAGCGATTCCAATATTTTACAAGATAGCTTAATCGCACTATTACGGTTTTCCCACCTAATATTATATGGCTGTAAAAGTGTGTTTTGCAAAACCTTCAATTCCGCAACCGTTATATACTGTAAACGTGTAGGTATGTGTATATTTATTTATACTTCGGACTTTCCATGCAGTTTAATAACGTTACGTTATAATCTATAAAGTTCAAAGTTTATTGATAATGAAATGAATTGAAGTGATGCACTATAGTCCAATCTGTCTTACTATAAAATAAGTAGCTTTCCTCGTCTATAGAACCTATGCAGAAAAAGAGATCATTCACCTGCTGACTGAACCAGATTAATAACCAGATTATGCTTATGATGCATAATAACGATCTCAATTTCCCGATTGATAACTTTTTTGAAACTTAATTCCTGGGTTCTCCTTCGAATATGTATAAATTCTTAGTATCCGAAGTGAATCCTACTGGGATTCAGCACTATCACGACCAGTCTGGAATTATTCGAACAATAATTAGGACAAAAAAGATGGGCATGTAATGAACGGTTGGAAGAAATCCAACTTTCTGTGTTTAGAATCAAACTAGTGACTGAAAAATAAAGATTCAGATAATTGTTGGAAATGTAATACACGAATCTTCAACAGTGAGAGCAACGTCATTGGATGTACATTATATGCTACCTGCAACTAATATAATAATTCTGATTCTGACAATGCAGACAAACAAAAACAAGCACTTGTTGACACTAACCCCGAATATCGCGGTCAATTATACTATACGCTGGGAAATTTCTGTTCAAACATTAGTCTAGAGACAATTGAAAATAATTAGAACTGATAATGAGATATACTTTTCATTATAGCCAGAACAACGATTTGAGAAAAATCATTTGAATTATGAAACTTCAAATCACATTTCTAAACTAATCTGAGACGTTTGCATCTATTTTACACTCGTCGAACTTCCGTCTGATCTATGGATTATCTTTCTCGTTTTCTGGCTCTTTGACTTCTGTCTTGTATTAGCGGAAAAATGGTACGGTATATTGGTAAAATAGTGCAAATCATCCAGCTATTAAATCATCCAACTGTCATCTATTCCGGGCACTGAACAAAATGCTTGTACTACATGGAGTATTACGAGTGATAGGAGCTTGTTCGAAAACGAATGGGCAAAATATTGCGAAGGAACAGGAAATTCCACCGGTAATCTTATCGCATTTAGAGATAATTTCGAGAAGAGAAGACCTCTCAAGAAAAACGTATTATTATCGTGCAGTGAAAGTGGACTTTGGAGTTCACAAGAATGACGTACGTTCCAGAACTTATGCCTTTAAACAATCACATGGCTATACGAGCCAGATATTTGATCTGAATAATAAAATTTTGTTCAAACCACAAATTGGAATTGTAAATATTGGATTGTTGAAAAATAGTTACCTGCATATGTGACTAAAATGGCAAAGAATAAGATACGAGCCTTTTGAAGATGAATTATCTCTTATTTTCTATTTGATTACGAAATGATTAATCTAATCGCGAGCTTCCAATGAGGCATTTCCAATATCCGGGGAATTCGAAAAAACTATGGAAATTAAGCTGACAATCAGTACACGTATTTTGACCTTCCTAAACCATCCTCTTTGTGCATAATCGGGTGAAGGAACGCTGATACTTTCCTCGCGTGATGCATGCTTTATCATAAAGCCATTGACAAAGTTCGGAGTTCATTGACGTTGACCCCGAGTGTCCGAGCCCCGATCGAAACGTTCTGCATGCCCAGTATTTTTAATGATAATTTGACGTTGTGTTTATTGTAAGTGTTATCTATAACAATCCATCTTACGGAATACCTTGGATCATGAGACATGTGACACAATATCTGCCAATCATTGTATTTCATCAATAATCACCAGTTCTAAAAAAATCCTGCCTCTTCGACATCATGACATTTATTGTATATTTATCGAAAACATCTAATGACACAACTTCTAAAATCTGTCGCACAAATCTAAATTCAACTATCCAGGTGAGTAGGAAATTGACAATGATTTAATGCTGACAATGACAAATTAGATAGGATGTATCTAAAAAATTGCTTTATTCTTTCAGGAATGTAGTCATCAAGTAGTAATACATATTCGTCCAATTCTTCAATCAACAATCGTAGTTGCGTTACTTGTCAAAGACTTCAGACGCCTCTCAGCCTCCCTTTGTTTGGCTCGTTTCAGCTCTGCCTTTGTTCCAGCATGGAAAGTGTCCAATACACCAAGAAATAATTCCAGTACAGGTCGGTTCTGTGGCCCATAATTATTTTCTGTGTTTGTAGTTTTCGCCGCACGTCTTTTTGGCAGTTCTATCGACTCTTCGGAACTCCATGATTCGGCTAATGCAACAACAATGAGACACGCTAGCGCAATCGTCACAAAACAATATCGATAAAAGACCTTCATTTTCAAATCAGATCGAGGGCTTATGATTGTTACAGTTAGTCGCGACTATACGTTAACTTTGAATCGCTCAATGCTGCTCAAGGTACTACTCACCTTGGCAAAAATTTATTATTACGGTCACAAGTCAGAGCAAATTCAGCACATTTTTTTACTGGCATTTTGTTACGCACTCCATATGGGCAGCCCCGCCAACATTCCAAGACCCACTTGCTTCATTCTATCAAATCAAATCAATTATTATTATCTGGCATTCTGGTTCGAGGCAGATGTCTATGATTTTTTTTGAAATGCTTAGAGACTGCAGACATCGTTTGGCCAACTATCTTCATCCAATTTTTGCCAGGGGATAGAGGAGAGATTATTTCATGACGGTATAAATATTAGAATGACTGTTGCAGAACTTATGCTATAAATTAAATGAACTTGATCTTGTGGTAAGGGTTTTGAGAGGAAGAGACAATTCATGTTAAGGTGATGGACATAAACTCACGGATATAAATACATATTTTTATTTCGTATACTTTTCTTTCGATGTGAAAAGTAGAGAGTAAAACGTACACAAGTATCGTTGAAATTTGTCAAAATACGAGTAAAGTACAAATACATCTTGTTCATGAGTTACGGGAAATATCGCTTCATCCGATCATTTCATTCGAACTTTAGGAACTGCAAGGTAGGCTCGTAGGCGTTAAAACCGCGTTAATGAGGCTGCGATCTTGTTTTGAAAAGTCATTCTCCAGCACCGTCCAGACCTTGTTCGTAGTTGCACATATTCTGGTCAAATCCGCCAGGTTGGTTATGAAGAACGCCACCGGGCTATAAGAATCCCGGATTGTCGCTACCAGAACAGCCCCACTGTTTGCCCGGATGATTACAATATCTCCGATTGTGAGGCACTGTCCATTAATCGCTGAAACCACGTTAGACCTTTCCAGAACTACGTAGTTGGATGTGATCCGAGGATTAGAGACACTAGCAGAAGTTGATCCTGAAGTTGTGGCTGATGCTGCATTGCTTGAAGCCAACTGCGTCAAAGATGCTGGATTCGTCTGTGTCTTCAGTGAAGCTAGATAGCTAATTAAAGCTTCCACTGATCCCTTTAGTTCGCCTAAAGTGGTATCTGAGCTTGAATGTGAAGTCGATGAGGTACAATCGTTCGTAGAGGTGGTTTTTGCTGAAGATGAACCACTACTGGCATCAGAATTGGTCGTAAGGTAAAAAATGCTGCTTTGAATCGCATCCTGGCTACCATCCGGATTGTTATTGACGATAACGTCCTGAATCACGTACTTGCCAGACTTTGAGATGTTGGTTTGCGGGTCTGTTTGAGTAAATACTCCAGTTCCAACAACGTTAACATGTCCGTAGGCATCTGTCACGTAAGAGAGATGATCAACAAACTTGAACTCTGCTCCATTTCTGATGGCTAATGAAGGCTCGGTGTTGATTGAAGTAGAACTCGACGTGGAACTGTCCACGTAAATCAATCCGATCGTTGTAACATCCTGAGTTCCATCAATATTATTCACGGTAGATGTTCCCCGAATCACATAAGTTCCTGACGTGTATTCGTTAATCACGGGGTCCTTGATGTTGTATACACCGGTGCCATAGTTTCCTCTGCTATCAGGAACTGAGAAGAGGTGTTGATTGAACAGGGCATATCTACCACATTTTATTAGGCTAGATTGTTCACTTGGCACTGTGGTAGGTGCATCCCCGACGTATAGGACTCCAGATTTTACAAAGTGAATGCTGTGATCAGGGTTGACTTCAGATACGCTGGTTCTGACGACGAATTTTCCTGATGTGGAAGCACCCGTGGTTGGATTTGTCAAAGAATAGGTTCCGTCTTCAGTGGCCCTCGATACGCCAGTTTTGTCGACGACCACACTCAAGAGATCGTTGATCAAAAAGTTTGCTTGATTTTTGGTAACCTTTGTTGTGATATAACTGGTAGTGGGTCGAATAACGTCGAAGGTTCCTGAAGCCGTGACGCCGGTCTCACCGTCAGTAGAGGTGATCGAGAAATCGTTGACTTCGAAGCTTCCGGTCCAAGACACGTTCGTTTGAGGGTCTCTGATACTATAATTTCCTTTTTGAATCAGACCGATAACATTTCCTTCAATATCTTGCTGCGTAACCACTTGACCTTCGATTATGAAGTATGAGCTATTGGTTACTATTGCCGTTGCATCGTAGATCGGACTCCGGACTCTACTTCCAGAGACAGGTTGCGCTTTTGGCGTCTGAACGGATTGAATCGGATTTAGACTTTTGACAAGCGTTTTTAAATTGTCTGTTTTCAGTACCGCAGGTATGAGGGGGTGGCTCATCTTCGGTGAATGAGTGGAGCTGTACGACTTTGTTGGTGACTGGGTGGTGGTAGACGAGTACGCGGATTTTTGGGTGGTGCTCGAATCACAATTATAATTGATAGAAAATACTCCGAATTTCCTGATTCTCGTACTACCGTCATCACCTTTGATTTTGACAAAGTTCAACAACGCACGACTTTCGGATACCGTTATGCGAGTTTCCGGATTCGTTTGAGTGTACTTTCCTTTACCAACCACGCTAACATGACCGTAGATATCAGTTACGAAGGTCAGGTGGTCTTCGATCGTAAACGATGTACCGTTTGTGATTGTAGTAGGACAAATAGAGCTGCCATAGCTCGATGCGGGTTCATTTCCGTCAACGACAATTACACCACTAATCTTGGTATCTATAGAACCATCGGCATTGTCAGTTGTAGACATATGCTTAATCAAGTATTTTCCTGGATAGGACTCGTTTCCGCTGGAAACCTTTACGTTGTAGAAACCAATACCGTAGTTTCCATCACTGTCAGGGACGTCGTAAAGTTGATCCTCGATAAGGAAGTATCCATCGTAACCTGAAACTAACGGTTTTTCGATCGGAGATGAGGTCGTCTCATCAGATTCGTCGAGGAACAACAGTCCGGATTTGATGACTTCAATAGCACCTCCGGGTTGCGGCCTGGAAACGGTATTTTGGACCACAAAAGTTCCGGACTTGCAGAGACCAGTAGTCGAATCTGTCAAACGGTACGTTCCTGTTTCGATAGCCGTGGGGTTGCCTTGCTCGTCTACGTTCGTACTCAATTGATCGGTAATCGAGAACGTCCCTAGAGTCTCAGAATCCCAATCATTTCCGGTTAGAGCCACATCGAACGTTCCTGATTCCGTCGAATCGATGTTGCCTGGCGATGTCGATGCCATCGAAATCTCCTCGACCTCAAAAGCTCCGGACCAGGAAATGTTCGACCGATTGTCCATGAGATGGTACGTTCCCATTATAACCTCACCGATAACATTTCCCTCAGAGTCTATCAATGGTGTTATGAGTTTATCGATAATGAAAGATGTCCCGTTCATAACTATAGATGTAGCATCGATGTAAGTATTAGTTTGAGTAATTGTCGATGGATGAATCGGATTTAGACTTTCGATAAGCGTTTTAACATTGGCTGTTTTCGGTACCGCAGGTATGAGGGGGTGGCTTCTCCTCGGTGAATGAGTGGAGCTGTACGACTTTGTTGGTGACTGGGTGGTAGGAGACGAGTACGTGGATGTTTGGGTGGTGCTCGAATCACAGTCATTATTCATAGGAAAGACTCCAAATTTCCTGATTCTCGTACTACCGTCATCACCTTTGATTGTGGCAAAGTTCAATATCACACGACTTTCGGATATCGGTATGCCAGTTTCCGGATTGGTTTGAGTGTACTTTCCTTTACCAACTGCGCTAACATGGCCGCAGGTATCAGTTACGAATGTCAGGTGGTCTTCGATCGTAAACGATGTACCGTTTGTGATTGTAGATGGACTAATAGATCTACCATAGCTCGATTCTGCTCCATATCCGGCAATGAAAATTACACCAACAGTCTTGATGACTATAGTGCCATCAGCATTCTTAGTTGTAGACGCATACTTAATCGCGTATGTTCCTGAATAAGACTCGTTCGTGCTGGTATCCTTTATGCTGTAGACACCACTACCGTAATTTCCATCACTGTCAGGGAAATTGTAAATTTGATCCTCGTCGAGGAAGTATCCATTGTAACCTGAAATTAACGGTTCTTCGATCGGAGATGATGTCGTGTCAGCAGATTCGTCAAGGAACAACAGTCCGGATTTGATCACTTCGATAGCACCTCCGGGTTGTGGCCTGGAAGCAGTATTTTCAACCACAAAAGTTCCGGACTTGGAGACACCAGTAGTCGAATCTGTCAATCGATACGTTCCTGTTTCACTAGCTGTGGGATTGCCTTTCTCGTTTACGTTTGTACTCGATTGATCTGTAATCGAGAACTTCCCTAGAATCTTAGAATCCCAATCATTTTCGGTTAGAGCCACATCGAACGTTCCCGATGCCGTCAATTCTATGTTGCCTGGCGATGTCGATGCCATCGAAATATCTTCGACCTCAAAAGCTCCAGACCACGAAATATTCGACCGATTGTCCATGAGATGGTATGTTCCCGTTATAACCTCGCCGATAACATTTCCTTCAGAGTCTATCAATGGTGTTATGAGTTTACCGATAATGAAAGATGTCCCATTAGTAACTATTGATGTAGCATCGGAGTAGGTATTAGTTTTAGCAGTCGTCGATGGAGATTGCGTCGTTGAAAAACTAGCTGCAGGTTTATTGTACTTCACTGGGTTAAGTCTGCTAATGATAACATCAAAGAAATCCCTCGAAGCTGAATGATGTTTCGTGTAACCAATCGGAGCTGCTTTAGTAGTGGATGCTTGAGTGTAAGGTGCTCTAGTAGTGGATGCTGCAGTGTAATGTCCACTAGTAGTGGGTGCTGCAGTGTAGCCTGGTTTAGTAGATTCTGAAGAACTGCTCGTTGTGGTAGGCGATTCGGTGCTCGAAGTAATGGCATTATTGCAAGAAATCGTACCAAATTTGATGATGTCCGTTGAGCCGTCAGAGTTTTTCGTTGTAATGATATTCCGGGTTACATAGCTCACAGAATTGGTTGTTCCTGTTTGGAGGATTGTTGTAGTTAATTCTCCGGTGCTGATCGGACTGACGTTCCCATACGTGTCCGTTACGTAAGTTAGGTGATCTTCAATCGTGAACAGAGATTCGTCCACGATGAGTGGAATGGAATAGGTATTGGCAGAATACGGATTTGAATTGTTGACGTAAATTAAACCACTTGTCGTCGAATCCACTGATCCATCAGGGTTTTTGGTCTTGTCAAACTGCTGAATTACATAGTTTCCAGACTGGTGTTCGTTTGTCTCGGGGTTCTTGATATTAAATATTCCAGTTCCAAGATTACCGTCACTGTCGGGTGATTCGAAGATGTGATCATTCAATAAGAAATATCCACTACCATCTTCGAGAGGATATTGATTGCTTGGTAACGTAGCATCAGCTCCGTTGACATACAATTGTCCGGATTTGATAATATCTATAGTGCCATCAGGATTTCTCTTGGAAATGGTATTTTCAACTACGAAGCTCCCAGACTTAGATGTTTCCGCAACGGAATCCGTCAAATTATATGTTCCATCTTCTGTGACACTGATGTATCCATTTTCATCAACTCGCACAACCACGCTGTCTTCTAGTTCGAAATTCGCTTGCCTCTTAACTCTCGGTGCGCCACTATCACATCCGGGTAGATCCGCATTGTAAACTCCATAGGTTTTGATGGAAACATTTCCGTTAAGATTCGACTGGATGGTTCCATTCTCAACTACGTAACTACCGGACCATGCGACATTCGTATTTGGATCTACAAGCTGATACGTTCCACTTTGTACGATATCAATAACGTTTCCATAATCATCGGTCTTCTCCACCAGTAGCTGTTTGATGACGAAAAGTTCCCCATTTCTGACTATTGCTGTGGCATCGTCAACCGGTGCCGGGTCGCTGTTGTCTGGTGATGGGACAGGATCCAAAGCGTTCAAAATGATTGGAACATCCGTCTCTGGTAATGTTCCGAGCAGCTGGACGAGCGCTTCGATCACTTGGGTTGAATCTTTTTGAGACGAACTTACGGACTTCAGAAGATTATCAACCTTCTTTAAGCTCTTGAGAGTAGTTTGACTTAGGAAAGGAGAAGTGGCCTGATCTTCCAACTTATTAATTTCCAATAGAATTTCCACTGCCGATCTAACAAGAGGTGTACTGTCACCGAAAATGGCTTTCGATAGCTGGCTGATTTCAATAAGATATTCTTTCTCAGTCTGGAAGTACGATAAAGTCGTGGTCTCACTGGAGGGTGTCACCGTGATTGCTGTGGCGTCGGACGTGATCAAAACCTTGTACAATTCCTCTTCAAAGTTCAGCACAGAATTGTAAATTTTCCTGGCTCTCACATTGGTGTCCTCTCGAATAGCTTGCTTTATACTAGCAGCATAGCGTTTCACAACGTCGATAACGTTACAGCCAACTTCTCCTCCAGAGACCACCGCGTTTGTCACAGCCTCCACCAAACTTGACAGAAGATATTGCAGCCTTTGGGACTCATCGTTTTCGACCACCGTTACAACTGACGTTTCCAAGTCGTTCAGACAATCGCAAAGTCCCAAAATCGTGACTTGACTTTGTCCAGTCAAAGCCAAGGTTATCGACTTGATGAAACCAGCAACTCCGTCCTGCAGTTCAATCGGTGCATTGATAGCGGATAATTGAGTGTCCAGAGCGAGTGTCTTGCTGCACAAGTTGGGCAGCTCGACGTTAAGAAGTTGTCCAGTGACGATGCTGACAAAGGTCTTGTAGAGAGCGTGTAACGCTGACTGTACAACCTCAGCATCTCTTGAATTCAACGAATCGAGAGCTAAGAGTCTGATCTCCAGATATTGATTGCGTAGCGAGTTGTACGTGGTTTGAGAAACGGCTGGTAGACTCGATGAGGGTGTTGCTACGAGTGAACTGCTTTTTTTCAGGGATGCGATACGGTTTACCAAATTTTGAAGCAGAACCTTTTCCTGGTTCACGGTTTCGTAGTTGCACGGTGTGTCAATGTTCACCAAGTCAGCTGATGACGCAGAAGAAGACAGTTGTTGCAATAAAATCGATGCCTGATTCAGCAGCTGTTGTTTTCTTGCCGCGGAATTATCACCAGAGATCAAACTGGTACTCGAAGGATTCTTGTAACTGGGATTCAGTGAAATTGAAGACGGTTCGTCGCAATTGCAACTGCTTGATGATAAAGTCGCCTGTCTGCTCAGCGGCAGTATGCCGGCTGATACGCCAAGGCTTCCAACCGACCAAGAAATGGCCAAGAATGAAATGCAGAAACGCACTATTGTCCCTTTAGTCGTACCCATGACGAGATTGAGATTCCAGTAAGGATCAGTATTCGATTACGCTTCATATAGTCTGCTCATTAATTCGAAGAAATGCGATAAAACACGCACGTCGTGATCACAATCAACAACATCACCGCTGCTTGTTGTTAATCATCGTTAACGATGAGATATCGTTACGATGTTACCTGACTTTTGCGTCAGCATAACAATTTCTTACGTATCTGCCCACTTTGGTAAACAACGCAACCCGCCAGTCCACTACGAAAACCAAACTCACTGAAGAAAAGTTATTGGTAGAGAATTTTCGGTAATTCGATTTCTGGCTATGAAATCATACATTTGCATATGATCGATCGGTATTTGGTATTGAAAGGAGGATGAAGAAGGATACACATAAATGTTGGAATAAACGTAAATCGAAATTATTTTATTCATCAGTACGTATTTGTTCCAAAAAGTGTCATTTCATTTTTTTTTTTTTAACTCATTATATTATAAATTCATGAAAGTTTTATATCACTCCGAACATTTTTAAATCTTGAATAGGTTTACCAAGAGTGTGAATATTTCGGTTCAACTATGTTCTTTGGTACGATATTGCTGCAGTCAGGGCAACCATTGACCTCGCAAGCTGGTACCAAGACTCTGTCCACCGTGGCTGTTAAGCCAGTCAGTCTTGGAACAGTATTAGGTGCTTTGTGCAATGGTGTTTCAACTGCGAATGGAAGCGGTCCAAATCGCGGAGCGCTCACTTCCTCACCCTGCTGAATCGAAATTGACATCGACGGTCTGTACCTAAATTAGAAAAAGAATCCCTGCATTAGACAAGAAGATAAAAACAAGAACTTCCGAAGTAGTAACACCAAAACTGATACTGTGTTATTGATATTTCTGTTTCTTTCAGTCTGTTACTTCCAAGTACTTATCTGATCCTGGTACTTACACTGCCTTCTGAACCTTGACTGGTTTCTGAACAGCACAGTCGAAGCTGTACCTTCTGGGGGTTGGAGAATATGTTTGATGTTGAACACTAACACCATAGCTTCTTCCGCTCAGATGATCAGAAGGTATTTCTTTGACGACTGGCGTTTGGATCTTAACAGGTAGCTGAAGACAACGTCCTTGTTGTTGGCTGGGTGTTATTACCGAGTATCCATAGCTCTTCAAACTTTCTACCGGAGGTGGCGGGGCTGTTTTTGGTATCTACGTGACAAAAACACGATGAATTTTATGCAAAATGTGCTTTTAGCGAGAAGAAGAAATGAAATCGCATAATTCCGAAGCCAAATACCGAAGGAATAATTGAAATAAGATTTTATGATTGAACATACCTCTACAGAGTACGGAAGCGATTCTTTGCAGAAGCAGGGTTCTCCATAAGTGACGATCTCCGCCCCAGAAGAAATGGCACTTGGTTCATTTGAGATGGAATCGTAGCCACAACTAGGGTAAGCGTTAACAGTTGCGACCAGCAAACCAAGTAAGGCCAATATGGCCGAGGTTCCTGTCGGTTTCATGATCCTCGAATAAATGATTCTAAGGTGCCGAAAGTACTTCCATGCCATACATATAGACGGTAATAACCCGGTACCATTTCCTGTTTGTCCACTCTCAATTTCCAAGTAAGAAAACATACCCCGCGTATTCTTCCGCTTCCGTCAGGCTTCGGATTCACTTTTATTTATGCCATTACGCAACCGGTGCATACATCATGTTTAGAAAATCAAATTCCCCACCACAGTTCACAGCAAACGGTCCAAAAACAATTCCGTATCATTTTGACCGTATAGGTAAGTAGATGAGCTCCTTTTTCAACGAGATAAGTAAATTGGAAATCATTTCTTAGCCTCTCATTTTTCCCATCCCTACCGGAAGCAACAAGTCACAGTTGCGATAGATGCTGAGGTTGTTTCTCAGGGTCGGTAAGCATATGAGAATATCGAATGGGGGGGAGAGTGCTTATGCGATTTGATGGCTGTCGGTATAGTAAGTATAGCGACATGTTTCACAGGGGTGATTTTGTATAGCAGCTTTCGAGTATGGGCTGTCATCAGCTCGTAACTGTTCCCCTGTGCGTTGTGATACATACGATCTGCGGACGAAGCCATATGGCAGAGGCACATGGGGCGCCTACTGTACATTTCTCAAGGTTTCTTTCCTTGGGTTGAAAATTATGGACTGTCGACAGGGCGTCATAGACTCGGAAGTAGTAAATGTACCTATTATAGTCAGAAGCTTTTTAGTTCCCAAAATACCGACGGTATCTTCAACACTTTTACACCCTCGTATAATAGCAATCACTCCACGATCTCCGCTGAAAGAATCCATCGAGCATTCCGAGATGTACGGAAATATCCAAAATAAAACTGAATAAAAAATATTTTTATAGACAAAATAACGTCAAGAATTTCAACCAAATTCAATTACTTGGCAATGTAAAAATTTATCGAAATGAGCAGATGAAAATGTGGCTCATGAAATCCACCAACGCAAATAGTTACAGGCTTAGAATAACTCAAAAAGCTCATAGCTTGCTAGAACACATCAAATTTTTGAGACTGACGTCAGCAACTACGCAAAAATTTATAAATGCTCTACGATAAATAATTGAGGCTTCAAGTCTCGATAATTCTAAAGTTTGACGAAGGAGTATTGGGCTTTAAGGATTTCCTCACTCTTCTATAATCTGCTGTATTTTTACTGATTCATGTAATCGCAGCTCGTCAGTGCAACTTGTGCTCATCATCTACTTTTGTGAAATAGAGGCAGAGAATACGATTTTTCGCAAGTCATCTTCGATAAAATATCGTGAACTGGATATGAAGGATATAGTAGGAAAGTGTGAAAAACAATACAATGCGCATAAGTACGATGAAATATTTTTCATTTATTTTATCTGCGGGAAGGGGTCATAATACAAGGGAGAGGACTAGCTAAAATGGATTGGTCCTGGTCGACCAATATAATAAGCTCTACAATTGATTTAGACCGAATCAATAACTGCGGCCACATCCGCATCCGGTCTGGGCACGAGCCGATGCTCTGAGCCTGGCAAGAAGTCCGGTGCTTTCGCCATAGGATTGTTGATCCTGTTCCTCAGAACTGCTATAGCTATCGTACTGATCCTGCTGCTCATATGAGCCCTGTTCGTAGCTGCCACCTCCGTAGTAATCGGAGTCATTTTCCTGGGCAGCTCCTGCAGTTCGTACGATCACGTTTCCGCTAACGTATCCCGGAATCGGTTGTCCGATTGGTCCACAGGCAGAATCATCATCAGCTACAGCTTGATCTTCGGCAACCGGGTCTGCAGCGTTGCTGACGGTACTGATGAAGCTGTTTCCATTCGACGAAACTGGAGCGTATCCAAGGTCACTGAAAGCCACAGGTCATCAAGATTAAAGAAACAAGTTCTCAAAGTCCAGGACGCTTTTTCGATCAATCATAAATCGCATTTCATGGAATCAACGATGATCAATATAATCACCTGTAGCTGATGAATGAAGACTCCGGTCCCTGCTCTGCTTCGACCTCAGCTTCCAACTCGATTCTTTGCTGCTCAAGTGCTTCCTGTTGGGCGATCAATTGGTTGTAAGTAGAAGTGATCGAAGATTTCGGTGCAACTCTCAATTCTACTACAGGTCGGTCGACGACGAGTAGCCTTTCCTCGGGAATGTCCACAGCCTGCTTGCGGATGGAGCCATCAATAGGGGTTGATTTTGGTCCGAAGGCCAGGCTTCCTTCAGGAACAGTCTTGGTGGTTTGTCGAGCAAGGCTGTAGGCCAAAGACAGAGACACTGGATCAGCTGGAGCCGCTGGGACGGGCTGCGAGTTGTAGATGTTTTCTTGTTCATCGAAAGAAAGACCTGAATACAAAAAATGATACATCTTCTAAAGGTTCTGGAAGGTATCGAGCAATAATGACATCTGTTCATTGCCAGATAAAATCTAACAATGCAAGTGGCCATGAACTGCTACCAAGGCGAATTCTACATCTGCTTACATTCATCCTCGAAGGCGTTCAAATCAGCGTTAGAAGAGCTCAAGCTTCTGAATGTAGCACCATTGGACTGCGAGCTGGTGTATTGTTGCGGATCGGTGTAGGCACCTTCGTACTGTCTAGCTTTTTGGGCGCAAGAAGTGCACACGGGTTTTCCTGGATAAGCAGGGACTACCTCCGTGATGGTTTTCTTACAAGTAGTGCACAAGTCGCCGACCGGATAGAATCTACAAGTTTTAGATTCGAGTGTGAAAATCGAAGAACTTTCTTCGCCATTAATCTGCAGTGATCACCATCATCGGGGACCAAATCTGTCTGATAAAATTCATACCTGGGAGCAATGGGCTCGTTGGTCTTAAGCAGGTCGGTTACACAAGGTCCGCTGTGACGAGGTGGAGGATTTACAGATCCGCAGCCCCGGACTACTGGGGTATTCTTAATGGCAACAGCTTCCTTTATCACATGGGGTTCGGCGTACTTCCATGCACGAACGGGCTTCGAAGCTTTTACGATTACTTCGCTGCACCCACAGGCATCAGATCCGGGACCAAGTCCACAATTGGAACAACGATGAGCAGTGGAAAGTTGGACCGCAACGAAGAGGGCAAGGCCCAGAAATATCACCTGGGAGGTCTTCATTGATGCCACAATATAATTATACTGTATTCTTTAATTTTTCTCTCCTAAAATTACTTATGTGTCCTCCAAGTCTCTGGGGGCCCGGGTATTTATACCTCACCGAAGCGCGAATTGCTTTTTAAAACTGTGTTGCAATTCCGTAAACTTTCGACGGAATGATCGTGAGGTATTGTTTTTTGTTCCGACTCCGAGTCAACAAACAATCAACATTCGTACGGGTAGGAAAACATGCAGCAAGACTAATTATTTTCATAATTACACGATGATTTCAATGGAATATTCATTTATTTATTTATTTATCCTTAACTAATATACCAACAACGAATAAACATCAAACGTCATATATGAACACCAGCACAGGATTAGCTTCGAATAAAAAAATTCTGCAGTTAGTTTGCGACCGGAAGTATACCGATGCTGGCAAAAAGAACACGGAAGTACACGCTGGTGTCTAAAATTTATGAATGTAAGTCAAGGCCAGTGACAATCGTTACCCAAGACTAATTCTATGTCACTGACGCCTAATAAACTCGAGTGTCTATCATCAAATTGATGTTTTAATAATCTCATATTGGACGTACCTCTGTCTATACTCATTTTCGAAATTCTATGCGTTATTAGGAAATTTGGAACACCTCTACCCTGCTGTCTTGTAATAAACTTGCGAATGGAATAGGAAGAGGATTGAATAGAAAGAATAAATAATTACGAAAATTATTTTTCATGTTATATCCCTGCGAAAAATTGATTCCAGACTTTTAAAAGATGCGTGTTTCGCTCAAACACTGAAGAAAAAAGAACGAAAAATAATTTTCTTTTTCCTACAGTTTGAGAAATATACTCAGAGAGTAAAGGACTAAATAGACTGACGATATGTGGCATTAGAAGTAGGAGAAAAATAAACGGGAGAATACAATATTCGGTAAGAACTTATGTTTATTTATCATTTTGACTCAGACCGCTTCACATTAGGACACATTATGCTGAAAGCTTTTCTCAACAAAGCTTTATACATTTATTTTCTGATATTTCTGAGATTTTTACGGACATAATATGTATGTACATTAAACTTTCACACAAATACTTCTATGAAAATACATAATAATCAAAAGCTCACATCGCCGTTTTGACATAAACATAATAAAATGCAGTATCAATACTCGACAACAAAAAAAAAAAAAAAACCACCAATTTTATCGACAAATATCAAGTGATTAATTATTTACAAACATAAGTGATTTCCATGAATTCATCAACAGATTTTTTATATATCTAGACACATTCACTGAATACGTGAAACAACTTGCATAATATGTAATTCGATGTCGATTTAAATATCTCACAAACGGAAAACTGCGCTACTACATTGCGATAGTAAAGTAATATTAAATAAATGACTAATAGAAATAATATAATTATCCGCAATGATAATTCTCTTAAAATATTAACTCAGCTAGTACCTTATGAAATATAAATTACGTGTATAATAATTCAAAAGTGAATTTACAGAGTCTTCCTTAGCTCTTTCTTTATACAATGATCGTGTGATCAGTTTCTCAAAACAGAATTTTAACTACTGCGGTTTATTCAGATTGAAAAAATCAGCAGCTCTTTGTCTCTGAGTTGGTAAATTGAGCAGATTATCCGTAAGCACGGGCCCTTGAGTACCCGGCCTTTTTTCTGACTCTTGACTCTTCGATCCTGGAGTATTGAGTCTCGGTGTATGGGGCGTCCTCACACCGATAGAAGGAGTTCTCGTATGTCGGGCTCTCCTCGGAGTTGGGGTTCCAGAAAGTTTCAATTTTTGTGTTGCCAGTCTTCTCGCAGCCGGTGACATCGTGCTCAATCGATCCATCGCTGATAAAGGTCTTGGCGAGGGGCTGTAAATCAATAATTATCATTTAATCAACATAAAAAAAGTCTGTAGAGTTAATCTCAAATATTTCACTGACATAAAATCAATTCTCTGGGAGAAGTGCATGCAAAAACTAGGGAAATATCCGAGGGGTGAATCACGGAGGAGATATGGTGTACAAATCACAGGAGATATTCAGGAAATATTGTCAAATATTGGAAGATAAATGCTGCAGAATGTTGAAAAGCGTTGGAAAATCTTGGAAAAGAGTTCAAAATATCTAAAAATATTAGAAAAATGTACGGGAGATACTAGTAGGTATTAAGAAATTGGAGATATGGTGTACGAGTTTTTGTCTCGTGGTTCACTCCTCGGAAATATCATTTTGTATCAGTTATACATGATCCTTCAAAGCTGACAAAGGCTTGTTATCATTTTTCTACATCCCGAGAAGATAAATAGTTCACAAAGGCATCTGAAAATTAAGAATACCCAAAAATACTTGCATTTTAATAACAATAACACAAATTTACCTAGCCAAAGATCTTCTCGCAGCTTCAAGCGCCTTGCTTTTTCTGTCCCTGTGTCTCTCCCCTGCTTTTTCAGCCAACTGTAATGCAATTTTTTCTCTTTTCGGTGGTTCGGCCATCCTGAAGGCAGGTCCTTGGCTAGTTCTCAGTATAGGAGTATCCCCACCATCCAATCTAAACGGTGTGCCTTCTATTTGACCCCAGGTCATAATCGGACTCTCGCATTCTCCAGGCCTGGGACTCGGAGTGGCGACAAAACTAAACCCGTTAATTCTAGGCGTTGGATTCCGCACGACTTCTTTACCATCTACTCCAATCTTCCCGTCGTTAACTTTCGACTGTGTCTTAGCCAGTTCGGTGATAGTCTCTTTATTCTGCTGTTCGTTAAAAGGATTTACTTTCAGTCTAGTATTGTCGTGAACAACCTCCTGCTTCCTTTTTGCCAAATTGATCATCTCTTCAGGGGTGAGTTCCACCCCGTCAGGAACATACATGATATAATTCTTATTCGTATAACTCCAGCCTTCCAATTCCTTCGGTTTACCAAAAGAAGCCTCTGCGTCTTCTATGGACTCGATCTTGTTTCTCTCGATAGCCAAAGCCTTGGATTTTTCTTCGACTTCGTAGAGCCAGGAGTATTTCAATCTGTGTTTTTTCTCCGCCTCTACCATCATCTCTTCGAAACTAGCGTTGTCCTCGCTGGTGTGGGTGTTTAGGTAGGCGTCTAGCCCCATTTTGTCTTCTGATTCCGCGTCGTTTGTCGTCACGTCTATCTCAGGAGATTTTGGAGTGCCTTGAAGGGATTCGTCGTTGCTTCCATGTCTCAAAGGAGTCTCGAAAGTGGCGGGGCTCACAGGTCTTTCTGTCGTAGGCCTACCGGAGCTGTACTTTTCATACAATTCACGCATACGGTTGATGTTGTTGTGTTCCAAAGCGTTTAGGTAGTCGTTTTGAGCGTGGAGTTTTTCCAAATCGGGAAAAAAGTCCCGTTGGATAATCTCGGCCATTTTAGCTATGTACGTGTCTTCGTCGAGGATTTTACCCTTGAAACCTTTGCTTCTCTTCGCAACGCCAATCGGCTTTTTGAACACCGAGAGATCCTTCATTTTTCTTGCTGCTTGAAGAGCTTGGGAGCCTGGCGTGTCCATTGGCGAACCCATGCTTTTTATCGCGAACCAACTTGATCTAGTTTTTTGATATTGGTCGACGATTCTCTCGAATTTGACAGAACTCAGAACTTTATGTAAACACGGTGCGATTGAGGTTATAGTTGCGTATCGTTTTCATCGACGACACGACACGCGACCAGATGGTGGCGTCTCCTGCCGGAGATAGACGAAATTAATTTCGTTCGAATTTTAAATGATACCCGCGAACTTTTGAGGGGAAATTAAAACACGATGTTCAAAAGCTATGTTCTCGGCAAAAATATATCCGATGAATGTGAAATTGATAACGGTGATAAAGAAGAATCGAACGAAGGGCATGATGTTTACCAATTTCGAAAAATTGACCAAAAGTTTCACAGATTATTTATCAAAAGTGGTTATCATTTGAACTTTTTCTCGCTTTTTGAAAATCTAAGAGCATCACGTGCCCATCGTTCAATTCTTCTTTATTGCCATGATTAATTTCACATTGATCGGATACGTTTTTGCTGAGGAAATAGCTTTGAAAAATTGTCAATGAATTCAAAGTGTCAAAACTGTGATTCATATACCGATGACTCTACAATTCATTGACCGTCGAATCATAATCTGCTATCGATTGTTCTGTCGACAGAAAATTGTTAGTTATTTACAAAGAGTAATACTTTCTGGTTCTTCATTACCGGAATTATGTATTAGTTTATAAGCTGATTTCATATTGAAAAGATTATTAGTAATAGCTGGTTTGATAGAATATGTATGTTTCTTCTGTACTTCGATATACATATTGTATACGTCTAGATTTTCGAGTATCTAGGTATGTATACATAATGCTAATTGAGTTGTTGGATTATTTCAATATCTCGAGTCGATTCGTGAATTATCATAGCGTAGCTTTACATCATGGTTCCATCAGTATTTTGGATAATTTGTTCAGGGTACTCAAAGTTTGAAAGTTGGTTTGAAAACCTAACGTTGGAACGTAGTAAGAATGCAAAATGTTTCTTCAGTGAAAATATGAAAAACGAGACCATAAAAAAGTACTCTAAAACGAAATCAGTAGATATTACAGGTATCGTTTGTTTGGTGGGTCGCGTTGGTACGATGCAATGAATGCACATCGTGCATTCCGCTTATAACGCACTTTTCGTAGGTTTCCTTCGACGCTGATATTCATCTTATGTAAATACACGTTATCATATATCGCGTTACGTAGGCCGAAAGGGCTAAATATTTGCAGATTTTAGTGCCAAGAGGTCACATAATCCCTTTGTTCTATAAATCTGTCTTAAAATTAATAAATACGCGTAAATCAAATTCAAATCACAAGAAGTGAGACCTCATGATTAACCCTTCGTGGTCACACTTCCAAATTCAATCACGCTGGTCACACTGGGTCGATTCTACCCAGTCGGTTTTCAAAAACACGATTGTGAGCAAAGTGTCCGTCCAAAGTGATTCAAAAAATTACGAAACATGTTCGAACATTCTTAATTACATACCTTCAGAAAGTCGATTCATGAGAAATCGGATTCCAAGTTTGCAACATGTAGTAAAAAAATCACAAAGAGAACTATGCGCATTTTTCGAACGAAATAGTAGCATAGTGCACGTTCCAAAAAAGATCGTCATTCCGACGTTTGAAAAGGGTCGGTCCAGACAAAGAAAAAACTTATAAAACCCTATAGCTAATTGTGCGTTGCGTAGCAGATGAGGTGAAAAAAAAAAAAATTTTCACTCATCACACGTAAAAATCAATGGAAGAAAATCGCTCACACTGACTCATCGCCTCTGATATTTGTTTTTGTTTGACCTGTAGATAAAAGCTATAAAATTTTTCATGCAAATGCATAACCAACGGTTCAAACTGTATACAAAAAAAAAAAAAACGAAAAAAATTCCAAAGTCAACGTGGATGGTTTTTTGTTTCCCTGCGCCTCATATCGTTTCGCCCGTTTCCGAACCCATCGCATGATCAGACGCCCCTGCCACTCCGGCCACTACAGTACGCTGCACGGTGATATTTTGGTCCAGCTGGGGTAGCGGGACAAGAGGATGGACCGGCTGCGCGAAGAGCGTATACGAAGCTAAGCGAGAAAAGGCGAAGCTGCGAAGAGGGCAAAGCGAGAGGCAAAGCGCACACGTATGTACGAACTATACGAGTGAACCACATATGAATTTCCGCAGCGAAGTGTGGAGGACCCCGAGCTCTCAAGTGATTCGAGGTGTTGGCGAGGCGCGCTGACGGACATATGGGGATTCCAGCAGCGAGATAGGCAAGCCGTGCCGACGACAACGGCCAAACGCCAAGTTACTAACTACAAATTTACTCGACCGCGGCACTTCGACGTACGGTGGTAACCTGACGGCCGATTTACTCCGCATTTCAGTGTTACACTTTATACGTACCCACAATTTATGATTTTATGATCGACGACCAAATCCCCCCGTGCGTACAATTTTTACGACGTTATGGGTTCACCATAATTCATTAGTATAATCATTACACATCGTGTGATTAATGCAAAAACTGCAGCCTAAAAGACATTTGCAATTCCTGAAGGCAAAAGGGCCTACATTTTATCTTATTTATTTATTTCGTTTCGCGTCATTCGACTAGAAAGGCTTTAAAATTTGCCACCAACAAATTCATGTTTTACCAAACAATCAACTTTTCTAGTCGGAAATGCGTTTTTATGCGTAAAAATTTCCCTATCGAATGGCGAAAAAAAAAAAATTATACGTCCTTTTGCGATTTGAATCGCATTCTTCGTCGCTTACGCTTTTTTTCCATTAGTCACGCGACACATATGTTTATCTAACAATAATTAGATATCGTTTGCTTAGAATAACGACTATATCGACCTATAGATATATGTATGTATAATTCCTACGGTGTGTTTAGAGAGAAAAAAAAGAAAACTTGGTAGGTATGTTATTTCGTTTAGCTTCCACCTACTATACCTGTATGTATAATGTATACCTCAAATAACTCCGAATAATAATAGATAAATAAAGGTTAGATACCTAATACGCGTATGGAACGTGTGCCATGAATTGAAATTGACAAAAAGGACCGACGTCAACGACATATGACACTCGGAATTGTTATATAGGTATACAATATACCAACGTATAGAAATGTAAGAGTTGTATAGTTGAAAAGAGCTGGTACATGCGTCAGCGTCAGCAGGACGTAGGGTCAGCTCTGACGTAGGCAGGTACGTTACATACATACATACATACATACAAGTATACACATAGGCTACAAATATACGTACATGTACTCTATACGTTCGAGCATGTATGTCATATAATATATCTGAATGTAGTCGTAGGTGTAGGTAGTGTAGCGTAGGGTAGGATGATGGGGGGTAGAATAGGATAGGATAGGTAGGGTAGGTAAGGTAAAGTCCCACAGCGACACGCGCGTATCTGCAAACCGAACGAACGAACGAACGAACGAACGGAGGACACGACGCCTCGACAGGTCGACGCCTCAGAGCAGAGGCTCACTCAGAGGCTCGACGGCCGAGCGGCCAGGCCCACGTCACGTGACTCGGGGCCTTCAATTTCACTGTCATCTTGACGTATCGATCCCAGCGAAGCCCGCCCCTTGTACACGCTACTCGGTGTACCAAAAGGAAACTCACTCACTCTCTCTTCATCCCTCCAACCAAAGTATGAGAGAGACAGAGAAAGAGAGAAAGAGAGCAGATTTCCAACGCCTGATCTTCAAACTCTGAAAAGTCTGGAGACTGGAGAGGAACAGCCAGCCAGAGCTACTAGCGGGAAATGCTAGAAGATGACCGGCCTCATTGCTACAGTTCTTCACTTCTTTCCGCCTCCTTTTTTCGATCGAGTATTCTCTCGCTTTTGTGCTTTTGTTTTTGCTTTTTTTTTCATGCTTTTGCTTTTGCTTTTTTGCTTTGCCTTTTGCTTTATTGCTGTTGCTTTTGCTTTGTTGCTTTTACTTTTTTGCTTCTGCTTTTGCCCTCTTTGCTTTTGCTTTGTCTTTTGCTTTATTGCTGTTGCTTTTGCTTTTAATTTTCCCTTTTTGTTTTTGCTTTTGCTCTCGGTCTGGGTCTGGGTCTGGGTTTCTCTGACGCAACGAGAGTTGGTGCGGATCAAAGTGGAATTCGATTCGATCGGCTTTCCCGTTCGCGTATAGCTACATAGGTATATGTATCTGAATATTCGTATATTATGGGGTTAGGGGGAAAGGGGAGGAGGGAAAATTGCGATGGAAACTTCCCGAGGTGCCTTTGCCTGTACAAAGCCTAACTTCACCTAACACGGGGGGCCCCTAACTTGAGCTAACAATAAGCTAAGCTAGCCTAATCTGCCAGGGAGAAGGCGAAAAGGCGAAGCCTACCGCGGTCAGAGTTGTGTGTCGGTATGTTCGTACGCCTATCCGCGTGTCTGTCTCTTTTTTTCTCTTTCCATTTCTCTTTCTCTTTCTCTTTCTCTCCCTGACTCCCTTGCGTCTGACAACTGACTTTGACCTGGCATCTAGTACAAAGAGCACGCGCGTTTGTAAACGCCAGGATCACAATAAATGTAGCAGAAACAGCTCGTGCGAGCGGAAAACTGGAACGTGTTTGAAAAATTGAAAATACACATTCATACTATTTACAGGGTGGAAAGAAAAGTTTATTCGCCACTTCGCCAGATGATTGTCCAGCTCGAGATCGGTGGAACGCCCCAACAATTAGATGTCCCGGCAAAACTCATCGTATGACCTCGTTGAGACTTATTAGACATTTTTATTTTTGGCTTGAAAAAATCTTCTCATCAGGAGGGCAAAAAGTGTCAATGGGACCATGGGTCGCAAATGGATCCTTCATCGCGAAAAATGATCTTAAAGTTGGAAAAAATGCGGAACTAAAGTTCATTTGCGACCTATGGTTTCTAAGAGACTTTTATTTCTACTGACAATTGGATTTTTTTCAGCCCACAAAAAATTTCGACCTTAAATTTCAGGGTCAAGGTCAATTCTGCAACGGCATGTCATTAGGGGCGCTCCACTGATTTCAAGCTGGAGAATCATCTAGCAAAGTGGCGACCAAACCTTTCTTCACACCCTGTACAATCTGTACATGACATGACATATACTTGCGCCAGAAAAATAGATTATTCTCAATACTTTTCAATTCTGGCTTCATTCAAACGTTTTTTTTTCTTGATTTTTTCACCCTATTGATTTCAATTCTGTGCAAATAAACGACTTAATGTTCCGTTTTTTTTTGTCTAGGTTTTATTGCAAGCATTCGTTTTTCATTTGATTTGGTTAATTTATGTGACACATGAGAATTGTAACTTGTGTTATAAATTTTCGATGCTGATCATTTCCTTAATTTTCCTGAACTGAATTTGATCTGAGAATAATTTCACTCCGAAGGAGATACCGACCTTCGTGAACTTACTCCGTGCAGGATGGAGCGATTCTAGAATTATTATGAGAAACGGATCTTTTTTTTTTTTTTTTTCTTTGCTTTTTTCTCAACATGCTGAAGATTTGTTAGTCAGGATCTCTAGTATAATTCACAAGAACTTCTTCTACTTCAAACTTTATTGATGGTTGAATTTTATTGATTCATTTACTTATTTCAACTGATCTACTTTATAAGAATGTCAAAGAATGTGATTATAAAATTGCAGGTTTACGAGACCAACAATCAGTTGGTTATAAAGACGAGATTATCGCTAAATCTCAATTTCGTGAAATGAGGCATAAAATGACAGAATACCTATACATATATCTCTTTCAAGACACAAAGTTGAAAAGTTGCGGAAAGTCGTAAAAGAATCATAATAAACGTCTAATTTAAAACAATTCAGCGAAAATGAAGACGAGAAGTAAAACCCACCAGAACTTGCGTACATATCATAATTATAAAATTACAATATCTCCCTCATGAATAACTAAGCACTAATAAATTCTAAGTCCGACCACAAAAAATATACTGTATACAACATTTTCCAAAAAAGCGAGGACTTTTTACTCCCTTAGTAATTTCGGCTTTGATAATCTTCCACAAGTTAAGAAATGAAGAAAAAAAATGGTCTCAAACTTAGCAAACAACAATAATACGGTAGCAACATGAATAAACTTCAGAAAAAAAATAATACCAACAACAACTTCTCACTGAGGCTAAAAAAGTTTTGTTAGAGGTTTGATTATCTCGTGATTAGGGGGGGGGGGGGGGGGGGGTTGCTTTAAATTTGCATAAATTTAGCTGTTATGGTTTCGTACCCGTGGGTGACAGTGAGATAAAGAGAGAAAGAGACAAAGAGAGAAAGACGGACAGAGAGGCAGGCAAGCAGGGCAGGCAGAGACTTTGTCCTTTGGTTTGCAGCGGAACGTATCAAATGCGAATTAGAGCTTCGTCGTTGTCGTACCGCGAATAGGAGGTACACAGGCATATATAGCTATACGTATGTATATGTACAAGTACAGTAGAACCCCGATTAACCGGGGGCGGGTTATCCGGGGAGCGGATTAACCGTGGTGCTCCTACAGCTGAAATGATAGAAGAGAAACAAAGAAAAAGTCATGAACAAACGAAATTAACTTGCTATTTCAAGGAACAAGAGTAAAGTATTCATACCAAACGCAGTTGATTTTGAGTCTGTAGATATAAACATGTACAAATGTATTCACATCGTAAATATCTACGTATGAAATAGAGGTCTACGTATAATTTGGATCAACCGTGATTTCGATTATCCGTGAATCCTCCGGTCCCGAGCACCCCGGTTAATCGGGGTTCTACTGTATACACCATCCTATCGAGGAGGACGGGGGATGTAGGTATCATATATGTATATACACTGTAGGTATACACCAAGATCGAGAAATTGGTGCGGTCGGAGTACGACGCGACCCAAGGGAAACCACCGCATCGGCTGACAATACGCTATATCGTGAGGGGTTTCGGTTTCTTTTAATCTTTGAATTCGTGCAAGAATAAATTGCAATTCGAAGGAGTTTTCTACCCTCAGCTATCAACGGGCCCGCGGCCGGTGGTGGCATGGCGAGGCGAGGCAAGGCAAGGGGCGATTCGCTTTCTCGTTCTTTTTTTTCCTTCCAATTTTTTTTTTTTTTTTTTTTCTTTCTTCTCTATTCGCTCTGACGACGGTGTACAACGAAGCAGTCGCTACCCGCCGCGAAACGAACGACGAAACGGAACGCGACACGACGCGATTCGACGAGACGAGACGAGACGAGACGAAACGAGAGTTGCCTCGACTCGCCCCCGACTCGCCTCGACTCGCTTCGACTCGACGTTACAGGAACGCGCGCGGATACGGAACCTCGGGGCTCTGCTTCGTGACCCAGCCATCAGCTGATCGATACACGTCACCCTCGAGCTACTACCCTTGCTAAAAACACCGGACTATAACGCGCCTCCCGCAGCTTGTACTCGAGCCCACCAAAGAACGAACGAACGAACGCGACCCAACCTGCAGCGAATGGTTGCCCCTCGTCGGTTTCATCGGGATATTTTTTTTCTGGACTCTTTCCGCAACGACTAGAAGTCGATTTTTCAATTTCATTTTATCTTTTTTATTTGTTATTTTAGAGTTTTTTTTTTTTCTTCATCACCAATTAACCATACAAAAGGAAGGATATGTAGTCCAACATATTATGAAAAATCTTGCTAATATTATGTACTACCTGTGAGAAGAATTTTTTCATAGTCAGGATTTACATACATGTATATGAGGAAAAATTACGAGCCCAGTGGTTCATGTAAAACGTTGAAGAAAAATGAAACAAAAAAAAAAAAAAAACAACAAAAAAATAGAACAAACAGACCTGCATCCACCCCGGACATAATACAAGAGAAATAATGACGTAATTAACAAAATCCAATTAACCTGTCGTATATGCGCTCTCTAACACCTTTCCGAGCTGCAGCAGTGCTTACAACTTTTACACGAACTGCGTCCATTTCTGTTTTATTTTTTCTTTCTTTTTGAAAACCCAAATTAGGCGTTTTAATTAGACAGCGTGTGGACAAAAACGATCACTTTTTACATTTATAGTAGCAATGGTGATAGAAATAGTAGTAGTATTAGTAGAAGTTGAACAAATTATTAACTTTAATTATAATTCCTAGTTTACTAAATTCCGCAGTAAAAAAAAAAAAAAAACTGTAATTTACAATTAGTAGTCAGATTATTAATTGGACTAAACTAACCTACCTGAACAATTTTATCGCATGAATCTCTTCGTCACTATAAAACTTCTCTATACATTGCAAATTTACATAGAATATAGAGAAAAAATTCACATCTACAATTATATTTATTTATATCACACTCGAAAGTATGAATTATCATTTTTATTTCCTCTTCAGCATGCATCTCACCCTGGATAATATTGTCTATAGACCGTCACACGAAATGACGTTTTCACCAAGATTTCGAAAAACAAAATGTCATATATGTACCTATTGGTGTACTTGTAAAGCATAAACGCCGTTTCGAAATGTTATAATGAAGAACGTTTCTGCTGATTATAAACAAGCCGATAATTAGGTACATATATACAACTATACGAATAATTTGGGATTTCGAATTTCCTCTATGTACTTGTATATAAATGAGATATTGATGTAAACGAATAAAAAAAATGAGATAACGAGACGTCGATAGCGTCGATAAAATATTAGTAAGTAAGTGAAACGTAGCGATGAGCATTAGCCGTGATTCTAGTGGACAAACCCTTATATTACAGCTCTGCTTATACCCCGTACTTCCTGCAGCCATGGCTGTATGATAAAAATGAATTTGAATTATTCAAAGAAGCGGATTATTAATTGAAAGGCTGCACCTTGCAGGGTCGGTGACGTTCCCTCCCCTCTCTCTCCCCCTTTTCAACATCACGGTAATACCACCCCGCCCTCGTTGTTCTCCGAGTCCTTTTATTCGGGATTCTCTTTTCCCTTGGCTTCCTGGCATAGCAGAACGAAAAGCGAAGTTCTTCTCCCTCTTCTTCATCCTCGTCTTCTTTTTCTTTTTCTTTATCTTCCCTGTTCTTCTTCTTCTTCTTCTTTGGCGGTCCCATCGTCTCTACTACTACTACTACTTTTTCTCCTCTCGGAGGACTGAAAACCTGTATATAGTAGGTAGAGTAGTATAGGCCATTTACCACCACCCTCATCTCTCATTTCTTTTTATTTCTCCCTTTTTTTCCTGCCTTGGTTCTTTCGCTATTTTTTTGATGAATTCATTTTTTGTTTTTGTTTTCTTTTTCTTCTTTCGTTTTTCTCTTCTTTCTCTTCGGTTTCTTCTTCCTGTTTTCTTTTCTTTTTTTTTTTGTCTTCTTTTATTTTTCCTCGTGCGACAGAGGCGCTTGATTATTTGTCAGCTTTTCACTTCACCTTCGCCAAAACTCCCGACAACATTCTTTCGCACCCATCTATATCCCATCCATCCATCCATCCATTCCTATAACCTAAGGCATTGCGCATCGCCTTTTATACTTCCATGTATATACCTGTATATACCTATGTCCGTTCTTTGCTGAGGTTGTAGTTCCTCGCAGATTTTTTTTTTTTCCTTCTTCACTCCTGGATGAATAAGTGACATAGGTACATATAAATATAGGTATAGGTATAGGTACGTGGCCTATAATAGTCTATATATATAGTATATACGCCATTCATTCACTTGTTATATCCATCGATTCATCTAGCCCCATCCCCCTTGATATATATATATATATTCACCCTTTTCACCCTTACCACTACCACCCCTAGGTAGGTATAGTCAATTTACGAGGAAATACTCTATGACATCGCGGCAAGTTTTCGCGTACATACGTGTTCGTCTGCGTGTCAGTGTGTACAAGGGGATATATATAATACTCGAAGAGAAGTTTTAATAGCAAGAAGGGGCGAGTGCGAATCTAAGGTAATTTTATTGAAGGAGGGTTTAAAACCGCAATTGCTGCTCTGAACTATTTACTTACTAATCACTTGCTACTGTGTATATAAGTTACAACGTTCGCAATTCATACCATTCAAGCAGTATATAGGTACGTTTCAACCCACACATTTTCATCATTGAATATTCACTTCACGCGTATAATAATACAACGCGGCCCATTGTGGATAAATTATATCTATATAGTCAAAAAGCATATCGTTCATGTTAGAAATTGAATAATTCCATTTTTGTTGAATGTTGAATTTTTCCAAAATTCACCGCATATCTATGATCTATGCTATTATGTATTTCTTATCAGATAAGGAGAATCTAGATATTGTTCATACTTTCAATTAACAAAGTTATAAATTAGTATAAGGAACATTGAGGAGAATAACCCTCTCCATAAAACTAGACATCCGATTTGTTTCTTTTTTTATTGGTGTTGTTATTATTATTATTATGTTTATTGTTCAAGTTTTATGATAGCCAGTATAAATGAGTATAGCTTGAATTTCTTGATATTCCTAAATATATTTTATGATATGCCGGCAGTTCGTATATTTATTATATATACAGGTGTATATCATTAAATGTAAATTTCTTTTCGGCATATATTCTGTCACTTGTATAAAAAGGAAAATGTGAAGTCATAATTGAAACCTTTCTAGATGAACTTCAAAGATTATATAACAATCACAAAGAGAAATCTTTCCCGAATATATCTGCCGTCCTGTTTCATAATTCCCTTTTTTTCTCTCTATATACATCGTGTAGTATATACCCATCATATACATATATATATAGTGTAGGAGGGGTCTTCAAATAATCAAACAGACTTAAGCGAGAGTTTAAATGGATATATGTATTGTATTTTAGTGGCCGTTACATTATCATTTAGTTTAACTACTGTAAGGACGCCTTTCCCTTTTCGCGGTACGTTACTTGACTGCCCGCTTCAAAATAAAAAGCGCTCGCCCAGGTGGCGCTGCGCTAGCGCCTAACAAGTTGTTCTGCCTAACTTGTAGGCTATCTTATCTTACAGTTTCGGCCGTCCTGACAGTCAGTCCGACCTCGGACTTAACCTACAAATCACAACACACACATTTTTTTTGGTGTCTCTAGGAACATAGGAGTAATACAGGTTACAGTTCTCACTTATGACTAGGACTAAGGTAAGTTTTGGGTAAGTATAAAATTTCTCTTATTTATTATTTCATTCATTCATAATTAGACCATTTTGTTTGTATTATTAGAGGTAGTGAGTAAAATTAATTTTCGGCTTGTTCGATAACCTCGTCAGCACGCCAAGGTTTCATATTAGCTGGTTCCCAGACGCCTTTGTATGGTCTCTGACTAGCTTGGAAATTTTCGACGTCTTTAATTACATATCTAGCGTTTCTCAGCTCTTTTTCTATTTCATATGGACCTTTAAACTGGGGAATAAGCTTCTTCGGAGCTCCCGGAGTGCTTTCGAAGTTTCGAATCATGACATAGTCGCCTACTTTATACTTGTGTGGTTCTTTATGCTTCTTATCATAATAGGACTTGTTGTATTCTTGCGACTTAATAATATTTTTTTCAGCCTTTGACCTAATCTCTTCGAGATTCCTATCTTCATTTACTGATTCACTTTTTAGGTGATCTACTACTGCATCGATGGCCGTGCCTCTTTGGATTATGCCAAAAAGCAGTTGACTAGGGGTTTGGCCAGTGGATTTATGCTGAGTGTTGTTTATCGCAAACTCTACTTCCGGGAGTACTTTGTACCAGTACTTCCCTGATGCGTTGTCGGACATCTTACTCAACATGCAGCCTAGTACCCTATTGGTACGTTCTACTTGGCCATTAGCCTTCGGAGAGCCAGTGGCTATTTTAATATGTTTTATATTATTCTCTTGCAGGAATTCATCAAACTCTTTTGAGGTGAAGCTAGTGCCTCGGTCTGACACAATGGTGAGTGGTCTACTATAATTTCTAAAATGTTCTCTTAATGCTATGATAACCTCGCTGGTCGCTGTCGACTTAGTGGCGTATAGTTTCGTGAACTTAGTAAACGCATCGATGACGACTAATATATGTTGTTTGATTGCACGTTGCTTATCAATAGGCCCGTAGTGATCTATATGGTAGGTTAGGAATGGGGTTTTCCCTTTCGGTATACTATTCAAATAGCCTTCGGACTTCCCTGAATGTGGAGAAAATGCAATGCATTTAAGGCAGTTTGCTATATGTAACTTTACTTTGTCGCGTAGGCCAGGAAACCAATAGTTCTGTAATATCGTGTCACACGTTTTTTCCACGCCTACGTGGCCCATTTCATTATGATATCTCCAGATCACATGATGTTCCATGTCTTGCGGTACATAGAATAACAGGTTATCATTTCTCTTACGATAAACTAAACTATTACGCATTTCGTATAATTTATCTTCAGTGGTTTCAAGTTTCAACGCGATTTCTTTGACTTTTGGATCACGAGCCTGACTAAGGGCTAAGTTTAGCTCTAGGGAATTATCCTCTATTACCATAACATTGCTAGCTCTACTGAACGCGTCGACGTGTTTCATTTTTTCGCCGGCTCTGTGTTCGAGATGCTGATCGTAATCCTGTAACTCCAAGGCCCATCTAGCAATTCTTGGGTTAACATCTTTCTTCGCTAAAGTTAGAGTAAGGGAATTGCAATCTGTGATAATTTTGAACTTTAATCCTTGTAGGTAGACCCGGAAACGTCTCAAGGCATAAATAACTGCAAGCGTTTCCAGCTCGAAACTGTGATATCTACTTTCAATATCGGTGGTGCGCTTTGAAAAATAAAACACTGGGTGAAACTTTTTATCGGTTTTCTTTTGGAGCAGCACAGCACCGTAGCCTATCTTACTGGCATCACAGTGGAGCTCTGTTTCGTCGTTTGGACTGTATATAGCCAAGACTGGGGCTTCTATCAACTTATTCTTTAACGTTTCAAAAGTTTGCAATTCATCTTCCTCAAACTTGAAAGCTGCGTCTTTTCTCAGCAGGTCGTACAAAGGTTTTGCTAATACTGAGAAATTCTCGATAAATTTACGAAAATAGGAGCATAGTCCTAGAAACTCGTGAACCTGCCTTGTATTCTGGGGAATTGGAAAAGTTTTTACTGCTTCGATTCCTTTATCAGTGGGTCTTATTCCGCAGGATGAAATAAGATACCCTAAATACTCGATTTCTGTGTACAGAAATTTGCATTTATCTACGCGTAACTCCAATTTATTTTCGACCAACAGTTCGAACACCTTCTTCAATACCGTTGCATGCTGCTCTATTGTCTCAGTTGCAACTAAGAAATCGTCCATGTAAGCTACCAAGTTACCTGAACTAATCGGTTCCTGCAATACTGTGTTTACGAATCGTTGAAACTTAGAGGGTGCTGTTTTTAACCCAAAAGGCATTTTTTGGTATTCGTACTGACCTAGGGGTGTGACGAAAGCAGTATATTGAATCGAATCTTTAGCCACGTTTATATGATGGAATCCGTCCTTAAGATCGAGCAAACTAAAGTATTTCTTGTTACGTAAGGCATCGATGTGATCCTCAATAAGTGGCAGAGGATAATTATCTCGCAAAATCAGTTTATTCAGAACTCTGTAATCTACACAGAGTCTTAGCTCGCCATTCTTTTTCTTGACCAAAACTATCGGGGAAGCATAAGGTGATTCACTCGGTCTGATTATACCTTTTGACAACAAACGATCTAGTATTACTTTCAGTTGCTCTTTTTCAAAATGGGAGAGCCTTCGGGGTGCAAAGTTGAACGGTTTGTCATCGGACAATGTTAACGATAGTTCGGCATTGACCTTAGGTACATCCGGGCGTTCTGGTTGTATATAGCTTGTTTCGAAAAGCTCGATAATTGCTTTCTGTACTGATCGATCAACCTGTGGATTCACATCTAAGGATGGGGGCTTGTCTACGTCTAGCTCTATATTCATAATTTCTTTAACTACTTCTGCCTCGCTCTGTAATATGTCTGTTAATTTGAGATTAAATTCTTTCAGCACGTCTCTACCTAGAATTACTGCGTTACTCATCGTGGTGTCAGGCACCACATGTAAGGTTAGTTGGTCATGAACTACTTCGTCCATACAGATGTTTACTTTTATCAGACCCTTAATAACTAGCGTACTGTTATTTATGCCACTAAACTTATTGCTTGGCTTTTCAGAAGTATTTATCGCTTTACTTGGGACAAAACATTCTTTGATCAGACTTATGGGGCTCCCAGTGTCAAGCAAGGTATCTAATTTCAAGTTGCATGACATACTAGGACTAACGATTTCATAATTTAGTAATCTAAAAAAATCTTCGTTTGCAGATTCATCGTTGATGTTGCCAACCTGATCCTTTTTGTTTTTCGGACAGTCCTGGATGTGATGCCCAATCTCCTGACACTTGTAGCAGGACCCTGGTTCTCTCTTGGGCTTCTTACATTCAGCTGCCATGTGGCCGGTCCTATTACAGTTGTAGCATCGTATGACTCCTCGAGCGGACTCGTCCTTGGCTTTGGCCGCCGCCGTTTTTGTTTCTGTATCTCTACTATCCAATTTCTTTGTTTCAGCTGACCTTGTTTCCAGATTAGCGCTTGCCTTGATATCATGTTTTGGCTGCGCTTTAGGCTCTACACGTAGAGTGACCTTCCGGAGAGATTCCAACAACAGGGCTGGTGTCGTGAATCCTTGTATTCTCGCTTGGTTGCGTATGGCTAAATCTGGTATGCCATCCACCAGATAGTCCACTATCTCGTCTTCATCAACGGGAACGTTGTTCCCTAATATAACTTTTTCATGAAAGTAGTCACTAAAGGTTTCTGTCTGTCTCCACGTCCTATCCTCAAATTTCTTCCGTAGCGCTAAGCGGGTAGGACGATGATTAAACATCGTTCCAAACTCCCTGAGTAGTTCTTCGGCGTCCATGCTTATGTGCTCCGCCTTCGAATGGAACCACTGCAGTGCCTTACCCTTCAGTTTTGCGCTTATCAGGAGTCTCGTCTGGTTCTCGTCCAGCCTATATATTGTGCGGAGTTGTCTGATCTGTAACTCCCACTTCCTGAAGCTATCATCGCTGCCGTCGAATTCACATATTAAATCGCTCAAACTCTTGACGCTAAAGGTGCGTCCTGTTTCAGGTTCCGCTTGGAGGGGTCTTGGAGCTTGGCGTAAGAGATCGTTCTCTCTTCTGGTGAGCTCTAACTCGCGAGCCATAAGGTCGCGTTCTCTACGTAGGAGTTCGAGCTCTCTTAATTGTTGCGTAGCGTTATCATTTTGTGGGGGTGGATGCTGAACTTCATCGCCTTGGGTGGTGGGGTTCAGTGTGGCATCCGTCATCCAGCGACCAGTTGGGTCGGCTTCGTTCAGACGCTTGATGAGGTCCGGCTTAGAACCTACGGTCGCCAGTCCTAACTGCCGTAGGACTTCTTTTAGCGTTGGGACGGTGAAACTGCTTGGATCCATCGTTGTTGTTGTTTCGAACACGTAACGTTTAAAAATTGTTCCGTACGAAATTATGCGTCCCGACACGTCACGAACACACAGCAAAGTCTAATAGCACACAGCAAAGTCCGCACACAGCGAGTCTGAAACTAGATTCTAAAGACGTGTAAAGCAAGAAATGAAGTGCACACAGCGTAAAGACATAAATTGGCAGTCTAATAAAAAGGCGTACGCAGCGGAAAAGGATTTCTGTCCTTTTTTTATGGCACAAAGCCCGAATTTTTGAGAAAAAAGTAAAAAATGGTTGCCCTGACGCCACGCTCGCGAAACGTGGTGTTGGGTTATTTTTTTCTCACGCACTCATATCCACAGTTTTTGGGCACATCCCACTTCTGAGATTGTAGGAGGGGTCTTCAAATAATCAAACAGACTTAAGCGAGAGTTTAAATGGATATATGTATTGTATTTTAGTTGCCGTTACATTATCATTTAGTTTAACTACTGTAAGGACGCCTTTCCCTTTTCGCGGTACGTTACTTGACTGCCCGCTTCAAAATAAAAAGCGCTCGCCCAGGTGGCGCTGCGCTAGCGCCTAACAAGTTGTTCTGCCTAACTTGTAGGCTATCTTATCTTACAATAGGTACACATACAAGTATATTTTCTTTTTTTTTTTTCTTATTTATATTGCTTCTTTCTAGGAGAGAAGATCTTCTTCCAGGTAAGTAAAGACAAGCGGAGATCGTGCGGCGTATAAATATATATATATCTAGGTATATATAGGTAGGTATATACGTGAGCTTTGCTCGAAGGAGCAAAATTCATTTTTGTTTCGGAAAATCTGAGCGCCGTGTAACAGGAGATGGTAGGTTAGGTACCTACCGTCGGGACGGTTGTTGGAGACATGAGAACTGAGACGGGTGTAGGGTGTAGGGTGTAGGGTGAAGGGTGTAGGGTGAAGGGTGAGGTATAAAGGCTATAGGGTATGGGTAAGAATACTGTTTCCCCATTTCACGGGATATTATCGAAAGTTCTCGGTTGACGACGGTCTTCCAACAAGAGATATAATTAGTTCTCTTCTCCAGGAACTTATCCTCTATATATATATTCTATAACCTCCCTATACCTCACTCACGCTTCGCTCAATATTCCCCAGACAGTCATTGTTCCATTTAAGACGTATCAATGTCGATTCAATGATTACGTAGGTTTATCTGATTCTGAGTTATATATGAATACCCAAAATCTACTGTCATTTACAGGAAATTTACGTAACTTATCAATCTCCCCTCTCTCTCTCTCAAAAATAAAAAAAAATTAATTTATTTTACAAACCCAAATCTTCAACAATATAAATAATTTATAATCTGTCGTTGAGAAACATTCAAATTTGAAAAAAAAAACTCAACTGAAAGTCGCAAGTTTGTATTTTGCTTCAACCGAAATCGGGTCTGGATCGTGTTAGTTCGGTCGAAGATTAACAAAACCTCGACAAGAAATATTATGACAGAGTTATCCGTCAATTACAGCTTGACAGATAGAAAGTTTGCAAATTTTCCTTGCGTCTCAATCTATAATCACACCTGCATGACAGCTGTATGTTTTTTCCGGAAGGCATTCAGAACATTAACGATGAGATGAAGATACTCTATGGAATTGGAATGAATATGCAGGGATCCTCCATTCCTTTGAAAAAAGTAAAGAATCAAATATTTCGTCAAGCTGAACGAAAATAAAAGAAAATAAAATGAAAAAAAGTTAATAAAAAAGTTGATTCTCGATTATTTCGAAGTGAAAGGAAATCCGGTATCAAATCCGATACTACAATATCCTGGGCTTGATGTTCTGACCATCGTTCTTCTGAAACGTGAAATTCGCCAGCTGTGGAAATCAGATTGACAGACGCAAGGAATATTTGGAAATTTCCTACCAGAGTCACCGCCGAACGGCATGATAACTACTTTCCAAATTCCCGCTTTGAAAAAAAAAAGGGAAGTTATTATAATCACCCCCAAATATAAAAAGTTGAATTTGCACCAGATCTCTACGTTTTGAGATCCAGAGAATCACCTCCAACCATTTTTGGAAGGACGTCTGGGTTTGTAATAAATTTTATGTTTGACAACAAAATTTTACAAAAAAAATTTTGTATAATCATTTCTCAAAAAGGAATCAAAGAATTTTGATGATAATTATATATTTTCATCGATAACATTCGCTCCAACTTAAAAATAACTGAATTTCGAAATAGATGGACGCAGTAGTTTTGTATTATATGTATAAACTTGGAAGATCTGCGCGAAAAGTTTTATACAGGACTGGCCCATCGTGGTCATCAAATTCACCTGCTTGTTTTTTTTTCATTCACAATTTTTAATATCAGGGTGATATACCGTCATACTTTTTTTGAACACCAAAAAATACAAAACTTCCTAATTTCGGTATAGACTTCTATCAACGGAGAAAATCAAAATCCAAAACTCAAATGCCAAATAACAAAACAACATAGGTATACTTCGGCACGTACGTTAAATACATACTTTATAGGTAATATACATCATACGTATATGTATACAGAAAACGCACAGACGTTGCTATATATTGTATGTACATAATACTGTATATACATACATATGTTTTTTATACAGCGTAAGATCGAACCTTTGAAGATCCTGAGCTTGAGGAAAAATGTTCAAGATGTACCCCAGTCGATTAATCATTTCACCGTTCCACATAACTTTAGAACAAAATATTCGTAGAGAAATTCGATGGGAAGCATCAGACAGCTTGAAATGCTTTTTTTAATGTATCTAGAAAATTTATGAAATAAGTTATGCGCTGTTAAAATGGATATAGGTATATATTACTACCTGATGAGTTGTTCAGTACATTTCTAAAGGAAAATCTTTGAAAAAAATAAACAAATAAAAAGCACTTGCGACAAGAAGAGTCAACCTTACCGAAGCTGCCTTCTATTTCACATGTGCTTACCATTTTATTTTGCCAAAGTAATACCAGGTTCAAACAAACTCGAGTTGTTCCCGTCAACTTAATGCGAGAACGATAAGTCGACTATTGAGTCACCTCTTAGATATTTTCATCAAAGTCTTTCAATCTTGGACTGACAAATAAACTGATTCGAAGAGTTAAAAGTGAATAGGTACAAACTGTTTCTTTTTAGATCCTCACGTTATTCATGCCTTGAGGTCGCAAGCGCCTAAATTCAATTTTGGTGCCAGAAGGTAGTATAAGATTCTTCAAATTTCTCTTAGAATTTATGAATATGAATCAATATACATTCTTGAAATTTCAATTTTACGGTGAAAGGTCCTATTCACCGAACACACATACGTCCTGCAAAATTTTATTTTGCCAACTAACTCCAAAAACTAAAGCCACAGGGTTGTACCTGCCAAAATATATCATCTTTATTTCCTATTTTATCTCCCACCACTTTCGATCGATGATTTTCTCTGTGAATGTCACTTTTATAGATCTTCTCACACATACGACTTCCCCCCTCGGTTTCCACTTTTCTCATTTTTTTTCCAATTTCAATGGATTCATGTGAACTTGTGTGAATTTTTTAGGCGATTCCGTTACCAAGAAAAAAATTGCCAGACCTTCTGGTTTCGATAAGACCAAAACGTCAAATAATCTCGCTAATTGCGATCTGATGGCATTAGTAACGCGACATACTCCGAAATATTAATGTCACGATCATGGGTCTTGGGTAAATAAATCTGACCCAATAGCCATCGTGTATATAAAAAGCCTTCTTTTGCGATATATGATGATTGAATTGCTATTGATTGAATTGAAATAGCAAAAAGTTGTTTATGTTCAGTGCGGCTGCAGCAAGATAGCTTTAGAATGAAGAGGATCACAGTAGAGAGACGATGTTGATAGAAGAACGTCCTGATGTACATTGGGGAGCCGCTGTCAACTGGCTCTAGGTAACTTTTGAGGATCATTGACTTTATTTATACCGAGGTAAGGTAAACTTATGCCGAGAGACTCCTCGGCTCCCGGACATCGTCTGTCTTCGCCGGCGAGGGTTGCTACGTTACCGCCAGCCGCGTCGACGGATATCTTCCTTCCTGAAGTGAACCGTATGTACCCGTACGCAGTCTTCGGTCCACACGAGATCCGAGCATATCTCGCAGCTCGGTTCGCGGGCCAAAACCAAATCCCGAATAAGACGAGAGGCTGGTGCCTCGAATATATCCGATCTGATACAAACACCCTTTAATCTCGGCGTGATGTCTATACCGAAGTTTACACTTTTTCCCTATCTTCTTTTTTTTCTCTTTCTAAACTTCTTCAAACTTTTTCATACACAAGATACTATGAAAAAACCTGATAAATATTTTACACTTTGTACTTGTCATCCCCATACCAAACCCAATCTTAACTATATATGCCCACCTATACGTTCGAATGCAACGGACCACATAGCTGCTTAGCTTCTCATCAAATTCAATTTCCGAATTTTAAACCACCCTCGTATACATTTGAGAATTCATTTGGTAACACCAGGATAAAGGTTCGAGTCGATACATCCAAAAATCAAAATTTCGAACCCACAAAAGTACAAATGTCAAATTAAAATGGCGATCATTCAAAGTACAGAAAGGCTTTGAAGCAGGATTAAAAATACTATCGCTATATTTTAGTATTTGTATCACGGAAATTCGAAATTTTGACCATTCTACGTATTGATCTTTCGAAATTCTGACCCACACCCATAAAGGAAAAACTACTGCAAAGGATTGTAAGCGGAAAATAGAATCGTTTAGTACCTGACCTATCTCATTACGCGTTTATATTGGCACGAAAAAGAATTGTGTAGAAATCTCCTCACGTTCTTGGATACAAAATTTACAGTTTCTTAATTTTTTCGATAAAAGACAAGCTATCTGTAGCTAAGCGTACGTTGATATTCTCAATTAGCCATTGAATTTATCATTTTTTCAACTATAAATCAAGGCAGACTCTGATTAATCGCTCTTGCGTAATAAGACAGCGGCGTATAGACCAGTAGCCAGATTTATTGCTACAATAACAACAGTGCACATTGTTAAACGATTTTTTTTTTTCTTCTTTCCAGTTGTTTTTCGAATTTTGTTTGGTATTTTTTTTTCTACTGTATTTATGCGGAATAGTGATAAATCGGCAAGACGTTATAGGTATATGAAGAGTCTTATTCGTTCGTAAAATTTAACGCTGTTCTTGTATATTGTACCTGACGATGATTCTGTAATTCTTTGGAATATTTACAAAAACTCCGACAAAACTGTAGTACGTAAGATATTAACTCGAGTGCATACGGCCGTCATGGGCGAAGACAGAAAAATCGAAACAATCATTTTTGAGAAGACAGCTGCTGTGGCATCCGCTGTCACTCGGTTTCCTGTATCCATAATTCATTGCTCAATAGTTGTTTTGCTTTCCTGTTATTCGTTTTTTTTTTTTTTTTTCCTTTTCCGTTTTGCAACCTTCTCGCTAACCCATATATTAACAAAACGTGTTTCACTCACACTATCTCAAACGTAAGCAAAAATTCTTTTCAACAAACCCCGGGAAAAACGATATAGCTATGTCTAAACCATTTGCTCCTATAAAAACACATATTTTCTCTAATCGCAATTTTAAAGAACTAAAAATCAATTCGCTCAGATGAAAAATTGTTTCACGATGTTTAGGAATAAAAGTCAAGTTTCTTTTGAAAGTGGTTTCGATATCGATATCGATTTTCGATTACTTTTATATCTAGGCATACGATTTTCGACAGTAAGTTGATGGGAAAGTATAATTATGGAGTCGACTCTTTGAGCTTGAAACACATAAGTTTTAAAATAAGGTGCCTATATGTAGAGAAGAAGGCGAGATGTTCGCCACCCAGCGTAAACACCGTAGGTGCTATTTGACGCGCACTCAACCGCGTCCAGGAAAGTTTGCCGGGCGTCGCGACGCCGTCGTCGCGTTTATACCGGACGGCTATACCGCGACGCTTTAAGAATCGTATAGAGAGTAGCAAACGGCATATATAAGCGCGGGGACCTGAGGAGCACCCTGGAGTGTCTTGTGGAGCGGTAGCTGCTGGCTGTAATCTGTAAATCTGTCATTGCGACCATATTCCGCGTTTCTTCACGGGCCGCAGGATATGAACTTCTGCCTCCGGAGAGACTGGAGCTTCGACGTTCGTACAGAACTGACTCCAGCACACGAAAACCCAACTGTAGCTGCAGCGTCACAAAAGCTTGCAGCTTTATTCACGCACGCATACATACAGGGTATTTTCTGTCAATTGAACCATTTTTTTTTATCGACTTTTTAGATATTTCTCCAGAATTTTTGGTGCGGGATTAAAATTCTGAACTTCAAAAGCTGCGAACGGTCGAAATTCTGAATTTTTCTACTATACTGACTCGCAGTTTTTATAGAAAGAATATTGTTTTGCCGAAAGTCTACGTAGCAAATTTGAAAAACTGCGATCAGAGAAACACCGAAGGTTCCGAATTCCGGAAGCTAAAAATCCGAAAGGCCAAAGGCCTCCGAGTCTCAGAATTCGCGAAATGTAACGTCATGTATTTGACAGCTTTGTCATGAGCTTCCCTTAAATTTGCGGATTTTTGGACTTTCGGAATTTTCAACTTCCGGATCTTTAAGCTGTCTGCATTTCGACCTTACGCAATTTGCAAGTTCACAACTCTAACGTTTTTGCAAACTCAGAATCGCGTCTCAAATAAATTCGGAATTTTGATCGTTCGGAACTTTTGGAATCCAGAACTTCAGTCCCACCCCGAATTTCCCAGATGGTATAAATACTAGGCGAGAAAACATTGTGTGCAGTTTTCAGATCTCATCAAGCAACCCTTTTCAAGATGCGCTTTTCCATTTCAATTTATCGTATCGTAGAAAGCATAAAGTCTAAGTATCACACAAAAACCAATTACTTGCAGTATTTTTCTAATTCTTGTTCATTTCTCTCTTTTAGATTCGACGGATTATATTTTCCAAAATACTGTATTCAATTATCAAACTATAATCGCAGGTGTGTCAAACGGTACTTTTGCTCTGTTTCGACTAAAAATTATGGCCTGCCTAGAAAATGGCACAGTCAAGAAAATATTTTACAAATAACCAGAATTGTTTCTACTCCTAGCATTTCTCCGCGAGCTCTATGATTTCTACGAAATCGCGAATTGAAAAAATCCGCATTCCCGAAACAGGTGACTTAAAGAATCCGAAGAATGCACCATGAGCTTTTCTCACGTAGTACCAAAACCAATTGGCGAATTATGAATGACATGTGAGAAATAGATGAAACAAAGTGGCTCGGTTTACGAAGAATGCCCCCACATGCAAAGCTATAAGAGATACAGCAAAGACACGAGATACGTGCACATCTCTGCGGAAGGTTTACTCAGATGGCATGGAAACTATAAAAGCAAGTCGCGGTAACTCCCGTAGTGGATGGCGATGACGGATTCATGGTCCGTGGGACTGCTGCACGGGCTCGTCCGGGCTCCAGTAGCGACTAGCGAGGATCTCTTGAAAGGTTTTCAGAGGGACACATTGGTGTCTATCGCGAGATGCTGGCAAAGATGAGATGTATATAGTGTCGGGACCTGGGGTGAATTTTCTCAGAGCAAGTTAGAGTTGTAACGCATTTTTATTCGAGCGATTCATTTGTCGCCCTTTGATCCCAGACCAACAAGCTACCACCGGAAAATTAGGGAGATTTATTATTCAAGTCGCACTTTATTCCTTTTCCGTTTTGCTTGTATACGTCACTGATTTATTCTTTCATACTTTATTTTTTATTTTTTTTATTGTCCCCTGTTTCTTCTCGCGCCTTCGGCTCTGCTTTTGTTCTTTCTCTTATTATATTTTTTTTCGAAGGAGACACGGTGATGATGCGGCAAGCTATGCGCCCACGCCGAATCCCGTCAAATTCCTCAAAGTTTTCAGAAATTTTCACCCTTATAGCTAGCTGCAGCATGTCGTATCGCGAAAGATTAGCGAGGCTCGTACAATTAGCCGTAGCAAATAATTACGAGCATGTCTTTCGTCTTGTTATAAAAGTCGTTAAGTACGAATAAAATTCAGTATCAAGAGAACTTGAACGAATAATACTGCTATGTACTTTTGCCAAATCTGTTGCATATTTCACTCTGCTTTAAGTAAAATTTGATAATTGTTGTTGTTTTAGTATTTTGCTCTATAATATGAAAGAAACAATTTATACTTTAGGGTGAGGGCAAGAGTTGGAGATCTGCCGAATTTTTCTGAATGTTACCCAATTTCAAAAACATACGATATCTCTTAGTCATACATTCCTGAACCCTATTTTAGTTCACATTTTTCTAGTACCAAGTTATTCAGTTCGTTTTTCTTTTTGTTTATTTGTTGTTATCTTTATTGTAGTTATAATGAAGTGTACAAATTTCCTCGTACTGTGATTTTGATTAGTACTATTAGGACACCGATAAATGATTATGCACGGATCAAAAAGAGTTCCAGTTGGAACTACATGAATCCTTCAATGTCTTACTCAGCATCCTCTTTGCCAATCACGATTCTTGTGAATCCTATTACTGAATGATCGTTGATTATTTCAATTTGTTAGAAATTTCCAAAATGGGGCTGGGTCAGTGTCCGGAAATGACTGTAAACATGTTCCTGTAAATCTTGGACTATTCATTGTCCGGTAGGTATCATCACCTGAACCGCACGTGTGCGAACTTTGAAAAAAGTCGAAAAACCATAAATAGGGAGAAAATTCCGTGCCGGAGGTCTTCTCCATCCCATAAAAAAAAAAACCCCCGTATATGTATATGTATAACTTCCAAGACTATCGCACGTGTTCTAGATCAGTAGGTCGCAGATTTCTGAAAAGTGGTGTCAACCTAGTCAAGAAAACGCGATATATATTATTATGCGGGTTTTTCAAGTGTCTTTGCTGCAGCGGCACGCCTCGCTCGTGCTCCTCTTCTTCTTCTTCTTCTTCTTCTTAAGGTTCGTGTGTGGGCCTTAATGACTAAGGGTGAAAAAGAACAGACCGAAAGTGCGGGATAGATGGCAGGGTGAAAGAGAGTGTTGCTGGGGTCCGAATCCTTAAGAGTAGCCGTCGAGGATCGAAAGTCCCGAATATATACGAATACATATATGACTACGAATCTATAGGTATATAGCTCGAGAAAGAGAGTTCAAAACCAAAACCAAAAAACTGCGGTGTGCCACATGACCCGTAGTACAGAAACCTTTTATGTTTCATGTTTCGCGTTTCATGTTTCTTGTCTTGTACCTTTTCTCTCTCAGTTTTACGAGCGAACCTGCTCCACGGTGCGCTGAATCTGCGCTTTAGGGGAGATACAAACAAAGGGTCGCTCCAGAGTTCTTATATTCCCACGAAATATTTGGCATTCAAGAAACTGCACTACCAAAGAAGCCGACAATAAACTGCCCAGCTGCATTCGCCAAGCACCAGAAACGATTTTTGCGAATGATAAAACGATCGGAAGGGATGAAGAATTTTCTAAGAAAATTCGAGATTGGGCTAATCGTGAGCAGCTTTTTGAAAACTACATAATTGAATATTGAAATCCGATGATACACGAGGACCACACGTATCGAGTCTTAGTGCATATGGACAAGTGTACCTTCGAAGCATTACACTTGTGCAGTTTTGATCTTGAACAAAGTTCTTCGAGGTATAGAAAGATGAAAGAATATCATATAGTACCGGGTAGGGTTTAGTACCGGCGCCGTCATGCACTGCCTGTGAGCTTGGCGTCTCTGTAGCTTCTCTGTAAGCCGATACTTGTTACTTAGAAATAAATAGAATTATTGAAATATCTTATTCCTTATGACGAATGACGGAGGCACTTAGCTCGTCATGGTTTCACGATGCGTATAAGTGTCCTTGAATTGAGTCGCATTAAAAGAAAAACAAAGAAAAGAAATCATCAGCAGGACTTGTTAAAAAGAAAATCAAGAGATCATACCCAGAAATATTATCACAATAATGAAAAAGTTGAAGAAGATGCAGACTGATAATTTCACACTTACCTTAATTATATAATTATACCTACTGAAGGTACGTATGTACCAATACCAATCGGATAATTTCAAGAAATATATCAGTTCCCTCCTAGAGTCATTAAGGACGCTTAAGCAGCGTCGTCGGGGGAGGCGGCGTAGCGTCGCGACGCTAATATGTTTACACAGCGTCGGTCCTCACACGCGCATCAATCACGTCCTGTCCGTCCGTACGTCCGTCCATACGTCGTTTACGTTCTGGCCCGTTGGAAAACGAGTTTGTCTTTTGGGACAGGGTGTCGTGTATCTTTCCAATTGTCGCGACTAGGTCTATTCTCTCTTCTTTTTTTTTTTTTTTCTCTCTGGAACCGCATTGAGCTTCGCGAGGAGAAAATATAGCACAAACAAGCTTGGAATATATAATTCCCTCTTTTATCTATTCATTCATTTTTTTTTTTTTTTTCATCGAATGGTAAAAATTGGGAATGAAGATGAATAAGAAAAAGACTTATCAACACCTAGTTGTACATAATATACGTAGGTATATATTTGTATAATATTTGATGATTTTTGTTCATATAATATATTTGTATCCTTATTATAATAATATTTATATATTCGTATATAATACAAAGCTCGGTCGTATATTCTAATCTTAAGTTTCAAACTAAACTCTAATAGTACAATACTTGAGTATAATTTATTATAAGGCACTTAAGTTATATAGTCTTAACTCTTAACCAAACTGCGTTAAGTTCGAGTTCAGGGTCTTAGCCGCAAGGGTGTTCCTTCAGTCACGGGGTGTTTAAGTTCCGAGCTATGCAATGCTAGGCTATTTATTTTTTTAAATAGACCTTTTGTCTCCACAAAGTAGACTCTGTTTCAACGCAAAGTGCAGCTTGTGGCGTAACACGCTTTACTTACATATATGTATACTTGAATACGTTTCAAGTAACAGTTTTGCGGAGAAAAATGACCACAGGAATAACGAAAAACAAAATGACAAAATAATAATAATAATAATGATTCGATTTTTTTCTGTACAATTTAAAATATACCTTCGTCGATCTAACTAAACTAATTAACTTTGGCGTTGTCACTAGACGTTTTAAGCGTTTTTTCAATAATTTACTAAACCTCTATACACTGGTCATATATATATATAACCCTAAACCAGCCTAACTTCTGCGTAGTAAATCAGCTGATGTCAAAATTTCTGCTGCATACAAAATTTCCGTAAATTTTTAGGAAAAAAAATAAACGTAGACTTTTTGTGATTTTTTTTTTTTACGAAAATATAGTTTTTCATCAAAATTTGTCGCTTTTTTTCGTTTCTCTTTTCCAAAGCGAAACGACAATTTTACGGATATTTACGATTCTAATTCTTTCGTTATTCCTTGTAGAGTTTTAAAGTCTTTTGACGATTCTCAACAACAGCAACAAGAAAAAAAACGAATTTCGTATAAAAAAAAACTACAATAAGCGACGCTAAAAATTCGTAGAAATTTCATAAATATGAAGTAGAACATTCCACATGATTTCACATACGACATAAATTAATAAATTCACATGGTATGTAGTTGAACTTTGGCATCGATATACAGACGAACTAGCTAATCGAAAAATTCATCTCTGTTTAGTGAACAATTAATAAGAAGGTGATAACCTATGAAGAGTCGATTATCTGGGGAAGAAGCAAAAAAAAAAAGGGCCGTAAACAAAAAATCGTAAAAAGTCTGCGCCTTTCGAACGATATCATACCAGATATGATTAAGACTCCTGCGATAATCAACTCCTCGAATTTTTCGGGCTACCGTGGCCCGTACAAAGAAGAAGTGTGCGTACCAGGATGTGCGTGATGAGGATGAGTTGGATAATGATGAGGTGATGTCATGTGTGCACTTTGGTGTCCAGGATAGCCCCAGTGACTGGCACTAGCTCCATAAAATTGGTGTTCAGGATTTGGAATCCCGGAAATACCAGCGGATATACTTGAGGCTATCGGAACCGAAGGAACGGAAGCATAGCTTGGTAAAACGTTGCTGGAACCAGTGGCAGGTCTCTTGGCAGGATTTTGTACGTTTTGTGAACCGGAAGTCGGTGACTCGCACTCCTCAGGTTCACAGTCTCTGAAACCCTTGGCGAAAGGGTTGCTCGCAATTTTCAACTGCGTTATTCGGTGATTTTGGTAAGCAGTAACAGCGGTGAATCTCGTTTCTGAGAAAGTAAACGTTTTGAAATTTTCCGTTCGGGGATCCGGCGCCGATCCTGGAGGTGATGGTGCAACCACCACGTGACACCTCGGCTGATATCGATGCATGGAATTCAAAATGATCTGAAAACAAAAAAAAATTAGGAACGGATATTAATTTCGCCATTTATTTTCTTTCTAATAATTTGGCAATAATTTTTTCTTATAATCCTATAGAATCATCGAAACGCGAGGATGCCATTGTTTCCGGATATCTGGGTGGTTTGTTTTCACGCATAGTTCAAAAACGAATTGTTGTAACGGTGATTTTTGATTGAGTCATTTCTGGGAAATAGGGTTTCTCAAAAATGCAACCGTTTGACTTTCTCCAGAAAGAACAAATAGACAGTCTTTCGGCGCGTACTGGTATACTCGAATAGTTATACTAGCGTATACGGTATACGGACTTGCGGGATTCACCCCGACTATCCTATATCATTAGTTTGTTTATTTTTTTCCACACTTTCACATGGGGATCATGGATGGCGTAGATTCATCTGCTCTTGTACAGCGTAAACAGTGCGGCGTACCAGCACCGTGTATCCAAGGGTAAGAGTAACGACTATAACGGGTGACTCGCACCCCAAAAAAAAGCAAAAAAAAAAAAAAACACACGAACAAAAAATGCATCTTAGCTACTTCTCGAGAAAATATAAATTTTCATTTTATGATCTGAATTGAAACGCGAATCGCATGTGAAGAAATTCTCATTCACATTTACCACCCCTATAAGTTAAGAATAACGCAAATACCACCCTTAATCTTTCTCTATGTAACACAAGAACCCGATTGAACAATCGTCGAGTTTCAAAGATTCAGTGAAATTGATGAAAAGACAATCTATCGATATTGGCTATGAATTTCAGCAAATTGGATTATTAAAAATGTCGGTCATTTTGGGGCAGTTGCAATGTATCCTGAATCCTGAAGATTTCAAAAATAGGTATAACGTCAGCATTCAAAATTCTCCGAGTAAGTTAATTATCACAATTTTCGAAATTTTGAAAATATTCTCCAAAAAACCTATCAAACTATTATGACTGGGTTAATTCCTTGACCTCTCGAAATTACCCCCGAGTAATCAAGAATAGATTGCCGAATCTCGTTTGTCAGATTTTGGGATTCGATCTTAAAGAACTATTCCTATCAATTGACATGGATCTCAATTTTTTTATTTTTTTTTCCTTTTTTTTCAATTCAAGATTCACCAGTCAATGCTTGATCACATGGGCCCAAGTCTCTACCCTATATTTTCAGCCATGTGACGACGGGATAATCCGGCTAAACCAAGATATGGGCCACCCGGTATAATCCCAGTAAGATATACACACATATGAGGCAAAGGAAGAAGTCGGAAGGCGCACGGCGGGGGGGCGGATAGAATGTTTGACAGCTCGGAGAGCCCGGTGACTAATTAGTGTAAAAAGTAACCCCCGACCCGACCCAAAAGGCAAGACGACCCCGTACCCACCATCTCTGTTTCTGCTATTTACCATATAGTATACATAGCAATATACGACATATAGCGTATATGTTGGTATGTCACAAGGTAGGGATGAGGGGGCTGCGGATACCCTTGGACTTGAGACGTCTTCCGAAGTGCGTGTGGCCCAAAAGAAAGACGTATTCTCTGTGCACCTCTCTCTCTCTCTCTCTCTCTCTTTTCTATTTTTTGGAATTCTTTTTGATTTTTGTTTCTTTTTTTGCGCGAGGTACAAGTCCCAGAGTAAGTAATCCGGAAACGCCGAGCGATACAAAGTGCCAATTAAGAGATGGAATCTCGAAGAATTTGACTGTACACACCGCCCCCTAAGCTTTTGTTTTTTCATCGAAATATATATACAAGGTTTTTAGAATCTGTTCCTCGTTCTCTAGGGATTGCAGGGCTGCTTCCTTCTTGAGCTATGTGTATTTTAGGCTTGGGTCTTATACGCACTATAGTTGAGCGAGGAAGCTTTTATCCTCGAAATAAGTGAGTATACTCGTATTCGAGTTGAATATAAGCAGTCCCGCGGTAAAGAAAACAAAAAGTCAAAAATTAAGAAAAAAAAATAATAAAAATTTCAATCAAAGTGAAGGCTGCAGGTTGTAGGTACTATGTATATGGTAACGCGAAATGGAAAACTAACGATAATAAATCTAACCGTAAACGAAGTCGCGTGCACGCCAAGCAACCGAAAGAAGTGCACAAAAAACAAACCCCTCTATATCTGAAGTGAGCGTGAAATTATAATTGACTGGCGTTAAAAATTTCTCTTAGAACTATCCGATATCCTTATTAACCAATGTGCTTCTATAACGACAGAAAATAAAAATGAAAATAATATTTTAAAAAACTACGAAATGCCACAGTCAAAATTTTGGAAGAAAAGAAATAAAATATAGAGAAAGAAATAAAAGTCACGTAGCACATATTCATCTGAATCATCTTGTTTTTCAAATGAATCACTTGCGGAGAATAAAGTGCGAATGCGACACGATCATTCCCTGCAGGGTGACAATAGCCATAAATTGAATTAGAGAAAAAAAAAAAACCAATAAGGATTAAAGAAGAAGAAATAAGAAATTTAAAGCACCGTTGGTCCATAAGAAAAAGGTCCGGATTCGTGTTTGGGATCTCGGCACTTTATAACGAGGCTTTGTTTGACAGATAAGAGCGTAAGCAAACTGGGAACAATGATATATTATACCGCGTTTATATTAGGGAAAGAATATTTATCACGTCAAAATATTTTGTCGATTAGAAAAGAAGTAGCCGAGGTGTTGCCCTCGATGTATACGCGTTTTCCCTGGATTAGATATGGCTGGAGAAAGAATTCATCATTTTCATTGTGTTTTATATTTTCGCCTCGTATAATACGCGAGTGGAATATAAAAAGAGTTTCGTAATTTTGCTACATCGCTAAAGGCCTCCATTCAAAAACTGCTGAGTTCGGCTCATTCCTTATATTTTTCATTCCTTCTCGCACATTTGTATACGTATATAGGTATATCCGTATGCGTATAATATAGAAGGCTCGGGTTATAGGCATGTGACGCTATCCCGAGCCTGTCTCCCAGGCTCTTAAGGTCTGCTTAGCCTCTGTTTATATTATTTTACAAACGATACAAACATTTAGTTTGAAGAGACGTGGCTGGTCTGAGCCAAGATACGAGCATCGTCCGAATCCCCAGGAACGAACCAAATTCGTCGCCTATAAAATTAAAGTCCCCTATGTGTCTAATTCGACTATGTCTGAGTGAGACGGACGCATCTCCTCTTCTAAATTACTCAGAGACTCAAGTATTCCGTGATAAATGACACGAGAGATGTATTAGATCAACGGTGTAACTAATTCGGTCGTTTCATACTTCACCGAATTAACAAACGACACCATTAAATACATTTGGCCAGACATGTACGTGGGGCAGACGCGGAAACCCTGATTTTTCAAATTTCAAATCAGATGCACGTTTTCTTATTTCATCGAGTTTATCGGCATGAGGGAAAGAATTCTCACAGCCCACTATAAGTTTAATAACTGAATGATAACGCTGAGATAATGATCTCGTAACTTTGTTTAGGTTTATCATACGGTATACGAGATTATTCCATATATCTCATACTTGTACCCACTTTATAGTAATTGGAGTCTAACTGATTTGTTTCTTGTCAATCCTTCGCCAAAATTATTCGCGATTTCGCGTGTCTACGTGGATATAAGGGGGTATAATTCTTTTGGTTTCTTTTTATTCTTTACTCTCTTTTCATGAATTCGCTGACATTGCAGCTCTCGGAAATTGTAGATTTCAATTACGAATTCGTGTTATTCAATTCATCAATTTTGCATAAATAATTCCATCGAAAAAACAAATCATTGATTAACTCTGTCTCGCCCTGGACATTCTATCCTGGAACTTATCACTTGGGATAGAGGAATTATATTCATCCTCAATTCACAATTCGTAATACTATAAATTTTGCAAAATTGCAGAAATGGTTTTCGACCCCAAACCAAAACTCTTCTATCCTTCAGGTGATGAGAATAAAAAATGAAATGACCTCCTTGCCATTGGACACGAAATTACATGTTTCGATAAGATTAACAAACAAGATAAACGTACCGAATGTGAACCAGTAACCAATATTCTTTTCTAAACAATTATACTTGACAGATATAGCCGTTGAATGTAACTAACTTCTAATGTAAAAAATTCGAGGATCATCAGACTTCGTGTTTGAATTGTCAATAATCGAATATCGACTCGTGCTTACTTGGTATAATTGCGGCATTAAAGAATGTAGCAACTATCAGTTAGAAATTAGAAGTGTGTTAGGGCGTACAACTCGTCCATCAGTCCGTGGGCTACAGCAGAGGCAACTGAGTTATTCAAATCCACTTAGCGACATTATTTAGCGGGTAATCTGGCGAGACGTACATAATTGTATACAGGTTTATAAATTAGGAAGTTTTCTACAGGGGGAAGAAACTTGAAGTTTCGATGATACGGCAAAAGCCGCAGTTTTAAGCATTGCGCCATCGCGAGCGTTCAGATTTAACTTTTTGAATTTTTGGAGAGCCGCGTGGAGCAGCGTGGCACGGTATAGTGCCAGTCGTATCTCAGGTCAATTAAGAAGAACGCTTCCGAAACGACAAACACGTGGGGCTGGACCCATCGCGATCGTCTCTCTTTATCTCTCGTTCCCCGTGTCGCATCCTTCACAGTTCTTTATGCAACGCCTAAACTATCCGACCGGCCACCGCGCACCCTGACAGAAGTCCTAGAATTCTGGTGCTTTACGATCACCGCAAGTACCGCGACGCCGTACGGCTACGTGAATATTAATGTTTAATCGACCCACGGATTATTCCCCCCGCGACTCGACCCTTAAACTAACTTTCTAATGAAATCCACGATGAGGCAAAAGATTCTTTTGTATTCTCTCGCATACAAAACCGAATTAAATACGTATACCTACTGTCGCACGTTCTGGATAGTATGGCGATGATGCTATTCGGAGACTGCATCTCTCTTATAATTAGCTGATAGTCGTTAGGAGCCCCAAAAGTTATACCGATGAAACCGCATCTGGATTCGTAAGATCGGATCTTACGGCCGAAATTCCAACCACGTTCAAATAATTATCAACTCGTTAATACCGAGAATATTTTTACTCAAATCGAACGCTTTACTCAACCCTTCGATCTTTACAGATATACAAATTCAAATTGGTAAGCCTGAGGATTTCACCGAAGTTTGTCATCGAAGGGTTTGAGGTGATATGGTAGAAATCACTTCCAACTTAACCTAGCTAACATAAAAAAACGTGTGTTTTACTGAAATCCGATCAGCTTTTTTGAAAGAGTGACATACTAGCCACTTTGTGCCAAAAAAACTGAATTCATTTATCGAGGGTTCATTCGGATCGGTTGGGTAGCCATCGAGAAATTACGATTCGCATTTTCGAGGTGAGAACAATTGGTGATCGTGATGGGATTTCGTAGAGACTCCCATATCGCCTTAATCTCAATCAATCTTTTTATCTTCGGATTGAATCAATATCCTCAAAATTAGCGAATTGTGATAGAGAAATCGTGTGTATTTGCCGAAGCAGCGTGTTACGCATTGTCGGGTGACAATTACCAGAAACTGCCGTTATTTATAATCTATGTATCAATTAAGCGATAAAAAGATATAAAAGTTATACTCACATGACCGTTGTCATCTAGTTGATTGTTTGTGAGTTTTAATTTGTCGAAAGAAACGGGTTGCTTCATCCAATGACCACCGGTAGCCGGACTGTCTGGATGTACATGAATTCTTGGAGGTGAAACTGGATCGGCACGTCCAGCTACGACCCAGGCGCTGCTGTGAAAGGCGTATCTGTATCTCTTGTCGTCACATGGTACAAAGTCCATTACCAGTAGGTAATCGGTGTTTGGGTCCAGCCCAAAAATCCTACACTGTGAACAATCAATGCGAAAAGAAAAATAAGCGCACATTGCGCAGTGAATGTACCTTTGACTTTACGAGGAGATGTGCCGATAAGTAAAAATCTAACATCACTCGATCGCGAGTCCTCCGATCTACGATCAAATACAAAAAGAACCTCCGTCAAATCAATAATAATCAGGAAAAATGTAGTATCCAAACTCTATTACTGGGAACGGTTGGGACACTTTTTTGCTGATTAGAAACGAGGAAGAGGCTTAACCCTTCGTAGCCACAGTGATCACAATGGGTGAAATTTACCCAGCCAAGTTTCAAATGGTTGCTGTGTGGAAACTATCAGTCTGATCGGTATAGAGAAAATACTGCAAATACTTTGAACATTCTAAAATATGTGTGAAAAGTTTTTGTATCAAAATGCAAATCACAATACGTTAAAAAAACATCGTTAATAGGTAAATTCGTCTAAAAATATATACCTTTTAACTAAGAAAAATTATAACTTTTGGAACTTTTATTGTTTTCGAGTCAAATTTTAACTGGAATACTCGTCAGATATGGTACTTCTAGAAAAAAAATAGTGGCATAGTGCACGTTTGAAGACAGGTATTCATTTCGACATGTGAAAAGGATCGATTTTGGAGTAGAAATGAATGCGGATTCGTCTGGAAGACATGAATACGAAAAATGCACCGTTTCGTTGAAAAAAAAATCCTGACTAATGTATTTGTTGAATATCTTTTACCCAAACTAAGGCCTGGGTAAAATTCACCCATGTTGGCCACAACGGGTTAAAACCTGAAGTAGTCAAAACTCAAAAATGGAATTCATCGAAAATCACGACTTATTGGAACCCAAACAACGGCATGTCCTGGAATAGGATCTGCCTACTGACCTGAAACGTGGGGAACATCCTACGTCCGGCCTTGGTGACGATCATCTCAGTACCCAGCTGATGAAACTCTTCCCAAAGGGGTCGAGCTTCGAGGGCAACACCGACGGCCGAAAGAGCTGGATGAAGGGGTCTTTTTGGTGCTGAATCTTCAGAGGTTGAATTCGTGGTCGTAGTGTCGTTGTTATTGTTGTTATTATCATTTCTAGACTCACTCGATGACGATGGTGAAATTGCTGAAGATGCCTGAGCCAAAGTCGTTTCTAAGGTTGGACTTCGGGAGCGTTTTACTCTACCGGCGGTTTGCAGACACGCTGTGGACAACGCGTTGTTCGTTACTATAGATGCACCTATTGAGATGGTTCAGCCTTTTCAATCAACTTGACCGTTTGTTATTATTTATCCTATTGGATATAATGGGGTGATCAATGTCCAGCTACATTGCCGAACTACGTGAACTCCGAATAGTCATTTCGCGTAAATCAATGTCGAGAGACGTCCACGAACGTTTGCCAATTACACAATGTGCTTGATTGAAGTTATTGTCGAAACTAAAACACGCGGATGCAGTCACATTGAGAGTCTGTACTTAACAACTTGTCATCTGGCTCCAGGATGTGATGGACGAGCTAAATGCCAAAAGTTCACGTTTTCTTGATGGGAGAAAAATAAAAGTTTCTTTGAGAAGGCTGGAGCCCCAACGTTTAAATACACAGGCAACACTAATGATAGATTATTCTGTTCTTTGGCAGGCAACTAATGAAACTAGGATTTTAACTGCTCGGTCTTTCAACGAAGACTTAATAAATCGTTGCACAATTAGCAGTGCCACTAAAAATTGACCATTTCTCCAGATTTACATGACTGACAAGCTTTGATCGACCCACTTCAAAACGATGGACAGTGTTAACTATTTGATCAATCAAGTCCATCGGTAATTTATATCCAATAATATTGAGAAACATTCGAAGGAGAATCATCCTCGACGATATTTTGATAATTCCATTGCATAAATCCTCAGAGTTGATCTAATCGTTAGCAAAATTGAAGCACATTGTTAAGCATTGATTTTGAACAGCGATGTATTTTGAAATCTTCTCGATCCCGGTGTCGATTCAAACTCAAGCTGGTACAGCTCTCGCTTGTGAATCTAAATTCGTTTGTGGGGAGCAAACACGATGGTAGAATGCAATGGAAAAGTCAAAAGTCTAGCCGAATGCCAGTTAAGAACGACACGAATTCTTCTCCGTCGTACAAACGAAATGAACCGAAAATAAAGAAAACTGTTTCAGTGTCCCGGAGAACGGAGGGATTCGGCATTTAGCTCAGTCATACATCCCGAGTCTCATTTATATTTTCATCATCGATACGCTACAATCATTGTTGAACTTTTTACTCTCACCGTTACCAAAATTACAAGAACAAATCTTTGTCAGCACGTGGACGTTGCAAGACGAAGATTTTTGAACGCGATAGGATAATTGTGGGAGAAACTTTTGAATTTGGTGAAATAAAATGAAAATGGATGATGTATCTTAAATTAGGCGAGTGAGTGAAACAAAGAGAAAAGTGAATACAATTGGAATGTAAAACCGAGTGGGTGTTTAACTGACCTTCCATTTGCTGCATCGGTGACGGTACCGGCGGTAACTGTGAATGATGATGCTGATGCTGATGCTGTTGTTGATGTTGATGCTGATGGTGGTGATGATGATGATGATGGTGAGTCGCCCACTGCTGATAGCAACAGTCCGCAGCAACTTCGTGCTGTTGTTCATGTTGCTGTTGCATTCTTCGACGGAATAATGTATTATCCCTGATCGTCGTCACAATCTACTCCCAAAAACATACCATCCCAATTTTCAACAGCATCACGCTTTGAACAATCATCGATAAAATCTCAATGAACTTGAATCCAGATCTTGACCGTTGTTCAACTGCAGAATTATCCAATCAACGAATCACCACAACGAAATCACTCCAAAAAGCACTGACGGTATAAAGGAGGTAAAAAATATTTCTTTCACACTGTCAAAGTACACACGCAGCTGGTTTGGTGCATCGATTATGGCATTGCACGATCACGCAGCACAGTTGAAATTCTTGTTCAATATAGAACGAAAAGAAGATGAAATAGCTGGAAAAGTTTCACTAACACATCGATATGATTAGGCACTTCCGGTCTCACGATAAAAGTTGCGATCATGCATTCACTATCCTAGCTCTGCAGACACTTGTTCCACCGAATAAGTAATCCCAGCGAGTATAAAAAAGATGAGTAAATTTCCTCTCCGTGGATACGGTTAATATAGTCACTGAAATCCGAAGATACTAGTAGATCCGCGTAACAAACACGCACGGATCTATGACGAAACCCATACGTAAGGATGTAATGGTGAATAAAATTCATTTGCTAATATTCACGGTCGATATAAATGGCTCCTTGTATATCTCGTCGGTGGTTAAGGTGGCCTTCGTAAAATACGCGATCTTGACCAAAGATCTGACAATCCCTAACGTCATCGGGGGTCAGGCACACCGTTAACAGGAGATGTTCTCACTTCGGGATCGGATGCTGACAAGAGTCGAACTCGACCTAAAGACTTCTTGCGGTTACTATACGTAGGGGTATAAGACGGTATACCTACCCACCGACGGGACACACCGACAAACCGACGGGCCAAAGAACCGTGCCAGACTACCGGGCTTATCAACGGCTCATCATTCTCCTCGTGATCCTAAGAGCTGCTGCTGGTCCAGCTTCAGCTTAAGAGTCCCCTGCCTATGGAGGTGCGTTAAAACGCGTATAACTGAGTAAGTGAGTTAGTGAGTGAGCGAGGGAGTGAGTGAGTGAGTGAGTGAGTAAGTGAGTGAGTGAATGAGTATTCATGAGTGAGTATCTCGCTTGTGAAAAGGAACGGCAGTGTGCGTTTAGGAGTAGTTTTGCTACGAGGAGGGGTCTAGGGAAGTTCCTCCTCTCGTCAGCTGGCTGGCCACCCACGCCCGGGCGTCGTGCGCCGATGGAAAAGCGCCGAGAAACATATCCTCGTGCTTTTCAAAGCTTTGCTTCCATCGAGGGCGGAGCCTGTAGCTTACTAACTGAGCATCGGGGCACCTTATGTGCGTCACTGCTCGCGTGACCCGAACACCGACCATCCATGTCCGCGTGCATCCCTCGCCGATCACTTACAATTAGGTAGATCCCCGCGGGCGAAGAAGATGACCGCGAGACGTAAACAACCTTGGAGAACCTATAGAGACTTTTTCACTTTTTTTTTGTTTCGTGTCAAAAACTGATTTTGCCTGTTCAAAAGATTTTCGAATTTTTGACGCTTTAGCGACATAATGCATCATGATTCTGATCATACGTTCGTCTGTCTGCGTCGGTTTGTTTCGAGTATAATTAACCCTCCGTGGTTACCGTGGGTCAAATTGACCCACCTTCCAATTTTGGGGCTGAATATCTGTATGGGGATGGCTTCAGATGGGGTTCTGCCTATACTAGATTGTATAATGCGTAATGCGTTTTGTTTCAACTCCAAAATAGCTACCCTCTTCAGATATTAGAATAAACACCGTTTCTGGAGCTTCCGCGATTGAGCTATTTTTTTAAATCAAAGTACCACGTCTCGTGAGTATCACCCTAAAATTCTGTTAGAAAAAATTGAAAAATGAAAAAGTTATGAATATTTCACTGGAATGCCCATTTTTTGCACACTCACATCTTCGCGAATTTTTTTAGACATATTGAAATATAATTTTGGTAAAATTGACTTTTGATACATATTCTGCAATTTTCAAAGTATGTTCCATAATTTTTTGAAAAAGATCGGACGGATACTTTTTGTATGGCAGCCAATTGACAATCAGTCTGGTCAATTTGACCCAGTGTGACTACCGAGTGATTCTACAAAAGTGTGACTACGTAGGGTTAAACCAAGTGTTCTGGGGAACGGCCGAACCTCAGAATTCGAAACTTTAAAAACAGGGTTACAGCTTGTGCCCTGAGGATAGAAAATTGCCATGTCCCATTGAGATTGATAGACTAGTTCGGGGCGAACTTTGAAATTGAATGAAAAAATGGAATGATGGGAAAAGTCCAGGACAACTCCAGTTGACCAATGATTATTTTTGCTCTTATTCCCAAAGGAATTTCTTCTCAAAGGTTGAGAATTTGAACAAAGTACCCCATCAGCGTACATTATTCGATGTCGAGTTGTTCATCTCATGAGGATCTTTACGCAGCGTCTGGGTGTTCAAACGAAAATAACACGTCGTTCACCTTAATCTTCAGATCGATCCATTCAGCCATTGTCAAGCAGGTCGCCGCAAGCTAAACTCGTCCAAACATTCAAGAACCCCTGCGACACTAGGGAAAAAAACAACAAAATCTCAATCCGTACAAAATGGCTGTCGTTCGAACGAACCGAACAGATTCGATCGAACCAAAAGAGCTAATCATGATTCGTGAAAATAAATTGAAAACATGCAGGATCTACCAATCAACGGTCATCGATTTTGTACAATATCCGAAACCATACAAATAATTATGAATATTTATACATCAAGGAATAAAGAAAAAATGAAGAATATTGCGTATGCGAGAATTGGTGTGAATCAATCAGGGATTTATTGCATTAATATGCATATGATTGTGTACCAAAATGGGTTTCGGGTTTACAGCGACATTTGAAACGTTGAAAAAGTTTAACCTTTTTAATGTCACCGTATAGTAGGCCGTGAGTCATGGCGTATAGAGTAGTTCATGCGAGGCTATACGTCGGAGCTATTTAGCTTTTGGCTTACTAGCCAAGAGGAGACGAGAGAAGGCGGAGTTAGTCGGTGGTATAGCCTGCCCAACAAATTAGTCGGCATCTTTCGGACCCTCTCTGGCATAGTTTCCTCTTTTATTTTTTTTTTTCATTATTCTTTTTTTTTCTGATCGCGTCTTTCCCTAAGACAGCCCACGCGGTCCAAGCGATCCGAGCGGTCTCGAACCTCCTCTAACTAATTCAACCCCATTTATTTCTAAACGAAAGATAAATACGAACAAGACGAGACACAAGTCTCTTGGAATTGTACGAATTCGATGTCTGTCATTTACAATTTTCACTTTGGTATCTAAGAATCTCAAACACTCAGCTGCAGTTATTGAATTGACTTTCTAATCGACTCAAGAAGATCAGCTACTGAAAATCTCGGAATGAGTTCTGTTGGTAAATTTTATCTGAGCTCCATATTAACTGATAATATCAGTCTTGAAACAATCTCTAATGAGTTCTCATTTATACCGAATGAAAGAAATGATCTGTTATGTCAGGTTTCAAATGAGATCTGGCTGGTATCTCACACGAGATCTTATGATAATTTTTTTTTGTGAGATCTTTTGTGAAACCTGATACAATTGTTCAATTTTTAAAATCGGTAATGAGAACTCGTACCGACATTTTCAATAAGGTCGACTATACATCGAACTGTCTCATCGTCAATATTTAACTATCAAACATTCCCTAGTAGCAGCGGAATAAAAGAAGTCTGATAAATTTTGGGGCTAAACGTAATTGATCCTTCTTTATGATTGCAACACATCTGCATACAGAAATTAATGAAGATTTATGCAGTGTGATAGAAGTTTCCGCTGCACGTCAAATAAATTAGCAACTAATTGTAAAAGCCATGCAATAATTCCGCATCTATTCTACAAAAATCTTCTTAGCGTAGAATCTCCCGAATTCCGCGACGAAAGCCTACGCTTCCAGATTCATTTAGATTCAGGTTCGTTTAGACTTTAGAGTTAGTTTGATTCCTGAATCAGTAGATGCAGACGTAAGCATAACAATATACCATAACAGTGATGCAGTATACGTATATGTATCGATGTATGTATGCTTCGTATATTGTGTTGTATAATTGCAAGGCAAGGATAATAATTTCATAACGAAGACACGACCGGGCGAAAATAAGTTATGCGTAGTTAGTAGATAAAAAAAATACATGTATGACGATGGATTGTAGATATGTGTGGGTTAAGTAACCGCAGCCAACGCTAATTAAAGGCTCGCTGTGCAGCAGCAGGCGGGCGCGTGCCCTAAGTAAGCTCTGATACAGTTTGTGGCGATACGCACAACGGCTCATTTCCCCTTAAATATATACGCGCGTCTTCTGAATGTAAGCGTCACTGACATTCACGCACGTGTGCATTCCGCAAGTACGTGAGCTTTTTCAAAACAAAAGTACATACCGCGGCATAAGGCTTGAGGCTTGAAGCTTGAGGCTCGAGGCTTGCGTTATACGTTTGTACGCCGCTCGGTAATTTATTGTATTGTTTTTAAACACTTCGCAGCATAATTAAATTATAACCGATTTTTATAGAAAGAAGAAGATTGCACGCATGTATACATATGTATATATGTCTCTATTCAGGTGAAAATTAGGATGAGGATTAAACTTCAACCCTTCGTGACTATACATCTCTGCAGTGGTCACACTGGGTAAAATTTACCCATCCAAGTTTCAAATGGTTGCTGTGTGGAAACTATCAGTCCGATCGGGATCGAAAAAATATTGGAAATACTTTGAACATTCTGAAACATATGTGTGAAAAGTTTTTATGTCAATATTCAAATCACAAAATGCTAAAAAAAAAATCGTGAATAGGTAAATTTGTCAAAAAATACATCTTTTCACTCAAAAAATCATGACTTTTGGAATTTTCAATATTTCGAGTCAAATTTTAATCAACTGGAATACTTTTTTCAAATATTTTTACCCAAAATAAGGCCTGGGTAAAATTTACTCATGGTGCAGGTCACGAAGGGTTAATGTGCCGATTTTCTTCATACCACTTTTGCCACAGGCAAAACCTCCGTAACAGTCAAAGTTTATCCCCTGCAACCGCACGTATACAAAACTGCAAGTGTTCGGATTTTGAAACTTCACGAGTAAATATTTCAACACAAATCCTTATTCCTCTCTCACATCGTTGAAATTACCTCACGTTGTGCGACTATCACTTTCGTGGGCAAAATAAATTAATTGAAGTATTCAATATACATGATGCATATAATTCCTTCAAACGACCTATAATATTGCAGTATACTCCGGAATGAATTCTAGTCCGTTATTTTTAGATTTGCATTATCGACATGTGCGTAATATTCATAATTATTATAGATCTCGCGTAATTCTCCCTGTCTTCTTGAAGATATCTGAAACTTTGTAGAAAAATCAAATGTTCCCTGTGGATTTTCATACGAAATTGTACATTTCCATGATTTATCATAATAATTTTTTTTTTTTTTTTTTTTTTTTTTTTTTTTTGCGGACAAACTCAGAAAAAGTACTGATTGTTAATGAAAAACAACAAATACTCGTATAGTCTGAATGCTATGCCGAAAATTTGTAGAAATCCGTAGAATTATTTTCTCTACGGTATACTAACTGAATTGCAGCGAATTTGCTTGTGAGTATCGGACAGAAATATCCACACGATCGATCGGGAGTTTGACGGGGGATTTTTTTCTCGAATTGAAACAATTATTCAAGGTCCCTATATCATTATGCGTTCAATGACAAGGAATATCAATTGATGAGACAATTATGTACGATATAACCAATGTGCAATGATTCGTAATAATTTGATGCAAAGCATTGGCTCAGCGATTCATGTAGGTACATACATATTTAATGTAGTGAATAAGTCTTACGTATAGGAATTACGTGTACAATAGTTATAAGATTATCATACGGTGCGATGCCCACACAATGCTTGATGAATTGCGGATAAATAAGAACAGAAATGATATTTGTAGCCGAACACTTAATCATAAGATCATAACTATACATATATACCTATAAGTGGTCAAGTAGGTAAGTAAAGTAAGACAATCATAATAAAATATAAGGAAAAATATATCAACGTCAAAATATAATGAACACCAACGCGTAATTTCAAGTGTTAGATAACATGTGTCAGGTTTAATAACGGCTAAGGAATTTGCAAGCAAACGCTTTGCGAATAATTGGATCTTGGATGGTAGGTAGATTACGCAAACAGCAACCGCACAGGTTCGTTAAACAAAAATTAGTCACCTCTTGTTTGACACCTAAAAATATTTATTTCATTCTACTTCGTCATAATATATCGACGGTACAGAATCAGTGGAAACCCTGATGTTTCAAATTCTGACTGAAAACCATGCTAACTCGAGTTTCATCTACAAAACATGTACCTATACCCTTAACAATATCTTCTACCTCGGACTCTGGATATTCCAACAATAAATTTCGGGACAGCACGGTTTTCATCCAGAATCCGAGGTATCATGTGTACGTTGACTGAAATGGATGTAGATCGACAATCTCCATTCTACTGATTAATTTTTCTCCTGCCATATCTAGAGCAGTATAGTTTTTCACCATTGATGAAGTAATTCTGGATCTATCAGCACATTGAATTTTATCTCTATAGTGAAGTCGATACAAAAAATTTCCATTTTTGGCACTAAAAGTGGAGGACTGCCGTATTATACTTTTAAAATTAGTTAAAATAGCCAAAAAGCATCTTAGATTCCCTGACCGATGTACTTTTCCGCAAATTCCATTGTTCTAAGTTCCGGCGCGATTAGTATTTTCAAGTTTTAGTATACAGACGATCTTAGAGTAGGGAACTGAAGGAACTTTGTGAGGACTCTAGTCTCAAACAATCCGTGTATGATTTTAAAGTTTCAGAGATGACAACCGTCTATACGTTAGGGATCTGCATATTCTTGCACTTTTGAAATTTACCATATAAACTACAAGTATAGCAAAAACCCCATCAAACTCGAGAAATAGACTCGAAAAAAACAAGACTGAATGGCTGTCATAAAAATAATCTTAAGAATCCATAGTATAGCTTCTTCAGAAGTCATAAATAGATCCGACGTATATTTTAGAACAAAGAATTTCATTTTATCTAAAGACAAAGAATGCAAAGATGGAAAAAAGAATATTCCAGGAGGTCCACTATAATTTTGTGTTAATTTTGACACATTTTTATAATCAAAACAACATAAAACGATCGTTGTTAGTTAAAATAATGTTGTTTCAACAACCAAAACGTTTTAAAATTAATACAAAAATTATAGTGGACCTCCTGGAACATTTTTTTTTCCAACTGTATGGAAACGTGTTTCAAAGAATTACTACTCTGCCTACATTAGGACAATCAAATTCGATAGAAGGAATTGAGAATATTATTTCCTCAATTTAAAACCTAATTGGCAATACTACGGTTGTTAAAATCTTGCAATTAAATAAAAAGATTTAAAATATATTTGTTCAAAATCACCTACCATAATTGCGAATAGTCATATTTTATCAGTCTGAAAAGGAACAATGCGATAAAGAGAAGATCTGCAATAAATGCCGAGAAAGTAACGAAATACTGTAATAGTCAGACTGAATATTTACGATTTTATTTATTGTTTTTCAGTATGTAGTAGTAATAGGTATTTGTATCAATGAATCAAGATATTTACAAAACGTCTTAAAGAAACATTAACACTGAATGATTGATTATTCCTCTTACTTCTTTTCCAATATATCCATCATTTTCATCATACTGATATATAGTCAGGAATTGGTCTATGTATTACAATGGGATATTCGCTCATTCGAATTTCTCAGGTCTATACGTGTGTGTAAATTCAGAAATAATTAAGATCAGACAATGGAGGAGCCTTTTCGGATAATACTGCTTCAAAAACTCTACCAGAACTGAATAACAATCAATAACAATAACTAAAAAAGTTCTTTTCCCAAGCAGATATCAATAATGAATCGGCTCGACCAAAAACATTAAAACAAACAAGTATCTCTCTTAAAAAATATCATTAATTATATTTTGATATTTAATACAAGCTGAAATTAATAGAATTGATGATGATGATAATAAATATATAGTTGGGTATAAAAGCGCAGCATATAATAAAGATAAAAAACATATTGTATTTTCGGTGACCTTTATTTATAAAAAAAAAATTAATGTACAGTAATTAAGGGGGGAACAGCGGTATAAGCCAATCCTCGATTGATAAATAATTAATAATAATGCTAATTCTCATTTCAAACAGTGTCATCCGAATAGATTCCTAATTTCTAAAAGGAAAATATAATAATGTGCATTATATAGGAATTAATAATGGGGTATTTACTAGAAGGAAGATAATAATGAGGATGGCAATTATGACGACTTTGATAATGGTGGATGATTTTAAAATGATAAAACTTCGTACATACGATGAAATGAGACGACGCAAAATCTTGCACTGCGCGCATTTGGCTCGCTTACTTCTTTTTTTTTTTAGTTACATATGTATGTGTGTACTTAATTGTGTTTTCCGTTAATTATTATTATTATTAATATTAATAATATTATTATTATTATTATTATTATTGTTATCCCCTCCTAAATTGCTAGCTACAATGAATTGAAAACAGGCTTGAAAGGACGTTGCAAGTCTCGATTGATAACAATTGACAATAATAGGTATTATGTATAGATTAAAATATATTTGTTAATTGGAGAAAAGTGTAATCTCTTATTTTTATGGTTATTGGAAGTGAAACATTCATCATTATCAAAGAATAATATTATTTTGATTTCAATTACCTCAGATATTACGAGCCGATTGTGAAATTTGATCTACCCATTAGTTTTAAACTTTATCATGATTTTTTAATCATATTTAAGCAGACACTCGTTTTTCTTCACAAGTATATTTTGTAAGTAACAAATTAGCTAACGGATTGTACAAAACTGTTATCGACGATTGTATTTTTCGGGTTTTTTTTTGTTTTGTTTTTCTTTCTCTTGCTTTCTCTCTTCTTTCATATGAAATCGTTTAGTTATGTGTATAAATAAGATCTAAAATGCATAACTATTCAAGCCCATCAGCAAGCCATTATTAATTCGACACTATTACTCAATGTGACTCATTTATTTTTCTAATCTATACATGCTGGCCTCAAAAGCCCTCTACGGATTGAATCTCACTAATAAAACTAATGAATCAGTTCATAGATTCTTGTATATTAGCATATAGGAATCGGAGTCTTTTCTTTTAACTTTTATCATTTATTTCCTTTACGAAGAAACGATGTTTACGCCTAATATCAATTTTGGGAGGGTTCTGAAAATGTCCGGTATTACTAAATCGACTTAAATGAGTATTTTTGTTGCATACTATATTATTATACTTTTAGTACATCAGAAAAAATTGATAGAAAATAGTTTTTACTGAGTTGGAAAAAAAACCATGTGATAATAATAAGAAAGAGTAGAATAAGCGTAGGTCTTGGATGAAATTTCGTACAGTATTTAGTCGATACTGAATTATCTCATTATCGATCGATGACCACGTCTCGAAGAACAATAAAAAAAAATAGAAAGAAGAATAACAAAACATCCATAATTCATGGAGTATGTATAGCTACGAACAAGTCCTGGGCGATTCAACACACCCACTCGTAATAGCGTTTTAATACATATTAGAAGAAAGTCTGATCAAAAATAAATTCTATCTCTATATATTTTTGTCTCAATTCTAAATACAAGGCAGGAAAAAGATATACATTTTTCGTCCTTTCGTTTTTTTTTTTCACTTGGCTTTTTTCATTGCGACAATCTAAAGCAGCGCATCATGTCATTTCACTTATTTTTCTCTTTTTTTTTTGTTTTTGTTTCTATTTTGTCTTCTATTTTATTTTTATTTTTCTCTGACTTATTATCATTATTCTTTTTTTTTCTAAATTTAACAAAATAAATAAATAAACAAAAAGAAAGATTCCAGGCTTGCAACGTTATTCCAAGTCGTCCTCATTTGTATTATCGATTGTGGATGGCTCCGCAGGTTCATGTATTCATAATAATAGAATTCTTTCTTACAAGGACTTAATGTCTTAGAGGGTAGGGTGTTTGTTTTTTCCTTTTTTTTTTTCCTTTTTTACTCTTTTTCTTTTTGTTTGTTGTTGTTGTTTTTTTTTATTTGTTTGGGAGGGGGAGGGCTGGGCAGGGAGAAGGTCTTAAAGTCCTAAATATTTGTTCGAATGAACATTAGGGAATTCACTTCTTTTTATTTTTGTTGTTGGCACCTCGTGGCGGTGTTACAGGTCGTCCAGCATTCAGACCACCGTAAGTGAACTTCCGTTTGTCAGCAGGTTTCAATATCTGAAAGCTGCACATCAGAGTCTCGTCTACGGACATCATTGCGCCCGCGTTGTCAAATTCACCGCAATAATTTGGTGCAGAAAATAATGTAACCAATTGACGTTTAGCAAAGAATTCGTAACCGTCTTCTACCACCTGTAATTCAGAATAACAACAATTTTAATAACAATTCGACCGAACAAAATTTAATGTAACTAAACTGTGATATATTATTAAGACTTCGATTCGAAAAGCTTCTTAATATGCATATGAAATTAGTTTGAAGATTGAAGGTACTGAAGTTACGGTCGTAATTTTGAATCGCATATAATTTTGTTTCGTTTTTTTTTTTTTTTTGTTTTTTTTTGTTTTGTTGAGAATATTTTTGGTTCCGTGAATTACCAGTTAAGGTCTCCGCAAGTTATTGCCGAACGGTGCGGCGTGTATCAGCTAGAAAAGCCAGGCGACGGTACCGCATTAAATGAAAAGTGATAGAAGAATGGCTGTTCCTTTGTTTTGAAAATGTATAATATGATTGCGGAGACTATTAGAGACTAATAAGAAGTTTGTTGCTCATGAAAACTGGAATCACTTTTAAACCGAAAATTCAAATTGCTTTGATACTGTGTTTCCTGATCAGAATAACGAAAATTTTGAAAGGGACTGACAATATTTGATAATTAACTGAAATGAACATTCTAAAGGTGCAAAAAAAAAAAAAAAAAAACGCCTAAACGACTGAGAGATTACGGGCAATTTTTTTCTGGGGAATTGTAGTACTTTGATTTAACAAACATCGTTAGTTTATTCATTTGTATTCTAAGCGTATCTACAACACTATGAATTGAAGTGAAATTTAGCTCTTCGATTTACGTAGATTTTCCTTCAGACTGGCATTGGAATAATGTGCATGTTGTGCATTGAAAGTATCTTTAATATAAAAGAAAAAGCCCTACTGCATTTAAAAAAATCCCAATTCAAGGACCACAGAAAGTTAATTCCTTGATAACTGCGAATAGCAAAATGAAAGGAATCTATATGGCGGAATGGTAAGATTATAAAAGAAGGAATTATTGGCATAGGTGAATTTTACCTGATGAGCACGACAGATGAGGTCAAAATCATGTTTATGCAAAAATTTGGCAACGACTTCTGCACCAAAAGTAAATGAAACACCACGATCGTTTTCACCCCAACCCATTGTATCTTTGTCCGGGTCTGACCACAATAGATCACAAAGTAAGCCTTGATCAGGTACGTCGGTGGGTCGCATAATGCGTCTTATCTGCTCCATGCTCTGGAGATCCGGGCTCAAACCTCCGTGACAACAGAAGATTTTCTCGTCAACAATCGCCGCTACTGGCAAGCAGTTGAAACAGTCGGTAAACGTTTTCCATAACTTGATGTTGTATCGACGCTTGCCTGAAAAATTAGTCATACTTCAGACAATCCTTCATTTTCAATATCCGAAGTTTCATGTAATTCATTGCATTTTTTTAAATAATTTTATCCCTAATTAATCTTGAGTTAAGATTATTTTCAGTATTATTTTCTTTTTCCAATTGCTTTCACTATTCATAAATTTATCTTATCTTCGTTGATAGTATTTTTATTTCTTTCGCATTAAAGTTTGTTGTGTCTTTCTGTAACTTTGAATTTGGATATCAAAGCAGAGTTGAGTCAAATAAGCGTCATATTTATTAAATGCTTCAAACTTGGGCCACTTGAGAGAGTTTCAAACAATAACAGTACTGTGTACATACCATATTCGTTCATTTTGTATACAAAATATGTATTCAAGAATAGATTAGAGAACTTGGAACTAAATTTTTTCAGTTCAACACAAAACCAGGGAAAAAAGTCGAGAGTATAAGAGATAACATCAAGTGGTGTCAACCAACGCTGATTATGAGATAGAAATTGAAATACATTATTTTTTATCATTAAATAATTATTTTTCACGAAATAATAAGCAAATACAGAAATGCTCTCAAGATACAAATTCGGAAATAGCAAATATTGATGAAATTGAATCAGAGCTTTTCTTAGACAGAAACATAGAGCAGATTCTTTGGAACACTTGCGCAACAAGACCGTTGCAAGTTCTCTGTGGTTTCTGGTCAAGACACAATAAAAATAATACATAAACAACTGTGTTTCAGATTTGACTCTCATCTCATCCAAATTCAAGTTGCTAAACAAGGATGCTAAACAAAAAGTCCTCGTTATTAAAATTTTACTTGAGAATTAAAAATCATGGCCATTCAATTATTATTTATCATTAGAATTCGTACGATCTCAAAGTAAGAATCCCTGATCTTTCAAAACATGTACAAAATTGACTAAATTTCAATTTTATTGTTTTCGAATGATTACAAATCGATCTTCAAACGTATAAATGACAATACAAATGAAAGAAGACAAGTTAGTCAAGAAAAAATACTCTATGCTGCTAATCTCGAATGAATCATAATTTATAAGGAAAAAGCAGTTGTATTAGAACGTGACGAACGCATTCTAGATTAGATATCCCAGGAACTAATAAGTAAAAATTGAATTTCCAATGAAATCCAATTGAAAAATCCAATTTTCTTTCTGGAAATGTATTATAATTACTTACACTCGTCATAAAAGCCGTATATCCTGTTGATAGAAGCACACTCGTGGTTTCCTCTAAGCAAAAAGAAATTCTCAGGATACTTGATCTTGTAGGCAAGAAGTAGACAGATTGTCTCCAACGATTGTTTCCCCCTGTCTACGTAATCGCCCAAGAATAAGTAGTTGCTCTCTGGTGGAAAGCCTCCGTATTCAAAGAGCCGTAGCAAGTCATAGTACTGCCCATGGATGTCCCCTGAATAAAGAATTGAATTACTAATATAATTCCTGTTTACTTCATAATATCAAAAATTCCAATTTTAAGATCGTCTAGCGACGTATTTCACTTTACTTTTATTGCTACATTCAACCTTTGTAACTAAACAAATATATTAAAGACTAGAAATTGAAGTGAAAAAAAATATGATTGGGTCTTTACGATCCATTATGCGAAGCATAATTGAATTAAATTGGATCGTACGATAGAATGTAAGGTATATTTGACCAATGAAACGTTTTAATGATATATGTATACATATGATATGTACATATACAATGTATATCTGATGATGCGCAAAGAAGGCATGCCTTAATGCTTTGAGTAATAGTTGATAGATGCAGGCATTGATATACTGGCACACTTACTTAAAATAAATCTTACACAAAGAAAATCATCGGTATAAATTTAGGTTGATCAAGATATTTGTTAGACACAAGCCGACGGGTCGTTTGATATGTCTTTAACGTAATACCGTCGATTATTCAAACGGCACTGAACCGGATTCAACCAATATAATAAAATAGAATGTTATCTACTTAAGGAAATCTGATAAGCAAACTTTCAGTTTCAGATTACACACTGATTGACCAATCGACAAAACCAAGGAGAATTTTGTATCTACAAATTCTAAACGCATATCTTACGGACATGTTAATATTCAAGATACTTGTAGCAGCCTTTGAAAAGGCTGTACTATACAATAGCAATTTTATCCATCCACCTTGACAATATTTGTCTGTTTAACCTGGCGATAAGATAGAAGTATATATACTGTTTATTTTACAACAATTGATAATCAGAGTGTGCCGACTGTAAGCAAACATTTATTTCCTCAATGCAATTATCTTCAGCGAGTATTTTATTTATTTTCAATAACACAACGTTTGAAGAATGAGAATCCCATTCAACAGACTTTGGCGAATTTTTAGAGTAAATGTTAATAACTTTGGAGCGAGTAACTTTGACGATATATTTAGCTTATCTATTGAGTAGATATGGAGGGAGAAAGAGAAAAACGAAATGGTTTTTCAACTCGGTTAAGTCGAGGCTTGAAATATTGATGCATAATAAAGCTAAACTTTGATCTTCGGATGACTTGTTCAATTTGGGTCATAGTAATGTCAAAATGTAGGTGATAACGAAGATACACAAGTTTATAACGCATCTTATGTTGTGTAGTGTACAAATGCGTGTAATGCGTGTGTATAAATAGAAATCTACATACGTAGTAACATAAACAAAGTGAAAATGTAGGACAAGTAGGTACAGCGAGTTGAGAGGAAAGAGAAGAGAATAGAATAGAATAGAATAGAATAGAAGACGATAACTTACCGCAAATTTTTAGGGGAGCTTCCAATTCGAGTAAGATCGGCTGAGAGAGAAAGATTTCACGAGATTTTAGGCACAAACCTCGTATTTCGCCCTCGGTCAACTGGACATTTTTTCCAGGTCGAGCTCCCCGCACTATAACGTGAAATATTATTCAGTGGTATAGTATTATAATTCTAGGCAAATGATCGTGCGTAATCAGGTTTCGGGACCTCGCCCAAAACGTAGCGGGTTCTTGGCGGTTGTCAACGCCGTTTTATGTAAACAAACTAACTTCTGCCGCCCTCGAATAACGTGCCTAATTTTAATCTACGTTGCGTAATCAAGGCGAAAGATCGCTTTGGGAAAAGGTTCTTTTCACCGAGTCTCTAGCATCGTTTCAACTGACAAAAATTTCATCTAATACTCGAACGGAGTAGGACGTTTTCTCGACGCGTAGACCTACGGGACATCGATCATCTTTACCTTCTAAGAGCCGGGCTATTATGCTGTCGATGTTCAATTTATCGGTCTCAGCCATCGGCCTGGGGTTTCGGGCGAGTCCCGGGCTTCACACGGAGCACCTTGCGTTAAGGATGGTCAATGATTTTATTGGATTTCACCGGGCACTCACTCGCGTTCGCGGATTATACAAGGTACTCGCAATGGCCGCCCGGACAAGCGCACAATCCCCCTTCCTTCCCTTCCTCTACGCACGGACCGCGGCTCTCCTCGACCCAAGTCAAGGCTGCCAAGTTAAGACAAATTCTTACGTCATGTTCGCATCCTTTCAACCTTAGCATCGTAAACATCACGTTTTATTGACATCATTTGCTGAAACGATGACTAAAAATGTTATAATTGTATAGAAAACTTGACCAATGGTCTTTCTATTGTTTTCATTTTGTTTTCCATGGCTTTTTTGTCCCAAAATCTTCAATAAAATCGATGAAGAAGCAGGGATTTTTTTAATGCTCCGACTGGTAGCCATGATTGTCATCATGTTCGTCGATAGAGGGCCAGACAAAAATAACTAGATGTGATCTACAGAATCAAAAAAATGCCCTAATCTACGGTTTTTGATGAAAAATGATAATACCATGATAAATATTGATCAATTATTTACAATTAATTTCGCTCAGCGGAACTAGGTTTGAAATTAATCGTTCCGTATTTGTAACCGCACGCTCGATAGTCTGCTATGGTGGTATGGGGCATAGGCAACTGTCACATCCGAGCAGACGCATTTTAGACGATAATTAATTTAAATTTCGAGTCTCCTCGTGTCGAATGATATGTTGATAAATAAATCAACACAGCCAATATCGTAGAAAATAACCCCACTATCGAATATCCGTATCAGATGGGGGGAAATTAAAAGAATAAAAAATAATCTACGGCGTAGAAAGAAAAGAAAAGGACCCATCAAAGTTGGTCGTGTGTTAAAATTCGACGGCTTGACCTTGTCTGCAATTGGTCGTTCGGTTCGCTTAGGGTTGTCTAGCTGCCAATCATATTTCAGGGTCGCACGACCACACACCCCCGCAACACCAACGTTAAAACATTTAAGACGCGTTGAAAAAGGTAGATTGCAACGAATTTCGCCATTCGAGGGTTGTCGGTTGGCGCCAATCGCATATTTAGCTGACGGAATTTTTTTCTACGAAGATACTACGAAGCGGTTTTGAAACTAAATAAGATGCCTGAAAATGTGGTAAGTGATTATAACTTTTCTACAACATAGTATAACCCGATTGTGTCAATGACACTTTTCAGTACCCCGACCCTTCTCTTTGTTTTCTAACTCCTAGTTGAACGGGGACCACGTCGTCGACGTTAACGATGAAGAAAACGTTGAAAATGACGTGCATTTCGAACCCATCATTTCCTTACCAATCATCGAAGTATCGAATAACGAGGAGGACGAGATTGAGCTGATAAAACTGTGAGTCTACATCAGTTTTCCAATTCACCATATTATTCTGAACAACATCGCGATATCTTAGACTCGTGAAATCTAATATTCCCTATTCAAAATTCACAAATTATCGATACTCTTGGTAGCGAGGCTAGGAAACACAATCTCAGCTATCGCTAAAACGCGATAAGTCATCGAAACAGTTGAGAACAACCAAGTTTTCCAATTTTTAGGAGGGCAAAACTGTATCGCTACGACTCTAGCGACGGTCTGTCCAAATGGAAAGAGAGAGGCACAGGAGAGGTGAAGTTATTAAGACACAAAACAAAGAGCACAGTCAGAGTTGTAATGCGCAGAGATAAGACTCTGAAAATATGCGCAAATCATTTCGTTACTCCATGGATGGAACTCAAACCAAATTGCGGCAGCGATCGAGCCTGGGTATGGAGCGTCCTCGCTGATTTCGCTGACGAACAACTTAAACCAGAGCTACTCGCCATTAGATTCGCAAATGCTGAAAGTAATTCTCTCATTTCTATTTTAAACTAATTTATTGAATGTCTTGCTTAGAGCAGCGGGGCTCCTAGTTGGTTTCTTTTCTTACACGTAGCTTTTTTCTCACTATTTTTGAACAATCGGGCGACTAGGAGCCTTGGAGTAATCAACAGGTATCAAATAATCATGTTACAAATCAATCAAAGAATGGAATCACTTTTTGAAGAAGGTTTTTCTTCTGATGATTGATCTAGTCTTCATCTGCTGCGAACGTAGAGTCGTTACATTTCTGGAGAGTCAGAGAAAACCTAATATAGTTGGGAAAGTTGATTAAAAACCTATAATTTGGTATAAAGTATTAATAGGGTTCGATGGAATGTTGAACTTTTACGAGACGTAGAACGTACTCATTTATGGTACTTTTGCTACCTATATTTCAATGCTGTGTGATTATCAGTGAGACGGATATCAAATTCTCTACTATATTCCACTAAAACTTGAAAGCAGAATCTATGATATTCCAATTAGGTATTAGAACACGAGGCTGAATTTTGTAATTTTAACGCAACAAAATGAGTGGAAGAAAATTCTTCAATTCGTGACTTGAACGGTTCAAAAACAGCAAATTGAGGATAATTTTTCGAATTGAGTAAAACACACCTACCTCGTCCACCTTGCAATTCTGAGTCAATATTTGAGTAATGAAATAGTGAATTTTTGCCAAAAATTTAGTTACATTGACGTCACGAACTTCAACTTCATATTAGAACTGGCTCTCTTCGGACGGTAAAGTTTTCACTTTACCGAATAAAATTTTGCGAATAAAAGATCATAAGTTTCTTACGAAACGGTTCCTTTCTGGTCTGAAGGGCCTGTAGGAGTCAGGGGGTTTTGAAAATTGAAATTTGTAATGCCCTTGTATTCGAGAAACTTGAATTTTTCCCATTATCAACATCTTTGTATTATTAATGTTTTGTTTTTCATTTCAAGACGCGACCATGTGGAAGGAGGCGTTTGAAAAGGCGAAGAAAATAGTGGGTTCAGAGTGTGAAATTTATGCCGGAAAGACAAGTGCCGACGACCAAAAAGACGACAGTTCGAGCGAAGCGAGCTACAGTGACGTTAGCTACTGCGAAAGTAGTGACAATGAGAATCAGACAAAAGAATCCAAAGAGGTAAAAGAAGACAGAAAGGTTGTGAAGGTGGAAGAGGCAGAGAAGAAAAAAGAAGAAGGAGACGACGAAAATCTGTTGAAAGAAGTAACGGAAAACAACAGAAAAGACGAAAAAGATACCAAGGAAGTAGAAGAGCAGCTTGAAAAATTGTCCGTTCAAAACGTTGACCAAGACAAGTAACGGAATGATAATAAATATCGAAATTTAGAACGTGGAACGAACATTCCAATATGCATGTTAACATTATAAGAATAATTAAAATTGGATACGCGAAAATTGTTAACGATTTCATAGAACGGTTAAACAAATTTTCGAATTATTAATTAAGATGATATTTATACAAATGTTATATACTGTGTTTGTAACTATTTGGTTGTTTTTTGTTTCTTGGTTTTTTTTATACGACAATTAAGAGTCAGAAATTGGGCAAGAGTCTCTGTGAAACACTTGGATCTTTGATAACAACGCGAAAATCGAATGGATTATAGATAATTAAGAATTTGGATCAAGTTTGTCAATTTTTTTTATCTAGAATTGGTCTTTCCAGACGACGTTACGACTAATTTCCGGCATAGAATGCGCATGATCTGACAAAGGAAATAGGAAAAGAACGAAAAAAAAAAAGAAAAAAAAAACCCAACTGACTTGTCATTGACTCTTTGATATTCGAAGCATTTTATCGATTGATAATATTATACTTGTAACGAGTTGATTCGGGTTGATTGAGAGTTTTTACCGACGCACCATGAATGTGTTTAGGATATAGTAATAAAGTTTGTAATCATAAATATTATTGTAATATAAACGACATATCTTCGGGTGTTTATATTTCAAATAAAATGTGTGCTCTTTATAAAGATTTACATTTCTTATTTTTATTTTTCAAATTTTATTCGCTGCACATTCTCATTACTACTATCGTGTAAACAAGTCGAGTGAATAATAATCTCCTTCTCTATCTATCCACATAATATAGTCGTCTAATTTCAATACATAACGTTTTCTGTTTAATTCTTTTTTTTTTTCTCATTAAATGAAGAAGTTGTGACAGAGATGATTTCATCTTATCGTACATAGACCATTGATATTTATTCTATAGTATATATTGCATGATATGTTTCTTCGTTTTTCATCGTCTGCTTTATATTTATTACACAATTTTACTTAAATATTACCGACTAATAAATCCCATCAACTATTTTATTTGAGCTTAGTCTTACGGCTTCATGGCAGTAAGGATAATTTCCCACGGTATGGTTAGCTCCAAATTTGTTTTCCTACGCTGTACTGTGACGGTTCACAATTCATAGAGAAAAATGTGAAATATGACGTATTTTCTAGGTGATACACACAGGAAAAAAGACTAAGAAATATCTTTGTTTAGATAAAATGTAATTTCATACAAAGATGATGGATCGATTGAAAAACGTGCTGCGAATTGTATTTCTTAGAGTAAATAATAAGAAAAACTTCAATTAATCTGAAGACTTTCGTCCGAATTATCACAGTTCAGAATAATTGAAAGTTAGATTGAAAGAAGGCGGCTACTCGTTGAAGTTAGCCCTTTAGCTCTTATTTCCTTAAGCATCAAAATAGCCAAATCAAAGTTCATCCCTGTGTGCAAAAGACTGTAAAATATTTCGCCTCTCTTCCATATAACGTTTCTTGTCTTTTGATATCTTTCCCTTCAATAATCCTTCCAATCTCGATTGTTCCAACTGGACAAATACGTCGCCTCTCTCAATAATCCTCTCCATAGTCTTGACGTATACTTGCGCAGCTTTTCGATGCTCCTCCGGTAATGTCTCTTCAAATATCTTAGCTTTACTCAATATTTCCTGCAGAAATAAGAAATCACACGAAATACATGAGTCGATAAAACAACACCAGTTTCACAAATGAAGATAATATTCTATCTGAGAAAATATCATTCTTCATGACTTTGAACAATATCAATGTTCATAAATGTCCCATAATTCGGAATTCAATTGGAATCACGAATTCAAAATGCATTAGATCACAGTATAATAGTTTCCAGTCATAAAAGAGTAATCGAATATTATGAGGCTGAACTAGCAGCTGAAGATAGCGGCCAAACATGCTGGAAGTCTTTCAAATTGGATAATGTATTGTTGTTTCATGCCTATAATTTGCCAAAAATATTTGCTTTTCACGAAATTTGATAAAATTTTGATTATTGGTTTTCCCTGCTTTATTTTAATCACTTTTATTACGTTCAGTCGCTAGCTCTGGCCATTAGTTTCAGCCTCAGTTGAACATTCCCGCCACATCTACTCAAGGCGATAAGTTGATTTGGATCAGTTTTTGACCGACGTATCTAATTTTTAGTTTACCAACGTGTACAGACAGCCGCAATTATATTCCCATGGATTATAGAGTTCAACTTTCCTTGTATACAAAATTTCTTTTTACCTGTCTTTCTTTATCCTGGCCAGTTTTGAATTCCTCGGCGAGTCTGTCCAGTTGTTCGACGCATCCTGGAAGTCCCAAGTAGACGTCTGACCTAGCCCTGATGAATCTTTTCAAATTTTCAGCGGTAAAATCAGAATCTGATTTCTGTACGAAGGAAATTGGTTCGGATTTTCCCTGCAGGAATAATCTAACAGCTGGATAATCGTCCTTGGTAATACCGTAGCGTTGAGCTAAGTCAGAATTCTCCTTCTTTCCATAATCTTTAACGCCAACTTCGGCCACTAACAAATCTAGAGAATCTCTAGTTGCCGCAGCCACCTTTGCAAATTCTTCGTGCTTTTCACCGTATGGAAACGCCACGTCGAATTTTACTATAGCTGCCTTGAACTTTGAGATTACCTGAAGCAAACGCGGGATTTTAAGGTTTTTTATCTCGAATTGAGGAAAGTTGTGATCAAGGAGTTTGAAGGGGTTTGTGTATAGGGAATAATATAAGATAAAAGAATGAAAGAAACTTGCATTCAGGATCAATAATTTTTGATTAAAAGTATGAGAGAGAAAACGCAGTGAATTATACCTTCGAAATTCAAATTCGTGGTTGGGGGATTGGTGTCGGTAATGAATTCTGTGAATTATTCGGGCGTGACTGATGAGAGAATCGTGGTATTTACCTTATCGAACGAGTGTGAGTCGAGGGGTACGCACCCCTTGCAATCCTCGTCAGCGGAGTGACCCAACCCGGCGAGAGCGAGAATGATAGCTGCGAGATGTAGTAGGAGCATTTTGACAGTTTGAGTCGAGGTGGTTTTGCGGTTATTCTGTATGATATCCAGGAGTGAAATGTAACAATGGAAGGTTTGATAGCCAGTGGCCGGTCAGACCGGCGGCCGGTTTGCTACTTGTTATGTATATGTATACCTACTCGATAATATTCGAGCTAGGAACTGACTTGTTTATCTTTGACATTAACGCACTTATCGCCGAGCGCGGTATGCTGTGCCGCGGTTGGTTGGCTGCGAAATTCTATCGCAGCTATCCTACTAGGTAGCCCGTTCGTCCATGTGAATGTAAACTACCGCGCCGCAACGACCGCGACGAATGATCGAAACGCGAGGCACCGAGTTGCGCTTGAAATGTCGAATCAGAAACGGCCACGGACGCTCAACTCCCGCGGAATCAAGTTGTATACTATATACTTAACTGCTACTTTTACAGCTGCGCTGCTCCTGATGCCGGAATATCGACTATGCGCAACTTCTCAAATCACCGCTAAACAATATGATAATTCCTGTACTAACTGACTAACATGCTCCGTTCAATTAGCGAGCTAGACCGAAATTGTTTTATTTTTATTATTAAACTTGGATATTGTTACGAATAGTAACGGACACCCGACATAACGCAAGACTCATAATTGTCAGCTCTTGATCCTCAGAATATATCCCCATTCATAATAAATAAACGCAAATACATAAAAATAAAATAATACAATTGCTAAGTCAACTGATATTATTGTATAAACAGTCTTGTCTCAGACTTCATTCAGCACACAGGGATTTTACGGAATAGATAATCCTCCAATTGATCGTTAATTGCATTTCCAATCGTATAATTTATTCGAGTCCTCGCGCCCTTTAATTCCAAATTCAAGCTAATTGTTACGATATGCACAGATCATAATTAACACGTGGGTATAATTTTGTCACATTATGAAATGATGATTTTGGGATTCTGTAATACAGCCTGTGCGAATGGTCTGTAATCCTGCAGACGACTAGAAACTGGACAGATCTAACGATAGGAACGAAAAAAACTTGACTTTTTTGCGGCAGTACAAGCACGACCGCTGGTTTAAATTCGAATATTCGAACACTTGCAGTTTCGTAACCGGAAGTGGTCGAATCTTCAAAAGTTTCGTGGATCATTTTTCACCGAATTCCGAGTTTTATTTGAATCGATGAACTAATTGTTAGCACCCAAAATTCAGGATTCGAAATTCTCGCCTTACACCCACGAACCCTGCAGGCATTAATCATTTTTGGCAAATGGTATAAAAATATTAAATCGAGTGATTGATAATTATTTTGGTTCAATCCGAGTATACGTTTCTCACTTTGATGAATCTAATAGGCACCCTGCCATGCGGTCATTCCTGTCAAAAAACGATCGTCAGATGATTTGCGTAACGTTAATTTACGTATGTGAATGTATATAATATACGTGTACGTAGAAATACCAATGTGAAAAGGAATGGGTGATTAAAATTTAATGGTACCACAGATAAAATTGTTTTATTCGAGCTTTCACGAATGTAAATTATTCCACGAAATTGCGTAGGTGTACGTACATATATACCTATAATAGTACGAGCTTCCTATACCAATACAAACGTATAAGCCATAACTCTAATATAACGCATTTACGGCGTTAGCATATTGCAGTATACATTATATACGTTATAGTATAATTATCCTCGTAGATTTTATCACCTAGTGAAAAACAGTTTAAACGATATTATAAACTGTGCGATAAATAAGCCTGTATGAGGAGCAACTCAAATATTTCGAAAAATCTTTTATCTTCATACCAATTATATTAGATTGTCACGATAGGAGCTGACGATGATCAGTGTTCAGAAAATGCAATACGTCGTGTTTGGAGAAATGATCGTTTATTAAAATTCGAAAAATTCAATGATAAACAATTTACAAATATTTTATTCGCCTGTATTTGAATCACAAAGTTATCACAGTTGAAATTGGTATATAATTATTTCCGTGCGAAACGGAAAAATACGTATGCACATACGTATTGTGACAGAGGTTTTCAGATCATCAATGAAAAGTATAGCTGATTAGCAGACTATAAGGAACCAAAATTCCTAATTATAGGATTATCACAATTGAGAGCGAAGATTTTCAAGATTGTGTCGAACTGGACATTTTGGCATCCCCGCTGCATCCTCCGCGAAAAAGTCTTTCTTCCTCGAGAAAATAATCCCTCAGCTCAATCAATTTTGAGGAATGAGTCTCTGGAATGATCATATATGTACATGTATTTTGAATTTTCGAAGAAATGCATAACATAAGAATGTCAGAAAATTGCATGAATTTTCGAACTATTATAGGGTGGTAAAAAGATCTTTTGGTTATATAATAAAAGGGAAGAAAAACTGCGAAGAATTGAAATTAAAAAAAGAAAACTACAAAGAACTTAGCTATTCAAGATTCAGCGCTCTTTAGATAGGAATTCAGGACGTCAAATTGCACTGCACAATGCAGTTTCGCTATTACATAGGTATCTATACGGATATTATATCTATAGATATATGAATATGCACGGCAGTGATTAATAACGAGAGACATTTTTCTGACGGCGTTTCACCTCTGCGGTAGAATTTTAAAAGCGAGCTAGTATTATAACTCTTTGGTGGCAGAAATTATACACGCTCCCGAGAATATCATCGCGCGTTTTAAGAAGGCCATGCAGACGTATATTTCGCACATACCATGAAGATTCTCTAGAGTGTCCAGATCTCCGCTATAATCCTGTGGCAAACATTTTTGTGGAATATGTTTGTACACCTCGGAAACATCTCCTGTATACAGATGAAGCTAGATGAAATAAAATATAAAACCTTTTAAAAAGAGCGCGATGAAGAATTATTATATCTTTGTCACAATATATAAATTCACATCATAACCATATGATCATCACGAAACGTTACCAAGACGTATTGGTGGATCGTGATCATGTTGCCATTTTTTAATTTAAAAAAAAAAAAAGATTTTTTTATCTTTTTTTAGACGTCAACGATTATACAACTAGACAACAATTGTGGGGATTGATAAAGTCAGCCCTTTCGGATCTGGGATTTAATTTCACCTTCACACCTATTTGTGTGTATATTGACTGTCACCGGTATGATAAAATATACAAATTAAGTTAGGCCGGAAATATATCAGCCTGTTTCAAACGTTAAGCATAGAATGCATCGCCCGTGTGTAAAAATAATTTGAATGTAAATGGCGTGTAATCGAGGATAATGTCTCAAGCTACGGTGCAACATTTCAAGTTTCTTTACAAATACATCTTATCAAGTATTTTCGAGAGGAATCATACAATACCGTTTCGGCATTAGGGAAACCTTCCTGGAAAAGCCCATCTATCATAAAAAATTGTTGATTTTCGTAGTTTGTCATTTTTTAAATCGATATTTTTCTCGAAAATATTGGAAAAAAAAGTACAATTTTTAATGATAAACTCCGAGAAGTTTGAATTTCCCTGAAGGTTCAGAACAATCCGTATTGAAATATTTTCACCAACGTTTTCCGCAGTATATAAGTCAGAACGGATTGGTCGATTCTGCTTTTTAAAAAATTTCTATCCGAACCTTTTTTTAAACCGTTATACAGTATTTAAAACCGGAAAATTTGCTTTAGCTTGCTGCAGAATAGAATAATGAATATAGTTTCAGATGTGTTGCAGGGCGTTGGGTAATAAAGCGATTATAACATAGTCAGCAAGGTGGTTTATGGCCGCTATAACATAAACCAGTGAGTTGTAATAAGTATGACAAATGGTATTTAAGCGGAGAGAGGGAGAGGAAAGGGAGGTACATATTTTGCTTACCATATCAAATAATTCCCGTTTCATAAATGGCCTGATAAGGGAAAGTACTTTGTCCATAAACCATACGGCATTCAATACGTGAATTCCTTTCAGTCTGACCGGAAGTCCTTCTTGCAAATATTCAAAAAATTTTCTTATACTGGAAACTGATAATCTCGTCAAATGTCCTAGTTTTACGCCCCTCATGTCAAATAGAAAAACATATCCTGGAGTACAGCCTTCTGTATAGAGACTGGCATCCACTGCCATTGCCAGCAGCTTGATACCATCATTGAACATGTATTTACTGGGACGAGTATCCGCCAGACGATGAAAAATGATTCTATGTCCATTTGGATCTGGTACCGGAAGTGCCACAAATTGCCTGTAACATAATCGTATAATACGTCCTCTTGTCTGGTGAAATTTCCTGATGCGAATCCTGTTTCGACATTTTTATACATTCCCGCACAACCGTGTGATTATCGCACGCTTGGCGAATAAATCGCTTGCGTAAAAACTACGTACATTTACGGTAAAACGTCAACAGCCTTATTCAAGCTCGTTCCTCCGTATACGAATCTACGCAACAATTATAAATCTGTGGCAAATATGGAAATCGGAATGTCACAACGATTTGCAAAATGCACCGACCGTTTGATCCCATGGTTAATATTGAAATATAATTTCTTTTCCTTCTTTTGCTCTGAATCAATTACCACACGTTGACTTCGATGAGCTAACTTCCCGTGAATCGAGGAATGATTGCGCACAAAAAGTGATACGATAAGCTTTTGGAGTCGCATAGGTTAATACAGAGCTTGGTAATTGATCATGAAATTTTCCCGCATAGAAAAGTTTCTATTATTGTCATTCTTATATATTTTCTGACTGGCTGCATAGCGCGGTTTGATTGTATGTATCTACCTAATATATAGACACCGAGTGAGCCAAATGAACGGCTCATGGTGTATGTGAATGGAGTTGTAGGTTGTAGGTGTATCGGACTGCACCGATATACGCTATATAAGAATCTCGAGTATATCGGACTGGATGAGAAATTGATTGGACTCCACATATAGGTACCTATATACCGTATCTATGTAACATTAGGTCCTGTTATTGGCAGGCGTGTAAATTGTACCGTATACAGATACATCGATGATCGGCTTACGGAGAAATACCAACTATTAGTACGTCAAACACTATATCGAACTCGAGTCTTATGGGGATTATACTCTTTTCAAATATTTATATCATAGAATACACGATCAAAAAAGAACATATAATGCACAGTTTGACGTAAACTTCGCAAAAATGCCCGTCAAGCTTTGATAGTAGTAGAACATGCAGTGCTTATGACGATTTCATGATACTTTAGACTTAATTGCAACTTTATTGTATGACAAATTTTGAACTGCATCACGCAAAAAAAGTGCTATAAAATGTACTATGTGAAGAGTAATTATATGGACAGCATTTGTCTTCAGTAGAAATTACACCAATTGTGATAACATTTACTCATTATAGACATTGAAGCTATACTTGACAATTGCTGCAATTTTTACTGAAACCACGTGCTGTCCGTATAATAATTACTCTCCACGTAGTAAATTTAAGCGCACTTTTCTTTTCCGTGTGGGTATATATTTAGTTTGTGGCACAATGTGTATGTTTGAATAGGTTACAAAACGTACAAAGCTCGTAAGGATTGTTGTAAGTAATCCAACTTAGGATCCCTGTTGGCAAAAAATTCTGGTACAGTAGCTCTCATCCTGTAGTAAACCATCATGCAACGAAGGGTAGCTTCCCTGTCGAAATAACAGCTATGTGTGAATAGAGCCAACTGTTCCATTGAAACATCCGGAAGCCCTTTGGACTCCGTCCACTTCCGTAAATCCTCTAAGACTTCATCGGTCAATTCTGGATACTTGGCACGCGATTCCTCGATCGTATGTCCCAAACGCATATTGGCCAACGACGCAAAGTCTTTAAGATCCAAAAATATAAAAATAAAAATAAAAAATCGTTATGAGTTTAGCCCGCACTTCACGAATTACGGGTGAAAAAAATATATAGACAAAGTCAAGTGTATATCAAATAATAAAAATGACCGACAGGATTTTCTGACTTCTTCGTAGAAAAATTAATTGCTTTCCAACTTGATAATGTCACTTGCTTTAGTCGAGCCTAATTGTACGAAACACTTTTTGCTCAGAATCGGTATAAGTGAAGTGAAGAATGGTGAAAAGCTATGAGGAAACTGTACAGCGGGATAAAAGGTGGTCGGTGATATCGCTCGAAGAGTTACAACAGACTGACCGCTGGGACATGCGGTTTAGACCTACGGGTATCGTATTATCGTATATAAGCCTCGAGACTTATTCTATGTGCAGTGGGATGTCAACTTTACCTCTTTATTTAATTAGGCATTGTCACCTTTCATTTAATTCCATATACGTCAGTCACTCCTCCTCACCTCTCTCGCCATTATCATTCCGCCTCATAATATTGTCGCATTTCCATAATGTTGATCCGTATATTGAATTTCCCACGTGTACATGTATAACATTCGATCACGTACAGAAATAACATAGGACGCCAATCGCTCAAGTTCCTCGATATATTTTACAGTAGGCACTCAATTGCCTGCACTCTTTATTTATTTCAACGATAGTCTTTTATATACGCCGTGGTCATGTCTCCGAAACACTCACATCGTTTTAGATCGATGTAATTTACTTTTGTACTTTCGAAAAATTTTTTATTGCTTTAATTTCTATTAACATTCGAACAGGTTACAGGTTATTCCACTTTTCAGCATATAGCAACGTGATCTGTGTCTCTCATTCTTTTTTCAAATGTAGTAGACGATCTGGCCTCGCCGACTAGACCATGATCGGTGTATTTTGTCTGCACCCTTATTCTTTTGTACACAAAAATACAAAAAAATAAAAGAAAAAAAAAACCCCACTCTAGACACGCGTAGATCGTAACCCAAAATATCTAGACTAGACTGACCTACCTGAGACGTCGTGGAGTTAATAATTTACGAAATGTGCGATATACTATAAGACCGGCAGCTGAAGCCTAGGGTAATCTCAAAGTACTTGTCTGTGACTCTTCGCGGGGAGGGAATATTCAAAACAGTGTTCTTTAACTTCCGGTGCACGTTGTCAGTAACCGGAAATCGAATGGAACGAACAGAGATACGAGACAATGAGAGACCTTGCTACCATCCGGTTTCCAAAAACCTCTTTTGCGCAGCTAATTGTACGGTAAAAACGTTACGCCCCTTGCGTTCAATGACATTCAAGAGACTCGTAAACTCTAGAATGAACGAAAAGAAAAAAAAAAGGGAGCGAATAATATAGTAAGTTGTATTGTACGAGGGTAAAAATTATGGGGTTTATTGGTCATAGTGTAAAGACCGAAGGCTGCAGGTACATGCCCCGTATACATACGTTCCGGGTCTCGGGGGTTATAGTGAAGAGGCAGTATAGCGGCCGCAGTGGTGGACGTTTCCGTTTGGTACTACACCGAGACGAAATCCACCAGCCAACCAACCGCGTACATACCTACCTACCTACCTACCGACGACGTACGTTCATTGATAAGCGCGTACACTCGGGTGTTTTCAGGCGCGGGGTGTACCTAGTCGAATAGAGGGTGAGCGTGACGTCATGCCGATACCAAAGAGCCCAGTAGCGCCGACGCGGATCGTCTAATGCGCGAGCGTGCGATCGTCGCCGGCCGTGATTTTCGGGGCTTCGCATGAGTCGCGCGCGGGGTGGTTTTCCAAATAACATACCTACCTATTTTATCTATATAGTTTATATATCTCAAGGGTTGGTTATCTCGGTCCCTCGCTGGTCGCGGGGATCGTCAAGGTGACCTTGAGGCGTTTAAGCAACATATAATAACGATATACATATAGCCGCGAAATTATATATCATTTTATTCGTATATTATAGATGCTTTAAGGTTTGGTTTTCTTCCATATCTACCTACCTACCTACATTTATACATACGCATCCGAGAAATTGTCGGCTATATTGATTGGTCTTTTGTGTGAAGGCAGCCACTACACCCCCGTCCGCCCCCGTCTAGCTCTCTTTCTCTAGAAGAGGAGCGGAGAGGAGCCTCCGCGTCATCGATCCGCGAGTGACCCATATCCGTTGCCACTCCCCCCCTCCCCCGCCCCGCCCCACTACCAGCCTCAACCCCCGACCCCCGACCCCCAGCCCGATCCCCCACCTCGTTCGCCTTTTTCCCCCTTGTGCCTCTCGCAGCAGCCCTGCCTGCTGCCAACGAACAGATCTTCGCGGGTTCGGGATGATAATCCAGTGAAACTCACTCCTCGACGAACTCCACCTGCAGCAGCAGCCCTGGCCTGCCAAAATCCCTTCAATTCGGTCATCGTAAGTTTCAATCTTACAATCTTATGATTTGGTTTTTTTTTTCCTATATTTTTTTGGTGTTTTTTTGTCTTCTTCTTCTTCTTCTTCATTAAATTTTTCTTCTTCTAATGATGATCCACTCTGTACTATACTGTAGCCTCCTATAGCCTTCATTCTTCTTTTTAATGATCCCTCTCGTCATGACCATCCCTACATGATCATCGGAGTCTCTATTAAAGTCGTTTTATGATCGTATAATATACCTACCTATACCGTGCGTATAATTACGCACGTATACAACATGCGTACGACATACGTGCAGATCAAGCAATTAATATGGAGGATATAGAGCGAGTATGACCCTCGCGATGATGGACGGGAGAAGAGGCTAAGAGATATCATCAGGCTATGGTTGTAACATGGTTTCACGGTGACGGTGGTGGATCCCCGAGGATGGTAGTGCGGCCTGTGGTTGTAGTGGTTCAGTGGTTTGTGCGCGCCCGGTACGCGGTTGGTGATCAATAACCAGTGTCGTATCAATTCTGGGTACTGTTCGATGGTATATACGATTATAATATACACGTATATCTGATCGTTTATATCCCGCGGCAGGTATCTCTCTATCTCCCCAGTAAAAAAAAAATAAAAATAAAAATGAAAAATAAAGTGTAACCGATTCTTTCTCCATCTTCGTGTATACATATACCTATAATATCGGTACACCAACCTCAAGACGAGTACGTGAATTTAGATTGTACTTATACTGAACGGTACCAGGTGCGGGATGGTCTCTGTATATTGTTATACTCGATTGTAGAATCGCATGGAACGCGTGCGATAACAAGTATCGACGTATTCCCATATACGAACGGACGTTTAATTCGTGAAAATAACCGCCCAAATTTATACTACTATACCTTGCTGAATACTCTGCCAGTGATAAATTTCTACTCTTACTTGCCGACGAGTTATGAAGACCCAATTTACGTATACGATCAGTGATCAGGTAACGAGTGCGATTCAGTTCTTTATTTTCATATATACATATAGTCAGTATACAAATTATTACAGCTGGAGTTGAAATCAACGACATTATACTGCTCCAGAAATTAGAGGGGGGAACTATTTTTAATATATGATTAATATTACAATTAGTTCTAAAGTCATCGGATCATTTCCAGTAATTTCTTTTCGAATTGTTCGTCATTTACTTTTCGTGAGGGCGATTGATGTAATATATAAGGGCGCGGATGTTGAGATAAAGGTACTGGGGTACCAGTAGCTCTAGTTACGGTACTGTATAGACGAGTGGGGGTGGTTTTCTTCGTCGGTCTCCGTCGTCCTCCGACGCCCTCCGTCGCGGCGCTCCGTCAGTGACGGTGGCGGGTTCCAGCAAACGGTGGGCCGACTTGGTCATTAAGACTCTAACTCTATATAGGTCCATAAGACAGTCAAGTCTCGGGTTCACCCCGTTAATTAATTAATTAATTAATTAATAAAACCCTTAGCTCGAGACTGTTTTTTTTTTTTTTGTTTTTTTTTTGCCTGTTTCGAATAATACCGCATACATTATATTTTTGTAGTACAATTTTTCATTAACAAAAAGAAACATTCCGTATAAATTATACTTCTGTACGAGAGCAACCCCTCGGGGCGAGGGTTTAACTCTTTTTTGTTTCTTTTCTTTTTTTTTTTTTTTTTTTCATTCGACGAACTTATCCGTGGCCCTTATTTTACACTCAATCTTTTTTTATCACCCTTCCATCCATATCCCCTCTTCTCTGACCCCCACTCGACCTTTTCAATAGGCATGATAAAAATCTTATTGTTCAGGATAAATTTATTCGATATATGATGGATATGTATACAAAGATATCTTAACAACGTATTGCCGTGTGTTTAAAATTTACATGATAGTGAAGTTCGAGTATATAGTTTTGATAAAATGCACACGGGTATGTTACAGTGCTGCGGTGTTGGAGGTGGAGGGGCATCGACGGGGCCCCAACCGCCACAACTGCAGGGGACCAACACCAGAACCACCATCATGCAAGACCCCGTCCTTGAAACTATCCTCGAGGTAAGTTTGGACCCTAAAAATATATGCAGATCCGGAAACTCATCCCCCGAAGACAGTTTTATTTTTATTTTTGTAAATTAATTAATTAATTTTTGGTTTTTCGTTCTCAAAATACGTTGCTGTGTATTTGGTTGTATAGCTCCCTAATAGTGGCTAAAGTACTCGACTATTAACGTGGGGTGGATTTTAGATCCTTAATTATTAAACATGCATCATTCACCCGACTATTAATTTAATATTCGGCATACCGTCCCGCGATGTTTAACTAAGTTTAAATGTATCGCATTTGCCCGTCCTCAGTGTAATAACTTTACGTAAATATTATGCAAGACGGGCGTGCTGCTGCAGCGTTATAATGCTACGTATTTACGAACTTTACGGATATAATATTATATATCGAGGAGTGGCACAGCAGTATCGCGAATCGCTGTAGTATATGCTAACTTGGCGAATAAATTTCAACATTTATAATTGATTTGTTCGCGGTATTATCAACATGATGAATATTTTTATTATTATTGTATTGCATTGTGGGTAGATACCGTATTGGTCTGAATATATAGGTCGACCCCCAATTTTATGATTTCATTTCACGGATTTTTTTTTTTAGAAACCGATTATAGGTCGATGTTTAGGAGAAAATTACCCGATTTTTAAGAGAAATTAAATGGTATCACAGGAGCATATTTATTCATATAGTATTGCATTTATTTTATTTGGAATTAGTTGAGAGTTCAGTGCAAATATCCCGCTCGTTAATTGTTTCTCTCTGTTGCTATTTGAAAAAATTCGAGTTCGAATTTTCGATATATTCGAAATAACGCGCGCGCAAAGTGTGAACGTGAATTTCATTGGTCAAATATTAAGACGATCGGTCGATAATGAAGGGTTTCCCAGTCAATAAAGTGGATTTTTTTTAATGGAAAGCCCCCAAATATAAGTCCACCCCGCGTATGAGTCGAGTGCGGATTTTGAGGGAAATTGCAGGTTATCAAAAACCGCGGCTTATATTCAGACCAATACGGTATCTAGCAAATTCGTCGATATTAATACATCGCGGATAAGATTCTCTACATGCAAAAGTCGAATTTAACTTATTGTTAATCGAAGGGATGCGTGATTCTCATTTCTACTAGAAATTATATATTTTTGAAAAAACGCGACGACGGTGGATATGACTTGTCGTTGGTTTTATTTATAGTTATTTGCAAGGTAAAGCTATCAGATTTGACCGTCACCTCGCGAGTATTCAGTAACACGCTTATCCCTTGGCCAATCTCTCGAAATCCGATTTTCGGCGAATGTCTCGCAACACTCGAGATTATCCCATACAGCTACCATATCAACCTGCGCGTGCACAGACAATTCAACACAAATTATCAACCGATCGACTAACACAATTGAATATTCCCTCAAACATTTTGGCCATTTCCATAAAATACGTATATTTGTAGGTATATCACATGAACGATTTACTTCAAATTACGTTCCATAATGAAGCACATATGTATTTCAAAAATACAACCCATGGATGCTGCATGAAATTCCTAATTCAAATGATATGTCAACCATTTGACGATCATCATACAAGTAGAAAGCATTAGTCTGTTTCACAATATAATGTCTTTGAAAATAGCAAATGCGGGAGGCTGAGGCCCGCAGAGCAGAATTGGAGAGGCAACATGCGGAGACGCAGGCTCAGTTACGAGATAAGTTAGCTGGCCGATATCCTGGTCCAGAGTCCGTCGAAGCGTTACAATCAAAGATCAGAGAATTGGAGAAAAAAACAGAACTCCAAATGGTTAGACACGAAGAATTGTCCTTGGAACTTACAAGTTTGAGAAGGGCTCGTAGTAGAGGCCCTGTTCCTAGCAACGTCACTTCTTCTACGCTTCCAATGTCTACCTGGCCTCCCGTCGGATCAGAAATTGATCGAATCATTGCCAAAATTGAACAGGATAACAGGTGAGACTATAATTCACCTGTCTATCTCTACTTCTCTGCTTTATATTATCATTATCTCATAATGGACCACATGTTGCATTTATGATAAAATACGTGTTGATCTCATTATCGCGCATTTGGGAAAGCTGATCGACATATAGTTTCATTCATTATCTAATCATCACACTTGTGGAAAAGACAAGAGACGTGATATTACGTAAATCAATTGATTCGGATCAAATCAAAGCAGAAATTTGGCTGTTCTATTGTTCGAATGAAGAACAGCGATGATTTTCATTTCTACATGATATAATTCTTGATGGTAACGATTCTCTGTTGTCTACGTTCACATTTCATCTAATGCTTTCTCTCTCTTGTACTCTGGATTACACAAACTCAGCTTAAGTAAAACCAGTGCCGGTAGGATTCTGCACGAGATGGATCATACGAGGAGTAACGTCACAACTCAACAACCGTCTGGTTCCCAAAATGTATTACGTTCAAGTTCGGAAAATCTTCCTAATTTGGGGGGTCAACATCAACATCCTCCGCATCCACACGCACTGAACCTCGGTCTACCGTCACAAGCAACACATGTAAGTTATTAATTAGTTTCAATCATTGTCCTGTAAGATTAATGGTGTTATTGTTTCTAATCCTATTGCTTTTTGGTTGAAATTTCACTAATTCATACCTTTTTATCATGAATTTGATGTCTTTTTGTTTGAAAAAAGAAAAAAAAAAAGATCATAACGAGTAAATTAAATAATTCATGTTGTAATCTGTAATCGATAGTATGTTGGCTCTCCAATGCCATTAACACCAATGATGCCTGGCTGTCCACCCTTAACACCAAACGGTCCACCTTACCACTACAGCGAGCCAATTCCTCCTGCACCATCTCTTTCAACGAGCCAATCACAGCCTGCGTTTCAGCAAAAACTACAACAGTATCAACAACAGCAACAGCAGCAACACGAACTATCGAGCTCCCACTCACAAGGAACACTACCGTCTCAACAAAAACAGCAACAAACCCATACGCACTTCTCTGGGAATCAATATCAGGAGAGTTATCCACATACGCAAACCTACCAGCAACCAATGCAGCAACAACAACAACAACAACATCCTGTATCTACTTCTTACTTGACTTCGGCCAGTGGGGGTCAGAACGTTATGCCTCATTATACACAACCAAGTCAGACTAATCAAGGATATCAAATGAACGGTAGCCAACAGGTACGAAATACAATATAAGAAACAAGAAATAATATCATCCACGAGGGGTTATTCACTCTATAAATCAGCTGCAGTACACTTTTGTTTAAAAATCAGTTAGTAGTCTCTAGATATCGGCAGGAAATCATGTGGCGTCGTACATGAAATCAGTCGAAATCAGATGAAATCACTTGAAAATCACTTAGAAATCACTAAGAAATTACTTGAAATCACTTGGAAATCAGCAGTAATCACTTTGAAATCACTGACGAATCACTTGGAAATCAGCAGTAATCACTTTAAAATCACTGACGAATCACTTGGAAATCAGCGGAATCACTATGAAATCACTGACGAATCACTTGGAAATCAGCAGTAATCACTTTGAAATCACTAAGACATCATTTGGAAATCAGCAGTAATCTTCCAAAGTCACGGAGTCGCTTGTGCACCGAAAGTTAGAGTGAATAAACCCACGATCGTCCATCATATAATTTTCAACAAAGAACATGTTGCTGATACATGAATTGCGTAAACAATGTACATTTTATTATATTATAAGCACTTCTTTCATTAAGCGATATTCTAATTTTATGGTTTGTTGTTAATTCAGCAATCTACGACGTATCCATCACTTTCCATGGCTTCTCATCCGAATGGAACGTATAACTCCGTAGCTACTAGTTACGGGACACAATTAAGTCATCACAACTATTCTGGGCCACATACGAGTATTCCTCAGACAACGCTTTCCTCTCTTCCACCTTATTCAACAACAACGCCAGCTTATCATTCGACGTTAGGCGGTTTGACTAGTTCTTCACAAAATATGCTTCCGTTTTCAACTGGGCAAAGTACCTTTTCTACTGCTGGTTCAAACTTTTCAACCGTTGGTACTAACGCTTTTGGTACATCCGGTGTAAATACAGGTAAATATATTAAATTATAAAGCTGATCGTGATTGTTTTTACTTTACAATCTTCTAAAATATATAATTATTTTTGTTTTTTATTCAGGACCCACTTCTGGCGGTTTATTACAAGCAATAGGAGATCCTCTTCAAGCAATGCAGCAGTTATCGGCTCAGTCGCAAGCCAGTCAGCTTCAACAACAAGCAATTATACATCAAATTCAACAGAGCTTGCGAGCCAGTTCGCCAACTGCAACAGGGTCAACTGGTCACCACTTTCTTGGACCTAGACAGATGCCAAAAATACCAACAGGCATTCTATCCAATCCGTTGGATCGTTTGACTAATGACAACATGGTCTCCGAGGGCCAAGTAGATATGTTAGATATTCCTGGAAAAGGAAGATGCTACGTTTACATTGCACGGTTTAGCTACGAACCTTTTCAACATTCGCCTCATGAAAATCCTGAAGCTGAGCTGCCGTTTCAAGGCGGAGATTACCTTTTGGTATGGGGACAACCCGACGACGATGGTTTTCTAGATGCTGAAACACTTGATGGACGTCGGGGCCTTGTACCAGCTAATTTTGTTCAAAAATTAGTAGGAGATGATCTCTTAGAATTTCATCAAGCTGTTCTCGGACTCAGAGATGTAGAGGACGCTGCTTCTACCAATATACCACAAGTCAGTATCCGATCTGGAAAATAACATTCTAATTTCGCAAAATCAATTTATTATTTTTTCAGACTGAATTACAGTCGAGGAAAATAAATCTAGTTTGTTATTTATTTTCATATTTTGATTTACAATTAGTACAGATTCAGCAGAGAATAATATTACGTAATTACTGCATGCCTAATTCTAATTTCGCAATTAAATATAACTATTTGGTGGTATAGATATCGATCGTAGAGTTGACGATAGGCTAATTGTAGTGCCTAAATGTTTATTACCTCGATGTTAACTATAACTTGTATATTTTTGATGATATTTGAATGTATAATAACAAACGGGATCACAGTGCTACCTGCAGGACATTGACTTGGAGTTGGCGGCGCTAGAAGAAGGGAACAGAAATCGGCAAGCAGAATTATCTGCCTATGCAGAATTGGACAATATCGCTGACGAGGATGAACAAGAACCTCCAGGTCAGTATTTCTAGTTTGCATGTATTTCGAATGACACCGGCTACGTGTTTATTTGTTTGATGGTACAACAATATATCTAGATACGCTGTATATTAGACTAGAAGTTGAAACGCTGCAATATTTTCAAAGGGAGCCAGAATACATGTACGATTTTTGATCGCTTGAAACACATACCGCTTTACTTACATTATTTACCCAGAGTCGAGAGTTACCCACTACATATTGTATCAATAACAAATTTCATACTGCAGTCAATCACATCACTATTATTGTATAATTACAATATCATCCTTTCACATTATTCGACAAATTCATTTTGCTTTGGTCAATCAAATCGCAATGATCAGATAATCTCATTCTAACATCTAAATCATCTGATTTAGGAGGAGATTGAAACAACGTATCACTTTAAGGAATTTTTCACGGCAAACTATCCATTTAAAGACAAAGCCTTTCGATTATTCGACATATCGATGATTCGCATAGCAATGCTTTTTGATTAAATTATAATACAAATAGTTAAAGTACAATAGAGTGTGCATGTTGCACGCGAGAATTGTTTTTTTTTATTATTTATACTTTGGAAAAAGAACCTTAATTTCTCTGTTTATTCAATTCAGATAAATACAATTGTATACAACAATATCATTACATTTTCCTTTAAAATAGAAAAATACACAATTCAACTATGCATAGGCTGTATAAATATTCAGAACTGTAATTTTAGTTCTTTCTTCTGTAATTCAAAGCTATAGGCATATAAAGTAAGAAATTCATTTAATTAGCTGCTTGCGGTGAAGCAATATAAAGTCTAAACAGTGTGCTATAGTAACTATTAGCATAGACTCTGATAAGGACGATGGGTAATGTTCATAATCGACGTTCACCATGAAAATAAATTATTTGACGATACTCTCTATTAAACAGCAACGCAGCAACAGCTATTTTCTCATTATCTGAATGGAACGAACAGTGTTTGGCTGTTGATTGTATAAATTACAATATTGAATGGGGTTGGGCTCGCTGAGAGAGAGAGTACCTACAGCTAGGGTTGTCTTGTGTTTTTCCCCCTGAAGAAGTCTACCTGTTTTCGGACCTAGTACCGGCGCCTCAGCATCTCACCCTTGAACGTCAACTGAACAAGAGCGTGCTCATCGGCTGGACAGCGCCGCAAGAAAATTCACATCATCTCGAGTCTTACCACGTCTATGTTGATGGGGTCCTTAAAGTCACCGTCAAAGCTACAGAAAGAACCAGAGCCCTTGTCGAAGGAGTCGACTCCACAAGGGTCAGTGTTTACTTTATTTCATCTACTTAAAATTCCCCTCCAATTACTTCTCTACCTTTATAATAATTAATTATAAGATTATTTCACTGATAGCTAGAAAGGTTTCGAAGAATGGTAACGAAGAATTTTACAGGATATGGGAAGAAGTTGTTTAACTATAAACTATTACAGCAAATTTGCTTACACGTGATATAATAATCGCATGTGCTTATCCTTCTTATCAAAATAGTTAGATCTTTACTTCCATTATACAGACATCCTACCAACTTATCAGTTGGACTTTACGCGAATGCTTTCCTGCTGTAAATATTTGTTCTAAAAAAAAATTATGAAGATCCTTTCATTCCAGTGAAACTAATCGTTAAATCATTTTTCATTTGCAAACAGCCTCACAGAATAAGCGTTAGATCTGTAACGCATTCTCGAAGGACGTCACGTGACGCTGCCTGCACAATGGTGATTGGTAAAGATGTTGCGATGGGACCAACAGCAGTGAAGGCATCCACCGTTACTGCAACTAGCGCAGTTATTTCTTGGCTCCCAAGTAACAGCAATCATCAACATGTTGTTTGCGTAAATAACGTTGAAGTCAGAACCGTCAAGCCTGGAGTATACCGTCACACAATAACTGGCCTAGCTCCATCTACGATATACAGAGTTACTGTTAAAGCTAAAAACTTGAGAGCCACTCACTTCGAAGACCAAAATACCCAATCGGCTAATGCTTTGGCATGTCACGTCCACTTCAAGACTTTACCCAAGGGTCTACCCGATCCTCCGGTCGATATACAGGTGAGATAATAAGGGTGAACTATAAATTTTAATGGAAGACATTTATTTGGGTATTGAATCGTTGGAGTTTGTACAATATTTTCCTCAAATCTTGAATATGTTGATTGTGATTCTTCAAAGGTGGAGGCAGGACCGCAGGACGGCACTTTGCTAGTGACCTGGCAGCCTGTTGCCCTAAACGGTTCGGCCGTCACCGGTTATGCGGTTTACGCGGATGGTAAAAAAGTAACGGACGTTGACAGCCCAACTGGAGATCACGCTTTGATTGATATACATAAACTGATGGGTTTGAACCCTAAACATGTTACCGTAAGGACTAAAAGCAGGGAAAGTCAGTCTGGGGATAGTTGCGCTACTGCTATTCCATGCAGCGTTCTCAGGGGAGGTCCTCATCTTCATGGATCTCACGGACCTGATATCAACCAACAACAAATATCCAATCAAGATGATCCCAATCGTAGAGTTACTAATATGAATCAAAGATATCCAAGCGCGCCTGTTCCTCCTCACATGAGGCGGCACGTCGCTACTCGAGTCGATGCTCATGGTCAAGTAGTTATCGAAACTGACGAAAATCTATCAGATAAAGAAATATATCCAGGGCAAAGCATACCTCAGATAGGTAATGGATATTCAATAATTGTTTTATACTTTTCTGGCTTTTCTGTAACTCTCTTCTAAGTGATTATTCATTACTAGTTTCTTTTAAGAATACTTTCTCAAATTGAAATGCCCTCAGAGCTTGATAGATATCTTTAACTGATCATCATTGGCTTTCAGGCGTTCCGGAAATCACAAAAGATTCGGCTAGCGAAGCTAATTACAGCGAGGAAGAAGATCCTTCTAGGAGAGGAAGAAATATGCCTCCTCATCATGGACATCATCGTTACAATAATCCAGGAATGCCAGCTGGACCTACTCACAGAGGGGGTAGACCTCTGGGAGGTCCTAGGCCTCAGGATCCTTATTACGATCAATCGGGTATAATTCATTGTGCTTTTCATAACGATCCCTAATCCACATTGCTTAACTGAAATGAAATGAGTGAAGGAGCCATTTTTTTCTTGATCTTGGTACCATATAAAGTCAAAAGTAAAGATTTTGCACATGGAATTCAGCTTTTAGACGTATATGATGTTGAAAAAATTGTGTAAACACCATTTTCATATCAGTCAAGTAAAATATTTCAAAAGTTTCGTAGAATCTACTCATTTGATCATGTTATCAAATATATAAATCTGTATTTAGTAGCGAACCAGAGAGGAAGAGGTCCCATGTATCGAGGTGGTCGTGGAGCTGGTCAGGCACAAGGCGGAGGTGCTGGTGGACCCCACCATGCGCCTGGTGGTGCCCAACAAATTAACAAACGGACAAGATGGTTCGTGGCTCTGTTCGACTACGACCCAACTACTATGTCGCCAAACCCTGATGCCTGCGAAGAAGAGTTACCCTTCAACGAGGGTGACACTATCAAGGTTTTTTTCTCCCATAAGCACTGAATGATTTCCTATTTCAATTTTCTCCTTGAATCATATTCGCAATTGTCTAATTTCCTTTCATTCAGGAAGAAGATCGACTCACGATTTGTTATATCTCTTTCAGGTCTATGGGGAGAAAGACGGAGATGGTTTTTACTGGGGCGAATGTAGAGGTCGAAGAGGATTCGTTCCCCACAATATGGTAGAAGAATTAAAGGATCAAGGACCTAATCAGGGAGTTGCAAATCGACGGGGTATTCAAGGCGGTGGTCAGGGTGATAGGTGGGGCGATATATACGCCAGTATGCCTGTGAAGAAGATGATTGCCCTGTACGATTACGATCCACAAGAACTATCGCCCAACGTTGATGCTGAGGTAAATTTTTTGCTGTAATCAAATATCGAGTATCTTTGTAAGAGGGCAATATGTTTATTCAAATTTCCAATCACCAGCAAGTGGAGTTGAGCTTTCAAACTGGTAACGAAATCTACGTATACGGTGAAATGGACGACGACGGATTTTACATGGGCGAGTTAGATGGTGTGAGGGGATTAGTTCCAAGTAATTTCCTGACCGAAGCTCCTGGTCAAGGACCAAATCAAGGACAAGGTCAGCAACCACCAGGGAGCAGGAGAAACCCTGGTCAAGGCCAAGGACCTGGTGCACGAGGACCTCCACCTCCTCCTAGGGAGCCTCCTCCACCTGGTCATCGTCGTCCCAAAGGTAAGATCGAGCTTTATTTTCCTTTATTTCTATTTCCAACACCAGACCCTATTATGTTTGACTATCTACGTTTAGGCTGACTGAATATGTCGACGTGGTATATTCTTTTTCGAAGGAAAACAGCTCAAACTTCAACATCACGAGAAGTTTGTAATAGCTTTTCAATTATTCGATTTGTCATAAAATATTAAAGATCAGTTTGTGTACATTTATAGTCGATATATCATTAAACGCGATATTTTGAACTCGTGATTGAACCAGTCGACCTTTATGTGCTTAATGACAATGTATTCTCTAAAAATTGGAAAAAGGAATATTCATTGAAGAATAATCGTTTGGCATACATCGGATAAAGTATGGGTTTCGATTCTTTGTTTGATTCGATATGTTGCGTTGATTGATGTAAAATTTGAAAGAAAGCTCAAACGGAGTATAGGAACAGCAAGCAACACAAGACACGAGACTTGATGTGCCAGCTGACGACAGGCAGGAGGGTAACGAGAAAACGTACGGTCAGCGTGTACGATTATTTATTAATTACTTATTATGAAATTTACAATATTAACTTGAACGTTACTATATTATACTGTATTAATATGACCAAATAACGCAACCATATAAAGTCCATGCCGGTGAATATATTTGCAACTGGTTCAACTAAGTAAAATGTTCAAGAACTATAGTATCAATAGTTAATTTGAATATTTCGATCTTTCTATGGACGAGTTGCAAATATTGAATTTTATACACTTTAGATTAATTAATTAATTGATTAATTAAATAATAATTGATGTTGGGTGATGTACCGATGTCGTAGAGAAACTATATACTATGCTTGCCCTGCAATCGCTGCGTGCTCAGTTATGTGTCCACCATATAATAATACACGTGTACACAAAAATTGGAGTATAATCAATAATTGCACTTGATGTACACAAAATTTTTTTAAAAATATACGATAAATATAAACCAATGCAACTTGGTTCGAAGTAAATTTTGTTCATAATATATGAAAGTTAAGGGACTTGAGTGAAAAATCAGTACCTATAATCAACGGAAACTTACTCAAAATTAAAAGATTTTGTATATTGATTATGAATACTTGCATTGTTTGAGAAAATATGTTGTCTTGTTAATTAAAATATTATTTGGGCATGATCAAGAACAACCATGAGAGAAAATGAAAAAAAAACAATCAAATAGCAGCCTATAATATATGAACACATAAAATATCATATTAAGCTTGATATAAAAATACAAAACAAGAATTGATTATATTGCATACTACTTGTCTCCGAAATGATGAAATATAAAGAGCTGACTTAAGTAGGATGGAGAAACTTGAGTCGCGTTTACAATAACGGGGATAATAGTGTCACGGTAATGACCAAGCGCTATCGAGATGTTCCAATAAAACATTTCAATTTGCAGTTTAAATGCAGATAATAAATACTCACAATATACCCAAAAAATAAATATAATATAATAATATATCTGATCGAATTCCCTAATAAATGCTGCTAGACACGTGCTGATGTATACAAACACATGACAAATGCAAAAACACTATGCTGCTTTAAATGTGTTCTCTTATATACTATGTATTTTCTCTCCGGGCTCTATTCAGCTCTATTACTTCTCTATATCTGTCCTACTCTCTTTGTCTATATACTCACGTATATATATTTATATATTTCATCTAACAGATGGATAGATATATATATATAAATATATATTTATCAATATAGATACATATCATATTATATTTATTTATTGATTGATTATTACGATCATGTCATAATTATTAACATGATCTGTCTGTGTGCCTGGACTGGTCAGTGGTCGTCGTGTCACATGATTGTCGTTCGTGTCGTGTTGTCATGCTGGTGCCATCATATCATTTAATTATTAGAATTATTCGCATAATTCCCATACTTTACGGTCCTCTGATCATAAACTTTATGGCCAAAACCACATTTTTATTCAATGAATCGCAACTTCCTTGCCAGAGCATTTGCATATCGCAGAGGTCCACGTTGACAAATGATTGAAAAGCATTAATCATTTACATTCCAGTACTGTTATATAGTCATAAAATTTTCAAAAATATTTCTCCAGAGCTTTGTATTTTAAAAAACAAACGAATGAATCTTTTATGGTGATACTCGGCTGAACGGTAACGAACATATTCGAATCTGTAGAATTGAGTCATGCATATTAGTCATAAACGCATCGGGATTCTCACATTGTGCCTTGGCTAAATTTATTCCTTTACATAAAAGGACTTGATCTTTGTCAAATAGATTCACTGATGCATTAAGATCTCAGAAATGTAAGTCCTTGAATAACAATTCGTTGCACCAGTACTTTGAACTGGTATATTGGCTATTTAGTATTGTTGAAGATTTATATTACTTATCATGTTTCCTCGAGCGATAGAAAAAAAATATTGAAAAATTACATGAGTTATATAGCAGTGTATTATTATATTGCTGGTTATAAAATTGAGATTTTCATTACATTTCGATGAATTCAATTGACTTTTGATAACATAATTAATTACCATTAAATTCTAGAGTCGATTATTCGCTCAGCTTCCGATCAAATGGCCTATATGATATTATCCTAGACAAATCGTCACAGTAAATATTACAATCAACCTAATGAGTCACAGTATAATCCTTGAAGTATCTGATTACTTGTCGTTCTTTGGAATATATTATGAATAGATGAATGAATCATTATCAAAATGCCTGATCTGCAATGCGTTTCACGGACGCATCGCGAAAAGGTGTTAAGACTTGTGATAAATGTGATCAGATACTCTAAATCCATTCATCATGAATGCATATTACAACTGATTCATTTTTTCATTGATTATAAATTGATGGTTGAGTGTAATGCGTCTGAGAGAGTTTCATGTTAATAAGGCACTTGACGTAATCAATTCATAAAGAAATATGTAAGATATTTTTTCTTCGTTGTTGTTAAATGATATCATAAAAAAAAAAAAAAACTCGTGAATGGTATGGTATAGTCGTTACTTTGAAGTTTGCGCCAAAAAATGACAACACGACTCTGTTCTCTTCTCTGTTGCTAGATGCGTCTGCCTGCATTGTGCCTGTGTCTGTCCCTGTCTGTCACTTAGACTCTAGACAACAACAACAACAACAACCACCACTAATGAACAACCAACAACAACAACAAAACAATCCACCACCGCATCTAGCCTATCAACAAGCGAACAACCACAGCTACACGACTGTAACCACGTCTAACCAGCACGGACCTAATCACCCACCCCCTGGGGGTGTTATGGGCTCCCATGCCCATCAGGTGGGCCAGGGATCTGTCCCGCCCCACCTTCAGCAGCAGGTGAGTCCACTACCCTAAGCGAATGACAAAATTCAAGTATTGTCATGATGGGGGACCAAATCATTGGCATACATTATATATGCAAATTACATCGGCTTGTATTTGCTTCACGATAATAGCGTGTGGCCCTTTCAACTTGATTACATATCTTCATAAGGAAAGTTCCTGTGATAATTGTTTGCTAAATGGGTGCCGGTCAGCTACTATGATTTTTATTATAGTATATGTCATTTGATGTACGAGTTTGGCTGGAGCGAGAAATAAGATATCAATATGGATCGACTCAGCATTGGCATTTTACCAATAATTAGATGTGATTTCTTATTCATAATTAGAAACCTTTTTTGTAGATACATGTGTTGAGTGCAGTGTACGCTATTCAAAAATTTCGTTTGAGAGTCCTAATAGAGCGGTGCTGAAGTATATCTAATTCTCAAATCGAGAATGTACGAACAAAAAATTACTTCCGTTACTTCGTTTCAATCAAATATAATCTACTACTCATAAACTTTATTCGGTGTAATTATTACGTACATTCTTGAATCGACATAGCATGCTGCATTCGATGTTCGTCACAATTCCTCAGCCTTATGAAATTTGATTTGAAATGCTATTCTGTGTGATATATATACTGTAGTAGATTAATGTTAACCGAGAGTTGCCTAAAGCTTAATATCTTGACTATTCTTATTTTTAGATCATTCTGTTGGAACAATAACGATGTAAACAAACAATGGTATAAGATTGTATGAAATATAGTAACTTTTATACGCTGTGCATAATTTCCCTTTTTTTTAGCTGTGAATCAATGATCGAATATTTCTGCAAATATCCAAGTAGTCAATGCAACCCTGCTACTGACCTTGGTTTGTTTGCCTCTGTGTAAGCACGATGCTATTTTTTTTTTAAATTTTATTCATTTCATTTTGTTTGTTTTAACAATAGACATGAAACTAACAATGCTCTTTAGCTAGCAGCTAATTAGAATCTTACTAAAAAATGGTGCGCTAAATTACATACATAACAAAAATTTCAGAAATTCAAGAAATACATAGTTCAATTACTCTATGTGTATACGTATTCGCCAGAGTTTATTCGTTTTCTACGATACCAGACTATATATAATATGGCAGTTTCAACAACTAAGTGCAACTGTAGAAAATATTCTTTCTATAGATTTCATATGCGGACATATGATTAAGTCATCTTGGCGTCGTAGATAATATTTTGGATGCAAGTAGCGTGTTCCAAGTTTAGTTTTAATAGAATGAACTGCGCAAAAACAAAACGCAATGTTATAATTGTAAGATGTGATAATACTGACGTATTTAATAATATACAGCCCACATCTTAAGATACTAAAATATTTAAACAAATTCATTTCCAGGGGAGGGGGAGAGGCGTGGTCAATCGGGGCGTTGGTAGTAACGCAGCGGGTGTTCTTCAAGGTCCGCCGCCTCATTTACAGCAAAATGAATACCCGACGCAGCAGCAACAACACCAACAGCAACAACAACAACAACAGCAAACGTCGCAGCAACAAGGACCCAGCCAACAGTATTCTCAACAAAATCAACAAAATCAAGGATACAATCAACCTAATCAAGGGTATCAGCAACAGAATCAAGGGTATAGTCAACAGAACCAAAACTTTAATCCGCAGAACCAACAATTTCCGCAACCAAATCAAGGGTATCAACAAAATCAGGGATATGGCCAACCGAACCAACAGTATTCGCAACAAAATCAGAGTTCGTTACTCTCCGGTCCTCAAGGCGCGAGTAAACCTATGCGAGGTATACCTACAGTTTTACCCACTGCCCAAAGCAAGACACAGGCTGATGCTCAAGCTCAACAACCAGCCCCAGCCGCTGGACCAAACCTCATGCAGAAATTTACTGAAATGGCAGGGGCTAGTGCCGGTGGCGATATTTTGTCGAAAGGCAAGGAACTGATCTTCATGAAATTTGGATTGGGGAAGTGAACTCTATTCGTTTTCATTCGCTTGATTTAGTTTTCATTTGAAATTATCTACACTGGCTGTGTATTCTGGTTTGGACCACTGTTATGTCCTCTAACTCAAAGAAATTGTAATATAGCGTTAGGATCTTTGATGAAATTGATAAATTCGTCCTTGAAATGTCGTGTTATTCACAAAAAGCAGTATCGCCCAGCGATAAGTGCCATCAAGGGCCTGCTCCGTCACTCGAAATGTGTCATTTTCCCTCATAATACGTTTTTCTAACAGTACTGAATGGAACCGCAAAAAGTTTGACATTCAAAATCATCAAAGACGTATAATAATTTCCTCAATCCGCTTTACTTGGTCCAGTCTCTGTTTTTTCAACTAACTTATCATTAGTTTAAATCAGAATGGAAAAAATGCACAACCTTCTAACTCGAGGTCCAAATAATTCGGGAAGTTTTAGTAATCATTTGATAAGTTCCTATTTGACAGATGATGGGAAATAAGTAGTTTTCAGGTGAATTGATTTCAACGTAATCTATTATGCACCTGAATCTAGTCTTTTGGAATGCTGCGTGTTGAGATGGTAATAATTACCGATCTCATTGAGTGAAAACTTTGAGCTGTATAATTACATACATATATACATTATATGTCATGAAATTATCCAAGGCTTTTGCATTCCAGTATTACATACTTCGACTGCTATGATTTCATGACAAATCCATCAATTTCAATCGAATAAACCTTGTAAGTTTTGACACGACGGTAATATTTAATTCAACTCGTATCGTGAACTGACTTAGTTCGATCTCGTTATTTATTTCATTCATTCCAACCACTATTTCGAAGTTACATGCTTCGAATATACATTCTGAGATATGTAGTTAGCTCAATCATTTTCTCATGACGGATTATACATATATAGGAGCGGGCATAGAATTTTGTTTAGCATTGTTCGCAGAGCGATAAATTATAAAGTGATAAAAAATATAAAATGGGAATAAAATGGAATGATAATGAGAAATGGAATTGGCAAATGGCCGGCGCTTACGTAGTTTGGGGGTAGGATAGGTATATCTAGACAGATGGACAAATGCATTGTCCAGAGTCGCGCGGGGGGTGGGCGTGCCTTGAGAAGCCTCACTCTGACACAAACAATAATCATATCTATAAATAATGAAATTAATAATTAATTTATTAAGTAATTATAAATATATAAATATACAGTGCGACTGCAGGAAAATGGTCCTAGCTCTTTGAAAATCTTGAATCTTGTTAAATAAATTCAATAGAAAGATTCTGAATAACACTAGAAAAAAATAACTTTTTTTTTTTCTCGTCGATATGCAATTTGTGTACAAGCGTTTATAGATTGTACTTCAAACGTGACATCTTATTGTCAGGGCATTAAGAGTATTCGTTTGTAATATTATAATTAAATGATACCGACCGTAAAGTATCCGAGGCCCTAATGTCTACACAATAGTGTAATCTATTATACATATACTCAGATATTTTACGGTCAATGCATATAAGTAAATTTATTTATTAAGATGCTAAATTTTCTGACTAGAAACCTTTTTATGTCCCACTGATAATACAGAATTAGCTTGCTGTCGCATTCAGCAGTTCTGTGGATGGGATATAGAAATTTATCCATCCACAATTCGCCAGCTATTAATTAAATCAATTAATGATCAATACCAAGAGAATAAAAAAGAAAAAGAAAATGAAAAAAAAAATGCATACCAATTATACATATAATATAATAACTAATGAAATAAATAATGTTATTATTACTGATCAGTGAATAATAATGTTATATAATATAAAATAATGGAAACGATTACACGTGCATATACATAATAATATATTATATTTAACTATCGCAAATTGTTGTTACATCGCTACTTGTGTGTATTTTGTACAAAGTATCCGATTTTTATTTTTATTTTTTTCGCCAAAAAAAAAAATGGAAAAAAAAAATAATAAGTGAATGAATTATAAGGAGATGAGAATGAATTTAACTTGTAATGTAATATGATAATGTTATTATTAATTATATCTAAAATGATTATTATACTATCAATTATTGACGGTTCTAGATCCATGGATTGACCGCTATGCACGTGGCGCGATGCTCGGAAGAATTTATGTCGTCAAGATAGAGTAGTGACAAAATATGAACATATTTTTTTGCCTTGATAAATGAAAACCTTGTTATCTTTGCTCTGCACTGTGATATCAGCTAGATTTCATAAAGGGAATAATTATCCTTAATAAAATAAAACATGTCTTCAATCCAAATCAGTTACAGTCAGATATATAAGGCATCGTCAACGTTCGTTCGATCCTGCAAGAACTTCAGTTTGCCACTACTCTAAAAAAAAAAACAAAAAAAAAAACAACAAAGATCGAAACCCAGAACTTCCCCGGTGGTTCGGTCTTTAGTTTGACGTGAAAAACGTGTTTTTAGTGTGAATACATAGGTAGAATATATATTTTATTCTTTATTATTAGCTGGTCTTGGTCGAGCAAAGGCCAGAGTACCAAGTTCACGAAGAGCAGTATACAGTATCAAATTAGTATTCATGGGAATATAGTACTGATCTCACGATAGATCAATTATTCCTTCACAAAAAGTATTATTCAATTGCTATATTTAGTTGAATCAGATAATCCAAAAATCTTCCCCAATCAATTTCTATAACATACATATTATATAAATATATTTATTCGAAAATTCAATCAATCTATTATGTTCTGGCAACAAATATTATTCCAATTATAGCTTCAACATATTATAGAATGTATGATTGTGAAAACCGAACAGTTTTATAGCCAAAATCGTAATATTATGCAGCTACGAAAGCTTCAACGATTCATCAAGATTTCTGATTCATACTAAACTGAGTATAGATAATCATTGGCTCGTGCATTGTAAAGTTTCTAACGGGAATGCGACAAGATGTCTAGACTATTATTTGTCGAATCCCAAAGGTTCTGATTCAAAGAAACCGGTGCTTAATTTAATAATTATATAGAAACAAATCGTGTGTCAGAATTGAATGCAACGTCCAATGATAATTTTTACGTTTATCTCGGATAATAAGAGAGGTATGATTCATATCATAGGTTTCTTCTAAAAAAGTAAAAGGGAAAGAAAAAAAAATCCCCCAAAAAAAACAAAAAAAAAAACTACAACCTACGAACTTTAGATTCTCTGTAGGATTCAAATACGTAATATTAGTTACCATTCTCTAGTATTAACACTAAAAACTATAGGAAAAAAAAGCTATAGCATATTATTTGATTTCAACGAGCATGCCAACGCCAGCTATGTTTCATATTTGACCTTGCGCTTAGTTTTCTATGGATCAACAAATAATAATTGAATCCTTGTTAGCCAAATGGAGAGTGAAAAAAAAATAAGTGAAGAAAAAAAAATCACAAAAATATAATGTTATTATAAATAATAACTTAATAAAAAGGAAACTTGTTTGCTGTTACTTACGACGTGACTGTATATCATGCTTAAGTTTGCAATACCAATTTGAGATACGTATATAAATTTTATCACAGTTTCAATGATATTCGCGTCATATATATTGAATTTTTAATTCATATTAAAGATATAAAATTGTTGAGAATGAAAATATTGTAATATGTTACAGGACAAAAGTATAAATAACTTGATGCAATGCAATTAATCAATAACATATTGTATCGTAGCTTGTGAAATTGTATATGACGATGTTCAGTCAAGAGCCTGAAAATTATTTGCATAAAGACTCTTGAGTGATGGAACAATTTGAAAGATAAATTAATAAATTGATTAACTGCATTATCTCAAAAATGTATACCTTTTGTCCTCTAGAATTTTATTCGTCATATTATTAGCGTCGTCCTATTTCATTGTAAATTCATTAACGAGAATTACTTCTAATAGCACAATCTGAATTATATACTGTTTCGTTCGAACTTTACAAAAAAAAAAAACAATGGCAAAGGACAATACAGTAAGATTTCTGTTGATTTGCAATCTTTGCTATGATTGATCTAGAATGTATATTAAGCGAGAGTTGAGTTACAAAGAAAAACTGAAAATACGATCAAACAATAATAAAATAAGTTACTATATGTTGTAAAGTTTATCCTGAGTTGATCCTAGACCTCCAGGTATTACTTGTAATTCACAATATTCATTTAGATTTTCTACCTCATTCGTTCCCATGTTAGTTGTTATTCACTTTTATTTCATATCCAAGTAATGGATTCATTCATTCAATTTATCGTCAGTTCTCTGAATTACACAAATTTACAATATGAACAGGATTCATCCAAACATTATCATCAAGTAGACTGAGGTTCGGAAATCACAAAACTATAATTTAACGTATAATTATTCTTGATGGAATAAAATCTTTTATTTTTACGTTATACACATAGTTCAGTTAATTACTGATTAAGTAAATCGTTTTCATACTAATACTGTATTACATATCATGCAGTATATCATTACTCATGTTTAATAATTTGTCAATTAGAAATATTGCAAATTTATTTTACATATCATCTTCCCACACAGTTTCCGTAAGTATTGCTATGTTGTCCAGCCCTCGCATCGGGGCATATTCTAATGTCCACATAACATTAGTAAACACCACTGAAATTCATTAAAACACGATTACTCTAGGATGCCTGTAATAAAACCAAAAGCAAGAATTTTTTCATCAAAATTTAAAATATACAAAAAATGATTAAACTCTAAAAGATAAATCAGTTGAACAATGAAATATTCAACAAATCAAATCCCTTTACAGAACTATATTTGATCTATTTATTATCAAGAACTGGTACACTTTGTGTTTCCATTCTGAGCTCGACATACAGAACTAACACATAGAACAAATACTCACACATCTCGCCCTGATGGAGATCAGCAACTAATTCTGGGCATGAACTGTTGCATGGATTGATTGGGGTTAATCTGAGTTGCGTAGCTCCTCTTAATTGAGCGAGAGCTATCAGGCCGGAATCCAATTCGACCTTTTTGTAGCTAGGACTATTATAGTCGGAGGACATAAGGACCCAGTTAAAATGCGCCGGAGATACGGTGCTCGATAAAAAATAAGGTCGTTGATAATATTTTCGGAGTACTTTGACCGCGTTAATGTCACAATTTTGCCAATGCACAAACCACTTGGCTACTTCAGGCGAGTGAACTCTGCGCAGAAATGCTGCTAGGTCCGAAGAACCTGTACGAAGATTTGAGGTCAATGCGCATGGGACAGTTTCCATCAGACGTTCATTTTCCAAATAAAGCTGCAATACAAAGCCATTTCCCTTATCATTTAGGATTTCGATCCTATCGCTGCAGAGAGTACACCAGCCTATCCTGTTTCACAACAATTAAGGGAAAAAAAAACGGAGCAACTCATTCAGAAATAAAATTCATCAATCTGGTTTCTTGTTTTCTCGTAATTTTTTCATTTATGGATGTAAAGCAATCAATATTCTGGACAAATATCTAATATGAGATAGTTTGAAGTCAATCGTGTATCACTTTGGGGAATAAAAAGTCATGAAAAGATGAACTCTGAGTCCTTATAGCATCAAGTCTTCGATGTTTCATATCGTGTAATTTCTTTTTCATCATGTATTTCTCATTATTCGTGCTACATGGTCGGAGGATTCTAAACGGTAAAGATAATGAGAGAATACGAGACGTGAGTGAAAATTTGTTGGAAAAAATCATAGCAAATACATTTTTGTTGAAACAAATGGTTGTGATAAATATTATTTGAAGATTCTGAAAGAGATACATAAAAAAGTATTAAAAACTTACATGAGTAATGTTATCGAACCAGAAATAATCTGTGTTCATGACCGGCCAAGAATCCATAGCATCAGTTATAATAGCGGGAGCATCACGGCTCAAATAATTATCAACAAGTTGTCTATATCTGACGTCAGACAGGCGATCGATAGTTTCTAAAGCTTCGCAAGTCTGAAATATTTAAAGAAGAACAATAATATCATTTCAAAACTTTGACGTAGATGTTTCGTCCAGCAAAAATCTGCCTTGTTTGTTGTGTTCTGTTTCTCGTTATCAAAATATGTTTTTACCACGCAATCCTCTTCGGTGATGGTATAGTCGTTATAAAACGGGTTATTGATCATGCAATTTTCGTAATAAAGTGGCTGCCAGTTCCATATCGGCAAGATTTTTATCAAGAGCAATCGACCTATAGCCGAAAAATGAGTTCCAACAAAATCCAGTTGAGCAGCAAGACACGCTATCGTTCCAACTACTATCAGAACCAGTGCAGCTCTGAATGCAAGCTGCAACCATGAACGACGCATCGCCGCTACCAACGGCTGGCAAATTATGTCCATCTCTTCTTCGGTGAATCCAGCTTGCTGGCAATACCTGTGTAAGTATTAGCAAAATCAAATGAACTGACAATCTTAGATTCAGAAAAAAAAAAACAAGTAAAACAAGTAGAGCCAATCCTATTGTTAACATTAATAGACTCTAAAGAGAGGCACTGCAGGCTATATGAATAATTTTCTGGCGCTTCTCTGAACGTGTGATAATTCGATATCCGGTAGGAATATATGGAATGGAAATGAAAACCAAATAAATAAATAATGATTCGCTAGTATTCAATACTTACAACTTTCATCGTGTGGAGTGTGACTATTGGTTGGATATAAATTGTAAAATAAAGTATAATAGCGGAAAATATAGCAGAACACATTTAAAAATTGAGAAATAGCAGATGACACATTCGAAAAAGTCAAGAAGAAGCAGAAGACGCGAAGGAGAGAAAATAAATAAATAAATAAATAAATAGTGAATTGATTGTGAAATTACGGTCGCATGCATTGCTTACTTATAAAATGAGTTCAAATCATCGTCAATGAGTCTCAGTTTTTCGGCATGACTCATTTCGTGGGGTTCTTTGGCATAAGCCTTTCTCGGTGGTTTGACGCACTTGCTACCAGACATATTATTTTCGATGTTTATGAAAGCCGAGCGAGAGACGATATGTATGCACGAAAAACAAATATAGTTTAGGGTTGAATGAGCTGCGTCTATCAAGTCTTCAGGTATATTTCTCGCCTGTAATGAAAGAGCGAGTTATTGAACTGCAGACGGGACAAGGGAGTTGGAGAATTTCGGGTCATGTGCCATGCGCCGGTTTCGTCCAAGTTGTTAAGTTGGATATTGATTTCTCCCGCGCGTTATATTACGGATCAATATACCATTGGCGTAGGATCGGCAAGACCCCTACCCGTGTTTGCAGGTTCACCCAAGGTACGTAGTTTCGTCGCGCGGGGTTGACGTGCTTGGTTTTACCAATAATTCCGGCAGACGGCGACTGCGTCGAATCAGTCACCGGGATCGGGCGATCGGGCGACTTGCGCTAACTTTTACCGTTTACCACAATAATTAATTAAAAATAGCTATATAATTGTTAAAAATCGTGTTACGAGGGTATATTCGTGAGCAGATAACCCCGTATCTGCCGAAATAATAAATGGGCGGGCTGCTGTAAGGAATATCGAAGTTACGTCACGGCTTGTCGTTACCGTGTATGATTCCCCTCGCAATTTCTCTGTCGCCTGGTTTATTCTTTAACATATTTCACGCCGCCGTATTTACCTCGTATAAAAGTAATAATATTGACCGATTAACGAACACGCGCTGGTGTTATACTGCCCAGACAAACGAATTATACCTTGTTTAAGTATAACCTAGAAGAACGATTCCTTCGTCTTCGTATATTCTTCTTATTAGAAATAATCATCCTCGACGCAACAGCCTGTTGTCAACCTCCCTTCTACTTTCGGCAAAGACGCGCGGGTTTCGATTCGCAAACCCCTTACAACCCCCGTGATTAATCGCTGCTATTTCAACGTCTAGTTGTATTAGATAAATTAGCCAAAATTCCGGTCCCCACTAGAAAACGAGAAGGCGCCCAGCACTCAGGCGGCAGGAACCAACCTACTGACGAAGAACCATCGTCGGCTAGCAGGATGAATAACAAGAGAAAGAATCGCACTAACCAAACTAGGTAAGACACCTGACCTCGGGGCCAAGTCCTGTATTCCAATATTCATGAATTTAAAACTCATTCGTTCGAATGAACATCGCACACTTTGTCCGCTAAATGTTGAGTAAAGAAAACAGGAAAGAAAGAACCCCAGTGATTTGTTCTCCACTTTCACCGATAACAATTAATCCAAATTAGAAATCATCGTATTACCTCCGTTTCTTAGGTCCCCGCGGGCTCGGGGTCCATCTGAAAGATCCGTCGCTCCGGAAGGGGTATACAATAATGCCCATTTTATGCACGCCATAACCAGCCATGTCGGTAACGTTGTACAGGTGAGAGAAAATATGGAATAACTACAATATATTATATATTTATATAGAGATATATTTATGAAGATGAAGTTCATAACGTTGATGGAACCAGATATCTGGAATAAAATTGTCTGGATCGAAACTGAGATCTTGCAAAAACTGGCTCAATTTGATTTATAACTATCTGAATTGATCAAAACCTATATGGTCAAGTTCGTATCGTTAACGCAGCAATTTATTCGATACACAATATTCCATTTGAGGACTTGCTTTACACGTTTTCATCAGTTTAGATAATTATACACCGAATACTACAGATTTTATAATATTCCAGTCCTAAACTAGAGAATCTCATTGTTTTGTTAGCAATACGAAGTTCACCTTCATGAAAATGCGTGCATGGAGCACGTCTTGCAATATTCATAGATGTATATTAACAGATTTGAAACGTTTTTTTTTTTCAAAAGAATTAAAAACTTATCTACCAAATGAATTTGCATGTTTCATCTTGTTTATAGATAGTCGTTGACTCATTCCATTTCCTTCCCCTCTCTCTTCTTTGTTCTCACTCAGATATTTCATTTAGTTGTTAAAATTTTCGATTTTAATTCCATTTGGGAAGATCTTGAGACGGGTGTAATGTTTTTTATTGAATTCTTAAATACTGATGTCAAAATACTAATAATCATTTATGTGTATGCAGGTTCAAACTCAAAACGGTTCGGTTTACGAGGGTGTGTTCCGCACGTTTTCAAGCCAATTTGACGTAGTTCTAGAAATGGCACATCGCATTGACGGCGGTGGAAAAATAATTGTCGACAGCGTAGTAGAGAAATTGATTTTTAAACCGCAAGATATTATCACCATGTCTGCCAAGGACGTTGACTTGGATTATGCAATTAGGGATACTTTTCAAACAGACACTGCCATTAGCAAATTCAACGGGATGACAGGGGAAAAGGAATTGGAACCTTGGGAAGCCCCATCTGCCATGAACGGAGATGATTTAGAATTAGATAGAGCTGAGGTGAGTCATATTCACATCTTTATCATTTTTCCTGCATTTTTATGCTTGAAAAATATGCAGCCACTTTGATTTCCATTTTTTTTTCGTATCGAATATTACTCAATATAGCATATTGTCTTTTTGCTATTATTATAGAACGGATGGGACGCCAATGAAATGTTTCGTAAAAATGAACTAATCTACGGCGTACAATCAACATTCGAACCTTCCCTGGCGGGCTACACTCTGCAGCTTCAACGCAAAGATACCAAAGAATTCAAAGACCAAGAACAAAAGGCAGCGGAAATAGCAAACGAAATTGAAGCTCAGCCTAATCACAAAGCGCGATTAGATCTCGAAAATGGAGACGAAGAGGAAAGATTCGCATCTGTGGTGAGAGATTCTTGTTTCAAACTATTTTTTTGTTGCGAATAATAAGATAGATCTATCTTTATCAATCTTTGGAAATTTTATTTCATTATAACTTTAGAGTGTTGGATTAAGTTGGATTCTGTTTTTTCCTTTAGGCATGTTAAATAACGTATATTATCAATTTTCATCTCAGGTAAGGCCTAACGAGGGCAAATATGTGCCGCCACCAAAAAGGAAAAATGGCAGCGCAGGAAAACTTATGCGTTCTACGCCTCCGCCGCCTTCTCCAGGAGCTGCAACTAGCAAAAATGTATATACACATCCCCCGCCCACAGCGGTTGGCGTAAATGTTGCTCAACCAACAAACATTCCAGTGGGAATTCAAACACCACACACTCAAGTTCCACACCCGGTTTCTATAAATATGGGATTACCACCCAGTGCAGTTGTTGTTCCATACAATACTCCTCCTCCTTTTGTACCAACTCCCACAACGCAGCCTCTGCCACCGGTCGCTGGTGTTCCAGGTAATTAATGAACACAAATATATTTGTTGAGGAAAATAATGCTGGCAATTCTTTTAGTCAAATTTTTGTACTGATAATATTCGTTTTTGTATTTCAGTCATGCCACAGGCTCAAGCTCAACCACAAGTTGTTGCGGCAATTCCTCAGCAAGTGGCATTTACCCAACAACAACCGCAACAGCAACAAACGACTCAAAATAAAATAAACACAGAGAAACGCGACAGACCTGGTAGGCAGCAAGTTTATCAGGCTGATAAAGCCCCTCCGGCTCCTTTTCCACAACCCAATATATCAATTCCACATCAACAACAACAACAGCCACAACATCCGCAGCATTCACCGCTACAACAACAGAACTCGGTCGATAGTCAACGCTGCGAAATACCACCCCCTAAAGCGGAACATAGAAAGGTACAATTATCTTTATTTTTTTTATGTTATTTAGATGACAAAGAACCGATGTTCATCCAGTATTGATGAGTTATCGACAACATTTTAATTGTCAGTGGTCCCGCAACATCTAACACATTTCACTTGTTCATGTATATTTGGGAAACAATCGAAAAATTGGTTATATGTGTAACTTTTCATTTTACAAAGGTGCCAACTCCTCGGGGTAGAGAAGAACAACACTCGGAATTAAGGCAATTTGCTACAGAATTTAAACTCGCGGAACCGCCTGTCCAAGAGCCGCCACCTCTGACTAGGAAACATCAGCAGGAACCAATACAGCAACAATCGGCACAGCAACAGCATCATCAACAAAGTCATCAGCAATCCCATTCTCAATCTCCACACCAACCGCATCAACCACAACCCCCACAACCACAACAACAGCCGCCGCAACAACAGCAACAACAACAACAACAACATTCACTGCCCCGGCCACAGCACCAACAACCAACCGAGGAACCAATTGTTACTAGTAAACCACCTCCAGGTCCGCAACCGGTTCGCACCACCAGTCCCCCACAGCAACAACAACAAATTCAACAACAGACTACACCTTCCATGCAACAACCAGAACCTGCAGTAGAAAAAATAACAACAGCCTTCAAGAAATCTACGTTGAATCCAAACGCTAAAGAGTTTAATCCAAACGCCAAACCGTTTACACCTGTAAGTTGATAGAGCAGTCGATATTTTTTATGAACTCTTGAGTCTGTGAGGTAAATTTTTTTCCTTGGATATTTTACTGATTTGTCGTTTATTGTGATTTTTTTCAGCGCTCGCCTAGTACTCCTACACCCAGCAGGCCACATACTCCGCAAACACCTCAATATACCGGTGCTACTATGCAAACAGCAGTCGTTATGCCCGCCACAGCTTATGTAATGACTAGCCAACCTCCAACCGCATTCACACAACAACAAGCTCAGCCTGCGGCCAGGTTCCGAAAGGGTCAATACTTAGGTAGCTAACTTTGATCACTGTTATATTTTATTTGTAGTCGAATATACTGTAAATTCCAAGGACGTAGTGGAAAGTCAGATCAATGGCAACTTTTACATATGAAACATTTCAAGTATTCAGCACGCGAACATTGCATTTTGTCATATGCATGAGGAAGCTGACGAATATCAAATTCTTTCTATCAAGATATGCACCGCTGATATATTCCACCATCCGTATATCTGAAGTTAATTCCAGTTTCTGGCCATGGAAATATTCAAGGGATTATGGTCAATCGTGATTTTTCGAAAATATACCGTTTTGACTAGACTTTGGCCAGTCAGCGAATAAATATCCAACTATGACTGGTCAAGGACGAAACTTGATATTTCAGCAAATTCAAATGAAGATACACGCGCGAAATCTAGCATTTCAATCCAAGCATATAAACTCCTCAATTTTGATTCTTTTTATTTGTATTTCAGTCAATCGGCGCTGACTTTAAAACTAGTGACCGAACTCATATCGACTCTTGTACATTTATGCAGCTTAATATACATGTATGCGCATGTTTATAAATTATTCAGCAATATTTCAGGTGGTAGGGAACGTTTTCTTCTGCGAAACCGAATTTTCACACATGGTTTCAATGTTTCAGTTCCAATGATGCAGCACCGTGGACCAGACATTGCCTCGCAGATGCAAGTGGCAGCTGCGACTGGTCAGCCACTTCTTGCACCAGCTCCGCTACATCCTCCATTTCAAGTTCCGTATCCTGGCCAACCTGCCTATCAACAAATGGTGCGAATGGTTCAAGCTCCTCCTCCACCACCACATATGACGTCTCCGTATCATCATCACCACGAGTCTCCTGGTCCTCAACCACAGGGAATACAATATATGGGGCATCCACATCATCCACATGTTACGCAACAACAACCTAGCCAGACACCATCACCTGCTAATCCTAATCCGCCACATACACCTGGAGCCTATAATCCTCCTGGTACACCACAGCCTGCCTATCCTCAACCTCCGCCACAAGGTCATGCACCAAGTTATCCCATTATGTGCCCTTTGATTCCACCTCACTTGATACCGCCACAACATATGCAATATCTGCCCCCTCAACCACCACCGGGTACTCAAACTACTATACCTGTTATTTTGCCACACAATCAGTAGTTCTGCAAATACATACATACATACATACAAGCGAGAGAAGAGAGAGAGAGAGAGAGAGAGAGAGAGAGAGAGAGAGAGAGAGAGAGAGAGAGAGAGAGAGAAAGAAAGAATCGTGATTCTAAGAGAGAGTGTAAAGTGTTTTAAATTTAAAAACAAACAAACAAAGAAAAGAAAATGAAAAAAAGAGTTACTTTCATAATGCCGTTGAATTTTCGCGTTTAAAGCTTAGCTGCAAGAGCAAGGAATCAACTTATCAAGGCCACAGAGTCCTGACGCGTTATCCGTGCCATCTGTATTGAACTGTTGACTATTATCGTATTACAGTTTTGTTTCTGTCTTTTTTTATTTGTTTCTTTTTTTTCTTCTTCATTTTATCGCCAGTCAAATATAGTAAGATAATAATGCCAAGTTCGCATTAATAATCAAAACAAGCTTACGTTTACTTTTATATATACTATACCCTAAACATCCGAGTGCGTCCCTCCCCCAGCGCGGTACTAGTAATAATTAATCGATTTTCAGCCTAAAAAAGTAAATGATAAAAATATAATAAAGTGTTATAGACTTTGATCAGTTGGAGAACAGCTTGAAACCTGTTGCAAAAGTCTTGAACGATTGTATCCTTCGACGTATAATCAATTTTTCGTATACATATATACTGTAAAGCACTATTTCTTCATTACTTTGTCATTATATATTCACTCCTCTGTGGCAATAGCAAGTTTGACTTGTTGCGTGTTTCTTTATTGACGATGAATAATCGCTATTCTGAAGGTGGCTAAATCAAACGTAATACAAAATACATTTCTACTAAAGGCCTGTAACGCATACCATGAATATAACACATTGTCATTCATATCATGCAAATCTTCAACGATACTATATGGTAATGAATTAGTCGTTATATCATAAGTAGAGTTACAGTTTTTTTCAAAACGGTTTTATGCACACCGAAATAGAGAGCCAACGTAAAGTGACTCTGGAAGTAATCAATAAATCCAACGATTTTGTCCAAAAGTAGGAGTATGTCGACGTAAGAATCTAGAACAGAGGCAAATAAATTGAAATCATTTAGCCAATGAGCTTACGTTGCACCATATCATTTTAGCCGGTTAACGGCGTAGCTGGAAAAACAATATAATATTCATTTCAAATAATCAAACAGTCCTTCAAAAGTTTCGTTAATTGTTATAAGAAAAAAAAGTTGAAAAGTTTTTATCAGGTCAAACGTAGAGGTGCAAATTGAAAGCGAAGATAAAACAGAATATTATCTCAAGTTGTAACTTCGTTGAAAAACCTTGCACATGAATTGTCTCGAACTCTCGACATATTATGTCCCTAAATAACTTAGAAAAAAAGTTAAAAAGAAAGAAGAGGGGGAGGGGGGGGGGCAGCCTTTTATCTCAAAATATCTTCTGGAAAGATGCATAATCTAAAATTTTACAAGTAAGAAATATTTTCTGCTCGTGTTAAACAAACTCTTTGAAACAATAACGTGTAAGTAAAAAGAGCAAAAAAAATAGCCTGAATAATAATGAATCTTGAAGAACAGCCTAAAACCTAAATTCAATCTACTATATTATAATATTAGACAGCTGTGCACGTCGGCAAGCGTCAGGCGGCTAATGCAGAGGTTTTTTCTTGTTTTTTTTTTCCAGAAAACACTCTGTAGTTTGTTAATGCTAATTTTTGTTATTAAATACTTTTTATGAAAAGACTTCGAAACGGCAGGAAATCCAGTTCTCTCTGGGACCCATGCTTGAGATATATTATTATAATTCTTCAAGTGATATTAAGAGAAAGAGAAAGAGAGCGCGAGAGAGAGAGAGAGAGAGAGAGAGAAAAGAGAGAAAATTCTCAAGATCATTTAAATATCTCTGGCACAAGTGGTACGAATTTCAATTTTTGCAATGTTGTCTTTATTCTCAGCACAATTCCATATTCCAATATAATTCATAGCTAATCTTATATTGTTCTTGGTATATTATATGTATGTGTGTATGAATGTATATTTCAATATACATACATCGTCAGACACACGCAATTTCATGATACATACTAAGAGAATGTTAACTGAGCCCAAGAAATAACATGGCTTGTAAAATATGAATCGATATGATTCTAGAACATGGATAATTGTTTTATAGGTATACTTATTACGATTAAGATGAAATATACGCAATGTTGAATTGTGCTTTAGAATAATGCTCGTCCGCATAAGAAATGTAATTTTCATATCGAATATAAACAGAAACTTCGTACGATATTGATAAGTGAATAATATGTATATGTAACCATTTGTGTCATTGATAACAGAGATTTCAAAGAAACAGAACAACTATACACCTAGTCGTGTACATAATGATACAGACAAACAGACAGAGGAATAATCATTGTTTATGAAAAAATAAAAAAAAATAAAAATAATAATAATAAAACTTGAAAAAGAAAAAAAAATGGTTCACTGTGTGGCATCATTAGATGAAAAAAGAAAAATGAATAAAAAAATTAAAAATTTTATATCGAAGAAATAGAAGAAATCATAATAAAATCAATAAATTAAAAACTGCCTGTGCCTTATAACTGGTGTTCTTATTCTTATTTTAATCATTTTTTTATTATTCATTATTTATTAAATCTACCTTTCACTTCCGTAATTATATCCTCATCCCTAATTATCTATGAATTTGAATAGATTTCCAGAATTTGATTATCGAAAGAAATACTCAGAATTTATAAGCTTTCATTGATATTTATGGTTCAAAACAGAAGTAGAAGAAATTACAATAAAGATACATTTTTTGTGAGTTTTTTGTTATTCAATAAAACAGAACAAAAAATCACTGCATGTTCGTTTGTATTCGACAAAGCAGGACAGGACGATTATTGTGTGTATTATTTAACCTACAAAGTAGTTTCATTATTATTAGGTCAAACTTTCATCCCAACGTTTCAAAATCAGTTGAAGATGAATTACATAAAATTATTAATGGTTGAGTCTCAAGTCAAAAAATACTTTATACTTGATCGCATCTAATTTGTGGTCTTGTGACTCGCGTCTGCTCGGGTCCTGACCAAAGCAGCTGTAAACAACAGACATAACCTCACTCGGTCGAATGTGAACCTAACCAATTCCACGTGGGTGAATGTCAATTATTGATTCGTTCAAAGATGAATACTCAGAAATGGCAAGATTTAGAAATTCCGTTGAGCAAACCTGTCCTAAGAACTTTGAAGGAGCAAAACTTCCCGACTATGACACCTATCCAGGTAGGGTTCAATTTTTAAACTTAAATTGCAACATGCTGATGTCTCAAACAACCAAAATAAAAATCACTTCAAATTCGGGTTTTTTTTAGGCTGCATGCATACCGTTGTTATTAAAAGGAAAGGATGTCGCAGCAGAGGCTGTAACTGGCAGCGGTAAAACGTTGGCATTTCTAATTCCAATGCTAGAAATGTTACAGGTAAGAATCATATTCATATTCGCGACAGTTTGGCACTGATTTAACTTCATTGTCAACGCGTTTTGTGTACTAAAAAAAATCAAATAAATAAATACAGAAACGTGAAGACGGTTGGAAGAAGCTAGAAATTGGCAGCATCGTTATATCCCCGACGAGAGAGTTAGCGACGCAGATTAACGAGGTTCTAGCTAATTTTTTAACCCATATTCCAACTTTGAAACAAGTGCTACTAGTCGGCGGTACAACCGTTGACGAAGATGTGGCCAAACTCAAAGACGGAGCTAATATTATCGTTGCTACGCCTGGAAGACTCGAAGATCTTCTCTCAAATTGTAAAGATGTCAATTTAGCAGCCAGTGTTAAAGCTTTGGTATGTATCAGATCATTATCTGAATTATTAAACGATGTTCATTAGGGAAAGAACGGAATTCCTTGTAATTATTTCCAGAAATTTATTTTCAGGAATTACTTGTGCTAGACGAAGCTGATAGGCTTTTAGATTTGGGCTTCACGGCGACAATAAATACAATCCTTAGCTATCTTCCTCGGCTCCGGAGAACTGGATTGTTCTCTGCGACTCAAACAAAAGAATTGCAGCAACTAATAAGGGCTGGCTTGCGGAATCCAGTTCTAGTCGCTGTCAAAGAAAAAGCAAGCTTTTCTACCCCCTTAACATTAAGCAACAATTGTGCGATTGTCAGCGCTGAGAGTAAACTCGCTACAATGTATAATTTCATCAAAGATAAAGGAACTGATCTGAAGTACATGATTTTCTTTTCCACATGCGCTTGCGTCGATTACTTCAGTCACGTACTCAAAATGTGAGTTTAAAACCGTCATTATAGCAATGCATTTAGATATTTTACGATTACCTAAAACCTGGGCTCTATCTTTAACTTTTTTCCTCATAAAAGTGGTGAATTATCAACCGATAATTCATATCCGACTTAATTTGTACTTTATTTCCAGGCTGTTTCAATCTGCAAATATATTTGCACTACATGGAAAAATGAAAGATAAACGCTATAAAATTTTCGAGCAATTTCGGAGTTCTGATAGTGCATTATTATTATGCACCGACGTCATGGCTCGAGGTGTCGACATACCAGAAGTTGATTGGGTTTTACAATATGATCCGCCTTCGAATGCCAGCAGCTTTGTGCACAGGTGGAAACAAGGATTTATTCGTTTTGAGGAATCAAGCATAAGAAGCATTTAATCGAGCTTGAAGATTTTACAGAATAATGCTAACGCTCTCTTAAATCTTACAGATGTGGCCGTACCGCAAGAAGCGGTAACGAAGGAAATGCGCTGTTATTTTTGTTGGAGTCTGAAGATGCGTATATAGATTTTATCAAGAGAAATCAAAAAGTAGAATTGAATAAAGTGGAATTAAGGCCCCCAACGAGTATGGAAAAATGTTTAAAGGCCATGAGGAGTATACAGCAAAGTGATAGACTGATATTTGATAAAGCGAACAGAGCGTTTGTCTCGTATATTCAAGCCTATCAAAAACACGAATGCAGCCTTATACTGAGACTGAAGGATCTCGATTTGGGAAAAGTTGCAATGGGCTTTGGATTATTGAAAATGCCACGAATGCCGGAACTGAAAAAACAGGATACTTCATCGTTCAAAGACCCGGAGATAGATTTAAATTCAATTGCTTACAAGGAAAAACAACGAGAATCAAAAAGGTTGGAAAAGTTGAAAGAATTTCGTAAAACTGGTGTTTGGCCTGGAAAAAATAGACGTACTGCTAAACAAACCGAACCTTGGTCTGAAGCTAAAAAAAAGAAATTGGATAAAAAGGATAGGCGTGATAAGCGAAAAGAAAAAAAAGCACTCACTGGACCAGTTAAGAAAAAACGCAAAAAAATATGCCAAGAAGATGTAGAAGAATTGGCTAAAGACATAGCTTTGATGAAAAAACTCAAAAAGAAAAAGGTAGTTTATACAGCTATTACATGGCCCTTAGGTTCTGATTGATAACAATTCATCTATATTATTAGATGCAGGAAATGAAAGAGAAAATTGTTTGTTTCAGATTTCACAAGAACAATTCGATACAGAATTTGGAATTAATTAAAACCCACCAACAGAACTCTTTGGTTCATGCTATGTGGATAATATAAGGATAATAGCAGACTTTTATCCTGGAGTAATATCATGAATTTTGTTATCTCTTATTCATAACAACACTGAAAATATTATGACTCTATTAGGTACTGTAAATAAAGTTTGAACAAAGTGGGAAGAATCAGAATTTAAAATGACTATTCATTGAAATCCGTTGTTCTATCTACACACAAATATACTCGTTTACAATTAAGTAGAAGTGAACAAAACAAGCTCATTGATGAATGATTGTCTAAATGTTGTCAGCAAACAAACTACTCTAGTTTATAGAACTTAATCCATAAGCTAAAGCAAACAATGAGCTACTTTGTGTTCATATAGTATAAAATGGCCATATGACTGTGATATTTTGATCATATGCTTGTGGGAATGGGCCTACTTATGGGGCTACTTGGGGCCCTTGAATAGGCTGGTCTCTCCCCACCAACAGAAAAGTTGAATCCCCTCCAGAAAACGATCACCAACACAGAAGCAGTAGACTTTATAAGTTTCTAGAATGGGTGAGTAAGTGGTAAATGCCTATGAGTCATACAGACAGAGTACAGGCAGCACACACAGCTGAGCTCATGCTTCCTAGAGTTGGAATGCTAATAAAATGGCATTCTTTTATGTTTGTGATTCTGTCATCAGCTGTGGTAGATAAGTCCTCAGTTTAGTGATAAGCAATATCACACCAAGGTGAGATCAGTGTCATTGTTTGAAAAGACGCAAACATGACTGAAACTCCGGATAATAGACCAGAATGGATGATCGAGTTGGAAAATCGGAAGAGGAAAGTAAGATTAACAGTTATTTATTTATTTATTATTCTTTAAACCATCTACAAATTTCGGCGAGCTTATTGTTATGTTTCTTTCTTCTTTCTTAATAATTATATTCTTGGGTGTGACCGCGAACTAGTCTGATCACTGACGCAAACTCTACGAATGTTGTTTGCTTATGGAATTTGATTTTCATCGCATATTTTGATCATTTCCAATAATATATTCAATGACCAAATATCTAAATTTCATACATAGTGATAGAATTCGCCTGTATGTATTCGTTGATAATACATCAGAAAAGAGAAGCAATATTTTTTTGTGTCATTCGTTTGAGTGATAACTTAATATCATTTTTTCTGATTGCTCAGCCCCGTTTAGCACATGAAGCTGGTGCAGGATCGCCATGCTTAAGCTGTAAAGAAGCTTGTCCTGGTTTGGACTTACACTTTTGGCGTAAGATTTGTAAAAATTGTAAATGTGGTCGAGATGAACATGATGTTGTCGATGATGAATTCCCACAATTTGATTTGCTACTTGGACCCTCCGGAAGACCGAAAAGAAAAGCTACTTGTGAGTACAATTAAGTTTTCCTACTCAAGTTTGAGTGAAATATTTTGTTGTCCATCTACTGCAATGGATATGATATGCTTGTTATTTAATAAATTGAAGCTTTTTATTATTTCTTTATACCGCAATTTACTTCTTAGCAAACTGTGCTGGCTTTCTAACTCAATTTTCATCGATTCAGTGAAATATTATTGACCAAATTTCCAATTTTGAATCCTAGTTCTACCAGTGGCGATTAAAAAACAAGCCGAAAGGGAGAATGCATTTGACTGGATACCTCCAGACGTATCAACAGAAATCGCTGCAGATTACATGAAAGCATTGCCAGAAAACAAATTGCCAATTCAAGGATCGGTTGGAGCGGCTTTACGAAAACAACAATTGCAAAAGCAGTTACCACTCCACGATATGGACCATAAGGCTTGCGACAAGTTGAGCGAAGACGAACAAAAACAGTTTGAGAAGTATTTGGAAAACTTGAAAAAATATGTTGGCCAAGGCAGGGTGTCCAAGGTACTTCATCACTATAGCGCTTTCTCGAATCCTGCATTTAAATACCTATGACTCATTTATGTATTGAGTAATTCCAATTTTTTCACTCTTTCCTCATAGGTCATGGGAGCACGACCGTTCAGCAAATCCCTAATGACACCAGCTAATGCGGCAGACATGCAGCCAATGAGTCCACAGCGTAATCCCAAAGCATATGTACCAGGTGGCGAGTCTGCTAATCTTCGTACTCCAAGTAGTTTTATTCCTAAAGTTCCGACCGCATCGGCTGTTCAAGGCTCACAAAAACAACAGACTTGGCTGGCAGCCAACATAGAAACCATACAGGCACAACTATCGGAAAATGCTAACAGTACTGGTGTTCGATTAGGACAATATCATCCAGCGTTGGATAATGTCTCAGCGACTGGTCAAATTGCAAATTCGGAGATAGTAAACAGTAGCAGACATCCGGCTCAGCAATTCGCAAATAGTGCTCAACTTACAGACACGCAACAGACCATTGCTTCCTTTTTACAAAATCCAGAAAACGCTCAGTATATACCTGATTTTGGCAAAGTTAATTACCACACAGAATATTCACAGATTGACGAACAATTTAAGCCCAATGCTGTTCCAAAAACTGTTACGCCACTCGTTGGCACTAATATTGACAGTAATATTGCATTAGGCAGGGCTCCTCATTTGCCGAGTCAGCACATTGCCAATTTCGAAAACATTCAAGCTTCACAGAGCATAAGTCACGGTTTCCCAATCCAATCAGGACAATATCACAACACTAGTCATCCGATCCATCACGCTTTGGGGTCTAATGCGCAAAATGAAAATCCAGGAATGGCGAATCCCAGTAATTATCCTGGGCAAGTCAAGCCGTTTGGAGATAAAGCAAATCAGTTGGAAATGGAAGGCTCAAGGGGAATAGGACAAGGTGCTCTAATAACAGACGAATATCGGGATATTAGTAAAGTACCGCAAAATATTTCACATTCAAATGACATTTCTTCATCAAATGCTAAATTAGCTGAACAGATGTTATCCGATGCGTTACTTCCTCCGAGTGCTATACACGCTAATGAAATTATCGGTAGTACTCTGGATAGAAACAAATTAAAATATATCCAACAACAGCTGAGCGCAAAGTATAGCAAGGATGAATTGCCTTCTCAACATACGCTGAAATCTCAACGCATAGATACAGCGGATCCTCAATTCGGGCAAAATCTTGGCAATAAACATAAAAATTCACAGGCTCAAGATCCGTCTCTGAATACGGAGGCCAATAGAATAGCCATTATTACTGCGATGCGGAATCCATCAGGTCTATTAGTAGATAATCAGAAATTAGAAAGAATTGAAGCAGGATATTCCAATCCTTTGGAGCCATCTGGTCACAGTAAACAACCCGGTATAATTCCACCTCGGAATGATAGTTCGGCTCAGGCTACAGGATTGCAGAACGCCAATCCATCACCGCACAGAGGAGAATACTCAACTGTGCCAGAGCAAAGTCTACAAGGAACTATTCCGATGTCTCAAGATTCAACCTTACCATTAGAACTTGAAGGTGATAAATTGAAGAAAGCAAACCAGTTCCAACATCATCCTATGCAGCAGCAATACTTTGATAACATGCCTTCATTGGCAAATCCTGACCAACAACTTCACTCTTTGGACCCACATCATAGTTTACTGTCAGATTTAGATAACTTAACTCAAAGTTTGCGTAACTTGCAAGATGGTAATATACAGCAGGGAAAATCAACGGGTAATTATCCCACAATGCAAGATCCGGCGACAGGAATTTCCTCAATGCAGCAAAATTACTTGGAGAATAATGCAGCCAACCCTAATAATGAGTGGAACTTGAGAAATCAATCGTCGATATCCAATCCTGTGCACTTACCACCAACGGAACAACTGCTGGCAGAATTGAGCCATCAACCGATAAATTCGCATATTATTCATTCACAGTCTTCAGGAAATCCATCGTTTCCCGAAGGTATTATCGACTCCCCAGGCCTGAGGCAAAATCCTGCGAGTGTTGATCAATTAAGGGGTGCCTTGGAAGAACTTGCCGTCGAACCGATTCAGCTGCACAAATGTACACAGTGCAAAGAGGAGATTCACTCTGGAGATGTAGTCGTCACTGCTGAGAGAGCGAAGGATGCCATTTGGCATCCCGGCTGCTTCATATGCTCGACGTGTAATGAGCTTCTTGTAGATCTGGTATACTTCTATCACAAGGGAAAACTTTACTGTGGAAGAGATCTCGCTACTCTATTAAACATTCCAAGATGTTTTGCATGTGACGAGGTAAATAAGTTTATAAAAATAACTATTTTTCTTTCAGTTCTCTTTTAATTTCTCTAATTCCAGCGTGTAAATATACGTAATCGTTGTTTATTTTCCAGTTGATATTCGTGCGCGAGTATACAGTTGCGGAAGGACATAACTACCACGTAAAACACTTCTGCTGTTGGGATTGCGATATACCATTAGCTGGACAGCAATACATTTCCGAAAACGATCGGCCCCTTTGCCTACCTTGTTATCAAAAGACTTATGCTAAAACTTGTAAGACATGCAGCAAAGTGATTGCGGCTGATCAACAAGGAGTCGCAGTAAAGAATTTGGACTTTCACGCGAGCGATGCTTGTTTCTGCTGCTTTACTTGCAAGAAGAGTTTATTGAATGGGAAAATGGCTATTAAAGAAGATAGACCGTTCTGCAGTAAAGAGTGCATCGCAGAGTTCTTGAATACCAAGCCTTAAAACATCAAGAAAATATATTCTATAAATATTGCCATGATTATTCTCAATCTTAGAAACAATATCGTTCCTTGATGTAGCAATAATTTCATTATTTCTTAGACTTTTACATAGCTACATTACGACTGATTAACTTTAGATATTTACAGTCGGAGATCAGGCGTATACCCACATTTTTGTCACAATTTTGATGGTGCAAATCCACCAGCTTCCATACTTCTATAATTGTCTTCCGTGTCTGAATATGGTAGCGTCATGAAATACGTACTTTTCAGTTACTGAAAGATATTTTCTCCATCGCTGCGATTAGTAATATTGATTGACATTGGCCGGATGGTTGAGATGAGTTAGAATTGTAACAAAAACAGGAATAATGATTGATGAAAGAAAGAGAAATGTAAGTGCCAAGTATAGTTTAAAACAATTTTATATTTTGATAACTGATAAAGTGAACATAAAGATATTTTACGCTGACACGTATTGTTATACATATTTCTCAATATTTTGATACAAATATAATTTGACGATTTTCTTAAGATTACCTTATTACTACCTTGTAAATGATAGTCAAAGTGGTAGGTAAATACAGAATAATTAAAATTGCATACATTTTTTTTGTCAATTCGATCACGACTTTAAACTCAACATAATGAGGCTGCATTAATAATGAGCATTTACAATAGACCTCAGATTAGTAAATACTTGAACCTGATATTACAACAGTCAAAAAATATTCTATTTATTACAAACATAGATTTAGAATTTTAGCTTCACATTATCAATACAATAGACTATTCTGAACCCTAATGTAAATGTAAATGATAATTATTAATGAAACCAGCCAACCAAACGTTTTTAATTTTCTTTTCTTTTTTAAATAACAGTTTTCAAAATACTCTATTCTGTATCACTGTCACAGACAGGTTGAATACGCTTGAAAATATTACGAGCTTCTCGCTGTTTAGTAGGCGTCCCCAAACCTGATTTATTTGCCTCTGTTCTTCTAGCTCGAGTAACACGGCCTGAAAATTACAAACGGTGTGAAAAAAAATCAGATAATTGTATTTTGGAAAGAAACTCAACAACTTTTCGAATCTTATTTATTGCAGTTTATTGTAGAAAAAATTAACAGTCATTGCATACCTTCGGATATGATATTTGAAGTATCCAACTCTGCAACTTCCTTCTGCGTTGCATTCTTTGCCTTCAATTTTTTGCACTTCTCCATTGTCGGTCTTCCTTCTATTCCACTTTCTTCTAACAATTTTCTAATACGATCAGCCCGCTGTTTATTGGTCTTGCAACCTGACCAAAGATCTTCGAATTTCACCCGTATGCCAGCCGTTGTTAAATATTTCCTTAGCATTTTTATCGTCTTGTCATCTTTCGGATCCTGAAATTATTCATAAACCAATGAGAATTCAATTATTCATAAAAACGGCTCGAAGGAAAGTCATGAGTCTTAATCATTGATCGAAAGATTCGTTCATTACATCATTCTGAAATATGAATAGAGTAAACAATACCTTAGTATTATTCCCGCCCCTCCGCTTCCCGTTCTTCTTATTTTTATCATCACTGTCGTCAGGGCTATCAGCATCATCTGCAGTATCGGAATGACTTTTGCCCTTATCTTCCGTCTTATTATTACCTTTGCCAGACATTTTCTTGGCTCTTTCGGCTAGAGTCAACTCTTCATCTTCGCTCTCGGATTTTTCACCTTCGGAATCCGTAGCAGGTTTTGTTTTTTTCTCTACTCGCGCCTTCTTGGCTTTTGCCTTCTGAGGCGTCGCTTTCTTGGGAGTAACGGTCTTCTTTAACTTTTTCTTTGTACGCGGACTGTAATCTTCGTCATCGGAATTGCTCTCCAAACTTTCTTCCGATCGCGAACTCTCTGCATTTGCAACAGGTTTTCTTTTGCCTACACGTTTCTTACTCGTTGCCTGTTTCTCTGAACCCTTTTCATCAACTTCTGATTTCTCTGCCTCCGATGAGCCAATTTCTAGCTCCGAATCATTCGGTTTTGCTTTGACAATTATCGTCTTGGGTCTTGGTTTAGAATCCTTTTCTTTCTCACTTTCAGAACTCGACGCCTCTTTGTCACTCGCACATTCAACGGAAAGCTCCAATCCGTCTACGACTTCGGAATCCTTACTTTTGTCCTGTAATGGCGTATTTTCTTCTTGTTCTTCTTCATCCTCATCATCTTTTTTTTCCTCTTTACTCGTTTCCACTCTTTCATCAACTTCCTTCTTCTCATCGTCTTCTTTATTCTTTTCAACCGAATCATCCACCTGATCAAAACGAGCAATAATATTTAATATATGTCCTCGAGAATTATACCAAATTGCTTTTACGACGAGCAGAAATACCAATATTCTGAATTTGAACTGAAGCTTTAGTGTTAACGATCAAAAATTGGCGTAACAATTAAAATAATCTTGCAAATTCGTAATGTAAATAGTTAAGTCATAGACATAGAAAATGCGTTTGAAATAATTTCATTTTTGAATAAAAAATTAAGGACCTGTATAGCTACCTCCATTTTAATCTCTGTGGGATCCTCTTTCTTCATATTTACTTCAGCATCATCATCCGTAGCGACATCTTCACCATTTTTATGTTCGTCGTTTAACGTGACGGAATCTGTTTTTTCTTTATCATCGCAAGGCAGCGTGCTGCCATTTGTGACCTGCACAATTACATCTTTTTTAGTATCCACCGTATCCAGAGGCTCAGGTGATTTGCTTCGAGGTCTTTTACTTGGATGTTCAGATTTTTCATCACCGGAATTATCTTCTCGCAACCTCTTTCCTGTTACCAAACTTTCGTCGTTATCGCTCTTCTCAGAATCCACCATTTTCGATATTAATTCATACTGCGAAATAAAAATATTATTCAAAAATTTGCTCGCATTTAGGCACTGTGAAATCTTCTTGGCATTTGAACTCTGAATAGAATCACATGCAATACATAGTTTGCTGAAGTATATCTGTATATACATATAAACTTTCGATCCTATATGTATGTATACACGCATGTGTATGGGACATGTGGGCACTACGTACGACACATTAATTACCGCGAATGGATTTGTGTGAGTGATAAGAAGATAAATAGCGGTCTGCGTCGGAAATGTATCTGGTAGAGTCCAGATTTTTAATAACAATCAAAAACCGGTGCAAGGTGATCTGCGGTGTATTGCAATCTCTCGATAAAAAAGCGTAACTTGTGACAAGGTGAATGGTTATTCTCAATGGATGTTTACAGACACTTGAATGACGCGTATCAAGTTTTAAGCGTAAATTCTTGCGGCTCCAATCCGAACATGTCAGTTCGGGTATTTGATCGCGGGAAATTTGGCAAATGTAATGTTGCAGTATCTTACCAAATTACACGTCGAATCGGCAAAATAATCCCGATTAACACGAGTTTCTTTTTTTTTTTTTTTTTTGCCGCACGATGTTTGCGCGGGTAAAAACTACGCGGCAGAGAACAATGACGTGATATTGGTCATTGGCCGGTGGGTCCACGGATTACACCGTATCCAGTACGTCGTCCCCACGGAGATTAGGGATACTACAAAGTGTCGGGGAGGTGGAGGGGATTTTGTTTATCAACGCACGACTGCCATTCTAGAGGTACTTTGCAGTTTCTCATCAAATCTGCTGCTATCAGGGATTATCTAATGCTAATAAAATTCGCATCAAGCGTAAATCGATAATTCTTGTATTGGTTTTTTTTTTTTTTAATGTCTTTTATCGGAAATCGTTGGCAGAGGTGTCGCGAACTCAACTTTATACATACCGGCTAAAAATGGAATGCGTCCTACGTTACCATAGGCAGTGCCAAACCTGCAAACTGCAGTTCGTGCGTATTTCCGGTCGAAATTAGGCGTGGGACGTTGTGAAGAATACGGTTATGTGGAGTCGTGGTTTAAAAAGGTAACAAGTTTAGGGAAATTTCACGGCGATATACACCAAAATTAACGAAAAAAGCACTGAATCTTTAGTGAACTTCGTTGAAAAAATCTGAATTCGATAAACATCAATTTTCCCAAAAAGGATCCAAACTAATTTCGACAATTGAATTTTAGAAGCAAATTTTTCCACCAGGGCCGTAAAATATTATACAATGTACCTACCGGCATCAAATCACGTTATATCAGAGTTACATTGTCAAATAATTTGAGGCTAAAATCCCCCAGCGACTTTTTTCGTTTCCAAATGTTCGACTTAGATTAGGCAGTTGTTGTTTTTTGCATCGAATGGAGTTAATGACATTCTATAAATACCTAGAATAGATGAATGGATTCCAGAAATTTATGAAAAATAAATTTTTTTATTACAAACAATAACTAATGTTAAGGTACATAAATATATGGCTGTAATCAACTTATCGTAAGACACAGTTGATATCGAATAATTTTAATCAGCACTTAAATGAATTTAGTTATTAACAGGCTTGGAAAAGATTGTCACAGGATTCGCAAAGATGAAACTGAATATATATAAAATAAAAATGAAATTTCAGAGTTTTCTTACAAGTCTACATGAAGAAGCATTACTCAGCCGAAATGATGAAAAATTAATCGAATAAAAACTGGAAACTATCAAAAATCGAAAAATTTGTAAATAGGTGAATAAAAAATGTTGGGACAGTAACACAACATGAAAATACTGCAGATTCTGAGGTGGCCATAACAGCGCTCGCCCTTTTTGATAAGACGTTTAGCTATTTATCAGAAAAATAATTGAGTTCGTTAATTCCATAACATCAAACGCCTGAGTCCTTGCTCGAAATGTACATCTTTACCACTTCAGGAAGCTGGATTGGAGCAAGGTTCACATGACTTGCTGTTCCCCAATGTTATCTGGCCCTGTAATAAAAATTAGAAATGCAAACAAACTTCGGATAAAAAAAAAAAAGGATAGGATGATAATGGGAAGAATTTTGAAAACTTACAAATCTTTACACAGAAGATCAAGATGTTCAGGGATAGAATAACGAACATGTGGTGAAATCACTCGAAGTGGATCGTCATTCCCATCGTCAACTTCAAGTCCCTCCAGCCTGTGGACAATTATTTAAAGATAGTGTAATCCATATGATCGTAGTATTCACATGGAATTCAATATTTCGATATCAAGCATGATTTGTTATATATACTAGCCTGACAACGAAGTGACAACGATATTGAGTCGTAGCATTTTGGAACGAGTTTGTTACCAATTCCACGGCATAAGGCAGGGCCTCATCGCGGAAGTCACCAATTTTTCGCTGCTTCTGTTGGCCTTTGTTCAATTTACTGTCTTTTAAAACAGAACGAAATTGCGGTGTGTCCACCCAAACGGCTCTACTACCATCACTCAACCGATTTTCAACCCATCCGGTTGCCCCAAGGCTCATAATTATATTAGCTTCATCATCCGAGTACAAGTCATGGATCTAGAATCAAATTGCAAAAGCATTCAGGCGCAAGTATCGCTCCTATAGATTATGAGTACAGTTGTATAATAGTGGGTATACTGATTTTGTGACACAATCACAAAAATTCTGAGCTCTCTGCTGAAAGATACATTTGAAAAAAGAACAGTTTTATCGACGGACAATGATAACTCACAGGAAACTGACTGATCTGCTGTAAACGATCTCTGAGGGCCTTCATCGCTCTCATGACTTTAGGCGAATCGTGTGCATAGAGTAGCAAAATATGATCAGATTCTTCTTGATCAGGCTCACTTTCTGGCGAGTTCACAAACAGATTATTCAATGTGTGCTTTCTTCTAAGAAATACTTTAGCGTATTTTGACATCCAGTAGACCAATGGTATAGTCACGATAACACCCAGTAAGATTGAGAGACTCATTATAAAAACTGGGCTCCGCCAAAATCCAGATGACACAGTATCAGGGGGGAGATTGGTCACGTTTGCAATAACTAACAGTAAAGTGGTTAATTTAAAAACCTTCCAGACATCAGTGAGCTTACTGATATACATGATATAGGACTTTGTATTTACCGTGAATGAATGCGCCAAAATTGATAACAGATGTCCAAGTCATAAGGTCACCGCGAGTCATGTGACGAGGATTTTTTTGATTAAAATCCTCACAAACCTGTTCATCGCCGACAATAATATTGCAATTGTTTATATGCTGTTCCCATTTAACGCTGTAAAACTCGATACCTTTTTTGAAATGGCTCAATCTTAGATTCACTTGCCAACCCTGACCTTTGTCAACAGCATTATCCTGAAACATTAATTTGAGTTCGTAATCCAATTACCGATGATTTTTGTGCACAATATATCCGGCTACAACATTCTTGCTATTCAGAAATACGTTATACTTACAGCCGAAAGCTGAAGGTGTGTATCTCCTATGCTACAATTCAACAGCGGCTTCACTCCATTGCCATTCTGTGAATATTAAATTAAAACTTTGAACCCTATTCCTTTCAATGTGCTCTTAAATAAACGAAATACGAACGTACTTCAAGCTAAATAGTCAAGACACTGTTCAGACAAGAATAATAACCGATTGACACCATCGTGCCCTTTGAATTTCTATAAACGGAATGTGCACAGTAAAAATGACAATACATATGTTATGAAGCAATCCTGTATTGCTGGTATTTTTCCGGAATCCAATACATCTTTAGTGTGTTTAGTTTCTTGATCTAACACCTGGCATCGTAGTCGCGAACAAGTTAGCGGTATTGTGATGTTATATCTCAGCTGCGAGGACCTGAAAACATTTTACATTTCTTTCTCACATCGCTTGTACTACTTAACTATTCACAGTGACTGAAGGTTTCAATATTAATGTTGCGCAGAAAAGCTATTGGTGTTTATTGTAAATTATTTTGGAAATAATAGTATTGTCATCATTATCGGCATGATGTGATTATCCTACAACAAATTATATTTCATAACTTGTAACTGGATGAAAGTAGTCCAGTCAATAGAAAAGTCGACTGATGACCAATTTTACACAGATAAAAAATAAACAGGCAAATACCAATTTCTTCTGACCCCTAAAAACGAAAATGAGAAAATCGGTTTGTGATTCGATAGGTTCATTATTCAAGCTATGAAACTCAGGTTCAGGAATAAAGCGGATAATAGTTGTAGAAGCACATGTGAGGAGCTGACAAAAAGAAGAAATACGCTTTCACTTTTTTACACTTGTTTTTTCTATTGCCGATATCGATTTTGAATGAAGAATTGAATGGTTCCTATTGAGTTCTGGAGAAAACGTAAAAACGGAAATGTATTGTTTTGTTTGTCAATATCACACATGCTCAAGAGTACCTACTGTTGTTTTGTAAGCAACAAGAATCATCTAATCACACGTAGCAGGATGGACAATTACCGTGAAGCTAAGCAAAGAGCGACAGCAGTAGCTATTAGAATCATAGAGTTTCAATTGCAGTGTTATCTGCAGCATATTATCCCAAGCTTGTTCGGATCATTACATACACTAACAACTGTTTCCAGTTAGCATGTAACCTTGACGGAAAGTCGAATTAAAATTCTGAAGAAAATGAAATAAGCACTGTAGCCGACATTGGAAAATCCATGGATCAATTGAAGCTTACTGATTCTGTTCCTCGGGACTCAATTGAAAGTTGTTGCATTTCAATGTCGTATCATGATAATGATAGCCTCTTCTTTGAAACGAAGGATCCCAAATCCACTTTCTACCTTCTGCATTTTTCATTTCAACGTAGTAACAGCCAGTAAATATTTTGCTGAATAGCCCCATTTTACTTTTATAGTTGCCCTGACATAGAAACGAATTGATTAACAAAAACACACTTTGGCAAAACTAGAAGTCATCAAATGATGTCTAAGATAAACATTGTTTCCTACATTCAATGTTTTAATATTTTGTTCACTAATACTTGTCCTACTTTCTATACCGACAATTTTGATTCTACGGTATTGAGTGATTAAAAGTCATTTACCTCAGTAACAGTATGGGACTCGTGAAACTTTCGAAGATCAAGATATTTGCTTTCGGCTGGTGGACAGTCATTTTCATTTTTTATAAACGGGTTGGCAAATAGACTAAGACTGAAATTTTCTCGTAGTTCATGTATCCGTACCTCAAGTCCTGGGATCAAATACACACAAACATATGACAGTGAAATGACACATTCGAATGAAAATTTTGTAGTTATCAAACAATACATGCCGATGCAGATATCACATCGATCAGTTTCAGCAAAATTATTCTTACCTTGTGGACATTCTGGCGGTGGTCCAATTGTGAAATTACCAGGAGGTGGAAAATTATCCCAGTCGGATTCCCATTCGGGAAGTGTCTGAAATATATATTTACAAAATACCTTCCAGAAACGACGTATTTCAACATTCAAGTTATTCACCTAGGTATACCCTAGGCAAGGTTCATTCTGATCCCTGTAATATGGACAATTCACAGTGCAGCCAATCAGCGTACAGGGATTACTCGAATCCAAAGCAGCGATTAGCCAATCCAGTCCAGTGATTTTTTCAGATCGCAGGGATCAGAATCAACCTCGCCGGGTATACATTAAAAATACAAAAAAATTCTTCCACTTCATCCAGAGGAAATATGGAGGTGAAAAGCCGAACTGTTGCACAAAAGCTACTCGTGTCTTAGGGCTAAAGCACATCAAACTCCATAAGCCATAGGCTCGTTACTTCTCAGGTATCAGTGATGGTATATCTATAGATACATCTATGACTTCTACATTCTGCTCATAGCTTATGGAGTTTAATGTACTTTGGCCTCAATCGATACAGCTGGTTGCATACAAAGTTCGCTATCCCAATCAAACTCTCTAATTTCTTACAGATGGAAAGAGAATAAAAAAATCTATTTAATGCAACTGGAAGAAATAACGTGAAATCGTTGTTTATTTGTTTATTTATCCATTCGTTATACATACCATATATCTCATACATAGTTTCATACATCATTCTCTTTCGGTGGTGATAAATATTTTAAAGTTTAGCAAAGATGTCATGATACGAACGCTTATGTTTTGTTTTTATATACACAATAAATATTACCAATAGCGTTTTTCGGAAAAGTACACTTGAATAACAAGACAATTATATTCTCCTAAAGTTCTCTCAATATTAATGCCGCAAGGCATATACACCAATACTAATACCGGTTATCAACATGTAATAAAAATCGCATAAATGACCAGTCAGATGCATACAAATGCAATAAACATGTATATAGTTATGTTGTGGTAATACGTACGTATTGTTGACCACACAATTCTTCAGCTCCCACGAAGGCGATGTAAGAAACCCATAGGAAACTATTAATACTTTTGAAAGTAGACATTTTATTGACATACATACAATCACTTGATGTAAACGATTCTTGCGAGAGATTGCGATTTTTCCATGGCGTCAAGTAACATATATCCGTGCAGTTTGCTGTTTTTTGTAAATTCAACCGAGAAATACCTTACAACCGTCACGTGGTATACCCCGACGAATACATTAAGGCCGTCACGTGGTCCCAATAAAACTAATCCAACAGGTCTTGCTACTTTTAACTTGCTTTTAACCTCGGACGAGGTGTGCGATTCTTCTCTAGAAGTTCGAAAAATGTTTATTCATTTATTTTGGTCCTGGAACGACTTCTGCATTTCGATTCACGATAAAAGAAACACGAACACTATATTATTACTTAATCTCAAATAGCGTGGTATGTATTTAAAACTGCGCGGTTTGACTTGAATTATAAAAAAAAAAAAAAAAATTCGCAGGAATCTAACAACATTAGCGTCGGAATTTTTGAATCAATTACACTCAATTAGGAAGACGATATACATAGTATTCAAGCAGCGTAATATACATATATGTATAATATAGTCCCCTTTCTCGACCGATTCCTGCATAAGCAGCACTGATCGAAGATCATTGGTTAACAATAATGTAGTTCTCTCCGCGTCTCTCCCTCACTCGCCTTCTCTCTCCATCTATCTGTCTTCCCGCGATGCAACTCATCACTTTACGATGAGAGCGAGAAAGAAAAGGAGTGAACGGTTCGAGATGAACCATACTGATGAGCATGAGCCAAGGCATGAGCGTTCTCCCGTCCCCTCTGTTACCCGTCGATCCAAAGATACAGAAAAGGATACACGTTTGTAAGTTATGATCAGACTCCCGCCGCGACAGCGATTTTCATTTATTAGCAATCTCCCGCGCCGATGCAAGAATAGGATATTTCGTACCAAGGGCGTAAATATTACGCCCGTGTTGCGAACGATATTCTTCGATGCAGTTCGCGTGAGATTCGATTTTATCCCAGCAAAACAATGCGTACAATCGGATTTTACGCACACTGTGTCGAAAATTCTCTTCCGTCGGCTACTCGCAATGCTGTAATGTTGGCGATGAATATTAAATAAATTCGCCCAATAGGAAACAGTACTGACCGCATTGCTGCAAATCAATTACATTTGTACATACCACGCCAATCATTCCCTTCTGTAAATATCAAATGTATTTTCCTGTCGAATTCGATTGCTATTAATTAGGGTCTTCAGATCTGACAGTCAATATAAAGAATGGGGAAAAAATGTAGATTTTCCAAATTTTCAACCCTCACTTTAGATTTCAAATTAACAAAAAAAATACAATTGTGTATCACCTCTTTCCTCAATGTATGACTTTGAACTAACAACTAAGAATTGCTCAAAAATATTATAATACAGTAGAAATTCACTCATGCGTATTCTATTTCATTTTATGAAATATTACTCATTCTATATCCTTGTATTACCACATAGTTATATCTATGTATAATCTAGCCACATCCTTTCTTGATCAAACGATAAGCGCTTTAGAAAGGATGATAGACTAATATGAAATTGATGCGTGGATTTTGATTCTTGGCATGATGTAGCATTATAATAAAATGCTGGCAAGCATGTTATTGATTATCAGTCATACATTGCAAATTTTACACTTGGTTATAGCAATATGGCAGTCATAATTTTGTCCGATCCTGGTCTACCATGTAAATTTCTATTTCGTGTCATTTCAGTATGATCATGTCCACTTTTATATCTTACAGAAATTTTCTTACCTATAGTGCCACTCTTGTACATCATAAGCGTCAAATCAATTCATATCAGTCAATATTTGAATTCTTTTATGTAATAATTCCACGAACAAAACTAAACATGTGACGTTCATGTAGTCAGATTTATCAAAATTAGTGTAGCTAACGGGCTCGATTCTTGAATCATGTAGCATATTATGATTTAATATTGTTATTACATATTTCTTTTCAAAGTAGTCACTCACTGTTGAGCTCACCCATACAGTTACTTAATCAAAAATATAATATTTTTATAGTCACTAATTTTTGCTTGGAATATGATTTTCATTAAACTTGAAATATTGAGCTGGATACCAGAAACAAAATTTGTTTTTGAGTTTGCGAACTTGTGGTCTACTTTCTGTGCCTAACCGACCCGGTAATAGTTCCTAACTTAATTACTTCCATGTATAAACTTGGAAGTTTATCGTACCTTTGCATTTCTTGAATGTTCTAGAAAATTGCAGAAGTCACGAACCCCTGAGCGCCAAATCTTATATCATGATGAAAGATCGCACTTATTCGGCAAAAATTCAGTCTGTGGTAAGTATAGGTCGAGTAACACTTAACGTTTGTTCTGTTTACGAACCTAACGATTTATCATTTGTTTGAACTAATGTGGAAAAACTATCTTTTTACCTCAGAACAAAGCATTGGATCTACTGAGATCCAGGCCAGCGAGTCAAGCTGCTAAGAAGTACAGAAAGATCTCTTCCAACATAGATGACAGAACGGCCTTTCATTGTTGCAGCAGTAAACTGCACAGTAGCTATAGACGGAAAAGAAAAAAGGTAACTTCGTCAGGGTTTTCTCGAAGTTTGATAGCTATCGAAATGAGAAAATGCTTGATGAGACATGATTGGTCACACGTAGCCGAGCTTCTCCCGTTGCTGTTGGAAAGCAGATTGGAAACAGAGCCCCTTATTTGGAGATATTTAATATCACAGTTATTGTATAGCCCTAGAAGTACTTTGACAACACTTAATCATTTCATCGGAATGTGTGTGGGAAGCCAATGCTTGTTATTTCTGAAAAAGGTTCTGACTTTACCCTCACAGACAGAAGATCCAGATTCTACGTGATTTATATTTATAGATAACTTGACAATTTTATATTTCATAATAAATACGGTAAATGAAAAGTTGGACGTTTTTATGACTGATTTGTGGTTCATGCGTTACTTTTATTATCATAAATACATTTCAATTTCATATAGTATATTCAGAGGAATAGAAATTCAGAAACAAGTATGCAAGTGAATAGAAAAATGATACATTTTCAAAAACCAAACATATCATAGATGAAAATATACAACATGCATCTTGAGCACTTTCAGTGATTCTGCACACGGTTATCGAACGTAGCCATTACGCAAGACTTTGCACACTAGGCTCTGAAAATACAGCTCTGATTGGGGGTTTACATCACTCACAGCTTCCAAGCTCTTTATCTGCCCTGGAGTAATAGCGAGAAATGCAGTTATTATTTTGGATAACAACTGAAGAAACTTTAAATGATATTTCACTCTGCGCTGTTTTCTTCAAGGAGAAAAATTATACAATTATATTAATTGAAACAATAGCTGTTTTGAAACAAGTCATCATTTGAGAAACCATGCAGCAGCGTAGGAAATGAGAATGAGACAAATTTTAAAGACTTACACATGTTCACACAAAAGAGAAAGATGTTCAGGAATGTAGTAACGTGCATGTGGTGAAACGACTTGAAGTGGATCGTCATTTCCATCATCAACTTGGAATTCCTTCAGCCTGTAGATATTTCAGATATTCAAAAGTTGAGTCGTACATATTTCTGATAGATGGTGTTCATATAGAATGCAATCATGATTTTATTCAATATATGATTTGTAATAATTACTAGCCTGACAACGAAGTAGCAGCGATATTGAGTGGCATTGTTTTGAAACAAGCTTGTGACCAAAGTTACAGCATATGGTATGGCCTCATCACGGAAGTCACTGACTTTGTATTGCTTCTCTTGGCCTTCATGTGATTTATAGTCTTTCAAAGCAGCACGGAACTGAGGCGTATCCACCAAAATGACTTTACTACCATCTTTTAACAGGTTTTCAATCCATCCTGTTGCACCAAGCTTCATAATTATATCCAAATCATCATTTGAATATAAGTCATGAACCTAGAATAAAATAATAAATAAATTAAGATGTAGCATCGTTGTGTAGATTATAAATATAAATAGTGTTGTATTCATCTTGCTGTATTAATCATAATTTCGTAGAGTTCATGACTTTGTTACAGCCCTATTTTCTAATCTGCGAAAATAGCGAGCAAACCGAGTTTAGCTCGAATGTGTTAAACTCTGTAGAAGAATACACCATTGTGAATGTGTTAGAATTTTATTAACAGCGCTCAACTTACTGGAAAGTTGCAGATTTGCTGTAAATGGTTTCTGAGCGTGTCCATCTCTGTTATGAACACGGGTGAATCCTTCGCGTAGATTAGCAAAATACGATTAGCTTTATTTTCGTTGTATAGTTGTTCAATTTCGGGCAGTTTTACAAACAAATCCTTTGCCATGTTCTTTCTTTGGAGTAGTATGTTAGCATATTTCCACATCCAATAGACCATTATTGCTGTCACGATAACAGCCGGTACAGTGTAAATAATAATCCTAAAAATTGTAGTGTGGGGAAAGTCAGTGTTCTCAGTTCTGTATACTGTATTGGTCTCGTTCCGGAAACCTGTGAAACGAAATAGATGTTTTATCGATTTACTCGTTAGTTAGTTCAGTACTTTAAATTTACCATGACTGAGTGCGCCAAACATAAAGACAGGTTCCCATTTCCTGAGATCATTATCACGTCTGTTGCATCGATGAGTGTATGGTGTAAATGAGGTGTAATACGAGGCCCCACCTTCTTCTAAATTATCCCATGTAATTATTGTTTTCCATCCACCACTCTTCTCGGTGTCAGATGCAATTGTCTGCATAAATTTATATCACTTCTTAATACAATTGCAGAATGGCCTCAATTCTTCCGTGGAATAATATACACGAGAAGCCTTCGGTTACTTGAAAAAACAATTTACCTACAGCGGAAAGTTTAGCGTGTACATTGGGCCTGCTACATTTCACCAATGGCGCCATTCCAATGCCGTTCTGGAAATATGAAAACTTGACAATTTGCTTCCTATTATTTGGTCACTTACTTAAACTTATGTTCTATTATTGCACTGTAAAATATATCCACTACAATACGTGAATGTAGTGTTCTGTCTGGTCCCATAAAGGAACGGCACAGACACAATTTAACAAAGATTGATCAATCGATATGATCTTCTTATTTGAATATCTGCAAGTAAAGTAAAGTAAGCACAGTGAAAATGGTATGATACGTTTATCACGTCGCAATCTTGCGTTTCTGGTATAATCTGCTTATCCAAATCATATTCAGTGTTGTTAGTTTCTTGATTAAGTTCAAACAGTTTGCAGTTTATTCTCAAACAGGTCAATGGTATTTCAATATCATATTTCAGCTGCATGGATCTGAAATAAATTTTACACACCTTTGTTAGAGCCCTTATGTATTACCTGACTATTAATTATAGCATTGGCGAGAACATAGAATCCAAAGGTGTCAATATTAATGAACGAATATTCAGCCAAAGTTGTAAGAGATATTGAACATTTAAAAAATAAATTAAGACTTACTGCTGATAGTTTGCGGGTTGAAATCTATAGTTGCTGCATTTTATCATTGTATCATAAAAATCATAGCTTGTATTGTAAAACACAGGATCCTGTAACCACTTTTTACCTTCCGCATTTGTCATTTGAGCATAGTAACAACCAGTAGATATCTTGCCAAAGGATACTGATTTACTTTCATTGTCACCCTGCAGATATAGAAACGGATTGATTCATTGAAATGCACCTTCGGCTAACTGATAATGAAAAAAATTATATTGCATGTCTATGACGAACATTGATTCCTACATGCTGACTGAAGTTTCAAAAGTTCGCATGTCCTTCGTACAATAGCACAATAGTCTGATGTTCTACAACTGTTTCATATTTCCTCCAACAACTTATGTTACAGTTTCTATACGGAAATTTGTATCCCTATGATATTGAGCTATTCAAAGTCACTTACCCTTTTCGCGATATAGGGCTGATAAAACTTTCGAAGATTAAGATAACTGCTATTGGCGGGTGGACAGTTCCCATCATTTATAAACGGGTTGGCCAATAAAATGAAATTGAAATTTTCTCGTATATCTTGTAACTGTGCCTCCAGCTGCACTTGAATCAACCCTGTATCAGCATAAATCTTGTGATCAGTTGGTGAAATAAAACCTTTTAAATGACAGTCATATGCAGTTACATTTTGCAGATAATTTGAAAATGATGGCTCTCCAAGAATCTCACCTGCTGCTGTGTTGACTGAATCGAGAGGTTCTTGCACTAGGTCTAGCTTTACATTACCGGGTGGCACAGAACCCTGAGGTTCCCACTTTGGAATTCGCTGAAGCAAATATTTAGAGTACGTAGATAAATGGTAAAGTAAAATAAACGGAAAAGTATGTCATTCTTCGCGAGTGGGCCAGAGCCTTAATTATTTCTACTTGAAAAAAAAAAACAATAATCTCAAAAAATTCTACTTTCCAATGTTTTTAATATTTTAATTCCGAAATATTTCTATTTTTTGTTTTGGTCTCATAAAACTTCAACCCTGTTGGCAGATTTTTTCATTTGCAGTTCTCTTTAGTATTTCGTGTTAGAAAATTTGTATTGATATTGCGAGATCCGTTCTTCGAAACTGATTCGCTGAGATACTGCTTTTTGGACAGGACACGTCGATATGCAATAAAATCGAATATGCTATGTGCCAGATATGTGCATTGTATAAATTTGGTAATACATACATATTGTTGACCACACATATCTTGGGCTCCAACAAAGCAAATGCAACAAACGCACATGAAAATATTAATGCCTCTGGAAGACAGCATTTTAAGTGTGAGTAATCAATACAGAGGCCACGCTTAATATTCCGGGGTATCAAATTTATTCAAGAAATTCAATTGTTTTTTTTTTTTTTGTTCCACTCAGGAGAGAGCAACTTTGTGCCCACTCAACAAATAGTGTCAAACAGGTGTTTAGAGCTAGTTTATTTTAAGGTACTGCAGCGTGTTATTTTTTCATCACAAGTTAGGAACATAGTTATTAATCATTGCTTTTAAACGCGATGCGAACTTTATAAAAATAGGAAGCCTTTGTATTTTGAAATCCGAAATTCTGCACAGATTCCTAATTATTATTTCTTAAGTAACGTAATGTTCGGAACACGGTGACGTGACATGTAGCGGAAGAACTTAATTCTCAGAAATTAAAAAACAACAAAAATCAGCAGCAGAAAAACAAATTTAAACATTACGAAATTGTGATTTTTTAATATCATCAACGTACAACAACAATACACCACAATCTAAGTTGAGCTTTATATATATATGGTGTACCCCCCTCTCTTTTGTCCCACCAGATTTAATACGTACACATTTTGCACACAAATATGATGAGAACCCGAGCATCGCACGGTTTAGCTAGAACAGTGTCGAGTCATGTGTGTTAGATAGAACGTTAGCTGAAAATATGTGGAATTTCGGAAAATTCTAAATTCCAATTAGATGATCCAACAAAACAAGTTAACGTTTTCATTTTTTTGTTTGTTACAACAAATTCAAGAAATATTTTATAAAAAATATCCAACAGAGATGGCCTCTGGCTCATTTTCCCCTTATCAAGTAATATTATATTCATGTTTTATTTTTATACAACAGCGTAGTTTTCATAATGTGGCCACATCCTCTAAAGACCCAATGATAAGCATGCTGGGAACAATTATCAGATTAGCAGCAAAGAAAACCAACATGCCTAAGATTTTTGCGATAAAATTTACGCGATTACATAGATCTATATTGAGAAACAAAACATGCTGAAAAACCAGCTCATTTGGTAACTAATAATCAGTCCCAATCCATTGTCAGCAATGTGGTAATCTGGTTGTAGGATCTTGGACTTTGGATAATTCTATAATCTCCTGTGTAACTTACAAGTTCATGGATTATTCTTTTCCGATACAGAAATCTTCGTTTCTTCGGTCTTATTCTAATCGATGTATTGAAAGAATTCGTATTGACTACTGGGTGAAATCTATCATAGAATAATTTTTTGGATGGATGCAAATATGTAGAGTTCGCGATTGTGTATTAGGATGAAGAAAGTCAACGAAACTAGTTCAGTTCCTGAATGAGCGGTCAATCTAATTCATATAACCATGTTTTCATTACTTCTAAATCACCTCTTCACTTTGTATGCCAGCCAATCCAACGGGAGTATCAGCCACGAATATCACTGTGTAGAAATGTTTATGGCTTGAGAAGAAGTGTTTTCGATTGGTTACACTGGTTCAAACTAATAATAAGCGCACACTCTGAGTTGAACGGCGGCATTAATTCAGCCTCATGGATCGATTGATGGTAGTGACGAAATGTAATGTAACTTCATGCAGATGTTTCTCTGTGTCACATTGAAAACGCATTGAGTCTCTATATTGTTACAAAAAACTCGCACAAGATCCCTGAACTTACTGATCTGAGTGAACAACCTTCATGCTGCCATGCAGGAAAAATAGCTGCAGTTGTAGCGCGCCGAATAATCATAATAGTCAGAACCACATAGCTACACTAAACCAGTGTTGCAGCAGAGATTGTGAAAAATGCTATCAGTGGAACAAGAACGTCTGAGGATCAAATATCAAGTATGGTAAATGCCACAGTGTTGAATACAAGGAAGTTGATGATTTTGCCAATACAATTGGAATAACTAATGCGGCTAAATGTGCAATTAATAAGAAGCTCAGATGATTATGACCAAAAAATGATCATACCTGGCCATGACTGTTCAGGAGCTTGTCCTACGTTTGCTTGCTAAACAGCTTGAGATTAAAATGATTGAAAGAAGAAATGGTAAATTATCCAATAGGCAATCTGTTTTCGAAGTCGAAAAAGTGGTATGTAATATGGACTAGTTATAAAGAATTATGGTAATCGACTTGGTTAAAAATCCGTTGTAGGAAAGTGGTTGAATTAATCGTAATGATGAATTTCGAAGTGAGACCACAGCAACAATTCATTGAAATGTCTTAATGTGAGGTCTCGAGTTACGCTGTAAAAGTAAAAGTTAACAATTCCAACAATTCGTTTGTGGTTCATAGAGATTAGAATTCATAATAACATGTATTTTCTTTTAATTTCATACAGTGTATTTATAATAATAGTAATTATAATAAAAGTTAATATTGATACAAAGATACTATTTACAACGATTTTCGAATAGATTATCGAAATTTTCAATAATATTGCAAACTATATAAATGATGCGCGCAATAATAGGATATTATGTATGTACACGTGTTGTCGTGACGATAAGAATTACAAATAACCACAAGGTAACATAAAATATAGCTAAATAAAATAGATGCCTGGAACAGCGTCCCATCGATTACAACAAGTCAATTTGTACATATACAAAAAGGAGTACTTACAAAACGCATTGATATAGATACACTTAAGCCAGGTACAATCACCAGCAACTTTCAAAGAGCAGTTATTGAAGAATTTTGAACAATATGATCACTCGTTAAGGCACAGAAAGACGCATTTGAAAAAATTCTACAAAAACCCACTATGCGTAATATAAGCAAAGTCTAACGAGGATAAAAAGTGATACAGACTTCAGAGTAAAGCCACATTCAGTAGCACTTGAAAAGATTGTCCTTTATTTCATTTGATTTCATCAGACGCCCTTCCGATACCAACGTGTCGGAATTAAGTTTCCTGCTGATATAATACAACGAATGCCTTATTATCAAATGAACTGATGTCCGATTAGTAACTGCTGTTCATTATGAGTCCGGTAATGCTATACGAATAACAACACACATTTCGACCGCAAGACCAAGTGAGACAAGAACCTGGGAGCCGAAATGAATCGGAAAAACATTATAGAGGTCTGAAATCTTGGATTAAGTATACAACAATCCTTCGTATCCATGTGGTATGTAAAGTCGTAAAAAATATATGATTAGTTTGATGATTCAAACTCGACTGGTTGAACGATATTGAAAAATTTCTTCGTAGAGTCGCCGTGGTGTGTATCTGACTTTAGGTACAATCTGTACATTAGTACATCAATAAAACTGAAGACACTAATCGATACTATTTATTCGCAGATGCATTTCGAGGTCTTTAGCAGCATTCTAGTGATGTGTGACGTAAAATGAAATGAAATGATATTGAATGAATGAGATGATATTAGAAGACTAACGGCATCGTCCTGATATGTCGACAGACGATATTTTTTTGACTTTCAGAGATGACGATACAAAATTTTATGTCGAATGAAGTATGGCGATGAATACAATGATTTGATGAAATTACAGTAATAATAAATACGTATCTGAAAACGTGTAGATAGATTGACTAGTCAGTCGAGCGCCAAATGAACACGTTGGTCGTTTGATGCCAGTTTTACCAGTGTCTTTTTTACTCTGAGTACTGGGAGACGTGCAGCTGGTTTTCCATGCCAGCACTCGCGAATCAATTTGCCCATTCCAGAGAGAGTCTGAAAATCAAAATGGACTTAGAAACTCATCCTTGTGGATCAACTGGCAAGTACTGCCCAAAAAAAAAATACTCACAGGATCTGAATGCCATCGGTTTGGAAGAGGCGGTCTACGCTGATCCAGCGAAACTAATTTCCGCATTTCTTCAAACGAGGGCTCTTGACTGCCACCCGAAAGCCATTCTGAATATGGCGCTGCGTAATCCAAAGCTACTCCATTACTGACACATCTGCGACACACCTCCCACATGACAAGCGCTAAACTGTACATGTCAGCACGACGGAAACTTTCTAGGCATTCAGCGTTGATCCTGTAAGAAGTAATTTAATTATTCGTTATTATTCATATTGGGTAGTATCAATTTATAGAATATCTAATTCTTCATATTAATATTCTGATTGAATAGAGGCTACAAATTGTTCATGCAGAATACAATATTACACGTACGTTTGGTCGAGGACTTCCGGGCTCATGTACCGCTTGCTACCTTGACGAAGATCAATACGATCTGTTGTTAATCGTTCTTGAGTAACGGCAAGAGCAAAATCTGATATTGCGCAGGCACCATTTGCCTTGACGAGTATATTTTTTGATTTCAAATCACGATGTGACATTGCCGGCTTTCCTCTAGTCCCATTAATCTCGGTATGCAGATAAAGTAGGCCGTTAGCCACACTCAGGCAAATGTTTAGAGTTTGATGGTGTGTTAGCGGGTGGGGCGAACGATTCAAATGATTGTATAGAGAGCCAAGAGGATGGTAGTGCGTGACCAGCCACAATTGAGTACAACTTCCTCTGCTCGTCATGTCGCTGCCTACATATCCCAGAACATTATCGTGGCGAGAGGGCAGGAGTCTAGAGTAGACCTCCGTCTCGCGTGCCCAGGCTGCTTCGTCTCTTGAAAAATATATCTTCACAGCAACGCATTCCCCATGCCAAACGCCGCGCCATACTTCTCCTCCAAAACCTCCACCTCCTCCGCTTCCACTTCCAAGACGTTCTACCAATGCGACTTGTTTAGCTAAAGTACGTTGTACAAGTAAAGGAAGTCCTGACCCTGAACCACTTGTCAAACTCCTTCCGTCAAGGTACTCCTGCTCGAAAGGAAGATGGAATTTTCATTGTTAAATTGGCATAAGTATCCGGGATACAAACGATTTTCAATAACAACGAGCACACTCACCTTAAGGGTGCTGTCTCCAGCAGCAGTTGCCCTTAGTTCGTGCGCATGATAGGTAGAAGTAGTGGACGGTGAAGATGAGGAAAAGTGAAGAGAGGAAGGCTCGAGCTCTGGGTCAACTATGAGTTTGCTACGCCGAAGTGTCAGAGGACGTTTTCGACGAGTTCTTCGGATGAGTATGCAAGCGAGAATCCCGCTACCGACTACTCCGAGTCCTACCATAGGCCCCAGTATTGCAAGAGTGAATTTTACAGCGTAATCTTCTACTCCTGTAGAAAACAAACTACTGTTATAATCGATGTTGATAATACATGTGTTCGGAATTGGAGTTGGAGAAATGATACAAAAGTACGAGTATATTCTTTAGATAAAAAATGCATAGTTTCAGGATTTCAGTGTTATCAAATTTACTGGGATTCGCAGTGGATACGTTTTTATCAATTGCGATAATCGTGCACTGAATTTGAAGTCCTTACAATATTGCAATCCAGAGTTGGAGAATCTTGTTGCAATAAAGTTAAGAATTGAGTTCATCTAATCAAACTTATTTTCTCCGGAAGATGCTCTGTGCTTTTTATCTACCATTCGATTGTCCGTGAGGATAGTACGAAGGCAGTTCAGGGAAGTCGCCGTCATTGCAGAAATTGCTTTGGCAGCAGGTGACGCTGAATTGTCCAACACCAGTTGAACTGCTCGCCTGTCTCTTCTTAGTACTTCCATTCCCGACCAGTTGTGGTTTGCTACATATGAGCGGCATCTGGTCCAGTTCCGAGGTGCATCCTCTGCTAGTTCTTTCGGTACCATCTGCTTCCTGTACTCTAGACTTCCAGCACTGTGGATGCAAAATCATATTCAGGGATTAACGCACTGACTTCAGATGCTGGGTGAATTATTTGTTGAAGTGAATCGAGTAATAAGGGCAAATCTGAACGTACTGTGATTGCGTTATCGCAAGTCTGGGGAGTCCCGCAAAGCGGAGAATCGCAAGTGTAGCATGTGTAACGCTTTTGATTACTAGAAACGCCTGTGAGGTGACGATCGATCAGATCTAAAGCGTCGTGTGGATCTTCGTTGTCCAGGGAAGAATCGTCCTCCTTTAGTCCTAACTGTTGCCTTTCGCCTAGAAAATGAAAGTCGAGATGGGGGAGGATCTTTGGTCATGTTAATGGATATGTGGTGTAACATATACGTGATATGATTCACGGTGGCTTTAGAAGCCAAAGAATGATCGTGGATTATTTGAAGCTAGATTATTGCTGACGTTGTTAACGCGAGATTAGGTATTTTTCCGTAAGACAAATGACTTATGACTTTGGTAAACATAAATGAAGCAATTAAAAGTCATTTGGTCATCGTTTACAGGTCTGATAAGGACCATTTCCCCTTCACCAGTGACACCCGATGTTATATCGCGAAGGATTTGTTGTAGAGATTAATCTAACAAGAAACAATCGAGAATTCATGGGTTATTGTTCTTACCTGTACATAATTGGAACGTCAACAAAAGCACAAAATGCGTGATAAATATAGCGTCCGCCATGTCTATGCGCGTCAAAACAATAAACTGCTTTAGTCAGGGAGTCGCTGGTTTGTTGAGGTTATTTATAACACATGTTGAATTAGTCATTGTTCTACAGAACACGTAGCTACCGTATGAATTATTCTCATTATAATTGGAATTCAAAGGAAGTATCTTCGGATTATAAATATATCTTCATAAGATGAATTCTCAGTTTCCTACGTAGTCAATAGCCGCACTACATTATCAAAATTGCAACTTTTTCTCAACTCCTACGATTTTTATTTCAACGAAAGTAATGTTGCTTACCTGAAAAATTAACAATGCAAAAACATGTTTTTTTTTTTCTTTTGTCGTGTTGAAGAAAATTTAAGTCGTATTTTCTGACCAGATTAAAGTTTGTTACCAACGTCGGATACTCACCTGAATCCAGTAGTGATTTTTGTACTACTAATGTAAATCACGATTTCTACTCTTCTTTACATATTATGTGAAGTTCTCTGATTTTCTTCCTTAATTCTGGGATTCTCGCATCCGATTCGAATTATTTCCGAAAAAATTGTAAATCACTATTGTGGTATTTTGCGCTCTGCGATTTTCAACATTTCTATCCATGAATAATACTCATCATACGAAAATTCAGCAAGAATATACCCGCAATGTTTTAGATTCGAATACTGAACTATCAGGAATGTAAATTTAGTTGTTCTCGCTAAGACATTAATCCAGGGATACATATATTCCGATTGTAAAAAAGTAGCATCCGTATCTGAGACACAAATCATGGGAATTGGTAATCTTGGTTTGATTCGTTTATGCCAATCTTTAATTCTGCGGTTTTTCTATTACAAAGACGATGATACACTTTAAAATAAGAAGGGGTGTAGTAAAATGAATGATAAAATCTTTCTACAAATCTGATATAAAACTTATAGATATATTTATTACATTAAATGTATGGAACAGTAGGATATCCAGATGATGAGAATGTGCTGAAAGTTGTAAAGAACAATTGATTGACTTCTTAGTGATTTCAATCAAGATGAATTTCTTGGTTTGAGTTCGTCGTAACAAGGTCTGAGAAAGATGTGATTTTTCTTCATTGGATTGTAGAACTCGTGGCCCTGTAACGATAAAATAAAACAAAATTAGAAAAACAACCTCAGAGACGTAACATTAAGAGACAATTGCTTGAAAATGACTAAAAAAATTATTCTATTATTACAAATGCACAATTTTCACCTTGGCCCAATCATAAGAAACAGCATAGGCAAAAATTTGACCATTATGGTTGAAACAACAGCGAGTAATTGCCTGCTCCATTGGTTCCGAAGGCTTTAATTTAGTCCTTGCATCTTTATCCCAAAAACTGAAAGTACCATCACTTCCTACAGTTGCTAATGTTCCATGAACTGGATGGAATGCTATATCATTTACCTATAAAAATCAGTCACGTGTAAACATAGAATAGAATTGCGAAAATTATATTAGAAATTGAAATAAAAAAATAATTATAGTTTCCACCAACCGCGTAAATGTCTTGATATCCACTAGGAAGTGCCCCGTTAGATCTATGGCATTTGAAGGTGAAATTATCCTTAGGATTTGTCGGATTTACATATTGAATAGCAACACGGCCCTCAACACTGCCGAGTGCGTAACCGGTAGGGATTTTTTTCTTGTCTCTAAATATGGCTAGGCAACGATGCTGGTATTTCAACGGTGATTCGATTCGCTTATATTCATGTGGGGTTCCTTCTAGCTGATAAACAATTAGTCCTCGTCCTGCAGTCCCGACCACAGCCATTGGGTAGTCCTAAAGCCATAGAACACTTTTATAATAAGAATCACCAGATGAACAGCATAAAGTCGATCCTCTACAAACACGTTCTTTGTTTGAAATAATCAAATATTTCATAACTTTTGTTTAGACAATTGTAACATGAGAAACTTTTTTTGCCATTGTAATGGAAAAAAAAATCGTGAATGAATATTCAATTCTGACTCTGTTATTAAGTTTCGAAAATATCAGCAATTATGCAAGCCTTGGATATTATTGATACATACCACATCGGCACAATAACATCTCTCGGGTAGGTTGATGGTCATCATTGGTTTAGGACTTCGAGTATCCCAAAACTGTAATAAAAAGAATAATGAGATAGGGAGTTGAATTAAAATAAATCTTCAATAAAAATTCCAAAGTATTGCACGTACTTTGAGAGTTTTGTCCCAAGAACCTGTCATGAGGCAACTATAATTAGAGCCTTTGATCCAATGGCAAGTTTTTATCGGAGCGTCGTGAGCTGCTACTTGGATACTTTGATTAGAACCCAAATCCCAGCACTTTGCCATTTTGTCGCAAGAGGCCATAAAGACTTTGGTGCCATCCTGAAGGGCGTTAAAGAATCATGTAAAAAAAAACCTTACAACCACTTTGAGACTACAAAATTGAACAAGATTAGAATTAAATGGCTTACGTCACTCCAGCAAACATCGAGGACGGGTCCTGCCATAGTCTGCATAGATTTAGGTACTGTTTTACCGGTTTGTTCTACTTCCCAACATCGTACATTACAGTCCCAAGAGCCGGCGACCAAAAAATTTTGCGGTATTGTTGCGGGACTAAATGCTAGACTTGAAACTGAGTCGTCGGGTGGCGAAACGACTTCAAAATCCTTCATTGGATTTACGGTTGCGCCACCTCCGCCGAGAGCTCCGGCTTGGTTGAACATCTTGGATGTTTGAACTTAACGCTAATTGAGACTAAAACTGAAATCCAAAAATACGCGTGGAGTTTTGCTTCTGGTAATACGCCGAAACATCATAACCTATAATATCCAAATATAACCTAAAACTTTGCGGTTGGTTAATTGGTTTATAACTTGTACCATATTTACTTATTATAACATACCTGCGCCGGCGATTTATGATTAGCTTCTTTTGGCGAATTTGAATACGTATACTCGCCGAACTTAATACGAAAAAATCAGAAAACATCGGCGGTGGAAAATTTCATATGTGCTTCATGCCGAATCGACTAGAGTCTCGTCAAGAAATCGACGTCAGTTGAGTGGAGTCGATAGTCAGACCGGTATCGATTGTTCTCGCGGGAAAAGCCAAACGGTAACAAATCTAGAATTCGCATCACATTTTTGAAGACTAAACACCACTTTTATTATAGTGTATTTTATAAATAATATACTACGTCTATTTTGATGGGTACACTCATGCTAATATTATTAGAGTATACACTATATCGATGGATCCGCAGAATAACCCGCTATCTCAAGTTCTGCTTGAAAAAGCTGCAGTTATCTCAAATTTTTCTTGGAGAAGCAGCTATCTCAAATTTTGTTGGAGAAAGCAGCTATCTCGCGAGCGACTCTGAAACCGCTCTGTAGCGCTTTTGACTTGTCATGCAACTACAGAGCGGTTTCAGAGTCGCTCGCGAGATAGCTGATTTTTCGAACAAAATTTGAGATAGCTGCTTTTTCAAGCAACTTCTGAGATAGCTGGTTATTCCGCGGACCGATCGATATCAGATTTGCGTTCAAAATAGAATAGCCTTGTGAATTTAGGATTTGGGTCGAATTGTTGGATTTTCGAGTTTCAAAGAATTATCATTTCTACCGATCATAGTGAATTTTGAAACACGGCGATTGTTCACATGATTCTCGTGACCACAGTGTCCACAAATGTCGGAGAGAAAGAGAGAGAAAAATTATATACACCGTTGACTACATAATCATTTTGCGAAAATGGTCTATGTATTATACGATTGTCAGTATATTCAGCCCTTCTTCATTGGGTCTTTTTTACACCCCACGCGTACCACGTCCACTATTTGCGCGCTAGGAATTTTCAAATGCAGACTCAAATCGCGTACCTACTATATGTCGTTGATGACGTTCGAAGTATTTACCTCATCACGAATTTCCCCACCAAAGGTAAAGAAATTACGTATACGGCTGTGCATCACGCACTATATCAAAATGAGACAAAGAAGTATACCTGAGGAGGAAAGTATTCGCCAGCAATTTGAAATATCATGTCGTCGCAGATAGTTTTCTCAAATTTGTTCCCCCTTCGCCTTTGTTGTTGCGTGATGCAAAGCACGTATACGTATAACTTTATGATTATCATATCTATTATGCTGCAGACATACCGAATATATATCCGCTACAACACATGTTGTCAAATGCGGGTCTTTTAGCATGCCGTAAAACTCATCTATAGGACTCGTTCTATACGAATTCCAGACGCTCGACAAAAAACATATCCCTCGCGGGGCTTAACATACTATAATTCATTCTTTCACATGCGGAAAGATAGCACCATCTCTGCAATCCTTAATAATCTAAAATAAATGCAAAAAAAATCAGAAGACGCGCATAATTAGCTGTGTAGAGAATGCTGATAGCACTAAAATTCGTCGAATTCGAACTTCTACTTGTGGTGGGGCAATTCGTGATAAGCGTAATACTTTGTACATACTATATTGTGGGCTATAGCTCTGCTTGCAAAATTTAGTCATGTAATAATATGCGTCTTTCGCATACCAATTACCGCTTTAAAATCAAACTCTTATGCAGGCAACCTATCTATGCATATAAGTACAGTAGAACCCCGATTAACCGGGGTGCTCGGGACCGGAGGATTCACGGATAATCGAAACCACGGTTAATCCAAATTATACGTAGATCTTGATTTGATATGTAGATATTTACAATGTGAATGCATTTTTACATGTGTATAGCTTCCGGCTCAGAATCAATTGCGTTTGGTATATATACTTTACTCCTGTTTCTTGGAATGTCAAGTTAATTTCGTTTGTTCATGACTTTTTTTTCGATTCTCTACTATCATTTTAGCTCTGGAAGCGCCACGGTTAATCCGCTCCCCGGATAACCCGACCCCGGTTAATCGGGGTTCTACTGTATGGTCAGCAGGAACACTTCGCTCACAGAGAAATTCTGTAGGAGTTTATATTCATTCCCGTAGAGAAACTGACAACATCATCTTCTACATCGCGCGACGCTCTACCAATTATTTAAAAAATGTGGCTTCGGAAGTGCTACATGATCATCATCATCATTTGGTGTATTCAACTTCTCCCTGCAGCTCAAGGAGCTAGATGTCTTTACCGTTACGTATGTATTAAAAATTGCGATATATACGAATGCTAGTGAACGATTATTCTGTACTGAAGATTGACTTCAATTATTATAGTGCAACAGTCTCGTTTGTATTTCATAATACTAACAATAATACAGATCACATTGTTTATTGAGCTATGTCACTCAATTCGTAAAGTAGAATCACTTTGATTTTAAGCAGTACGGGCTATTTTGGGGAATTAAAATATTCGTTAATCACTGATTTATTCGTGTCGGGAGTTCAAATCTGCACGCAATAATGTGATATTTATCGATGTTGAAAATATTTATCTCAGAAAGGTTACACATTCAACCAAACAACAAATGGCCATCCACCTGCAACTCTCTCCGGTGTACAGATGGATCTGTCGAATCTTGCCGAACCAGGTGAGATTCTGGCGGTGAGCCACATTGACAAGTTTGACTTGAAGAATCTTACTGATGATGTTATTCGTCTGACAGCTAATTAATAAATTTATTCAAGGACTGCGGGTGAGTCTAATAAACAAGACACAGGACTTCAATTTCACAGTATTCTTGAACCCGTCTGTGAACAATCAGTCCGACTGCCCTGAATCGCTCAACAAAACTCAGGATCTTCGACAGTACCACAGAACTTGCACTATAGATAAAGTAATTACCGTTCAATCATTTGATTTTAGATGTACAAAGATAATTTATACTTTAAATACGAGAAGAGAAATTCTTTATCTGATACATCTGATATATTCATCCGGAGGTTGAACAAGGCAATGTGGTGTCTGATGGCTCAGAGGTGAGCTAATGATCTCTGATAGTTTTTCAAAAGTTTTTTTGTCTTTTCTATCAGGATGCCGACGAAAAGATACCGCAGATCTTTAACAATATATCTACTGGTTGTTACTATTTTATCATGACAAATGCAAATGGTAACAATTGGCAATGGGGACCAGCCCCTCTCAAAACAAACTATAGCTACCAGGATACCAAGTTGGAAGTTACAAAGCACAATTTCAAGCCTCTGGAGAATTCGTAAGTCCTAGTTGTCCACAGTGAATACTACATTGGCTATGTTGCTCGTTTTTTTCCCTTCTCACTCATAGTCAAATTTCCTTCGAAGGTTATTACATGTTGATTGAAAAGTATAGTCAGCTTTGTAATTCCGAGAAGCCTGGTATGATGCTCTGCATGTAACTGGTGAGATAAAATTTTGAGAAAATAGCCAAAGGTGTTACTCTCCACTTTGATTAATGTGTAGGATCACTCGCTTATTCTCTCCAAAAGTCCAATTTTAAAGCCTCATCGAACGGAATAATTTTTTTTTTTATATTGTTTTCCTGATTCACATAAATCATCATCATCATCAATAGCATGATAATAGATATCGCTAATCGGAAGGAAAAAGTCTTTCGCTAGAAATACATTCACCATTATTTGGAACTGTTGCTTTTCGTTTTTTCCTATATCACCAAGTTAGTCATTTATGAAGAAGAGAATATAGATAATTGAGAAACTCGGAAATCTTGTTTTCTAGGAGTAAGGTTCTGATGGTTCAAGTAATCATCCCATTGAGTTGTATTAAAGTGAACGTTGAGCTATACCAAATTGATGGCAAAGTTGACGCCATGGATGACATTGAACAGTACAAGATAAAAGGATCGCAGGATTGCTGGATTTCGAAGGTAATGCCATCCACCATCGCTCTCATACCCGCTGCAATACTTGTCCATATTTAGATAACACATTTATATGGATCACTAATGTTTTGTCTGCTGACCGTTACCTGAACTATTTCTATTTTCAATTAGGTTTTGATGTTCACAGGTTGGCATTGAGGTGTCGTTCCACTGTGAAAGATCGCAATTGATTACAAAACTTGGACTTCAAGTTAGTATCAGATTTTTCTAAGCGTCAGACTCCATAGTTTTCTATAATCCTGTATTATGAGAATAAAACAAATCCGTGCAGGTCCGTCTGGTAAATGTCACTGGTGAAAAATGGACCATAGTAATGACATGGACGGAATTGCGAGCTACTGGCGGCACATATTACTTCCAGTTCGTATCGCTTACTGACGTTTGTGAAACTGATCGTGGTTACGGCACCATTAACAATTGGATCCCCATTAAAACCAATAATTTGATACCATTGGGTGAATTTAATTTACTTTGCTCAACAACCATCTTTTCGCTTTGAGTCTACGAACTGTAATGACATTATCCATTTATCGGCCCATAGGATCTTTAAAATTTTTTATCCTGGATGAAAAACTGATGTACAATATCAGCTTGACTTTAAATTTGATTCAGAGAAGAAATAATGATTGGCTTTCAATAATGCCTAGGCGCCTTCTGCTCCGCTTGCTTCACTTATTAATTTGGAAGCTTACAACAGCATTATGTCAACAGTCCCCATTTCATAAATATATTATTTTAATGGCAGATTATCAACATCCGCCTCCCCCGCTAGTTCGACATGAACCAAATAGTGTTTATAATATTTCAATTATAACTCTTCCGGTGTGCATTTTACTGGGAATCACTGTAATAGCAATATTGCTCTATCAGCGAAATCGAGTACCTGAACAGGATGAAGAAGGACGAGAATCAATTGCAAGACCTTGTCAATGGCAATTAAATCATCAGATATTGCTCGACGAGACAGAGTCTAATCACATTTTGCTAGTATATGCTAGAGATTCCCAGCCTTTTATGACGCTAATGGACGAGTTTCGAGTTGACTTAGCAAAGGCCTGTAATTGTCGTGTAAGTTATTCTTGTATGTCAATAAAACGTCTGCTTTCAAGTAATAATATCATTTTTTGCACAGCGCTTGGAATATCAAAAATATTCTGCATGAAGCTAGATTGATTATATTTTTCTCTTTTACTGTACAAACTTGTAGCAAAGTTGTATAACGTACAAAGTTACCAAAAGAGTATGATCTATAGATACTGATTCTAGAAAACACAGTTCTTCATTAAAAGACATTCAGCTACATTCGATTCTAGGTTTTTGACTTGTACTCAAAAAAAGATTGGGAATCCGTCTTTAATTACGGTGTAACTCAATGGGTTACACAGCAACTGGAAGATGGCTGTAGAATCATCTGGGTTGACACACCGCAATTTCGTTCTCGATTGAGCAACCAAGACAATCAATACACTACTGGTGACTTTAGAGATCAGGTCATACCGTACGCAGTTAGATTGGCCACGGACTCATATCAAAATGCTTCTACTCAATATAAACGCCACTTTGTCGTGCGGTTAGTATGAGTAAGAAATTATATTCCTGATCATTGCCTTATGAGATTCAGATCGATGTAAATAGTATCAATTGCAAATACGCACATCTGACTTTTCGAATAATTTTCAACAGCATGGAAGGATTTGAAGTCAAGGATGGAGTTGATGATCCGCTAGTTGGCGTTGTACCTTATACACGTTTCTTCATCCCCAGACATATCTCTCATCTGTACCAGGAGTTGTAAGTGTTACATATTCTAATATTCGACCTGTTCAATAAAACTGTTTGTTTACAATGATGAACATTTCTTGACCAGCTTTGCTCCAATATAGGTTCTCTATTATCTCTCAAAGCTTACCTGCAGCCTTCCATTAATTTCTATCTTCATTATTGGGGCAATCAGTGATAATAAAAGTGCATGCAAACTCTTCATTTTTCTAGGACAGACTGCCTGCAGGTTGCGGAGGCCGTCGAAGAAGAATAAAAAGTCAATGGTGTGTAGGAAATCTTCGAATTTGATTGATAGCAAAATATGTGTGGGTATTTGCTGACATTCATGGAGACGCAAGAGAATCCATGTACCCATATGGAAGCATAATAGAATAATCAGATTTTCCAGTCTTATGTGTATGTTACAGTGCACACGTAACTTGTATCTTATATTTGCAGAATTTGCTTATATTGATAGAAACTCCTAATTATTCATCAGCAGATTATGCTGATAGGCATCATTCACGTATACGTATACCAATGGGCTTTACGGACCCATTGTTTTTGTTGTTAACTCTGTCCACATGAAGATAACACTAAATTTCATGTATTGTATTCGTGAACAGTAGCGAGTACTAAAAATGGTCAATGTAGATTTGCCTTATGAAATTAACGGTCTTTCAGTAAAGTATTCATATTTTTGAAACAAGTGATAATGAATGAAACCATAGAAAGATAAATGCTTCACGAAGTTTAATGCGATTTTTGGGAAGCGTATCTTTTTCAATTTCAACAATCCGATAAAATTATGCAATACGAGTATTTGGATTGTCATGAACGTGCAACGGTTCCTAAATTAATGCTATAATCTGGTAAATAAAACTAAGAATCTCGATACATAACGTACTAACAATTAGTACAAAAAGTAATGATAGATACACAAACTAAGAATTGAGTGAATAAAGAAAAGCTTTGAATTGAAAATTGAATCATTGTTTGTGTATTTTCTTACCTATTCCATCTCATAATATCCTCATCAATTCAGACCTCAGTATCTATGCATAGCCAGTCCAAACTCCAAAGATGAAAAGTAAGTTCCGTGACGTGCTGAATTCGACTGAAAATACGTAGGAAGTTGGGGATTCCCAGCCGACGCCGTTACCAGACAGTTGTTTACTTCGAGATTTTTATAGGTTATGTAAAATCGTAACTCAAATGATCAATGAGAAGAAAAATACATTATCTGCAAAAGTGGTTGATCATCTATTCTTTCCCTTTCCGAACGAATCAAGTCGACCGATTCCCGTTCGCGGATTTCCCAACAAGTTTGAAAATCTGGCGGGCAGACAAATCGCTGATTATAAACAAACCGAAGAAGAAAATTTTTCATCCGCCAATCAACGCTTCGGAAGCTCAAAAAACCTCTGGCCAATGGCTGTGATGTAACCAGTGCGCACCTCTCGATTTTCAACACACATGAATGAACAGCACAAATATTAACCATATTAACCTACAAATTAGTCATCTGTTTGACGTGTCATTAATGATCACATGTATCACTACGTGTCAAAGTACACAAGACACGTAACCTAGCGGTTGGAGATTAATGGATTAGACCGCAAATGTACGAGAGATTGCCGAATTCCTGAGAAATAGTAATAAACTACCGTGAAATATGTTGAAGGCGGTTATACTGATAGGCGGCCCTTTGAAAGGTTAGTTACTGTTTGTTATTTACATTCTTCTCAGCGATATTATCATTGTCACTTTACCAATAACCGGGGATTTTAATATCATAACAGGGACTAGGTTTCGGCCACTATCTTTGGATATTCCAAAACCTTTGTTCCCGGTCGCTGGATTACCAATGATCCAACATCACATCGAGGCATGTGCACGGGTTCCGAAGCTTGGAGAAATTCTGATTATCGGATCATACCCAGCCTCAGATTTGCACCAATTTGTCCAAGAGATGACTCAAATTTATGGGCTCAGTATCCGGTATCTGCAGGAATTCACAGCCCTCGGTACAGCCGGAGGAATGTATCATTTTCGTGATCAAATTCGATCCGGTGGTCCAGAATCTTTCTTCATTATGAACGGAGACGTGTGCGCTGATTTCCCGCTTCAAGAAATGGTCAATTTTCACAGAACCAAACAATCCCTGGTCACAGTTATGGCCACAGAAGCTACTAGACAACAATCTCTGAATTACGGCTGTATGGTTTTGAAGAAAGGTGGCGAAGTTGACCATTACGTAGAAAAACCCTCTACCTTTGTATCGACTTTGATAAACTGCGGGGTCTACATTGCCTCTTCCGATATTTTTCAAACTATGGCTGACACATTCTACACTAATCAGCAACAGGAGAATCTTTTGTGCGTAAGATCCTACGTTCCTTTTATTTTTCAGATCAATTTTCGTGTGTTTCAGTTTGTCTCTAGCATTTGAACATTTTTTTGTTTATGTATAAAACGAACTACATTTATCACTCCTTGACAGTTTATTGTTCAGAATTCATATCGATAACTTAAAAACGAATCCACAAAAGTTTTTGCCCGACAGCTCTTCATCTTTTGATTTTCATGAAATCCCTGTACGTGGCAACAATTCATGATGATATTTGTTCTCAAATTCCAGACAGTTGAATGGAAATGGCAAAGATCCTGCTTACATGTCTTTCGAACAAGATGTACTAATGCGGCTTGCGGGTAGTGACCGGCTATTTGCTTTACCTGTAAATAATTGGTGGTCACAATTGAAAAGTGCTGGATCAGCAATATATGCAAACAGACATTACCTGGCGTTGTATCGCCAAAATCAACCTGCGAGGCTCAGCGCCACTGTGAGAGGCAAATGTCACGTGATCGGTGATGTTTACATTCATGCTTCGGCAATTGTTCATCCCACAGCCGTGGTGAGGAGTATATTTAGTTTTACACCAATTTGCCCTAACACCAACAGTATTTTTGAACATTTTATGACGTTATGATACATTGATCAATATAGCTTGGCCCAAACGTCAGCGTTGGAGCAAACGCAATAGTTGGCTCAGGGGTGAGGATTCGAGAGTCGATTGTTTTGGCCGAAGCACAAATTCAGGCTCACTCGATCGTCTTGCATAGTATTGTTGGTCGAGGCAGCAGGGTAGGAGAATGGGCCAGAGTGGAAGGGACCCCGTGTGATCCAAATCCAAATAAACCTTTTGCCAAAATGGAGAATCCGCCGTTGTTTAATACCAATGGGAAACTCAACCCATCTATAACTATACTCGGTAAATATAGGAAGATGCATCATTCTCTTTATCAACCTTATATTCAATCAACTATCTTTATTTACGATGTCGTAGGTCAAAAAAATAAGTCCGATGACGTCTGAGTTTTAGCAGAAGGCTCATTCCGATAACTGTAATTTATTGATATATCTACGCAATTGCGTTTGATCAATAATTACTTCTGAAAAGGATAAATGAAACTATAAGACTTTATGCATGAGTATTTCGTTTGGGTTCACATAATTGTCAAATTGATAATTTGTGAGTTCAATACTTAATTTTTTTCCAGGTACTTGCGTATCATTGTCAGCAGAGAAAATATTGCTTAACTCAATCGTCTTGCCGCATAAAGATTTAACGAGAAGTTTCAAGAATGAAATCATCTTGTAATACGTACACTCTACGATCCGGAAATATTGTCGAGTGCAATAGTATTCGACAAGTTTTACACTATATAATTAAGATGTATCTATGGACGTTAGATATAAATCTGCTCCGACGCATTCCAAATCTAAATTTTAACCCATACAAAGTTTTTACCGCCGTATTTGATATAATATACAGTTCAGTTTGAACTGTATAACTCTTGTCAACTTTGCACAATACATACTTTTATTTATAATGATTACAAATAGTTTAAGTTGTATAATTTGTGATATATGTTATTGTACTTGTGGTTTACAATTGAAAAAAGGATAATATTTTGCAAAAAAAAAAAAGGTATCAATTATTGCTCCTCAAGAATCGTAAACTAAATAGCCTTAGTATTCAAATGAGTAAAAAAATAAAAATAAATTACCCAAATTGGCCGAGCCATTTTCCTGCGACCAAGTTTATTGAAACATTTTCCGTGTTCAAATTATTTAACGGCATTGACGATTAGAATTCGAGGAAGATCTGAAAGGTCTGGCATCTTTATTATTTTTAATCCCCAGATGTTGCAATTCATGAGTTTATCAAAGCAATGAACTTTGATAAACTGAAATCCACGTGCTGTTTATCTGATATTTACGCCGTTTTCCTTAATTCCACTGAAACGATATCGTCATTGGTCGGATAATTAAAACTTTCCTCAATGAAACGTATCGTATGAAAAAGTGCCAGAGGTGCACAAGATGGAACTAAGGATTATCTCATCGTAGGATGTGGTTATCAAGTATTATAATACTTACTTAGGTAACTGATCAGCACCACATGTGAGCAGCAATCTAATACCGCAAATAATTATAGTTATTAGGTATAATTGGAATATCATGTGATTGATTATGAACTATCATATTACTGTGGTAGTAAATATGTCTTACCATATTGTGCAATCATGTTGCGAGCTATTTTAGCTGTCATGAAAGATTGAGACAAATCGCAGTCATAGATGTTATTCTATGACATGGAGTGACCCTCAAATTATTGTTCACACTATTAGCGTTTTTCCATTTGCCGAAAAAGTTCGCACCGAGTGCGGATTCCCAAATTTTCCTGGATTCCTATTGGTTTAAATCTATAGAATTCGCAATCGGCGCGCACTTTTTCGTCAAGTGGAAAACGCTATATGTCTCTTATGCCCGGTTTCACCAACGATGAATAACTGCTATTCGTCGAATAAAAATCTATCTGTTGAGAACAAATGACAACACAATGTAGAATTGCTATCCTTATTCGACAGATAAATTTTATTCGACGAATAGAAGTTATTCGTCGTTGGTGAAACCGGGCATTATAGGATAAACAGATGATTTACAGCATGTTAAACTTCGATTTCGGGGAAATGCATGCCACAATTCTCGAGTGGGAGTTACTGATGTTAGTATATATGTCTGAGCATGAAACCTCAAGTCACACATCATAAGTTGACCGCTTTCTTATGAAGTATACTCCTCTTGGTCTAATATCCTTGTACTTTCTGTTTCGTACTGATCTCCTGCTTTTATACCCTATATATTATAAAACGGATTGAGCTCCCTTTTGCTATGTATTCCAAAAAGATTGATTATTTAGGTATACGTGAAATGTATATTCCAAAAAATTTTATTACTTTTATGTACATTTGTTTTATCGCCTGCGTTCTTGCCAAAGATTGTGATCCTACTAATGTAAGTATTTTTATAATGATTTACACATCATTTAAACAATCATCACCTATTTGCTGAAGATCTCTTTCACCAACTATAGTACAGATGTTTCATTTTTACTCTGAATTTCATCAACTCATCTGACAAAACATGAATTGTATATCTTTCGTTAAGCCTTTGCTACATTATTATAATTGTCATATATCATAATAATTTTGATGTTGAAACAAGTGGTCTTTTGGAATAATATTTACAGATATTCATGGTACTTTACATACATGTTTCAGAAACCTCCGAACTGGGAAATTAACGACTTTGAACCACCCAGTTATCTCAGACTAGGATTGGCGCCAGAGGTTGCATCAGGTAAAATTCTTAAAGGCTTGTGACGCCGTAGATTATTCTGATCACCTACCGTTATTTGAATATTTTACTTTGCTATAAAATGATGAAATTTATTAGTGTGGATTTGTTTCAAGCACTGGAGGCACAGGTAGACAACAGAAAGGAAAACTTTACTCTCACTCTGTTTGCCAACCCGTTTATAAAAGATGGGAACTGTCCCCCTGCCAATAGCAGCTATCATAATCTCCGTCGATTCCATAATTCTCGTGAGATAATTAAGGTAAGCAACTTTTAATTATTTGATACTAAATGATTGAGAATCCCACAACAGAAACTGTAACAAAAGTTGTTGACGAATGACAGCATTACATACTCTTATATAAAACATCAAAACGTTGCATGTATATAGAAATTAATTATCTTCGTCACAGCTATGAAATAATCCCTCTCAGTCTCGGGAACACTCTTTCCAATTATGAATTGATCTTTTTCGTGATAGGGTGACAATGATCACGAATCGATATTCTTCGGGAATATATTTACCGGCTGTTACTATGTTGAAATGAAAGATACTAAAGGCAAAAAGTGGCTCTGGGATCCACTGTTCGTCAATACAAGATACCAATATTATGATACGATGTTGAAATGCAAAAAGTACAAAGTTGAATCGAAGAAAAATAATCCGTAAGTATTATTTGATCCATCGAATGTGGGGTGTCGGCTATACAGTGTTTATTTTTATTCTGATATCGAAGGCTTGTTTATTCTTACTATTGAGGATCAGAAAAGCACTGCTCCCAATCTCAATTTTATTACCTTCTCTTTTTCACTCTCTACTTGTTTTGCATCCTGTTTCATAATCGCATCATTCGAATCATGATAGCAAATGTTCCTAAATTAAAAGGTGATCCTTCACCTTCAGGTTCAATAAACACTCAGGATTCATTTTTTTTCTATTCATGTCTATGTTAATGCCAAAGTAATACGATAGACAAAAAAAAAACAAAAAAAAAAAAGACAGTGTAAGATGTTGTTTCCAGTGCAAGTCAGCTGAAAATAGAGCTTGAAGTACCATTGACCTGTGCGCGCGTACAAATTCGACTGTTGGAACTTTCGAGAAAGAGTGTGAAGCTCATAGGCGATTTGATATCCGGAAATACACGAGTGTCGCAGAATTGCTGGGTGAAAAACGTAATATATACCATTACTCTTACACTAATTACTGTATTTGTAAATTTCTGAAGAACACATTTATATGAATTAGTGATAAATTTGAAAATTGCTGTGCATCTTTTCTCATAGCATCGAGAACAGCAAAGTTAAATTTCAGATGGTACGATAAACAACGAGTGCTTGAAGTTTTTGTGTGATGTTTCCAGATTGGTGACGGACAGCCACCGGAAATAAAATGTACCAGGCCAGAGGCAAACATTGATGCACTTTATGCTGTAAGTAATACATTTTTCATCCAACCCACAAATTGTCATATCCTAATACAAGTTATAACATAATTGGATGACTATGATTTTCTGTAATTGTATTACAATATCGTAAAATAAATCTGTGCAGACACCCGTTATTGAGAATAATAAAAATGAAGGATGGAGTACACTAATTACATGGAACTTCTTGAACCAAGTCGACACCTCTCATCATGTTTCGTTTAAACTGCATAACGAGGCCTGTAATATGAGTTACGGTGATCTCATGACGTGGAAACCTGTTGTCAATTTTGGTTCTGTTCATACTGGTAAATTTCAAGCGCTATAAGCTCATGCAAACCAGCGAAACGATCGATCAATAAACAGAAACATTTCTATTGCAGGTTCGTCGAATGGCATCAGTGATGCAATACATGCGTATAACAGTTTGGACAACAGCTGATATATAGATGCATTGAAATCAAACAACCACCCTCTCAACTAATCGCAATTTTTCCTGTGCTGATTTTCCAACCACCGGACTCGAATGAAGCAATCTAATCCAAGCTATACTTTCTACCTCACGCCACAGAGGCGAATGGTACCTGATTCATCAGTATTGTATACTATACAGAATTTATTGGGCGGATTTGGGTGACACAATCACAAAGACTGGCTAAAGTCTACTGCGTGTCTAATTTCATTATAATTATTTGAAAAGAGATGTACAAGATTATTCAGATTTTGTAAATGTGAGAAATTAATTTGTTGAAATATTGAAACGGATTTACCGTATAACGAACCAAAGAAATATTATAAGGAAAATGAAACATAGTTTTGGGGACCGGACATAATGAGGAAATCCTGAAATAAATCTCATTTTACGAACAAGTCCAAGACTTAAATTATCGCCTCGACCGTGACCAAGTAGTACATACGAAATCGTATTTTAAAATTCAGCTATCGTCCTGAAATGATTTTATGACCTATTGTATGATCTTTCCTTGATTCATTTCCGCGACGTCCCTGAAATGTTTTTGTGCTTACGACGCTATAGTTGAATGGAAGTTATTCGTCATAACAATATGATTATATTCATGTCTAGAAATATTTTGTGAAATGTTATTTATTTCGATTATGAAAAGCGATATTTTTTGTTATTACCTAATAAATGATAAATTATCCAATTATTATTTGATTTTTAACGATCGTTTTTATCGATGGAGGATGGATCTTTTCTTGTTACCGACTGATTCGTGCTCCGTTGCTCGTATACAACTTCGACGCACCTTTGGCATTCTTCTTTATCGATAATCTGTCGGGTGTTTAGAAAGAAAAGTCCGTACATTCCTCGTAGCAAGCGCAACAGTCTAGCCTGTTGTTACTTTTGATTTGTGAATCAACAGCAATAGCCAACAGGTAGATCCAAGCAAGTGATTTCTTTATAGATTTCAATAAGATTCGAGCGTGATCTTGGATACATGGTAGATCTATAAATATCTTATTAAATAATCGAAAAGCAATAACGATAAAAAGATGTAAAAACAAACGCGTGGAATTTAAGTTCATATATTAGAAAGCAGATGTGAGCAAAGAGATAACCGAAAGTCAAGACGAAGATAGATAGAGAAATTCCACGCATTCCAAACCTGGACCTAAAGGCTAATCAGCATCCAATTTAAAAATGATATTTTTTCTCTCATTTGCCAATGACACGTAGACAACATGGTAAGTAAATTAAATCAACGTTACGATCCGCCGACAATAAAATAATCAATATTTTATTACTATAACTTCAAGATTATCATCTACGCAAGAATCAAGATTACTATCTGTTTTTCTTTCTTTAAGGATTATACAATAATTTTCAATAATTATCATACTGTAATCAATAAAAATCAGGCAATTTCACGATCATACCGACTTTATTCAATTTCCAAATTATTGATCCCGATTTCAAGGACTGTAGTATTAGGCACACAATTACACACTTCTAATGTATGATTGACATAGTTGAATGTTGATTTATCATCAAATACGGACTGTCTTGAACTTGCTCTAATGTATAACAGAGTTGATAATTGATGAGTATCCTTATTTGTCCTAATCATTCATGATGAGGTGTGCATGATCAAGGGGACCCATCGTTTAAAAAGATCCATAGGAGACTATTCAATATCTTCATTTATTTAATCATGCCCAACACTGTTTAGAAAATTTTGAAAGTGTTCTACAGATCTTATGTGAAACAATGGTGAACAGTGTCTACACTTTTGTCGCAATACAAGTTCATTATCATGAATTAGAGAAGCTGAGTTTGTTTTACACCATATTCTTGATATCTTTAGCCTTGCAGCACTTCCTTCCATGCATAACATTTCGAAATTCATAAAATACAGTATTTGTGTGTACATATATCGATGGTATTGTTTGTTTTTTTCAGATTATCAAGAGTCAAGAAACTAAATCATAAGATAGTACCGAGGGGTACAAATGGGCAGGGAAGGCCGATTATGGCCCAGCAGCAGCAACAGCATCAGCACGAGTTTCTGCCACTATGTGACGTGCTGTTTAACATAATCTCATTGGCCTCTTATTTCTGTGACGTGGTGTTCGATCTGGCTATGGGCTATGCCTTGGCCCACCACCCTACTGCACCGTCCTGTTTCTTTCCTCTTAGTCTTACGTTTGTCGTCACCTCACTCGTCGTGTCTCAGGTTTGTCCAAATATTCTTTTTCATCATTTCAGTTTCACGGTTTTATATCTTCAGAATGTAGCTAATTCTTCTTCTGTTACTGGTTAAATCATATTACATTTCATCGTCTTACAGGTAATCAGCGTGCGATGGTACCTGTGGGGTGCAAGAGGTCGACTATCGACTACTGGTACAGTGAGTGTTGATGGTGGTGGTATCCAGAAAAAAGGTGGCTGGATAGTGGGATGCGTATTGGTACTGCATTCCATGCAAGTCGGAGTTCTCTGGCGCTACTTCAAACTATTCATTCCAGTGGATCTGGCATACGTCAAACACGAGGTGCGCATAAAATTGTATCAATCATTTCTTCAGTTCTTTGATAACTACTTGGTACTGTTAGCTCTTCTTGTCAAAATGTTCAGCAATGATCGATATTCACCTGCTTTGCCATTCGAACTTGAAGAATTTTCGCCAGTATAAAATTTAACAGATAAATCGACATTCGCCGCAGTTTATTAACTTTTGGGTGTATTCAGGAGTAATATTTGGCTGATTATTTCACATTTCGCTGCACGATTTTTCTATATTGTGCTGAAACAAAGGCAACTGCTACACATATTTTCCAGAAATTCGAGAAAGAAGCTGGTTACTCCAAAATAATTTCAGACAGAAAGCTGAAATATATCTTGCGATCCAGCTGAAAGTCATTCTGATTTTTCATAAATACATCAAACCAAAGATCCAGAACAATATTCATAATGTAGACGACGATACAGTTAACATTACTTTTTCTGAGTTTTGCTGGAAAGATTACTAAATTAGATACATTGAAAAATCTTCCTTTTCTTTATCTTAGCATCTAATAAGTATAAGCTGGGTTTGTGCCAAAGGAGTTCCAAATAAACATTTCATACATCGATAATCGAATTACATTCTTGGAGAATTTGGATCAAACTAGTCACTTTCTATTACTTTTGGAACATTTTTGGCAACTCTTCTCACTATTTGAGGCCAATTTGATCACTACCAGTCCCAAGTGCCTAGTTCGGAAATTGATGGTTCAAGAAAAAATAAAAAACCAATGAACTGGATTAACAAATGTTTTTCAACCAGGTACGGGAGCTGTGCGTGCTTCGACTAATCCATGCTTTCTGCGAGGCAGCACCAATGCTGCTTCTGCAATTGTATCTACTGTCGACTGGGATAACAAGAGATGACGAATCGAAGGAAGCTGAAGGAGGAGAAGGTGGAGGAAAGCTGGCTGAGCTGACAGCAGTTTCAGCTGGAATGTCATTATGGAGTGTTTGTTGGGCAGTCGCTAGTTTTAGCAAAGGAGCAGCACGGCTGCGAAACCTTGAGAGACTGGTGCTCACATGGCTAGGGGTTTTAGCGCAGCTAGCTTGGAGGCTTGGAACTGTAAGCGCTCGAGTCGGAGCACTTGTTGCTTACGCCTCTCTTTACGGGGGTCAGTGGCTCCTCGTTGTTCTTGCTCTTCATTGGCTCTCAATGCTTACCTGGCTACTACTTACCCCTGATGGCCTTTTCCACGGAGGCGAACGTCTGCCTCTTAAACGAAAAGCTTTTCTAGCTACTCTTCTTGCATTCGTGTACGTTTTTGCTTACGTCAATCTGCACGAAACAAACCATCGACAAAAAATGGTGGGTCTTTGTCATATTTTCTTGCTAATTTTTTATGAGTTTAAAATCGTTCTTTCTCATTTTCTCAGAAGATTTAGTTCTGGAATCGTTCTTTACACTTTCCTTAAAGCGTTACTCCAAAATTGGCAACTTTCGAGTCATTTTTTTATTCCTAACTGTGTCATTCTCCATTCAGGTAATATTCTACACAGTCATGTTTTTGGAGAACAGCCTACTAGTCGGAGTGTGGGCAGCCGGTGTCCATCAGAGTACCCTTCATCCCCAGCCCATTACTCTTGCTCTCACACTCCTAGCTCTATTTTTTGGCGGTCTGTTTTTCATGGCCCTTTACTACAGGTGAGTTGGTTTCCGTCAATTTAAATATGATCAGTTCATACCCTCGCCCTTAATTTCTATTTCCAGTTAAACAGGCATAGATTTTAACCCGTCTGAAGAATCTTCTTCCATTATTTACAGATTTTTTCATGTCAGAAGACTCAGGTACGAGGCTGGTGGTCGAATGAATGGAACGAACGGGGTGGCCACTCTTTGCAAACAGGTTTTTGTTTTTATTGTAATTAATTGAGGATTGGGATTGTTGATTCTCAACAAAGATCATAACTGATTTCTTCTTCGACTTAATATTTATCTCATTTTTACAGGATCCTAACGAAGCAAAGCAGATAAATTACATTGAGGAGAAAAAGAACGGTGTTGAAATTGGAATGAGAAGAATGAAATTAGGAAACGGCGGCATTCCAGGAGTGTTTAATTGTCGTTTTGCTAATCCAACAGTAGCAAATCCGAATCGAAAAAAGAAAAAACCGACCACCTTTGTACCTCCACCTCCTCCGCCACCACAACCATCAGCTTTGATGCCGAATACTATTGGCGAAACTCGTCCTAGACTAAACGGCAGTGGCGGATCTCGTCAATTGATTCCTTTCTGGAGGAGACCACTTTCTATGGCGTCAAATCAGAGTCACAATCATCAGGTAGATATCAATTACTTCTATGGCTCCACCAAAATGGTATCACTTAGTCGTTCATTGTATAAATATAAACTGTAACGTTTGATTTAGGATGGTTCGACTAGCGATAAGCTTGACGCAGATGCTGGCGTTAGTTTGGGAGGTTCGTTGAGCGTGAATTTAATCCGTGAGAAATTACAAGAAAAGAAACAGCAGCAGTTGCGTGAATTAAGGGCGATTCAGGAAGAGATAAGATCCGGGAAGCTGGTCCCACCGCCATCGGCATCAGCCTCCGCATCTTCTTCCTCTCCTTTAGCAGCGAATCAACAACCACCGCCAAATGCTAAGCTACATTCATCTCCCAGATCACCTTCCCCGCAATCTCCACCTGATATTAACGAAGGGATTACACTGTCTTCTTGGCCACCGGTCAAAATGCATTGCCTTTCGCCTCCTCCGCCTTCTTCAACTATATACCATCCCTCAAATCCTTGGAAAGTTCCTCAGAGAGAGAGAGCCGATACTCCGGAAATTTTACTCGCACCTCGATGCCTACCTCATCATTATCCGCATTGGACACCACCCGGGCACCTTAGCCTCAGGTAAACGATTCGAAATATTTAATTTATACGATTTCATCTTGAGATATTTGTTTCAAATAATTTATATGATATGGAAGTAAATTCAGAATCAAAGACTTCTCACAATAAGACATTACATTTCTGTGATAAATGTAATCAGTTGAATGCCTTCGATCAATTCTGGAATAAATTATTAAATTTCTTAGTCCAGACTCTTCGATGTTACGGGGATAAGACATTCTAGAGCTGGATAAAATTGATGCTTTATTACCTTGGCATTCATAACTCAAAACACTGTTTATTAAATCTTGCAGATTGTGTTCGAATCAGAACGAAGGAGAAGAAACGTCTAAAGAAGAAGGAGAAGGTATTGTCGAACACGAGGGTGAAAGTGACATGGAAGGTAGTCAAGTTTCGCTACCAAGAAGTTACACACTTCCTAGAGAATTCAAGTACAATAACGCGTCTGGTGTGATCAAGGAGCGAGGAGAGCGAGAGTTGAGGGGTAGCGACCGGTCGCCGCCATCTCGTTTTTATCTTCCCTCGACGAATAGTTCCGACGATGGTAAATCGAAAGCTATATCTATTATTTTTCTGCAATTACAACAAATAACAATTGACTATTATTCGCAGGGGATGTGGATAGCGCGGATAACGAAGAAGAAACAGATTCTGAGCTGAGAATAAATAGTACGATAAATAATCAGGCTCATAATAATAATCGTCAACGTCGTTATAGATCGGATAGAAACAATATAGAAGAACCGCCTACACCAGTTCCAGCGACAACGATTAATACTTCAAACTGTTACTTGAGTAGCACCTACGGTGCTCCTAGGCAAAATCAACTGCTAAGAGCAAAAGTTAAGCATGAAACTAAGTTGTAAATTATTGAATTTTCATAATATTTAACTAATATTACATTATATTATATTATTATTATTATTATTATTATACGAGGGACATCTCGGTGTCTAGAAATATCGTTACACGGTGTTTTTTATCAAGACTGATCAGCTGACATGACTTTATTCGAAGAAACACAAGGACCAATTCTCTAGCTAATATACGTAAGGCTTTATAATTGAAACAGGATATGAATTCAAAACGAAAGGGTTTGGTGGAACAAGGGCCTGAGGTGATAAAGTGGAATATTTTCTCAGGTCTCGGTTACATTTGTATTTGAATTAGTTTATTATCAACGCACTTGATTACCATTGTGTGGATGATTTTACCAAGAGAACTTCGCAATAGATATTATAAAACTACATTAACTAGCTTTAAAAAGATACAATATACTTCGTATATACCTACTTAGGTACGAATTTTCCGGTATTATATTATAAGTAGATCAGTTATCGTTTATTATAGCTTTACGATACTTATTTAGCAAGTAAATTATTCTTATTTTTATGTTTTTATATTTTTTATTATATTAATTTATGTCCGCGATACTTCGATTTTTAACCTTCTTATATATATCTTCAAATATGTACACGTATCCGGAATTACAAATGGAATCAAACGAAATCTAGGAAACCAGTTATACTTTGTCTTAAATCTTCAGTTACAAGTGTTTTTTTTTTCTTTTTTCTTCTATCAATCGGTATTTTCTATTTCTTTTTTTCTTCTTCGGAGGGATCGGATGGTATCTCAATATTTATTAAGGAACACGTACTTATCTCTGTATTTTTGTAAATACATTCAATCTAACATTTCTTATCTTTCTATCTTAATTCACTACGATCACCGATCAGTTTTCGGTTTTCTAGAAACTGACAAAATCAAATGAACCGATTTCAGTGCCTAATTAACATCGTGTGTCTAATGGCACAAGGACGTGAGCTCAAAATGTGATTTTATTGGTGAAGGGTACAAGTTTATTTCCGTATTTGGTGTAAAAAAAAAAAAAAAAAATCAGAAAAAGCGCATCAAGATTAGTCGAATTAAAAAAAAAATGGTACAGTAAAGAAAGTCAAAGGTCATAGGGTGAATAGAAAAAAAAAGTTATCCGCCCTTACATCCCCCGCAATGAATACATCAACCCGAATTGAACAAAAGAAAAAGTGCAATCAGCAGCGGTAAATTTCAAAGTCAGGAGGATGAATAGTCTCTACTATTCTCCACATTATAGGTGATTGTGAGCAGATAGATGATTATGGATCGTAGTAAATTTTGAGTAAATTTTTTTCTTCTTTCTTCCTTTTTTTGGTTTCTAATTTTTTTTTTTTTTTTCTCCCTTTATTTTGTTCGTCTCACTTTAAATTACAAAAGTTGAAGATTGCACCGCGTTAGATTGGATCTAACAGATGCACGGCAATCAGACTGAATTCAGGATAAAATCGATAAGATCAATCTAAATTCGTCGTATTCTTTTGAAAAGGACTTCGCGAGTAAAACGTCGCGTGTGATTTAGTAGGAGATGGAAGGCGTCGATAAGGTAGGTGGGTACCTATAGGTTGGTTGGTAGGTATAGGTAGGTATCTTCTGATCCGGTTATACATTATATATCTATAGATATATCTACACATATATATACACATCCGTGTCTTTTGGGCTGCGGTGCAGATCGCCACACACGTACATACATACGAGTCTATGTACGAAACACACACACACACATGCACGTAGGACAGATAGATAGGTAGATAGGTACAACATGTGTCTGTACGTGTTCGCTATTGACTACTGAATATTGACTATTGACTATTGGTTAGAATCCTGCCCCGGGGCCAATCTTGGGTTGGAAGGGCTTAAACAAGATTTATAGGCAATTGGGTGAGGACATCTCATTCACTAGCATTGTCGAGAGGAAAAAGACCATTGCGCAATCTTACGACTTATATAGGTATTATACATATGTATACCGCACAATATGTAGTACACCTAACAATGACTATATCTCTTGACCGATGATTACCTATCCTTATAGTAATAACCAATAACCACAAGTAAAAAAAATTAAATCAAGTTCCATAATTGATGCGGTAGGTATCTAGGTATGTAGTACTCCACCGAGATTGCTTGCAAAAGAATGATGACGATTATTATTGAAATTAGTTTCATCACGTTTCTAATATTATACGTGTCATTTTTTTCAGTACTATCATCGGATTGGGTGAAAATAATTCTATGGATATCTACCGCGAATTTTCGGAATAAGGTTTGGAAACTTTTCGCGTAGTTTTTCAGATGAAATTGTCATTTTTTTTCAGTTCTATCGATAACAAAAGAAACGTAGTTCCTAATTCAATAAATTCCGAACGGTGAAAATTCCGAATTAATCCTTATAGACGCGATTCTGAGTTTCTAGGAACGTTAGAGTTCAGCACTCGAAAAGTCACTTGACAAATCGAAATGCGGACAGCTCAAAGATCCGAAAGTTAAAAACTCAGGAAGTCCAAAAATGTATTTGGATTTGTAGCTTTCGGAATTTTGAAGCTTCGGAGTTTTTCAATTCGGAATTTTTCAAATTGGCTACTGAGACTTTATAGGGGAAATAATCTTTCTAAAAACTCTGAGTCGGTTGTAGAAAAATTCGGAATCCCGACCTTTCGCAGCTATTGAAATTCGGAATTTCAATCCCACCCCACAAAAATCGACAATATTCTTATGATGAACCACGGAAATGTATGATTTATCGTTAGAAATGACGCAAGACATAGGAAATATTGAAATATATCTAAAAATTGGTAGAAACTCGTATAATTACAGTAATATGGTAAAACGGTACTATGTAAAGCTGTCTTTTTTTCGGCAGAGTAAACATATATCTATCTATACTACAGAGCTAGCGAATGTAGGTATTAGAATGCGGGGATGGAGAAATGTGTGGATATCGTATATGAATGATGGAGGAGAATTGGGCGCGTATAGTTTTTTGTCGTTGATTGAAAGTAGACTTTCAGAATGTTATAAGATCGATCGTCACGGTCTCGCGGAACGAGGTAAAAAATTTTACTGTATTACTTTCGTCGGAGTAAATCGTTCCCAATTTTTTAGAACGGAAATCGGAACGAGATTGTTACAATCGGATATTTATCTTCCATACTATACTTCACTCCCCATATACACATATTATATATATGTATGTACGTATCTTATACCTACATACATACATAACATAACCGCATGTGCTGTGTGAAACGATTCAATTCCATTTGTACTAGGTATAGGTATACATCTATACGCGTATATGGCAAATTTGGATCGCAGTTTGACATTCTGATTGAACGTATATGGTGTATACACACAGTTACGTATATAATACTAATCCGTTCGCCGACTACTTATGTATTTATCTATGTGTAGGTGTGTATGTAGAAATTTATATATTTCCCTACGTAAATATATACTCACCCTTCACATTTATACGTACATGTGCGGCGTGTTCGTAGATTGTTGAATAAATATAGTAGATTATTGGCCTAAGATTATGCCGGCTACCGTCTATAACATATAATAATACATACCCACATACACAAGACTAATGTGATTTTAATACATTTTATCATTCATCAGCTGTCCGCCTTATATGAGCGGGAAATATTTTCTTTCTCAGTTATTTGCCAAATTGATCGTATTCGTTGATGATGATCATGCGATACTATTTGCAAAAACTATAATATGTGCGAAAAAATATCTGTAACATAACTTCAAATGATTATACCTTTATGTAGCTCTGTCGATGAAAATACATAGGTACGTATGGGCATTCGAATTCATGTAAATGAATAAATAATTGATCCTATTTTCGAGAGCTACTCACGAATTCGTCTCTTTTCATTTTTCCGCACGTGCCTCTTTGTCATGATTTATTCTTCCCGCATTATAATTGATATAGGATGTAGTGAAGTTGCGATGGACATCTGACTATTTCTCTATGTCACTCTATATATTATACTATACTCATAGAAACGAAATAGATGAAATATATTTGACTGACAGACGATAAAAGTGACAAAAATAAATACAAAAATACCTACCTTTAATATATCAAAAGCAATATACAAGGTGTGTCAGGGAAGTCTGTCGCTCGTCATCATTCCACTTTTTTTTTTCTTTTCCTTTTTTCCAATTCTATTATACATTCCCGCGTTTGCGAAGTTTCGCTTCAATATAATTTACTTCATTCATTTTTATCAACTCCTTTTTTATTCGGTACTAGACGGATATAAGATAAGTATCTCTGTTATATATCGTGGATTACTTCCTGCATCGCGGAATGTTACGTTTTATTGATGGATATCATACAGATGATCGGCAGTTCGCGTAAAATTGAATGGTTTCCTAAAACTTTTACGTCTACAACGTGCCGCATCCTCGCCGAGTAAACATTTTTTTTTCTCATAACTCTTATAAATAATTCGGACCACGGATAAACTTGACTCGAACTAAGTTTGACCCCTAATTCGTGACCGGTACATAAAGTAGTTACCGCGTGTAATATCAGAAAGATAAATAAACCCGCAAGGCAGTGTTTGATAAACAAACCGTATCGCTTTAGCGGATAATATTATTTATTCTAGCCCAAATGCATATGGATCAATGATAAATGCATACTTGCGGTGATGTATACATAATTTGTTGACGAAATTTACCGGATTAGGGGTGTGATTGATCGAATGGAATCAGCCGCTTTCATCGAAAGGATATTCAACCCGAATTGGTTGAATTTGTCTTCATAGAAATAACGAAAATGAATGACTTGGATTACCAAAATTTGAGATATTCCAAATTAAACAAATGAAGTTATTGTCGGCTGGCAAAGAAATGTTTTCCTGCAAAAGTTCGCTGATCAATTAGCAACGAAAATATATTTATACTTCAACGAAGTTTCATCCGCCTATTTGACTATTCGGTTTGAATAAATATATAGTTTTTCGAGAGAGTGTTTAATTAACATTTCTTTGCCTGCAGCCGGCAATAACTTCATTTTTGACGGAGTGAGTGAAACTTGTTACATTCAGATAAATAATCCGTTTCAATTCTCAATTGAAGTAACATCGAATTCGTCTGGGATGGATAATATTTCATGCTAAAAGGGAAGTTCTGCAATTTGCTAAATTGAAATAATTATTTTCATCAGTGAACAGGTTTCATACCGACACGTTGCAAATGCGTTTGCTGCGGGTAATTAAAAATCCTTGGAATTCATTGACAAATATTTGATAATATACCGCGCATGGCATGGAATCGTTGACAGACTAAAACATTGATAATCTTTCGGGGAAACTCCATTTGCTGGTATTAATTATAAATTCGATTCCCTCGAGGTAAAAATGTGCAAACCGCATTCGTGCACCAACTATAACTGTATAGGTACATACGTACATATATGACGTAAAGCGCGGAGGTAATTTTCCGCGTTCCACTAGGGAAAAATAAATAGATAGGATGTAGTAAAGAAGAAGTTGGCTCTTCGTTGAAAGGGAATTTAAATTCATAGGTGAATAATATCGTCGTATATGTAGCGCTAGTTCTATATCCTATATGGCGTAACCCGAACGCGACGTGATAATAAAAAAGGCATAACAATTTCTCAGAGTATAATCTGCGCTTATCTTCAGCTCTCCTGCAGTATCTTACCGGTATAACACCAAATGTAATATTTACACCCCCTTAGCTTAACCGCCTAATTTATAACTCGGACCTTCCCTGGCAAAGGCCTATCGGCCCCCGGCGTGACCACGATTCTTATAAAATCTTATCTAATCACTACTCGCTCCCCTATATACCCGAATATATCCGCCCGACCTAATATTATTATTCGAAACGTGATCAGTGCGGTGAGCACCGCTTCTGATACCGTCTGAATATTGATTTGCCGTTACTACTCGCGCCTCGTTACTAAAATCTCCACGTATATACCTACAGGTATATCTAACAACCAACTGCAGCAAGCTTTCCCACAAAGAAAAAGAAGAAACCGAATTCATCTATATGATGTTTCTGTAACGTCAGCAAGGTCATCTTGAAAACTTAGAAAAAAAATTGGCTGACTAGATCGTCCTGGACCGTTTTCATCTTTGATTCGGGAATTTTTCCTGCCTAAACAGTCCGTCATTCGTGATGGGACCAGGATTGCGAAAATTGTAATGAAACTGCAGTAATTCCATTACATTTTCAATTATCCAGTACATTACAAACAAGTTCACTTATCTATAACGAATGTGATGGATAATCGAATTCGTTGTCGAATTACAAAAGTAACCGATGATTCGTCGCAACCCTGATTGAGACCAGAGTTATGAGGATTATGTTCAAAACCGTATAATCTTTTTGTGTATCATATTTCTAAATTATGAAAATAATTGATGACTCCCAACTCCGGATGGATCTCCGTAGTGGTCCTGCAAATTTTTGGAGTGTTTTTCAACGATCCGTTCTCAAGAACTCTCGGATTAATCATTTATTGCGGGTGAACCGACATCCTAGAGCGTGTGGTGAACATCATGTTTGATGGGACCAGCGAAAGTCTTTTCCTCTCTAGAAAGTCTCTATAAACAACGTTGTTTTCTCGCATAGGCAAAGCAGGCAAATTTTGGGGGTCCGCATTTTGGGGGACCCAAAACGAAAAAAGTTCTGAAATAATTTCTCGAAATGTTTCTCTATTGCATGTATATCAAATTGCACAACAATCGTGATGCACATGACCGTAGAAAAATTGATGACTGAAACGAAACGTAGAAAAACAAAAGTTTGAAAAGCCGAGAGATGTAGGAATACGAACAGAAGGATGCCGTATTGAAAAATTATGATTAGATGCTTGAATCATTATCTTGAAAGGATACAATTTTTATTTTATTTATCCAAATTCAGATAGAAGCCGTCAATACTGACCCAGATTTACAGGCAAAGGTTTAAATATGATGATAAATTTCCTCTTGATCAAATGGTCAGTTTTCTTGTAATTTGCAGTATTCTGATAAGAATTAGGCCCATTTATCTCTGTATGTCTAACGCGATGAAGAGTCCTGACAATAAGTAACAACGAGATCGAAAACGTAAAAACCATTTTTTCTCCCATAGTGAGAAATCAGCTGAATCGATTTTTCGTTTATATCACATACACCTATGAGAAGGGCTCGTATATCTAAGTGAAGAGAAAAAAAAGCTGGTCCGTCTGTAAGCCCGTATACCTATACCTATGTATGTATCTAAATAGAACGTGGTGTTCTTGCGGCGCGCCTGGAAGCGAGCGACTCGCATTGCGCCAATGCAAATATCGGCGGGCTCGTCGTAGGACTTTTAGGTCGGGTGGTTGGTTGGTGGTATGCACGTATATATACACCTACTATACCCGATACTGTACTGTACTGTAAGGTGAGGCAGTACACACGATCGAGTAAAATGCATTCGTGTTCGTGGGCGTCGGACGCATGCGTTCGGAGCTCGTCGAAACAGGCGCTAACGCGCGATAGTCGGTCGAGTCGAGTCGAGTCGAGTCGAGTCGAGTCGAGTAGTATAACCCGGTGTGGGGATTGGCAGCCATGCACGAATCGTGTATTTGTGGTCGAGACCGCGTCACTGCGCGAGTGTCTCGGAACGACGCGGTCCACGCGATGCCGCGACTAAAGAACCAGTACTAATAGATACCGGTCGTCATTTTTCCGGGACGAAATACAACCGTCCTCGGGAAACTAACGTACCCCTCTCCCCCCCACCCCCTCCGCCCCTTCGTATCCGCATATGAGTTTTCAATGAAGTGTGTCAAGTGAGTGGCCCGTTTTGTGTGGGCGAGACCATTTTTGGTCGAGCTTCCCTCTACATACCTATACAATACATACATACTAGTTATATACCTTTACCCACCTACATACATGTATCTACCAATGTAACCAACGGCGGCGAGTTTTTCCCGGACGCATTGCTATAAAAAAAAAAAAAAAAAAAAAAAAAAAAAAAACAGAAAACGTCGCGGAGGAATGAAAATGAATCTCCTACCGTCGTTGGCAAGCTTTCAGTTACCGACAGAGATAGAGAGATTGAGAGAAAATAAATGAATTAATATCTGCTGCCTGCAGCCTTCCCCCCTCTGCGCCCCTCAGATAGACCTATTCCGCCGGTCGCGTCGCTCGATACGATTTAAAAAGAAATAACTGTAGAAAAAAAAATGTACAAAAAAAACAAGAGGGAAAAAGCATCATCGGTTTACAGATGAAAAACGTGGAAGGTTTGCCAGTTTAGGAATATTCGGTTCTGGGGTAGGAGGTGAAATATAACAAGACGAATTTGCCCTGCTGATATAATGGCTAGCCATAAGCTAGGTGAGCACGTTGAGTCAGTCCATTGAGCAAAATGAACTAGTATACTCGCGCCTCCACGAGTCACAAGGTTAGTTACGGTTCAGTCGTACCGAAGAGAGCCGAGTTATGCCGAACACGAGCGAAAGGGGCCGTATAAAACCGAGAATAACCGATCTCCGTAAAAGGGGTCGGAACGTCGACCTCCTACTTTTGGGGTAGGAAAAGCTGGAGGCATCCCCGTTCCTTCCCTTTCCTTTCCTTTCCCGTCCCTTACCGCCCGTCTTATCACTACGACGCAACCCCTCGGGACTCCTCTTTGTGAATGGGATACGTGTCTTGGTTTTACGTTCCGTTTAATGTACTTATAGGAAGCCTACAACGACGGGCTTTTATACCTATACGCATACATAGGTACCCATGACCATGATCATAATCGCGTGCTGAAAATATTTGAAATGATATTCATCCGAGGCTGTATAACTTCGATCGATTCATCTTCGAGATTCGAGATTCTATTTTTTTTTTACCTTAAAAATCAAATGAAGTGAACGAGATTTATTTTCATGTTTGATAATCTGGAAGACTGCCCGGAGCCAGAAGTTTGAATCATGGATACGAGTTTAATCTCGATCAATCCATAGATAAAATATAAAAACAAAAACAATACAAGAGTCAAACAAGAAGCAATCTTGATCAGATTAGCTCTAAAGCGATAAACGGAATACCGACATAACTCAGCGTTCATTCCTTTTGATTAAATATCTAACAGTACCCGAGATCCTTCCGCATCGGGGGGTTCAGCAGCAGCAGCAGCAGCAGCAGCAAAAGCTCAACTACATATCTATGAATAGCGTAGTACGTTCGGTCGTGTTGATGCCACGGGAATAGGCGAACATTCGCGAAGCTGGTCCACGTAGTTGCGCGTAAGGGTCTCTCGCTGCTCGCGGAAAAGGAAGAGGGAAGGGTCGACCGTCGAGGGGCCAAGGGAGGGATTGCATCGCATCGTCGATGGTGGAGGAGGCACCGGTTGGGTCTCCGTGGTGGCGTTGGGGAGGGGCGAGGAGGGGCAAGGGGGGGAGTGGGAAGGCTACGAAGCTCCGTAGCCCGGTTCACTTGACTGGCGCAGAGGTTTCAGTCGCGTAGAGGCAGTTGCGGTGGCAAGGTCGGTCGGTAAAAAGGCGGGCGATGAGACAACGGATAGACTTTAGGGTGGATGACGGAAGGACGGAAGGGTGGGCGCGTGCGGTTGCAATAATGGTATGCATATAAGCATGCCACCCGGAGAGCGTTGCTAATTACTGATGTGGCTAGCTGGTGGCTGGCTAGCGGCGGCTGGCCTCTATCTAATTCGCCTAATTTCACGCATCTCTTACAACGAGAAATCCTACCTGCGATAAATAACGATAGATTTTAACGGCGTTCGGGCGAGGGGTTTTTCTTGTGTGCTGCTGTGCTCCGTCGTTTGTTCAGTTTTACACAACGCCGGTTCAAAAGATGGTGTTTTAATACGTATCTACGTCGTCGTCGACAGCCTCGTCGAGTTCGAAGAACGTAGCGAGAGAATTGAGAGCCTGAGGCGGCTCAACAGAGACAGAGAGAGAAAGAAAGAAAGAGATATAAAGACAGAAAAAAAGAGAAGGAGGAGAAGGACGAGGACGAAGAAGGAATGAGATAGACGATAGGCCGGTCAACGAACGAGAAACTGGCTGAAATATTCCTTAAATCCCTTACGTGTTTTCTCGCGATCTACACATTACGTTATTCTCGAGGGTATTTTTCTCATCATCTTCATCGTCTACGTGAGAAGAGACTGGGAAAAAGTATCACGTGAAACATACGGGAAATATCGGTTTTTTGCTGAGTAACAATCGCGATTGTGATTATCACTGTGATTTTTCTTTATTTTTGATTGTTTTCATCCTTCTTCTTTATATTCCTTTTTTTTTTAGAAGGTGTACACGTAGTGTGAATATCTCTTCTTTTCCTTCTATATACCAACTACTACACGTTGTTCGACACAACGGTAGCTACGAACGAAATGGCGTAAACTATACCAGCCTGTAATGTCCAAGGTCGGATTTCTGTCGGTATAATTGCCATCAAGTTTAGGAATTGTTCTGAACGGAATCGCTCGTTTGTATGTACGTCGACGCGCTTATTCCGTATAATGGGTGGCAAATACTACCCGGGATTTCTTCCGGTGTTGTTTGTATCGTAAAAATAACGGCAGATTCAAACCGTTTGGAAGATATATGTGCATGTAACGATGAGAAAACCTTTTGGAAGATACGAAGAATCTTTTCTACAATTGAAAAATGAAAATAAGTAAAACAAACATGAAATAACGAAATAAAAAGAAGAAAAAAAATGACACACCGATTGTTAACAGTCGTTTAAACTGTAATAATATATTGTCTGTATATAACGTTGGATGAAAATAAATATACGATAACGTTTTTAAATCGCGTTTGATTAAACTAAAAGTAACAAGAGATGAGATATCCGTGAGAACTGAAATATGTATGGAAGTTGTTTGATCTATTGAAAGCAAAAATCGCCCGGAAATACCACCTCCAATAAAAGAAGTTCGAGACTCTCGAGTCTCTTTACGTCGTTATCCTAATACATACCATACCAAGATCAAGAAGCGTAATAAAAAATGTTATCGATAACTTATATTCCATCTCGGTTATAACTGTCCGGTAAATGTTTATTCCTCGAAAGTGAACGTAATCGTAAAGGTACCTAAAGTTAAAGTTGAAGTTTGAAGTAAAGGGGAACAGGGAAGGAGGGTATTCCTTCCCCCATCTCTATACCACATAGCCGTTGTATTAAACGGGTAGCGGCTATCCATCAGATTGTTATCTCTAAATTAGCTTGGTGTCTAAAATATACGGTGTGCATTATCCTTGACTAATTTATTCCCAAAGTTGGGGTTACCCCGCGAGGTGGATGTGAAGGTGGGGTGGGTGGGGGGCTACTCCGTGTAAGTGGGTAGCGTGCCAGATCCTAATATCTGTCATCTTCGTTCCACTACGAACACAATGGCTCTTGTTATAGCGTTAGATTCCGAGCTGCTGCTGCTGTTGATGATGATGCTGCTGCTGCCGCCGCTAACTCGCCGTTTTTTATTATCGGCTGTTTGACGCAACCCGCGAGGACGACGACTACTACCTTTATATATTATATATATCTATCAAGCTTCCTCTCTGTCCATCTGTCTGTCTGTCTGTCAGTATTTTCAAAAAGACATTCAACAACACTCCGAGATAATATCTGATAATCGACTCCAGTTTTTTTTCTTTTTCACCTGTACTGCAGGTTTTGTCCAGAGACATTCGTTACTACCTACCCCGCGTATGAAAATACAACCAAAGCTGTATATGTTTAATAACGGTTATTTACTTCTCTATATTATCGAGTTATATTAGTGCTACAGCAGTATACATTCGATAGGACGACGATACATATTTCGTGAATTCGGAGAGTAGCAAAGTTACTGACATCCCTTCGATTCTTGATAATAATAGATAAAAGAAGAAAAGGAAAGGGAAAGGAGTAGGAGTCGAGGGAATAAATGGCGTTTGTTTAAATCTGATGATTATTGCATATTTATTATACACATTAACTAACACATGACATTACTGCGGAGTATGTATAACCAATGTAACGTATTATAATATGTACAATATAAGTATTGAAGAATATTAAAGAAATAAATAAAAGAAATTAAAAAGAAAAAAAAAATTGTGGTGGCTGAAGTGTTTGAAATTAAAATTAGTGAACTATGCTGAAGTTTTTAACGCACAAGCTACGAACTCACTCGCTCAACGAGGACCCCAACCAGGAGAAGGTGGGTGATTATTGTTTTATTATAATATAATAGATTATTCATTTTTCATTTCTACTGTTTTTTCATCGATTATTAATCATTATTATGGAGAAATATTGCAATTAACGTGATAAAGCGATAACTTCTTCAAATCTTGTCTTCACGTTCTTATTTCGCGTCTGGAGTGATTCGAAATTCGTTAAGAATTTTCTTCACGATTTGAAATTGGCTGACAATGAGTTAGTTTTTTTTGATTCGAAGAAAAATGAATCATTCTCGATCGACAAATCTTTCCCGATGCAGTCAAATGATTTTCGTTTGGAATTGAAAGCAAAATGGTTTCTGGAAAGAAAGGAATTTAACCTTGAAAATGTAGATCCCATATTTCAATAGGAATCAGAACAATCAACAAGAAAAAATCTTCATTTGGAACAAACTTAATTATAGCTAAGAAAATTTAGATACGATTATCATGACGATTATGAAGAGAAACTGTATAACAAAATGTAAACCCGTAAAAAATATCCTTTTTCGAAACTATAAGACAACAAAAAAGCGATGATCGTTTTACATTGAGAAAGAGACAAGAAAAAAAAAAAAAAAAAAAAAAGAGACAGAAAACTGGGTGAGGTAATTTTCATGTCAATATTTGGACAAAGATTGTAATTGAAATAAATACATGTAGTTGGGAATTGAGAATCACCCTTCAGACGCGTACCTGTACGTCGTACCTACACGGATACGTACAGGTTTAGATACGTCCGGGTTTCTTGGGGTGGAGACAATTCAGCCATACCTCACGTACAACCTACCCAGCCACCCTCAGCCATGGATACTTACGTGTGCAAGTCGCGTATATATATATATACGTATATAGGTATGCATGTATGATACGGACGCGCGTGCGCGATGGATATAACTTGCGAGAGAGTGTGGTAACCTTTGCCTTGCGAAGGTCACTACCGGTGACTCGTGCCAAAATGGCCGCCGTATTATAGTAACTTTACGCCGTGGGTGGGTTTTACTGGTTATGTATGTATATAGGTATAATGTACAGTATATTACGTAGCCGTAGGACTACATGCCACCGTCCGACCATACCGATACCAACAAGACCACCACCATCACCACTTCGGTGTACATTTTTATGTTGTACGCTCTTCCGAGTGAACCGGAATTAATTTATATGCATACCTCGAATCATCATCATTATCATCATTCTCTGTCAAAATCGAATGATGTTATCACATTTTTCCGTCTACCTTTATGTAGAGTATTATTATTATCCGACACCTAACAGAACCGATAATACATATATGGGATGGGATTGTAATTCCGAATTTCAATAGATGCGAAAGGATGACATTGAAGTTTGCATCGTTGGAACGCAACGATATCCGACGAAAATTGAAAAAATATATCTATATTTATTGGTAATGATGCAGCTGCCAGGATAATGTTTACAAGTTATTTTTAGTGGTTTTTATCTGTTAAACCTAGCAGGACCATTTTTGGTCGATGATATATATTTATTTTTAATTTCCGTCGAATTTCGTTGCGTTCCAACGATGCAAACTTCAATGTCATGCGAAAGGTCGAGATTCCGAATTTTTCTACTACCGATCACTCACAGTTTTTAGAAAGATCACTTCCCCTAAAGTCTATGTAGCCAATTTGTAAAATTCCCAATCGAAAAATTCCGAAAGTTACAGATCCGAATCCATTTTTGGATTTTCTGAGTTATGAACTTCCGGATCTTTGAGATGTCTGCATTTCGACCTTTCGGAATTTCCTAATTCTACGAACTCTAACGTTTCTAGAAACTCAGAATCGCATCTCAAATGAATTCGCAATGTTGACCGTTCGGAAATTTTGGTATTCGGAACTTCAATCCCGCACCCTATGCACCTCGGTACCTATAATGAAATTAATGAATACGAATATCAATCTGTAATACATATTGCGTTACCACAACATGCATGAGACAATCTAGACACAGTCATATTCTGCAAAGTCCGGCACAATTATTGATTGACGAATATACGCTCGTAGAATTGATTGATAGACGCGAACAGCGTCTGTGGATAAGGACAATTTATTACTCAAAGGTTTTTTCTTTTGTCCATTTTTTTTTTCTCTTCTTTTCTTTATTTTTCTAGCCAGAATTTTTTTTGTATCTAGATATGATTCCCAGGTCGTAAATAAGGTTCTGTAGAAATTGATTGTCCTTAATTATTTCTGGTTTAACTGATCGCTAGGCATCTGATAAACCAGTAATGAAAAATCTTCAACTTTCTCTCGGACACATTTCGTGTCGGGTTGAGGTTGTTATCAAGATATACATATCTGGAATTCACTATAAATATTGAAACTCTCAAACGAATTCAAATTCGGAATAATATCAGGAACAACAATCGGAATTTTAACAATTTTTTTATACGCAATTAATTAAATATCCGGAGAAATAGTATATTATGCAACATGGGCGTAAATGACGGTTTTACGCCCGCGTGCTGATCGCCGCGCCCTCGGGCCGGCGAAGCCGGCCCGAGGGCTGTGCCGATCAGCACAAGGTAGTAAAACGTACGCCCGCGTTGCATACGCTATTTTTTGCAACAGTGTGTGGAAAATTCGGTCGTATATAAGTAATGTAGTCCTAATAAGAATGTAATGTAATCACATCACTAATAACAAACTCAACATAGAGTCCAAAGATCTTGGAGAAGCCGACTTTTGACAAATCACTGTGCGTGACAGCGGGGTCCAGGGGCGAAGCCCCTGGTGGGGTCGAGGGGCGAAGCCCCCGTGGGGGGGTTCGGGGGGGCCGAAGGCCCCCCCGACCCATAATATAAGGGGGAAGTTTTTGTTGCAAAAAAAATAACATCGTTGAATGTGATTATTTGATATATTGATACATTGATACAAAAATTCGTTGATTGTCAACTTTTCACGGCACTGTTTACATGGTTCGGCATGGAAAAGAGTGATACATTTGTATTTGCGTGAAAATGGAAGGGGGCAGAACTATAAGTCTTCTATTGTGCGTCGTATATAGGTACTACCCATATATCGCGAAAATATATCACTAGCGCAATTCTACAGTTAACTGTAGTATCAAAACGCGGAAAACCGAATTCTTCATTTTACGCCCGCAAGTTGTAAAATCAGATTTTACGCACACTGTTGAGAAAAGTATCATTTTACACCCCAATATCGAGGTGTGAAATTGAATTTTACGCACACTGTTGCAAAAAAAAAATTATAACCGTTGCACGCGATTGTCTCGTTGTTATAATATTGCGAGATACGTATATAGGTACACCAAATTCAAAACTAATTTTGGAAGAGTATTTTCAAAATTTTGCAGAGTATTTTGCTGTTTTTCAAACGATCGCGGATCTTTGAAAATCAGAACTTTTCCCTCATTCAGTTTTTCTTTTTGCTAACATTCCGTACTTCATTCAACAACCCTATTGATAAAATTCAAAAAATCCATCATCCGCGGGTGTCGTTTCGGTATATGAAATAATGGGGCGACATTTCTCAAAAGAAATGATATATGTAATTCATTTATACATGTTTCATTATACTCGTATAAGTATCGTGCAAACATCCCAACTCAAACAAAATGACCTATTCTCATATTGATCTATATTTTTCTTGCAGACCGACGATGACCACGACTCAGGAACAGAGTCGGACGATGAGCTCCAGGCAGGAAGCGAAGAACCTTCGAGATGTAAGTGGTTTTTTTTTTTTTACACGTACTGTATCTGGATATCTTTATTGAAGATTCGTTAAATACGATTTTTCACGTCCAAAGATCGTTAACATGTGGTTATGCAGTACGACCTAGTTATATATGCATTACATACGTGATACTGCGTGATGTTAACCACTATTACAATAGGTAGTTATGAGAGGAGAGAGCATTGTAAGGCATCCGCCGCGTTCGCAATATGTACTACATACATATAATCTTATATTGACAATTGGCTGCAGCATAAATTCTCTTATACCTATAATTGTAGGTTTACACTAAACTGATTAGAACATGTCTGTAATTGGGAACGAGTTTCCTTGTATTATTTCTTCTTTCTTTCCTCCCGTTCTTTCATTTCTTATGACTTTCTTTTTGTTTTTCATTCTATTCTTTATTGGATTACGTGTTCGTGTGGCGTGTATGACAAAACGGTGTTTTTTTTTACGAAGAAACTTCTCAGGAGATACACGTATAATATATCGAGCCATATTTTCCTTAATTTAAGATATAAATCTAATGTTAGTTTTTTTTTTGTCTCTTGTTAGTTTTTAGATTTGACCATTTTTTCAAACGAATATATTATATTACCTACATGTCAACGATGAAATTTTTGCTTAAAAATTGAACAAGCTGCGCTTTTATCGTTCATCATTATAATTATAGTATAATGTTGTTAGATCTAGTTATTTATGTATAATATGTATATGACGTCACGGTCATTGATGGTCGTAAGTAATTTTCTATCGCGTTTCATAGGTCATGATAAAATGAAAAAATTTACTAGAAATAAATCCTTCAAGTTATATACTGTTCAAGAAGTAACAATAAATTCTTTATAATACAATACCCGCTCGTTGTAGTTATTATACATATACATGGATACCTATGTGTATAATAGACATCCTAGATATTCACGTCTGCGTACACAAATCTCGAATTATACGCGAATATGTATATTTATTTATTTGAAGATATATATTAAATAATTATTATCGAGCAGCATCATGTCTGTATGTATTAACGATGATGTTATTCTTTTTCTGCAATTCTGCGATTAATGTTAATAATCATATCAATTATATATTCACTTATTAATAATTATAGCACGCCGGTATATAATGCGTACATGAGATATATAGCTATATGTAATCGCGAGACGGATATATTTTAATGGTGCATTTATTTATTTATTTATATTATGCGGTACAGTTATATATACCTACGTGTGTATCCCGTACGCGTATAAACCATATAATATGCGTAAATTTATACATACATAGAGACATATGTTTGATACGATATGTTTGATTGGATTAAAATAATGAAGGGAAAAAATAATTATATGCCCTTTTTCTTTATACTCCAAAATGAACACACGCTTCGGATCTCAGAATGAGACAGTTTTTTTTTTCTTTTACTTTAAACGTCCAGTATGGAACTACTTTTTTTCATAAAATTACCTACCTTATTTTGAAAGTATGAACTATAAATTCAATTTTCATGGACTTTTTTTTTCAGTAAAAATGCCAATTTTTCCGCACGCATACATATTTCGGCTTGATACAAATGGTTGTTCCGTATTTTGGATAATGGTTCAATCTGTGACTTTTTCGAATCAATTGAAACGGTACTGTATGTAATTGTACATATCACAGCTATTTAAATTAAAAACGGCTAGGGTTATTTCATATGCGAAAGGTACCTTGCGTAGGAAATATCATCGTAAAAAATTGAAACTGTTTTTTAAAACATATCCTATACCATCATTTGGAATCCTATGACTATTCTGTAACTCCACATTATACCCTTGTATACGCGTATTTAGTAAAATTCAAGGCCAAAATTTTGTCATGTCTGTTATCACACGTGTCGGAACTTTGTCGTTTTCGCTGCTGACTATATGTACATATATATACGGATATGACTGAAGCTCTACATCGATTCATGTATCATATAGGTATGTATAGGTGTAGGTGTGCAAAAGTATATGGGTCGGTATGCGTGCGTATACATATCTATCTGCAACGGGAATTCCCTCGCGTTGAAAATCACCGCTAACAATAAGATAAGTTTCGTAACGATTTTTCTCTCACCACCGGCGGGTAGCCACCCCTGCTCTTCTCACCGAGTCAGATTCTTTTACTTGTTCTTATATACTTTTCTCTTCCTCTTCTGTTTTTTTTTTCTTTTGCTTTTGCTTTTTCTTTTTCTTTATCTTTTTCTTCTTCTCTTTCACTTTGACTTTTCTTTTTTTCGTTTTCTTACCGCTGCACAATTAAGAGACTTCTTCTTGGCGAATGCGGAAATTATTTAGGTTAGAAAAAAAAAGCAAATTAAAAAAAAAAGTCATTATCTTTTAATCTAAATTTAATTTAGATTCATTACTTCACTATTACGTACATATAAACGTAGATATATAGGAGTTTCAACAAAATGTTCAAATAAAAGAATGAAAAGACGAATGAAAATGAAGAGATTAATACTATAGGTAACAGAGAAAGATTATGAAAATATTACATTCTTATCTGCATATTTTCCAGAAGAGAACTTATTTATCGCGAAACCATTTCTGACCATTCATTTTTGACAAGATCGCTGACGAATCTTATCGACGTGACATTTTCTCCTCGCCTTAAAGTAATGCATCTTGAATTTATTTATTTTTTTTTTTTTTTTGGAAGGCTGTGTTTTTCTTTTTCGTTATTCCTCTATTTGTTTTATTTCATCAAATTCAAAAAATCGTTCACAATTTACGATGATATTGAACTTGACATGTGTAATAAGATGATAATTTTTTTCATTTTATACCTTTTTGCGACCCTAAAGGGCGTTAGAAAGATTGATGTGAGGTCGATATCGTGAAAAATCTCTTCATCTCTTACGATTGGACTCTACAAAACGTCACATAGTTATTATTACACATCGTCTTCCTAGCAGCATCCAGCTATAGGAGTTTATATACCTTCGCTTTCTCTTCGAATTTTATCATTCTTTCTATCCATTTATCTATCCACAGATATCTATGTCCCTTTACGTTCTTTATATACTCGAATCTCTTCTTTCATCTAATTCTCTCTCTCGCCCTCCGTTTCCCAATCTTCGGCCATTTTTTGGTTACGAGGCGAAAGATTTCTTCGAATTTATATTATACCATTATTGAACTTGCTATACTTCCTTCGCGTTGCCGCAGTGCAGCGCGCCGCAGCTTCAATAATCGAGCAACGAACGAGACTGGCCGACCAACAGACAGACAGACAGACGGATTGGATGGAATCCTGACGTAGGTTGGTTGGGTTGGTTGGTGATAGTTTGTTGCCGACTTGGCTGACCGGGAAAAAGAAACCGGGCAAGACACGGCAATTCTGCCGCACCCTGCAGGGTCAAGGGCAGTTGCAATACTTCACATGTATATATATATACAATACGATACAAGTCACCGCGAGTTTTAGTACTCCGTTCCATTTTCATTCATGTATGTACCTACTTATACCGAGATCATTTCTTGAAACTTAACACCCTGTAGACAACCGACTGCGCATGCGTGAAATAATTCAATTTTATTGGTTGACGAGATCGTCACACCCCTGTATATATTGTTTTGGCCCGAAATTCAGGCATACCAACTTCATTATTTGAGATTCTAACCGAAAAGTTTCTTGTTAACGAGGTAGCCGATTGAATTAAAGTGCGACGGGAATGTTCCGAATTTCATTATTACCAATTGTCATCACCTCGAAAACGCGATTCGTAGTTTTTTTTTTTTTCGAACTAACAAACCTACTGGAATGAAATTCGAGAGATTAATACTTTACTTCGGCAGAAATTAGTGGCCTAATATTTTACTGTTTGGAAAAAACCGAATAGAATTCCAGTTAGATTCATATTTCTTGTGGTAGATAGGTTAGGTTCAAAGCGATTTGTATGTACCCACTGATCTCTACTATTAACTAACTAGAGATCAGTGTATATGTACCGTATCGTCTTGAGAGCTTATAAACTCAGGATGGCCAACCTGCGTGAGCTGATGCAGAAACTCGCGCATGCGCAAAATCGATCCCTCATTGTCAGACTCTCGGTCAGACTGTTAGTTTCTTATAAAAGAATGCTCTCAGTATATGCACGTATGTATAGGTATGTATATCGGTTTTTTTCTCTCCTCATTTTGTTTTATTATTCGTAATTCTAACTTTGACTATACATATATTGACGAAATATCTGCACGTATGTAGTTTATGAGAATAACTGAATGTAGCTAGGTTGAATAATTATCTGTCTCACAAGTTCAAAGAACGCGGAACAAAAAGGAAAATCGATAAATCGCAAATGTATGTTTATTGGTTCTTTTTTGCTTAAATAAAAGGCGATGAATGAAGGGAATAGAATAATAAGAATAGAATACATAATAATAATAAACATAATAATAATAATAATAATAATAATAATAGGAGGAAAAGGAAAAGAGTAGATCTATTCACTAGGTTATTTTCTGTCCCCGTGTTTTAAGACGACGACGACGACGACGACGACGGGGGGTAGTTAAGTGGCTTTGTGTTATCGCAAATAACTTGAACAAATATCAGAGTGAAACGTGAGGCAAAAAGTTTACTCTTTCGCCTTGTGTCGCTTCTTCCCTAGTACCTATAGATATACATGTATGTATGTATGTATGCATACATGTATAGTATTAGTTATATGACGTTGCAAGTTAAAAGAGATGCCAGACTGCGAGAAAGTCGAGATGATGCCCGCTGAAAAGATGAGGAAATAAAGTAGATTGAGAGAAAGAATAATAGAGGAAATGGAAGAAGAAAAAAAAAACTCGAAGAAATTGGAGACAAAAAAAAAAGGGGCAAAAGAATTGGGAAGTGGACGAGAGGACAAGAGTTTGTTTTTGCCGGCGATCTCGAAGTGGTCGATTGCAAGGGACACGCCTGGGAACTCAGGTTAGGGCTGAGCGAAAGAAATCTGACGATTGTTTATATACATAATATGATTCTCTGCGTGGCTCCTGCAACTTATATAAACATACACACCTATATACATATGATGCGTTTAGGTGTACGAAAAAAAACTATACTTTTCATCAATACACAGGCGAGAAATGTCTCTAAAGGAAAGAAAATTGTGCAAGGTCAGTTTCTCGTGCCTAGTGATCAGATGTTTCTTGTTTCACGGTTTTTCGCAGTTTTTTTTTTCGTCAAAAGAAGAATAAAAAATAATGTGAATAGATGTGAATACCGAATTGAGGTTTCTGGAACTGCGCAAAGTAATATACAAGAAAAAAAAAAAAAAAAAAACTCGTGGTTTACTTACCTAAGTGAGGTTCCTTCAATTACCTAACTTGCTGAATCATATTTACTACGCGCTAACTCGTGAAAAACTTTCAGAGGAAATTGCCAAAGTTTTTGGTAGAAAAGTTCATTGCGTGCGCGGATTTGCCCGGTTTTAAAAATCAATAATCTGCACGATTTTTGCTGTTTTCTTTCGGTTTTCCTTTTTTTTTTTTTTTTTTTTCTTTTTTTTCTCTACTTTTCTTTCAATTCTTCGTCGCTTTTTTTATCTCTATTTTTCTTTCATTTTCTTCGTCGCTTTTTGAAACCAACGAATATTCATTCGTTCCCCCTCCCCTCCCCCCCATTATTATTATCCCTGGCTTCTCAAATTATTCCGAACAAAGTTGTGTGTTTTTTTTTATTTCTCTCTCTCTTTGGTTTCTTTTTCTCGACACATTATACGTGTTTGAACAAAATTTTATCCTCGATGAAAGTGGAAATTATTAAAAATTTTAATCAAAATTGCGCGCTTTTTATTGAATCTTTTGATTTCCAATTATAATTTTTTGTGTTTTTATTTTTATTTTCTTGGTATACAGCCTGCTGATTTAAAGATGGTGTTTCCGGGTTTTTCGTTGTTTGTTTTTTTTTTTTTTTTTGTTTAGTTTTGTTTTGATACCTACATTTGAAAAAATTCGGAAATCGTTGATAACAGGATGTTGAAATCTGAAAAATTTTTGAATCCGTAAAATCTTTCAAGCGTCAAGTAACAGACTCCCCCTTTTTGCTCCCTTCCTATATAATACTCGTTCGAGATCGTCGGCGATGTCAAACAGCCGGGAAACACCCAGCTATGCAAATTAGTAAGAAGAGGAGCTCGACAAAGGAGTATTTCAACGAGAGACTGTATATCCCGGCTTACAATGCACCATGCCGCGTCGTTCCAACTTTTTTTTTTTTTTTTTTTTACCTCTTCTTTCGGTTTTTTTCACCTTTTTTTTTCAACTTTTTTTCCCTTTTCTCTCTTTCTTTCTCTTCTCTTCCCCTCGAAATATTGATTCGTAGTAAATTTCCGTCATTTTCCCTGACTTTCTAAGAAGCTCACTTTGCGGTTTCGGATTATCACCATCACCACCAACACCACCCTGCCAACCCCCGTCGTAGTTATTAAACGCGCGAAGGGATCGCGAGATTGCGGTATATATATACCAACCAGCGAATGAAATACTTGTATACATAATGTATAGGTATATGAAAGAACAGGCGCGTGTTGATGAGAAATTATTGTTATTATAACTTATGTATGTATGTACATAAGTCATATGTATAGATACATAAACATACATACATACCTATACCTGCAGGGTGCGGGGTGGGTATGTTTGTAAAAATATCATAGTGACATTTATCGTTATTATTTTTAGCTTGTTTATTATGTAATAATGTATATAGGTATACATACCTATATTCATAGTACACCATTTCTGCTTCTGCTGCAGGGTGCATGTATAAAAATTTCAAAAAAATATATAAAGGAAAAGAAAAGAAGCATCGCGAAAATGACTTATACTTTTTTGCCGATACACGATATCGCTGCAGTTAGATCGCGGTGAATGACATATTACGCAATCTTCTAGTCTTATAAATATAGGATATGTATATAACAAGAATGATGTGAAGAATAATATACAAGATGAGAAGAATATTATCCAATGAACAATATTATTTATAATTCAAATGATTGATCGATTGATTAATTATAACGTATATGCGGTTGTAGGATAGGTTATACTGTTGATGTATTAAATTAGGTTAAGTTAGGTATTAAATTGTCACTTTTTGACGGTGGACATTTTGTCAGCTGCAGTGTATATATAGTTATATATGCATATACCCGAAGCCTGCAACAGACGAGAGAGGCACGCCGCACGCGTCGCGACGCTTTTTTTCCTCTTCATATCTATATGCAACTATATCGCGCTCTCTGTACTTTGCGGCTGCTGCTTTCCGCCCGTATTATATGTATAACTAGTACCTATATATATATATATATATGTATATGTACACATATGTATGTATGTATGTATGTATATACTGGTACCCACACACACAAAGGGTTAAAAACTGAAACGATGAAAATCCATATAAACCGCGCCGCACGCTGTATACTGTTATACGTTATGCGGAAATCTGAATATTACCCAGCCTCTGCACTATATATTATACCACGTGAATCTGCATTATACATATATATACATCTATACCATACACCGTATATACACACACATGTAGTATACATATATAGGCTCTTCGGTACATAAGGTATATGTATAGGTATATACATACGATCTATGTACATATGTATTCGAGCAGGGGGGGGGGGGGGGGGGGGGCGGTTCGGTTTAAGGTATTCGCCGAGATATTATCATATTTCGGTGGATACTATTCCCGTGATATTCTTTGTAGGTATATATATATACTATATACGCATGTATGTATACGTACGTAGTATACCTATATATATGATATTCTGATCCTCAAGGCAGATCTAAAATTTAAATACGCAAAGATTATCCCGATTCGATTACGGAGAACGAGAAATACTTATGCCTTTATATAATATATCTACTTATACATATGTATATTATAGATATGTGTAAGTATATATCATGTGAGTGTCGAAGACCAACTGTAACGTATAGGTTTATTCACCGTTTATATCTACGTATAATATGTATAGGGTATATTTTATACCATGTGTGTTATACTATATTCAATATGTAGGTATATCAGTATCATGGGTAACCCCCACCGCCACGAATGCATATAGGCAACAATGTGTACATACAATACACAATTGTACGCACGTTTTGATTTATAGGCATATATATATATAGGACAAGTATACGTATATTATATATCTACATAGATAGATATACATAAGCCATGTATACCCATATAGGATCTGGACAGGTGATTATTCGAGGAACTGTCTCTCTGTCTCTTTCTTTTTCTCGCAATTCTTATCTATGGTTTCTAGGCAGATTTACTAATTTTTGTTCTATAGTTACTCGTTTTCTATATTAATTGGTATGAAACAAGACTTTTGGTTACCTTGATTCTACTCTATAGTGCTAATAGCATACTCGAAAAACTGTATCCCTTGTCGCGGCAGCTCCTTTACGCAATTTTCTTTCAATTCTATACACGTGCATGGACACATGTATTATACCACACAACGTGGATGTTTTGTGAACGAGGTGTTAGGTATAGTCGTACGTACGATCGATTAAATTCAGTTATTCATTCGTTGAATATTTGAATTAATCACTGATTTTGTTTTATGCAGTTATGCTATAGATTATTTATTTTCTGAATTGCAGAAATCAAATTGTGCGATTTAACGATCAATACAATCAAAAAAATAAATAAATGTATAAAAAATTTCAATTTCAATCTAAAAATATTATTTGATTTAAAATAAATCGAAATCCTGCAGATTATTTTATCCAACGATATATGAAACTTCTATATTATATAATTTTACAAAATAATAAAATCGAGTGAAAATGATTCGACTTTGACGATTATAATGATCGTATAATATACATATAGTTGTAGCGCAATTGCAGGGGGCTAATCTTGTTTAATTCCCTTGGGCGAATTTTACTTTCGTCTAGAAACTTCTATCGCTAAGAAACATTCGGTGTATTATATGTCGGGTATACTATACTTATAGCTTGGCTGGGTTAGCCTGCTGAGGTTGGATGTATATTGAAGTTCAGACTTTCGGAGATATCTGCGCGAGTAGATAGCGCACTGGATAAATCCGAGGCTCAAGAGTCGCTCGAATTGTAAATCCACACTTAGATACCCTCCTGTAATTTGTCAACCTATAATTATACCCACTATAATACATATATACATTACCTATATACAGAAAAACTATCTACAAACTTCATTTTGATCATGAAAATCATACGAGCAGTTATACTGTTTCATCATAATTCTTACAGCCTTCGAATAAGTTGCCTATCAGAAATTATAATTGGAAAATTCGTTTTTTTTTCGGCGCAGTCATTTGCAAATGAGTGATAAAAATGTTTGAAATTGAATTTCCGGCACTCAATTCACGAAGGTATACTTCTTTCAACTAATCTGGATCCTAGATACGTCATGTCATAATCGGACTCACAATGTGCCTAAAATCATCGTGCAGCAAAATCTTTTTTGAAATATAGAACTATATATAATATGAAATGAACTTTCGTGCGAAGGAATCAATTCATTCTTCACTATGTCTAATTTTTCCGAGAATTTTTCTTATTTAATTGCGACATATAATTCTTGCATATACTTGGAATTCTAAATTTCATTACACAAATATCAAGGTGATGAAAAGATTAATATAATAGACCAAAATATAAAAAATGAAAACGAATGGTATCGATGATGATAATATAATACCCATAGAGAAATTTGAGCTGAGGAACCACTGCAGGAGCAGACCACAAGTCTTTGCCACCCTGATGTTGATTCTCAGTCGTCGCATGAATATTTTACTATTATAGTTGCATCGTGAAAATAGTTGAGCTATAAAAAACCGATCTATCATTGCGGCTTGCTTGTCATTTTGTTGGTTGGCCAGATGAAGGTGTCGAGTGCCCCGCTACGAACCTCAATATCCTCGTGATAGCCGGCCCTGCAATTATGGTCCCTCATCTATATCTCGTATTGGCCAACTTTGAACGAACTCCTAACTCGAAAACGGTTTTTCCCTCGACATTTTTTCATCGCTTATTTTCGTCTTACTTAGATTTTGACAGGGAATCTATACCGGTACGAAAAAAGTGTCGTTGATTCTGATACACCCTGTATATTTAGACACATTTTACATATTACTAGCTACACGGCCAAAGCTAGCGTCGTATGTATGCAACTTTTTCTCTATAGATAGATGGACAATTGTCGAGAGAGAGAGAGAGAGAGAGAGAGAGAGAAGTATATTTATTTGATCCTGGAGCAGGGCTCCCTAAGGACCACAGACAGCAATAGATTACAATACACCTACAATATAATACATAATACCTACAATAAAGAGCGTAAGAATAAAACATGAAAACATAACCAAAAATCAAAGCGAAAGTAAAAATAAAATAAGAGTAAAATAAAAAGAAATAAGAGTTCGGCAAATCAGTTAAATTACAAGCAGCGTAAATTGAATTAAGTACAAAATAAAAATTAACAGTAATAAAAATTCAACAATTTAACAGACATATAAACAGAAATAAGACAAATAAAAAGAAATAAGAGTTCGGCAAATCAGTTAAATTAAATTACAAGCAGCGTAAATTGAATTAAGTACAAAATAAAAATTAACAGTAATAAAAATTCAACAATTCAACAGACAGTAAATGCACATCAGCAACGAAAGCGAAAAGCACTACCCTAAGCAGCCAGAGAGCGTTTCAGCCATCGGCAGGACCAGCACTACGCTCCTCCTCTGTTAGCAGGTGACGGAAACAACGGGTGCGAAAGTCAGCCAAGGTAGAAGCCGAAGTGACTTCCGGAGGTAGAGAATTCCAGAAATGCATACCGGAGACCAGGAACGACTTCTGGTAGGCTACTGTACGGGTAGGGGGAGCGTAAAGCGTGTCCGTCCGAGTGACATCCCGCCGCCTGACAACGTTCGGCCTGAGCCGAAGCTGATCGGAGAAAAGGGCTGATACACCGAGGCAGAGAGTCTTGTAAAATAAGCAGCCAATAAAGAAACGCCTCCGATTACACGGCTCAAGCCAGCCTAAGCTGCGCCTATGACGCGAGATGCTCACAGTCCGCGGCAGCCGTAGCAGAAACCGAACGCAATTATTAAGCGCGATACGGAGCTTTCTCTCTAGCCCGTCGGATAGGTTAGTCATTACGGCGGCACAGTAGTCGAATATTGGAAAAACCAAGGCAACGACAAGACGACGCTTCAGTGCCAAGTTAAGGTGAACATCATTCATGCGAAGGCGGTAGAGCGCCCCCGCAGACTTTTTACAGGCAAGAGATACATGTTTGTTCCACGCCAGTGTACTGTCCAAAGTTACACCGAGATACGCAAATGAAGAGACAAATTCGATTGGCTCGCCGCGCAGCAAGAGCGCGGGAAACCCGGAAACATTTACAGCATCAACGTAGCCTGCACTCCCGAAAATCATTGCTTTGGTCTTTCCAACATTTAGGCGCAGCTTGTTATCATCGCACCACTCCGCAATTCTCTCGACGTCCTTATTTACCAAAGAGAGAGAGAGAGAGAGAATAGTGAGACGCGGGTGAACATGTCGGTGGGTTCTTTCGTCATGTGGCGATGCAACGCGGCGTGGCACGACGGCGCCCTTTCTCTATTCCTGAACTGCAAATATACGAGTGTTCTCCTGTATGTAAGGTGTGTTACGGTTTGTGTGCGGAACCCGGCAAACTCTCCGCGAGAGTAAGGAGAGAACCTCGTTGTTTCGTACACCGCCGCGCCGGTGACTCACCGTCATGTTCTTACAGACAACCCGCAACACGCTCAACCAAAGAGAAGAGAGGAGAAGAGAAGAGAAGAGAAGAGAAAAGAGAGACCGCGACGCGACGAGTAGTGTACAACCGACTACTAGACATATAGCGTCGCTTTTCCTCTTATACACACGTATGTACATACATCATACATACATAAAGATATTGTGAGAACCTTATAGGCCACATGCGAGCGAAACGGTTGTAATATGTTGCAGCAGGTTACTAACCGGTTAGGTTGTAGCTGCGATCGCCCGTTTTATTCTTCGTATCTAGTTACATTTTCTATACGTATTATTATACTATTACTATAGGTACTATCCATAGTCGATTATTATATGTATTGGTGATTATCGTGGGATTAGGAGGACAGAGGAAATTATTTGGTTTTTTTTTTTTTTCTCGCGTTTCTATTGTCTAGGCAATATGGAACAAGTTGATTTGAACCTAACCTAGCTAACATAAGAAATATGGGTTTGACTGGAATTCTATTCGTTTTTTCGAAACAGTAAAATACTTGGCCAATTTCTGCCCCATGAGGAAGCAATAATCTCCCAAGTTTTATTAAGTTGTATAGTTTGAAAGAAACTACGAATCGCGTTTTCGAGGTGATGACAGTTGGTCATCATGGAAGTCTGTTTATTTTATTCAAGTTATTTTTTTTTTTCATGTGGTGAATATTACAAATTGTTAATCCAAGATACAAAAATCCCTTTTCCTGCAGTCTTCTTAAAAATTCTTTGTACCATCTTCATTAGGATTCGAGGATATTTTTAACCGTATAAGTAAAATGGACAAATTTATGTATGTACCGAAGAGAAATTTATCGCAAAATGTACCATACAATTATTGCAGTTTGAGGACAGAATGGAGGCATAAAAAGACCTACCATACTGTTCTAATAGTTCATTCGATAAAATCTTGTATACGAGTCACAATAATATCAACGCTGATTGTGAGAGAAAATTTTATACAAATTTATATGTATAACCAGAAAAGTATGGTAGGTCTGTCTATGCCGCGATTTTGTCCTCAAACTGCAATAATTGTATGGTAGTTTCTACGATAAATTTCTTTCCGTGTCATGTATATTATTTTGGGTAAACTTATTATGGCAGAGTTCTGGGTCTACCTGAACACTAACTTCAACCTTATTTCACATATCTGTATATTTATGTGTAGGTATGTATATAGGTGATAATACGTCAAGTTGCGTAAGGGTTGCGGACCGCAACACGAGGCGTAGGTTTCACCTTTCTTCAAAGTTTCCTCTTGTTCGTTCAACTCGAAAATGAACCGCGCGCAAAACTCGTGAATAAATTACTTTACGCGGGGCTTTACTTCATTCCATACATACTTATGTATAAGGTATATGTATATATATATACGTATAATACATACCTACCTATATAGGCATAATGCAATACACATTCGTTTCTAAGATATTGTGCAAGCTCAAACGACTGCGGTCCGAGCGATTCTAAGCACTCCAGTTTTTTCTGCATTATACATACAAACCACAAAGTTCAATTTAGAAGAAAGTATTATGTACCTACATAAACATATGTTATACTCATATTCAAATATCGCACACGGAATTTTAGAAATATCAAGCTTGGTCGATTATACTTGGTTTGTTTTATTCAGAATAGATGTAGAACCAATATACTTTGAATCTTGCGGTTGGGCTGGGAATAAAAACCAAACTGAATGATCATTTTGTTTTTCTTTTTTACTCACTGCATAGTTTTTCATTCAGTTACTTAATTACGACATTTGAAGAGACGGCTCAAACCGTAACTTTTCTACAACACTTTCTAAGTCTTGTAAATGACGATAATTATGGTGTTTAATTGCGTTCCGTTGTAGGCAGATTTGCTAATCTCGCTACGAACCACGCGTAATCACAAATCTCAGGTTTCCTGCCTACTTACGTTATATGTAGGTACCTACCTACCGAATAGTCTGCATTTCTATATGAAACAATAACGTCGAATTCAATCAGGTTGAATGACATACAGTTGACAGTGGGTTGATTTAATTGAATCAAAGTAATCCTAACGATGAATAAGGTAGTTTCAATTCAACTTATACCTGTACGTTCTTTTCTTATAATAATGACATTAAAATAGAATATAGACTGCGAATAAAATACTCTTCTGCAGAATGTTCAACGTCTGTAACCTACCTTCGTTATAATGGTCAACAATCTAGTAGCTATATAATTCTTTATCTAATTCGCGGTATAAGGTTCTCTTCTTGTATAATATCTAAGAAAGCCAGCTGCAGCAGTCTTCTGTTTCGAATAGACAGACAGACGGATATTTAATAGATATACAGACAGACAGACAGATAGATAGATATAGATAGATATGAACAGCAATTTTCCGAGAGTACGTATGGAATTTATCGACAGATAATCAGAAAGCATAATAACCTATCTGTGTAACTCGCCATTTCTCATCTATGCGTGCAATATTATTATTGTCACCATCATCATCATTATCATCATCATCTACTATATCCCCCCAAAAGCATCTTTTGCTCAAAAACCTTCACCAAGTACATTCATTTTTGCATTATCTGGAAAAATGCACTCTCAATCTAAAAAATGGTACATGAAATCAGATCTTGTTGCCCAGCTAGCACATACAAAAAATTAGACACAAGTCATACATCATATCAAATACACATTTTCAATCATTATAATAAAATAAAAAATTTGCTGATACTTTACTTACTAGTACTTGGCGGGCTGATGTTTAAATTACTATAAGAATGTTTACGATTCTCATATGTATGTTAATTCTCATAAAAAAGCTCGCCAAGTTCCACTACCTGAAAATGTTGAATTTGTTTTTTTATTATGATTTAAAATATTTATTTGATGTGATGTATGATTCGTATCTTATTATTATTATGTGCTTGGCCTTATTGTTATTATTATTATTATTATTATCATCATCATCATCATCTACTATAATAGGGCTGTCGATTATTGGCTTATACCTATACCGTCTGCAATACTAGTCACGATGGTAATAATGGATCACTTGAGTTACTCTCTACAGAATATCGCAACAACCAAGCATAATAACAGTAAGGAATAGATACCTACGTACATTGCGGGTGGATATACATATATATATATATAGGTAAATAGGTATTATTGCAATTGGGTTAACATTATACCGTCTGCGTTTGAATTGTCAGATGTTAGTGTTGTTATAATTGCCATTGTAAGTGTTAGTAATACCTACTATCGCTATACCGTTTTCATTTATAATTATTGTCATTACATGACATTATTATACCGGATAGGAGTAGTACATATTCCTCGGCTGTTATTGTTATGGATAAGCCAGACTGCTGCGGCTGGCTAAAACCTCTTACACTTCGCCTAGGGTGTCGTGTAATTATTACGCGTAGTTTCACTGTACCTATACTACGAGTTCCTATAAATGTAAGTACATACGTACGTACGTCTATTTTTTTTATACACCCTGTGATTTCTGTGGTCAAGAGAATCTTTTCGGAATTTCTAAAAGAACTTTCCTAGATTTTGTACGTTTTATGATGTTGCGACGCACCCTCGAAGGGCGGATAAGGTGATCGTATTCTCTGATCAACCGGAAAAAATATAGAATGGATACATTTGCCAATTTCACCAAATTAATAATCATGAAAGTATATAATTTATCAACATTGATTTCCGGTTGAAATAGTGGCAAATACATGAAATGTATTGTTTGATCAGAAAGAAAAAAAAAAAAAAAAAATGGAAACGAATGAAAAATTGAGTAGAAAAATTTGTCTATCAACTTTCTGCAGTTACGATTCACCCCGTTTTTTTTTTTAACCAGTCTAACGGTCACATCTATATTGACGTACAGAATCGCGAGTGTGTCTCCGATTCTGAGCGATCGCAAGGACTAAATGATTGGACAGAAATGTATTATTTGTCTATATGCGTTGATGAATAAATGAATATATTAATTTAGGTATACGAGGTAGCTGATATACATATATATATATATATATATATATGTATATATTCGATGAAATTTAGTGCTGCGGCATTCATTAATTGATCACTACGACGTCGGGTTACGTCACGTTAGTTATCGCAGGCTGATTGTCAGTTTGAATTACGTAATTCAATTGAAAAAGCGACGTTGGAGTAGATGGTTTGGTATGGGTTGGGTTATAGGGTTCGGGTTGGGTAGGTAGGGTAGAGTAGGTAGCTATAAGGTACCAGTACCTATATATATTATCTGTAAACTGATTTGGGACGCTGTTACGAACTTCGTTATGGAAATGCTTTGTTCCTATCGCTTGTTGGAGTTGGAGACGTTTTATTGTCCGAAATTGAAACTCACAATTATTCTTTCCATCAAGGCCAACGGCAAGATATTATACCTGCGTATACATATTATTATAAGTACTACATAATATGTATATGTATGTAGGTAGTACATATTGTATATTCGTAACAACGAGTCTAACCGATCGTTTCGATCTTCACCCATACATATATATTGCATCATTTATATCCATTCAGTTCACGGTACGTATAGAACAGAAACGGTAATTCAGCAACGATCAGTTACATTGCCCCCGATTTTTTTGTTTATCTATCTGACTTTATGTTGTACATACATATCCTTGCTTCCTTCATTTTTAAGCTCATACGAATCCTCGTCCAATTACCTTGCGAATATTCGCAACGTGTCCTTGTCAACGAAGGCCTCCAAGTTAACCACATTGTATAGGTATACATTTATAGGTACACAATTATGTTACACACATGGATATTCACACTCGTCTGTGTGTGTCTGTCAGATTTTTGTTAAAATATATTTCAAAGTTTCTAATATACAAGGACTAATAAAGAAGAAGTTGAACAAAAAAAATATCATAATAGAAACATATGTTCAAGTATAACCAATAATTTTGTATAATAACCTCCGAATGATAAATCATTCATATACATATACATATATAGTTTGGTATATGATTATAAGGTTACGAGTGATTGATTCCATTGCATAATTGATAAATGTTTTACGACTATATTATACCTAGGTATACATATTATATACAAACTTCAGCTGATTATTAGTTGGCTGTGTTATCAGCTCGGTATAGTCGCACGACGACGTGAACTCTGTAACACGCACCCGTTTTATATATATATAGTAAAATGATAAGACGATGAGTCGGTGCAGTATATACGATTGATTTCCAAGGTTTCATTAAGAAATATGTAATAAGTGTTTAAATTATTTTATTATAAACGTGAGAAAAATATGAGAAAAAGAAAATTCCAAAATCTAATTTAGGTACATATACTCGGGGTACGTATAATATTATACAGAGAGATTGACGATAAATTTTCTCACTATTGGACTAGTTAACGAAGTTGGATTTTTTTACCGTTCATATAATAATAATAATAATTTGACTCGACTTGAAAATGAAATGGGACTCGCGAGTATTGCGAACCTCGAGTGTGTTACAGTGGAACCGTGCAACACCTGCTACTCATGCACCTTCCCTGCAACCCCCGGACCATTGGTGCATTTCATTAGCGACAACCGGCAACTTTCCTTTTCCACATATACAGTAGGTACTATATGCATGTGTCTATGAGTTTGTATGCGTATGTGTGTGGCTATGAAAGCCGCATGCATGTGTAACCCCGTTTCGTAACTATCCGCACGTTATACTTATAACGGGTTGTACCTACTCCGGAATTGTTGTTAAAACCAGTTAACAGACGCTTGATGTCATAAATATGTCTTTTGGTTTTTTTTTTTTTTTTTGGTTCTGTAAACTTACTGATTAATCAAGCGGAATTGTCTCGACCATGTTATAATGATTATTTTATTCAACGGGGCTGTTCAAACATAAGGAATCATCAAGTAATTTCATGAGAAATCAACAGCTGGAAATTATTGGAATCCGGAATAGAAATCATTTCCATCGGTTGCCAGTGATTCCCATTTTTCAAGGAATGACGGAAGATGTATTTGAGAACATTTGACGATTTACGCAGTTATTTCCACCGATCGCCTATACTCAACTCACTCATTAGGTTCTGAAATTCATTTACTTGCTATTCCCTTAGACTGGGAATCTTTGGGACTCGCTTTGGGAATTATCGGATATTTCAATGATGATTTACTTTGATTCTTAAGTGAACAGCCCTCGTTTGTCATCTTGTCTATTCGCACTTTGACGTATATTTCGAAGATCGATGCGAATGATCATATGCCAGGGATACGTTTAAACTTCTACAGCACCATATGGATGATGGTGGGCAGTGATTTGTGAGAATCGAAGAATGATTGTATATAATTAGGATGATATTATAAAATAGTCATTCGGAATATACACGGGACTTGCAGGGCCCAGTGAGGCATACCGAAATTGTATGTATATATCTAGTGCAGATACTAGCTAGGCGCGATGCTGCTGATACACGGAATATGGAATAGGATTTGTACCTCGAGGGAAATCAGCATCCATCCTAACAATAAGTGTTGCATGAATTATTATGATAGCGGGCGTGAACCAGCCGGCTAACTACCCTACTCTAAGTGCTATGTACGCATCTAGGGTTACGTATGTACGTATGCGCCAAGATCGATCGCCAGTCTCTTATCCGCGGTCTCACGCCTATAAACTTGGAAATACTAAAATAGTCCAGTCCATGATTTTTTTTTCGTTTTCGACGTATTTTTTCAAGAAGAAAAAGAACTAATGACGATGTACCAAAAATTAGTTTCATGTTAGTTCCTCGTCATTTAATTTTTTTTTTTTGAAGAAGAAGAAGGGAAGGTATATTGAAATATATGGGCGTGTTGAAGATTAAAATCTTTGCTCAAAACTTGAAGTTCCTATCCGTACAAATCGAGAGATATTTTTACTCGGCCGAATGAAAATATTATATAGTTGAGTTCCTGTGCCGAATGACTCGTGATCGATAATAAAAGTATAGCTACGAAAGAGAGAAAAAAAAAAGAAAGAAAATAGAAATAAAATGAACCGGTGAAAATTACCAGGCAAATGAATTTGCCATTTGTTTTTTTTTTCTAGTATGTATCCTGTATCTATACGTCCTATAGTAGGAATACATATTTTATCAAATGTCATCACATATCCGCTGAATTATTGAGGCAATTTCGTACGAAGTGAGAAGCGTTTGTCTATAATACTATAGGTAATGACCTGAAAAGTTCGGAATTTCAGGAAGGGTCCGAATTTGTTGATTTTGGGTACCTACGTATATGGAAAATCCATCACCTTATTAAGGCGTATATATTATACCTATTGGAATTGAAGAAGGTAAGAGAGGGCGAGGGTAGGTCGAAATCTGTAAAGTGAGATACATGAGAAAAAAGTAAAAGAAGAGAAACAGGAAGAGGAACAGGGAATACGGGAACAGAAAATTGGAAAACTTTATATCATCGATCACGTTTCAACTCGCGGCTTGTTAGCTTTGGGAAATAGAATTCAAGAGCAATTTTTGATGTAGGTATACGCAATGAAATCCCGACTATACCCCATGTATATATGGGGAATTCCAGCCCAACCTGGACAGCTTTTGACCCTCACCCCTCTCGATTTTTTTCATTTTTTTTTCTGATATTCGGTAGACTGGAAGGAGTGCTTGTGATTTATTTCAAATTTTTATCTCAATCCGTTTCCGATTTACATATTTTTGAAAATTTGCAATTCCCGATGATCGTCAAACGTTTAAACGCCTGTATCTCTGAGTCTATCAGTCGGATTACAAAATGTGAGTATATGAAATTCATCGGAAAGAAGTGTACTTGTCGAAAAAAATATTTCTGGATAATTGTGCCTCGTCCTTCATAGTGAAATCTTCGTTTAAACATGAAAAATCGATTTTTCTCAAAGTATGACATAATTCAAAATTTTCAAAAAATTCTCAAAAATACTTCGAGAAAAGACAAAATTTTTGAGCTATGGCTGATCGTGGGCCTCGGCTGTTTTCTATTTTTAACTGAATTTTAATCGATTATTTTGAATTTTTCTCAAATTTTTGATAGAATTTCAATTGATTCAATTTGAAATTTATTTTGAAATTCTGTTGAAAATTGAGAAAAATTGAGAAATCAATTTTCAACAGGATTTCGATTGATTTAATTGAATTTGTTTTTTAATTTTCAATAGAATTTTAAATAATTCAATCAAAATTTCGATTAAAATTCAGTTAAAAATAGAAAGCAGCCGAGGCCCACGATCAGCTATAGCTCAAAAATTTTGTCTTTTCTCGAAGTATTTTTGAGAATTTTTTGAAAATTTTGAATTATGTCATACTTTGAGAAAAATCGATTTTTCATGTTTAAACGAAGATTTCACTGTGAAGGACGAGGCACAATTATCCAGAAATATTTTTTTCGACAAGTACACTTCTTTTCGATGAATTTCATGTACTCACATTTTGTAATCCGACTGATAGATTCAGAGATACAGGCGTTTAAACGTTTGACGATCATCGGGAATTGCGAATTTTCAAAAATATATAAATCGAAAACGGATTGAGATAAAAATTTGAAATAAATCACAAGCACTCCTTTCGGTCTACCGAATATCAGAAAAAAAAATGAAAAAAATCGAGAGGGGTGAGGGTCAAAAGCTGTCCAGGTTGGGCTGGAATTCCCCATATATATATATATACCTACCTACCCTGCAGCTGCCTTCAAACGCGCGCTATTCAAACGTCCGATAACACCGATAATTGAATAGGTTGACTAATAACGTGACTTTTTTTTTTCTCTCTCTCTTTTTTTCCAAAACACACATCACTTCTTTACTCGCGTTTTGATTGATCAAATCGAGTCAGTACACGTATACGTGTGTACGTTAGCCCTTATACTATTTCAAAAAGTCAATTGCTCTTGCTCATTAATTTTTCAAAAAGAAACAAACATGCGGATGTATAGCAGCTTGCGCGCCCGTATACACACAGCTTTCTTTGATCTGATGCCAATCCTGAAACTAGACCCAAACCGAAAAAAATAAATAAATAAAAAAAGCAAGGGAATGTGCAATGGTATCGAATGAAAACGGAACGACAATTTTCTGTTTATCAACCCGCAAATCGTGATAAATTATTCATGTATTTACAACGTGTTTTAATTTCTATAACAAATATAAGATGAATTTCTTGCCCATCGTATAATCTTACATCAAGTTTTTGAGTGGCAATAATCTAGCGATGATATAGTAAAAAGAAAAGAAAAGAAAAGAAAAAAAATATAGAAAAAACTAGAAAGAACGCCATGGTACGTGACAGACACTTGAACGGCTCATGGTCGTATACTCGTATACTTTCTTGGCAGCTGATGGCGCCCAACCTGAAACACATGTTGTTAGCAGAGGTGTATAATTTCAAACACTAGTGTTGAAAAACTTAACAATATAATAATAAACTCAAGTGTAATTATTCCCACTCCAGGGGCTGCTTTTGCCGCGCTGTGCCTATACTAGATGATCGAGCAGGTCCAACGATAAGAGAATGCGCATGCAGGAAAATTATACTTTAACTACATACAAGAAGAAGAGAATGTGTGTTTTTTTTCACTGCATTTTGCTTTTAGAACCGCATTTTATAATATTTATACGCAACGCGAACGAATCGTGATTAGAATCTCTATGCAAAATATATTTGAAGCATATTGTCGTATGAACTCGTATTTTATAGAAAAGAAAAACTCCATATAGATGAGCAAAGTGCTGACCAAATTTTGTAAATTCATGGCTTCGCATGAAAATGTATTCCATAAGCATGAGTTGCTTATATTTTGGTTTTAGAAGAAGTTTCGATTCTTTTTAAACCAAGTGTTATATACCAATTGCTTATATGATCAAGGTATAATAATGGATCCTATATTTCTTTTACGATGAACGAGTTGCACATTATAACAGTCGGTATATTGGTGGATGAAAGACTATTGCAAAGATAACCTCAACCCTTTCCCTATACCATGTATAAAAAACGGCACCCGATCCCTACAAACATGGGGCTTTCGAGTCCGACGATTTTTTCATCTATTCAAAGTGGTTCGAAAAATGCCTAAAAATTAATGAAAATACTTCTAACTTAACAGAATAAATACCTGTATTTTGTTTTGGGAAAAGTTTAATGTCCTATAATTGAATCACAGGAGAATCATGCATAATGCGGGGAAATTTTTGTGTGATTTGATACAAAACCAACCGGACACGAAAGCCCCATGTTTGCATAGGAAAAGAGTTAACTCAATATATGTATTATATATGTATAATCGCTGACATGAAAAATTGGATTTTTTCAGAACTGCATTATAAATTTCTTTGGCCGCAATTATCTCGAACAATTAATTATTTATTTATTTATTTATTTATCGTAATATTTCGGCACGAGTTGGTATGTCCGTGACTCATTCAAAAGCTGTATAATACGTATGAACTTACTCGAAATGGTAATTTTGATATTTCCTTAAGGCCGTTCCCTCGTGCCTCAGGATTAATACAAAAAATACTTGAAACAGCTCAGTTACATATGTTATACATATAGCATACGCGGGGGGTATGGTATTTGGTTTCAAATATGACGTAAGCTCAGTCATCTAACCGGCCATAATACCTCGACTGTAATAATAAATCTTAAGACGAATTACTCGATTCTAACGTTTACATACCTACATACATACATACGTGTCTATTAAATGCATAGGTATGTACTACCAGTATAAATATGAAATGCGTCAGGTTTTTGTTATAGGACACTTGAAATCCACGCGGTATTTAAATTGAATAACACATTTTCTTTTCTTCTATATATAGGTGTACCGGTATTTCCGGTTAAGAAAGGAAATACCCTTGCTCGCTATACTATACTGTAACTATTACTACTACTTATACTGATACTATACTATATGTATACAGTATACTGTTACTACTAACCAACACCACAACACACCACACTCGAAACATATGGCGTGGGAGGAGGAGGAGAAGGAGCCGGTTACGTAAGGTGAGTTAGCTTCTTGGCTGGCGTCACTCTCTATCCGTCTTTCTATCCCGTCGTGGCCTTAACCTTGCTCGCGTAGCCTCGCCCTCGGCCCTGGGCCGCGCAATCCATGCTGCCGACGACGCGCCGTGTCGAGCTTGGCCAACGTGGTTAGTGTATACATATACATATATGTATATACAGTATTATGTACATACAATATATAGCAACGTCTGTGCGTTTTCTGTATACATATACGTATGATGTATATTACCTATAAAGTATGTATTTAACGTACGTGCCGAAGTATACCTATGTTGTTTTGTTATTTGTTATTTGGTATTTGATTTTTGGATTTTGATTTTCTCCGTTGATAGAAGTCTATACCGAAATTAGGAAGTTTTGTATTTTTTGGTGTTCAAAAAAAGTATGACGGTATATCACCCTGATATTAAAAATTGTGAATGAAAAAAAAACAAGCAGGTGAATTTGATGACCACGATGGGCCAGTCCTGTATAAAACTTTTCGCGCAGATCTTCCAAGTTTATACATATAATACAAAACTACTGCGTCCATCTATTTCGAAATTCAGTTATTTTTAAGTTGGAGCGAATGTTATCGATGAAAATATATAATTATCATCAAAATTCTTTGATTCCTTTTTGAGAAATGATTATACAAAATTTTTTTTGTAAAATTTTGTTGTCAAACATAAAATTTATTACAAACCCAGACGTCCTTCCAAAAATGGTTGGAGGTGATTCTCTGGATCTCAAAACGTAGAGATCTGGTGCAAATTCAACTTTTTATATTTGGGGGTGATTATAATAACTTCCCTTTTTTTTTTCAAAGCGGGAATTTGGAAAGTAGTTATCATGCCGTTCGGCGGTGACTCTGGTAGGAAATTTCCAAATATTCCTTGCGTCTGTCAATCTGATTTCCACAGCTGGCGAATTTCACGTTTCAGAAGAACGATGGTCAGAACATCAAGCCCAGGATATTGTAGTATCGGATTTGATACCGGATTTCCTTTCACTTCGAAATAATCGAGAATCAACTTTTTTATTAACTTTTTTTCATTTTATTTTCTTTTATTTTCGTTCAGCTTGACGAAATATTTGATTCTTTACTTTTTTCAAAGGAATGGAGGATCCCTGCATATTCATTCCAATTCCATAGAGTATCTTCATCTCATCGTTAATGTTCTGAATGCCTTCCGGAAAAAACATACAGCTGTCATGCAGGTGTGATTATAGATTGAGACGCAAGGAAAATTTGCAAACTTTCTATCTGTCAAGCTGTAATTGACGGATAACTCTGTCATAATATTTCTTGTCGAGGTTTTGTTAATCTTCGACCGAACTAACACGATCCAGACCCGATTTCGGTTGAAGCAAAATACAAACTTGCGACTTTCAGTTGAGTTTTTTTTTTCAAATTTGAATGTTTCTCAACGACAGATTATAAATTATTTATATTGTTGAAGATTTGGGTTTGTAAAATAAATTAATTTTTTTTTATTTTTGAGAGAGAGAGAGGGGAGATTGATAAGTTACGTAAATTTCCTGTAAATGACAGTAGATTTTGGGTATTCATATATAACTCAGAATCAGATAAACCTACGTAATCATTGAATCGACATTGATACGTCTTAAATGGAACAATGACTGTCTGGGGAATATTGAGCGAAGCGTGAGTGAGGTATAGGGAGGTTATAGAATATATATATAGAGGATAAGTTCCTGGAGAAGAGAACTAATTATATCTCTTGTTGGAAGACCGTCGTCAACCGAGAACTTTCGATAATATCCCGTGAAATGGGGAAACAGTATTCTTACCCATACCCTATAGCCTTTATACCTCACCCTTCACCCTACACCCTTCACCCTACACCCTACACCCTACACCCGTCTCAGTTCTCATGTCTCCAACAACCGTCCCGACGGTAGGTACCTAACCTACCATCTCCTGTTACACGGCGCTCAGATTTTCCGAAACAAAAATGAATTTTGCTCCTTCGAGCAAAGCTCACGTATATACCTACCTATATATACCTAGATATATATATATTTATACGCCGCACGATCTCCGCTTGTCTTTACTTACCTGGAAGAAGATCTTCTCTCCTAGAAAGAAGCAATATAAATAAGAAAAAAAAAAAAAGAAAATATACTTGTATGTGTACCTATATATATATGTATATGATGGGTATATACTACACGATGTATATAGAGAGAAAAAAAGGGAATTATGAAACAGGACGGCAGATATATTCGGGAAAGATTTCTCTTTGTGATTGTTATATAATCTTTGAAGTTCATCTAGAAAGGTTTCAATTATGACTTCACATTTTCCTTTTTATACAAGTGACAGAATATATGCCGAAAAGAAATTTACATTTAATGATATACACCTGTATATATAATAAATATACGAACTGCCGGCATATCATAAAATATATTTAGGAATATCAAGAAATTCAAGCTATACTCATTTATACTGGCTATCATAAAACTTGAACAATAAACATAATAATAATAATAACAACACCAATAAAAAAAGAAACAAATCGGATGTCTAGTTTTATGGAGAGGGTTATTCTCCTCAATGTTCCTTATACTAATTTATAACTTTGTTAATTGAAAGTATGAACAATATCTAGATTCTCCTTATCTGATAAGAAATACATAATAGCATAGATCATAGATATGCGGTGAATTTTGGAAAAATTCAACATTCAACAAAAATGGAATTATTCAATTTCTAACATGAACGATATGCTTTTTGACTATATAGATATAATTTATCCACAATGGGCCGCGTTGTATTATTATACGCGTGAAGTGAATATTCAATGATGAAAATGTGTGGGTTGAAACGTACCTATATACTGCTTGAATGGTATGAATTGCGAACGTTGTAACTTATATACACAGTAGCAAGTGATTAGTAAGTAAATAGTTCAGAGCAGCAATTGCGGTTTTAAACCCTCCTTCAATAAAATTACCTTAGATTCGCACTCGCCCCTTCTTGCTATTAAAACTTCTCTTCGAGTATTATATATATCCCCTTGTACACACTGACACGCAGACGAACACGTATGTACGCGAAAACTTGCCGCGATGTCATAGAGTATTTCCTCGTAAATTGACTATACCTACCTAGGGGTGGTAGTGGTAAGGGTGAAAAGGGTGAATATATATATATATATCAAGGGGGATGGGGCTAGATGGATCGATGGATATAACAAGTGAATGAATGGCGTATATACTATATATATATAGACTATTATAGGCCACGTACCTATACCTATACCTATACCTATATTTATATGTACCTATGTCACTTATTCATCCAGGAGTGAAGAAGGAAAAAAAAAAAAAAAATCTGCAAGGAACTACAACCTCAGCAAAGAACGGACATAGGTATATACAGGTATATACATGGAAGTATAAAAGGCGATGCGCAATGCCTTAGGTTATAGGAATGGATGGATGGATGGATGGGATATAGATGGGTGCGAAAGAATGTTGTCGGGAGTTTTGGCGAAGGTGAAGTGAAAAGCTGACAAATAATCAAGCGCCTCTGTCGTACGAGGAAAAATAAAAGAAGACAAAAAAAAAGAAAAAAAAAAAATAGGAAGAAGAAACCGAAGAGAAAGAAGAGAAAAACGGAAGAAGAAAAAGAAAAGAAAAAAACAAAAAATAAATTCATCAAAAAAATAGCGAAAGAACCAAGGCAGGAAAAAAAGGGAGAAATAAAAAGAAATGAGGGATGAGGGTGGTGGTAAATGGCCTATACTACTCTACCTACTATATACAGGTTTTCAGTCCTCCGAGAGGAGAAAAAGTAGTAGTAGTAGTAGTAGTCGTAGTAGTAGTAGTAGTAGAGACGATGGGACCGCCAAAGAAAAAGAAGAAGAAGAAGAAGAAGAAGAAGAACAGGGAAGATAAAGAAAAAGAAAAAGAAGACGAGGATGAAGAAGAGGGAGAAGAACTTCGCTTTTCGTTCTGCTATGCCAGGAAGCCAAGGGAAAAGAGAATCCCGAATAAAAGGACTCGGAGAACAACGAGGGCGGGGTGGTATTACCGTGATGTTGAAAACGGGGGAGGGAGAGGGGAGGGAACGTCACCGACCCTGCAAGGTGCAGCCTTTCAATTAATAATTCGCTTCTTTGAATAATTCAAATTCATTTTTATCATACAGCCATGGCTGCAGGAAGTACGGGGTATAAGCAGAGCTGTAATATAAGGGTTTGTCCACTAGAATCACGGCTAATGCTCATCGCTACGTTTCACTTACTTACTAATATTTTATCGGAGCTATCGACGTCTCGTTATCTCATTTTTTTTATTCGTTTACATCAATATCTCATTTATATACAAGTACATAGAGGAAATTCGAAATCCCAAATTATTCGTATAGTTGTATATATGTACCTAATTATCGGCTTGTTTATAATCAGCAGAAACGTTCTTCATTATAACATTTCGAAACGGCGTTTATGCTTTATAAGTACACCAATAGGTACATATATGACATTTTGTTTTTCGAAATCTTGGTGAAAACGTCATTTCGTGTGACGGTCTATAGACAATATTATCCAGGGTGAGATGCATGCCGAAGAGGAAATAAAAATGATAATTCATACTATCGAGTGTGATATAAATAAATATAATTGTAGAAGTGAATTTTTTCTCTATATTCTATGTAAATTTGCAATGTATAGAGAAGTTTTATAGTGACGAAGAGATTCATGCGATAAAATTGTTCAGGTAGGTTAGTTTAGTCCAATTAATAATCTGACTACTAATTGTAAATTACAGTTTTTTTTTTTTTTTTACTGCGGAATTTAGTAAACTAGGAATTATAATTAAAGTTAATAATTTGTTCAACTTCTACTAATACTACTACTATTTCTATCACCATTGCTACTATAAATGTAAAAAGTGATCGTTTTTGTCCACACGCTGTCTAATTAAAACGTCTAATTTGGGTTTTCAAAAAGAAAGAAAAAATAAAACAGAAATGGACGCAGTTCGTGTAAAAGTTGTAAGCACTGCTGCAGCTCGGAAAGGTGTTAGAGAGTGCATATACGACAGGTTAATTGGATTTTGTTAATTACGTCATTATTTCTCTTGTATTATGTCCGGGGTGGATGCAGGTCTGTTTGTTCTATTTTTTTTTTTTTTTTTTTTTGTTTCATTTTTCTTCAACGTTTTACATGAACCACTGGGCTCGTAATTTTTCCTCATATACATTTATGTAAATCCTGACTATGAAAAAATTCTTCTCACAGGTAGTACATAATATTAGCAAGATTTTTCATAATATGTTGGACTACATATCCTTCCTTTTGTATGGTTAATTGGTGATGAAGAAAAAAAAAAAAAACTCTAAAATAACAAATAAAAAAGATAAAATGAAATTGAAAAATCGACTTCTAGTCGTTGCGGAAAGAGTCCAGAAAAAAAATATCCCGGTGAAACCGACGAGGGGCAACCATTCGCTGGTTGGGTCGCGTTCGTTCGTTCGTTCGTTCTTTGGTGGGCTCGAGTACAAGCTGCGGGAGGCGCGTTATAGTCCGGTGTTTTTAGCAAGGGTAGTAGCTCGAGGGTGACGTGTATCGATCAGCTGATGGCTGGGTCACGAAGCAGAGTCCCGAGGTTCCGTATCCGCGCGCGTTCCTGTAACGTCGAGTCGAAGCGAGTCGAGGCGAGTCGGGGGCGAGTCGAGGCAACTCTCGTTTCGTCTCGTCTCGTCTCGTCTCGTCGAATCGCGTCGTGTCGCGTTCCGTTTCGTCGTTCGTTTCGCGGCTGCTTCGTTGTACACCGTCGTCAGAGCGAATAGAGAAGAAAGAAAAAAAAAAAAAAAAAAAATTGGAAGGAAAAAAAAGAACGAGAAAGCGAATCGCCCCTTGCCTTGCCTCGCCTCGCCATGCCACCACCGGCCGCGGGCCCGTTGATAGCTGAGGGTAGAAAACTCCTTCGAATTGCAATTTATTCTTGCACGAATTCAAAGATTAAAAGAAACCGAAACCCCTCACGATATAGCGTATTGTCAGCCGATGCGGTGGTTTCCCTTGGGTCGCGTCGTACTCCGACCGCACCAATTTCTCGATCTTGGTGTATACCTACAGTGTATATATATGATACCTACATCCCCCGTCCTCCCCGATAGGATGGTGTATACTTGTACATATACATACGTATAGCTATATATGCCTGTGTACCTCCTATTCGCGGTACGACAACGACGAAGCTCTAATTCGCATTTGATACGTTCCGCTGCAAACCAGAGGACAAAGTCTCTGCCTGCCCTGCTTGCCTGCCTCTCTGTCCGTCTTTCTCTCTTTGTCTCTTTCTCTCTTTATCTCACTGTCACCCACGGGTACGAAACCATAACAGCTAAATTTATGCAAATTTAAAGCAACCCCCCCCCCCCCTCCTCCCCCCCCTAATCACGAGATAATCAAACCTCTGACAAAACTTTTTTAGCCTCAGTGAGAAGTTGTTGTTGGTATTATTTTTTTTCTGAAGTTTATTCATGTTGCTACCGTATTATTGTTGTTTGCTAAGTTTGAGACCATTTTTTTTTTCTCATTTCTTAACTTGTGGAAGATTATCAAAGCCGAAATTACTAAGGGAGTAAAAAGTCCTCGCTTTTTTGGAAAATGTTGTATACAGTATATTTTTTGTGGTCGGACTTAGAATTTATTAGTGCTTAGTTATTCATGAGGGAGATATTGTAATTTTATAATTATGATATGTATGCAAGTTCCGGTGGGTTTTACTTCTCGTCTTCATTTTCGCTGAATTGTTTTAAATTAGACGTTTATTATGATTTTTTTACGACTTTCCGCAACTTTTCAACTTTGTGTCTTGAAAGAGATATATGTACAGATATTCTGTCATTTTATGCCTCATTTCACGAAATTGAGATTTAGCGATAATCTCGTCTTTATAACCAACTGATTGTTGGTCTCGTAAACCTGCAATTTTATAATCACACATTCTTTGACATTCTTAAGTAGATCAGTTGAAATAAGTAAATGAATCAATAAAATTCAACCATCAATAAAGTTTGAAGTAGAAGAAGTTCTTGTGAATCATAGTAGAGATCCTGACTAACAAATCTTCAGCATGTTGAGAAAAAAGCAAAAAAAAAAAAAAAAAAAGATCCGTTTCTCATAATAATTCTAGAATCGCTCCATCCTGCACGGAGTAAGTTCACGAAGGTCGGTATCCCCTTCGGAGTGAAATTATTCTCAGATCAAATTCAGGTCAGGAAAATTAAGGAAACGATCAGCATCGAAAATTTATAACACAAGTTACAATTCTCACGTGTCACATAAATTAACCAAACCAAATGAAAAACGAATGTTTGCAATAAAAACTAGACAACACCAAAAACAAAAAACGGAACATTAAGTCGTTTATTTGCACAAAATTGAAATCAATAGGGTGAAAAAATCAAGAAAAAAAAAAAACATTTGAATGAAGCCAGAATTGGAAAGTATTGAGAATAATCTATTTTTCTGGCGCAAGTATATGTCATGTCATGTACAGATTGTACAGGGTGTAAAGAAAGGTTTGGTCGCCACTTTGCTAGATGATTCTCCAGCTTGAAATCAGTGGAGCGCCCCTAATGACATGCCGTTGCAGAATTGACTTTGACCCTGAAATTGAAGGTCCAAATTTTTTGTGGGCTGAAAAAATTCCAATTATCAGTAGAAATAAAAGTCTCTTAGAAACCATAGGTCGCAAATGAACTTTAGTTCCGCATTTTTTTCCAACTTTAAGATCATTTTTCGCGATGAAGGATCCATTTGCGACCCATGGTCCCATTGACACTTTTTGCCCTCCTGATGAGAAGATTTTTTCAAGCCAAAAATAAAAATGTCTAATAAGTCTCAACGAGGTCATACGATGAGTTTTGCCGGGACATCTAATTGTTGGGGCGTTCCACCGATCTCGAGCTGGACAATCATCTGGCGAAGTGGCGAATAAACTTTTCTTTCCACCCTGTAAATAGTATGAATGTGTATTTTCAATTTTTCAAACACGTTCCAGTTTTCCGCTCGCACGAGCTGTTTCTGCTACATTTATTGTGATCCTGGCGTTTACAAACGCGCGTGTTCTTTGTACTAGATGCCAGGTCAAAGTCAGTTGTCAGACGCAAGGGAGTCAAGGAGAGAAAGAGAAAGAGAAAGAGAAATGGAAAGAGAAAAAGAGAGACAGACACGCGGATAGGCGTACGAACATACCGACACACAACTCTGACCGCGGTAGGCTTCGCCTTTTCGCCTTCTCCCTGGCAGATTAGGCTAGCTTAGCTTATTGTTAGCTCAAGTTAGGGGCCCCCCCGTGTTAGGTAAAGTTAGGCTTTGTACAGGCAAAGGCACCTCGGGAAGTTTCCATCGCAATTTTCCCTCCTCCCCTTTCCCCCTAACCCCATAATATACGAATATTCAGATACATATACCTATGTAGCTATACGCGAACGGGAAAGCCGATCGAATCGAATTCCACTTTGATCCGCACCAACTCTCGTTGCGTCAGAGAAACCCAGACCCAGACCCAGACCGAGAGCAAAAGCAAAAACAAAAGCAAAAAGGGAAAATTAAAAGCAAAAGCAACAGCAACAGCAATAAAGCAAAAGACAAAGCAAAAGCAAAAGCAAAGAGGGCAAAAGCAGAAGCAAAAAAGTAAAAGCAACAAAGCGAAAGCAACAGCAATAAAGCAAAAGGCAAAGCAAAAAAGCAAAAACAAAAGCATGAGAAAAAAAAGCAAAAACAAAAGCACAAGAGCGAGAGAATACTCGATCGAAAAAAGGAGGCGGAAAGAAGTGAAGAACCGTAGCAATGAGGCCGGTCATCTTCTAGCATTTCCCGCTAGTAGCTGGCTGGCTGTTCCTCTCCAGTCTCCAGACTTTTCAGAGTTTGAAGATCAGGCGTTGGAAATCTGCTCTCTTTCTCTCTTTCTCTGTCTCTCTCATACTTTGGTTGGAGGGATGAAGAGAGAGTGAGTGAGTTTCCTTTTGGTACACCGAGTAGCGTGTACAAGGGGCGGGCTTCGCTGGGATCGATACGTCAAGATGACAGTGAAATTGAAGGCCCCGAGTCACGTGACGTGGGCCTGGCCGCTCGGCCGTCGAGCCTCTGAGTGAGCCTCTGCTCTGAGGCGTCGACCTGTCGAGGCGTCGTGTCCTCCGTTCGTTCGTTCGTTCGTTCGGTTTGCAGATACGCGCGTGTCGCTGTGGGACTTTACCTTACCTACCCTACCCTACCTATCCTATTCTACCCCCCATCATCCTACCCTACGCTACACTACCTACACCTACGACTACATTCAGATATATTATATGACATACATGCTCGAACGTATAGAGTACATGTACGTATATTTGTAGTCTATATGTACTCGCATGTATGTATGTATGTAACGTACCTGCCTACGTCAGAGCTGACCCTACGTCCTGCTGACGCTGACGCATGTACCAGCTCTTTTCAACTATACAACTCTTACATTTCTATACGTTGGTATATTGTATACCTATATAACAATTCCGAGTGTCATATGTCGTTGACGTCGGTCCTTTTTGTCAATTTCAATTCATGGCACACGTTCCATACGCGTATTAGGTATCTAACCTTTATTTATCTATTATTATTCGGAGTTATTTGAGGTATACATTATACATATATACATTATGCTCTAAAAGAATTTTCATAATGTCTTATTATACAGAAACTTCGTTGTCTTTTGAAAGATAACCCTTCGGTATATTAGTGCCCATAAGATATTTGGCACATTGATTCGAAACATACAATATAATATTGATTCTCATATGGGCAAAGAGTTATAATCTCTCTTTATCATCATTGACGAAGGGGCACAAAATCTTTACCCCTGTTTTATACGGTTGACATTTTTTTCTCTGACGACCAGTGTTAGCCGGAAAAATTTTGATAAGCAAAAAACAATGTCTCGCCAAAATTTGCGTAGAGTTGCATATTAGAATGTAAAAATGAACTATCATTTACAGGTAGAAAATATATAGTCAAAAAGAGCGTATGAATAGTGTATCAGCTGTGTGCAGAGTAAATTGGATCGTTTGAGTTTGGCAATTTTTTGTAGGGAGCATCATAATCGAGAAGAATCGATCTTGAGTTTTGGAAAATTTGAAAAAAAAAAAGGTATTACAGAACCATTAATGAGCCAGAAGAAACCAAACGAAATACACTGACCAATCCTATTTCCACAATTGCTGCGTATAAACCAGGAAATACTTTCTTAGGAAATGAGCAAATTTTTACGGTCCAATTTATGCAACTCCAACGTATACATTATAAAGAAAGAAAAAAACAACAAAAAACCAATTTAGAAAGTGTACGAAAAATATGAAACGATGGTTTCTCACCATGTTTGGTATTGTGTGTGCATGTATACGTATGCATATGTATGTACCTTCATTGCGCACGTGTCGCGCTCCGGCACTTCGGGGCAATTAGGTTTTAATTGCAGTGTGTATAAGTACTTATAGTGCAGAAAAGATGTTTGTTACGGGTAACTGCAGCGGGAGCGTTAGCAGCAGACGATGGGACCGGAAATTCTCACTTATTGTTAACCTCAAGAAAACAAACTACACCATAGATATACCTGCATTGATAGAGGAAACAATTTGTGAACTTTATTAATTACAACGGGCTGGTGTTTCTATAATCGTTTGTCGTTCATAGAACTAGAATTCTATAATAACCAAAAGTTATTAATTTTCTTACGAAGAAAATGTACATTTTCCTTTCACTAGAGAAATATATTTATTCAAAACTTTGTTGGTAAGAACAAAAAAAAAAAAAAAAATTAAACAATCGACAAATTTCAGTGTGACTGAAGTTTGATAAATTCGTTATGAATTACAATTAGCTTTCGATCAAATCTAGAAACCAAATTTCATCGCAATTTGACGTAAAATAAACAGATGTGTAAATAAAAAATTGATGAATGTAGTCGTGGTTGTTAAAAAAAAAGCAAATTCTAGACAACACCGTGTACAGCAGAGTAAAATAATGCAGAGGATATCGTTTCCATGAAATTTAATCGTTATTATGTGTATACATACAGAGGTATGTATTGTACATACATACATAGGGGTTGTTTCAAAAGCTATGGGGGATTTAGGGTACTAGATGGATGTATAGCTGCGCTATTCGCGTCACACTATACGGTACTGTTCTGGTGGATTCTTAATACCACCCGGATAAAGACCACGCGATATTGTAATGGCTGTCTCTACCCGAAGGTACAGAGTAGACACTTACGCTCGGCACGTTCTAATTAAGTCGTTGTTTCATTATCGGCATTTCCCAGAGACCGGGAATTTCATGGAAATTTCCAACCCCGGCTGCTGCGCAAACGGTATTCGCAAATCTTGTACAAAACTCATATTATACATACACAACGTCCAAAAGCTCGCCTTTATTCCCTCTCTGCCATTTACTGTTCTTTTATACCTATTTACATTTTACACCACCATCTCGAACACTGTATAGTGACGTCATGGTTGAGCAAAAATGTTTCTATAAGCATGTAACGTGACTTTTCAGCTTCTTTTGATTAATTAGTTTCCTTTTTTTTTTGCAAATCCAATTTCTATGGAGAACCTTATAAAATAACCTGATCATGAGCGATGCATTCTTATTGTATGCGTTTCGTATTTTAACGAAATGGTGTTCATTCTGTTGCACATATATAGGCACTTATACTATTTCTTTACCGTGGGAGGTAAAAACAAAAAGACAAAATATATTATTTAACGCCTACTTGCACACTCGTTTAGTATGTACCTATGTGTATTATATTATACTACACCTACCAGCTCTATGTGCATTACGTAAGTTGGAAATACCTCTGCACTAAAAATACCGTATCGATTTAAGAAACGGGTTAGAGGAATATGTAGTATAGCTGAGCTTTTTGTTAGCCAAAAAATGAGCCAGAAGAATCGTATCTTCTCCTTTGTGTCAAGATAGAAATCTATTATAGCTATATTTTATATACAGTATGCCCCGTATTCTCCGATGTTAAAATATAGGTACAGAACTATTATCAATAGGCAATATATCAGAACGATTTGATTTTGGGTAAATCTGACGACACGGTATATGGCTTTATACAACATAGGTATTATGTACATGTATAATATACCTATATACAAAAGTTGCGTACGAAGCATTTGGAACTCGTCAATTATTCAAACATTTTTTTTTTGTGCTTCGTTTTCAGAAAATTGGCTCGCTCTTTTAAACGGAAATTGACTTGTTTCCCATACGATAAACGAAAAAAAAAAAGAAGAGAATATTGTGTCTGACGACAACGCTCAGTATATAATCTATATATTCAGTCGTCGATCAAATTACTCAGCTGGCTTTAGCTCGATGTTATTTTTTCCTTTATATACGTACAACAGAATCTTATACCCGATTTTTTTCTTTCTTGAAAAAAAAAAACAATAAAAAACTTCACTCAACTTTACGACCATGAAGATGAATTTATAGTGAAAATTGTTCAAGTATATCAAGGAATTTTCAAGAAGCAAGAAAATTTGATTTCGTTTCAAAATTTTATTCAAGTTCGACTATTAAGTTCGTTGAAATCTTGTCTGAATCTCTACCATGACATATACCTGCAGAAATTTATAAGGCCAAAAATTGCGGTGGTTAAAAAACTTATGACCCCTCATAGACCATGTCGATTGCAAGCGTGTTCGCTACGGTGACTTATTGTCGGAGTAACGTACGGCAAATTACCACGAGTTCCGCATCCGCATCAGCCCCGTTGGACTTTTCCGAGTTTGACGCGCCACGCTATCGCTCTCTTATGAGACTTTTTATGCGCTGCAATTTTCCCGTTCCCTTCTCTGATAAGGCCTCGTTCCGCGTCTTTTTTCTCTTTTTTTTTTTATACCCCCCCTTTTTCTCCCCCCTATTTTTCTCCCTCTTGGCAAGACTTGGAACGAAATATTGCACCGTGTTAGTTGTGACCTTTTCTCCGATTTTTCTACACTCTTTGTTCAGTTTTTTTTCTTTTCTTTTATTCTTGTACTTTGGAGGGGTTTTCAATTTTTTTATCCATTGTATGGGAGGGAGTTTTGCAATCGTGAAAATGTGGTTATGACGGGTTTTCGCTTTTCACACGAACCAAGATACTCCAAAAAGTGGATTTTGTTATAGTTCCGTCAGTCCGTATGTCGATATTCCTGTACCTGAAGCTCGCGGAATTGGAACGGTGCAAACAGTTCACTCGAAATTTCATATTTTTGTATATGAATTTGCGATGCCTCAAGGGGGAATTGAGATTTTTATCCCAGCCCTAAAATCAAGGGTTGTTTACTGATATGACAGCCAGTTTTGAAAAGTTCACAATTTTTAAAAAATTGCTCCAACGGTTTTCTTCAAAATCGATACATAGCGAGCCTTTTTCGAAATATTTAGGATCGTCAAATGATCTTCTGATCTGCAGATGAATGAAAATACAATCGAGGGTAGTTTACCGATGACGGTTGATGGATTACCAGCAATTATAAAATTTCCTGACGATGAAACGCGACTTCGAGTTCAGTCGAAATTGGTATCAAAAATTCACTCGAGTGTTGACCGATTTTGATGAATACGAATTTTCTCCAAATTGAGTCTAACCTGTGTACAAAAATCGATCTGAATCCACAGTAAGAAAAAAAAAATCATAGCAAAACGAAATTTGAAAGTTGGCATGACGTCTGTAGTATGTATTCTTGTTCGCGAGCTCATCATACAAGATATATGATGGATTATTGTTTATCGCAGACCGTCGAATCTAATTTGAACATTGTATATTCTATGTTATTCTCCCTAAATACTGCTAGACAAAGCCCTAATTTCACGTTGTTCTGTTTGACAAACGAAATCTCGTCAGAGAGAGGCAAACGGATGGGCATGGCTCGACATATGTATGTATGTATACGTTTACATCTGCTTGCTCGCTTCTTGCTAAATTTAGAGACTAATTGCTATCATGGTACCTATACGAGTTGGGTAAAGGTGAAATTATGCACGACAAACAACGTTGTGCAAGTACCAATCTAGCCACCTATCATCTATCTATTTATCCGTCTGCCTACCTACGCAGAGATACTGGGAGTGGTGATATTAGATACACGTGTATCTATATCCTATAATAGCTAAAAGTGGATTCTGTAGATGACAGCAGCTACGTTGGGGTATATAAGGTGGATACGGGGAATAGATGCGATCAAGCAATAGGAAGAGAATATTCCATTTCCGGCTAAAAGTTTTTTCGTTTTATTTTATCCATCCGGCTTGTCTCTTTGATTTCCGCTGTTCTGTGTTTCTTACCAAGAAATTCAATGTGTATTTGTACTCAAATTTATAAATTTTATATCTAATTTTCTGTGCTCAATTCTATCCGCTCGCCTGGGGTCAAAATCAACTCAATTCATGCCTGGAAATAGAGCTAATCATTTTTGGGCAGAAAAGAATGAACACTGACACATATAATTGTGGTATTTCTTCTTTACTCCATATTAAGAGTATAAATATGTACATAGTGGATATTGAATTAGCATTGTTCAATTTTGATAAATCCCTATTTGTTATTCGTTGTAATAATTTTCTTGTTTGTCTCTCGACTCTCTTCATTTCTATATATCAAAGAAATTGTGAGCCGAGTAATTTTTTTCCCCAAAGTTTCACGTATCGTGAAATTGATACTTTTGTCTTATCTCAGTATCCTTATTATTCGTCATCGGGTTTTGTTGCCATATCGTCGAAAGACGATGCTATATATACGTAAATCTACATAGTATATCGGTATATACCAACGTGAATACGTTGGTCAATTTATCCGCAATGCACTCGATCGTTGCGGCGTATAGGTAGGTACTTATACCGGTGAATAAATGTCGCGTGGTTTCGTTTCGGAATCTAATCTTTTGATATCAATCTCTATGATAATCAAAAGCGTGGATAAACTCGGTCGAAAAGATAATATCTCCGGGGATGAAAACGATATCGAGAGGGGAATTCCCTGAATGAAATAAAAAAAAACATAAAATAAAAATAAAAACATAAAGGAAATGAAATAGAAATCAACGAAATCCCGGCAAGGAGAAAAATCCATGGTGGATTTTCCTTTTGGGCGACATTATACAGTTGCTCCATTCTCCGAGATGATATTTTTTTTAAAACAAGTTATACGTATCTGCGTCCGTGATTATCAAATTTAATTCTTATCTTTCTTTTGATCCAATTTTGAATTTTAACAGTGGCTTGATTGATTAATTCTATTTTGTGAATGAGAATAATCCTCGTTTTGTTATACTTCGTAGATAGAGAGTTGAGAGTAAATTAATTATCTGTGGCTGGAAGCTGGAAAGTCTGGTGTAGAATCGGAATACGTAACTCATGACAAACGAGTTAATGCAATTTTGGTTTTATTTATTATGATAAATAATTACAAGACACGTAGGGACCTATCCTAACGAGAAATGATGGCAATTGCTGGTTTAACAGTTCATTATCGCCGATACACTGCTTATGATGAAGAGTAATTTTACAGTGAATTTTTTCTATCGAGGTACAAGGAAATTCAAACTATTACTATTCATCCTTACCATACTTGATTTCCAAATCGTAGTACAGTAATACTCGGGGTAAAAGCTAATTGTTATCCAAAATGAGTAACAATTACCAACCAAATTTCATCGATGCTTGAGCTTCCTATCACTTTTTTTACCTCCAAGCGATTATCTATAGTATAACAAAGGATTTTATGGAAGGCTGAAGTTCGTAACTTCAACGCAACGTAAAATGAAACCAACATAAAAAACTATTTACTATACTATTCTTTCGCATCGATATTGGCACTTGACTCCGATAGTTTCGCCCAGAATAATAAAGATGAAAAAAAAAAAAAAAAAACTCGTCGTATTCCAGACGGTCGAACGATTCGATTCTGCAACTTGGATGTAATATGAGGTTGAAGTTGATAGTATAACGTTAAAGCAACAAAATATTCGGAAAAAATTCTTTATTTCATGACTTTAACGGTTCAAAAACACCAAAATACAGTGGATAATCTTTCGAATTGAGTCGAACACTTCTTGAGTCAAACCTACCTCCTATATTTGACAATTCTTACAACATTTCAGTCATGAAATAGTGAATTTTTTCAAAAAATTCTGTTACATCAACGTTACGAACATCAACAACTTCATGATACAATTGAACAAATTATGAGTTCAAACACGTGATTATAACAAAAAAATAAAAATAAAATCCTGCACATAACCCGTATGACAAAGGCAGGGCAGAAAATAATGTCCACCAGTGAGTTGAAGTAGATTATTTCTGTATATTACCGTCTGCGTGAATTGTTCATCGTGATATCATCGAATCTATATCGGATTGCTCTTTTCATCATAGGCGCTTATATATCCACATAATTATAGTATTCCGCGTGTGTGTCTGTATTTATTATACTTCGAACAAAGAGCAGTCACGTATGTATGTACTAACTGTGTGCATTATAGATGATATATACGTACAAGAAATACAAGAAATACTAAAAGTGGAAAGATAAAAGAAGAGAAAATAAAGGGGAAAGGAAAAAAATTAAAAAAAAAAAAAAAGAAAAAGAAAAAAAACCATACAAAAATGACATAAAATGGAATGAAATTTAAAGGCACGATCTCGCGCAGCTTAAGATAAGAGCCTGTTACAGTCTGGCTCAATATTGGTCGGTCATGATTCCGCGGTCTACATATACCTGCAGCCTATCTACCTTCCGTAGGTTTTGAACGTATGTGTATATACGTACCTATCTATATACCTACGCATAAACGCACACAGCCCTGGGGGTAAAATCTCGAATGGGCTTACGTCACCGCAGGCAGACGCGTGTTCGGGATGCCGAAGGGTGTGACGAAAACCGCGTTATCATCTCGTCCGTGTCTCCGTATAATATCTATCTATACTATACATATATATATATATGTATACTTTTACATATATATATGTATATATATACGTGTACATTTACAACGACTATACACCACTTTACGTGTACTAGACGAGAAGGGCTTACGACGACCAACGAGTACCTATACGGCTCTCGGAATTGTTGGGGTTTAAACGTAGGTGTATAGCTTCGTTTTACACTCGTTCTGAGTATTATGGCCGTATATATATACATATAATGTATAGGTACACGTAATCGTTGATGAAAGGGTTGGAGAAAACAAAAAAAATGGTAAAATGGTACACCTAAGTACGTTTGCTGGGCTGTAAATATATACGCGTCGAGGACAAACCAAAGGACTTTTTTTTTGGTTTTTTATTCCCTGTAAAGTTTCAACAAAGGTCAAAATTCATCCCTCAGTATAAACAGGGTTGAATAAAATAAACGAAAACTGTCTCTCAACATTTTGGGGCTTACGAGAAAGGGAAAATGAGCATTTACCTCATTTTTGTTGGTCTAATCAATTGACGTTTGACGATATTCGAGATAAGCTCCTAATCCTCTAAGTGACGAAACGAACGTTTTTTTTTTATAGAGTAGCACTTTTCCCAAGTTCAAATTGTTGAAATTCTTACTTAGACACTTTTTCTTTTTATGTGCACGAAATCCTTCAAAGGCGCATATGTTTGCGAGTTGTGAGAAATAGGGTTGGATTTGTCATAAAGAAATGAAAGAAAGTAACTCGTGATCGGTGATCGTCGTCGACGTAATTCGTGGGGTGGAAATTGTTCGAATTTTTTAGCCGTATTGTACATACATACCTACGTACATGAAAATTACCCACATCAATGTTATTTCACCTACTGATTTGAACTTTGAACTTTGTAGGTACCTACTGCCTCGGAGAAAATCTCATCTCACGATTCCCGCAACAACCCAAAAATTTCCTTTGCCTCAAGCTGAAATTTTTTATTCATATGTTGTTTCGAATTATTATTATTATTATTTTTCTTCTCTCTCTCTCTCTCTCTCTCTTTTTTTTATTTTTTGTTTTTTTCTTTATATATTACGTTTTTCTCGCTCGCCTTACTCCGATCGCTGTCATGTAGGTACATACATCATTATATTATATTACGGCGATATTATCCAACATTGTCATGGACTAAATTATCTATCTATCTATCTATCTATCTCTCTCTCTCTTTTTTCTCTTTCTCGATTTCGGTATTCCGGCACAGTCGTATTTCAGTCCTACGGCAAAGGCCAGAGAGAAAAATTAATAAAGAAAAAATAAAATAAAATTGGAAATCCTTTTTGCTATTGAAATATCCTTTTTGGTCCCTTACGTCCTTACGCCATTGGACACGCGATATAATTATAAGAGTTGCTGCGAATATAACGCGTACATGACTTTTCTCTCGCCCTTCTACTATATTTACCCCTTTCACCGTCGTTGTAGTCGTCGTAGTCGTCGTCGTAGTCGTCGTCGTCGTCGTTGCCCCATTTCATTCATTGAAGAGCAGGTATACGTATAGGTATATATACTTATATAGTCGACGAGTGAGTATAGCCTATAGGTATATAGACAAGAATCTGGAATGGGATTACGTCGCCGCAGTAGTTCGGGCAGAGGAGGTAGACGTCGAGAAGAAGGAATGGAGTAAAGGAGAGAAGAAGAGAGGAGAGGAGAAAAGAGGAGAGGAGAGGAGAGGAGAGTGTTACGTAATCGCGTCAGCATCACGCACTTTTATGTGATGTGCGTACGTGAGCTCGAAAGTCGTTCGAGCGTCGAGGTGCCCGCGTTCCGAAGTCAAGACGGGGGAGGAAATTCTTGGGTGCTTGTAGCAATTTTTCGTTGTCACGTAAAGTTTTTACTTGAGACTTTTTTTTTTTTTTTCACGCTATGCTATTTCTTTCTTGTTGGGTTGTTTTTTTTTTCTTCTTTATTTCTCACTCTTTCCTTCATCTCCTTTTGCGTTTTTCATGTATCGATTTCTATTCTTTTATATTTTACGTATAATACTTTCTGAATTTCTCTAGTTTTCGTCTCGAAGAAGAAAACTAGAAGAAAAGAAAAATCAGAATCTTCTATTTTCACTCTAACGTCACCAGGGATATTATGAGACGCTCAATCATTGGCATTTTTGTTTTTCTCTTATAGTACTTTGACTCTTGTTTTGAAGCGGGGAAAAATAAAGTAGACGTGCGGGAGGGATGGTATGAAATAATTTCTTCAAAATTCGCACTTTTAGTGAAATATGTATTTTTGTACATATATATTTCTTCATACACGTAGGTACGAAAAGAATCAGTTCGAATGCAGCGTAGCAGCTGTTATATCTGTGGATAACACACATATAACCTAGCAGCGAATGCACACAAAGCTCTTCGGTGCTGCTGTTGCCGATGGAAAACTGCTCCAAGTATTTCGCGTATTGTATTCCCGCTGACGGATCGAGCACAAAGAATAGTGTCTCTCTCTCTCTCTCTCTCTCTCTCTCTCTCTTTACTCGTAGTAATTCTTCCCTCACAGCGGGGGGACGCGACAAGTGACTATATATATCTATAATATACATATACATGTGTATACGTATACATATGAGGGTTTCTTCGTCAAACGGGCCACCCGTTTAATCCGAGGGCTCCGAAAATTCTGTAAAAGTTTCTACACGTTATTGGGGATGAGAAAAAATTTTGGGAATTTTTTCAGATTTTTTGGTCATTGCATTCAAAAAATCATTTTTTTCAATCATTTTCACGTAGCGTAAGAAATAAGCGCCGGAGCGAAAAATTGTTGCAATGAAATTTGTATGTCTTTTTCTCAGCTTTTCGGTAAAATTGGAAGAAAAAAAATTCCGACCCATTTGAACCCCTTTTTCCCCAAAAAACGTTCGGAAATGTGCATTTTCCAAATTTGGACAGTTTTTTTTTTCTTGAAAAAAATGTCAAAGAAGGGTATTTATAAAAGAGTTTTGGGAAAAAAATTTTGGAGTGGAGACTTGAATGCTCTCCCAGAAAAAAATTATTACATAGATGTTATGAATTTTCGGAATTGAATAAAAGCTACTCAATAATTTTTTTCTGGGAGAGTATCAAAGTCTCCACTCCAAATTTTTTTTTCCAAAACTCTTTTATGAATACCCTTCTTCGACATTTTTTTCATGAAAAAAAAAACTGTCCAAATTTGGAAAAAGCACATTTCCAAGCGTTTTTTGGGGAAAAGGGGCTTCAAATGGGTCGGAATTTTTTTTCTTCCAATTTTACCGAAAAGCTGAGAAAAAGACATACAAATTTCATTTCAACAATTTTTCGCTCCGGCGCTTATTTCTTACGCTACGTGAAAATGATTGAAAAAAATGATTTTTTGAATGCAATGACCAAAAAATCTGAAAAAATTCCCAAAATTTTTTCTCATCCCCAATAACGTGTAGAAACTTTTACAGAATTCTCGGAGACCTCGGATTAAATGGGTGGCCCGTTTGACGAAGAAACCCTCATATAACACATGACGTGGATAACTTGCACTAAATTACAATCTGATTCCAGATCCGCATTAAATTCGGTTAATTTCGTAAGAATACGGTTCCATAACTTGTCAATATTTTGCTGTTATTTGGTGTTTCATACATATTTACCTTTTTTCCCTGAATTTATTTCTCCTTTTTTTTTTTTTTGTATTTTGCGCGATAGCGATAGGTACGAGCTAGGCACGATAATACGATACTCGCATTAGCGTGACAGACAAGCGCTCGACTTATTGTTGGGCTTCGTTCCATGGTCGTCAAGAAAAATGAACAAATATTTGTAGGCGAAGTTATCACGCATGGGGTATATGTATAGGAAGGGAGACTGCGTGAGGGGGGAACGCGGGCTTGAGTGGCAGTTCAATTTATATTAATGAAAGCGTATGCGACCTTTTACCTCTAACTCATATTATTTATTTCCCTCTTATACACTACTGCCTCGATCGTACTATGTGGCATGGTTCGCTTATTGTTAGGCAGATAAAAAAGTTACCGTCTATTTTGCCTCGACTATACGCGACTCTCCTCCGACTGAAATCGAATTAGTTATGTAATCACTTGAACATCAAGTCACTAAACCATTCTAGTATAGTATAGAAGAACAAAATATGTATTGTCACCAACATCGTATATCTCTTAATTGATATTGCCATGATTATGACGATCAATCGTATCTTTTCTAAGCACGAATTTAGGGGGTGGGATTGAAATTGCGAATTTCAAAAGCTGCAGAGGTCAAAAGTCCGAAATTTTATTCCATACCAAGTCACAGTTTTCGGAAAAATTATTTCCCCGAAAGTCTACGTAGCTAATTTGAAAAACTCTGAATGTCAAAACACCAAAGGTTCAAAATTCCGGAAGTCCAGAACTCCGAATCTTGGAATTCGCGAGATGCAACGTTGTTTGTCTGACAGCTTTGTCACGAGCTTCCCTTAAATTGTTGGATTTTTGGACTTTCTGAGTTTTTAAGTTTCGGATCTTTGAGCCGTTTGCATTTCGAATTTCAGAATTTGCAAGTTCGGAACTCTAACGTTTCTAGAAACTGAGAATCACGTCTCAAATAAATTCGCAATTTTGATCATTCAGAACTTTTGGAGTTCGGAACTTCAATCCTGCCCCGAATTTAAGCATACCGTCAGTCAAATTCGACTTTTGTGAAGGACAGATCGTTTCGTATACGGGCTGTCATAAATTGAGCGTCGAAAATTGCAACATTCCATTTTGTTGGCGAGCCATTTGCAAATAAGTGAAAAAAATTGTTCAAATTTTTGGTACATTGACCATATATCTTCTGTGACAATGTTTTTCTATCAAATTTCCCGGCTTCACATAGTGCGGTAATGTCGATATAACGTGAAGTGAACTTTGGGGAAGAAATACGTTTCATTTTTACAACAGTGCCATACTCTGGTGCCCTTGTGTATGCATGGTTTTGATTTTTCATACTCGAATCGTCGCTTCCTAATGTTAGGATTTATGAAGTTGAAGTTCGTAAAGTTAATGTAACAGAATTTTTTGTAAAAATTCGCGATTTCCTGACTCAAATGTTGTTAGATTTGCAAAATTGATGGGTACGTGTATTTGACTCAATTTGGCAAATTATTCACTCTAATTCGTGGTTTTTGAACGGTTCAATTAGTCACGAAATAAAGAATTTTTGTCCCATTATCTTGTTACTTTAATGTTACCAATTCCAACCTCATTAGGAATTCACATCTGTAAAGAGAACGAATACTTGACCTTCTGCAAGAATGTAGTGCATCGGAAAATCATCATGATACGTAGGTATCAAACTACATAAGGCATAAATTTGCCGAGGAGTGAATTTCCGTGTGTTTCGCGAATTCGTCACTTATCCTCGACGTCAATCCCCCGCAGGAGTGGTGGCGTACTAGTCTAGTACTACTTGTAGTAGTACAGTACCTACCTACCTAGTCGTCGACGTCGTATTTACGTAGTCATTCGCGTCAGGATGGCAGGCAGCATGGGGTTTTGGGCAACTGACGGCGGTGCTTCTGCCCCCTTCAAGCACCGGCAGTCGAGGCACGCCGGAAATTGAAGGGACGAACCGAACAAACATTGACCATTGTTCCGTGCCACTATACTGCAGGACTTTATACACGTAGTACGTCTATATGCATATCTGTATTGAACATATATATGCAGGTTGTTAAGCACACGTATATATGTATGTACATACCTATATGGTATGTATGATATACTCGCGGATGCACATCTCGTAATGATATAAACCCCTTTCACCCCCATTTCACCGTTTATTTTCCGCCTGTGTAAACTTTGCGGCTCCTATATATGTATATGTCTGTATAACTTCAGCACCTACCTTCATATACGTCTGTGTATTACGTGTACACGTAGTGCATACGAATCCCAGATGAGGAATAAAACATCCATGCAATCCGAAAGTGCGGATATATTTACCATATGCGAGTTATCACGTATACCCTTACGTTCTTAATGCACTTGTCTCGCCATATCCTAATACATGGAGTTGGTCAAGCAATTGTGGGGTTGGTAGGGTAGACGTACTATTTCTGGCCATTGTACCGTTTGTGGCCATGCTTGATACATGCATTACTCATATCTGGCACTTTAAATCTATTCAATTATTGAATTAATTACGAAACTATACCCTATAGCAAATATCGAACTCAACTTCTCAGGACTTGATTGTTTAAAAACGCATTTTTGAACGATTGAAGAGCTGTTAAAACATTTTTGTACCATTTGTGGCCAGGTTTTGATTTACATGGTCATGGATACGGCAATTGTGATCATCACAAACGGTACCAAGGTGGCCAAAAACGGTAAATCTACCCTAACTCATCACTTATCTATCTACTCGTCAGTTTTCTTTATTAATGAAAGTCACTCTTATTGTTAGTCACTTTCTTTCACGCTATTTTTCTGTGGCGTTATGCCTGCAGTTTTGCTATTACCCTTGGAGTATAAAGTAAACGATACCCATAATATAGTTCTGCTCGATTTTCTTTTGGCTCGAGAAGATAATACGCTGTATTCGCAAAGAACGAACGTAAACTCTGCTCACTGTGCAGAAAGTTCAAGTAAGGGTCGTATAGTCACGTCGCGGAGCTAAGGTAGTACCTATATCGTGCCAAACTGCAGCTGCTGTTGAAACTTGGCCAACTTGGTTTTGGTGATAGAATTTATTGTTCTGGCATGACCAGTGTCAATGTTAATCCCTTGGTTGGCTCTGAATTCAAGAACCACCATGGAAGATGATACAACGAGACGTATATACCAATATACCTATCGGAGTATTCGACGTTCAACGTTACTACTACTACTACGTTGTCACTAGTCTACAGTTATCAGTAGTGGTATGCGGGTACTTTGGCAGAAGTGTCGGGAGTATACTATAGGGGTGCAAAGTAATTGCATGATTCGTTTCGCGTTGGTGTTAACTCCCTAGACTGGTGCAGGTTTGAAATGTCAGACAAACAGCTGCATAATAAACGGGGGACGTATACGAAACTAGCGGCATTGCTGGTTAAATCAAATCACCTGTCACATTAGTTTCTCTCCAGTTACCACCACTGCGCGCCACGGTGGCAGTAGCACTGGCAGTGGCAGTGACAGTGGCATCGCATCGCATGGTATATATGGTATGGTATGGCAGTAGCTTGTGCTTCTGCGTCTCTGCTGCTCTGCCATTTCTACCGTTTCTCTGTACTTTCGAGAGGCTGCCATACGACGTCACCTGGGGACCGACAGCCAGCCTCTACGTTCCTTCCTTCCTTCCTTCCTTCCTTCCTAGCTAGCACTAGCTAGCTAGCTAGCTACCCACCCCAGGCATTAAGCTCACGGAGCTAATATGCTAATTGCATAATACAGCGGTTGCAAGATTATCTTGAAATTTCAGTGGAACAGAACTCTGACGTATCCTTACTTCTCGGTGACAATCATCGTTACCTTCACATCTACCGTATTCCCTCAACTTCCCTTCCCTCGCTTTTACATCCCTTACATTTTCTACCCTTCCCTTTTACCATTCCCTTCCACCTTTCCTGCAATGCCGCCAGTTTTCCTCGAGCCTTCAGGTCCCTCGTCAGAACGAACAAAGGAAGAAGAATCCCCCTGCGAGGAGTAAGGAAAAAGGGTTCAACTACCGCTCGGCAAAGTTCTCTTTCGTTCTCTCTCCTCTTTCTCTCTCTCTTTCTATGGATGGTGTTATACACTCTGTAACAACACGTTGAATAGACATCCTTGACGCTAGCCATCGCTTGTGCCCTTCAAATGGTGGGTAGTGGATGGATTCCGGTGGTTCTGTCACAGCCTCGAGTCTGAGATTCTGCGGACTTTAGACTTGGCTCATACTGTGTACCGTGGTATTGTAGAAAGAAGAGATGAGATGAGAACAGAAAAGAAGAGAAGAGAGGAGTGGAGTGGAGGGTGTTGGGGTATGGGGGGGTTGGCGCGTGTCACATCGACGTCGTGTCTGCAAATATTTGTCCTCGACGCTTTCTCGATGGGGGGGGGGGGGGGGGGGGGGGCGGTTGTGCGGACGCGGAACGGAATGGAACGGAACGGAACCAACGACGCGATTGGAAGGAGCATTTTCTGTGTATTGTGTATGTCCATGTATGGGGTATATCTATATCTTCTCGACTTCGCGCTACTTCGCCACCGCATACTTCATTCCTTTCTTCTTTCCTCCACCGACCACCTTAGCCATCCAATTTTACCGCGTTTGTTTTATATCAGGAAAAACTGAAGGAAAGTAGTATTACCGTTCCCTAAACTGTGTCGCTTGCGCGATATTATGGAGGAAACTAGACCACGAGAATCCGAGTTACATAAACTTATCTGGCTATCGCTGCGGTTCATCATGGGTCATATCCTAATGTCACTACTTTTACGGCAGAATCAGAGAGTGGAGGTCAAAATATAGAAAAAAATTCATCATTTTCTTGGCGAAAAGCTCATTTTTGCGCCTCCCAGATTCTAATCCGCAATTTAATTATTTGAATTCACATGTGAGAGCGGTCGTTCCATATTCTGGAGTATTCAATGTATATAATCCATAATTTTCACGAGTCAGTTGGAAAGATGCTGTTCTCTATAAGGCAGCCAGTTAAGAATGCCTGGGATAATTTTATTCCCGTGTGACGAGCCACCGGAGATACTTTGAGATTGAATAATAACTTTGAACTAATTATCGTTAAAGATTATTCGAGTTCAACTTGGAGGTTTATACAATTCCGAGTTCATCTGTGACAGAGTTTTAGGGTCTCTTGTCTCCTCTTCTATATTCTCCCCAGTGTCAGTCATTTTACCTTCTCTGCGTAATTTAACGACTTTTATTACACGGTTCCGATGTACTCTCTCCTGCATATAGGTACAATATTATACAGCATTGGAGCTAAAGGCAAAGAAAAACAAGTTGTTCCGTGCGAATGACAAACCCAACGACGACGACTGACCTAACTCTAAAATGCGAGGATCAGCTACTATTTCCTCTCGAAATTGTGACGGCGAATACCGCCCTGGCTAGCCTCTTCTTAAGGGTGCTTTCACATTGATTAGTTAAGCCGTCGTCGACGACCGGCTCTCAACCCGATTGCACTACGAGCCCTCGCACTACTTCAATGCGACGATGAGTTTTCGTCTTCCTCCTATTCCCTCTTTTTCTTCTTCTCTTCTTCCTTTTCTTATTCTTTTCATCATCCGCTCTCGCTGCAGGCTGTTAGAGTCTACTTGGTATTTTCCTTCACCTCTTTTCTTCCTTTTATTCGATTTTTTTTTTTTTTCAGAGAGAGATGGGTACCTTGTCTCCTATTTTTCAACAAATTCTCATCACTACCTACATACTTGATTTTCCTTCAGTCTACATCACTTTCATACCTGGATCTACGTGAAGTTAGCACCCCCATTTTTGAATTTTGAAAAAAAAAAAACTGTCGTGCTGGGTTGTGCTAGGCTTGTTCTTATGTGTGTCGCAAATGGCAAATCGATAACTTCGAAAAAACATCGAAAATTTCGAAAAATCCATCCATCTTAATTTTTCGAAAAAAATAGGGGTTGTCCTGGTTTGTGCTAGACTTGTGCTGCGCTGGTGGCTTGTGCAGAATTGTGCTGTGCTGGTTTGTGCGAGACTGGCGCTGTGCTGGTGGCTTGTGCAGAATTGTGCTGTGCTGGTTTGTGCTAGACTTGTACTGCGCTGGTGGCTTGTGCGGACTTGTGCTGTGCTGGTTTGTGCTATAGATTTGTGCGCATCACCCGCGGTCTAATGGAATAGCTAAATGAAAATAGGTTGAAAATTAATGTATTTCTATTATCCTTCATGGAGAAACTAGACTTTTCGCTCCTTCCTCCTCTTTTTGGCCCATCGCGTTATAGTCTGCGAGGTTGACTTACATGCACGTATATAGATGTATAGGTTAGGTACGGTACGGTTGGTTACATAGGACGCATGTATATGTATAGCGTAGCCAGTTTTACCCCCCGTTGTGCAACGTGGTCTTGCTTCAACTTCGTCTTGAATAATAGAATGGCTCTCAGACGACGAGGCAGCAGCCATCTTGGTTATATGTAGGTATACTATAGGGCTCTTTTCCGGGTGACAAAGTTTCACGTTTTCTTCTTACGCGATCTCTCTCCTTTCCCTACCGCTTTTCGTTACTTCGTCTCTCGACGAAGGTCATTCAAGGGATTCAAAGAGGCTTGCTACACGTTAAAGATGAACGAACTCTTGTACCGGCCCTGGCTGCAAGAGCAAAAAAGCTTTTCAACCGACTTATTCAAACGTCGAATAAAAAAAAAATATATTTAATATAAAAAATACAGGATGAATAATCTTACCATATTTCAATTTGTCGGCCCATACTTAGAAACTTGTGTATTAAATTTCACGTGGAAATGATACCAAAAACATAACGACGCGTCATTTGAAGTTAAAGTCATTTGAATTCAACTAAAACAAGTAGGTAAATCAGCTGACCACGATGAGCCAGCCCTAAAACTTTCGGCGCAGATCTTTCGAGTTCGAGAAATACAGGACTACATGCATCTATCCATTTCAGAATTTAGTTATTTTTAATTTGGGGCGAATGCTATCGATAAAAATGAAAAACATCCAAATCCGTTAATCCGTTCTCGAGATATGACGATTTGAAATTTTGTTTGTAAGATTTTGTTCACTTTATATCTCAAAAACTAATCAAACGATTGAATCCAAAATCTAATCAGCTCTGAGTTACCAAAAAGCGCATCAATTTATAGCAAAATCATGGAAATCGTTTTCAAGATATAGTAGGACATAAAATTGTTCACACACTTAGACATCCATCCAAAAATGGTCGGAGACGATCTGGTGATAACTCAATTTTTCATTTTCGGGGTAATTATAATATAGCTTCCCTTTTTTCCAAAGCGGAAAGTTGAAAAGTCTTGAAATTGACATGAATATTTTAGTGGAACGCCGGCAACATTTTTCTTCAAACAGTATGTGTATGAAAAATTTTGATTCTGAATTGGGTGAAAAAATTGGGCTTTTTTTTAGCACATAGATGTATCTGGTATTGGGGAATATCTAGTATTCTAGTCAATCAGTGACTATCTTATAGTCGCGTGATGTATCTCGGGTACCTACTTTTTGTCTCGTTCCCATTTTGGCACGTTATAGAGCAAACTATAATGTCGGATGAATGTTCTCCCATGTAGGGATGTATGCACATCAAAGTATATAGCTATACCCACAAAATCAGAGTTAGGTACATATAGATGCTGTAGTTGGACATTTGACTACCCTCTCTTTACGAGCCGTTCAAGCGAGATTGGCAAAGCTCATATAGGGTTCATTTGATTTTTGGTAATCGCTAATTCTCTTGTGAGAGCATGAGATGATCCACGCGATGTCTTGAACATCAAATAGTGAAATACTTGAACCCACGACGGAACTAAGAACAAACAAGTAAAAAGCACGACGAGCGAAATATCCATCCTGAATTCGTGAATAATGAAGCTGTGCTTAAGCAAGATGAATGAGAAGGTTTTTTTTCTATTTTCAACATGAATATTAAAACGTAATATTACAGCTATGATGGAATCTGTTTTTTGTTTTTGTTTTTGTTTTTTATTTCCTTTCATTTTTTGTCGGATGATCCCTAATTTCAAGGTTCTGCCCGGCCTCCGTATATATACTGGTATTATTTCTCAATTTGTCAAAAAGTACTTCTTCTCTCATTCGCGTATAGCTGACTGAAATTTTATTGCTTCAATTTCGAATACGAAACGTGTAACGAATTGATATGTGCGTGAAATTTGAAATATCTAAACCTTTGTCGTTTAAATCTAATACCTATACCATGTATTCATGCTCCTCCGTAGAATTCATTTACTTTAACGTTGATGTATAAGTATACGTTACCTATGTAAAATATACATGCGTACATCAATTCTTCAGAGAACAGCTGGCATTTGGAAAATTCAATTTTACTTGTCAACAGAAAAATTCCTTCAGTATCTAGATACAGATACGCGACAATTTCGCACGTAGCCAGGTTTTACGTTTATATCCAAATATATCGAACAAATCAATCTTCGAACATCACGAATCACTGGAATGGTCAAATAGAATGGTATCAAGAATTTGAAATACAACTACTTTTGTCTTACATTTTACTTCTGAAAAAAACTTTTGATAATATCGAGATGAATGACAGGAAATAAATGAATCGATCAATCAATAATCACTTTCGATACATCGCCTTGCTTCTCACGGTCGATAATTTACTTTGTACAGGAGTAAAACGAATGATGTATGAAGCGCGAATAGTTAATCACGTATGAAAAAAAAAAAAACCAGAAACCACCAATTTACAGTCTCAAATTAATGATGCGATCTCATAAAGAAACGTGACTGTTCCGTTTATAGTTTTGATCGAACTCCATCGGCACTGATCTGACTTATCTAACTTTGAACCGTTTATGTACGGGGTGTTGGCTCTGATGGTGAATGTATTGTCGATCGTAACGAGAGCCTGTAAAGATTTACGACGTCTTATGGTCTGTGCCAGGGTTGGTTAGTTGATGGGTATAGGTACGTCAAAGCTATTGGAATACACCGACAGTATGGTGGTGTATTATCGTAGTTAACTGTCCTCATACTCACCTATACATACATACCTATCATATATGTGTGTGAATGCGAAGAGCTCACGTTCTGTTACGTTCGTTTTACAAGCCTTTAATTAACACCGATGTGTGTATACCAAATTGATTACCACAATGCGCGGTGGATACAACAACGGTGTAAAAGAGCTTTCATCAATATCAACCAAGCGCGGTCTATACTTGTGATTGGTGCAATTTAGTTATGTATTTTAATTGTCAACTTTTCGTCGGTCCCCAGCTCCATTAATTTCAAGTACCAATTCAAAACTTTTGATATCATTTTGATAACGACACGCTTGAATTGTTCATCAACAATCCAATTGAAGCTTGAAACTTTTCTACGTATAATTGTCACATCGCGTTACCAATTGTCATCGAATGTTTCTTTCAGTTTTTTTGGATTTGCTGCTGAATATATGAAAACACAATTGGAATGTCAATCGCCTCATGAGGTGTTTTCAAAACTTGTAATTTACAGGATTGAACTTAAATTTGGACACATTCAATCCACAAGTACGGTTCTTTGATTTTGAGTGAGTGTATGTATGTGCGTAGGGACGCTTCATTTCTTTTGAAAAGGAGAATAATTACGAAATGATACGATGTCATTCCTACGAATCAGAAAATGTAATCGTCTCCAATTAGTGTCTCGACTTTCCATAGCACTTTGACTCGAACCGATCGGCACCCTGTTCGATTGTTAGTTAATTGTCGTCAAGTCAGTGGCGTAGAGTCTACTGAGGAATAGTTGGGTTCCCTACTGTGTTTCTTTACAAATTAAGTGGATTATCGAAAGTGATATTTATCGGTGTGTGTGTGTGTGTGTCTGTGAGTGTGTGAAGTTGGATGAGTTTCGTTTCAGTAACGACGATTGTAAGTAATTCTTGGGTACGCGAAGAAGACGAAAAATAAGAAAAAGAGAAGTAGGAAGAAAAAAAAGTGGGGTATGAGATTGTCAACCACCGTTTTAATCCTGGTATGCAGTTACTAACTACCGGAATTACTTACGAGAATCGTTTTCTGCACTTGGTGAGCTGAGTTTCAGCGTCTTCCACTCTCTCTGCCCTCTTCTTCTTCTTCTTCCTTCTTCATCGTCTTCTTCTTCTTTCACTTCGCCATGGTAGAAACCGGCTGGTGGAAGCAGCCTCTTGTTCTTTTTTCCATTCTTCTCCTTCCTCCCGTTCCTTCTCGCGATCTCTTGCAGTCCATTTCTTCTCTTGCACTTCTGATGCTGGTGCTGCTGCTGTTATGTACTACCTCTGCCCCGGTAATAAGGCCCATTTACAGCGTGCCTTGGTAACAACGCCCGCCAATGGAGGTAACTACTTTCAGAGTAAGCCAGCGATGTAAACGCAGTCATTACGATAAAGCTGGCTCTCGGTTACCAATGTACGGAATTATACCTATAGTCTTCTATTTTCTTCTCGTTTCCATGGCTTACCACCAATAACTACCATCTCGGCACCATGCAAACCCTCAAGCTCAGACTAATTACTGAAATCCCATGAAACTTTTTTTTTTTTTTTTTCTAGTGAAAACTAATTGCAACAGTTTTCTACATTTCTTGGAAATCTTTGAAAAACTGGGCGAGTCCAGAGGATTTTGCAAAAAATGGCTCCACTTTTATGTCTTTATTATGAATCAGCGCGTTTTGGCTCTCTGAATTGCAATGCAAACATCTAAACTCCTGACAACATTCGTAGCTTCCACATCTCTCTTGTGATAGATCATCAATAAATTTTGGAATCTAACTTACTGCTGGAAAAAAGCATCTTCTAAAATATTCCAAGAATGTTCAAAGCTCAAAATGGCAATTGTTTCATTGATCATACTATATTGATTGGCTTGATTTCTTCCAGAATCTCAGAATTCCTATCTTTGTTGCTAGAAAACGTATAACTTTCCGAAGAGGTAGTTTAGTTTTATTCATTTCCTACGGTGTTTTTTTGTTTTACGAGAAAATATATGGACCAATCAATTCCGGGTAGGAAAATATACGTCTATATCTATATAGTCGTACCGTTTGAGAGGTAGCTTACTATTATTGTTAGAGTTAAAAGCAGGGAAGGAAACCGAAGTCGGTAACGAGTCGATTTTCTTGGCTCGATATATTGGCCCGGGTAAAACTGTGAAAGCATTGCAGCGCAGCTTTTCTAGGGTAGATAGGTATATGGTATTGCATGGTATGGTATACGTGTATTGGGAGGGTAAGAAGTGCAGTCTGGGAATTCCATACGACAAAAGGGAGTTGACTTGGTTCTGCAGCAGTACCAGTCGTCGTACGTGAGAACGAGAGACTCTTCTCTGTTCCTAGCCACGGTGAATTGCCTTCATTGATTATCGCTTTAGCGAGCCAATAGCTTTTGCAAAGCTCTCGCGATTCGGCTCCCCGATCTATTCTATACACGCAGAACGTGACGTCGCTTCAACCTCTCTTCTCTCCTCCTTCAAAAAAAAAAGTAAAAGGAAAAAAAAAAAGAAAAATGTAAAACAAAAAAACTCATGGCTAAAAACATCACTTCGGAACAGGGTTGGTTATACGCACAAGAAAAAACCTGGGAAACCGGGAAAAGTCAAGGAATTTCGTAAATGAAACTGAATTTTTTCCTTTCCAGGAGGAAAGAGCTTGTTTTTATGTACAAGATGTTTCGTATTCATCTGAAAAGATGTACATCAGTCTACTACAACCTATGTGTTCAATTGTACCCACTTGTGTCTTCGATATTCGGCGCGTGCAGTAGCTACTAATGTAGAGTGGGTTATTCAGAATAGGCGCTATTGAAGGTACTAGCATAATGAAAAAATTATATTATTTAGTGGCATCTCCCTTGATGAGTAACTGGAATGAGCCCAATTTTCTGGCTGGAATACCTGCTGGAAAAGTCAGGGAATGTCAGATTCCCAAAAGTGTACCAACCCTGGAACTTATGAAGCTGAAGCTAGAAGCCAGAGTTAGCCTCCAAACGTACTGAACTTTTCTTTAATTTGGACGATGCAGGACAAATTTACGTCTATAATTCCATAGAAGCCTTTGGTTTCGCTAAAAACTTGACAAAATTTGGATTCTTGTCCTTCACAGGCTCATTTTATCCAACGCATTTCATTTGACTGTTAAAATTTTGGCTGCTATAGCTTCAGCTTCATCTGGAACTTCAGAAGGAAGTTCTGGTGATTCGAAAGGATATTTCTGTATATTTGAACGCAGCCCATCAAACTTGACAAAAATTTGAACCTTGTTCTCAATTTTCTAATTCCAGTCATGGAGAGTATGGAAAGTCCTGGACCTCCGGACAGTGCCGTACCCTCCGATACCGACCTCGGTCTGCCAAGCCTACCTTCACAGCTCGCGTTCGTACCTCGAGAAGAGGCCGAGGACCGGGTCAACGCCGATCCAGGAATCGGAGGTGCAATCGTTCCTGGACAGGTTTCGACTCAGTCGCAACCTGGCCAGAGCTGTAATCAACAACCATCGAGTAGTACCGGTAACTGTCAGTCGAGAAGAGCCGATCTCCTGCTACTGTTGAATTACAACGACCAGCACAGCTCCGAGGAGGAACTCGAGGTCATCAACAGTCCCAGGACGACGGTTAGTCAATCCTGCAGGCCAGCCACTGCTCCGGAAAAAAGAAAATGGTCACAGGTCAGCTCGGGGTCGAATCATGCCCGGAGCCCTTCCCAAAGTCAACTTCAACTACATCATTCTCAGGCTACTGCGAGTCTCGGTGGTGCTACGTGTTCCGCACCGGCTAGCAGAGCAGGCAGAGAACCAGCGGGATCTGGATCGAGCGACGAAGAGGTGAGATCCTTATTCTTTTTTTTACATCCTTATTCTCTTTTCACGACTTTACGTCCTCCATGCTGCAGAGTGTCCAATGGTGCCGAAAATCTTGAAAGGCTTGTAACAGTATTGACTTGGAATTTTTGTAGGGACTTGGAATTCTGGAAATACTCTGGAATTTTTGATGAATTCTTGAATTTTTCTCAATTTTAAATCTGTTATTTTCTTTTCGTTGTGCTGTGCTCAGTTTTTCAATTAATATTTTCATTAAAGTAGTTAGTGAATATTCGTAAAAATCGAACAAACGCTATCCTTCTTTCAAAATTTCTAATATTTTGTAGAATACTGTTCAAGTGTTCTTGGCTTGTTTTCAAAATTTCTCGGAAATCTTGACGGAGACCTGGAATCCGAAAATCCGAATTTTGTGGAAACCGCGTAATGATGATGTGAAAGAAGTATTCGTTCCGGTTTAAAAATGGTTTCCGGTAACTTCAACGAACTAAAAAATTATTAAATTTCAAAATCGGTTGTTGGGGTTAGATTTTTTCCAAAACTGAACTCAGAATTGATCGACAAGCAACTGAAATTCATTCGCGATTATATAAATTGTTGTTTTTCATTTCTTCCGTATAATTGCATAGATTTTTTTGAGTTCGGATAAGCGAAGACCGGAGTATAAATCTTGGTGAAAATTTTTGGATTTCGTTGGGATAAAAGCAAAGGGAAATGTAATGGAACATGTGCGCTGATAAATTTATGAAAATTTTCTGATTATAAAGTTTGATTAAAAAATGTCAACGAGTGACGTTAGTCCAACAGATTTAAACCACGGGCAAAAAGGGATCGTGCGCCGCGTCAATTATGCACCAGATGGGGAACACGTTAATGCGTTGCGGTTGAGGTTAAAGTCTGACGATATATTTTTTTTTCTTTTTTTTTCCTCTCTCTCTCTCTCTCTCTCTCTCTCTCTCTCTCTCTTTGTTGCCCGGTGGTATCATTCCTAATGAGAATTTTTTTAATTTCAACTTCCATAAATTCTCCATTATACATCGCGATGGCCGGGGAAATATGTATACCGCATTGACTCGAGCGAGGTGAAAACGTAAATATTCGACAAACGTTCTTTCTCTCAACGTTTATTACCCACATTAGCACTTACGTTTAGTGCCAAACGGTGTTTCATCTTCTGACACGCATTTATCTATTTTTATTTATTTCTCGTTGTTCTCGTTGTTCGTTTTGTTATTTTGTTTTCGGTTTTAATTGTGAATATCGTAAGCGTAAGGACAGCTTAGCGCTTCGGTTTAGTCTAATTCGAACTGCTAGACATCGAAAAATGGCAAAAATGATATTTCTTTAGGTAGTGTAACGACGCGTAAGGTCGGTAGGTGCCTAAGTATCCTCATTAGAAAACGATTAGGGAATGCATAGAAAACTTTGGACTAGAATAAGAGGGAAGAACTTTGAATCTTTCAATATCTTTTCCCGTTCTCTTTCAAGTTATATAGCAAAATGGACCCGCTATGAAATTAACACTCAAGGTAGAGCTTTGAAGTTGCAATATAGATCTCTGAATTTTCACCGAATAACGATAGTCTAATCCATGTCAAGTGTTGAACGCTTTCACCTAAAAAGTCTGAAAATAGCGAGCAAAATGGGCTGCACTTCTTCAGAAAAAGACAAAAAAATTACAAAGTTTAATTTGTACAAGGTTTTCTTTTCTGGTCAATAGTTTGGCGTAGTTGATGATGAAAAAAACAATTGAAATCTGCTAGGGAAAATAAATAACGAGATTCAGAAAACGTCTTTCAATTTTGAAAAAGTATTCTACAAATTTTCAAGGATGCCCATTTTGCCCGCCTCTCCAAAAGATATATGTATATAGTTGATTTGGTGTTAGAAGTTTGCTAGAGTACGTAAATGATAAAATTTGAACGTATTTCGATTTTGAAAAAGTAATAAGAAAAAATTATCAGGGTTACCCATTTTGCCCGTCCCTCCCTTACTCATGTTGGGCATATTTAGGGGTAAATGCAGCATGTGGGTCAGGTGATTTTGTCGAAATGACTCGTCTGGAACGGAGACTCCGCCTTCGTTACACGTAGATTCATGCAAACTCCCGGAAGCTTCCGTGCAGAGTGCATTTTAATTGAAAGTTACTGGTACCTACCTAACCTAACCTAAACCCCCTTTTCTACATACCCGGTACACGGCCGTGGGGTAAAACGAGAAGGAGGAGGATGAGGAGAAGAGGCAACAGCAGCACCAGTACCAGTAGTAGTTCTTACCGTAGGCATTTTGCCCGCAGGTGCAGGGTCTCCTGGGTAATTCCATGTCGCAGCCGGTGCAGTTCCGCACGTCGCCTCCGGTCGACGCGCATAAACCCGGTCGATCCTTGTCCCCACCGCCGAAACTGTTTCACGCTTCCGTCAGGGACCCCAGGCCACCTCGTCCCAGATCACGGCCGAGGCCTCATCCCCTGGCTGTTGATCACCTGGACCCCGATTTGGATGCACTCAGCGCGTGTAGCCCGAGAAAACGACATCGGCCACCTCACCGTCTGCCACGGCCTTGTCTTGATTTCGAAAAAATGCAGCAGGTGAGTTTCATCTTTACATTTCGAAAAAAAAAAAAATCTCCATTTCATACATATTTTTCTTCCGGATTTGATATGGATTTAATATTTACATTTTGTATGTACGGAGAATGTTGATTCGATGATCGATAAACCGGACATCGATGTTATCAACGTGTATAATCAGATCGACGAATCTTTTCTCATGGAAATCGTTGCTCGATTCGACTTTTTTTTATGGGTGATAGATTATTTGATTGACGTACCGTGCTACCTAATCGAATGGCAAAATTGTCAATTATTCAGGGAAAGAACTATTTTTTGTTTTGTTTTGTTTTCTACTTATGTATTAATGATTCGGTCCACAAATGGAATTCTTGATTTTCCTGTCCTCAATTTACGACAACTAGTATTCCGAACGATCTTGATTCTAATGAAAGATCGAAAGTGCGAACCATTCAGGCACACTACCCGAATTTGAGAAACAGGTTTTCTGAAACGAGACGATTATAAATTTATAACAATGCGAAATGAACTTTGGGGAAGCGATATCAATTGATTTTCGACTATACGTCCGATTTATCCAACTGCGGTGTACTCGTCTTCTCAACTTTCTATACCTAACTGTGAGACGATGTTAGCGTGACGTCAACTCATTACCATTTGGGGGTGTTGTTTTAATTTGGTTAAACATCACAAGAACAAAATATTCTCAGTTGTTAAAAATTGAGTTTGTGCAAAAAGCGCCTGACCGTATAGACATATTGGCGAAGAGAAATCGATTGGCTAAAAGAATTTTGATAATTTTTGTAAAGAATCTGTCAGGATCACCCGCGGTAAAGATATGTTGTGACGGAGATCAAAGTGACACAGCTGTTCTCTGTAGATAAGGAGAAAAAACTCGGTCTTGAAAAGGAAAAGAAAAATGGAAGAGAAAGATTTGTCTAACGAAATTGAAACCCAGATTTGAAATTCAGATGCGAATTACAGAAATCGAAAGCGTTGTATTACAATAATGCGCAATTGGCATAGTAGTTCGTTTAATCGAATCTATTCTCAAACTGAAATGCGCACGATAAGAAAGTAGGATAAAAATTTACTCTGACCATAAATCTGCTCGGATGATTTGAGATTCAGATAAAACCTATAAAAGGAAACAAAAAGCAGACTCAGTTGGATATGTAGGTATAGGTAGTCGAACAATTTCCCGCTGCATTTCATTCCAGATTAAGATATCTTAAGACCCTTAATCGGGATTCGATATTCCTAGGATTTACCTTCGCAAATGCCCTCGGGCATTCGTCTCTCGCGTTTGTTTCTCTCGATGTCCCTTGTGGCTGGAATACCACATATATACATACCTACCTACCTTACACACATTCACATTCACATTTACATTCGCATCTTTACCTTCCACATACGGAAATCCTCCCCATATATATATATATATATATCCATACGTAAAGGTACAATAGCGCAAGTACCGCGTTGGTTCGTATCGCTTGCGCTCGTATTGGTACTCCATATTTATCTATACATATATGTATATGTATATGTATGTACGTAGTATATACGCATATGTATAGTAAAATATCTTCGTACATGAAGAGCTTGCAGTGGACTGGTGTATGTGCAACGCAGGTTATATGTATATAGCTCGTGTGTAGGAACGGACAGCGGAGCGGTAAGCTCCGTAATCCCTTGGGACGACGGGCACTGTATGCGCTTTCTATAACGTCTATCTGGGTAGGTAGGTACATATAGATAGGTGCCTGGTGGTAGCCCCCCCCCCCCCCCCCCCCCCCCCCCCAGCGCGGCGCAGGGATTGGATCGTATAGTTTTACCAGACGGCGGCTAGACTTGGGTTGGGGGGGGGGGGGGGGGGGGGGGGGGGGGGTTGGGCACCCGGTTAGGTACCTAGGCGCTGGCGGGTGTATTCTGGATAGAAACGAGCCATGGCGCGCTATACGGCCACGAGTGAACCACGAGTGCATCCAATGAATAAATTAACCTTAAGCTTAAATCCTCCTATACCTACGCGCTTGTGCGGATCATTCTCCGCGCGTACATACTATGCGACAGACACACACACACACACATATGTGGAGAGAAATATCTCCGCACATGTATCGATGTGTATATGTATGTATGTATGTATGTACACATGCGGCGTACCGCGGAGCACTTGAAACCCGCCGTATATATTTTTTTTCTTTTTTGTATTTTCGTGGTATTTTTTTTTCTGTTCTTTTTTCTTTTTTTTTTTTGTTCGATTTTTATCACCGCCCGACAGCGTAGGTAGTTTTTTTTCAATTTTCTTTGAATCGAGTACCTATATCTATGTTCGAAAAACAAGAATGAAATGTTGATTCAGGGTATTTTTCATTCATGGTAATAAGGTTTTGACAAAGTTTTGTGTTTCTTTTCACTCTGTATTCGAAGAAGAAAAGTATATTGACATTGGTGAAAAATTAGAAACTCTCTATAGAATTCGGATTCATATAGTTTCATCGAAATATCTGTATCATGTCTATTAATTTTACTGGAAAATCGTATATTATCGGATTCGAATTTTGATCCGAGATTTGTTATATATTTATACCTATTGGTCAGATTAGACTTTTCTACTGTTCGTTCTAATCGGATTTCAGGATTAGCCGGAACTTTGAAGAATCTTTGATATCTGATACGAAAAATTCGAAATTTCTTTCAATGAAAAACGAAAAGTGATTTTTCCCCAAATCGCGACACGTGTGTCAATGATGATCAAACATACTCAATTTGTGATGAGATATACAAAAGGTAATACATATACGATGAAAAGTTCTGTATCTAGACAAATGAATTCGTGACTTGCGATTTTTTTTTTTTTTTTTTTCCACTCTCAACCGCGTCTGAGGGATTTGCCTGGTCGATGAAACGGTTTGATCTTATTAGAAATTTGAATATCGAACGCCGCGGTTCGGTGTACGGTTTGGTTCGGTTCGGTTGCATGCCGATGCTGTTGGTCTACTAGTCGCGAATCCGCGTAGAACTTGGCGATGGAATTACGCGATTAGCCAAACCTGATTATATTCCACTTGACTGCGCGTGAAATTGGGTACCTACCTACCTACCTACCTACCTTCGTACCTATAGCCATCTACCTACCTACCTACGCATAGCTATACATCGCACACTCTCTCGGACGGTAGTCAAAGGCAAAAACGAGCCTCTATGCGCGATAACTCGAGTCTGATACGACTAAGGCAGGTGGGTTGGTGGGTATTCATACCTACGTAGGTATAAGGTATGTAGGTACTACATACGTGTGTAGATATGTATGTATGGATATTTGCACGTATGCAAGGGAATATGTAGATATATATATATATATGTAGGTATATATGTATATATGTATATATGTATATGGCGATCTGCGCGTGGGTTGTTCACGACCCAGGGATTGTTACGTCGCTAATCAGTACATTGCCTGTATAACGTGCCGAGTGATTTATGGCCGACGAAGAGAGGAAACCAATTCCTCCAACTCTCGAACCTATATCTTTCGAACCTTCGTTTTCTCTCCACCAACTCGTTTATGTGTAGATATATGTGCCTACAATTGCGCAAACACACACACATACACACATGCATACGTATCTTTATATAGGTATAGTTACTAATTGACGAGGGGTTATTTTTCCACCAAAGTTAACAAGCCCGCAAAAAGTGAAATTAGAACTTGTTGGTTTAGTAATCAATTTCTCTACGCTGAATGCGATTCAACTTTTGCCCATGTCGAATGGAAAGGGAAGCTTCTCGTCAATTCAGCCAACTCAATTTTTCATTTTATTTTCAAAATTGAACAAAATTATCTACAATAGTTCACGTCTCTAATTGTTAATTTCCAGCTCTTTAATTCACGTCAAGATATCCTTTTTCATGTTTGACTGATTCTCAGAATACGCCACGCTGATTCTGTTGAGATTTGCATGAATTGCGATGTACGTACTCTATTTTTACCATCATTTCCGAGTATACGGAAATATAATATAATCAGAATATTTTACGTCCTGGAAGTTTTTTTCTCTGCATTCTGCAAAGTCGAGACTGTCACCAATGATAACATGAGAGATTTTTATCGTATGTGATGGTATTTCCGTCCAAAAATACGAAATTCTACCGAGTCCAGTCTCAAGCTTGTCACCAAATCTAAAGGGACATAATACGCTGCTTCTCATACAATTTTCAAAGAAATCGGCTCTCGTGTATCTTGGAATTCGTGGAAAAATTCGTTTCAAATACGTTCTCCGTGTGCCGCTTAAATTCTACGTGGAAAAAGCAAAGAATTCTCGATGAAAAACATACAAGGCCGTACGATATCTATTGTTGATTTTTTTTTGTTCAATGAAAATATCGTGCGAAATTAGGTTTCCGTTTTGATGTGAAACTTTCCATACATACATATTTTATTCTTCTTTATACTTTTTCTTGATTCGCGAATAGCTAGTATTCTTTTGCTGTTCAGAAAATTTCTTGAAATTGAGGGAAGCTATTCGGATAATACGGTTCAGTTCGACCAATTAGGCGAAAAACGTATGTATCTATCTCCCTATACCCCGTATACATATACGTATAGCTACCGTATATTGGCTGTCTCTATTTTTTTTTTCTTTTGTACTTTTATCCCCCGTTGATACGTGCGGAGTAATGGAGAAAGAGAGTGATAGCGAGTGAGAGGGTGAGGGTGAGGAAAAGGGAAGAGGGAGAAGGGAAGTTTCAAAGGTTGAATGGAAGACGGAAGAGAGAACCGCCTACGGGTAAAAAAGGGTCGTTCCGTACGTCCAGGGCTTGTTATATTGAATAACGATCCAAGTTCAGGAGATCCCAGGTTGCCATGGCGACTCGTTTCGACGCGCGTATGTCAAATATAGTAGAGAATTAGAAGCCGCTCGTGGTATTTTTACCTCCTATTTCCCATCACTTTCTGTATCTACCTTTTTCTCTCTTTTTTGGATCCCAATTCTCCTTGCTTATCTTTACCCCAAAGGGCCTAGTAGACGCCAAGACGTCTTTTCTCACGATGTAACATTCACCTGTATACAATAAACAAGGAAACATTTAAGCTCGAAATAGAATAACAAGAGTTTTTCTTTACGGGATGTCTATATATTTGATTCTATAAACGTCTCTGATATTCTTGTAACTGAATCAGAAATATTTCTACTATTTAATTAATGTTGGAAAATGAATTGAAATCGCAGTCGAAAAATCAACCCCTCAATTTTAAAACGTTTCGATGATGATTCTATGCTTACAGCATTATCAGGTACATTTATACATCTTTCCCTCTCGATTTGAAGTTAGTATATCAATCCATCATCCGTTCGGCCGGCTGTCAAGTCCGCAAGAAATTAAGACGATCCCCCATCCTTTCTCATATATACCCTCTTAACCCTCATCCTCGTCATCCTTGGAATCCATTTTCGAAGAGCTTGAGATCTTCACATTGAACGACATATGTACTATACCTTAGGTATACTATATACTAGCCACCGTTGTGTCTGCAGTGACTAATTAGCTTCTTCTAATTAGCGTTTAATGAGACCCTTTAAAAGCTCAGCTTCTTCATCCGTCTCCATTACATGATGCTTTTCATATACGTACTATGTTTAACCGTGTAAGGTATTAGCACTTTCATATATGTATTACACGGAGGGATGTAATCTACGTATGTTCATCTACATTCACATGCACACACGTGCCATTGGAGATGATGATGGTTTATAGGACATGGTAGGCTGGTTGGTCGGTGGTATACGTATCAGGCAGCTCCGACACTTTTGCAAAAAGCTATAAGCCTCCAATGCGTGGAATCGCATGGCACCCTTACGTCGTCGGTTGGGATAAACCTTTGCGAACCCCCCAGTGTGGCAAAACCCTTCGACGAACCCCTACTGCAGACACGTATATATTCCAGCATCGGAGTGGAAGTCAGAGTGGAAATGGAAGTGGATGTGGAAGTGGAAGTGGAAGTATAGAACTCAATAATACTCTCCGACAACGCGCCAATTAGCTACTGCCGCGGGGATTCGAGCCTTCCGAGCTTTCGGAGCTTTAAGGCTGTTTCAACTTACACTTTCGCTTGAGCTACGTTGGGGCTCAGCGACGCGCTAGGTTTTCTACGTATAACCAACTTTCGCATATTTTCCCCTTTTTGGGAAACCAACCTTTGCCACATCGTATTCCACTTTCTTTTTTCTATTTCTCTCTCTCTTTCTCTTTGTCTTTGCACACTCGTCAGTCAGATATGCCAGAGCTTAACTCTCCCGGAGGGAAGTTGGGTACCTACCACCTACCCCTGTGACGCGGAGTGACAGGTTGGTTGCGTATATCTACCTACCTACCTACCTACCTACCTACCCGGTGCCACCCCGTATCTGTACTTTTCTACCTTTCTACCTTTCCACCTTTCAACCTACCCTGTTCTGCCCTGAGCTGGGCTGGGCTGGGTTGGCGTACCCTGCCTACCCTGCCCGACGTTAAGTAATCCGCCCTACTCGAGAGCGAGAAGGTAGTCAAGAGGCTTGCCTCCGAATAATGAATATCTGCTAAGTGGGAGCGCCTATTATAAACTTGGCTCTGATCCGTAATTGCCAATTAGCAGATGTTTATTTTAAACTCTACAGACGAAATCAGTGTAAACATTGAGAACGTTTTCTTATATAGGAGAGAAACCTGCGAGAGAGAGCGAGATTCTTAGCTTCAAAACCACCCCCTTTCCCTGTATTACACACTACTAACTTCACTCACCCTATCCTAAGGGCTCATTTCACTTTGCCAAAGTATCTCACTGATGCTATTTTCTTCAAGACATTTTCTATTTATGTATCAAAATACGCGAACGTACTATCGAGTTCGTCTTCTTCTTCTTCTACTTCTTTTTTTCAATTCTAATTATATCTTCCATTCAAGGATACCGATCCTCTTCATTCCCTATCCTTCCTTACCCCGCACACCGTTACTTTAGGGTCAAAGTTTGATCACTTTACCCTTGCGTTCTACTATACCTACCCTACCTACCCTACCTACCTGTCCTCATATCCCGGTTAGATTATTTTTAGGAGTTTGTGTGCCGTATACATTCCCTTTTTGTTTGATTGGGCGTGGCACGTGGACCCTTTTTGTTACTCTGCAACCATTCTCTCACCGAAGTAAAGGAATTCTATGGTTAATCGGACAAAAGCAAAAAACAAAAAAAAAACAAAAAAAAACAGAAAAAAAACCTGCAGGTTGATTGAGGAATATAGTTGCCATTCGGACGGTAGAAATAAAACACAACGTACCAATTTCCTTGCCTTTTTCTTTCGTCCCATTTATGTACGGGATCTATCAGACCTACATCACCATGACAGGTGAGAGGACTTTCCTGGAGGGTTACAGGGTGGGTGGGCAAAACGGACCGCTTCATCGATATGTCTAATTTTCAAAAATAGATGGATTCAGGAATTGGAAAAATTTGCAGAGGCACCGTTTTTCCCCCAGTACTCGAAGAATATGTAGTCAATTCAGTTTTCAGGTCATTCAAGACAAGTGAAACATTCATTTGTAATGTTCAATTGCTCAGAGTCTGCAAAGTAAGATTCGCACTTGGTAATTGGCAGCTGAAACTAATGGTGTACAATATACTATTCATACTGCAGGAAATAGACATCATAGAGATTTTTTTGGCATACGTAACACATAGACCCATCATGTATCACGGTATACCTTCGCACGTATATAGACACATGTGTCTATGTGTGTGTCAGAGTTTGAGCTAACAATGACAAAGTCCGTGGTTATGTATCCCGGTTGATACGTCGCTAATTAGGTAGGGTATGTACGTATGTATGTACATACATAGATACGTATGTATATGGGTAGGCCTTGGGTGTAGATATAGCAATATACTGTAATTGTGTACCGTGTGGACGTCAGGGTGCGGCATCTAGCCTACGGGGGATTCAGCTGAGATTGATAAGGCTTCGTGTGACGTCAGTAGACCCGATAAGATAATCAACGGGGCTATACTACTACTCCACCCTTTAACCACATCATATCCTCTCTATAAATATATCACTTATTTCCAGCTAATTAAAATACCACATATTTTGCTTCATAGTATATTTCACCGTACACATACGTATCAGTATGAATATGCGTGTGTATGTATATACTTGCACTTGCAGTCTGCAGGGTTAAAAATATACCAGCTATATCCACGACACTGCCTTCTCATATTTATTATCCCACACGTGCGGACAACTCTGTACCTACGTCTCCACGAGCACCAACGAGCACTGCAGGGTACCTAGGTCGCACGTATAAATTTGAGCTTTGCATACCGGCAAGGCACGATGCAGTGTGCCGGGTAGGTAGGTAGGTAGGTAGGTACGTAGGTATTGTCTCAAGATTCAGAATAAATTTATGGACGAGGAAGGCTTTGAACAAAGACGTACCCTCGTGGTACCTCCATACCGCAGTAGCTTCATGCGACAAGCACGATAGTCGCGTTCTATTTAAAAATTTCTCAAATCACAGCTGGGACTAGAAATAAAGTTTCTTGTTGTTAGAAAGTTTACAGGTTTATCGTTCTTACGTGTTGTAGATAAAAGTAAGGCAAGAGTACCAGTCGCTTGACATCTTCAGAATGGTACCAGTAACATGACAAGTTGACCTACTACGAGGGGTGAATCACCAGATAAAAACTCGTACACTATATCTCTAATTTCTAAATATCTTCCAGTGAATTCCTCTTCATTTTTCTAACATTACTTGATATTTAAACATTTTTTCAAGATTTTATAACGCACCTTTTAACATCAGTCAGCACTTATTTACCAATACTCCAAGATACTTCCTTAATATCTTCTGCATTTTGTACACCATATCTCTTCCGTGATTCACCCCTCGACCTACTAGTACTTTTACCTCATCAGATGATATCACAGGTCCTTCACCTTTCTTGCTCACTTTCAATGGTATTCCGAGTGGCAGGGTCGAGGTACCTGAATAGCCATAAGAAACTTAGGCTACTGGGCAGGTACTTTTACCATAATGATAGTTACGAACTTCAAAAGAATGGTACCAGTGACTGAAAAAGGTGCTTTCACCTTGTCAGTTGTAATTTCGTTACAACCATGAAACAGTGGACGAAGGATACGTATGTGAAATGATAACGATGATGATGAAAGGTGCGCTATTAGATAATATAGCCGTGCATATTGGCTGGACTATGTAACTCAAATGAGTAACTAGACACATATATGTAGTTGCAGAATATCTGCAAGGTGTAGGTATCCACGATTCCTAGTACGAACCTAATACCTACTATTCCAACGTTACGTATGCGCTACGGTGTTATACCTATAGCAGAAGACTGTTTTGCCTGATGGCCCGTCGCGCTAGGAAATTTTCGTGTCACTCGTTCAGGGAGAGTATAACCAACCCACCACCCGCTACCCTACACCCTGCAAGTTGCAGGTTAGAAGGTTGGCAGGGAGGGAGGGGGACAAAACGGTTCTCCTGCAAGCTCTTGCTACTGGGTTAGGTATTTCAGATCCGCCATTAGCAGTAACCACACGTAGGGTGCCGTTCGGTATATACCTACTACGACTGTACTCCTCTTTGCAGCATAGGCAGTAGCATAGGGAAACGTGGGTGGTTTCGAGATGGAAAGAGAAAGGGAAAGAGAAATAGAGAGAGAGGGAGAGAAGAGGTAAGGGTTTAGGGAAAGGGTATAACCACGTCGAGGCAAAGCCGAGCCAAACCGTCTACTTCTATGCTATGCATAGACACTAAACCGACGGTGCAAGACTCGGCTCTCACCGAATACTACCTACCTATCTACCTTACCTAGCCTAGCCTATCCTACCTATCCACCTCGTGGTACCAGCTGCTGGCGGAAGTTGTCAGTGCTATACGAAAGTTTACCGCAGCTCGACATAGCTTCCGTTATAATATGCAGGGGGTAGGTGAGAGAATATAAGGTTGAATTTGAGTATTAAGAGAACACGAGCTGGTGGTACGCTTTGTAATCGTAATTTCATTAGTTTTTGTTTTACGTTCAGCAAATATGGCAAAAGTGATGGTTTCCACTTTTTTTTATTGTCATTTTCTTCTGACAATTGGTTCTACGACGGAGATAATAAAATTTGTTGTATAATTTGGAAATTCGATTTTATTGATATTACCGAATTCGGGGAAGGTTAGGAGGGAGTTGGGAATTTCGGTTTGTTTCCGGAAACCGGAAAGAATCAATTGAACATGTAGCAAGTTTTCATATGTTGTTTAACCAACTGGGGAAAAGGAGCAAAAGCTGACAAAGAAAACTTCTGTACATAAAACTAACGTTCTTTTTTTTTTTTTTTAGTCAGTTTGAATCGTTGGAGTAAAAGTTTTCGAAAAGAACTTTTCTCTAAACAGGTTTCTGAAACTAAAATGAAAAGTAAAAAGAAAACTATATTCTGACGAGCTTTAACTATGATCGTATGCGTTTTCACCACGTTCTACCTACGAAAACATCCTGCGATAACTGTCCACCCAGTTCGAGACCTCATAGTATACGAGAATATATATGTATATACTAAATGTATACCCAAAATTTATATATATACTTACGGCTTCTATCCAAGCCACTGAATTGTTACAAGGCGTTTGTCCGCCACGCTACTGCTGCCCAAAAGCTATCTATATGCTCGAACGAGCTCATAAATAAGCAAAGGTGTCATCTAGATTAATTATCAACCGGTCCCCTTCCCATCCCCGATATATGCGTACGTGTATATATGTATACACATGTATACTCATATAGTAGGTATATGTATATGAAGTTCAGGGGGTGAGCTGTTTCTCAATTGGCTCGCATGTAGGAAATATTGTCAACATAAATTGTCACGTTATCTCTTGACGAGTATGTATTAACGTTTGTATCAAACGATAACGTTGTAACTAAAACCATAGAATCTTGGGCAATGATTAATTATCGCAATATGTTGAGCACGGGTTTATATCCTCGAATCACCGTAAGAATCTGTTTTTTGATTTTTTATTCGCAGTTTTGGGAATCCTCTATTTAGAGACCTAATCATTGCATGAGTTACGTATTAAGAACAGAAAATGTAATTGAAAGAAACGATTCATTCAGTTCATTGTAAATACTCATTAGAAAATCATTTGATGGATCACAAGAAATCGATTGATTTGAATTCAAGTCATTCGTAGACTATAGTATAGTGCAGGTTCGAATACCCCCATGAGCTGCTACGTTGATAAAAGCGGTTAGCTATAACTCGAAGTTGGAAACTCTTTCCCATCGATATAGGTACAGTTGTATAGGTAATTCGAAAAATTCTTTTCTTTTATTTTTCTTCTTTGCGTATGTACCTGGCGAAGTTTTCGCGTCCAGGTCCACTGGGAGTCGACCGAGCAGGTATAAGCTGTAGAGAGACGAGTGCAGAACCTACAACGAAGTCAATGGTGGTGGTGGTGGTCCCCGAAGCCATTTCATGAATCAGCAATGCGATCTGCGAAAATTGATTTTTTACGAGCACGTTTGAATCGTATATACATATATGTATATTCCCGCGATGTATCCCAGCCTCGGATCTCGAGACTAGAGAACTAGCGGAAGGGCATCGGGGGGCTGCGGGGTCGACGGTTTCGGTACATAAATTGTTCGACCGAACGAAAGAATTGGAAACTTGAGAATCAGCTCCGATTCCTTCTCTGTATTTACATATATGCGTGTGTAGGTATACATACATATAACTGTAAGTGCAGGCTATATTGTGGCTCGCGCGTTTTTCTGTATATAGGTACATACCTGTATCCTACTATATGAATAGATTTATATGTATATATCACCGTGCGATCAAGTTTTCCATTTTCTCGGAAAATGCCTTTCTCATTCTTCGGATCTCCTTTATTCTATTCTATTCTATTCTATTCTATTCTATTCTCTCCGCGCTTCTCTTCTTCTCTATTAATTTCTTGCCGCGTGCGGCTTTGCGCGCGTTTGGTAACCATTCCGAAACCGTTCAAACTTGAAGAGATTGCGCTGACGTCAACCGTGACGCGGAAATCGGTTTAACGTTTCGGCAATATCACTCTCGGCAGGTAGATACATATATGTATATAGGTATATAGGTATAATATGCATGTGTATATGTGCATCCTTCTCGCCTTATGTACTTACCTACGTCTAACGGATCCCGCAGGAAGAGTCTTCTTCCTCTTCCTTTTCCTCTTGCTTTTCCTTTACTCCCTTATTTTCCTCCCTTATTCACCTCACTTGCAGTCTCTCTTTCTCTCTCTTTTTCTGCACCCTCCGTCCCGTCCCCGTCGACGTATTCTACGGTGAAGTATAAAAATTAAATTTGACGCCGAAATTGAATTTTCCAGTTTTGCAAGCCAATTTCCTTCAAGTCCTTCCATACCTACCTACCTACCTACCTACCTACTTCCCCTTCATATCTTCATCCCCGTACCGCCAATACAGCCGTGGCCAACTGAACCGCTCTTGGTGCTATCAGTCGATATTATATAGCTCTTCGGCTGAACTTCTTCTTCTTCTTCTTCTTCTTCTTCTTCTTCTACTTCTTCTTCTTCTACTTCTACTTCTCCTTTTCCTTCTTCTTCTTCTTCGGGAAATGCGAGCCCGGGTAGATATCTCTTGATATACATATGTGTATGTATATGTATATCTGTAGCCACCTACATTCACACTACTTTGAAGGAATCTCCAATCGAAAGCTTCGATTGACACGTATACGAAAACTGTCACCCTATTTCTTGCAACCGTATATACGTAGTGTGTGTAGAAGTGTATACCTATATTCATGTATTTGGAAGTTTGTTTGGAGTGAAACATAAGCCAGTTTGAGAAAAGTGATTTTTCACTCGCAATTATGGAGCAGCAGATTTTTATATGAATTTCGTCTCCATTCCCTTTTCAATAGGAGTAGAATCATTTTTCTTTCATCTTTTTTTTTCGTGTGGAATTTCTTTTTCTTCACTTTTTACCTCGGAAGTCGGCATTTTTTTTTTTGCAAAAAAATTCAGAGAAAGCGCACGTATGCGCATAGAAATATGTAGGTTAACCGATGATAGTAATCAGGAAAATATTTTGATCGCAAAAGAAAGATCTCAGATTCTCAGTTGAATTGAAAATTGACATCCTGTGGAATTTCACTTCTCTGTTTCTAATCAGTGAATGAAAATATCAAGTATTCTGCATCCGTATCCAATCATGGTGAAAAAATCATCTAAAAATGCCAATTTCTTCTTGTATTTTCTCAAAATTTCAGAGAAATTGATATCGCGGTTTTAGCCTCTGTAGAAGCCAAGTCTGCGTATCTCTCTGAGGCCTTGTCGTTTATTAGATAGTTAATTACCGTTGGATAGATTGAATTCTTCAGAAAAAAAAGTGAAATAAATAAGCCCATCATCTCCGCCATGTGCCGAGTAATGAGGCAGCTGTTTATAACACTGAAGATTTTTTTCTAACTTTTATCCAATCGACGTATGGTTATTTTATTTCGGAAAGTCACCTATAATCACTGGCGGATATTTTCATTCTCGGTCTTTTTGTCTGGATGAATGAATCATTGGGTGTGAAATTGGGTCAATATATTCTTGAATGATTTGGCAAAATGTGAGTAGGTATTATAGTTAGGTTTGTGAAATTTCTCCCAGGCTTTCAGGGTATATTTTTTGATCCTATATAATTGGCTCACTTTTCTGTAACTAATTCTATTTTCATTAGATTCCGGGCATTTTAGACTACCCTCTTTGCGCGATCCACGGTGTCAGGTATTTCTACTAAATTACGTTCTCCGCCTCTTGCCTCTCGCCACTTCTTCGTCTCCCTTTTCGCCTCCGTATCTTTCTCCTATTTCTCTCTTATTTCTACTTTGCTAGCTATAAAAGCCTGCGCGCGTTGTAATTTACATTCTTAGTCTCTGGCCCGGTTTAAGCGAGGCAATGTGGCCTTTGTACGTTGCACAACTAATATTCAAATAGCCGGTGCTTGGCCTCTTGTCTCCTATTTACCATCTACGAGTTCAACGCCTCCACCTACCACCCGCCCTTCGCATCGCCAATTGCACCGAGGCACGCGCACCGTTTAGGTTTAGGCCAGCTACGCGATCCTGGAAAGCTAGAAGAACGATAAGACACGCTCGCCTACTTGGACAATACCTACCTACCAACCTTCATGTCTGTGCTTACACTTCGCTTCACGTATAGGCCCTTCAAGGCCCCTTATTTCGTTCCAATAAAATCTAACGTCATTTATATATCATCGGCGATTACCGAAATTTTGGAAAAAAAATTATCATCATCCGTCCTTGCCGGTCGTTCAGTCTTTGCAAATAGAAAAATAATACAAAAACAGAAAATTTGATGACACTTTGATGCAATTTAGGTGAAATCGATCTTTAATTAGGTACTTATAGAAACGATCTGATTCAACATTCTTTCCAGAACAATTTAGATAACGTTACCATTTGTATACTTTTGCAAATCAATTGATATTTTGTTTTTGCAGTACATCTACACTGTTACGTTGTACGAATTTTGAGGGGCGGAATTGAAATTCAGAAATTCAAAAGCTGAGAAAGGTGAAAATTCCGATTTTTTTTTACTACCGACTCAGAGTTTTTGAGAAGATTATTTTCCCGAAAGTGTACGTAGGCGATTTAAAAAAATCTCCGAATTGAAAAACACCGAAGGTTCAAAATTCAAAAAGCTAAAGATCCGAAAGGCGAAAATTCCGAATTCTCGGGGGATACTTTGTCATGAGCTTCCCTTAAATTTGCAGATTTTTTGACTTTCTGAATTTTGACGTTTCGGATCTTTGAGCTGTCTGCATTTAGATCTTTCGGAATTCGCAAGTTCTGGACTCTAACGTTTCTAGAAACTCAGAATCGTGTTTCAAATAAATTGAGAATTTGTACCGTTTGGAACTTTTGGAATTCGGAACTCCGATCCCGCCCCAATCTCGACCGTGAGCAATTTTTGACTAGATTTTTTCAGATCATGTGAGAAAGGAAAAGCTGATCGTTTTTGTCAAAATTTAACCGGCATTCCCCCCCTTGATTTTTCATTTTTCATCAAAGAATCACGTTTCGTGATGTCGTTTGCAAAGAGCCCAGGCAGGCTATGGTTTCTTTGCGAATTTCTGTGTGTGTGTGTGTGTGTGTGTGTGTTCTGTATGTAATATCCGTATATCCCAGAGGTCGGGCATTACTTCCAAGTGTATATTTACGGGCGCGAGTAAGAATTAGCGTCGTTAACGCTGATGCAACTTCCTGTATTAGACGTATTCTTGGTAGGGCGCGCGTAATATGGCAAGAGCCAGACATATATCCGAGCCAGAATACATACATACATGTATCTATGTATATATGTAGGTATGTAGCTATATGTCTACCTGCCAGAGTTCACCACTTCCGTATCTCTCATCTTCTCACGCCAATAGGATCTCCGGAAAAGCAGGAGAAGAGGTCCGTCCGTCCAAGATTACAGAAGCCAGAAACACCTTGGCTCTTCCCTACCCCCTACCCCCCTCCCTTTTTTCTCTCTTTGTTTCCCTTTTTTCTTTCTTTCTTTTCTTTTTTCTCTTCTCGTTTTTGTTTTATCAGGTCCAACGATAAAACGAACAGATTAGACCCTTACCTAATTCCCACCGTTATTATCTCTCTTTCTTTATTTATTTTTTTTTCTCTCTCCCTTTTCTCTCCTTTTTTTTTCTACCTTCGTTACAAAGGTTGCTCTCACTCTTTCGCCTTTCATCGCTCACGAACCCACGCGCCTGAAATCAACCTCATATCTGATTAACGAGACATTACCAATTATCCAGGCAACCGTGTCCAAGGTAATCGTTACAAAACGACATTTTTCGTAATCAAAATCCTACGTCTCTTGGTCGTTATCTGCTCATTCTGAGCTCTTTAATCAATCGAATCTTTGGGATTGAAGGGGTCAGAACGAAATTGATTGGATTAAACATTTTTCGAGACGTTAATTTTTTTTTTTTTTTGTACCTCTGAACTTTCGGAATTTATGCGGACGAGTACTAAATTCCAAAGTGGCACGTGTACGTGTATCCTTTTTGTTATACCCATCCTTCAATTACTACAAAAGTTTTTTCAAAATTTCGTTATTAAATCTACGCTGGTCATGTTAATTATATGATCAAAGTAGGTATCTGGGTCTTTGATTGAAAATATAATTAGATATGTATAATTAAAAACACACAGATTCAATTACCACTCGAGGTCACAAATAAAATACCTGTCTGAGAACAGCTTGTTTCCTTTATCGTTCACCCATTTTTTTATTTTTTATTTTGCACAAATTCAACGCTGAACCTACAAATTGTTCGAAGTATTTGAGTTTCGTCATTTATCAAAATCGCACAACGCTTGCGAAATTCGTGAAGTTCGAATTTTCGAAGACTATCGAACTTGAGGCTTATTTCTTGAGCTAATGTTGCTAATTAATTTATTGGCATATTTCTACGAAGGATATATGAATAAATCGCCAAAACTGAATCCTCCAGTCACGCCTTATCACAGACATCCCTAATTTCAATCAGACATCTTTTGAAAACTTTTGAAGACAAAAAAAATATTTTGACATCTTGTGAAATCAGGCGGTACATCGAGACTCCGCACTGCAGATTGACTTCTCAATATATAACGATGCGGTATCATCGGTTGATATATCATCGCTATCACTCGGTAGGATACAAACCTTATCCGAATGCCACCCCATACCTTCTATGCATAGCATATGGTAAAGATTAACGTGTACATTGTTCACTATACGGTATAGACTACCCGTGATGGGGATTTACCTGCACACGTTTCGAGGTCTATAGAAATTTTCGGAACAGTGTCGTATAGCGGGTAACACGTGTGTCTAGGATGGGAGGCTAGAGGTAGTACACAAAGCGGAATCGCGACAATGAATCACTTGAAGCAGTGGCGAATGTATATATAGGAATGGTAGAGAGCTGCAGCCCAGAAGGGTTGGGTTGAGGTTGGGCTGCTCTAGTCTAGGCTAGACGAACCGTGGATACTGCAACATGCTGCATTCTCTATATGCATACATAGACAGTTGGGAATCAAGAGAGAGAGAGAGTGTGTGTGTGTGTGTGTGTGTGTGTGTCCATTGGACGCATACGTATCTATACCACCCTACACTCCGATATATACCGCCGACTTGGGAGCAGTTTCCCAAACGTTTGGAACGCTCCTGATAGCCCTACTAAATTCACTATGCTGATGGTGGTAAACTAATAAATCTTATTGCTAGAGAGAAGCTCAAGGAGTAAAAGGAGATGGTAGAGAGTAAAGCTGCTCGTGAGTATAAAGTGTGGAGAGTTTTAACGGGGCTGGTGTTCTTGCAGCAGTAACAGCACACTGCAGCAGCATTGAGGGTAGGGTCTGTGGGGTTTTTTTTAGTCTCCATTTACGGGGTATTTAAATTCCGGCAAATACGTATAATAATAGAGTGTAGTGTTGGGACGCGTCGTATTATACTGTTATTATATGTTTAATTACGCACGGACTACTACCCCGCCGCACGAACTCTATAATATTATGAGCTTCATGCACCGTCTGGCTCTCCAGTTATCCTGGTACCCCTGCACTATACCCACTACCAGCTACCTACTGCTCATGATATTCTCGTCTACTACGACGGCTCGTAATATGCCATATTAATATGAACCAAGGCGGTGCTGAGAGATTCGAGCGGAATTATTTCCACCGGATTCTTCAGCACGTTATATTAGCTAGCTACCCGGTTTACTACGGGGGATGTCTACTATGTACCCCCCCCCCCCATTAAAAGGTAGTTTAGAATTGGACGGAAAATAAACGAACATGTGAAGAGATGAACGGATATCATTGTTACTCCGATACTATCACAATCATTCATAACATTCATTTACAGTCATGGTCTTATTTCAAGTGTCATTATTTCTGTCTGATTGAATTATATCTACTTGCGAGTTTGACAAACTTTTTATGCATCGATTTGGTAGTGTTACTAAACAATTTTGGAGAAATTGGAAAAATGTAGAAATCCGTTCAGCTCAGTACTATTGAGGTACGGATATCTTGAAAACTGCTTCGGTTTGGGCCGTAATCAATTTTGTAAGAAAATCCAAGAAGTTTCAAAGGCAAAATAATCAGAACTTCTCAAATCCAGCCCAGTCCGATTGAGATATGGACATTCTGTTGAAATTGTGCTGACTTGCACCGTATTCGTTTGACTCCGGAAATGAACTAAAAATCTATCGAAATCCAGAAATATGGGTTACGAACATTTTGCTATAGAAATTGGATTTTTATCGGTTTTCATTGTTTTTTTTTTTTTCCAAATTTCATTGATTTTATGACAAAAACGAAGAGAGTCCAAGTTAGCAGCAACTTTCAACAATTATGCGGTATGTTGTGAAAATATCCAAATCTCATAAGTGCTGGAATGTCTCATGTTAGAATATAGAATTTTGGTCGAAAAGCTTCGTCTGGAACGAGTATAACTTGGCAAGATCCATCGCGTTCAGCAGTATACAAATTTCTGAGCTTTTGATGCATAAGGAATGCGCAAAACATGTTGTTCGCGTCTGTTAGAGGCAAAGGTTCAAGGGGAACCTGATTCACAGTGAAAAGCTATGCCGTAATGCACGTTACTCTCTAGGTACCGTATGGCTTATAAGTCACATGTAGTGGATATCTTTTCTTGAAACTTTAATAGAGTCTTATACCTCTACTTTGTCTTACACATCACTATTCTTTATGTGAATTTTCAAACAAGGAGACTATAATGTACATACATACCCTCCCATACCTGGATCACGTTTTTCAAAAAAATATCATTGAGAAAAAAGTGTGTTTTTCATTCAACATATTGCTGAAAACACGAAATTGTTTTTACGAATCTTAAACATTTCGGACATCAGAATTTTTGTGCTTGAAAATTTCTATCTTCAAAATTTATTCGGAATCCCAACCGAATTATCTATCGGATTCTCGATTCAAACGTTCCATAGCCCCACGGGTGGGTTACATTACAAAAATTTGGGCAAAGATCTTTTGAAAAGAACAATAATACAAAAATGGTCAAATTACAAAATAAAAGAAAAAAAATCTCTTTGTACAGTGTGAAATGTTCGGAATTTTGCCTCGTTTGAACGAAAGGTGTTTCGATACGCAATCAGCTGTATCCAACTTCGATGTGAGTAAAAAAAAAAGGAGAGAAAAAATCAGGGAGGGGGGAGGGGGGGAACCTCAATCTACGGCTGAAATCTTTTCCTCGAAAGAGCTTCGGACTAACGGTGGGTGGGAAGGGGAGGGGAGGGGGGGGGGGGAATCGTTTTTGGTGCAGAGCGTCAAAGAATCGTTTCGCGATGCTTAAGCCCTCAACCCACGTCCCTTCTTCTTGTACCTACGCAAGCAAGGAAGCAAGCAAGTAGGCAGGCAGGGAGCACTGCCCGGATTTCTTCTTTGTCTCGAACCCTCGCGCTTACTCTTGGGCTGCGGTGCGTTTTTGGCTCGTGATTAAGACGAGGTTTCGCTTAACGCCTTTCAAACGGCTTAGCTTTCGTCGACGGTGGTCGAATCAGCTACGTAAAAAGATAGAGGGGAGAAGAAGAAAGAGAGAGCAAGTTTCACGATCAAACCACTTTTCCCCTTACTCTTCGATATACATCTATCCTTTTATACACATACCAGTGCGATCTGCAGGTATGTACCAATCTATACTTACGAATGAGCAAATCTAACCTAACTTATCGTTAACTTTCGGGGGACTCGAGTTTCGTTCCTCTATTCTCTCTCTCTCTCTCTCTCTGTCTTCTTCGTCTCCCCAGAGTGTTTGAGAGAGAACGGGCAAAAGGACGACCACGACAAATTCCTCGCGAATTACCAGGGAGGGGGGAGGGAGGGGGCCTTCTCTCTGTATAGTTGGCATTAAGCCGCATGGGGTAACTATTCCCTTAGGTATTTCTGAAATCGTAATAAATTTATCATCCCTCTCTCTGTTCCTCGAGCGAGTTTCCTGCTAATTGAATATCAAATGTGTATACCTTGACGTTCTCCGCCGCTTACAAGAGACTCTCGTACCTAATATACATACCTACTCTAGGAGATATCTATATATACATATAACGTATATATCTATATATGCTTACCCCTAAACTTTCCAAATGTTAGAAGGTATAAGAAAATGAGAAAGGAAATTGTCAGCAAGTGAGTGCGAGGGAAAAGGAAAAGGAAAAGGTAAGGAGGAGGAGAAGGAGAAGGAGAGGGAGAGGGAAAGGATCAGGGATTCCAACTTGGGCAAAAGCTTTCTTCCGGAAAGTCGACTAATCGGCACTCGGCACTCGACAGTCGGAAGCACAAATGGGTACATTAGTCGAACGTCGAGCGCCAAGTCCCGCGATCCCTCCTCACGCACGCAGAAACTTTGCTTCTCTTCGTACGTCCTTCCTCTTATTCCCCTTCCCCCTCCATCTCTTTCTTTCACTCTCCTCCCTCGTCTTCGTCCTCGTCCTTCGTCAACTCATCCTATACGTATAACTCTTGCTCTACGGAGCCGAGTTGCTGAGGCCGCAGCGCCGCCGTCGCCTCCACCACCAACGGCAACCGCCACCTCCAACTCCTACGGTGTGACGTTATGGTGGCTCTCTCCCCAGCCTCGTGTTGGTGCTCGCGTACAACTCATAGTACGCTCTCGTAGTATCTGTAGTATCCGTAGTATCCCCTTCACCTCCCCCTTCGTCCCCTCCACGTCCGAAAGGCCTTGTCCTCTCTTGCCCCCCCTGTGTCGCGCGGCGGTCGTATCCCCCACTGAATGGTTCCCTCTCCAACACGGACGATTTCCCCTACAAAAGCTCCGCCGCGCTGCGCCTGATTCTCACCCATCCTCAATCCATCCCCCGATTTTCTCCCCTCTCTCCGTTTCTACCACCTCGACGACTTTGGTACTTGGGAAAAGCTCGGTTACGCCCACCAGATGGCGGCCATCTTGGATTATGTAAACTCCGCTTTTCGTACTATAGGTCATGCTCTATCCACTGGTGTAACATCGCGGGGGTGTGAGCGGATAGAGGAATGAGAAGTGCCGCCTGAACGACTTGGAGTGGGAGACAGAGTCGGAGTCGTGGTGGAGGGGGGGGGGGGGGTCTTTGTCGAAGAGAGACAGCGTGACGCTAGTGAGCTTGTAACCGAGAGGGCGGAGAGGGAGGGGAGGAGAAGGAGTAGTGGGGAAGGGAGGGGAAGAACTGACACCACCACTACTACTACTACTGCTACTACTCTACTACTATCTTACTCGATTTGCGTGTGTTTTTGTGTATGTACGTGGGCACGACGTACTATACGCCATGCTATGCCATGCTATGTTCTGCTATGCTACGCTACGCTCTTACTACGACTACTACTACTACTATACTATTGGATCGTGAGCGTAACACGTAACGGTGGAAAGTGCCAACTATGGGGCGGTAGGTAGGTATAGTAATGCCGCTTGGCGACCGAGAGAAGAGAAGAGGAGTGGTGGAGGAGAGAGGCGAGAAGAGGCACGAGGATTCTACTAGAGTACTATATCGGTTATACCATTCACACGCACGTGTTGTGTGTCGTATATACTTATATATGGTCGAATCCCTCGACTGCTCTCACATTGTCGATTACAATTTCACCCGAATTTGGTTCGCGGCGAGGCTGATATGTCTCTGTACATGCGTTGTTCGGTGTTTTGGATCTGGTTCGATCATATACAAACCTTCGTTTTGGTCCATAATCGTGCGTTCTTTTTTTCGTTTTCATTTTTCATTCAATCGGATCGTTGAGTCCCTGTTAGTAGGCTCAATTGACAAAGGCGAGATTCAATCGTGGCTTTACTACTTACTCAACTTCGCTCTTCAATATTATTATCATATATTATTGAATTTCGTTTTTTTTTCTTAAATCAATGGAGACTGGAAAGAGTAAAGCAGTTAGGAATAGGTGGTTCAAAAATTGAGTACAACACGAAGAAACATGAAAAATCTCTAATCAGCGATGGAAGTTCTCGTAGCATGACAATCGAATAGTGTGGTTCCAAAACTTTGGCTCGTAATTTTTAATTGATGACATGTTCGGAATATGTTTAGTTTGTCAGAAACTATGTATCTGAAACTATTGGCGACCGTAGAAAAATGCGAATTCGTATTTTTAGCGTGACAAAAAAGTATAAAAAATGACGAGGGTGTCGTTATAGGTTTTTGGTGAAAGACTTTAGAATTCTGCAGAGAATGTGAACGATCATAAATATAAACGGGGTACGGCGGCAGCCTCCATCTAGATTTGTTATTACGCAGTAAGTTACCTCGCGGAATAGGCTCGAGGGCTGTTTTAAAAATCACAAACAGACTTGGAAGTTTGACTCGTAGATTACGAGTTCCTTCTGTGGAGTTTCTTCGCGTCTGGGGTTTGGGTTTGGGTTTGGGTTTCGGTCTGAGTCGCGGATCTCCGGGGTCGATCAAGTGCCGCGTTTTGCCCGTTCTACGCTTTACGCACCTTATGAAACTTTGCCAGGTCATTAATTAACGCTAAATACGACGGGGAGGGTGAAATGGTGAAACGTCGAGGCGGTTGGTCCGTTCCTGCTATACCAGTACGGCGTGGATCTAATTGCCCGTAAAATCGTTTCACTTTTTCACCCATTTCACTCTCCGTTCGCTCTCTTATATATATATATATATATATATATATATATATATATATATATATATACACACATTTACACCCTGGCTCCTACATCCATGGGCAAAAGTCGTTAAACTGAACGCACCATATCCAACTTACCAATACATACACAGGTACCTACTTGCAATACGATATGGTTTTTTTATACATCACGTACACAGAGTCGCATCTTGAGGCGATTTCGATTTAGCAAAAAGTGCCGATTCCCTACTCTCTAAATTTGAATCAGCGAAATAGCGAACTTGAATCAATTGAATCAATCAGTGGTATACTTATAACTGAAAATCAGTGAAAACCCACTGATTCGCAGTGAGTTTCGCTGATTCAAATTCAGAGAGTAGTTTTCCTGGATTCCTGTTGGTTAGAATCTGTAAATCGAAATCGCCATCACATTCGATACTCCTCATTCCCCGAACTCTTCGTCAATTGGGTTTCGAATTTTGAGAAATCTCGTATTTATTTTGGAATCATAACTTTTTTTGTTTTGCTCTTCTCCATTATGGGAATATACCTACTTCGGGTTTCCTTGGGAAAATTCAATTTATTTCTACCCAGATTCACTCGGTTTGTTGGCCCAGGTAGGTTGGTATAGGTATATATATGTATGCCAGAACGAAGACAAACGATCCGATGCAAGATGGCCTCCTAACGTCGATATACGCCATTCCCAAGGGCTTCCGTTTGAATAGATCAGAAAGCGACGAACGGGGAACGACAAGCAGGGAACACAGCCTGGCTTTACGATCTTCTACTGCCTCCATAAAGACGCCGTAAATCTACGATTGCATCGATAAATCTACCTATATACCAGGCATAAGTGGGACCACCTATGGCTGTCTGGCCGCTTATACTCGGCTGCTGGTCTAAAAAGTCCCCCCCCCCCCCCCCCCCCCCCCCGTTCTTCGATTACTTTTATCCCTTTTACTTTTCGTCGTAGTACCTATACGTAGGGCGTAGAAAAGTATTCGATCCGTGAGACGGAGGCGACTTTTGTCTATTACAACAAATGTCGATTTGTAAATCCAACAAATTGAATCTACACTGTTGAAAATCCGGGTGCTCTAGAAGTCAGAGTCTGTTTTGGTGTTATATATTTAACTCCAATTTGTGTTGAACCTACATCGAAACGGACTTCAAACTGCCTCGGACTTCTGTATAGACTATTTTCCGTGTATAACATTCAACACCGGATTTTCAACAGTGTACCGTTGAACATGACTTTGACCATAGTTCATCGTTCAATGATGAAATCTCGCTATATTCCATTACAAAATATCCTACTGAGAAAGGTCTCGACTTATGAATTGAACGGAAAATATGTGACGGTGAGGAAAAGTCCTGCAGGGCAACCCAGTTCTTTTCTGTCGCATACTGACCTCCTGCACTCGCGAAATGGCAGGAAAAAAGGAAAATTTTTGGTAGGATTCGTGAATCGAGCGTAAAGTTTGAGGATGGTAGGTGCAGCATGAACACTCGGAAGGTTGAACTTTTGCTAACGCGTAAATACACGCCATATAAATTTGCTGATTTATGGATTTCAGAGATGTGTGTTAACCCGGACGACTATGTACATACTCTCGTATATACGTTCACACGTACATACATAGATGTATGTACCATAGTATATATATGTATATATGTGTAGGTAGGAGTGTCGCGGGATTATTTATGCTTTGTTTTCGTGATAATTCCGCTCGTAAAAGCTCTGGCACGCGAAACGCTAGCCCCGCAGCTTTAGCGAAACTTTTCTGATTGGTCGTAAAAAATATTCGCTTCAATTTTCTGCCGTACCTACTACTACTACTACTACTACTACTACTACTGATACTACTACTATTCTGCCAGTATGGTCACGGGCGTATCTGGGCTTCGTTTCTCCTCCTCGTATTGTCGTCGTTCTCTTTATACGCATGCACGAATCGCGACATGGATGTACGTATACATGTATGTACTACATACATACATTTATAACTATATAGATATATCGTTACGCCCGATCACATATCCCGGGATTTTACTCTCTCTACCTCTTCTGTACAGGTACCTACTGTGCACTGATATCGACTCTATTACGTATTGCCTATACCCACGGCGTAACGTTATACACTCCTATTGGCAATAGTCGTTCAGCCAATCGAACTCTCGTACATACATACAAATATACATATACATATGTATATAAAATGTAGACGTATATCTCTATATACTCTTCCTGCGCGAAAAGTTGTCGTTACTTTAGCCAAGGTCATACCGTATAGGTACGTATGTGTATATACGTATATGTACACACATACATATAGGTTTGTACGTACGCACTGTGGAACGAGGCTAACTGAACCAACTGAGCCAGCCGGAGGACTTGCCAGGGATGGAATCCCCCCTCTAAAACTTTCCGAGTAAACTCGTGTGGGGATGTTTGCTTGTACTTATAGGTATGTCTCTGTTATGTGTTGAGGAGGTGGGATTCGAGTATACATAGGGCTAAAAGTCCCCTATACATTAGAGAGCTTGCCTGAATTATCATTGAGATTTTGAAGATTCGGGGACAATTTTCAAAATATTACAAGGAAAATTTTCAGTCTGGAAATCTTCTCGTAATACGTACCTAATCATTTAGGCTATAGGTCAAGAAGAGATGAACGAAAAGGAACGAGTTTCAGAGAAAATTAATCACCATTCATTCGGATTGAAGGGCTTTTTCATTTGTCTCTTAACTAGGTCAACAGAACGCTGTTTAATTCATGAAGGAACATGATTCAATGATTTCTGAGACATTCAAGGAGATTAAGAAACAGGAATGTATTTATAAAGGTGGGGGAAATAGACAGTAGATTCTATTTTCACTAGAAATAAGAAGACACCATGGTTTTCAATGAGGACATACTATCTGCTATACGTAACAATGAACGCGGACAGAATGATAGCGATTAAAACCAGTGAGAAATGTCGCTTTATAACAGTGATGATGAATATTGAATTTTCGACGATTCGAAGTATATATAGCAGACTGTAGCGGTTAGAAATTCCGAAATTTAATTCAACTGGGTACCCGCCGCGGGGTCTCTGCGGGAACTCAAAATTAATAATCTGATGGCTCAGGTTCCCACACATAACCAGAGAAACACTCCGCATACAGGATGATGACGACGTAGCGAAGCGGAGTGTAGGTACATTTCTGTCACTGGCTCAGAAACGGTGTAATATGATGTACGAGGTTTACCTCTGCCACACGATAGGTATCTAGCTACGTACACCACTCACCTTTATCATGCTTGTGTATGTATTTACGTATCGTACCTCAACCTATTCATACGCATAAACAGGTGAGGTGTAATGCTCAGATATCATACGCCAAGGGAGTGGAAATTGTCGTTAAAAGAGACGGCCGTAGCCTGGCATGGCATGGTATGGTCTATGGCATAGATGTGAACGTCTGTAGGGCTAGTATACCTCGATTCTACGAATGGTCCAAGATAACGAGCCATTATTATTTTCCCAGTTCACCATTTCTCTCGAGGCTTCTTCTTCTTCTTCTTCCCTTTTCTTCAATTCCAGCTCTTGCGGCTACCGTGCCCGATCCTTTCTCGACTCATCCTTTGCTTCATTTTTCCTCTTCTCTTCATCTTCAGTGGTTGTTCATCTTCACATGATCTGCTGCAACGGCTATGCACCATTTCGAACGATGGTACATGTATTGCCTGCTGTGAAGTACACATTTTCACGTACACCATGCATACGTGAGACAAGTGACGTAGGTTGAACGCGGTTAGTTCGTTAGTGTGTGCTACGATCAGCGTCGGTCCTCTCCAGATGGTTCGTTTCAACAGCCTATTAGTAGAAATGAACCCGTTTTATGGTAGCAGGTTAGGCACGTTTCAATGTCTGTTAGAGACATGTTCATATCGTGTTACAAGAACAAAGTGTTGAAACATACAGGAAGTCACGGAAATTCACTGAGATTTACTCTGTTTTCAAATCCTCTGGAAATATCATGGAATTTTAGTTGTGCTCGGCATTATTTCTATGAGTTTGTCATTCAAGTGTAACGGTGAACGATTCCAACCTTCACATTACCGGTAGTTAATATTGCAAGAATTGAAAATCCAGTTAGAAGCAGAAGGTCGTGTTCACAGAAATTTTCGATTTACTTAATTTCAATAGACTTCTATATCTCAAACCGTTAATGAACGAGTTATGCTTATTCTACCCTAAATTGGACATTTTTCATTCCGATCGCGATCGCAAAACCACCGTTTGATAAAATAAGACGAAATTTCCAGAGCATGCGCACCAGACGTGTTATCAAAGCGCTATGTGGCGGGGTTTCCTGAATTCTCTATTTCGTCGTAAAAAATTGATATTTGTTTCCAGCTTTTTCTTAATCAGTGAGACGAGGAAAGTATTTTGTTGAAATGAAAATATCGCGGAACTGTTTCATAGTACGACGAGCAGCGATCCAGTTCACTCTAAATCTAGTTGAAAAATTCATTTTCACACTATTCTTGCAGCTGAAATGGTGGTTAGAGTGAAAAATGCACAAGCTAAGGGTGTTAGGTACTAGCATAACTCGTTGTCAGTAACAGTTCGAGATACAGAGGTCTACGACATCTCGTTTTCTTCGTTAAGCTACCTTCTACCAATACTTTCAACAGTGTCAAATGTAAATGCTCCTCTATGAACAGAGAACGTAATGCTGTTGAAAATATCTGATCTTCATCAAATGAATGATTATTTTGCCCGAAAAAATTCGCAACTCCAGAGCATGAATAAGGAGGTAAAAGCTTCGGTTGTATTAGCAAAAACTACCGATGACTCTAACAAGAAGTTTGTTTTTTGCGATGACAATAGTATTAGTATAGTAATAGTACTTTTTACCTTTTTATCTTTTTGACTCCCATCTACCGAATGCGTTTCTATACTAATTGAAATAGACCCTCAGTGTATAACGGTCAACTGAACGCTGACAATACACTGACGGAATATAAGGGAATACATGTGAAATTGTAGTTGTGTAGCCGACTGGGGAAGCCGACCGACGCAATAAAGGTAACGATAAGCGACTTATCTCAGCGCTATAACTAGCCTCGTTACTTTGCTTCAGTCAGCCTTATTCGGCGGCAGGCAAGGGGGCATGGGGTGGCTACCGTTTGCACTTCATCCTCCTCTAGCCGAGTATATAAGTAGCGAGGAATGGCAGTAAAACAAACGACAAAAGTTCGGTCCGTCTAATTAGTGCCGAGTAGTAGTAGTGGTAGTGGTAGTAGTAGTAGTAGTTCTAGTAGTAGTCCTGGTCCTGGTAGTGGATGGGTAAATGAATTGCCTAGGTATAGGTAGGAGGTTGGTGGGTACCTACTACATACCAATACATACGCAATATTCGAGTAAAGACGATTAAAATAAGCTGACTTTCTTCCCCTCGCGCACGTTAGCCTTATTACTTATACTACAACCGATGACGAAGTTATTTCGAAGAGTTCTGGCATTGGCTTTGGCTAGATAAATTGTTGACTTATTGTTAAGCATACGAGGCGACACCCGCGCGCACTTCCCACTGGAAATATAATAATAAACCCCTCGAATGAGGGTGTTAGAGTCGACAATACTTCCATGATCGTGTTCGATTTTCATTCATTCAGTTTTCCATTTTTCCACGTTTTTTTTTTTTTTTTTTTTTCTTCATATTCTTATGTCAAACCTACGAACTCCATATAGTGGCAGCCAATTTATAAACCCATTCAGCTGTCGCCTGTCACCGAAGCTATCGTCGCGGTGATTTCTTTTATCCTTTTTTTTTTCGTTTTTCTCATTCTTCTAAACCACCGTTTTCATTTTCTGTGTATTTCCATCTATTTTATTTTTCATTTTATTTTTTTTATAGATGTGGGGGCACCATTGATCGGAGTAATTGGTTCCGGTATAACTTGTAACTCTCTTTCTCTCTCTCTCGAAATTTATTCTATTCTATAGTCTATTTTCTCTTTCTTTATTTCAGAGCATTGTGTGATTGACTATACGCGCGTGTATCTACCGATTTTTGGTACAGATCTTTTGATCGGTAATTTTGGTTTATCGAAATATCATTCTGTTGACAATAACCGAGACAACGATGTCAGAAACTGCAATACCTATTAGAGGAAACGAACTATCGAAGTACAGGCTCGCGAAATGAGAAACTGTTCAAGTATATGACACAAGTGCCTGTTCTGTTATATAGAAATTGCAATTCCATTTTATGTACCGGAAAAAAATACTTGGTCAACCAGGTTGCCCACTTTGACTTTTCATCCCCATTCATTCACTTCCGGCCCAACCACATTTGGTCGATCTTATGGTGTATTCCAAAATTGAATCACGGTTACGGTTGCATCGTTTCATCAGTGTTTATTAAATGCAATAGAAAAAGGCATAATATGGTGCGACCGTAATCGATAGTTCAATTTCGGAATACCTAATACACCCTTAATGGCACGTGTAGCACTTTTTCATCGTCAGAACACACAGGCTATAATTCTGTAAGGTTTCAAATTTTTCCGTCCAGCGAATGTCGAAAATCTTTTGAACTGGCAAAAGTCGTTTTTGACACGATACCAATAGTATCCTATAGCTTGCGTGATCAAAAGTTGAAAAAAAGTGCGGTCTATGACGCAGAGTTAAAAATAATATCAATTGCGATTGAACATACTTGGCGTTATTCTATTTACCAAAAATATTGATTTGAGCTATTTCATATGTAGCTATATATAATTTGCAAACGCAACACCCTACTGGTGCAACCTGCATGCAAATATATAGGATGTTTGGTACCATCGTGCATCGACATGGTTGAAGGTGTAAGTACGTTGTACATACGTGAAACTTGTACGTATTCATGTCTAGATATATAGGTATATATGTATATATGTATATATGTATGTATGTACGAAAGTTTGGGTTAAATAGATGGAAAGGTTCGCGAGGCGCAAGCGTCAATTGAGCGCAGTTAATTTAATGGGTTTCGTAACCGCGCGTTTGAACTACGATTCAACGAATTGGTTTGTGTGTACCAACATCGTGTAGTTTCGAGACCAAAGCGAGGCTGTTTCTAACGCTACTGCTACAGCTATACTAATGCTGCCCAACTATACGAAATTTTGGGATATGCGGGACAGACTGCTTGCTGTTGAACCTAAGATTACGTACGTAGTGAGTACGTATATCGCTTAACGAATATCAACCCTGCAGCCAGGGCTAGGGATACAAGGGGTGAAATTCGTTCATCTTCATTTCTCTAATTACTTAACGAGACGTAGAATCCTTCTACGAAGGTTCTTATACGCTTTCATAGATAGAATTTCGTATGTGTGTGTGTGTGTGTTGGTGTGTTGAGAAATTTATATCTACATCTGCAGGATATCTCAGAGGGTAATTTATATCTCCCTGCAACATGGTATTCTATCTATCCTAGAACCAGCCGTTTTTTACCGAGGAAATTTAATTCCTGCATTTGTTGTCGTGAAGTCGCCTAACGCCTAGCATATCTAGCTTGAAATTGAGAAGCGAATTCAACGGATGGGAGTCCGCCAAGTTTACTCGCAAACGCAACCCTCGGTAAAAAAAACTCAATATCTTCTTTTTACTCCTCGGTTTTTTTTCAAATTCAAATTCAAACATGCGATATTTTCATTTCTTGTCTGTCCACGAGTCGGGAGATTTTCCGGTAAAATAACGCCCTGTTGTATTCTATCTGTAAACCCATATCGAGTGTCTAATGCCCTGAGGGCGTAAAATAAGCTATTATCTCGTCTTTCTCGTATTTTCCATGAAAACAACATGGGAATATACTCGGAAACATTGAAATTCAAGTATTGAATGGAATCAAAAAAATTCAAACACAAGGTCGTATATACCTATCCAGGTATTAATAGATATAGGACCTTTTCGATTTCGCACTATTCAAATTTGTTAATCTCAACTTGTTCATGTGTGAACATCATTTCTGAAGCGGAAAAGAGGAAAAGATAATCACACCTCTTTGTCATTTAGAAAAATTTTCTGTAACGGCATAAATAAGGTAGATAATTTTCTATTCTCTCTATTCCTGACTCTTTTTTGGTCAATTTATATACTGGCATGACGTAAGAATTAATAGTTTCCCTCTAACATGCGCCCTTTTGCTTTTATTTCAAAAATTTCTTGACTCCGAACGATCCGCACGAGTTTTTCTTATTTTCACAAGAACTGTGAGAGAATAAAATCATTCGACCCTTAGCTATTAAAGTCGTCTTGTTGGCGCTTATACGTCTTTCAAGGCTCTTTACTCAGAGTTTACCACCCCGCGGGATGTTTTCGTGTTAAATTAATCGAAAAACACGGACAATTTCCCCCGTAGAAGCGTATAATGAGAAATTAGAGAACTACGCGACGCGGAAATTTGGAACTGATTGTTATTTTTCTTCTTTTTATTTTTTTTATTTTCTTGTTTAGTTCTTATTTTATTTTCCCCTCTTTCCTGCGGATAAACGCGTGGAAAGAAATTCCGGTTTACTCTAGCGTCAAATAAATACACATTGACCTTATATATATATATATATATATATATATAAATATATATATCCTACACCCTCGCGCAGCAGGAAGTACATCCTAAAACTTTTTGACGTATATCTAAACCGGTATACCTACCTATACCTATCTACCTACCACCCCTAAAACTTACCCGCGCATGGGCAGTATAGGCAACCTCCCCGAGCTGGTTTATGCTACACTTATTCTTCTTGCAGTCTGCACGAGAACAGCCGGAAGTTTATCCCCATCTTCCTTAATAATTTATTAAGCCGCGTTCTTCCTTCTCCTTCTCCTACTCCTACGTCTCCTTCTCGTACTTCTACTTCTCCTCTAATCGTGGGCGCTAAACCTGCTGCTGCATCCTCCTTATTCATGTACATATTAGCCGCCACCGCCGTCGACGCTGCGCGCTACGGATTAAGACTGAAATTTTGCTACAAGACGAGGCTGTTTTCCATTCCCTCTTTCATTTTTTTTTTCTTTTTTTTCTTTTCATTTTCTTCTTTGAGGCGATTTTCCACCAGGTATAAAGTCGTCTATCTATCCCTCCTTTGGGAATTAAAGGGGGGAGGGGGAGGGGGGGGGGGGGGTAGAAAAGAAGAGCACGAGTGTGTACCCCCCGGTTCGTAAATCAGAGCTTACTTCCGCTGCGCTAGAACGATATCTCTGTACTTCCGGTCAACGGTGGAATGTTCCGCACCTACGTCATCTACGTTTTCCCACCGTATAGCTTTTAGCCCCCTATTATATATATATATACCAACGGGATATACGAAAAAGCCAAAAATCAACGGCCCACGTCCTGCTTGCTTCATCCTTTTAACCAACGATGCGCGGAAAATTTATAAGACCTTTTATAAAGGCTGCGCTCCACTTTCTCGCAGTTATCAATAAGTATATCTATCTAATGGTCTAATGGCATAAAGATGTAAGCGACGTTATGTCATATTTTGTCGTTAAAAATGACTGAAAGACTTCGTTCTTGACCCTTTTTCGGTTAATTCGCTGACACTGAGACGTCAGAAATGCTCCAATTCCCGAACCGCGAATTCTTGTGATTTGGTCTGAAAATGTTGTATTGAAAATTTCGTTAGAACAATGAAAGAAAAAAAATTAGTGGACATGATTTTTTGTCGTTAACACGGGTATTTGTGGAAGAAAAAGAGAAAATATAAAAAACTTCAAGCTCGTCTTCGCCCAAGATGGAATCCTTTGCTTCTAATTTTCTAATTTCTCGATCTCGATTAATTTATCCGTGTTTTTCTCACAATGCGACATTGAGTACTAGAAAAAAAAAAAAGAAAGAATAAAAAAAAAAAGAAAAAAAAAACCGACACGCCCTTTTGCCATTGAATCGCGTTTTTTTGCGTCCAGGTCCCTATTTGCTATGGGACACGCGATATATCCATTGATACCATTTATTGAATTGCCCACGATCCAGCTGCATGGGGGTATAACGGAAGATATGTCTGGTTCTATACTATACGGATTATATATATTGGCGAAGACCATATCTACGTGCGTATATATATGTATACATACTATACATAGAAAAGCTCCGCGATTACACGTTTCAATTCTCCAAGACTCTTTGGAATTCGCGCTGGGAATTCTAACGGCCTTGTTAACACTCTTTATACGCTTTTCTCAAAAGCGATTCGTTCGTAGATAACTGCCTTATATACAAACGCTCTTCTTACTGCACTGCCACTGAACTTTACGTGTATGTATATATATATACGTGTACATACATATATACATGTATGTGTACGTAAAAACGTACATAGACTATATCTATATACGTACATGTAGTATGTACCATATATACGTATATATCCTACGTCCCGTGCATTATGTAACGGCGACGTTGCACCAGGTATTTATGCGACTGCTTTTCCCAAGACCGTTTGTCTGTCTGCCTGTCTGCTTGCTCTGCACCAAACCTCTGCCAGCCACCTATAATACCTTCATCTTCCGTATATATACCTATAGGTACCTTGGTACCTACCAACTTGTAGGCAGCAGCCCTTCAGTCTGGGCCCAATCCTAGTTATATGTATATAGGTACGAGAAATGCACCGCGACGTCAACGATGACTTGTTCCTATTATATATAGACGTCTTTTGATACCATTTCCGCACTTACTCCTATCTCGAGACGATCTTTTCTCGGTGCTTTTCCTATACCTTATTTATATATTTTCCCGTTTTTTTTTCCGCCAACAAATTCATGTTTTACCGGACAATTAACTTTTCTGATATGGGAAATGCGTTTTTATGCAGAAAACGTTTATCTTTCGGTTGGTAAAACAGATATTCTGGAAATCATGAATGTTTAAAGAATATGGATTTCCAACAAATTTAATGTTATAAGGGCCTATATCCAGGATACTCACGCCCTTCTGCCATTAAATTTCGTGCTCGTAAAAAAAAACAGCGGCGTTTTTCGTTTCAGCCCTTTTCCTATCGAACGGAGAAAAACAAACACGCCCTTTTGCCATTTGAATCGCATTTTTCGACACTTGCGCTCTTTTTCCATTAGTTATGCGAATTTGGTAAATACGTATTATAGCAAAGTTGCATTATTACATGTGTATATGTATTGGGCATAACGTCATGCAGAATGTAAGGTATGGAAAGGGTCGAACGTGGCGGAATATATAGGTATATGTATGGTGTACGAGACCGACTAGGGGTTACAAGCGAAATTATACAAGAAAGGGAAATTTCGTAATCAAAGATATTTGATCGTGAGCAATTTACTCCGACTCTCTCGTTTTGCAATTGTAATCCCGTTATACCTACCACCGAAGAAGTTCGGAGTCGGGGAAACGAATTCGTGTATAAAATTAATGTTCTTCGCTTTGAACCGCCCCTTACTATAACCCGCCTGAAATGTCTGCTCAAATTTTCTTCTTCCTTTCTAGATTTCCTATGTACATTGTACATATTAGGTACTTACATGATCATATGGAGATCCGTTTTACAGGTAGTAAATACCTCTGGCAGTTGAAACTGGCTCACAATTCTTATTGATTACGTCGCTTAGGCTTGTTTCCTGACGTTATGGATTAGGTTGGACCAGAATTCCACTTTTGTTCAATTCTTACTCACGTGGACTAGCAAGGGTTGATAAATCTAATTATTGACCTCCTTCAAGCTTTTCGCTATTGAACTTGATCTTCGGGTTATACATCTTTCACTTTTATTTGTGTTGAGCCCATATTTGTGAAACTTGAAAATTTTTCGGATAGGAAAATGAGGTTTTCATACTTTTGCATCCCTGAGATTTAGAATTTCCAATGTTCCCTCAACATTCCACTGATTAAAAAAATTTTCAAAAATCCAGTGAACGTGAAAGGGATCGGTGAAACCTGAATATCGCGTTCAATGGCGGAAAACACGAAGGAAATCGCGTCTCACACCTGTTAAAATGAAAATCAATCCGAGTGGTGGCCCCTGAAGATGAAATTCGATCGCAGGCACCTACCTTAAGGGAGGCCAACTTTTAGCATCAGATTCAGGATCTTTTGCCGGGTGACTCAAGCGAGTCAAATTTGAAAAATGAAAAGTAAACTTTCAAGTCTATCGTGACGAGGGTGTATGTATATGTACAGGTACATATACCGGCGTTATACGTATTTATGTAAACGTACATAATAACGTTGGTGAGTATATTTAGTATAAATGTATTTAGTATATATTATATCTATACAGAGCAAAAGGGCCGTCTGTGCAAAGTGTTTCCGCCCGATATTAGCCGACTAAGCTGACAAACTTTTGACGGTATTTCTGCATAATGAATTTCATCAAAGTGAAGCCAAGTTGACGCCAAGTATTCTAGTGTTGTTAACGTTATATACGTATAAGGGAAGCAGTCGCTGGGCCCAGCCTGGCTCCTAATTAATTAGCCTCCGCTTCGTTTCATCAATTACTTACTCTTTATTAACCTCCCCCCCTTATCGCCCCCTTATTCAACCCTTGCTTCTTCTCACCTTGTAGCAATAAACGGAGCTACTGCTATACGTACCTAATATATATGTTCGCCGTTCTTCATCTGCAAATAAACATATATAGGTGTATGCCTGAAATGATGGTTCGCATCATTCATGAGGCAGGGAGGTAGTAGTACAGCATGGGGAAGATATGCGAGACGGAAATACCATTTTCTACAGTACAGGTAATATTATACTGTTTGTAACGAGCGCGCGCTTTTAACCTCTTAAGAAGTTTGATCGTTTTACCTCGTTACGATGTCTCAGCCCGCGGTTCTTCGCCATAATGGTACGTACTACGATTCTCGTCTCCTACTCGAAACGACTGACTCTCTGAAACCTACCCCCCAACCCACCCCCCACCCTCACCCAACGTCGACGACGACAAGGGCTGATGATATAATATTATAGATTCTCATATATATTTTCCTTTATTTTCTTTCACGAGGTATAGATATGGAGGAGTTCAGGGTACTTCGAACCATCAATCTTGGTAGTAGTTTACTCTCGCAATTTGTTGCATTATTATACACAATTTTATCGCCTTTCCATATACGTAGAGAAAAAATCTTCATCATATCTTGTTTTTTTTTTTTTTTTTCGTATTACCAATGGTAATACCATAGAATCATAAAGGCCAAATATACAATTTTGATGGTACTGGAGGAATGCCTATGAAGTTCCAAACGTTCATTTGAACGAAAGTATTATATAGCAAGAAAATCTCATATCATACGCTTTTTCAACCGGCATAAATTTACGAATTTCTAACTTTTTATAATTGACCCTACAGATGCTTTTAGTGGTTGAACAGTCGTAGTGAATCTTTCTATTCCAAATTATCGTTCAAACGAACGTTCGGAACTTTAAGCATATCTAGATCAAGCACAGACGACTTTTTTTTACCCCTTGAATTCGTCCCGGGATTGGCAATATTGGCATATGTATTATTCTTGTGGATCGATTGAAATTGCAAAAATTGAAAATCCGGGTCAAAGTAGAAGGTCGTGTTCACAGAAATCTTTGATTTTTTCAATTTCTAATGATTTGTGTCTATTTATATGAATTGGGAAACGAATCCTATAAAAAAAAGCAATGATACTACCTTCTGATTTGAGTAAATCTACAATTGCGTATAATGTCGCTTACGTCCTTAAAAATATGACCTGTTTTCTCTTTAGGCTTTCTTCGTATATATTTCTTACGCTTCTTTTTATCTGTTGGTAACTCGCATTGAGTTATTTCAAGCCTCTTTAAACGAAACCAAATTTTGTATTTATATCCAGCAATACGGCGAATATAGATCGAGATTTCGACGGCTACTTTTTATTAAAAATTTTTCTTTTCAATTTCACCCTATCCTGAAGGAAAACGGTTGTTCGAACCACGACCCCGAATTCGTTTTCGTACTATACTGCGGACCTCCATAACTCACGATTAGGACATTAATATGATGCATTGCGGTAGACCGTTGGATTTAGTTTAGCCAGTTGCGAATTTTTCTCTTACTTTATATACACACCTTATTTGCTGAGTAATCCCAAAAACAGCACTGAGATTTCAATCGAAAATATTATAATAATCATACTGAGATATTTTCATCAGCCAGAGAATTTTTTTTTCAATCAAACAAGTCTGATTACAATACATGCACTTCCATTTCCTGTTTCCAGCTATAGATAAGATTTTTATCTTCATTATTATTTCGCGTAGTTGATGTGCCTGTGAAAAAAAAAAAATTGTGATCGGTAATCGCGAGTCTCGCGCTTAATTATCTTTGAACATCCTGTGTATATATGTATATCTTTATATATATATAGGTATATATAATATACAGCAGCGTGCGTTAATTAAAACTGCCGGGAGCCGTTGACTTTTCGTCGAGACACTTTGCGGGCCACAGCCTCCAGACGAGAAGAAATATCGATATCGGTACCGCGGAAAAGCAGGAAAAGCACAGAGAGTGAGAGCGAAAGAGAGAGAGAGAGAGAGAAAGAAGGAAGGATGAAAAGAGAGGAAAAGAGGGAGAGAGCGAAGGATCAGTTTTCCAACAGAAGAGAAGACAGAGGTTGGGATTGCGAGGCGGAGAGGTTTGGCTCAGCGAGGCTTGGTTTGGTTTGGGTTGGTTTGGGTTTGGGTTTGGGTTGGGTTGGCGCGGGTCTCGACCCTTGGCTTTAAGGGATGAGCTGGCGAAGGGACTCGAATAAAGGAAAAGTCGATAATTATTTTCGGATTGGTCCAGACACTTCGGTTAACCAACCAGGTATAATCTAGGCCCGGATGGATAAAAGGAAGCCGGAAAAACGAGCCGCGCTCAATTCTTCCTTTGGAATCAATTATTAAACGAGTTCATCTACAATACTCGCATACTTGTACAGAAATTAAGGCTCAAACATGAATCAACTTACAAAACTTTATCTCTAACTCCCTATCGGTCTTCTTCGTCTCTTCATCCCTAAATCCATCAACGCCAACCGACTTGTAAGCCACAACTTTCAGCAATTGCAACAGTATCTTTTAAACATTTTTGAATATTCCAAAACATGTGTGAAAAGTTGTTATGTCAAAATTCAAATCAGAACATGTTAAAAAAAAAATCTTAAATCGGTAAATTTGTCAAAAAATACACCTTTTCACTGAAAAAATCAGAACTTTTTGAATTTTCAATATTTTCAAGTCAAACTTTAAATGGAATACTCGTCAGTTATGGCACTCCTAGGAAAAATATATATAGTGGCATAGCGCACGTTTGAAAACAGGTATTTATTTAGACGTGTGAAGAGAATCGATTTTTGAGTAGAAATGCATGCGGATTTATGTGGAAGATATAAGTGCGAAAAATGCATCTTTTTGCAAGAAAAAAAATGGTAACTAATGCATTTGTTAAATATTTTTTACCCAAAATGAGGCCTGAGTAAAATTTACCCACGTTGGCCACGAAGGGTTAACTTCTGGTCAATAACGAGCCATAGTTCGTCAAATTCTGTTTTCAGATTAAAAAAAAAAGAAACATTTTCTTTTCAAATCACATTTTTTCATTATCTGTTCAATTCCATCTCGCATGGAAAATTCCAAACGGTGTATATAATTTGACATTTTCGTTAGATAATTGCGAATGCGGTGGATTTGAGAATATTGCACGATGTTTTTTTTTTTATTCCTGTTTGATTTTAGCTTAGAAACTCTTCGATATCCGCCTCTCCGTATGTACATACCTACATCGTTGGGTATTTTTCTATCTCTCTTTTCATTTCCGGTATAGTCGGGACCGTGTGTAGTAGGTGATATTCACCGCGACGTAGAGCTGCAGGAAAAGATTTGATCATTTCTTGGTGAGATTTCAGTTGCATCGCAACCACATAGCACAAGCGTCACCAGCCTCGACTGAAAATCAATATCACGTTATACTTACGCACGCAGATTCTTTATCGTCTGGTTGAATGGTGAAATACCTTCGTGTGTGTATTTATATATGTTTCATGGATCTATTATACACCGATGAGTGAGAAAAGCCTGTTTACTGGTCAAAATGTCGCCTTGCTGGAACAGTGATCACACCTCGTTACAGTCTCATCACCTTTCACCCTATCAAGAACCATGGCTTATACAGTTTTACACCAATCCGTAAATTTTCTATGGCGCTAATATTAGTTTACCGCGTGCTTGTGTATATCCATAGGAATTTTGTCGCTTTCAGTTTTGTACACAAATTGAACACTCGCATGGGATATATTCGTGTGTTCATAGATACGTAGAACGTATATAACCTACGTTAATCAATACATCAGTCTGCACATGTCTCTTCACTTTCTCTCTCTCTCTCTCTCTATCTCTACCTTCATCATATCTCTTTCTATATCACTCTCACCCTATGGTGGGGATACAGGAGGAATTTGTTACCCTTAAATCACGGCCACGTACTTATACATACCTATACCTACAACTGATTGTGAGTTGGTGAATATTTCTTGTACGATGAATGGAACTTGGATGAAAATTATACGAAAATTAGGTAAATTTGCCGGGAAATCATTCCGGCATTAATCTTACCCTATATAGTACATATATACGAATTTGCCAACCCAGACGAACAGGCGAGTAGGTATTACCGTATACCCAAGTCGTAAACAACTTTGCGACAGTTCAGTCGACTTGTGTGGGGTTGTCTTGCTTTTCTCTCATTCGTCATGGAATCTTCGGTTGTATAGTACAAGTTGGTAATACGGATTGTGTCACGGTCTGGTTTTCCTTATATTTGGCTCTATGGGGTTTCCGTTGGGTCACCCCTCTTTCTACGGTGAAGGGTCGCAAACCCGTACTAGGTGTATGTGGTTTATGGGTATGAGTTTATTACGGAGATGGGTTGTACAGGTATACTTGCAAGGACAAGGATAATTGAATTAGCGCACGTCTGCCAACCACCGGTTTTATCAAAGAACATATACACCTGGAGCCCTTCCGACTCTCTATCTTCTTCTCTCTCTCTCTCTCTCTCTCTCTCTCTCTCTCTCTCTTTCTCTGTGTAATGTACATATGTACACTGCTATCCACCTGTCAAACGCTCCTTGTGCACACCGGCTTTGAAGCCAAAGGAGGCTTCCGCCCATCTTCTCCCTTTCTCCCCTGTCTGCCGTCTCCCATTCTTCCTTCCTTCCTTCCTTCCTTTCTGCCTTTCTTTCTCTCCCTCCTATAGTCACTGATCTAGCTTCCTCCCTTTCTCCGTTTCTATCTTTCGATATTACACTTCTACTATATATCCATCCCTTTCATATATACGGCACATTATTGAACAGTTTCATATGAAATCGACCAGCGAATGACCCCGAACCGTTTCAATCTTGATCTTGATTGTATTTCAAGGTTTTCTTTTTTCTTTTTTTGTTGCCTCGTGGATTTATACAATTTTTGAGCAATCCGATCTTGGACATTTCAACCCCTTGTTGGCGGTGTGGTGAAGATGAAATTTGTCTCCAGCCACTTTTGCGTATGAAAAGAAGTTCACTCGATTTATTCAATGATCTGAATGTCGAGGTCTTTGAGCTGCTGAATCTGAATCTGGAATCAGATTTTACAGATCCGAAATTGAGGCTCCAGTATGGTGAAGTGAATTCCGAAAAATATAGTCGAATTTATGTAGGACGGTTTGGACTTTTTGGTGTAAAGTATTGAAGACGGCAAACTTACAGTGAATTATCTTAAGTTTCTGAAATAACTTTGCCAACACAGGAATATTAAAGAATTCCCTTGTTCATACGATGAAGATTTTATTCTCGAACAAAATGAGCCCTCAACGACCTTATTCAATCAGACCAACGGTGCTCCAAAATCTTTAAATACGACACAGCTTTTGGAGTAGAACATTTGTTTTTTTCAATGTGGAATGAACTTTGGTTGAAAAATGAATGAATTCTGGAGTATCTACTTGAAATTTGAACAATCTAACGGTAATATTCTCCTCAATGGAGATGATTAGTATCTGAGGAAAATCGTAGACAAGACTATGACACAAGAGATCAAGATCGAAATTGGACGGGGTGAAAGTGATCGATCCTTGTATACAACACTTTGTGTTGAAATATGTGCAGAAATGTCGGTTCCACTGTTTTTTTGTTTTTTTTTTTCCGCCCCTGGAATACCTGCCGCAGAATGAAAGGTCGTTGGTATGGTATAGGATAGGCGCGTCACCTCCTGTACCTACTTAATTGTGCGGGTTCGGATGCCACGCATATTTTACCATAATCCGATTTACTCCTGGGCCGATGGGTATAACCAGAGTTGCCAAGACGCTACCGCCATAGCCACAGCCACCACCACCTACACCACCAACACCAACACCAACACCAACACCAACACTAACACCAACACCAATACCAAGGACGCCAGGCGCCTCGGCGTCAACTTTGATCGAATTAATACTTTAGTGGAGCGGAGGACCGTAAAGTTCCTCCACCCAAGGATGCCAAGACGAGCTCTCCCCGGCAAACCCCGGGCCCAGGAAGGATCCCAGGATATACCAGGATCCCTGGAAAACCCAGAACCCTGGAGCGCGGCTCGCGTTGCGCTTTCATAAGTCAAGAATCAAACTGTACCTACGTCGATTCTGTTATACTTTTCTTCACTTGCCCTTCTATACTTCGTCCTAAGAACGCCTTTTTTTCTTCTCCCTTTGACAGCATCCTTTGTAGTTTATCCCAATCCCCCTGCGGAAGGGAGCCATCGTCGACTTTACATCGTATAATATTGCACCTGTGTACGTGTATTACTGAAGACTGATACAGAGTGTTGGTATCCTACAGTACACGAGGTTCCCTCATTCCCACCGTCACACGCCTGAGTTACCTTCACGCTTTTAGGGCTGAAAAGTGCGGGCGTAGGAAAAGCCCCCCCCTGATTGTGTAGAGTGTAGACTTTACGCGCAGAGCACTTGACCAATCAGAAGGGTGCCTCAAGTTTCTCTAAGCACCTTTACCGCCGAAAGTATAAGAACTGCAGAATACGTAGTTCGACTTCGATCTTCTCTATACGACTTTTTCTTTATTTCAGAAGCTGCAGACGTCGTTTCATATCTCATAGTTTCTATCGGAACTAAAAGAAATCTTTCCAATTTAGTTTTCGGACTCGGTTCTTTATTCTCTTTATATCTTTTTCTCTCTCTCTCTCTCTCTCTCTTGCTCTGTCTAATTTTCGCTTCTGACTTTCATCTGACTCCAACACGTCGCGACTTACTTTACGAGATGGACTTACTTCGCGGGATGAAGTTAAATTTTCCAAAGACGATTAAATCCCTTGCCATTTCCTTAACCGCGCGTGGCGGTTTCTCGCTCTGCAGTCGCGGCCGGCTCTTCACTTTACGGGAACGCTCGACCTCGTCGTGTTTGCCGACTTAATTAGGACGCTGCGGTCCTTCCTTCCTTCCTTCCTTCCTTCCTTCCTTCCTTCCTTCCTTCCTTCCTTCCTTCCTTCCTTCCTTCCTTCCTTCCTTCCTTCCTTTCGTCCTTCCTTCCTTCCTTGGTCTCAATTTCTCTCTCCTTAATTCTCAGCTCCATACTGGGCATATTATACTTCTGCTCAGCATACCCCGTAAAATTGTTAGGGGAAAAACTCCTTATAGAAAGTGTAGGGATCCGTCGTTGGGTCAAAAAATTCTTGGTTTTCCCGCAAGTTTCCTACTTTTTTTTTTTTTTTTTTCTTTACTTTCTTTTTTTGCCAGTTAAAAAAGTCAACGTCACTTCACTCACGATCGTATATAGAAGGGAAAAGTTTTGCCCGTGGGAAATGGTGGGCGTTTACCGCCAGCTGAGCTTCCATGCCTTATTTCAGTTGGGTTAACTTTCGGCTGAATCGCCATGGATTGAGATTATATCCGGGCGCGTGTACGATCGCAGACTCTTTTTTGCCCTCTTTCATCCTATCCCATACCATACCTCTTCATCTCTCATCCCTATATTCTTTCTCTCTTCGAGCTCGCTAACGAGCATCCCAAAAGGTTGAATGCCTCGGCTTTGCCAGCAAACATATGCATCGTGCAGTCTACGGCCGTGCTTTTACGGGAATGACATTGCGGCGTGTTTTTAAAACAACAGAATACTCAACTTCTCCCTTTATACTATGAGGGAAAGTGCGAGGCCGAATTTCGAAACGCAAGAATACAATTTGACCCCCTCTGCTGCGTGGGTTAAATTTTGGATTAAGACTTTTCCGAGTATTTTGAAATCCAAATCACGGGTCTATTCATATGAATGTGAATAGAGATAGACATAGTTTTCTCTAGATAAAAAAAAAAGTACGTATTTTGCTGAAAATCGAGAGGTTTGAAGAGTGAAAGCAAAAGGTTACCGTTTCTCAGGCAGATACAATCTGACAGTTTTTTGTTTTTTTTTTTACCCTGTCTTTTTCTTTCGAAATTCTTTCCTAATTTCAACAATAGTGTTGACACAACATTTCGAGATTAGATGGAATAGATTCGGAATTGAAATCTGACCAGTTCTGATCGTAGTGTCAGCAAATCATCCTTAAAAGGGTTTGAGAATGTAATAAAACAAAATAAGTAATGAACGAAATAAGCCATGAAGCGCACGTGAAATGTGTTATAGGTACATACAGCTTATGATACTAAAATCTACTATAATATTTTAATCATCTTCATGGTTGAAATGGACCGAGTCTTCGATCTCATTTGTACTTTGCCGTGGTATATGTATATGGTATTATTTTCGAAATATAAACGTCAGAGGCTAACGATCGTCATTTGTTACGATTGGGTTTTACCCATGTGCTTTGCCCTGGCCGTTGCACCGTTTGTCAATTATCCGGCAAACGTCAAGTATACGTCAAATGAAGTGCACACGGATAAACGTCAATTGGAACGGCACGTGCAAAAGCTTTCTCTGTGCGATTCCGGAAAGCTTGACGTATAGATTTTTGCCCCCCTTTTTTTTTTTTTTTTTTGTTGCTTTTTGTTTTTCTCCTTTTTCCTCTGACAGAGGTGAAACTCACACGAGGAATACTATACCTACCTGTGTACATCACAGCGACAAGTGAGAAGAGGAAAACTCTTTTTAGGAAAACTCTTTTTTTCTTCATTATTTACATGATGATTTACAAAATGTTGCGACTAGGATTTCATTTTATTATTGAAAATTGATTTGCTGTATGAATTGAAATTTATCGGATCAATGATAATAGTGCAATTGATGATTTCTTCTCACAAAATATCCAAATATCCAAAAAATAACCAAAAAAAAATAGTCCATTGAGAGTCTTGAGATATGTTATCGCTTCCAAAGTACCTGGAACTGCCTCGCCCTTTCATATATAATCGCTTGGGAATCATTCTACACGTGTTTTCTGCGTATAACGTACCGCATGCGGTTTAATACAAATTGCCGAGTTGGCGGTCCACCGTTCCGTATATAGTAGAAGCGATGACAAATATTCATATCGAAGCGAACTAGGGGAGAATAGAGGAAAGAGAGGGGATGAGAATGGGAATGGGAATGGGAATGGGAATGAGAATGGTGGTAGAGTGGTGTATTAATTAAACGCTAATGAACGGGGAAATACTCGAGTCATAAGACTCGATCGCCAATTATCGGTCTGGTTCGTCCGTGAACGATAGAAACGAGTTAAATCAATTCAAGAACCGAAGTTGAATAAAATGGGAATATAAGGAGAGTCGATATTAACCTTATAACAGTTTTATTATACGGTGTATTACCTTAATTAATGAAAGCAATGAAAACGCGAATACCTTATACCTACTTGAAATAATATGTCTTCAAAGTTTCCGCGCTATATGCTGCAGTGTTAACCCTTCGTAGGTATGTATATATATATACCTACTGTATAACAGAACGAGCGGCTCTTTACAGGCAAGACCCGCGATCTATACCGTGACTTAGTCACGTCAGAATGGTTTGTTTAACGAACAAATCCAATTAACTCACAATTACATTAATTTTAAGTTTTCCTATTATTGTTGGCCAACCAAGTTGCCGACTGCCCCAAGGCGGTGTACCAGAGTCAGTCGTCTAACGCTATACACATTCTCTCTTGGCACTATACCTACCTGATGCCTTCCTGCCTGCCTTCCTTCCTTCCTTACCAGGACGAAACTCTACGAACTCCTATACCAAGTATCCTAGGGCGTCTAAATTCATTATTCATATTATTACCTAATTGCTACGACTATCTTCGGGATTCTATCCCATAGGACCACAATTTCAACATCCCTCGCTTGTATCTTTTACCATAGAAAATATCACACGGTAATTGATTTAGCCTCAAGGGGACCAATAAAACGTGGATGGAAAATCAATGATAGTATAAAATCAATTTATTCATTCATCCAACTTCATCCCATTTATAGTTATAATCGTCTCGTTACGAAACACAGCTGCTGCACGAATTTGAACAAACTGCACCGTTCCTTCAATCGGAAAACGTATTATCAGTCAATCTGAAATGATCTTTGCTGAAATAATCGTTCGATTTTAGACTGGGTTAAATTTTTCAAACTTTAGGATGTGACGGTCATGTCCAAACCTCGGGCTAAATTTATATATATGGATAAAATTTATTGACGTAGGTATATGGGGTGGAGTGGAAAGCGCATGCGGGGAGAAAAGGCTTCGAGTTACAATATATTTGTTGATTTTTGTGGAATTCTATACTGCAGCAGTTATACGAGTTTGTTATAAATGGTCATAGAGTTTTGCGGCTATATGTATACACCACGCGTAGCATCGGCCTCCGATATGCTAACGGGGGCCGAGAAGTAAAGCGCGCACGTGGGGTTGAACGACGCGCGCTTGGCTTTTAGCAGGATCGTATTTCCCGCGGCTTTGTACTCCCGCAGCTTTCAGCAGCAAGCAGTGGCTCGTCTTACGTTTTTCTCCCTTATTTCACTCCTCCCTCCTCCATCGCCCTCTTTATTCTTCCTTCTTGCTTACGGAGGTCCTCCTTCCTTCGTATACCTCGGTCGTAACACTTCCTCCACCTTCCTTCCTTCCTTACTTCCTTCCTTCCTTTCGCCCTTTCTACAGCTTCGACGTTATCCGCTTTTCAAACTACGCGCAGGTCGTTACGCACTCGAGGATTCTGGCCTATATCTATATTATACCGCCTATGGCTACCTGCGGATTTCCTATAGAGTATAGACCGACTCATTGGCTCCAAACAAAGGGAAACACGTAGTAAAATTAATGAACGTGAAATTTGTCGACATTTGTTCATGTTTTCACCAATATTATGTGACGAAAGAAAAACGTGTCTCTTTTTTACAAAAGACTGCCTGCATCGTCGAATTTGTCGTTGTTGTTGAAAAGAAGTAACACTTTTTTGTGATCTGATTAGATGTGTCTGATTTGTTGAGATTGAATTAAAAAGTCATATGGTTGTATCGAAATGTCGCCCTGTCAATCCGTTATGCATTGACTGGAAAATTTTCAAAAAACCGGCTGGATTCTTCAGATATCTAAGTTCTTCGACGATATTTTGTTATACGAATCCTTTCTGTTGAAAATTTTGCGATTCTTCACTAGTAAAAGAAAGATTGACAGACAATTTAATGATGAAACAACAACAAAAATAATCGATGGAAGTATCATATAAGCAAATGAATTTGCCACTTGTTTTTTCACTGTTCAGTTACGAAGTAAGGGACATGTTAGTCCATTGAGGAAGGACCCTACTGGAATTTTGACGAAAAGCAGTTTTCATTTTTAAAATGGCCAAAAAACGTTCCATCAAAAAACGTGTACCAAAAATTTCAGATTAGGGTAGGATATATGTTTGTAAATAAAGTTTCAATTTTCTACGATGTAAGTTCATGCGCAAGGGAGGTCTTCGCATGATCTTTCATTGCAGAAAATTGAAGTTTAAAAAAAAAAAAAAACGTATTCATATAATCTGAATTTCTACATGGAGAAAAAAAATTTGCTGTACCAAAAAAATATCATTCAAGTGGGCAAAATGTCCAGTTACGGGTGGTGAAATTAGTTTTTGCTTGGGGCAACCAAACAGTTGCTCAAAACAAAGAAATGATGTTTAGTTTCCATTAACTAATTTTTGCTTAGACGGAATTCACAATCGATTACTACAGCAAATTTTCTTGTTTGACAATATTTAGTCGACCGAACAAATAATTTTTCTCAGTCTGAGTAGACATTTTTTGATTGGACATTTCTTGGCCATTTTAAAAATGATCAACTGCTTTTGACCAAAATTTTAAAAGGGTTCCTCCCTTAACTGAGTTGTTCTTTACAATAGTGAACAAAGTGAATTATAGTTAAGGGTAAAACCGAGCGAGAAAGCTTTTTACGTATTATACATGTATATATATAGTATACATATATATATTGTATATACAAGGAACGAATATAACATAGACAGTTGATTTGGGTTTCAGTTGAAGGCGAGGGCAGTAACGGCCTGGAGACATAGCGGTGAACATGGCAGTGAGCTGTCAGTATTTTGCTGGTGAAGCTGGCCAGGAAAGGCAAGAAGGGGGACCACTAGGTCACCTCCGTCCACGCCAGCCAACAGCCGTCAGATTCTCTGCGGCCCCTGAGCTTTGATCCTGCTGGGTTTCATAAAAGCTCGCAAGGTATCGAGTAGGTCTCGAGGTTCCTTCCAAGGTTTCAAGGTTCCATATTTCGGCCCCCTACCCTCAAAAGGATCGACCTACCCGTTTTAAATACGGTGCTAGAGTATCGCTAAATGGGTATCGAAACTCATTGTCATTAGCCGATCCAGGTGCAGGTGCGGTCACGCGGTTTAACGGCCAGAGACGAAGAGAGGATGACGATGATACGAGAAATACGAAGATTAAGACGAAGACGAAGACGAAGACGAAGACGAAATTGAGGTTATTAAGCTAAACGAACGATGAAGAAAGGGAGGAAAAGAGGACAGAAAAAGAGAGAAGAAGTGACTGAACTGAACGTATCAAGTCTCAAAAAGCCAAGAAAACAAAGAAACAAGAAGAAAAAAAGGATGAATGAATGAACTTGAAAAAAAAGCTCGCCTCCTCAACGAAGAAAGAAGAAGAAAGAAAGAAAGAAAAAAAAAAAAAAATTGAAGATAAATATTCAGAAAAATGGACTTTTTAGATGGGGAAAAAGACAGACTTTTCTTTTGTAATTTTTTACCTGCGAAACGGAAGTAGCGTATAGAAAAGGCGGATGGAAAAGATATACTAGCGGAGTGCGTGCGAGTATATAAAATTGTCGTGTGTCGTTTATTATGTGAATCGTCGTCGTATATATAATATATACATAATATACATGATATAGATTGTGAACGGCGAAAAGTTTTTTTAGAATTCAATAATAATTAAATTAATAATAATAGTCATTAAGTATGAATAGCGTATGTATACATACAATATATTATGTGTATATATTTATATATATACCTATATACGCGTAAATATAATAATACATTGATATATGGACGAAAAGAAATTGAATTATTATAATGTGTATAATTGAAATATATGAATCATATTAATCATACGATTGCTATATACAAATACATATACATATATATATATATATATATATATATATATATATATAGATCCATATACAGACATGTATCTTCGTCAAAAAAAAAAAAACGGCGAAGTTACGATTTTAATAAACAATGAAACATTGAAGTATATATATATATATATATATATACATATATATATATGTATAAGAAACTTTTAATAAATACCGTCGGTTTCTATACTATATAAGCATTGTAGAAAGAGAGAGAGAGATAGAGAGAGAGAGAGTGTGAGAGAAAGAGAAAGAGAGAAAGTATTATATGAAAATCTTAAATCCTACATACTTCAAAAGTAAAAATTAAATATAAATGAATAAATAAATGAATAAATAAAAATAAGACAAAACCTAATAGACAAATTTGATTTCATTTGACAAAAACAAAAAAAAAAAAGAAACAACCAAAAACAAAAAAAAAAAAAAACACAGAAGGAAATAAGGATTAAAACGACCATATATTAGGTATAATATATATGTATAATAAAATATCTACCAATATAGGTATATTATATATTGCATCGTGCAAAAACAAACGAAAATTATTGTGATGAAAGTGAATGATGGTCGTTGAAGATACTATATAATATGTATAGGTGAATTATTTTGCCCGTGATCATACAGGCGATATACATATATAGGTATTATATTAATCGTTATCATTTTTAAGCAAACAGGCAAAAACAAAAAAAAAACGAAAAAAGAAAAACCACACACAAAAAAAAAAAATCTGTAAGAAAATACCAAATCGCAATTTATCTACCATATTTTACTTCTCCACTGATCAAAAATTACTATAACAAAATAGTAGTGCGAATGTCATCTACGAGAATATGTAGGTATAATAGCGCGAGAGCTTTTTCTGCCACCCCGAAATCCAGGAGACCGGAATTCTCTACAATTATGATAGAAAATTGAAGAAAAAAAAAAAAATCATACTTTCACTAAAATTATTCAAAATTTTCCTACCCTATTTCCGACAGCTAGACAGTCAAACTTGATTAGTCACTCAATCCAGTCAGATATCCGATCCAGGGTCACACGAAACATGAAAACCCACATTATTCTTGAAATTTTAGGTTTTTTTATTTGCTAATGATTGTGTGATTTTTGGTCCGGTACATATAGACAGAGACTTGGAATACTCGCCCCCTGTTTCTTCTTCTGCTTGTTGGGGCGGAATTGAAATTCTGAATTCCAAAAGTTCCGAACGGTCAAAATTTCGAATTTCTTTGAGACGTGATTCTGAGTTTCTAGATAAACGTTAGAGTTTAGAACATGCAAATTCCGAAAGGTTGGAATGCAGACAGCTCAAAGTTCCGGAAGTTAAAAACTCTGAAAGTCCAAAAATCCGAAAACTTAAGGGAAATTCATGACAAAGCTGAGTCGGTAGTAGAAAAAATTCGGAATTTTTACCTTTACCTGCAGCTTTTGAAATTCGGAATTTCTATCTCACCCCTTCTTGTTTTATGTCATCGATGACCAATCGGGCAGCAACAAATGATCGAACTGGTCGATAGAAAGAAATTAAGAAATAGACAAGGGGGAAATCGATGTCTAATGTATTGAAAACGATCTATGCTTCATTTGCGAGAAATTAAGATGTGAGAGTAGAGCCAATCCCCAGACCTTAACGAAGACTCAAAAACTGAAGATACTTGTTAACGAAGCTAGTACATAGTATCTTCTTACTATTTACTACTGTACCGCTGTTGTTACTATATTTACTAAATTGTCTACTGTACTTATACACGTACGTACGTACGTTGCATGTATAAATACGTCAAAGAGATACATACATATTTTGTAAAGGACGAATGTCTATTGAGATCCACACTATACTATAAGGTAAGAGTAAATAACAATGTGCAGTAGTATTTACTTACTTACTTACTTACTTAGAGGTATGTACATACATACGTATACATATACATACCCGCGGAAATTCGTCGTCGTCGTCGTCATCGTTTGATGATAAAACGGAAGCGAATGTCATGTCGTATATATATATATATGTAAAGGAAAGTATTAAAACGAAATATGAATGTATAAGATTTTATGTTCGTTCATACATATTCCAGCCTGGTGCACGTGTGCATAACCAGTGGCTGTGCGATATGTCTGATCGTACATTTGCATATATTTTATTACATGTATATAAATAACCCTCGGTAACTATACATACATATACGCGATATGTGTATTATCTATCTACATATATTATATATACGTGTATATTGTCCTCGAACGAGATTCCGTTTAATCAATCGCAATCGAACGAGAAACACTTCACTATACGCTTTTGATGTCGATATTATAACGGTAGGACTAGAATTAAACGAGATCTCGTATAAAGTTAGTGTCCAAGCGGTAATTGTCATTCTCCATTTTTTTTTTCTTTCTCTTTTTCAATATTGGCTAATCAAGATGTTAGACCTCGTCGTTTATTATTACTGTTCCGTTTCCTTTTTCAAACGAAATTTTATGGCATATTATGGATATCGAACGCACAAACACGCTAAAGTCTTGCAGAAAATCCAAATTTCCAAAACACCTTCAGTACTTGTTCATTGGATCACACCAAACTCGATTGAGTTCAAGCAAACGTAGACCAACTCAACTTGAATTTATTTAATTCTTGCAAATAGCCCAGTTTCGATTTCTTTTCATCCTTTTTCATTTTTCACGTATATACACAGAATCGCAAGTGCTATTCGTATGTATCAATATTATAAATAAATAAACCTACTCATTAATTGATCGTATTGAATAAAAAACTCAAATTCCAGCTCTCGCTGATTTTTATTTTATGTGGTAATTTTTCGTTGGTGACAGAGTATATCGCAAAATTAATACAGATAATCGTGATTTGGAAATCGTCTGGCCAGTGTATATGGCGTATGTAGAATTCCTGAGTATTATACTTGTGTCTACGTAGAGTGTAGGTATCTCAAATCGGATGGATTTTACAGATAAAAAAAGAAAAGGAACCCTTACGCCGTATAGTTTTGTACAACAAAAAATAATGATATAGTAATTTCTATTGAATGCCAAATAGTGACCACTCGGTTTCATGTAGCAATGCTTTTCTGTGTTCATAACGGTCAAATTTATAGGATAAAGAATTTTCTTCTTAGGTAAGTGTCAATTCTATATACGTACCTGTACACGCGGCATAGTTGACTTATATCGAACGAAAACGTTTCGCTGCATCGTCATTTCATTCGTCGATTCATTATCTCGGAAATTTTCATTATTTATTCAAATCACAAAAATCAGGTTGACCACTCTCGGAGACTTGAAAGATCTGTGAATCTGAAAAGCCATGGAGCCATGCCTGTACGTAATTTGGTAAATATTCGATCAGGAAATAAGAATGTTTAAAATAACTTCAATTATTATCGTATCGATCAAAATTTCAACTCGTCATTTATTGATGCAGTCGGTAAAAATCACGTGTACTAATTATTCGAAAAATGGTCAACTTTTATTTTTACCATTTCCTCCGAAAAATTGCTTTTTCATCACTCCAACCTCAAAATCGCAACTTCATCGCGATTTCCCGGCATTCGGGATGAAAAATATTAATCGTTACTCATACGTAAAGGTTTTTTGGCTCAACTCGTTACAGCACTCGCCTTCGGCTCGTGCCGTAAACCTCTCGTTCCGCCAAAAAAGCCTTTCCGTAGTCATGACGAAATATACTATTCCGCAGGGAAAATGATCAGAGAAAAATCGTGAATTTGCTTCCGGAAGACCTAGAAAGGTCAGCAAAATTTGGATATTGCTATTTTATTGAACACTGCGATAATTCGTCGAGTAAAAAAATTCCACGACAGAAATTACCAACAGTCACTCGCCAGATACTTTTGGGCGTAATTGTTTGAGCAAAATAACTGAAAATCAAATTAGTTTGATAACTTTACCAAAAGTTTTACCTATACAACTATGTTCCGCGTGTGTCTAGGCTATATGTAATTATTTTCAGACGTGAAAAATGAAAATTCATGTCGTCGATTGCCATTTTATTTATTCAAACTTAATTTTTTTATTCATCAATATTTTATTTCATTCATCGCGACATGCATATCCTTCTCAAAATGTATATATGCTATATATATGTTTACATACAATATATACATATAGGTATATATACCTATCCTACCCGTGGTGTTACGATATAAACCGTAGTGTTACGCATATATATAAACAATGATGCGAATTTGAATGATTATATAGACGGAGGAAGAATGAAACGATGGAGAGAAGAAAAAAAAAAGAAGTACATATTTAGAAGAAGTGATAAATAATATGTTTTGTACCGTAGATATGAATTTGCAATTTTTTCAACCGTACGATAATAAATAAAAATAAATAAATAAATATAAAAAAAAACGTAAATAAAATTAAAAAAAAAAAATTACTATTCCTTGTAATATCGAGTCTTTACTGACTGTGACTAGACATGGACTCTAGGGCACACCAGTCTCATCACCCACTGTGATAAGGCTAATAATTTTTAGATTTTTCTAATTAATATTCTGAATAACATAGCCGAACGGCTGGACCGGCTGGCCTGGGCTGGCTGCTCGGTCAGTTTCATTAACTGCGACTCAATCGGTTCTCCCTTAAGGATTTTCAAAAGATACATACATACCTACACGATATTATATACATACAATAACTTTCAACGGAATCATAATAATAATTATAATAATTATAATTACAATAATAATAATAATATTATTATTGCAGACAGTTGATGAAATATAACGACCCGTTTGTATATGTACCTAAATTATACATACCTATACCATAGACTGACGTACATACATACATACGACGCATTATAGCTGTATGTGACTACTGCTACTTCTACTACTACTACTACTACTACTACTACTACTTCTGCTACTACTACTACTACTACTACTAATACTACCACTACTACTAATACTACTTATTAACTTAACGATAACATTTCCGTATAGGTATTTAAGAGTAAGGTGATATAATTCGTTGTACCGATAATAGATTTGTACATTAAATAAGCGGTGTAATAATAATAATACTAATTAAGGCGCGAATTAGGAGAGAAAAAAGTCAGGGATCTCCCTTGCCTAACCTTTCATCCCTTGATCTGCGCCCACGTCCCCCTCATATAGGTACCTATAACGATCATGCGATAACTAAAGTAGATTATATATCAAATAATCCCCATTTTAGACACCCCTAGGATATATACATATAGAGAATTATATGTAAATGTCTTTTGAACAACTATTCACTTATATCTACATATATTATTAATCATATACATATACGTTGTTTATGACGTATATATAATTGTCTGCGATTAGCCATCCGCATTGCTCCCGCGCGCAATAATGCAACGGGAATTATAAATCGGTCTTTTTGTCCATACACAATTCTCACAAGTTGATACAATCAATAAATAATAATATATGTATGTATTGATTATTGTTGAACCGTTGATTCTATGAAATTTAATTACTATTATTACGGTATATAAAATCGAAACCGCAAACGAAGCATAGAAACGTTGGCAAATACGAATTCACATAGAAGATGAAACATTATACATTAAAAAAATAATATTATTATTATACGAACTATTCAAAATGCAAATATCACACACAAAAAAAAAAAAGGGAAAAAGATAAGAAAAAACCTCATATGGATTTATTCATACCCTCGTTTTCGTTGTGTCCTTTACTTGATTATAACTCGTGATATTGGTCGTTTACTTGAATATCACTGAACGATTTTTAATTATTACAGAGAAAAAAACATTGATAGAAAAAATATGCTTACAAAAAAAAAAAAAAAAACTAACCAGAAACCAAAATAAGAAGACAACACGAGTGAGGCAAACCACCCCCCGTACTATTGATCCTGCCCCTTTTTGATTCATTGACGTACTTCACACCGGTATATATATGTATAGCGCAGCGACATGGAATAATTAATAGTAATCATTGAATAATAATAATAATATTAATAATAATAAAATAATACTAATACTAATAATAATAATACTACTAATAATAATAATGCTAATAATAATAATAATAATAATAATAATAGTAATACATAATGATTAATAATGATAATAATAATAATGATAACAATAAGAAGAATATACCGAAGATGATGTCATGATGATAACGACGACGATGATGATGATGTTGATAATAATATTAATTATTATTATACCGCTATATAATTTGCAGCCAATTTTTAAAATCGAAAAAAGGTTTTTGTTGTATGTATCGCGACTTGTATATCTATCTATCTATTTTACTTTGTTGACGAGCACCCACAAAGTCCTTGACGAGTTCAGAAGTGAAGTAAGTATAAGAAAAGTAAAAGGAAATTGGGAAAAATGTAACTAAAGCAAAAGAAGAAAAACAAAGCCATACAAAACATTTTCATCACTTCACTTCCTGACCCCCAACTCAATAAAGGTGAAAAAAAAAAAAACAATCTTACAGAAACACGTAACACACACATATACGCTTTCCTCCACGATCGTTCTGTCTGTTGTCTGTCTCTCTCAAACTTTCTCCCTTGTGAATATCTGTAAATTAAAACCTAAATTAGCGTGTCATTTGAAACAAAAATGAAGAAAGAAAAAATAAACAACAACAAAATAATTCAAAGCAAACAATTAACATCAAATTTCTTGTGTATAATACATTACGTAATTTTCCATCGAGTCTATATTATTATTGTACTAATTGCGTATACATATAGTCGAATGAAAATATTTTACCAATTATTTGGTATACATACCTATAGTTACATAACTGAACGAGAATGAAGAAAAAGAAAAAAAATCTAAGAAAACAGTCATCCACAAAACTGTACTGTATATTTATTTGTTGGCCGAGATGAGTACAGTTGGCAGCAAAGTAAAGTGAATTTTAAAAAAACTGATAATTCTCAATCAATCGATTAAACGATAGACTAACAATAAAACAACAAAGAAACAACAACGAATTCATAATGAAGAGTTATTGAGAATTAATATATGAGAACGGATTTTTCTAAATTTTCAAAAAAATCTTACGTGAAAATGATAAATTTTGAAGCTAGCTGTACCGATGTTCGCTACCCTCTATATCTATTTATCTATTTATCTATCTATCTATCTATCTATCTGTTGTCTTTGTTACGGGTGATAATATGTGTTGACCCTTCTTCTAAATATACGAATAGTCAGAAAATTCGTTATGACCCCCCCCCCCTCCCTCCCTTCCCCCTCTTGCCCCGCCAGAAAAAAAAACACAAATAAAAATAAACAAATGAACAAATCAATGAACGCTGCAGATTTTAATCGAACGCAACTTCCTCATTTCCCATACATGGATAGAAACGATGACGGAAGAGAAAAAAAATTTTTTTTTTCCAAAAATTGAGTCGAAAAAGACAATTTTTGTAAAAATGACAAGAATTCTTCCGATCATTGAAATTATAGCTGATTTATAAATTACGAACGCTACCTACAATTTCGTGCGTTTCTTTTTGTACAAAGTGAGAATAATAATAATTATAATAAGAACAATAATAATAATAATAATAATACACAATATTAATAATAATAATGTATCATTATATAGTAATGTCGATAGAGTGTGATTATGCGGTCTAATCACGCGTCTATCCCGTCCAAAATTTTGATTAAAAACAAAAAGAAAAAGAAAAAAAAATGAAAAAAAAAAGAATAATGATATCTAGGCATTTTTGTATCGAGTTTGAGTCTGCAGCGGTTTACATTGTCACTTTTGTTGACATCTCCGAAAAAATTCAGCACGCGCCTCTTATATTGTATATCTGTTTAAGTCAAAAATTAAAAAAAAAAAAAAAAGAAAAACCAAAAAAATGGGAAAAACAAATGAAAAAAGAGTAAATAAATATAATTTAAAAAAGGAAGTAAAAAAAAATACCAAAAAAAAAAAAACAAAAAAAAATGGACCATTGTACACGGAATATACATACCTGCATTCTTATAATACTTAACAATAGATACTTATTAACAATATAAGTGCATCACTGGATATATTGTGCAAGCCGCAGACACACCGTACTATTTTACTACTATTACTAATTAATACTATTACTACTACAACCACTACTATACTAACTACTATTTACAATTATAAAAAAAAAAACAAAAAAAAAAACAATGAATAACATTACTACTGATGTGTGTAATAATCACGAAACTGATTCTGAGCGACAAGTCCGTATAATAGCAATAGGTAAGGCAATAGTTTAAAACGATATTGAGAACCCAATAATGTAACGACGCAACTGTTAAACCTCATATACTATACCTTGGCTATAACCGCTGACCGAAACTAATCGAACTCTCCCCTATAAACTAAATTTTGACCGAAACTGAACACGTTATACCCACCACACCGGACCCTGTATAATTATGATATAATATTGTCCTGTGTACCGATCCTGTCGCCAATTAATTCAGTCCGCCAGTGAATGTACATATAACAATTAACATGGATGCCATCACTTCTGTTGTAATACTTGCATAAAGAATAAACGTTACATACTGATCGAATCCGACATATCGATGAGTTTCTATATGTATTCTATAACAATATTATATGTATAAAACGTAATCTCCATCACATTCTTCCGTCTCTTCAGCAGTACAGTTATAAACTATACTCCAGATCGCCCTCGCTTGGCAAAATCGATATAACTCCTTGGATTAACAGCGTGATAATGTCAAGGAAAGTGGAAATCTTGTACTTTTGTTTTCAAACGGAAATTTGCTCCGGATCATGCTCGTGCTATTCAGAACTAATTATAGCTTACCATAAGATTGAAAGTTTCGTGAGAAATGTAGGGAGTTAGCCATCATTGCATGGCGAGGACTGGAAATTGTGCCTCAATCATGCTTACAGGACATCCATGATTCAGGGTTATCTTCAGAACCCCAAGGGTGGTATTCGTAGTCAGGTGTTCTTCTTAAGATCATCTCAAGTCAGTCATGGACATGATTTCATTGGTTGAGGGCCGGTCTTGAAATGGTCTTGGGAAGAAGACGTGACTATGAATACCACCATAAGACTAATAAACATTGTAGGGGCGTGAAACATACATATCTCTTACAATAATTGGCCAAAGATCAATTTTTGGCATCTCTCAGGGACCTAGGAATCCAATTTTGAATCCAATTCTAGATACATCTTCATCTCAGTGCTCGAAACACTTCTCTAGAATATGCGAGATGTCTTGCAAACATGATTGAGGAGCAAGGAGCGTTTTGCAATTCTTGACTTGTTACAATGTCATGATGGACAACTTTGGCATTTTTCTTCCAATACTCGATCATGCAGGGTGGAGATTTTGTTAGACTGAACAGCATTAACGCGATCTGGACCCAATTTCAATGTTAAAAAAAATCACAAAAAAATATCAAAGTTGCACATCCAGTTGTAATGTATTCCCCAAACGTCCAAAAATATCTTCTATATTATTTCATGTTTCTTCATAACCGCCGAATCCCTATTGTTGTGCATCGGGTAAGTGTGTTACGCAATTGTTATAGTAAGAAATATCTCTGTGCCTGTATAACATGCACCGAGAAAATTTACAGAGGCGGCCCATGGTTTGAATTTATCACCAACTAGAGTGACGGGTTTATTTCTAAATAAGAGAATGATAACTGTTTCGAGCTTCGAAACAAACAACGTCGTAAAAGCTTGAAAGTAGGGACCTGCACTATATCTCCCTCGACCCGATTCGTTGACTTCCATCACCCTCCGCGCACAGTCGCAGTTCTTGCCTGTCGAAGAGATGAGTTCGGTTGAGCGTGACGTCAACTTTACTACCCAGTGCCTCAACGAGATAAGAAAAAGAAGACAATGACAAATGGGCGTTCGCAGCTACTCGTAGGTATATTTTTGATGTTCCAATGGTAATACGTGCCCCAGGGTCTTGCATGTGGAGTTATTCACTCGAGAAATCACCGAGGAATTCCATCAGGAATCACGAAGGAATCGTTGAAATCCGGCATAGAGATTAGTCCTGAAGACATCAACTGATTTCTTGTGCTCCCCAGCTTCAGGGCAGCACAACAATCAAATTTTAGAACATTGAGCGATTCTCAGTTACTCTTAGCGACTTCCAGCGATTTCCATAGTAGTTTGCAGCGAATGCCCGCGACTTTCAACGATTCCTTTATACTAGGGCAATTTTCTGTACTATCCACTGATCTCCAGGCGCGCTTACGATTAGTGGGAGTCGCAGCTCAAGCTTCTCGAATTGGAAATCACTGTAGTATAGGAATCTCTGGAAATGACCAAGAGAAAAGGGAAGTCTCGATGATGATTGCTCTTCTTATCCTAGTAGGTGAATAGCTCGCTGGTCTTGCTGGTGTATATACCTTTACCAACGTCGAGCTTGAAAGCTGCCATACCATTCAAAACTTAATTTCAAATAGTTTTGCTGATTCCTGGCGTAATGTGCAGGACCCTTTTTGATGGCACTCGAATGCATGGTGCTAGTTTTAGTTACCTACAGTAGGGAAGTGTTTCGTTTATGGTGCGAAACCATTACGAATTCGGGATTGTAAAAATAGTCGAGAATCACACCGCGATAAGTTATTGTACGAATACGTATGTATTGATACATGTATGTATGTTCAGTATACATATCTAAATGTATATGTATGTATGCACGTGGAAAGGGGCGAGGGGGCAATCGGTGCAGTCTAGAAAAAGCAGACAACCTTTAATTTATAACTCAATTGTTAGTGACTTTGATCGAGTGTTATTGCCATCATCCTGCGATTTCGCCTCCACTCTGGGCACCTAGGGAACCGAGTATTCGCCAATTGCCAATCGGTACATGTACATACTCGCCGTTCGGTTGGATGCAAAAACCTCCGACTGCGGAGAAGGATCTACAGCACTCTCTGCGGGACATATAATTCTTATTCTATCAATACACATAAGATATGTTGTAATTGAATACAAGTTTCAAGTTTGCCAACTCGAGAGACGCGAAGCGTATTCGACTCGAGCGAGGACCAAAAAACGAAGCTAACGGTTCACCGAATATGTGTTTCCGGCAAACGAAATACGAGGAGGGTCAAGCGGAAATCGTTTACTTTACTCTCTCTCTCTTCTCTCTTCACCAAATATATTTTCAGTGTGTTGATGTAAATTCTGAGAAAAGTTATCAGTGATCGCTTCAATCGAAAGTTCGCGTGCTTTCTCATCAAACTCTCTTATACTAAATATCAAACACTTTGGCGAAGAAGTAGATGGATTTCAAGCTGATTTTGTCTTTGGCAGTTTCTTTGGAATCCGCATGGTGGACTTTGATGAAAAAGTTTTAAGAACGTATAAAAAAGATGCATACTCGTATAAGTGACCGAGCTTGGTCTCACAGTAACTCATTGAGAGATGCTTGGAAAGAAAAGCCCACCGTCATGCTAACAAACTGAGGTTTACTGACCATATATACCCAAAGTGTTCATCCCAACGGAGTACTTCCTAGTGGTATATCATTCGTACTCTCAGGTACATACAAGTACCCTGTCCCTGTGTACATGCTGGAATTTTTGCGTGCACCTAGAATACGTAGGTACATGCAAATACTCATGCATGTGTAAATTGTAACCAGCTATATCTCGGGTGGGTACGCTGCAGGCAGTGGGGAGAGTATTTCTCGGTTATTTTAGTGGAAACAAACTGCTATTTTCCAGACAACCGGAACCTGTAGTAGGTTTGCATGTATACGTACAAGGATCTATGCATATAAGTAAGAGAGAAGTACGTAGCTTATAGCTAGACTAGCCACTAGTCTTTTCTTTATCATGACGTAATTGGGCGCGTACTTCGAATCTCGGCGTCGCGTTGGGGGCGTCTTGACAATGTCCGGCATACTAGGTACGCGAAACGAGCGCGTTGGCGTGTCTATTTGTAGGGGGATTTTCGAACAAAGCAGATTCCTGGAGAGACAAGAGATTACTTCGTCTCTGTACTTAATAGTTCCCAGTCTTTTCTCCTCTTTCTTTCTTTCTTTCTTTCTTTATTTCTTTATTTCTTTATTTATTTCACTCCTCTCACTTCCTCTCCACTATACCCCTCGCTGTCTCTTTTGTTATTTGTACCGAAGCACTTTGTACAATTCGATACTGTTCAAGTCACGCGGACAGCCGATATCGATCTTATTGTTTCTGAATTTCTTTTTTTTTTTCTCCTTTTCTTTCTTTTTTCTGCTACCATCGGCTGAGGTCTCAGCCACTCAGTCCTGCCCGCCGCTCATAATCTCCGAAGGACTTGAGGAAAGACGAGGATTGCCCAGGTGCTCGGCGGTCGAGGCCAAATTTAATAATACCGTCGGAGTAGACGTGATGTATCTTGATCGGGCTCGGGGGCGACCCTTAGGTCTGTCGTTGACGTGTCCCAAGGCGTCGCTATTACTCGGTCTAAAGTTAGTTAGTCCGGGTGCAGCGCACCGGGTAGAAGAATTCCGATGTAGGTAGGGAGGTAGGTGGGTACTGAAGGAAAAGGTTCAAACAAACCCGTTACGAGGCACATCGAGTCTTTCACAAAACTGAAAAGCAATCGAAACGAATTTCTGCAGCTCCAGGATAAGGAGTGCTGAGGAATATAAGGAGTAAGGAGTATAAAAATAAATGGAGTACAACTCTGGGTCCAATACGACGAGAACAATTGATACAGTTCTTGAGACGGAAGCCTTTTACGGGTATTTGAGTTATCTACTAGAAAAATCTTGAGGAGTCACTATATAGACGACTATAAGCTACCGGATCTTAGATGGGATATGATCCGGTTGCATTTCCGCGCAAGACTTTCAACTCAAACTTGGCGTCAAATTTCCTAAGAATACAAAAGAACAAAAAAAAAAAAAAAAAAAAATCTCATGAATTTCAAATTTATGTATAGTCGTTACTTTGAATGTGCATATAGTTTATCGTTACTATATTCCTCCTGCGAACGTACGTACCGCGCTCTATACCTCGCCATTCTCAGGCTCTACTCGACCTTATAGGTACATATACGTACGTATAACTTATACCTTATTCCTACCACCACTACTACCCCAAAGAGGCAAAAGAATTCTGAGGAAATTCGAAAAAATCTACCAAATTGCACCCTCGATCAGTCGCCGGATCTGCATGCAGCTTACGCTGCTACTATACCACTTGCCTTATACTGCCATCTCCGTCTCTGCGTATACCTTTTTACAGAAGTAGAAGGACTTACATAGCACGTACATATTCCATGTGCTTGTTATATTTTCAATATCCCAAATTTTTTGACACTTTTCCACTTTTGATTTATCCTGTTTTATACGTTAAAACTGATTGTGAGTATGAGTGTGGATAATGTTTTTTGTACGTAAGGATCTTATACTGTTAGTACAAATTTCGAGATTTCAATTACAGTTTTTCATCGGACTATATCCTATAAGAAAAACAAACAATCCAGGTGAATTTGTTAGGTTTCAAATGTACCCTGCTAGGAAATTATAATTGAATTTATTCATGTTCCGAGTGTGAGTTTTTCAGCATTGCCATTCTAGTAGAAGCGCCTCTTTGGTCAAGAGGATTTTTTAGTTTCTGTTCCAACTTTTTTCCACAGACTGAAGGCAGATATATACGAAAACTTTGAGGTATTATACTGCGAAAGATGACTGCAGGATTTTTTCGAGATACGGTCGTTCGATTAAATATTCCAGTGCTCAAAAACGCAGTCAGGAAACTTCTAAAAATTGCAAAATGATCTCCAAAATAATGTATCCAAGTTGATGAACAGGTAATGTGAAAGATTTCCAATTTTGAACTATATCAGAATAAGGGGATAGAAATAATCACGACATCGGCAAATCACACTATAAACTTCTATCCAATTTCAGTAAATTCCGAAACATCAAAAGTTGGAATAAACCTGATGGTTTGAAAGCATAAAAATGACATGAAATGCCCCACATACATACGAGAGTAACAGGTATTATAGATTCCGTTACTCATACGCGGCAAAGCAGGGAATCGAGATAATCTTCAGAGAACACCCTTCGCGGGGGTACACGTGCATGTATGTAAAATGTGTACTCGTACGTATGCCAAGTATAAGGTAGGTATAGGGTGTACGTCATAGGTAGTCCGTTACGTAGGTATAGCTATGGGTATAGATGCAGAATGTTGTATAAGTACGAGTAATGTATGTACCTATATATCGAGCAGAAGGCAAGACAAGGTACACAAACTAGGAGCATTGACCCCACCCAGGCCCAAGCTGGAAGTATTATAGTACTACTCCACTCACTGACTCCCTCTTACTCTGTCATTCTCTCACCCACTTATACCTACCACCCGTGTGTTTCCGCGCCCGGCTATAACGATGACACGCAGCCATTAAGCACGCGTACGTCTAGATGCGGCACGGTCTACCGATAGGCATATCGTACTGTACATAGACCCTCATGTACATCATGTGTGTGTGTATATGTATATCAAGGAAGATATTTGCGTGCGGTAATTTATGTCGATATATAATGGTGTAGGTATATACATATATATATATACATTCAATTGTATATAGGGATATGAGAACGCGTGTTCTCACACTAATTTGCACGCAACGACTCGCTAACGATCCGCATGCTTCAAATATGTCGTTGGATGTTTGCAAAACGCCTTATTTTATAGCCAAGCTGAACCGATATATAGGAAGCAACTTCCTCAACTTTTTCTTCAACCAAATACCGCAGCTTAGATTTCTCAAATCTCATCAAATAAATTGTTACACACATACTTCGGCTGATTATGCAGAGATTTTTAAAGCTGCAATCATCGACAAATTATCAGGCGTCAACTATACTCAGTTTTGCCGTGAACCAGATTTCAAGATTCCAAAATAGACTCCATTCAATCAAAAAAGTTCAAAATGATTTCACGTAATGTCACCGAAGTTTGATGAATTTCTAATGGTTTCAAAGATTTCGAATCATTCTTAATTATTTCACTTGGGCTGAAAAGTTTTCAAAGATTACAGGTGACTTAGAATGATTCCACATGTAGCTTCAAAAAATGTCAATGATTTCGAACGACCCAGAATTCAACAGTAATTGCTTCTCGGCTGCACCCGTATGGTTGACCATCTGATAGTTCATAGCTAGTATATTATAATTGTAGACATAAAGTGACGGGATGCAGACGTGGCTACTTCTACATGTGCATCTTGAAGTCAGAGGCAAGCATAAATGGGTTTCTTATTAGTCAGCAAAAATGTTTCTGCATACACAGGTATAGATATACATATATACGGGGTGTAGACACATCTGTTGAATAAATCGAGGAGGTTGAATCGAATCGGGGATATGTTGCCAGAGTAGAGTATACCTATGTATAAGCATTTTTCTTGCACAGGTCTTGTTGGCAAGGTATATCTATGCTATAGGGGATGCTACGTAACCCGTGGCGACATCTAGAGCCATACGGACCAAGACTGAACTTGTTTTAAGGGAAAACAACCCCTCGATCCAGAAGCCCATCGTGTACCTACTTCTTTGCATCGCATCGACTTGATTTGTTACCCATCCGTGAAAAGCTCAACGCGTTTCGTAAAAACCAAATTTCTTTCGTTACGCTGTTGCTATATAGCTTATTGAAAATCCAAGCATATAAATTATACGTACATACAGAAGCTATATAGGTATGTTTAGCAAATAAATTCACCAGACTCAAGTATTCCAGTTCTGTCGAGTGAAACTCCGCCCTATCCGACTATACCAGGTACAGCTATAATGCACAATATCGGTTTCGCAATTCTGCCAGATGACGATACGTAGCTGTACGAATATAGTCAGCCATATCCCGGAAGCTGTTCGAAACGGTCGTAACATCAAGTATACCCGCACCTACATATATACGAGCCAAATTTAATGGCAAACTGAATTTGCGACTAGCACGTAAACCGGTGACTATTGCTAAACATCTGGCGTTTTCCATCCCGCGACACATGCCGATCGCGTGATCAAACAATACAATACGTAATATTGCATATTTTGGCGAATCGGAACCGCAAGGCTTTTTGGCGCCTCTGCAGCATTCCGTATTGGTACGTAAGTTTGCAGCTAGTGTACTTTTTACTCTTTCCGCTTCAATCTTTGCCGGATGTATAGGATAACGCGTAAGGTAGTTAACTGAGGTGGGATTAAATTGAACTAATTACATCTTTTCTAAAAGTATTATAGACACCCATAAATCCGTTTGAATTACAACCTTGGTAGTGCAATTATGAATTTTTAGTGTTTCATTACCTGAGTGCAAACCCCCCTCTTTATCAACGTGTACACGCGAAGCTAGTGTGCCACAACTTTAGAGGACATGAAAAGTAATTGCATTCTGCAAGAATTTCATCTCGTAGCTATAATACTATATTGATTCCTATATACCCGGGGAGATTAAAGAGTAGATTTTACTGGTATTTTTAGGGGTAAAATTAATGACCGCGAAGAAACTTCCTTCCGCGGTTCAAAGTAATTGGATAAAATCTCAATGCGAAATTTAATTGAGAGGAGGGGGGAGGGGGGGGGGGATAGAAATACGAACGTAACTGGTTATGACTCGCCATGTTGCGGTTACGTGACTATGAATTTAAGGGACTCAATTACACGCATTCGTACATCAAAATACGTCGAAAGCTACCGCGTACGACTAAAACATTTCCCTCTCAATCGCCACCCTCTAATTGCCTTTACGTACATACATATACAGGGTGAGTTTTCTCCAGGGTTGTGAGAGGGTGTGGCCTAAATTGGTTGAGGCCCCGCCTTTTGTATTTGTACTTGTTATTGTCAAGAAAATAATCTTCATTCATGCAGAGATACCTACATTCTTAAATCTACCTATTATTCCGGGCGATCTACATCAAAGTCAACAAACAGTCTAATCGCATATTGTATCATGATCATACTGTAAGGAAAGCAACGACAGTTCCAATAATTCTTAATAATATTGATTTATTCGGGTAGTATCACCAGTACCTTCTACATCGATACACACTACGAGTCAATATGCCCACTAAACAATAACTAACGGTGGGTGAGGAATAATATTCCGATAATAACAAGTATGAATAGAAGAAGGCGGAGCCTCAACCAATTTAGGCCACACCCTCTCAGAACCCCGGAGAAAACTCACCCTGTATATATGCCATGTGCTTCGTAATTGATGAACTTATCGAACATGAACATGCACTAAATTTTTCCGTTGATCTCAGTTCCTGGTTCGATTTCTGTGAACTCTTTCTTTCTCGGTTATAATTATGATACTAAATCCCATATGAATCTGGTTAGAGTACTACCTCGCAATGCGCTGTAGGACAGCAATTTGCTTGGCAAGTCGCAAAACCAGCCATATAACAGGTATGACGTATATATATAAATTGGGAATAACCAGTTTAGGGAAACTATAACCAGAGATATAATAGCCTGGAGGGTTGTTTTAAGAGACACTTGGTACAGCACGTTCCTGAAAGATCTAAACCTCCGACCGTACAAGAGAGAATTCAAACCCCCTTCGGGCAGAGAACCCGTTGTAAATCCATCCGGAATCGTAAACAGCAACTCATCTTCTCACATTCACCAACATACGTCTTTGCTCATTCCTAAATTGTGGACCAGACTGCACCAATGCCATGTATTTGTATATGTATAGGTATTCTCGTGATGGCAATAGCCACAAGGATAATAACAATAATCAAAACGATCATAATCATTCCAACAAGAATAATAAAACGTATGGCTGCAAGAATGGCAGCCATGATCAGTGCTGTAGGAATTGCGTAATTGTACCGGAGGCATGTGCAATAGCAGAGGGAATTGAAGAAAAACGGAAAATTTATGATCGTTATTGTCGAGGTATTCGGGCTGCGTTTTCTATGGTACGTCGAGGGTTGAAGAAGCAGCCAGGGTACGAATGGGAGAAACTTATTTACGTCTCCTGCACAGGGCGAAGACACCTGATGCCTCAAATGCGTACATACATGTACGTGTGTGTGTGTATCTACGTATATGTATGTAGCCACCTATGTCGAGGGTTGGAGACCGAACGATGCGCGTAGTCCGTGTCAACGACACTTGACTCGATTTGATCGATTTTTCCCAGAAACTTCACTGCACTCCGTAGGAAAAAAAAAAAGATTCAAACTTTGCGAGTATCGAGAAAAGAATTCTTTATTTTCCTGATTTTTTACTAAAATTTTCAGGGACTTTTTATCCAACAATTACCTTTGGGATCATCAAAGAAATGCTCTGCTTGTATACAAACTTTTATATTTCAGCCGCTCATATGAACTTTTTTTTTTAGAATGGGAATTGGACCACTCGATTTCATCAAGATTTGAAATATAACAGACCAAATCATACTCACAATGCGTCTATGAGTCTCGATCACCTCCCCCTATTAGTACGGAATCTTATGTACCTAATTGAGAAATTATGATGCGTGGGATAATTTGAGAAATTCTAAATTTATCACAAATTGACATTTTCTATAAATCTATTGCCCCTTCTTTGGAATTTGAGGAAAAAAACATGATCATAGCTGCAGGGAGGACTTCAAAGACTCATCTATACGAATTGTAAATACAGTCGATTTTTTGTTTTTTCAATTTTTATTAATTTTTCAATTTCAGATCAGTGGAACCCGCACAATATCGCATGGCTCCGCAGACGGAATAATATACAGCGCGAGTGTCGTATAATACAACAGTTAATCAATTCCAAGAACGATTTCACGCTGCAGGGCCGGTTCTTTCCGTGATATGGCGGTTGATGGTCCTTTGTTTAGGTATGATTAATTACAGGTTTATAATGTATGTACATACATACATACATACATATCTGCTGCAGTATAATCGCACATGTGGATAGAGAACCGCCAGGCCAAATATGAACAGACAATGTCCTCTTCTGACTCCACGTCTCACGTCTCACGGCTTAAGGGAAATCCCCGCCCGCAAATACGGTGGCTAGAGTAACGTGCCTGCATACCGATTGCTTTTGCGGTTTTGCGCGCCAGCTTACCGGCGAAGAATCTATTTGCACTTGAGACAAGAAAAAAAAAAAAAAAAAAATTCACACACACAGAAAAAAAGATATGTATATCCACATTCACCGGCGATAATTTAACGTGATAAATATTTATTTTTGAAATTTTGTTGCACAGGGACATTGAACTGAATGATGCAGACGGGTGATTGGAATTAATGTAAGTTTGCAAAATCTTGCGATTGCGAGTATATATTTAGCTCTTGAAATCAGATACTGCAGTGTCTGGAATCCTTGGAAATGTTGACGGACCCGCAAGGGCTGGAGATTCGTGGAAATTACGGATGGGTTGTCTATTCAGACATCGTCAAAGAAGTTTTTGCGTCTCCATAGCCAGGTTCTCCGAACTCCCCGCGTATCCCATAATCTAGTCTTCTATAGAGATTGAAGAAGATGAATAGGAGGATGAAATGTGGCGTGAGCAAGATGGCTGAAATTTTTTACCCCCAGCTATCTACCGTATATTTTCTTTTTTTTTTTATTTTATTTTTTTTTTTTTTGGTCTCATTTTCTTTACTTCCGTTTTCACGTACATACATAATCACTTAAGAATATTTTCTCAAACGTTTCTCCAGACGTTCAATAGTATATATACGTAGTTATAAATCGGAAACCGTTTGAATTTGTAACTCTGTATAGTACGAGCGTAGGTACCTATACCTAAGTCCATGAACGTTAAGCCGTGGAATTTCATGAGAGAGCTTCGGATGCTCGTTTGAAATTGAAGGAATAAAAAGTTAACTTTTTCTTTCGAGAGCGGCACATCCTTATATACCACTATAGCGAGCAATTTCGTTCAGCTTTTGAAAAATCCGAAGGATCTTCTTCAACGTCACGATTATTTGGTCTACCGAATCTCAACTTCACATATATAGTTGCTGTCGAACTCTCCACCCTGAAGGAGTTATTTCTCGCAAAGGGTGAATTTTTACCTACCGTAATACACCAGCGTGATGCGGTACAGGTGTGCGAATGTAGATGCAACACGCACACGTATTTGTGCAACCGAATACAAACGTGTATTATACATATGTACCTTATATGTATATACTGATAGATATAGGTATGCATATGGTGTCGCACAGTTAGGCAGCTGGCAGCGTATATCAGGCGTGTAGTCGTTGATAGGCAATCACGCCTACAATATCCGGTAGAGTCTGTAGCCTTCCCAAAACCAATACCAATTCTCTGGCACTTACGGCGGTCCGTTTTCATCCAACCCAACAGCCAGAGCCTCCAGTTCCCAATCGCCACTTCCTGCGAAATTCATTATCCCTGAGACGGTAGTAGCATTGCCTCCGGAACTCCGCACGTCCGAGATGCGTTTCATTATCATCCCACCGTCAGCGTTAGTCTACAATAAATCGTTGACACTAATTCTAATCATTTTACACCTTACCCAGAGGGTGGAATTGAAGTTCCAAATTTCAAAAGCTGCGAAAAGTGAAAATTACACATTTTTCTACTATCCACTCACAGCTTTTCGAAAGATGATCTTCCCGAAAGTCTAAGTAGCCAATTTGAAAAACTTTGAATAAAAAAACACCGAAGGTTAAAAATTCTGAAAGCTCAAGATCCAAAAGGCCACTTTGTCATGAGCTTCTCTTATATTTTCGCATTTTTGGATCTTCTGAGTTTTTAACTTTCGGATTTTAGAGCTCCTTGAATTCCGACCTTTCAGAATTTGCAAGTTCGGAACCCTTCATATATAATAAATTCGAAATTTTTACCATTCGGAACTTTAATCCCGCCCCTTACCTATAATATTTGTGAATCATCAGATTAGTCTTTTCCAACTTACCGTTCGTGGTATGCATTCATACAATCGTGCAGTTGAAATGAAGCTCTAGTGCGATTGTTTGAGGTAAGAATACGTTTTCAAGTTTTAGGTAGGTACCAGGTTCAACAGTCCAGTAAATAAACGATGGTTTATATTGCCTTAGCAATTGGAAAGAATCCAATAATTACAAATCCAACAGTATGAGAATACCTGCAGTGGTCATTATGAAAACAAGTCGATATAATAACAATAATAAAATTTGAACAACGTTCATTCGTTGGATCATTAAGTTTATCCTGAAGATATGAGGTACACGCACAAAATACGAAGGAAAATAAGAAGAATCGATTGATTGAGTGAATTAGAAACTGGAAGATGGTCTGCAGCGGAGGGAGTCCAATATAACGTTTACCGAAAATTATTTCTGGCGCGCAAGTTATATCGTGGCCGGTATTGTAATAATAATTTCCTAACATTATCATTATAATATTGCATTACGTAAAGCTATGGAAATTTAGTTAGACCCGTGGGATTGACAGGTTGTATACCCCCCGGCTAGACAGCGCGAGAAGGTCTGCGGTGTCAGTGTCGGGTGCACGCTATTCGATACAATTAATGTCGACTCATTGATTGGATTGTTACGTGCCTCGTTGAGCAAGTTCTCGCCACAGAAGGGTATGAAAGGGGGTGCGTGGCAGAGAAGGGATGAAGGAAAGTTACTCGGCGGTAGGTACCAAGCCGCTATTACGAACGCTCGACGCGCGATATCGGTTATATCTATATACCCATGTACATACATACATGCACACGTACAATATACTGTATCTACTCGTATGAATGTATATCTAAGACATCCCTGTATACATATACATTAGGCCGGAGTGAAAAAGGTCATTTTCTACGGATCGTATTCTAATAGTGCGGAAAAATTGCATCTTGGCATCACTAAAAAGTCTGCCAAAGGAAAAAATTTACAATTGATATCTTTCGTTCCGGCAAACGCCTCAAAGTTTTGAATTTTTTAACACGGGGTTTAAATGGGAAAAAAACCCCGAAGATCATTTTTCACTAAAAAATTCCGTACGCTCAATCGAAACAGGAAGAATGTAGCTTTCGTTTGCCGCATTGAACTTCAAAATATCTTGCTTAGTTTCGGAGATACAAGCGTTTGAAAAGTGACTTTTTTCGGTGAAAATTTAGAAACTGACAAAAAAAAATTAAATAAAAAAACACAGAACCACCGAAATGACCTGTTAGCACCAGAATAAAATTATGAAAGTTCGACGATGAATCTAGTTTTCATTCAGGTATCCGACATTCGACTATCTCGTTGATTTTCGGAAATACAAGGGTCTGAAAAATAAGTTTGCGGGAAAAAATGGTAAATAAAAAACATGAAATTGACAACAGATAAAGAAACCGCTCAATCTTGTGAGTCAAGTTCTAAGGTGCGATGAAGTATGGTTTATCGGAACATCAGGAAAATGAATCAAGTTCGAAGGTTCCCGATGAAAAACTCATATTTCGAACCCATTGTATTTTCGAAAAAGTCATTCTTTCAACGGTTGTATCTCCAAAATTGAAAAAGATATTTTGAAGTTCAACATGGCGAACGAAAGCTACATTCTTCCCGTTTCGATTAAGCGTACGGACACCAAAATCGGCACACTCGGTGATTTTTTATGAATTTTTTAGTGAAAAATGGTCTTTTTGGGTTTTTTCCCCATTCAAACCCCGTGTTAAAAAATTCAAAACTTTGAGGCGTTTGCCGGAACAGAAGATATCGATTGTAAATTTTTCACTCCGGCCTAATATACATGGACTGACTTCGTTCATGTAAGAGTATCGGGTATAAGCGATATATGCATCATGTGTCTAGATACAGAAGTGGGTTGCACGTATGTGGCGTTCGCCATCTCTTACCGAAAGCAGTATAGAATAAGAGGACTACTCGCGAAGGTGATTTGTGACACGTACGAAGATGCTGGAAATCGGTGGCGCAAAGTGCTAGTTTCCTCTAAATCTCCGACGTGCACGGGACAATTTTTCTCTTTCGTTCGACAAAATTATCGACTCCGCACTCCGTCTGACTACCTACCTACCTTATTCCCTTATTCCTTGATTCCTTCCCACGCGACTGTCTGGGTATAAGAAGACCGTTTCTCCTATTTCACTACCGAGCACGGATGGTGTCTCTCATAACTACTTATGTTACCACACATACATATATACTTTAACTTTTGCACCACGTGACGTGCAACTATTACGTCCAACGATCGGCCAAGGAAAATTCACGAAATCGTCTGGGCCATATTATATTACTTACCAAATCAAAATCAATACTTTATATTTTTCCAGCTTCATCGGACGACCGAAGATGAATGATCAGGCTTTTAGTCCACTGGTGCAGATCTTCTGAGTCAAATTGCACCTGACATGTGCCCTGTGGTTGATAAGACTAGTGTACATAAGAATTACCGCGTGAACGTATTTATGCACGGTGTGATACTTGATTGAATCTCGAGTGATGAGAAAGAGCATGACCTGAGCTGAGACCCTTACTTCAACTTTTGTGTAAGTTCGTTTCCTATTAGTGACCAAACAGTTATAAAATAAATTAAGAGTCATTTATGAGCAATAGTCTGCATATAGGTAAACCGATGATTGAAAGATCGCTTTACAAGTGTCAAATTTTTTCAGGTTTTCCGGCATTTATAGCAGCTCAAAAAATCTGCGGAAATTTCATACCAGGACTTAAGGCTTTTGCAATAAAAAATTGCCATGACTGGACTTTCGAAGCTAGCGAATCGAATTTTGTGGTCATTTTACTACAGAGGTATACTATTTTTTTTCCCGGTCTCCCAAAATGACATTAGGCAATTCTAAAAAATACATCTATTTTTTTTTTATAATTGAACCGCGATAGATACGATGTATGTATATAATAGTATATGTGTGTACTATTTATGTATCTAATTTTTCTCCCGTCCTGGCTAGTCGATACATCTTGTCCCGTCCAGTGTCCCTTTCTCCTCTTGCTCGTCGAATATCCCTCTCGTTCCCGGTCCCGGTAGTCTGGTTATTACTGGGTTATTGCCGGGTGTTACGCGTTAAGCTTCAACCCCTCTTTTCCCCAGACCCGTCTCTCTTTTCACCCTTGCACACGAGGTCATCTATCTTGTGCAAGAAAGACTAAACGAGGTAATATACGGGACGAGGATATGGAGGCGTTCTTTTTTTATTCTCCTTTCTCTACTTTTTTCAATTTTATTTTCTTTTTATCGTACATTTTTTCAGACTTTTTCATCCCTCTCATAACACAAGCTCTATACTCATGATGGTCGAACACAAAATCCACTAATTTACGTATACCTACACTATATGGATGTTTGTGTAATATATTCTAGGTAAAAATTCAGGGTTTACCTCGATAATAATCGATTGACAAAGTAAGTATCGAATTCTCACTCGATGAGTCCGCGGAATAACCAGTTATCTCATAAGTTGCTTGAAAAAGCAGCTATCTCAAATTTTGCTCGAAAAAACAGTTATCTCGCGAGTGACTCCGAAACCGCTCTATAGCGCTATTTACTTGCCATGCAACTACAGAGCCGTTTAAGAGTCGCTCACGAAATAGCTGCTTTTTCAAGCAAAATTTTAAATAGCTGCTATTTCAAGCAGAACTTGAGGAAGCTGCTTTTTCAAACAACTTCGGAGATAGCTGGTTATTCCAGGCAGCCATCATATGGATGTCAATAAGTAAATACCTACATGTATCTGTATATATATGTATTACGTAGATACCTAGGCATTATAATACATATACGCGCGTAATGAAGAGCTTTTAAGCACGTCGCGTGTGAATCCAAGGGCGAAATGGGTTTACTAAATATCTTCGTACCATGACTTTAGGTATTTACCTATATCTACCAACCGTACCTTATGCACAGTTGCATACCTACCTACCATCGTGAGGAATACGACTTCTGCCGAGGCGATGGGAATCGGTGCAGGGTAGGTCTAGGGTAGGTAGGTAGGTAGGTAGGTATATGCATTAATTTAACGGCAGGGCATAAATAGCGCACATTCTAATTGAACAATTACACCCCAAGGCCGTAAAACAGAGAGACACGGAGCTTCGAAGGCTATGAATTTAGCAGTGTGGCGTTCACTGCGGCCATTCCGTCGTCTGTTTATTCCCGCGGGCTACGAGCCAGTGACACGGACGGCCAGAGGGATGGACAGACGAATAGACAGATAGACAGATAGACAGACAAACCGACAGATGGAGGAATCGACGAACGAACGGGCATACTGTCGAGTGACTAGCACCGACTGACTGCTTTACTGCTACGGCTAACAGCTAAACTTTCTGATTAAATTGCCTCTTCCGATGCGTTAAGCTCGTTCGTCTAAAGACTCTAAACCCGTCAGGATGACGCTTTCGGAAGTATTATCCATTCAGATAGCGACCTATGGGATCGAGCCGAAACTACATCGCGACCACGTCATGAGAAAAATTTGTAAAAAAAAAATAATTTCACTATAATGTTAAACGACGGAGGTAAATAACGTAGTATTCCTTCCTTGTAAATATGGTAATGACGTACCGATCGGCACTTCGGTCCTTTGCCCCATCCTGATACTTAAGACGTCTAGACTTTGGGGAAAAAGTCGAATGCTTTGACTAAGTTAATCTGCACTGACGTGTCATTAGTTTCCCCCATAGCTACAGTTTTTTTAATTGTGATTTTTTTAATTTTTTTATTAGGGTTGTTCTGTATGATCTTTTTCGTTCCTCGCTGTTTGTTCGGATATAGAGATGCAGGGATCGGGGTGAGAAAGGTTAGCGATTGGCTAAGGGGGTTATTTTTCAGTGAATAAATAAATCCTCTACCGTTATAACGGCAGAAAGCGAAGTCTCTTTATTTAGAATTTAAATGGTACCCATATCTTTATCGACGGTGCATGAAACGGTGCAAGCTCCCCATATCGTCGGCTTACTGCCAAAATCCACTCGCGTAAGTACATTACGGTTATTTTCACTTTGCAGCTACTAAAGAACGTAAAATAATATTATCTTCGGAGTGGTATATGTATATATGTACTATATAGATATAATATACCATACTATACACTGGGGTGTCTCTCACATTATATACATATACGTACAGAAGTTAAAACTTTTCGCCGAAGTGGTATTACCCGCAGCAATTGAAACTCAAAGATAAAAATGTTACACTCGTACGCATTTCGAGATTCCATATTATAATGTTCTATACCTCGAAACAAATTCTATTCTGCACTTATATACTCTATGGATCTTATATCTACTAAGTTTCCAAGCTCGGTGACACAACAACCATATTTTCTATTATACGTTCTGCCAGGTCGTAGGATCCGCATCATCCGATTCTGGCTATACTGAACCTAGTATACAGATGCTGGAAGCGTAACGCTAGTGAAGATGATCAGTTACAGGTCAGACGGGAAAGTTACGCGAAAGCGTCCCCGCGACGGTCTATCATCGCAATAGAACCGAGCCGCTTATTGATTCCCTGTCATATTAATGCTGGGCATTAATTACTCACCACCGGCTTACGCCCTTAACTATATTCTTACGCTTTGCTAGACTCCCACAGTTTCCACGAGGGGCTTCCAGCCTGCAGGATCTACGTCAAGCATCCACAACCTAAAACCCCGATTCTGAACGAAAATTTTACCCGACGTTTTGGCGTATCTGTGTAAAATAGTACGATACATCATCGGGCTTTTTTATTTCAATCCGTTTCAGGGGCTGTTGGAGATGCTCTAAGTTTTCCGGAAATGCGAATCATAGTTTTTCGGAAGCGATAAGCCTCTCCGTGTTCCAACAGTGGAATAAGAAATTCTTCGGTCAGGTAAGAAGATCAGGTAACAAATAACTGTAATCTTCAAACATTTTGCAATATTTGATCATTTAGTCCTTTTCTGCTGGAATGATAAGCACTAATCCCTGAAGTTTCATCTCAATCAGTTGTGTCATTAGAGTGGAACTATACGAATCGCGTATATGAGATAAGAAAATGGAACACATATGATAATGTCTAACGCAGTTTATCAGCAAAAAAAAAAAAACATCCAACTCGTACGAATTGATATCAAGGATGAAGGAGCACGATGGTCGTCGATTTCCAAAAAATGGGAAAAACGTGAACAAATTCTGACTGTCGATAAATAATCCGTGGAATTTTTTTTTCTTCAGATCTATGATCGGAAAATGCTTTTCATTGTCTTGTCCTCCACTTTACCGTTGATATCAATTTCATATTGATCGAATGTGTTCTCACCGAGAAAACTATAAGCTTCGGAATAAGTTTCAAGTGGAAAGATCGTGTTTCATCTCGACTTAGCATACACAATTGAAAAGGTCGGGTCGGTCGCGTGTTTTGTTGAAGAGGTGGTTAACCGACGGTTATATTTCTTAGAAAATGGAAAACATTTCAGCAATATAACTGTGTACATACATGATACAAAAGTCAGGGTCCATATGTACCTATACGCGACATCGGAAAGAAAGCATTCCGTCCAATTTGCTTCGGTTGGCACTGGTTGCACCAGGAGAACGCGCATCTTGGGACGTAGCTTGTGTCTGGGTGGACCGATGTACGTATGTATGAGTATATGTATATATATATACATATTATATATGTATGTATAATCTACCGGTCTATGTACCCTGTATACCAACACTTGAGAAATATTTATATAGCTGCAGTGTCGGCAGGTGCGCCAGGCACTCGTGGACCTCGTAAAAGCTTCCCTTACCCAAGAAGACGACGACGAAGCAAGCAACGACGAGGACGACGACGACGACCGCGATACCCGTAAAGTTGACCAATCTATATCGTAAACCTTCTTCACCCAAGTTTCGATCCGTGTTGCACCAGGACTTTGGGAGATTCGCGTGTACAGAGGAATCAAAGGAGGTTCTCGAGGGCGAGAGCTGCGGAGAAGGCAAGCCTCGCTTAAATGGAATAGAAGCTGTTCTAAGGGTGGTCGAGTACCGGATTCAGTGAAAGCTGCTTTGAGCCAAGAGCATGTACGAAGCCCGTATACCGAGCGTTGGACATTTAGCAAACTAACGCTGTTTATTCCCAGAACTGACCCAACCCTTTAATGACTTTTTTTATTTTCAATCTTTTCATGGACGGGACACGTCGTATATAGAACCTTCTATACAGAACCTTAAGGTATATATACTTCGACAAGGATTTCAAGATGGAATACACCCTCGATCCAACGACTTGAGAAAAACCAGCTCGACAAATGGGGATTGCAGCTTACGTCCGCTACTCTCTTCTATTTCTTTCTCGTCACCTGGCGGCTTATCTTCGTCGTTATAAATATATATATATTTATACATATATATATATATAGAAAGAGAAAGAAGTGCAAAACCGATGAAATTATTTATAGTTAAGGTAACAGCCGTGGTTTTAAGCGGCGCCGGAATATTAGATTGGAACAAAGCGTTAGAAATTTATCGCGATTAGCGGTTCACTGTAAAAGTTAGATGCGCCACGACGTTCGAAATAACCCAAGAAACAAAGGCGTGGACATCACATTTTACCTCCTATTCAGATAGGCAATTATTCCTCTGTGATGAATTCGGTTCAGAAATAACACCCTTTAGGATAATAATTGTTTGCAAACTTCGTTAAAAAACGATCTGAACAGGACAAGAATCCAAAAATCTCTGAAAACAAATACTAACACTTGCAGTTGGTTTGGTATGAGCTTCTTGGGGTTTTTATTCAGCTTTTTCATGTAAACACGCCAAGGCTACTAGTCTGACCATTAAACGATTTTTACCAATACCACTATACAAGGCTGATGGCTGATAAAAGGCTTCCATGTAATGGGCAAATAGGAATATGCAATACTCTGCCTGGCTTTCATCTGGAAATGGAATCGCAATTGCAGTAGGTAAAGTAAAATTTCTGATCATTAAACAGCAACTGTATTATACATTTATATATATATACATTTCAGTGACTTAAATGACATTAATCCCACCCCTAAACAAATTTACCAATTAATTTTGGGGTATTATGTACCCGCAAGACTGTACCCACGTATGCATACATGTACATATAATGTACAGTTCACTGTACCCAGCAGCCTGAAGTGTATGTATATCTAATAGAATTCTGAAGGAGCGAGAGTAGGCAAGAGACGAACGTCGGAGGGTGACGTGAAGAAGAGGAGGATGAGGAACAGAAGGAGGAGAAGGAGGAGGAGGGGCTCGTTTGCAACCCTTATCAGTTCCTACCTAATGCTGACGCCGTTGCCATTATATAGCTATGTATAAAGTGTATCTCTCCCCCTGAAAACCACCCCCACCTTTCAACCCCGCAAGACTAACCACCGCTCTTCACTATCCGTGCAGCTACTAGTACTGGGAATAGATTAGGTTATTCTGTGTAACCAACTACAAGCAGCAAATTATTAGACGCTGGAATGTATACATATAGCTTGATGTCGTACTCCTTACTTAACCGCTGATTGGACTCCAACATGGGAAATTTGATGATTCTTGTAATTGAGGGGTATCGAGATACAAGTCTGCATGTCGGCGATCATACTCTTCATTTTCTATGTCAGGATGCGAATTGCTAGTGGGACTAGTAGGGCTTTCAATTTTGGCCAAAAATCGGCTTCTCGTTTTTTGTAGCTTCACGATCACTTGCACATAATAATCAACTTCGAAGGCGTTTGAACTTCTTGAGATCTTCATTTTCTCTGAAAAGTATTTCCTCATCTATGGTATGAAGGCAAGAAAATGAAGAAATTTTTAGCTGATTTGTTGTCAGATGTGCGAAATCTAGTATTTCGTGCAGTTATTTTTTTTTCCACAAATCCCCTCACATCGAAAGATGAGGATTTGTCCTCAGAAGAAACTGAATCTTGGAAAAGTCCGGTCAGACCAACGGTGGGACCCAATCCTAGGGACAGGGCTCAGACTCATCTACTTCTGGAGTGCGATAATTGATTGATAACTCATTTATGTATGCAATTTGATTTTATAAGTTCAGAGAAGGAGCATGAACCATCAACCTTCTGAAAAGTCCAAAAGGTACGGTTTTTCGGATGAAAATTGAACATGTTTTACAAATTGAAGCTACACTGGTTCTCTCAAGATAAATATATAATATTGTTAGGTACAGAGAGTGTTCATTTGTTATTTTCCCCCAAATTTCTGTTTGTGAAGACAAACTGTGTAGGCATGAAAAGCGTCGGTTAAACTCGAAGATTGGGATGGAGATGACGGGGAGATATATCCCCAAGAATATACGGAGTAAACAATTTTTGTTTTTCGAATCACTCCAGTTTCAAGAGTTCGGAGATCCCAATTCTCAGAATTATACTGTTTATTCTGATATCCGAAATGTTCCGGAGATGAAAAGTATATCCTCCCACATATATAATCTGTTCGTCTCGAATCATCCAGGACGGTTTGTCTAAGGCTACCTTTCATCGTATAACATTTATTAATTTTTTTTCTCTTACTTTTCTCTTGATATCGAACTATATCCATCACATGGATACACAAAAGCTCTCTGGATTCTCTGAACGATATGAACTTCTTTCTAAGAATTATACCGCGGCAGTTTGTCACTCAAGACGTCATAGAGGTAGGGTTGAACCACCCTGAACGTGCGACAATGAGGTGAAAATGATAATTTTTCATAATTATCTACTCGATCAATTTCAATTTGAAATTCCACGATGACAGGACTGGACTACTCCTCAACTCTTAGGTCTGAGCTTGGTGAATTTTCACCATTTCCCATATACCTTCGAGTCACCCGGTCCGAATTAGCTACGTCATAATTAATTATGACAGAACGAATATAGTCTGGGGTGGGGTTGGTGGGTATAACTACTGGCCATTATTGGCAAAAGTATTAATCATAACACACAGCGATGCCTTACTGTCTAGTTTGCCACGTTGAAAGTGATATTCATTATTTCATCTTTACAAGTCAACTTAACTTTCCTTACGAAGAAAGCTTCGTCTAACGTACCTACATAGCCGGGGACTAGTTATATTAAGTTTACGTTAGAGGAGTTGATCCCAGGCTCAAAATCCTCACGTTCAACGACAGTTGACGTATTTCATACTGGCGCAAAGCTTTCCTATATATACCTATACGTGCATATATGTATGTATATCCATAGGATGACGTCAAGCGTTGGTTGGTTTTACTGTGATCACGATTACGAGTGTCTGTCTGGCGCCGGAATCTTCCGCTGCACCGAAGCTATATACGCGATATATTCAAATCCTAAGACATCGGCGAAGACTGACGTCGTCGAACGTACGTGTTTTGTATATATATATATATACATACAAATCTGTGTATATAAATGTCAAAAATTGGCAAAGTACGACGTCAAAGCAGGCCACGTATACCTACTCCACCGTATTCCACCCCTCCGCAGTCCGTACCTAGACTCACTTGGCGAAATAGCATTTTTACATCCTTTGCCTAGACTCTGAAATTGACAGAGATATTGCTGCAAGGGGTAGAAAAACTTTTGAGAATTTCTTGTGCACAGCTGTGAATCGCACTCCCTCGCTCTGTTTCCATTTTCGCTAATAACTATCCTGAAAAACTTGAAAAAAAATTTAAGTTTTTTTTTTATTCAGCGCACTGCAGCTACCTCAGCTTTTGTTATACCTGCATAGCGTGACACACGGGGCCGCCTACAACGGAGCTTCTCGTTCCATGACGTGACGTAGAAAAATGACAACGTTTGTGATTCATAGCCAGTCTTTGTATAAACCACGCAGATAATACACAACGTTTGTCGTTCCATTGACGCGAAAATTAGATATTGTTGGTATACCTGAGAGTCAAAATGAGAGAAGAAGAAAAAAAAAACTAAAAAAACAAAAAAAACTACGAAACTACCTGCGAAGAGTAATTTATCTAGCGCAAGGCTCTGCAGGATCGCGACACTTTGAAAAGCTGAATAGAAAAATGTAGTTATGGGAATAACGCAGGTTGTGCCAATATATAGAGAGGTGAAAATTAGATAGAACGAAGGACACCTGGGGCAAGTTTGGGGAAATGAAATGTAAAATTATTCATGTGATATAATGAGTAATATAAATTGGTCCGAATATCGAAATATATTCTGATGGATATGATATAGCATGATCTGATGCAGAAGCGAGAATTGACCCCAAAGCCTTCCGGGCGTTTGAGTAGGTATAAGGTGGACGGACGGTACCCATCATTTCCGCAGAGGCATAGGATAGATGCAATTTAATCAAGGCAAAGTTGGGAGCAAACGCGTGTTCCTGACACCGTTGCAAAGGCAGTGAAGCGCAGATCACAGATCAAGGACTCCTCCCTGCAGCGTCTCCGGGCCCATATAGTTCATTTGCTCGATATGCACTTACGCGGATTAACCGACCACCGAATTCTACCTTCGAACTTCCAACAAGTCCCTAACAGCCTATAGATATACCTATATCTTCCACGACGAAGAAACTTCTTGCAAAGCGTACCTCTATACATATACGCTTTTCGAGACACGTGCACGAAACTTTCCCGATAATAGTATATACCTGAGTACGAGTTTGATGTTAAAAAGCAAATGTCAACTTTGGGTTTTGCTAAAGCATACAAAATATATCGATTTCGAAAGCGAGAACTAGAATAAACGTGGGAAATCACCAGGAGGACTGCTTCTATCTACATGTACATATATTGGTATATATAGAATTGGAATGGGGAAGGTAAAAATTGAGAGTGGGTGATGGCCAAAAATCTGTACGTGAGGAATAAAAAAAACATCCTTTATTTGCATGCATAAATATCCATGTTTTTGCCGGCTAGGATATCTGCACTTGTTTGTGAAACTCCAAACGCGAAACGCGTGCAAACATCGAGGATCGTGGCTGGCAGGCAGGCAGGCAGGCAGGCCTGCACCCCCGCAAGCTCGTCTCACGTGTGCTGGCAGACCAGACATCCATAAAACTGCATAAACCTGGAGATAGCCAGAGCGCTGATGCTGCACTATACCTCCGTACGCCATGCGGAGACACGCTCGATATACAATAACTTTCATAGCCCGATGGGGTCCTTCACTGATTGTCAGAAAAATCTACATCGCATAAGCGTAAACAACCGCCTCGAGTTTCAGTTCATCTAGTTTTTTTTTTTTTTTTTTCTGTTTTTTTCTCTCTATTTTTTTTCCCTCACAGGCCGTCTTTCCTTTCATCCTTTGCAAAAATCTCGGAGCATTGGACCGATCTGAAAGAAAAAAAAAAAAACAATTTTCTAGAAGAGAAGGCAATGAATGTTCATGAAATTAGGAGAATGAGCTTTCATTCACGTATTTTTCGAATTCAATTGGTTTTTTGATGATAAAATTGGCAGGCAAGTTCATCTGAAATTATTGTAGTATACCTAAAGTGAAATTTTGGAAGCGAATAATAGGACGTGATGTAGGTAGGTATACGGTAGGTACTGTCTGTAGAAATATTTGATTAGAAATCCATGGGGATGTTATGCGAGTTAGATTACGTTGCCGAGCAAATAGACACCTGACAACACGTTCCTGACAGGAGTTCTATGATGCTGCGGGTAAGCAGCCCGAAAACAACAGGAATATTAGTGTTGTTCGGATCAGTGAACAGAACAAAGGAATTACCCTTGGTATAAGACGATAATTGCTGATCAAATCCTGTTGATCTCCTACCGACGTGTCGCCCTAATCAACTGTTTGATTACACATACATACACAGAGAAATGAGCCTATTGTCTATAATTTATTGCTTACAGTCATTGATAATTACTGTTTACCCAAAAAAAATGGTCAAAATAATTGTTGGTATGATTTCTTTTTTTTTTCTTTCATGCGTTCGTTATCAGTTGTATACTTTCTGTATTGAAAAAAAAAGCGTCTCATAGTCAAAGGGGGTAATGAAGGGTAGTTTCTCCAAAAAGTTACCGAGTCATAGCAGTTTCAACTAACTTGTAAATTTTTTCACTCCGACCACGATTGCGGATGCACAGTTTCAGATAATTCGAGGATATTTTCAGAGCATGCTCACCGAATGTGCTACCATGAAGCTATGAGGAGGTTTTCTTTCTTCTGTATCTCTATCACTTCAGAGGGAACACGAAACCTCCACTTTTTTTTTTTTTTTTTTTTAATTATTTTTATGTACAGAAAAAGAAGTAGCTGACATTATGAAATTGTGAAATTGCAGCGTTCAGGCTGGTTCCAAATCTAGCAAGAAATTTCTTTTCGCGCTACTATTGTACAGCTTGAATTGTGTTCAGAGTGAAAAGCGTACGACTTAGATAAAACCAGCACAACTCAGTCATTTTTCAAGATACAAAGGTGTATTTTGGCTAATTTACTTCGTTAAACAACCCTCTATTACCAGTTCAAACTCTATAGAAGGATACCTTCGTCAATATAACAATAAAAAAAATAAAAGATGGATAAAATAATACGATAACGCACGGAGTAGTAGTAAGTAGGAAAGAATAATGTAACTAAATTTCTACCACTCACCTAATGCAGGTGTGTAAAATAATAGTGGAATATGAAAGCACGCGTGAAAGATTAGAAGCGGTAAGTTCGAGGTGGCACGTTGTAACATTATTACAACAATAAAAAATGTAAAAGAAAAAAAAAAAAAAAAAAAAAAAAACCAAGGTTCCGAGATTCGTATCGGGGTGAGAGTTTTCTGTTCGTTCTTTTTATGGGAATAACGGTTGTAAAATAGCTTACAGCGACGGTTAAAAGTGAACGTGGTTTGTTCCTTGTATTATATACATACCTATATAAATATTTGTATATATATACATACACAACGATGAACTGCCACCGGGCAAGGTATAAAAAGGCTAATTATTGCACACCGAGGCAGGTATAAGAGCTAGCTTTGAAGATAAACGAAAGAGTTAAGGTTTGGATACAACATATTAAAATAGGTTTCCGCGTACTCGGCTCGGCACGTCAGTTGATTAATTACCATGTTATAAAGGCGGCAGTGCTGTACATATATATATATATATATAATATACACTTTAACTTGTACCCAGTGAGCGACGATTAATATCAACGTGTTTATCGACGTCTCTGAATCCTACAGCACGCGGCTCACCCGATCCTTAGAGTATTAATATTATGCCATTTTTCGGATGGAAAATCGCCACCCCCCGTACCTATATCCTAAAACCTGCATCTATATTCTACGTTAACCCGTTTAGACATAGTATAAGATATATACATATACACCTATCCTCTCGCTTGCCTAGTCTCCTTTGCAAGGCGGCGAGACACGCACGTTCGGCGAAATGAAGCGAGCTGTTTACTGAAGGGCAGCTGGCTAGATCGTCGAGAGGGTTTCGTGAGGGTTCGCTGAAGGGCTATAGGGTTTTGGGCTATGACTAGGGCTACGGCTACGGCTATGGCTATAGGGCTAGGGTCTGAGAGGGTGAGTGAATTTACCCGCGAGCATTCAGCCGTCTCCGAATTCCGTATCGCAACTCGTTGAACAACTATATGAGATGATTGGTGTTCGCTGGAGAAAACCTTTGTTCTTTTCTGGTACCTACTTACGAGTATATAGGTATATGCACCACTGTGGGTATAACAAATCAGTTTCACGTTCTCAAAGAATTTTCTGAAAGCCCGTTATAATAGGCAAGAGGAAATTTAGAAAGAGAAGGGAAAGAGGGAAAGGGCCGGATAAAAAATCGTCGATTTTATGAATCACCGGCGAAGTTAGAAGCCTTCTCACTTCATGTACATGGAAATTTCATGAAATTTACTCCGACAAACTGGCGAACAAAATTCGTGGAGTCCATCTTGAAGCATTTGACAGAAACCGAGGATGAAGGATTTTCATCCTCTGCCCGGAATCCTTTTTTTTTTTTTATATATATACTTTTTCTCGACTGGCACTGGAAATTCCAATCAAAAATCGAGTCCGAGTGACTTCCTAAACCGTGTACTAAATTATCTGATAGTTGGTAGAGTCGAATGTTGAATATTTGAAAAAATAAAACTGCCAGAGAAACTGGAGATTCTAATTGCGACTGTGCTTTGAAATCATATCACTTGTTTCTAAATAGCGTGAAGTTCTTCGTTGTCACATTTAATTCTCGGCTTGGGCCCATTGAAACCGTTTCAAATCCAATCTATTTGGGTATTTTAGTATTAAAAGCAAACAGTGATCCAGGTACTATGTGGATTTGTATAAGGTAAGTGTCCCAGTTACTGACCCTGTCCCAGATATTGACTTTTTTCAATGATTCATTTTTATCCGTAAGCTTCCGAATGATCAAAACATCAATTCGTATTCTCGTAGTCTCTAGCAACTAATTTGTGTAACTGAAACATTTAGAATCCTTATCATCGACTTAAAATTGGAGAAAACATGAGGGTCAATAATTGGTTCTGTAAGGGTCAGTCATCTTAAATGTCAACAAAATCTCCGCGTTTGACTCTCATTCAGAACAGCAAATAACAGTTATTTACATTGAGCATAATCGTACAGCAAACGGCAAGGAAGAAACAAAAAAAAAAAAAGTCTGCCGTCAAAAAGAGAACTCTTGCAGTCACCGCAGCTTCTCAACCGTGAATATCAACGAGCTAGCGCCGCAATGTTTATTCAATTTCTATGCACTTAGCTAATTTCAAACGCTCGTAATTATATATATATATATATATACAAGTTGTAAAATCACCCTCTAGGGTAAGCTTCGTGCTGTTTTAACCGATTCGGAGCAGCCCACCTTTAAAACATCGAGTAACGAACAGGAACCTGGATGCAGGCAACCATATCCCCAACGTAAATAAACCTATCGCTACCTCCTGCCTCCGTGTTTGCAGCTAATAATCACTGGGCTCGTCATCACTCTACGGACGAAGATGAGCTGACCACGAACCCAACCGTCGCGGCTGGGGGTGTGTAGCTTCCATTTTATTATCCAACGTCGACCAGGCGAGGCAAACTCGAAGGTAGGTAGGTTGGTACCTATAGGTAGCTGGTAGCTGCCAGCCAGCTACCTACCTAGCAGGTTGACGTTGCCTCACCGCGCAATATGGCAATAACCCGAAGGGGGAAGTCCCTCCGGACAAACAGACCTTCGCTGAGGCGAACGCGCGTCGCTGAATGAGAGAGATTTCCACCCAGCTACATGTACAGAGAGATTCAAAAATAATTTACCCCTTGACAATTGGGAGCTTTTAGGATCTCGTAACCATCCCCTCATAAGGTAGAGTCGCAGTATTAGCTTTCGTCGCACTTAGAAATGATTAGATATGGTCTGGAGTTTCTTCCTTCCCTCTAAATTTCACCAATTTTCATACCGTGGGAGCTTAACTTTTGACATGAACTGAATTACGGATTCATTTAGTCTGAAACGCGGGGTATATAGCCAGACTCCTTGCTGTGCTTATGCATATTTCTGTAGCTAGTTTGAGACGGTTATAATCCTCTGACACGGGTATAACCCGCTAGTCAGGCCCAAGGGAGGACCCAGGCAGGCCCCTAGGGCCAGAGCAAACTAACCCAGAAGTGTAACGACCAGAAGACCAGTGAGAGGTGCTAATTGGCATGTATATAAGTAGAGCTTGTGAAGCCAGCTGTAGAAGTTGTTTCATCGAGGAAGACAAGTCGGAATATTTTCTCTAATATTGGAGAACGTGCGCAGGTATATCTAGCTATATACCTACTACAGGTATAAGGGAGAATGTATCATGTACATGCATTTCACTGTGAACTAGACGAACGCCAAACAGCACAGGTGACTTTTTTCTTATACTTTATATTTTATTTCTCCTATACATATGTATACCATTTTGCAGCGAAAATTATCATCACAATAGTTTCGGAGGTACCTACACAGAATCGATTGAATATTCAACGATTTCCAAATTCAAGTGTTGCTCCAGCATCAAACTATGAGCTATCGACTTACGTAGCGGAATGTTCGGTGAGCTGAAAACTCCGCGTCCACAGGACGAATGAGCTTCTTAGCACCTACCATGAGTAGCCGTCCGCTTTCTTGCGCACCTACCATATATATGTATACCTACTTCGGCAAGGAATAACTCATGGTTAGCTGATCGGAAGGATACTTTATCATGTAACGCTGTATCCGGCTCAATCTACTTTACATTTTTGGCGGTAAAAATAAAGTTTCAAAAATAAAAGCTCGTAAGTCCGCTATCAATCACTATACCATACACTACCTACCCCCACGCGCTAGAATAAAATGCAGTTTGAGAAAATCTATTCCTCTGCAGATCCTTTTTTCTCTCTTTATCTCCTTTCTCATCTTTTATCATAGAGCCACAGTTCAGTCAATTGTAATCATTGATCAATATATAGGTTCTTGAGACACTATAACCTAATCCTTAATCTTCTTCGAGCAAATAAATTCAGAATTTCTATTAAAAGATGGAAAATATTCTTCCCAATTTCGGACAACCCAATACAGCAAAATGTCATGCCAAAGTTTGAATTGTTCTTTCGGGACATTTCCGAGATTTTCTTACACTGAACTCAACGAACCGATAGACCGACTCGAATGTCTTGTTTAAATTCTGATGGTCTTGTTCAGAGGTGAATTACGGTTTGTTCAAATTAGACCGACCAATTTTCCCATCCAATTGCAATAGGGACAGGTATGTACCTTTTTTTTCTCCATAGGTATACGAAGGGTTTAGTACCAGAGTAGCCTAACCCACATTGTCCATAAGGCTGAACATCTTCACTATCATCAGCCATTTAAAATGAGCCTTATCGACAATATTGATCAGGCTACTCTGCTACTTCATTCAACTTCATATGTAAAGTAAAAATGATCTCAATACTTGACAAAATGAATCAGCCTGTATACTTCGTCACATTTATATCATATACACGAATAATACATATATACAATATACATACATATATATACGTATGTACAGGGAGTACGTATATAGTCAGACGTCCGAAAGCACTACGCTTCGGTGCGTTTCGGATATCGCTGCACTCGACTTCAAAGCCTTGGGCACCGACGTCGGCAGTCGTCAGTACTGCGCTATCATCTCGACCGTTTCACATTTCGACCCGAAGCGCAGGGGAACGCGATACATATGTACATATATATACAGGATCTGCACTGAATGTCACGTGAAACCGACGAACTAATAAACTAGCCGGTCCTTGCCCCCTCGGTTCTACCGTCTAAAGGAGTACAGGATATACCTATACTATGTATATAGGTATAGATAGATATCTATATATAGATATATATATATGTATATAGTATATCAGGGGCTGCAGGGGAAAATAGAGTTGAGAAATCCTTGAGGAGGTGAGCTGCCCTCCCCTTTTATACGGTGAATCGTACCGTTAAACGACATAAAGTTGTAACGACTCGAGTAGAAACGGCATAAGAACACTTAGAAATTAATTTCCCGTAATATCGCCTGATAAGGGTAGTATAGTAACAAGAGCTTGCTGGTCTATTGTGTTTTGTTAACGGGATCGTTATTATTCAAGGGAAAACTTGTACTTTGCTGGAAATACTGGTTTTCTGTATTATAGCCGAAAGAGAAAGGCGATGATATACCTAAGCGAGAATATTATATATAGGGGAAAAAAAGCTCAGACAAAAAGAAAGAAAGAAAAAAAAAAAGAAGACTTTGATGCATTGAAGAAAGAAGGAAGAATTTTTACGTCAAACGTAGATATCCGTGACAGTTCGTAGCTCGATGGGATATGATAAATCACGTTGCCAAAGAAGCGCGTGTATCTCTCGATGTTATTTCAGTATGTCGTCAGTAAAAGAACGAAAGATAGAAAGAGAAAGAGAAATAAAGGTATATACATATACGAAATGGTATATATATAGCGAGTGAAGCGAACCAAAGCTTTGCCACTTTTTCCACGTATTCGTTCGCTTGCGTACATCATGACGGGCGACACAAAGTCTAAGAACCATATAAAGATCAAAAAATTGCTATATAGAAATATCCAGGGGGGGGGGGGGGGGGGGGGGGGTACCAAAACTGACGAAGCTATATACACTATTATATAGGGCGCCCCCCCCCCCCTCCCTTTCAATTCAGGTCAAACTTCATTCGTACGTGGACATTTTCCTTTGACTTCATCTCACCGATTTTATCGAGCGAAAAATATCGATGTAAATCGTATACGAGATTCAGTTATACAAATATACGTATATACCCCAAGTGTGTTTGAGAACGTATATGTATATTATAGTGCAGCCTAGAGTATGGGTAGAGTATTTAAGGTATGACTGAAACGAGTTGGCGTTTGGTGGTATAACGAAACAGTAGTAAAAATATTGAAGTTGGTCAGCCAGAAAAATAGAAATAAAAATAAATTGCCCTCTATACTTCGCCTAGAGGGTAGGTAAAATTCTGTTAAAGGCTGTATTCTCTTTATACGGCTTCACCCAAATAGTACTGTCGCGTTTTATTGGTTTCTACAACTGCGTTGGCACTTTGAGCTTCGCAATCTCATACACCACACCCAATACGTCTCGCGACTGTATAACATAACGTTTCTGAATTTTATCACATTCCGTATGAGTAGAAAAAAAAGAAAAAAAAAAAAAATTGATTCTGCTTCTACCAAAGCATCTCGAAACTCTCAAACACGGGGAATTCTTAACCTCGATTGATTGCAACCCACTTTCTTTTTTCCATCTATTTTACTCCCTGCTTCAATATTTTTCATCATTTATATATCTACCAGCCGTTGGTACTATTCGATAATATACTTTGTGTGAATTTTTATTCACATTTCTAGAGCCACGTCTGAGGAAAAAAAAAAAAAGATTCTAGTTTTTTGGAAAAAATTTCTTGCAGTGCAATTTTATAGTTGTCATTTCCAGCCAAATGAAATGAAAGTAATTTCAATCGTCTAGTAACAGATTTTCGATTAGTCTGATTGTAAGAATCAAGGAAATGGAATAAAATGTGTTTTAGCTGCGAACGTTGGCTTGAAATTACTCTTCAGTATAAAGTAATTTATCAAGATAAAGTCGAAGAACAGAGAAATATGAAATTGATGTAAGCGAGTTTCAATTACAAGCACACGTCTTTCAAATTACTGTAATAGCTTTTTTCCCTTGGATATACATCGTTTTGCTCCGATTCCCTTACCCCCTATACCTTATACGTGTAGATAAATATAGCCGTTACGTGTACACAAGTACGATTATACGGCTACACTGTCGGTTGCCCAGTACGTATAAGGTACTACTTCTGTATATGTATATGGAAAAGCGATAAAAGAAATCAGACACGCGAAGTGGAGGGTTTATTCTCTGTTTATTATTTATACAGCCGGAAAGGCTAACTGAACGTAAAAGCTCAGGACAGAACGAAGGTATGAGAGGTCAATATAGCGTCCAACGTCACGCCACGTGACGAAGTAGATACTTCCGAGTACTTTCATACTCACATATACATATAATACAACTCGGGTCAAAAAAAAAAAAAAAAAGAGACTAACATCACATCACAGCCTTGAGATCCACTCGCAGCTTTCAATTTTTTATACCTCGTAAACAGGGAAACACTTTTCTCCTACTTGGGTTTTTTTTTTTCTTTTAATTTTATTTTTTTTGTTTCTCTCTACCTCTTTTACTCCCTCTACCCCGAGCAGAAAAGCAAATTTAACCATTAGAGTAACGCTATATGAACCTATAATACATGTAATACAGACACGCGAATACCAACACATTTGTAGGTAGAACAAGTTTACGAGCCTCGTAATGCCTGCCTATTTTTTGTCTGACCGCACACAGGACATACCTACTAGCTACTACCGCGTTAATACTTATTGTTAGGTAGGTAGGTACCTACCAACCAACCTCCGTTGGATACTTCCAGTGTTTCCGAGCTCGAAATACCAACACGGAAGTACTGAAACCTGTACATTGTTGGCAAGCGATAACGGCACACATTATCGCGGGTAAATGTGGCGAAAAAGTAGTCAATTGAGTAAGGTTGGCCCAGGTTGGTTATATATATATATGTATGTATCGTATGTATACCTACAGTTTATTGTCCGAGTGTAAAGAGCGCTTTTTGCGACTGACCCGTGACACGATTGACTACTGTTTCGGCACATTTACTCCTATCATGCTTCGCTTGTCTACTGCGATATTGCCGTTAAACTGTTTGCTCTATTACCACGTTGAATGTAAGTCTCATGGGGAATAGCCAAGGTAAAACTTATACCCTGTGATGCGGGGACAATGGGTCCGTTGAGAATATATATACTTCTTTTTATTATAATAGAACTGTCGTCAACACCAATCACATTTCTTTCGGATTGTTAATAATTCAAAGGCATCGGCGTATATGATCGTGCCGACAAATACAACTGTATCTAGAGATATAGTTTTTTTTTGTTTTTTGTTTTTTCTTACCGGTTTTGGGTAAATAGCCAGCAATCAGATTCGGTTTGAAAACTCATAGGAACGAAATCCAGACCTTCGTCGACAGGAATTAAATCAATGGTCGATTTTAGCCTCGCGACAGTCCAATTTCAACTTGACGTCTGGGCGCAGCTGACCAACAAAGTACTTTTTCGGAATTTATGATTAGAGTCGAAGTACTAAACACATTTTTTTATATAATCATGTCTTTTGTTTGAGGGTACATTCGATCGGACAATGGCCATCAATGAAGATACGAATTTCGACATTTTATTTCCAAATTCCCAACGAATTTGTTTATTTGACAGGTTTGTCATGAGCTTTCCTTAAATTTGTGGATTTTTGCACTTCCTGAGTTTATAATTTTCTGATCTTTGAGCTTCCTGTATTTTTACCGTTCGGAATTAGCAAATTCTGAACTTTAACGTTTCTAGATACTCCAGAATTGCGTCTCAAATGAATTCGAAATTTTCAGTATGCCCAACTTTTGGAATTCGGAACTTCCAATCCAGCCCCCCGATTGTGAAGTATGCATTATTCAACATGCACCTGGATACGAGGTCGATGAAAGTTCTTTAGTTCATAATTGTGTTACGATAACAAAATTTAGGGTCTATTTTGTTTATTAGTTATTCAAATTTCAAGAGGTCCCTATATTCTACCAAGCCAAGAGGAAATTAGTGCATTATAGAATATCGCTAGTTCGCAGACACGTTTTATGGCCAACTCCGCAAAGCTTTGTTTACGCTATTCAGCTGGCTGCAGGTACTTCATTATTTCAAAACTCGACGGCTTCTATCGTGAATACCTACTCTCTTCGTTTACGTGACGCTTTACCGCGATAACGATCCTCGGTAACCTGTCTGGCTCCCGTGCACCAGCTCTACCCTCAAGTCTGCCTGAAGAAATTTCACCTCGTCAACGTCGTCGCTACGCCGCGATGCGCGACGTGCTCTTCGAACTACCATTACGATCCATACGGTCGAATTAATAATCCCAGTGCAAAATGATGTTCTTACAATACCTCGATAATATTTTCTACAATATGCAGACCTATTGCAATATTTCTTGTCTGAGCCACATCATTATTATTATTATTATTATTATCATTATTATTATAGAGAGAAAGCGCATATTCACAAATTGTATCTCATCAGTTTTCAGGCTGACAATAAATTTGTTATTGAGTATTGTTGAGGATCGAGATATACTTGATTTGCTATCGGTCGACGCAGTGGCATGAATAGCCTAAATGATAGGCAAGAAGAAGACGAAAAAGTTACATATATTCATCGCAGAACGGTGCGAATCAGAGTTGACAAGCATAATAAAGCAATACTGTTCACAAAACAAGTTTCACGTTAATTTTTTTTTTTTTTTTTTTTTTCATCTTTTCGATCGCAGTGAGTGATTTCTACGTGGCCTTTGTGCGGATGGAAATCCATTTGCTAGATTATTATATAGCATGATTTTGTACCTGCTATACTAATTTTCATGCTCCGTCAGTTGTCACTTAACTTTGCGTGTATACACTGGATCTTTTAGGGAACAGTCAATTTTGGAGATCATTCTATTTTCATGTCATTTTTCTCTCAATTTCAACGTTCAATGACGCAAGTCTTGAACTTTTGGTTATGCCAACTTTCGGATGATGTAACTTAGACACCACGAGAAGTAACTTTGAATTTTTTCGGATTCTTCAAAAGCTTATAAAATCTTGGAAACCCGACTGTTCTCTAAAAGATCCAAAACATACAAACGTTTTCGAAAAATACATAATAGTGTGTAGATACACATGGAGGCTTGATGATAATTATGATGAAGGAGTTGCAATTTGAAGAAATTTGTCAATTACAAATAAATTCAGTAAGACATGAACTGATGGATAATTTTCAATTTGATCGAACGTTAGTGTATTTTATTAGTTCCACGTTCTTTTGTACAACTAAAGCGATTTTCAAACATGTTTGAAGATACTTTTGCAACATGATGATAAATTGAGAAACCAGTTCGCTGCGATAAAGTTCCTCTGTATCTCACGTTATATTTTTTCACCATTGGTATTGCAAATGTAGCAATTTCGTGTTCATATCGGTATCGATTTTGTGTAATTACTAAACTTTGCTCTAATTTATAATTATTTAATGCATGTTTTTGTTTAACCTGCTTTACTGCGGATGATTTACAGCAATGCATAAAATTGAGAATAATTTCTATCGCAGTATTAGTTTTTTTCACGATATTACGAATACTGATCCGCAGCCTGAGTCAATACTCAACTTTCAAACCATTAAAATCATACAATTGACGGGACTATAAGAAAAAGAACAGTATATACAAGTTGAAAGACTGAAAAGTTCGGAAAAAGCACTTTATTCTTCATTCAAACTTTCGAAAGGTATACTCTTGTGATGAAAACTGATCTTACCAAACGTTCTGAACATATTATTCATTATATACTCTTGTTGTTCCAAACCCTTCGATTTTATACTTTGTGTTCAAAAGCCTAAAATTGTTGCTATAAGGTTTCGCGATGACCTCAGATACAAAATTAGTCTTTATGCCATACTGGACCTCCAGCTATACCTCCTTGTTCGACAGGTATAAAGGATAGGTTTTATTTCCCAAGCGGAAAGCCGAGCAGGGGGGGGGGGGGAGAAGTTTCCGCTATGAGAAAAACCGGGGTCCTCGAACGTTGGAGCTTTTAATTATAACTAGAGATAGCAAAGGAGCAGGAGCAGGAGTAGAAGCAGGGTTTGTGAGGCAGGAGAGGAGGTCCTTCGAATTACGGGGACGGGCCGCAGCGTAGCGGACTTCCACAGGCGCGTAAAAATACAGAGCTTTGTCGTAATTAATAGCAGCGAGCGAGGATGTCGCGGGAACCTCGACGATTCCACGATCTAATTACTCGCTCTGTTTCGCCCACGGAGTCGAGGATGGCTAAGGGTCAAATTCCGTCTACCAGCTAGCTAGGAGATTCGCGTCGGACCAACGCTGTCTGTTACTACTGGCCCTGTCGCGTACAACATACATATATAGCCGAAGCCGGCGGCTGACGTCTCCGCCGACTTGTACTACTTACTAAAATACCCTGCGGAGTTTTAAACTCTTCATAGAAAACAAAACGCCTCCCTTTAAACTTAATAAAAGGCGCTAAATCGCGGTAAAAAGTACATCCAGCTATATACGTATATAGCTGAATAAGAAAGGTCTGTGAGCTGCAGGCTGAACCGAAGCTACTCTGTCATTAATTTCTGCCTTTTATCCACCCTGGGGTAATAGTTGAACTTTGAGTAAAAATTCAACTAGAAAAGCGTGTAATTTTATAACGTTGAGTAACAAATTCTTTATCCGATCCTAACTCGATGTAGTTAAAAGATAAAAAGAGAAAAGAAAATCAAGGAAAGAGGAGAAAAATGTTAGGGTATAAGAAAATAAGCGAAAGTTTCTTATACATCAGAGACCGTATCTTTGGTTTGAGTCAGTAGAAAGACCTGTAAATAGAGAAAATTATAGCTTGTCGTTTGTGCTGGCGAACTGGCATGGCATGGCATGGCATGGGTATGGGCACCGCGGTTGGTTCAACGCGGTATATAGCGATTTCAAAATGTTCGGAGCACAGTTTTAAGCGTAATTAAACGCAACTGGCGCAATCGCGTACCAGCTATCTCGATAGCCCGTATAGACGCAAATGTCGCACCGTTGGAGCTGGATTACATTTGCCAAGTTAGATTACAAGCGTATTTCCCTTGCGATCGTGTCGAAGTTTAATGGACAGAGATCTGACTAATACTTTTTAGTTTTACATGACATTCCCCAGCTCGCTTACACTCTTATACTCGACAATGGCATAGCAAGCCAGCTAGCTTTAGCTTTAGCTAGCTCTAGCTAAGGTTACCTCGTAGCTATGACCCGCCGCGCCGCCTCTTTCCGGTAACTACGTTTGTATAAATACAACGCTAGAGTACCTATTAGGACGGTGCGCTTCCCTTGATAACGCTGGTTTTAATTAAAATTAACGCTTTTCTAGACAACAGACATCCTACTCTATACGCCCTGCACACAGTAGTGCAACGCGATACTTACCGACAGACACATCAAACACGAATTTCTCATTCGCTTGCAACTATTATACCGGGCGTTGTATAGACCCGTGTGTATAGGTAGATACAGTTTTTACTACTCTCGAATTAGTTCTCGCAGCTGTTATATATTCGCTTGAAGTATTATATAAAGCACATGATTAGGATTCTAATTTATTCAATTATAACGTTAGTGCGGGTATGACCGCGATAAACCTCATTTCGAAAAAGTTAATGTTCTACGGCATTAAAAATTACTCGGATAAGTTGAATATTCAGCATACTGCACCTTTGCCAGATCTTCGTAAGGTGAGAATGACAATCAGAAATGAAAAAACGAGTAGAATCCATCTCTCCCACACCTGGAATTATGAAACTGCACCAACTTTTTCAAATTTACTCTAAATTTACTTATTTTCTCTCTGTTGCACATTTTGTAGAAGTTTGACATAGATCGATGTACGCAATGGAATAACGGCTATGCATCTGAGATTTCAAGATATAAGACCACTCGGTCGGATCTAGAAATAGATCATTAGGAGCGTGCCCAAAAACATTTGCGAAGTGCCATTTTTCCGTGTTTTTTGATCTACTATAGCCGAAAAAACGAGGACCTGTGAATTCTCCGATGCTGCAATGATGATAGAATATTCAAAGCGAGACGTAGGCTCATTCGAACGGTGGAAGACGGAGAATTTAGATATTATTTTGAAAATTTTTTATCGAATGAAAATTACGATATTGGAAAGTGATTTCCATTGACTAGTAATCAGAATTACTTCATGGTATGTTCGAACTCCCATCCCACTATTCGAATTTTCGATTTTCGATCTTTCAGCTTTGAAATGTTTGATTGTGATCGTTAAATTCCGTGTTAAATTCCACGATGCCACTATTTTTTAGGTTTCTTATAAGACAAAAATTACGAAACTGGCAAGATTAGAACCATTTTAAACATTATTCAATTATACCAATTCCATGAGCACAATGATGCTATAGATTCCGAGTTGCGTTGTCTCACGCCTTTTCACGAAGAACGGAATCACAAGTGAATTTTCAAACACGTCCATATTCGCAGCTATTACACTATCTTGGAAAAAAAATTGTTATTCGATTTGCAAAAGTCAGCAGCAACATAGGGGAGAAACGAAGTCTCTTTCTAAAAATGAGAAAACCTTTGGTAAAAATCACTTTACGGCTTGTTAAAGTTACAATCACGGTTGTATCTAAGACTCTGTCATTTTTTCTAATAAAATTCGCTTGTCCCCGACTCTTGTAAATCCGCAACATTTTTTTGCCATGTATCATCGAACGCGTTGAAATTTTACTGCAAGTCGATAATCGTCAATAACATAAGTTGGATACGAACTTGCAAGACGGGTCGATTACTACGATGAATTGCAGATCATTATACAGTCTGAGAAACTATCTATCGGACCCCCTGCAACCTCTCAGCGTGAAACATTCTGCAAATTATTAGCATCGTTCGATCGCCTCGCCGGCTGCTGCAGTCACGCTATTCGTACATATTTATGTATTTATTTATTAATGACGAGGATTGACGAATTCGTTATATTGGGAAATATACAGAAAGCAGAGAGTTTCTGAAGTAGAAGCTGAAATATTGAATTGAATAAATAAATGTGAATATTCGATTAACTGTTAGGGGGAACAGCTCTGCGAGTTCTTCCTCATTTTATTCTTCAGGATTAAATATAATTGGACGGCGTCAAATCTGGAGCCACAAGTCAAGCTCAGCAAGCAACTCGTAGCTGTCCCGACCCTCGAAGCCCCTGATACCCCTTGGAAAGCGAGAAAGGCGAGCAGAGCAACCAACCAACCAACCAACCTGGCGAACGACGAATGAGCAGGTCGAAGGCAAAGAACAAAGGGTTTCGGGTCCGTGGACTGTATAGATGTACAAGGCGTCCTCAAATACAGACGAGCTTTACGCTCTTGGTTCAGCTTTTCCACCGCCACGCACTCGACTCGTTCGTTCTAGCAAAGGAGCTTTTGCGTCGAGGGAACGTTCTTCGAGATGTGGATGGGCCCAGGTTCGCAGTATTTGTGCGAGTAGAATGGACCAAGAGAAAGAAATGAACGAAACCTCACGATGCGGTAAAAGAAGAAAAAACTAGGCTGAAGAAAGAAAAGGTGAAAGTGAACGAGGAAGAAGAAGAAGAAGAAGAAGAAAAATGAGAAAAGGAAGGGCGAGCCAGCGAGTCGGCGAACAAGGTGCGGTGATTAGGGCATAATCACAGCTGTCTAGACACACACACAACGACTCGACGACCACCACGACGTCAAGAAAAGCGAGAAGAACGACTCCGAAATCTCTCAGAAAAGAAACTCCGAGTGCCCAACGAGTCTGGACCAAAATGGCGTAGGTGTGAGATTCCGGAGAGAACTAACAGCTGAAAAAATATCACTACCTGCACCAGCGCGATTAGAAACAGAATTTTCGTTTGGTTCTATATAACCATCACGGGCCTTAATGTGTGTACGTCGTTGTAGATGTAGAAAATGGGGAAAATAAAATTGTGCAAATTACTAAAATTATACATCACTCTGTCGGCGAATCATCCCTCAAGAATTTTGTCGAGAATCCTATAGGGTTTTTCCAACAACCTATAACTTCTGCAGTATGCTGTTTTTTGGAGTAACTCATGTTTATACTGAGATTATGAAAGTGTGCCTAACAGGTCCTGTATTCAAGAGGAAAGTCGTAAAAAAATTTACTGGATTTTTTTCACGGGAAATAAAATCACCGTTACACAGCTTCCTTATCGGCTTCCTTTAACCGTCCCATACATACAAAATTTGAACTAAAGTTTGGGCACATCGTATCTACGCGAAGCATACTCACGCCTGGGTAAACGTTGCCTGGATTTTACGATCAAGATTAATTATATGCCTGTATGTGCTACGTCAGGATGTATCGAGATAATGCAGTTTACTTCTGTGCCACCCAGCCCTAAAAGCTGTTTTTCGGTTCCTCAAATCTAGGATCAACACTTCGTGGTCTCGTATAGGGTAAAATGGACCTGTTGATCAATTTTTGGCACTAATATTTAATATTTCCTGACTTCGAACGAGATTCGATTCGCCACATACCTACATGGAGTTTGAAGTGTCCCCTATAGGTACGGACCGAAAATCTTCACATTTCGGAATGACTAGCTTATTTTGGAACGCACACTATTCTACTATTTTTTCCCTGGAAGTATCACATCTAGGAATATCACCTCCAAATTTTGATTGAAAATATGAAAAATTGACAATGATATGATTTTTTGAGTGCAAAATGCGCATTGACCTCTTTGTGATTTTCTTACAACATTTTATGCCATTTGATTTCTCATACATCGACTTTTTTTACGTAATTGAGAATGTTCAAAACATGTTCCGTAATTTTTTGAACTACTTTGGACGGATAGTTCGATCGCAATACTTTTTCGAAAACTCAGTTAGGTAGAATCGACCCAGTGTGACTACCTTAATTGAATTTCGAGGTATGACCACGAAGAGTTGAAAGTCCAGAAGTTTATAGAGTTAAAAATCTTCGTCTAAACAAAGCTGTATCTCTACGTCTGGATATCTAGGATTAAAAAGTGCGCCAGACTACGAACTCGAATTTTCCACTCCTAAAACAATAAGATTCTACACTTTTGAAATGAAAATCTACCCTTAATCATAGTGGTTCGTCACTGGATGGAAAAGTGAGTCTTCTGTTGATTGTGAATCGATTATCACTGCAATTAGAGTGAAGTACATTTCATTCGAGGTGGAAAATTCACTTCTTCAGACCGGGGTACTTTTCACTCCTGAAGAGTGAACACCAAAAAAATTAAAGCATGGCATATATCCTTCAAAACTTCCTCAAATCAATTATATTGGTTCATTGATCGGTTTTACAATTCCAATTATTCGATGAGAATAATTCGAAGTTGCTAAATGATCCACGTGAGTAGAAACGCTTCTAATTGACTCTGACGTCACTATACAGGGTGGTCTTTTTTAATCGCCCCAGGCGAATATCTCGAAAACTAGAAGAGATACGAAAAAAAGTTGAATGCAAAACTTGAAGGGTTTCGAGGGGGAAAGATGGTGATGATATGTGTTGACTTGTGGACTTTGCCACATCCGAGATTTCGCTTGTAACTTCGGATTTTGGATGGGTAACACATATTTTGGATACGAGCAACTAATAGCAAGATCAAAAACTAATTCAAATACGAGAAGCAAAAAAAATTTTTATTTCGTTCTGAAAATTTTTTTCCTCGTATTTTTTCGAATAAAATATTTTTTTGCTGCTTTTGAATTTGTCTCCAACTCCGCTATTGGCTTGGTTAACAGAAAATGAAAAAATTGAACGAAATAAAAAAAAGTTATAAAATAAAAATAAAAATAAATTGAGAAAAAACATTTTTTTATTATAAAATTTTTTTTTTTGCTCTTCGTATTTGAATTAGTCTTTGATTTCGCCATTCGCTGCTCATACCTAAAATATGTGTTCCCTATCTAAAATTCGAAGTTACTAGCGATATCTCGGATATGGCAAAGTCCACAAGTCAACACACATCATCATCATCTTTCCCCCTCGAAACCCTTCAAGTATTGTATTTAACTTTTTTTCGTATCTCTTCTAGTTTTCGAGATATTCGCCTGGGGCGATTAAAAAAGACCACCCTGTATATTGTTCAAGATGTCGGTTCAGGGAAAAGCGTAGTAAACGTAATTGAAATTATTGATCAATTACGCATTTACGAATATAACGTCGAGTGATCAATTCTGCGACCATTAGAAGCACACTGAAGTTTCGTAAGTTGGATTAGTCAAACGGGGTTACGTTATTCACTGACGTCATGAATGGCGCGCGTTTCGAATGCTATTGAAGTCGAAAACGAGATGGTTATATTTTCTCGTGTTGATTGTTTCTAATCACTTAAATAATCGATTCGATCAATACAATAAAAAAATGTTGGCTAACCCGATTTTCGGGTTGAAAAATCTTAGCGACATTTTTAAGAAAAATTACTTTTGGCTCTGTGACGCTTTTGACGAAGTATTTGCTTAAAAAGCAATCAACTGTTCCGAAAAGTTGACAGATTCTTTTTGTTCGAAATTTACTGCGTACGATCAAGCCATGGGGTGCAAAGTTCTGTCCAAACTCTGAACAATAACTATCGACATTTCTATAGTAACAGTTTCTCGTGGTTTCTCTCTGACGCGGTACGAGGCAACCCCTCTGACTGAAACTATCGACACATTCGGTGTAGAGCGAAGGGGGATATTGGCGTTCAATCTGTTGAGGAGAGGCGAGTTAGAAGCGATGGTGAAACAATTAGTAAAATGGTTCCGTATAGGAATAGAGGTTAGGTTAGGTTAGGTTTCGGGTTAGGTTGCAGCGTTGGGTTGCGTCGCGTTGGCTCAAAACTGACAAACGCACAATGGCTTGAGATTATTTCGGTTTATTAGCTGGTTGTAATTATCGGTTGAAGGTTGCCAGCCCGCGGTTGGTGCAAAGCTTAAACGGCTTCGGCGACGTAGAGCTTTACATACATATATATATTGTATATACCTATATATATATATATGGACGTTGCCTGTACCGAACCTTTTCCTTCGCCAAACTCAACAAGGAGTTACGGTAGGGCTTATCAAGTTTTAGTGGCCAACGGAAGCAAGACGCTGCCTCTGCTTTGCGCCATGCCATGCCATGGCTATGCCGTGGCGTCGCATGGCGCCGCCTAGCCTCCCGGTTTCGTATCGGATAAAACGTTATATCCCCCTCGTTCCCTATTTCACAGGGGGATGAATACAATATTCACTTTGCCCGATCTGTCCCGATGCAACAACTTTTCGCAGGCTGAGAAATCACTTATATACTATATACTGTTTATGTATGGGTGATGTAGCTTTGAGGAAATCGTTTTTGTATGATTTCCAGTGATTTCCAATCTCTGAAAATTTAGGCATCAATATTTTGAGGTACTAGAGCTTTTGGAAATCGCTGAGTATCGTTCAGTGTTCGCAATTCATTTCAGCGAGATTGCCTAAAGCTGGACCCCTTGAGAAATCAATCGGAATCTTCAGACATCATCTGTATGGGGAGGGATTGAATTTCCGAATTGGAAAAGCTGCGAACGGTCGAAATTTCGGATTTTTCTACCTGCTGACTAACAGTTTTTATAAAAATTATTCTCCCGAAAGTCTACGTAGCCAATTTGAAGAACACCAGAGGTTCGAAATTCCGAAAGCTAAAAATCCGAAAGGCCAAAAATCCGAATCTCGGAATTCGCGCATCCAACGTCGTTTTTTCGAAAGCTTCGTCATGAGCTTTCCTATTTTCGGATTCTTAGACTTTTGAGTTTTTAACTTTCAGATCTTTGAGATATCTGCATTTCGACCTTTCGGAATTTGCAAGTTCTGAACTCTATCACAATTCTCGAAACTCAGAATCACGTCTCGAATAAATTCGCAATTTTGACTGTTCAGAACTTTTGGAATTCGAAACTTCAATCCCGCCCCATCTGTACTCCGGTTTCTAATGATTTGGAGCAATTCTCTGCTTCTGTACTTCGTAGTCTGGGTTGTTCTGAATCCGCCCGAATTTGCCTACCTTCTTCTGAGCTCACTTCCAGTTTTTTTGATAAATCACCTTACTCAGACAATTTTTGCCAAAAAACTGAATTCATTCGTAGAGATTGCTTTGGGATCGGTTTGGTAGTCATTGAGACAGTAGGATTTTCATTTTCGAGGTGACAACAATTACTAATAATAATGGAATATTGAACAGACTGCCATATCGCCTCAAAAGTAAACAGAAGAACCTACCTCTATAAGTCTACACGAATAGGGATTTTTCCGACTATGAGAAGAATTATAATTCCGCGTGCCTTCTGGTAGGAAATATAGGTGCCATAGTTTTCGTCAAACCGTTTGTAAAATAAGTGACGTTGTATGTATTTGACCTGCAGACACATAGTCGCCGAACAATTTGACAAAGTTCCAATCAATATTGATATCAACGACATATATATATATATATATATATATATATACGAGACCTTCTACCTATCAATGGAAAAGTGCAACCTTATGTCGCCCTCGTTCTTTGCTAAAAGTGGATATTTTTCTAGCCTCGTCAGTTTTATACCCGCGGGGGCCAACAACCAGTATGAAACCAGGGTCCGGAAGACCTCTCGTATATTTCTACCATCAAATACACCCTCTGGCTGCGTGGTAACGTTAGAGTGCATTTATTATGAAAACATTAAAGGGATATCCAGCCACCATGATGCAGGAACGGGGTATGCAGTATCCTTGCGCTTCTAAACCCGCATGACAGTCATAACAGTCATCCACCTTTACATGCATATACCACGTAGGTATATACATATATGAGTATATAGTATATAGTAACTATCACTTTGTTCGGACTGCAGACGGTCGTAGACGTACCTACCCTGTACCCTGTGACCCCCTGTGCATATTTGATAGAGCTATATTATACTCGTATACGTACGAGTACATATATGTATGTATATATCTACGCATATATATCCATGGATTATGGATAAAGTATATTTATGTTGGGTCATATTATGAGACAGGTATACAAGGTATAAAAGCATGGCTAGGGGAGTTAGACGTGCACCAGCGATAGATAAATCTTGGCTAGATATCCGATACCCGTATAAACACTTTAATCCCCGTTCTATATACATCCTGCACCAATGTATATGTATATATGTATATAGATATATGAGTAGTATATGGTAGTATGGGTGTATGTTGACGAAATCGCAAGGTAGAAAATAGGTGGGACTGCAGAAGGGAGTAAACGAGGGCACGTGGTCGCAAACGTAGATTCTATTTAGATTATTTTTATTCCCCTCCACGGTATAACACGTAGCTTTATTTACCTCTTTTTCTATTCTTGTTTCCCTCTTGCTTTTGCTTCTATATGTGATCCAAGGAAACACCGTAAAACCGTTATCTGTCTGTCCGCTGTCACGGTGTAAAAACGTTACCGCAAACACCTCCGCGCCTCGCCTCTAGCCTCGTGTCGTTTCGCTCGTTTCTTCTTCTTCTTCTTCTTCTTCTTCTTCTTCGTCGTCGTCGAGATTACGGACGACGCCGATGTATACCTAAGGCCTCGATGCACGTCTTGCCAGGCTAAAGGTCTTGGGTCACGTACATACTGGGGCAGTAAGTCGAGCAAAGCAGTGAATCTAACAAAGTGTTGCGTGTCTGCATAGCGAAACACGCGAATGCCCTCTTCAAGATCTCAGATGTTAGTATTTACTGAACGAATAGGGAGTCAGGCATTTGTCGGGGAAAATATAACCTCTTGGTTGGTTCATATGTGAAGTTATTCACCGAGGGGTCAATCACTCGTAAAATATGATGAAATCACTGTATATCTTGAAATCGCACGAAATCTTCCGAATTTTTTTGCTACGAGGGGCTATTCACTTCGATTTTTGGTGTACAGGTTACTTCCGACTTTCAAAAAGACTTCCAGAGACTTATGAAGATTTCCAAAGACTTCCGAAGACTTCCAAAAAATGCCAAAGAATTCCGAAGACTTCCAAAGATTTCCAAACAATTCTGAACATTTCCGAACACTTGCGAAGACTTCCACAGACTTCTGAAAACTTCAGAAGACTTCCGAAAATTTCCAAAGACATCCGAAGACTTCCAAAGAATTCCAAAAAATTCCAAAGACTTCCAAACACTTCCGAAGACTTCCAAAGCCTTCCGAAGAATTCCAAAGATTTCAAAAGAATTCCAAAGACTTCCGAGACCAGTGTACATAATGGGGATTCCCAAGTGAATAGCCCGTCGTTCGGCTTATTGTTAAATTCGTTGGAATCAGTGAAAGTCACTTGAAATTTTTGGAATCATGTAAAGTCTTATGAAATGCTTAACAATTTTCTGAAATTTTCAGAATATTTTTAAATCCCATGAGTTCATCGAAAATCATTTGAAATCGTAAAGAATTATTTGAAACCATTGAAATCGTACAAAATCGTATATGAAATCATTTGAAATCTTAAAATCCGCTAGATACCTCGTAGAAGTCCATCAAGTCGATGAAACAACTGTATGATAAAATCTCAACCATCTCTTAATGTGGTCCTGGATGTAAAACATATTATCATAACCGAGCTCATTTGATATACAACCATAATTTGTCTCCCGCGCAGTTCGGTATATGAAAAGGAATAAAACTTTTAAATCCCATCGAGAGATTGGAGGTGAGAAAAACGCAGACTCTGTAACCGGAAACAATCAAAGTTGGTTGTCCGGATGGTAAGAGGTACAGGTAAGATATATGTACCGGCGATGTGAGGCTGCTGAGATCCATATCCCTGGCCTATTAATGAAGCCATGTGCCTCCCACCTCCACCTATATCGATGTTTCTATATATCTATATAGTTACATACACATACATATACACTTTATACACATACCTTTGCAGGCACAAAGGAGGATTGTGCGGAAAGGTGACCGATGTCGAGTATAACCGTAACCGTAACCCGTGCCATTATTCCGTGGGCAACTTCAGGGACTTCCTCGTTCTCAAACCCCGAGTTCCGGGCCTTCTGAATGCTTCCGCGTAGTCCATCCTCCGCTCATCTACCCATAAGTATATAAGATAGTATGGGTGGTGAACGTGTATGCATAGGTATAGGAGATACCACTTCGGTGCAGGTATATACTTAGCCGTTTAGGTGTGTATAGCACAGTTCGCAACGTTCCAAGAGGTTCGCCTGTGACAACGACGACTACGACGACAACTAGAGTCTAGAAACTACCGAGTGAGATTTCAAAGTCGCGGATTCGCATCGCAATCCAGTGAGCTTCGAAAGGAAAATGGCAGGAAATAGCTGCAGTGAAGGGAGAAAGGTATAAGAACCTTTAGTCCTTGATTTGACTGTGTTGCATCATTTCGAAAAATAGCCCAGAGTTCAATTTCTTGCAATGTACACGCGATGCATATAATCTAGGTTTGAAGAAGAAAGAAAACAAGTCGAAGAAAATCCGTTGGATAAAATTCTGGATCTGTTTTTGGAGTCGGCGTCTTAGCGCCACTACTATAATTCGCTTCCTTATATGTAATATAGGAAATTGTCTAGATCGAATGAAGAGCCCGGTGAAGGGCTACGATCTCTTTACGTTACACCCGTTAACCTTCGATTAAGATTAATTAACGTCCTGCCAGCTCATCAACTCCAGTCCCTCAGGATAAGCAGGTCTTAGTCGAAAACGCCCTCAGGCACCTCGGCTAAATGCAGCTTCCCACCCACCACCCAATAATATAGAACCGGATATTTCCCCAACGATACACCCTTCCACACGATCTAACCCCAAGTTTGGATGGATTCGAACCCGTGGGCCTGTTTTCAACTACTCTCTAAGACCGATGTAGGGATATCTATACCATATTATATAAACCAAGCACCCAAGAAACGTACGCATATACATTTTGAATATTTTGATCGTTGTCAAAAGTGGCGTTCGAAGATGCGTTTTAATCAGAATGGAACCGCAATTCGCCATTATATTTTCATCCAACTCTGCAACTCTCATTTTCTTTTCCTTATTCGAGGTGGTCGCGTGCTAGGGTGGAGCAAAAAAGTAAATTTTGATAGTGCACACAGGGTTCGAAATTTGTGTTTTAAATAGCAGATATGGATATTTTTACCGAAGTTGATCAATGTTACCAAAGGTTCCGGAATTGCTGTATATGTTTCAATTTTGATGGCGTCCATTTTCAAAGTAAGTATCATGGATAGCTCAGGGTAGGTCCACCACTCGGAGCTCATAGCTCGCAGAACGGCTGCAGCGAGAACAAATAGGTAAGTGATAAGCAAGTATAGGTAAGTCTCATAGGTAAGTGATTAGTGACTGAAAACGTTCGAAGAAGCACTTTTTTCTTTGTTTGAAGAACTCACAATCAGAATTAATCTACGAAAAAGTACTTCCAAACGAGAACACCTTCACACTCAGTAGTCTTCCTAATCTAGTAGTCTTGATGTTGCGTGGGATAGAAAAAGTCGTGTTCGATCATACGAGATGATTGTACGAAATATAATACATGCTTACCATAGAATGGAAATTCCAAAGTGTTAATTCAGCAACGCGATTCTACCCAATGAATAAGCTTATGGATAAACAACTTTGATTCTTGCCACAAAGCACTAGTGATAAAATGATCGGCTTTTGCTTCAAGCTGTAGACGACGTGTGCGGATGTACTAGATTAAATCTTTCAAAAATAAAAAATATCTTCCATATTCGGCATGAAAAGCGGAAACTGAAATACCTGGACTGATCCCCTCATCACCCTATGGCCTTCTATTCCACCCTGTTGGTATAGAAATACTGACTACGGTATACCGATTCGTATCGTGTCGTGTCATGGCGCAGAGCGGAGCGGCTCGGTGTCTATACTACGTTATTCCAGATAATGTCTAAGGTTATAGGTATCCCGGTGTGGCTTCATATATTGGACGTCCTCTCGGTGAGGGGTAGTAAAATGTAATGACTGGCGTCAGCTGTAAGTTGCATTGCTGGTTCCGGTTCGAGTGGGTGAACCTGTGCATGTATATATATATATGTACGTGCCTCGAATATCGTGTACGGTTTGAGTACGTGCGGGGATCCCCCGTGGCTCTGGTATATCCCCCTCTCTACAACCCCCGGAAACTCACCCTCCCCACCACCAACATTCGCCACTACCAGTACCGGCTTTTTTCCTAAACCCGGGCGCATCTATTTCCGGTTGATGTAACTATCGTTCTCTTCCTACGTCACCCCGCGGTGGCGCCTGGGCTATAGGAATACAATGAGGCGAAAGAGATAGCGCGCGAGTGACGACGTTGGACAAATGGGGGATTCCCCTGGGATGGGTTATGCCCACGTAGTCAGGTTATGCTTCTCCATGTATCTCTCCACACATCTCTATATCCGCACACACATACGCACACACTCGTAAAACCTTCATCCACATATATATATGTATACATCGCAACTTCACCATGTGTACATGTTCAACCGGGCACTGTATTATATATACTAACGCACAGTATGCCACCAGAGAGTTGCGACTGGTTGTACAAAACGTTATGTGCACCACCGTATACTGGGATAGTCTGTACCTACCTACCTACCTAGGTGCACTACGTATGCGAAATCTACAATAACAATATTATTCCGGTATCATAGAGAGGCCAAAAGCGTGATTCTCTCTCCGGTATAGACCAAAACCATGCGACGTTCTCATCTGCAGGGTATTCTGTGCAACGGGGTAAGGGTGCATGTTTGTAGATGCACTGTGATGGTGGGTTTGTGATGTTTCATGTTGGTATAGGTATAGGTAAGTATTTGCTAGAAAAGCCGACGACGCCATATGCAGTACAGGGGTATAATATAAGGTATACGCCAGGTGAAGATATCTAAACATTAAGATTTCACACCATGCATATCGGTGGCAGCTTGTACATACATCGAGCTGTGAGGCTCGACTCGGTTTGGCGTACTTCTGGCAAAGAGACAAATACTATGTATATACGAGACAGTTTTCTCCCTTGTCTTGGACATACGCCAGTGATACACCGCACAACGTGGGACAACCAAGTTCTACGGGAGGAATGTAGAGTACGTGCCAGACTTTATAACGCATAAAGGGTTGGCTCTGCATCCCCTGATTCACAATCGTACATATACCTTATACACACATACGTACTCGGCATCTCCTGCGTCTGATTTCTTTCGAGTTCAAAACCGTTCCGGTTTATCTTCGGCTCGTGCAACTCTCGGTTCTCCTGCAGTCCATGCGGTCTACACCGCAGAGCTGCAGAGTGCTAGAGCTGGGTTGGTGCGGGTATCTGCTTATATAAATGTGGCCCGATTTCACAGATCCTTTACACATTTACCAAGGGGTGCACTAGCTCCTTTTCCATCTCTTCAAGACTTCGCTCCATTCGCGCGATTCAAGTACTCGACAAATGCTTTCCGATTATAAATGAACGAGCGGTAACGCCCCGCTAGACGGAACGAGTTAATTCAACGCTGAGCTGGTTCCTCCTACTAGGTTTTCACCTTTTGCCACTCTGCACCTATTCCACTGTAGATGGGAGACTAGAAAACACTGTTCCAATCGACTTTTTACACTGTGCAGCATTCGGTCCCTGTTCTCGTTGAGCTGTTTTTTACCCCCTTTTTATCTAGATGATATGGTAGCTGCAGAGATCCGTTTTGCGGCTGAGAAGCGAGTTGAACTCCGATTAAAATTCAACGATAAACCGTTTTGAAAATGGGTGGAAAAATCATTAGCTTGAAAATTATTACCAATCTCACGTTACCAACTCTGGTGTGATGATGAGACTTATATATATAGCTGTGGGGGTTCTCGAGCGCGAGTTGCGATTATGTCGAACGCGCGCAGCGCAACGTCATTTGCCATTTGCGGCTTATCTTACAACCGCACTGAATCCTCGAACCGCTAACTTCTAAGTCACTGCACGAAACAACGCCCATCACCACCGACGGCAACCAGTGCTACAATAATAGTTAATTAAGTCTTGAGCACCGCCGCCGACGAGCCCGCGCGTCTCGCCCAAGCTATACCATAAGCGATCCAACCTACCGTAAAGTATGCCGGTACAGACTGCCGAATTCAGCGTGAAACTGACTTAATCTCGTTCGTCTCTCAAACTACACTTAGTCACTTACTCTAAAGTCCCCTTCGAGTTAGAAGCCCGATAATTGACGACTTATACGTATAATGTATAGCTTAGCGAACTCGATTTCTCCCACAACAATATTCGGTATGAGAAAGAGTACCAAGTTCGCAGGGTGTCACCCTCCAAATCTGAATCAGACACTGTCAGTCAGTCAGGCTTGTAGTTACAAGTTTCCCACTGACTAGTATAATTATCAGTGAAATCAGTGACTACATCAGTCAATTGTTATGCAAACTGCAGACTATTTACCAATGACCAGTGAAGCATACCGATGTTCACTGATATACCATTCGATATCAGACGGTGAAATACTTGAAACTGCGAACCAGTGACCATTGATTGATTCGAAATTAGAGATTGAGGGTTGCAAACTGGATAAGAATCAGATATTGGATATGAACCAGATATGGCTTGCAGTTAAAAGTTTTCCAGTGATTAGTATTCTCAGTGGAATCAGTGACTACGTTAGTGAATAGTTATACAAACTGCAGACCGGTGACTGTTCACCGATTGCTACTGATGCTCACTGATCAGGTTCACCAATTCCAATCCTGATAGCAGTCAGCGGAATACTTGGAACTTCAAACTACTGGCCATTGATTGATTTAAAATTAGAGATTGAGGGTTTTAAACTGAATAATTCGATATGGATTGGGCATGGCTTGCAATTAGAAGTTTTCCACTGATTAGTATTCTCACTAGAATCAGTGACTACATCAATGAATAATCATGCAAACTGGCACCGATTGCCAGTGATGCTCACTGATCATGTTCACCGATATACCAATCCTGATATACCAATTATCGGTGGAATACTTGGAACTGTGAACCAGTGACCGTTGATTGATTGAAAATTAGAGATTGAGGGTTGCAAACTGAATAGTTAGATATGAACCCTCATTGTCAGGTTTCTAAGTGTGAATTGGCTATACCCGCGCGTGAACGGCAAGCTTTGCAAATGATTTCTTCAAGATTTACGGACGAAATGAAATAATGTGGATAAGATATCTAGCTGGCAAAGTAGGCGTTTGAGATGCGGTGAGAGTATAAGAGAAGAAACGCGGTGGATCGTGGACGCGTGGGCGTGTCAGGCACAGATTTTGGATCGTAGATCTTCTGGGACTAACAGATCCGCATAACACCTCCCCCTCTGTCGACAGCCGCGACACGTCGCTAGACCGGAAGTGGTACCCAGCCCTTTGAAAAACGCTCCGCAAACCTACCCCTCGAGTGAAATACGACCACCCTCTGAGTTATGACTACTTCGCTTTTTACAGCCACCTTATTCAGGTGTTTAGACCCTTCTTAATTGCTCCAGCGCTCGAAAATATCACTGCGAAAATTCCCTCCAACGGCGAACCTGAACACGAAGAGTATAAAATATGAAATAAACTTTAGTAGGAGGTATGTAGGTATCTGACATTAACTCACCTACTGAAACGTGCTCGTTTTTCCAAAACTCATATTTTCCGACTCAAAAGCAGATTTAAACGTTTTTTAAACAATACTTTTTTTAATTTGGTTCAAAATTATAAGGCAATATAAGGGATTTTGAAAAAACCGAATTAAGTAGTGTTAGAAATTACTAGGATATCTCGTTTTCTTTTTTTAATTTTATCGGTATAATCCTGCAGATTTGTAAAATTCTCTGTGAACAAGTGTTTGATAAAGAATGTTTATCAACAAAACAAACTCAGGGCTGTTCCATTGGCGAATGTCATAATGGATTATAAACCAGAAAAAATGATATTTCAATCAATCGCTTGATTGGTTTTAAAATCCTAGAATTCTTCTGTCACTTCTTTCTGCCGATTCAATATTCATTTGATTGATGTCGCGATCGTCAAAGTATCATTCGTTCAATTATTCGATTATCCAATCAATTATGCTATCACTCCACAATTTGAACATTTGTTTAACCATTGGATACATTATTTCATTAATTAATAATCGCGCGTTGTGATATACGATCAGATCCATCGGTTAATCACTGAATAATCAATTTGAATAGTCTTCGAATAATCGTATGGTAACAGATTCAACAGAAATGAGGGGCTTGACAAAGATGAGAGAGAAAAAAGGAAAAATCTCAGCTAGGAAAATTAGCCTTCCTTCTTTTCCATTATAGCTATACGTATTGGCAGACCATAAATTGCCATCGAGTAAGGCAAGGCAGGGCAGGACACCAGCAGTAGCATCGGCATCGAGGAGAAAATTGGATAATTGCGTAGTAAAGAACGTTGCGTTTTCCGGTTAGGTATATAATAGAAAATTCAAGTCATTTGGTAACTGGCAGATATCGTATCTCGTAAATTGCATCGATATACGGGGGTTGAAGACCGGGGTAAAGTGTGACCAAGAATATATGCCCCGTTCTTCGCCCTTGGCACCTTGGAACGTATTATTTGAGAAAATGGTACAGTATACTAGGTTTAGGTGGAAAACCCACTGTACAACGTATCATCGCTGAGACTAAAGTAACACAATCATTTACCAGGAGCATTGTCTCTCTTGTACATACGTATACATACATACATACATACATACTCGGTTTCAATCTCGAATATCAAAATCGTAAAAATTTTCCCCAAGTATAAGGAATAAGAGTACCGAATACGTGCACGATATGTGAATATGTATAACATATCACTATGGTACCAAGTGCAATGAAAAATATTAGTTTCGAACCAAGTTTGAAAAATTAAGGCATTTCGACGTACATAAAGTCAGAGTGCAAGTACATATACATACAGGTATTTACATGCATGAGTATAGGGATAGGTAATATACTTATATACGGAATATAGACGTGGAAGATGAGTCTCAATGCATAAAAGTGCCCTGAGTCGAAAAGCTCGAGATTTCCATGGTATAAGGTAGTAGGTATAGCGCTTGGTTGCGAATGCAGAGACCCCCGGAGCAAACTCTACGTTTCTGAAATTTATGGATTTGTTTTCGAGAGGTGGCAACAGATAACAATAGGGTCTCTCAAGAAATAGTAAATAAACGAATAAACGACTCTAAAGGTATTGGCTCGGCGTTGCTGCGCCATAAATAACCGGAAAATGGCTAGTAACGAACTCTTCCGCTTTCGACGATAATAATAATAACTTATCTCCCAGTTTCGGACCCAACGATCCTCGGAGACCCCGCTACGTGCTTTTCGTCCAAGTCGACTGGTCCATGCGTTAAGCTGCCCTATCCTAGATACACATACGCATACATGTATACAATATTATTGATACCTCTGTATTGGTGCATATAAGACATGCTGCAAATGTATAAGCTCCTCGAGCCTTTCTAAACCCTCTTTGAAGGGGCCGATACCGACCAACCTATAGAAGGACTTGGTCCTTATCGACCATGAGTGTTACCCCAGTTTCTTGTTCCACGTTTCCTCTTCTTACCTTGTTGCATATTCTTGTATGGAGATAAAAATTCCATGCCAACGGGACACCCTGCATAGAAGCCAGGCTTCCTGTTGCCTTACTCTATGAATCTGAATACAAATGGCTCACTTTTCACTTGTTCTTCGTTCCGCTTCAATTTCCTGAATGAAAACACCTCGGCATTTCTTCAAAATGATTCATTTTCCACTTTACATACCTATACATGCACATGCATCTGTATATAACTTCTTGGCGTTCATCTCTACTCCGGAAGCTTCCAACCCGTATATACCTTTCTACATAAGTAAAGAATAGTATAGACTCTATACTATAGAGTGAAGAGAAAAACGGAAAAACCACCATCACTGTTCAACTTCAAGTCCACCACTATTAGTTATCTACGTTCATACATATATGCAGTTACCCGTTCACATACATGTATGTATACGTGAGTCTTGATAAGGATGGATGTGTGCATGTGAACGGGGAAATGAATGAACTTATGTGTATGTGTGTGTGTGTGTGTGCCGAACTTATTGCTCACCCAAGCTTAGTGAGCGCCAATTTCATTTTCATCGTAGTTTCCACGCAAACGTTAACAGAAGCAATTTCATCTTCCTACTTCGCAAATGTACCTCCATGCTGTTCTAACTATCGAGGTAACGATAAACGAGACAAATTAAAACCCACACAGATGATCTTGGCGTTCCTGCAGTCCTCGTATCAGGTAGGTACGTATACGTACCTACATACGGAAAGCTTCCTCTTTTACGTATGTACGTATGTATGTACAATGAAAAGAAGAATTAAAAAAAAAAAAAGAAAAAGAAAAAAGAAAAAGGTCAAAAGAAAATGGAGAATTTAAAGAAATAAAGAAAAATCGTATGTATGTACGTACGGAAACAATTCAATTTGGCAAATCCTATCCTCGCATATACAATTTTCGAACAAGCTGGAGAACTCAGCTGCGTGTAATCACGGTGATTCGGTACTTGGAACATGTATACCTACTTGTATATATTAGGGTGGCCCTTAATATGGGTAAAAAAAAAAATTGATCGCGCCGCCCTCCAAAGCGGTTCCAAATAATAATAAAAAAATCTACACAAAGCCCCAGCTATGTCCGTTAAGAAGAAGACGTGCCTGTAAGCATGAACTTGAATTTAAATATCAATTTTTCTTCATGATTGGATAAATTTTGATTTTTTTAAACTAGTTCATGTGTCAATTTTTTTTTCAACTTTCCGAAACTATTGTACATTGGTATTCAATATATGAACCAAATAATAAGGTCCTCCATACTAAATTTGATGAGCGTTCAGTTCTACCATCCCATTATTTTGGAACAATAGTTCGATTTTGCTGCCGTCGAACGTTTTGATTCCCATCAAAATCAAACTTTAAATTTGCATCTTATCAGAGAAATCTATCAAGTACGAAGGATATAAATTTACGATAAACCATTCACATCGAACTTCCAGATTGGCCAGAATTGTTTTTTTTTCAATTTTGTTAGAAATATCCCTTGCGTACTGAGATACATAGTAATCTAGTATGGAGGACCTTATTATTTGATTTGTATATTGAATACCAATATACAATAGTTTCGGAAAGTTGAAAAAAAATTGACACATGAACAAGTTTAAAAAAATCAACATTTATCCAATCATGAAGAAAAATTGATATTTAAATTTAAGTTCATGCTTACAGGCACGCCTTCTTCTTAACGGACATAGCTGGGACTTTGCGTGGATTTTTTTTTAATTATTTGGAACTGTCTTGGAGGGCGGCGCGATCAATTTTTTTTTTCACCCATATTAAGGGCCACCCTAGTATATATATATATTCAATGGTATGTGTGTACCTATAATAGATCATTGCAAGCTTTATCACAAGCCACTCTACAGTACGAAGTAGAAACGCAACCCTCCTATCTGTCAGATTGCATGTTACAAAATAGGTACATACATACATAGATTGTACACGCGTGAAAGGTATTTGGTGAATCAAAAATACATAAATCCGTAAAGCGGGGATTCAGGCGTCAATTTAACTTGCGAAACCCACGAAAGAGTTATAGATAAATGTGAAAAGAGAAGACCACGAAAATTTATTAGTCACGTCCACTCCAAACACCCTACCCTATACATACCTACGTATAGGCACGTAGACACATGTGTATTAAATCTATATACATATATATACATATATAGTACATATATACCGCACCTGTATGGTAAAACAGTAGCTGAGTAAATTTATTAGCCGAACGAAACAGCTGCTGGTATATACATCGGAAAGCAGGATGATATACAGGTAATTTAGGAGACACTTTATTCCCTTCATTTCTGATTTTCAAACGATCGATAGTTAGAAGAGGTACCTATATATATGTATATATATATGTATAGGTAGCTGCTGGGTTCCATCGTCTAACGTTAACTTAAACGTTATAAATACGTGTATTCGCCTCCATTCCATTCTCTTGCAGGTCCACGGAGCTTGAAATCATGTGCTGCATTATGTACCTGAAAGCCGACTTAAGTCTATACATACCTATATCTATATATATATCCCCGTCCATATCCGCGGCGTAGGTACAGACCGAGACGTTGTTTGAAATTCCCTAAAGAGATAAAAGGGCTTTAGGACGTGGTCTAAAGACCTCCTTAACTATTCCCTTTATAAGCTTTAAATACTTTGATACGGATCTGCAACGTTGACGCTAAAAAGGTAGAAAGAACCTTCGGGTACTGTATACATATATATATATATATATACCGGATCAGAAATGTGTCTGCAGTCGACGGATCGTTGCAGATCTAATACCAACTCAGCTCCTATCAAACGTACGCCACCAACTCCTCTGGCACCAGATAACGCCGTTCCAGACATCATCGGACACTGGTCTAGGGAGTTAGGGACCAAGAGGGTATACAGCTATATACCAACTATACCGCGACGTCTTCCTCCGTCATTTCTGGACAGAAGACCGGATCTGCCATGCCATGCCACGTATAGGTATAATACGTCTTTATACCGGGTGTTCATTTTCAAGAATATCTATACCCGTGTCCGCCATTTTCAATCACGGATCGTGAATGTTCCCATGAATTTTCCTTACATTTATAATACTGTAAGCAGTTTTGGACTCACACCCTTCCGAATCATATGAATCTCAAATCGTTATATGTTGCGGCCAAAAAGCTCCCTGCGTTGAGGAGTACTGAATGATTAAATTTCATTTGAATCGCACCAGGGGTTGCAAAGAAATTGCGATGTTTTCATTCACATAGAATGATATCGTTGGTCATTTCCGTTGTAGCCAACCGATCATATCACTGTGTGTTTAATCGCGTCAGCTTCTGTCGGCTGAACCCCATCACCAGTTCTTTTTAAACACATTTTTTCCCTCCAAATCCCGAATCCGTTGATCAATTTTGCTCAAAGTCAATATACCGTATCTATAAATCTCTGGAGAGTGTTTCCGTGAAAAATTTCGTCACGATTGATCGACTCATTCGGTAGCTATTGTATACGGATTGGCAGACGGACAGCAAGAGAAATTTATAGGAGCATCTTTTTGTGCGGTCTTTCTGAAAGGCGACTGAAGCAATCATTTTGAGGAATGTTTTCACCGAGACGCTACTATTCACTTCGATTTTGGGTGTATAGGTGACTTCCGACTTCCAACTTCTGAAGACTTCCAAAGAGTTCCGAAGACTTCTCAAGACTTCCAAAGACTTCTCAAGACTTCGAAAGACTTCTCAAGACTTCCAAAGACTTCTGAAGACTTTCCAAGGACTATCAGTTGCGCATCATGAGGAATTCTTTGAATTCTAACTGAAGACTTCCGAAGACTACGAAAGAATTTCAAAGATTTCTAAAAACTTCGGAGGACTTCCAATGACTTCCGAATACTTCCAGAGACTTCAAAAGAATTCCAGAGAATTCCAAAGACTTTCAAAGACTTCCGAAGACTTCCAAAGATTACCAGTTGCGTATTATGAGGACTTTTTCGAATTCTAACCAAAGACTTTCAAGGACTTCTAAAGGCTTCCAAAGACTTCCGAAAACTTTCGAAGACTTCCAAAGACATCCAAGTGAATAGCCCCTTGTTTTCCACGCGTAGAATTAATTCCCCGATCGTTTTCTACTTTCTGGAATAAAACTGCTTCATGCCAAACTGAGACGAACACCCTGTTGATACATCTATTACACAGATATAGATAGAAAGATGGACAAGGATGCTCTACCGAAGCTCGAACCATTTCGGATGATGGTTTAGACATCGGGAGCGAACCGCGGGCAGCCATTAACTTTGGACACGGTGAGAGATATCTGATTGAAAACTTTGATAGGAAATGAAATGCAACTGACCGAGGACCGCGGTGAGTTGAAGTGGCTGGTTTATTACAAACGAGGAGTAGGTAGGTAGGTATAGGTAGGTAGGTAGGTAGGTAGGTAGGTAGGTAGGTAACCACTGCGGTGTTATCTACGTTCGGTGGAGCGAAAAATAAGACACGAGAATGAAGTAGATAGTAGAAGTTGCGGCGGGTTTCTAATGTCTGAGAACAGAGCGAATGCGGATAGATATGTGTTTCATGGTAGCCCGTTATCAAGTAATAACTCTGCCGAGAACCAGCCCCGGTGCAGCAATATCGCATGTATCATAGGTTGCGAAGATAGCAGGGGTGTGTGTAAAGTATAAACGCGATATTTCTCAACCGTTAGAAGAACCTGGAGCTGCGGATACACCGATCCAGGGGTCGCAGTGGATCCTAAATAAGCGTTTCACGATTCTCCAGGTATTTTTCGAAGCAACGACAAAGCATCAAATATACCGGATTACTTTTACCAAGAAATTCCCAGATTCCGAGCAACAAAAATACGGGATAAAAGGAAGCCCAAGTCCTATGCATAATTCATTCTATGTTTAAATGCATTTTCTAACTGGAGAAAAATAAAAGAGCTATAAATTTCTCCCCTTTGAGGATACCAAATTTTTCTATTTTCTCTTCAATCGACCTTTATGGTATATACATATACATATATATACCTATAACGTCGTTGGATATATCAGTAAATGAACTTCACCCTCTTTTATACAACCCCTCCTCGACGGGGGGAAAAAAAAAGAAAGAACTCTCAGTGGAAAAGAATTACTGTTGCATTTATATGCAAGCTTTTACGACCGTTACCCAAGTCCGTGAGAGACACATTAAATTATTATCAGCCAACTTCCGGGAATATTCCATTTAAAATAGAGAATAGAGAGATAGTGTTCTTCTTCGTAGATCAGAACGATATTAATTTGCCAATAATTTGTCTAATAATGTCCCCGATTAATATTGGCTATGCTCCAATGATTTCCAATACCATAAATTAATAATATATAAACCCGCGGGGCTGTGTGCGGGCAACGAACGTGCATGCAGCTAGTACTACTAGCCAGAGACTTTTTTTTTCTTCCAGCCGCGCATTTATTATCAATATAGGAAGCTATTTTGCGGAGCATCCAACCCCGTTTGCTTTCCGCAATAAAATACTTTGTTTATATATTTTCCTTGACAAACATAATTATTTTTATTGCCACGTTATTGCCTAACAATATATTTAATTTCTTTTGCAACGGAAGGAATTCTCATATCACTATCGTAACTATTCTACTATGGTATTTACAAAACATCGCATCGTGGAATATAAATATCGTATACCATATACTTTTGTATGGGATAGGGTAGGTTGTACCCATGTATATCTACAAGGTACCCTGTTTATTTTTCAGACGATATATTATTTGTTCTCCGTTTCATTTCTACAAGATGGAAAGTTTAAAGTAGCAGACAACCCCGAGTTACAAATGGGTGGACTCTCCTACTGCTGCAGGGATTCTTTTAATTTTACGAAATATTTCTCCATGCTTCACCTGCGATTTGCATCCTTGATACATTCGCATTCACATCTCCACAATACTACCAGAAATGATACAAACTTTTCTTACCAGTTATCATAAGAATAGCCCGGTATTATTTAGTTGCTTACTTTCCAAGTTTTACCAACGTATATATTACGTATGTACCTATATATCTATAGGTGTATGTGCATCTACACGAGTACAGCATCTACATATAGATGAACTGTAATGTATACATGTGCACTTTGGTACATGAGCAATGGTATATAAGTTATATTATATGCAAGCGCATACAGCCAAAAGCCGGGAGAAACACACAAAGCAGGAGAATATATAGATGCATTTGCCCGCAAGTCGCCAAGACTGACGGTGAGACGTAATTAAAATGTAGAAAGTTTCAGTTTTATGGGCAGGCAGGGGTTTGGGTAAGGTTGAACGTGGTTTCAACGGAGGTTCAATAGGGGTTCTTTAAATCGTGAGGCTCGTGAAAGTTCTGCTGTAAGGGGAGGAGTTCGAGGAGGCTCTTTTGCTCGTAAAACAAAACCGTAAACCGAGAAAAGATCCCGAGCTCAAATCCAAGGGATAGAGCTTACAAGTTATACTACGTTCCGCTCGCGACGATCAATTTAACTTATGTTCATTTTATTTGAGTACCACCGAACTACCGGGTCTTCAGTTGGAATCACAATCAAACTAAATTAACAGAGGAATTAATACTACCTGTTATATACCTATATATACGTATACGTCAATTGCGTGGGAAAATCCAACATAATATAATGTCAAGTATAGACATATACGTATTATATACATCGAGAGCTAAGAATCTAACGGAAGTAAGCTCTATGCTTGAGTACACTGCAAGGGCTTGCGTCCTTGTCACTCTTACAATTAGCTCTCGATATATTACTTCATACAGAGCCCGGCTAATGTAACTTAGCTTAACTTATAAGTGCTTCGCGCCGCATGGAAATGTCTACAAACTTTGAAGAAAAACTGCATTAGCAGCTACTACCGTTAATTCGGACGTCAGGAAAAGCGAGAAGTAAACCAAGCCAATATTATACCTGCTGACTATATTACATTGAATTATTGTTAAAGAAAAATAGTGAGATCGTATTTTTCGGCGTATTTCTGCTCGCAGAATCGATTGTTCTGTTTTCAAAAGCTATGGCTAGATGATGCGAAGCACAGTGGAATAGTGATTTGCATTAATGGATTCCATATCCGACGACACGTTCAATTATAAATTGTGTGTATCCGATTCTCACATGACGAATTCATACAGAAAATTAGATATTAACTCGCATGATAATCAGCTGGTTGAGCCCGGATGTTTATTCGGTCGCTCCCTTTGTAATTGTGCTTTTGTAAAGAATCTATGAACAGCTAGCAACGCTAAATTTCACGTTGAATCCAACGAGCACAGGCCGATATTTGTATAGCCAAAGTTGAAAGTCTGTGTCGGTAAAGTGAAAAATATTGTAAAAATTCGAAAAAAAAAAAACAATTGGAATGGGGCGCGCGCGTAAAATGCTAGGTACTATAAAATTCTAAATCAACAGCTTTGACTGCATCAATAATAAAAAAAATTTGAACATCCCGAGGATTCACATCGTTCTCCACCCTGTTGCCGCTGGCTGAAATAGTTTCGTTGATCTATCCACTAGGTGGTGGTATCAGTCTGGTTCGATATATGGCGCCATCCTGGGGAATACTTATGAGATGAAATTGAATCTTTTTTATTTGCTCTCGCCAATCGGAATATAATAATATTTTGGAGACGTTTATCCACAGTGTCCAAATTTACCGACTGGAATTACATTGCAGTATATCTATATTGTCCGAATATACAGATATACTGCAATGTAATTTCGGTCGGTAAATTCACACGCTGTCTTATCCCCAAGCCCACTTCAGTATATGTATTCAGCTGGTTTGACTATAGGTAATACATACAAACAGTATACATAGCACGTATTTTACCATGATGTACTGACTATAGTCAAAGGTTAGCTCTCTCGTTAGTTGTCTTTGAATTCTTCAGTCAACGACAGCCAACGATAAAGACTTTGAACCTATAAGTATTTCGTCTTGGACGCGGCGACCGTAAATATATGTATAATTGACAATTGCATGTGTATGTACCAGGGTGTCAATTACATGAAATATGCATTCGATAAAAATGATAAGTGAGTGCCGACACACTAATGTGACTTATTAAACATTGTTGAGTTTAATTCTTCTTCCGAAACACCCTAATAACAATATGTCATTATTGCAGATTTCTTCCACCGCACTTGTAGAACTCATAAAAATGTCCGAAGTATTGCTTCTCTTGCATCCCTGCCCGAAACTCATCAAATGCTGTACAAAACATGCAGGTACTTAATAAAAAAATAAAACAAACATAAAATTATATCATACTCATAGTATAGAATAAAACCAACAACTTCCACAGTTATTTATAGTGAAACCATTTCACGTTTTACAAATATACCCGATGAATTTGAAATTCTAATATTAACACATAAGTATCGATATCACATATTTCAGAGACTTTGCCGAGGCGGAGTTAAAACCGATCGCAGCAAAGGTGGATAAAGAGCATCTCTACCCTGCTGAACAAATTAAAAAAATGGGAGAATTAGGGCTTATGGGAATAACGGTACCAGAAAATCTTGGTGGTACCGGTTTAGACTATGTTGCATACGCTATAGCCATGGAGGAGATATCCAGGGGTTGTGCAAGCGCCGGTGTTATAATGAGCGTAAACAATTCTTTGTACTTGGGTCCGATAGAGAAATTTGGTACTCAAAAACAGAAGGAAAAATATATCACCGAATTTACTGACGGTAAAAAAGTCGGCTGTTTTGCGCTAAGCGAGCCTGGAAATGGTTCAGATGCCGGGGCCGCTTCGACTACGGCTAAATTAGAAGGTGGTACTTACCGTATAAACGGTACAAAGTCTTGGATCACCAATGGATTCGAGTCAGAAGCTGTAGTTTTATTCGCGACAACAGATAAGGCCAAGAAACACAAGGGAATAAGCGCCTTGATTACACCAAAGCCAGTAAACGGACTAAGCTTAGGGAAGAAAGAAGATAAACTTGGCATTCGCGGTAGTAGTACTTGTTCCTTGATTTTCGAAGACTGCCTTGTACCTGAAGAAAATATATTGGGAGAACCAGGGATGGGCTTCAAGATTGCCATGATGACGTTGGGTGAGAAAATCCGATGGATTCTTAAGGGGAGACTAGATTGAAATTGGAAATCTCGGATCCTTGGTTCTGAAATTGAAATTTTGTCAATAATCACGTTCTAGGATTAAAAACTGACTGGGAAATGCAGGAACATTTTGAAATTCTCTATTTTCCACTATGTAACGGCAAACAATTCCTGCATTTCACATGAAATCCTCAATATTAGGGTGAGATTTCATTAGTTTTAAACAACTAACATGATTCAGACTCAATTTCAATACAAAATTTCCAATTTTGGTATCGTCTTCCTTTAAAAGATATTAATAGGATAAGATAATGACCCTGCTCATGGATTTTTTATCAACGTTTTGGAGAATTGCGTGTCTGAAAGTTTTTTTTTATAATTACAGATGCCGGACGTATTGGTATCGCAAGTCAGGCGCTCGGCATTGCGCAAGCATCCCTTGACTGTGCTGTAGAATATGCATCCAAACGAATTGCATTCGGCAATTCCATCCTGAAATTACAAGCAATTCAACAAAAAATAGCAGACATGGCGCTGCGGCTTGAAAGCGCAAGACTTCTCACATGGAGAGCTGCTTTCCTCAAGGATAATGGAAAGCCGTACACAAAGGTTTCCAGCTTCAATAGAGCTTTAATTTTTGTTTGAAGGATCTCGAGAATAGAAAAAATTGCTCGGAAAACAAATCAGACCTTTTATACCGAACTTGTTTTCGGAGCATTATCAGCAAATTTCAAGCAAACAATTATATCTGTTCAGATTCCAGATAATTATTGAACTTTGGATTTTACCAATACAATAACAGACCCGATTTATGTTTATTACAGGAAGCAGCAATGGCAAAACTGGCTGCGTCAGAAGCTGCAACGTTCTGCGCGCACCAGTCTATTCAAATTTTAGGAGGAATGGGATACGTAACAGACATGCCTGCCGAACGTCATTACAGAGATGCAAGAATTACAGAAATTTACGAAGGAACTTCTGAGATACAAAGACTTGTTATAGCGGGAAATGTTGTTAAAGATTATGGCCTGAATTAGAATGATTACGAATGAAATAATCGAAGAGTCCTTTTACCATGAGAGAGAAAAAAATCTTTCATTATCAAATGCGGTAGAAGCATCTGTTACTTCTGTATTATATGCACTCTAAAAGCTTTTTGCTCGGAATACAATCTACCTCAACTACTATGCAAGCTCTAGGTAAATGAATCAATGCTACTGACTAAGTAAGATTGAAAAAAGCAAAAAAAAAGCAAAGATACAGGCTAATATTATTTCTACTATCAAGGACTTTTGAAATATTTACATACAAAACAAATCACATGAATCATTTGGAACAGCAATACCGCCACATTATATTTGATCAACATGACTGATTCATAATGGCAATATTTAGATACAGATTGACTTTTGTCTTAAAGATATTAAACACATAGACGTTCTGGTAACGAAACAGCAATAGTAACTACTCTGTATTTATTTGTGCGTTGGAATTTTTTTTTAACTAACTAATATTATATTGGTTTATAGATATAGGAAGTCAATTTTTCAGTTATAAACTGCAATTTTTCTTTCTCTTTTTACCTGTATAATATCAACAAAGTATATTAGTTGCCACTAAGTTCTTGAACAATTAGAATAACCGATGGTGTCTTGCGAGGAAAGAGATATTCAGTGCTCAATATATATTCTCTTCGACTGATACATACTTAGGTAATTTTTGTTATAAGTTGACGTTTTGACCAGTTTTTCTGCAAAGCGATTAATCAAATTTATATCAGATTCAAGCTCAGTGTTTTGGATGTCTATTGACAAATGAATTTTTCCATTGTACATACCCAGAGCTTCGAAGTCAGAAATCAACCGATTAGATCAATTTTTATTGAAATAGTGAAGTTTGAATTCAATTTTTAAATGCAAAAGTCGAAAGGAAACTGAAATACTATTGCGTTTATCGGCATGACAATTATTTTCTCTCTCAACGCATCCAAAACATTGAAAATGTGATTGTTATACATGTATTTGTTATGGTTACTATATGTATATCCGTATACCTATGTAAAGGATCAATAAATTTCATACATTGTAGTATTTCTATATTTATTAGCGTATTGACCTCGTGACTTGTCCAACACACATGGGTACTCACTTGAGGGCCTTTGGCAGCGCTACAGGATTATCCTTCCCGTTGTTTAGGGGTAACAACTAGCTCCAAACTAACAATTAGGTAGAATTAGGACAAAAGTAATATGTAACTATATACAGTGAAATTCAAATTAGCTAAATAATTCTACAACAACAATTCTACTTCGAGCTTTACAATTCATTTATATATTTATATACCATCATACCATCTTGCAACCAGCCAGCAGCCTTATTCTTTGACATTCCTTCGGCAAATTAATAATTTCTGCTTGATTATCAATTTCGAAATACAACTACACAGATAATGCACCCGGCATTATTATTTATTTTACTTTTCTTTACCTCGTTTCAATTTTAGGATTTCAACATTCAGAATGTCACAAGTAAGCCTGAATTGTCCTGCATACCAAGCTGAGAATCGCATCTTGACTGAAAGTAACGTATGAAATTTTTACAAATTACAATCGAACGGCGAAAGAAATTTTCTGGAATAGCAATATGAAGAAATTAACAAGGCATAATAAAAGAAAAGTAAATCCACCCAAGCATATTCAACAGGTTTTATATTCATCACAACAATTTGAAATTTAATTAATATATATATAAAGACCAAAGAGGTAGTGATTCTTACCGAAATTTCACTTGTCTTGATAATGTAGATTCAATCGATAAATGTTTAAAAATAAAAGTAATCGATCAACTTCTCACGTATCAGCAATTATTATCATTGATTTTGCTCAGTTTGTAGAATATAGAATGTATATATGTATATCACATGGCGATGGATCGATGGATCAGCATAATTACTACTTGTTGAACTAAAATCTTTTTCTATTCAATTTGTATCAAGTTAAGGAATAATATTCAACACCCAAGAGAGAAGAAGGAATAAATTTACCATAGCTATCCAACAATACATATAATGTATTTCTGAATATTTACTAATTAAGCGGTGTAATAATGCTTCGAGGACAATAACGTTTGTTGAGCAACATTAAAATGTACACAAAATAATCATCATCGTCATCATCATCACTATTCGTCATTCTATTTTGAATTTCACTGTATTTTATTTTATTTACAGTACACCCTTTCTTCATTCGCCCACAGCTGTTTTTCAAAATTCGAATCACCTAATAATTACCTTTCCACATCATTTATCGACAAACAGCTAAAATTATTTATATTTATACATATATATATTTATTTATTTTGTATATGTGTATATATACCTATATATACCTATATATATGTACATACATACGTATATCTCAAATTCATTCAGTTTACATAGAATAATTCATATTTATATCTCCAAGAAACAACTTGTAATGGTAATGTGGTATTATGAGATCGTAGTCAAATGCCAAAAATATGCCGATGAATATAGTATTTAACTAATTAGCCTAGTAAATGCAAAAAATATTCGCTCCTCCAGTTTTTCTCATTAGCATTTGTTAATTATGCTCAAGGTTTCAGAAAAAAAATTAATGTATACATATATTTGCCTAGTAGAGAAGAAAAGAAAAATTGTCACTTGATAAAAATTCATCTCGTTTCGATACTGGGGGAAAAAACAAAAGTTATTATTTTGGTACCAAAACAAAAAATCATTAGAATGCACACATATAAAAAAATTATACATTTTTATCTCTCTCTAGAAAATTCTTTTATAATTCATTTTTCAATTACGAATAGCTAATTGGCGTAATTTTAAACATCGTACTCGAATACAATCAGGAAGATCGACAAAATACTCTTCTTTCTCTCCCTCTTCTCAACTATGCGAATTTTGATTTAAACAAAACATAATTAATTCGCTGAACTTTTGCTTCTAAACTAGAGATGTTGACATGAAATTTTACAAGCGCACAATATCACAAAGTGTCTAATCAAAAACAACTAATTTTTGCTGCGTAAAAGATTTGACTAATTCTTCAAAATAATAAAGAATGAAATTCAAAAAAATTAAAAAAGAGGCAAAAAGGCTGCTAGATCGTTATTTATTGAGCCATGCTCGGAGAATCGTTATACGACCGTTCACAATGCACAACTTTTTCTTTTTTTTTCTGTTTGTCTTCATTTTCTTTGCAGAACATTTTCTGTATTTAAGATTAATTTATTTATCTTGAACACTTGTTTTATAATAATATAAATTGACTAGGCTGACAGTTGTCTAAACGGCAGGTTTAACTTGTTTTTTTTTTGTGTTTTTTTTCATTTTTTTTTTCTTTATATATATATTTTTTTCAATATTTGACTACGATGTTTCATGCAGTGCTACGACTTTTGAGCACCCAGTACTCACTCGGCACAAGCCTTTTGCAGCAAGCATCTGTTAAATTGCTTGTTAACGAACGTTTAATAACTATAATATTATCCAGCTACTATGCTATTTATTATTATTATTACTATTATCATTATTATTATTATTATTATTATTATTATTTAATTGTCTATATCGGTTTTCATCAACCCCCCCCCCCCCCCTGCCCCTCCCCACCCACCCATATTCTGAAACAATTATTATTTTTAATAGGGCCCCCCCCAGATTGAATAGTTATTATTATTTTTTTTTAATATTATTAATAACAGTAATCTTTGACAGTAGGTATATCTATCTAAAACATTTGTAAATATAAATAAATTAAAATGTTGGTAATAATAATAATACATGCGTTGCTGTATGTATTTCTAGACAGAAAAATATCTGAAAAAACTGTCCCGATATCTCGTACGGACCAAGTATGGCTGTATAATATACCTATCTCTGTATTTAGTGAAATTGTTTAACCTTATCCATATAACTGAGCACCAAAGCCTCAATCTTCAGCCCGCATACCTCGTACCTCGCCTTGGTGTCGTTGCTGTCGAAAGAAGAGAAAAAAAAAAAAAGAAAAGAATACATTTGTTAATTGTAACAGATATATATGGTATATACAATATTGGTCGAATTGATGGATTGGACGATTTGATTCACTCGTTCACCCATTCTTTGTATGACTAATTGTCGTCAAATTTATCATAACAATAACTCAAGTGGCTGTAAAAATATATCTTAGTCATTCTCTAAAATGGACTTTGCGCTAATCCTCGTTCATGATGAGAGACAAATATTATCAGACCAGATAAAAAAAAATGGCGTACCCCCTGAGGGGACAGTCCTGCGGATCGGAGAAATGCAACAGTCGAAAACGCATTTATTTCATCACCAAAATTCATTTAACACCGCGGAAGAACCTGCTGGATTAATTCAGGCATACTGTTTGTCCCATACAATTTCTCTAGGCTCAAGATTGTTCGGAGTAGAGATGGTCATAGATTGAGTGCTTGAAATTGGGAAATTCTTGTTTTGGACTTAGTCGTGTGCAAAAAGGACGTTATAAGATGTGAAATTTTTGGCAAATTGAGTTAATCTTCCATGACGACTTTACAAATTTGTTCTTCGTCACCCTTCGTCGTTCACCGTCACAACGATACGTCTTCTGAACAATCTAGATCCCAGAGAAGTCGAATCGAAGCAACGGTATGCTTAAATTCGTGTAGCAGATCTTTTGCAATGAGACAATTATGACAATGCAAAGTCGAGTTAGAGTGATTGATATCTTTTTTCTTTATAATATGAATGAAATATGGAAATGAGTAATACTCACTCTATCCAATTCTTCTTTAGTGTTATCCTCGATGGCCCTGATATCGGCCATAGTTAATCCCGACCAACGATCCATCCAGCAGAATACCTGCCTATGAAAATTGGTGAACAAGCGTCGTTCGGCCTTTTGAATAAAGTTTTCAACTCTAGTCTGAAGACCGAACCATTTGAATTCGCAAGTAACCAATTTGTAACATGTCATAACAGGTTGAACGTTGTTTTTCCATTCCTTGCCGACCAGCGGCCCTCGACCAGTTTTTTGTGAATGAAAAGTGGTCGGATCTTCGTCTGCTTTGTAATCGGCGCTAGCAATTGGATCGTTGGCTATGTCTATATGAACAATTTCTCTTATTTTCAATTTGTCAGCCGGTAATTCGTGCACCTGAAATCAAATTCCATACCTCGATTAGATTACCTAAAGATTAGATAACTTACTACTACCACTACTCCTGTTACGGAGATAATGAAGCTACCGACCAGACCATGCAGAACATAAGTTTTCAATACATGTACATAATCATAATCTTAAGTTATACATGATCAGTTAACAAAATTTCGTCATTATCCATTTCTTTTCAAAATTTTTGATATTCTTTCAAAGAAGAAGTTCCATTTCTCTTTCAGTCAGCTCTTACCTGAACCATTGATTAAATTTTCAAGCGAATTATGTGTGTACAAAATTTTTATAAAGAAATTAACGGCTGCTTACATTGTTCTGATTTCCTACATCTCCGATGTGGAAAGATTCGATCATAATGATAAAATTGTCCTTCATGTACCCTGGGTTCTGAAAGGCAGGGAAAAAACCGATTAAACCAAATAAGAAAGTCGGCCTTTATAGACACAAGGCCAAAAAAACAAATCAATAAAAGTTCTATACGTATACAAGTATAAATCAGACATTGAAACGTTTCATTCAGTTTGATATTTTGCATTGTATAAACTAAACGAAAAGAATATCCTCCATGAATAATCCATAGAAAATGCAAGTAATTGATTATTAATAATTACAGTTATCACTGTTTTGCAGTAAGGATAAGCATTCCACGCTTCTTCGTGTATTTCCAACGAATTCTTGGGCAGCAAAAGGCGTATAAACGCCGGAACTTTGCTGGCTAAATGGTATATTTTATACGTGTATTGCCCCGACGAGTACTTTCCTCCCAGCAACGGGTAGTCGGTGAACGGTTCATTTTTCAATACTTCTATTCCTTCTCCACCTCCTGTATTGTTTTTACTGGCCTCCGCTACGGAGTACAATTGTGCCACCTGGTACTGTGGACATTATCGATAATAAAATGGAATGTGTTTCTATTGTTTTATCTTAACATTAAACTTCATTAGGTTTAGGTATCATAATTGTGGATTATTTGTAATAAATCTCGCGAATAATTAGTCCGAATAACTTTAGTGACTAGGAAGCGAAGACGAAGGAGATGAACTTGATAATAGGAATATATAAATTGTCGAGTAACGTATGAAAGACATGATATATAATTATGATAAATAGAAAATGATTCGACATCAAAGTGTCCAATATGTCGCGTGATTTCATTACGAATAAAAACCGTAATCAGTTAATCATAGAGTATGTTGGAATTAGGTAGTAGTCAAGAGATCACGGAATATAACATCAGTGGATAATTAAGAAAGTGGAATAATAAGTAAACAACATTTAGGTGAGTCGTAGCTTTCAAAGATATTATGCAACGTTTGAAAACGTGGAATTAACTCGTCTTCTCCTTCGGGCTGAAATATGCAATAATCAAATGTGAAAAAAGAAAATCAAAGAATAAACGAATATAGAACAGAGTAATGAAAATCGAATGATTATATTCTGGATTGTTTGACTTACCTCTTCGACGGTGAGGGGCAAAGTAACACGACTGAAACAGAATAAAAAAAAAACGTATGTTATAATAAGATATTGTCAATGTTTGACACTTGCTATTCAGGCATATGGCCTTGAAATATATTTTCCACTAGTAGTTTTATACGTATACATATATCGCGTGTACTGAGAAAACAGCAGAACTCTTCAGGCTGTCACAATATGACTAATCAAAAATAGTACCATTAATTAGCATAAAATATCGATCACGATAAGCGAACGTGATTTTTATGTGAAATTTTATGAATTTTCTTTTTTCCCTTTTCTTTTTTTTTTCGTCGCGTTTGCCCCTTCCTGCGCCAATACCCCCTTAGAATATATTGTGGGGATGAGGCCAACCCCCCTCCTCTCTCCCTTCCGTTAAAGATTAGTAACCACCCTCTCCAGCTTTTGGCTATAAAGTTTAGCGAAAATCGGCCATTGCGGTTAGAGAATATTTTGGTAATATAGTTTATCGTTGAGACTCACAATTCCTTGATGAGCATTTTCAGTCAGCAAAGCACATGGACCGGGGATAAATTAGGTTTGACGGGAAAAGTCCACCCTTCCTTCGCTAGGTTCGCTATCTCTTTGCCAACAGCCACACGCACACTAGTTGGTTTCGTTCACTTCGCTACTTGCTAGTGCTGCTGCCTGCTGGCACGACGCCCCCTCCCCTGCGGCGGCTGATTCTCAATGACGTCATCCGCGTACACTCCGTTACAAAATTTCAATTGATTCGCTAAACTATATAGGTAGATAGGTAGACCTATACCGACTCCCGCCCTCGCGCCGCTTTGTCGCGGAGGAAATGGGTCAAGAACTTGCCGCGGCAAGGTGCGGATACAAACTTGAAACGAGAAAACCGAATATTTTATCATCGATATTCATCTATTTATTTTTATTTTTTTCCAACCGAGGAAAATGAAAACAAACATGAATCATTATCAGTCGATTTTCTTTTTTCTCTAGAATATGAACTTTACTCGAATGTAACTAGAAATTGCTCGAGTTCGATATGATGTCCGTGCATAATTATTTTAATTAAAAAATCATTATCCTGGTTTCTGAATATGAACAGGATTCAGATTACTTTATAACGGATTTGTTGATCTGCACAAAAACACACCGTTTAATGATTTTTCTTCAAAGATTACGGATCTCTGGTTATTGATGTTTTTTCTCCGGATATTCTGGGGACTTTTTTCGGCGGTTGGCACCATTTACCATCAGACATGTAAATTCGCAGCTACGTTCACTCCTTTCCAGTTCTGCGTTCGCGCTACAAACACGTGGCTGGAGTTTTAATTGTCGAATTTAAGGTGAAATACTGAATAAATCACGTACGTAAATGCTCAAATATATCTGTTCCATATTCTACTAACTACCGATCATAAATTTTCCCGATAATTTTCTCTCCGAATCTCTCAGAGCTACCGGGCTGCATCTCGCATCTCGGCGCGGTGGAAACGTCGTCGCCTTCTCGAGATTTCCACTTTATTCGTTATATTCCATCCAAATATCACGCAATTCGTATCATTCAATTAATCTCAATTTTGGCATCGAATTCTTAGCTAATTATTTACGATTCTCACTTTTCTCACACCAAAACAATGACCGCTTATTCCCTTCGCCTTGCGTCAAATTGTAAAATAATCCGAAAGCATGGTGAAATAACGCCTAAATCGTAACCTTACTTCCTTCATTGAATCCATACATGAAATTATCACATGAATCTATTCAACCGAATCCTACTGAAGAATGAAAAATAATATTTTCATTTGAACGCATAAATGAGGTGGTTTGTCCAATTTGAAAATAACCGTTATGAAAAATTGTACACTCTATTTAGGAATCTTGATTGAGATGAGTTTTGAATATCAAACAGTCGTGATTAATTAGTTTAATTTCTTTTTGCAGAATGCCGCTCGCTCGTGATTTTCTGCATCCCAGCCCAACTGAGGAGAAGAGACGCCATAAGCTGAAGAGATTGGTTCAGAAGCCGAACAGTTATTTCATGGACGTCAAATGCCCAGGTTGCTACGCAATCAAGACCATCTTTTCGCACGCCCAGCGTGCCGTTGAGTGCGACGGATGTAGAACGATCCTGTGCACTTCAACCGGAGGCAAAGCTCGCCTCACCGAAGGATGTTCTTTCAGAAGGAAGCCTCAGTGCTAATGTATCTGACTTCGCCTAATGTCTACCTTTACATTCGCTAAATAAATATTTCGAAAAACCGAAAGAATATAACGACTATATTTCACTCACAGTAATTTTAGGCTCTCCCGTCATATTCCCCCGACCATCTTTTATGATTTTTTTCAAATATGTATGAGGATTTTTACGGAGAATCACGAATTTGCAACAGTTTATTCCTGTGGTATCATATTTTGAACAAATCTAAGGCTATTGTTTTTAACAGTAACAGATAGTGGGTTCAAACTCTGTTGTATGACTTATTATCTATTTAATTTTTACAGTAGACAATATCTAATTTGTTGACCTCGAGCAAAATTTAATTCACGTTCAGTATTGAAACTTGAACAAAACTGTTGAAATGAATTTTTAATCCACGGGGAAATTCGAGGGGAAATTATTGTTATGATTTTTGGCTTAGCCCCAGTTTTGGGGAAATCGATTTTGAAGGAAAGATCAAAATTCTGGGTTGACACAAGAAATTCTGAAATAAAGCTGAAGACAATTTCATTAAATGAATTTAGACTTTGATCAGAAATTACGTTCTGTTAAATTCAAAGAAATTAACTATTCATCTCTTCTGGGTATCTCATTTCCGTAAGAAAAATCCTTTATGATTCTAACGAGAACAAAGAGAATTCTGATCCGTATCGTTTCTTATTCGCTTTTACCAAATTCCATGGATTTGAAAATTCAAGGAAATTACTCCGACATATGCAGAGAGATATCGAATGCGACATGTCCGGAGTTTGATATTTGCCGGATGGAGCTTTGCGTGTATATTACGCAAATTGAAGGCCATCGAGAGTCAAGTAATCAGGATTATCAGTTCATATATCATATTTCTTCATTTTATTAATATACATCATGTAGCCTACAAATGATAAATGTTTTGTGGCTATTTGAAAACAATAATTATGTATACCTAATTGAATAGTTATTCATTTTAATATTCAATAATATTCACCACTCATGTTTGCGGCTGATTTTAAACAGAGTACGTCTTTCAAAATGAATATACAATTTTTTTTTGTTCTTCCTATTTTTGGAAATAGTTTGTGTTTATGTAAGAAAAATCATTCGGTATATCAAAGAGTGCGTAATTTTTTTTTTCTTGCAGCAATGCAATAATCTTTACACACCAGGACGACGACTATTATAAGATATTTGACAAAATTTAAACAGTTTCCAGAATGTAATCTGAATAACGCATTCATTATAATTAATTTATTCATTATTAATAAGATTCGTAACGGTGTATTTATTCCTCTTAGATCTGGAATGATCTTGGCATTCACGAATGCAGAATCGCATCATAAGCCGCAAAAACTCCTCCAGCCACTTCTACTGATCTTGATTTTAGCGATAGCTGTAACAAGTAATCATCACAATTATTTCTCATTCACGAAAAAAGAAACCAAGTTTCAAAAATATAGATTTTCAGAAACTCACAGTAACATTAGGATTGCCTGGTTGAATCTTAAGCTCATTCAAAACCCAGACATTGTTGGTCAACTTCAAAGACTGATATAGCATATCTTGGCCTTCGACGTTCCTTTTCGCAATTGTAAATACGTTATTTTGTTGCATTTTCTGCACTACTTGGTCAGCTGTGAGCATAACTCCGGTCAACGTGTATTGAACCTGTTATCAAAAAAGTCACAAACGTTTATTTCATCTTGAAGTTAAATTAATTCAATCCAGTTGAATAAATAATTAGGTTGTCAATGATGTTCGTACCTCGTTTTGAGCTGGTATATCTTTCCAAGTAGATAAGAAAATTCTTTTATCCAATTGCCCGTCTTCGGTGAAGTAAACGTTCATCGGCACGAGACAAGCGAAGTAAAATATTCCGATATTGTTCTTCATAGCAACTTGTAAATCGTTCAAAGGATCCATACGCTGCACAGCACCAGCAGTTGACAGAATCACACTAGTCTCGATACTAGCACCTGGATTTAATGGACCGGCAACTTGCAACGGAGCAGCTGGTGTTAAACCGAAGCTGTTCTTATTAAGCTGAATTGCAAAACCACCCATTGGCTGCATTGCTTTATTAGAAAATATCATATCCATGCTGATCTGGCCATTCCTGCAAAGTTTTTTTTTGTTTTTCAATTTTTACATCACAGTTTAACAATGACATCGAATTAATTTATTAGCATTTATAAATATTTATGAAGTCTTACTTTCTCGAGAAAGTACCCCAGACGTCAAATCCTTTTCCTTTTTCTGCCGGAAGCCAGTTGACTTTTGGTGGTGTGTAAGAAGTCGGTGCTTGACTGAAGCCGAATATATCGCCCAAAAGTCCAGTGGTAGTTTGAGATATTGCAGGTGCGCTAACGGGGTCTGCGGAGCCCAAAATACTATCGAGCCCTCCGCCTAACAAATCCAAACCAATACCAGCCTGGGAAGTTTGGGCAGGTGCTACGGCACTGGGACCTCCTTAAAATAAAAGAACATACATTTTACTCAGAAACTCTTTCCAGAGTGAAAATTGAACACTTTTTAAACCTCGAGAATAAAGCTCATCCAATTTTTACCCTCCTGGGATCTTTTTCTTACCAATGTCCATACTGAGAAGATCTCCAATTAGAGAATCCTGCGCAGGTATAACTTGAGACTGAGGTTGAGGGACTCTCTGCACGGTTTCTTCATTAGAGTTGCTTCTAGCCGGCAGTGATTTTCTCGCCCCAGCTGCTCTTCCTTCGACGAATGCGGTTGGTGGTTTGTGATAGACGGATGCGAGGCTGGATATGTGGCAAATTAGTTCATCCAAGAGTGCCGGTTCTAGAAGATCGGTCTCCTCCGAAATTAGAGGCTTTTCTGCGAGCACAACTTCCTTCGCAGCGGCTGGATCCGTGCTGAGTAAACGCCAATAGATAAATCCACGATCTCTGAGATCTGGATTGTCTGAATCCTGGGTCGCAAGGCTAAGTACTTGTTGTACCAATTCCTGAGTGTCAGTCGGCCTCTTCAAGAACAGTTTGACAATAGCAGTGAGCAACTGCAACTGAACCTGTGTATTTTCATCGTGAAAACCTTCCAGGAAACTTTCCAACAATTCATCAGCGTTGTCAATTCTCTCAGCGTATTCTCCGATTATCCAAATCATGGAAGCTCTGGCTTCGGGCTCGTCTAGAGTATCCAAATTTTCGCAGAGTGTTGAAATAATGCTTTCGTACTTGTTGGGGTACTTTCGGAATATGTCTTTTATTACGACAATGGCTTCCTGGACAACGTAGTTCACCTGAAATTTCAAATACGTGTTATTAACACATTTTAGGAAGTAAAATAATGATAAAAAGTACATAAAAACCTAGTAATGCTCACTTTTGTTTGAATCAAGTCCAGAAGAGTTGAAACACAGCGTTCAGCAGAAGGTTCGACTTTGATGGCGCATCGTCCAATGGCTCTAACAGCTTTTCTGACAAAATCAACGTCGACTTCAGTCGCGTATTCCTTAAGTTCGGACAAAACTTGAGCGATGTTTGCTTGAGAGGCCAATCTGATCATGATGTCTAATTTTTCAAGTTTTACGTAGATAGGGTCGTTGTACTTGACGAAAAATACTTTCATTTCGTGCTTCAATATATCCGGCCTTTTCTGCACTATCAAATTAATGTTTCTCAGAGCCACGTATTGGACCTCAGGCTCCGAACTCAGAAGAGTAACCAGAGGCGGCGCTAATTTCTTTGTAAGAGTTCCAACAAAGTCTGACTCCGACTGCAGCATCTCCATTAGTTTCATCAAAACCTGAACAAAATATATACAAAATTTAGTCTCTTTTTATTCTGAGTTACATCAGCTGAAATAAACTTTCAAAATTTTATTCCAAAGTACTACTGACTAATTCTCATCAATCAAATTAGAGAGTAGTGTTTTTTATTACAGAAATAAAGTGATTAAGATTCAGAAGCAGTCAGAAATTGATATCAAGTTATTACAAAATCTCAGATACGTATTTGTATTTTTAATTTCAATAAGAATGACAACCTTGACAGCTGATAGAACAACAGCTGCGTTGGCATGAGCAAGACGTGGTGTGATACGTTCGCAGATGCTTTGTGCCTCCCGGTCATCTTTTGGTGAATAGTTGGCCAAGGAGTCGAGAATAAAGACCTGACCCCATTCGGTACATTCGTTCAAAGCAGTCAGGAGCTTGTTGATAGTTTGAGCATTCATTTCAACCAGAGGCTGACCACTAGGACTTGCTTCATTAATCTCAGACAGTGCAGCGACGGCGTTAGCCACAACCTTGTTAATAAATACATTATTAATGGTAGGTAATTCAAGTGATAATAAATCAGTTGAACATTCTCCTAGATTTATCTTCAACACTTTAAAGTCTCTCTCTAATTCATGTACTACAAGGAAAAAAATAAGGAGCTACTCACCATGGGATTACTGTCAGACAAGAGATCCTTAAGCTGATCCAAAAATCCCTGATCTTCAACGAGAGCTGCATTAATGTCGTACAACTTGGCAACGCAAACGGCAGCAGTTTTTCTTACGTAAGGATCCTCGTCTTTCAAACATTTTCTCAGGGGTTCGCAGAGGTATTCGGTAATCTTATCCACACGAATGCAGCCCATAGTCCTAACGGCCAGTGCTCTGATCAATGGGTTCGGATCCTCGCAGTCCTACGCAAAAATCGGGCAAGCCAGGGATTCAAGTCTAGTCACAGCAGTGGCTATCTATCTCAACCCGTGAGTTTTAAGAAATAGAAAAGGGTATTTGTACCTTTGTCATCGGAGATGTCGCTAGCTCCTTTTGCGTGTCAGAACGAAAAAGGACAGATTTGGTCACCGTCACCATTTTTATTGCTTATTAGTTACAGTAATTAATCACTTATCTTAGTATGCAACTAAATTGGCCATTTTTCAAAGAACACGAGCCCACTAAATCCATATCATCACAATACGATACAATACAATAATAATAATAATGTTAATGATAAGAATAATAATAATAAGAAGAAGAATAATAACAATAATTTAAGAAAATTATATATTCAAACAGCGTTACACTCGTGGTACTTAAAAAAATGTGCAATTCAATCAACGAAATGAGTTTTTTTTTTGTTTGTTTTTTGTTCATTTATTTATAAGCGTCGCAGTCGTTCTATATCAACGAAAACCAGTTAGATACAGATGGAATGAAGATGATTATGAGACAGAAAGTAAGCAAGATGATTGATAAAGAAATGGCAGCAAACTATTATTTATAAATGAGAATGTTAATTATTCTATGAGATTATTATTTTCTAGCATAGTTATACCGTCCAACAGCTTGCCTCCAAGCCTATAGACAAGACTTGAATAATGATCCGTGTAATAATACGACATAAATTAACATCCAGATAGTATAAAAGTGAGATATTATCGAAAAATTGTTTATCAATATATTTGAGTGAAAATTTCTAATCTACATTACCTTAACGAAGGTGTTAACGGCCATGATCGCCATATCCGGTTGGCTTTTCGCATAGTTCATCAGATACAAGTATACCAGCTTTTTTAGCTCCAGGTTATCGGTCTGCATGCAATTCACTACGTCAGGGAATAACGCCGACACATCTTTGCCCACTGTCATGGAAGCGATCACCTAGTTTTGTGGTAAAGATAATAATAAGAGATGTTGAGTTAACGATCTCGAGTAAATTTTTTTTTTATATTCCTAAAACACGATTGAATGTACCTTTTTGACCGCTTCTTTTTTCTTCTCTTTTTTGTCATTGTTCAGCTCTGATTTGAGCTCGAAGATTTCACCCTTCTTCGTAGTTGTGAAATACTTGGAGTCTGTCATTGTTACTGTTTTGAACAATTATTTAAAATGATTAGATGGAATTTACGAGGATTTGTGATTTAAGAGGATATTTTGGCCTATAAATTTCGAAAATACGATCATTAGACCGGTATTCAGAATAAGGTGAGACGTTTTCGATTACATCTGACACGTTGAGTGGATCAATGAGATACATACATGCCTCAAATTCTATACTACAATCAGGGTAACTCTCGAACGCGAAAAATCAATGCACGTATAATGTGGGTTGGGAATTAGCTCGTCATAACCTTATCAATGTATGAAAATAAAGGAAAAAGGGCGTTTTGAGGTTGAGAATAGAGGAATATTCGATACAGAACTTGACTGTAATGAGTAACGATTAGATTAATGGAATTTAAAACGTAGGTTTGGAAGCTTCGTGACGTATAATCGACTGATTAAATTACCGAACAAGATTTTTTCAAGACAAGAGAAGTTTTGCTATCAAATAATTTATCCCCTTGGAATTTAGAGCTGACTAATATTTAGCTTAAACAGTTATGATTTACCTGAATATCTACAAAAATCCTGGAATCCTGAATGAACTGTCTACTGACAGCGAAATCAACGCCCCCGGCGCCACTTGTCGTTCTCGTTTGCCATTCACGTTAATTTCACATTATAGCGATATTCTTGCGCGGCAGAAAAAACGAAGCTTTATTATTGGCTGAGCAGTAGGCCGTCCGCCATGGTAATTATGATCAGCCAATAATAGAGCGCTATTTCTGTCGTTGAAATGCGACACAGCCTTAGTTAAACCCCAGAACGCATGCGCGCTCAGAATTACCAACAGTTAAACAACTCAAACCGAATGCTAGGCTGCTATTTTAAATATAAATAATAATCATTTTACGCGCTGAAAGATATTACTCTTGCTGTTTTGAAAAGGCAAAAATTATCCTACCTTTTTTTACAACTGTCTCAATATCGAGACTCGAAAATTGTATCACACAACTAGGGTCATTTTTACACTTGACACGTATGTCAGATTTTTTTTTTTTCTTATCGCACATGGTTATTGTAACATTGCGAGAGGTTATAATCGCATCCACATGTAAGAAAAACAAACGTGTGTTTTAGCCTTTGAATTGATCGAACAAAAAAATGGAAGTATTACAAATAATTCTGGAGTTCGGTTTAGACCATAAATTTCTATTAGGACTCGGTTTAGGAGTAAGTTACAGTTTATTCAAATTACTGCGGAACGGCGGTGCTTCAGATTCAAATAGAGCTCAAATTCACCTAGAAGAAGACGAGGATAACATGGCAAGTTTAATACAAACAATTACACACACAATCGTCAAAATTTCCTCCAAAATTTTTCTCACCTTTTCATATATTCAAACAGTTGTTTACGGATAGCGACAGCAACTACAAACTAGTTCTAGTCATCCGAACAGACCTGAAAATGGGGAAAGGTAAAGTCGCTGCGCAATGTTCCCATGCCGCAGTGGCTGCTTATAAACTGGCCAGAAAGCATCCGAAAATTCTAAAAGAATGGGAAGACTGTGGTCAGGCAAAGATAACGTTGAAAGTAAGTAAAATTTCGTTCAAAACAGTGATAGAACAATGCAAAGAATTTTCTTTTTCACCTTCCACTTACGATTTTATGCTCATTTGTTTTTCCCAGGTGGATAGTGAAGCAGCTTTGATCGAACTGGCAAAACACGCAAAAGCAATAGGCCTTCTATCGAATGTAGTAAGAGATGCAGGTCGAACCCAAATAGCATCTGGAAGTAAAACTGTTTGTGGTATTGGTCCAGGTCCTGAAGAATTGATAGACCAGGTGACTGGGCACCTGAAGTTATTTTAATGTTTTCTTGTTGTTAATAAACGAAGTGATATTGTCAACAAAAATTGGATTTTATTAATCGGTAGAATACGCTCGCGAGCGTTGTAACTATAAATGATATGATTTTTACTCATGATAATGAAAGTGAGTAAAAATGATGATGTTCGATATGAATTGAATGAAGAATTCAACAGCAATGGGTTTTTACCGAAGGCGTGCAATGGTTGAATTTATTTCAATATTTCATAATAATACATAATAATATCTTACATACAGAAGTCTTATAGATAATATAGTACACTTTTATTTTGGATTTAATAATATGGAGAACAAAGTGTTAAACATTTGAAATCGTTCTTAACTAGATCTTATATAACACGATATTCACTCATTTGTACAACACTAAATAATTATCAGTCATTCAATAATATATTTTCCGATATCATATAGGTTCCTAGGCGAATAATAATACTATCGTTAAATCTTACCCAATTTCATATTTCGCAACAACACACTATTCTCGATGCTAGAAAACTAAACTAATACTATTTATTAAATATTTAACCAAATCCAATTAATTTCCATACTGTTTTCCAATATTTAACACCGTTCTCCGTACGAATGTCTTAACGCGCAACAAACAAAACATAAATAATCTATACTGGGGGTGGGGGAGCCTTTCTATGTATTTTATTCGAGCTGGTTGCACTGCACTGCGATTCGGCAATCGATCTACCATCCGCTTCGTCCCTTCTACATAACTCTGGTTCATTTTGGAGCCAGTTTTGAGTCTGGCTATGCGTTGGCCTTGAAATTTGAGTCTGATCATTTTCTTGTACAGAACCAACTTCTTCCAGGAGCTTAGACAGGGACGGGGCTAAGCCAAGACCCAAATTTCGCTCGTGGTATACTTCGGAGATAGTAGGAGTGAGCTCTCTAGTCAAACTGGTCAAGGACGTTGCTAAATTTCTTAAATTATGAGGATGTGCCTCTGACGGTTGTGAGTTTTCAGTCTGTGGATTGATGTCTTCGTTGGAAGTAGGATGTCGCGGTTTTCTTGGTGAACTGGGCCCAATCTCTGTCCTCACACTCAATCTTTCCAAAACAGTAGCAGGGAGCGGCGGAAGTGGCTGACGTCTCAGAACTGTCGCATGTCCACTTTCCCAGTCGGTTGCTGAGCTGCTAGAACTAGAACCAGGCCTCGCAGTTTGATCGGGATATAAGTTTCTTATACGAGTTTGGTGGTTCAGGTTTAAGGCAACTGGAGGACTCGGGGTGAAAGCTGCATCTGATTCTCCTGCAAGAAATATCGCAAATATTAGATGAAATGATCAGATTAATAAAGCTACCTAGACTTGTAGGGAGCAACGTAATTGTGCAAGATTCATCACCTCCGCAGTTACTCCGAGATGATTGAGAAATTGGAATACTTGGCGCTTCGGTAGTCTTTCCATCTGGTTCTCCTCGGTGGCGAACATAGCTAGCGAAAGCTCCTCCTAATCTAGGAGGGTCAGGAGGAACTTTTTCCGGTTGTGCTACAGAAGCCAAACTTTCCATAGAGCTGCTTGAATCTAGACTAAGACTTTTCGGAGCTTCCTGAGTATCTGTAGATGGTAAAAAAAATACGTGATCTGTTGAATGATCTGAAAAAATTTCATCTACTGATTAGTTAGATTAAAGTTAATGCTCACCGAACAGAGCAAGTAGTGCCTGAAGTGCGAATTGCACAGCTCGACGCGAAGCCTGTTTTCCAGTCCTCAACGTAACTTCTGATTGCCCTACTTCCATCAAATCAAATCCTAAGCTGGCAAATAATTCATGCGATCCTGCAGCTCTCCATACTCTAACTGGTAAGGTGACTTCTTGACCTTCGGTCGCACAGCTGGCTCTTCTCATAGCTGAAATAACATCCTCCGCAGCTTCTGGTACCTTTTGTGTGGGAGAATTGAGATTAATAAGAATGATCGAAGTGTATAATGAAGTAAATAATGAAGAAAGGAAGAAACAGATTCAGCCCTTCCCTTGAAGACAAGGTAAACCAGGATACCTGTAAAAGCCGGACAAGAGCATGTAGGGAAGCAGGTCCAAGTCCTAGTAGAGCTTGCAGGCTGGCACTACATCTGGTTAATCTTTCTTCGGGATCGCTTTGTGGGAAAAATACCGACGATGGTATTCCGTTGCCTGCTGGTTCAAATCTGAATCCTACAGACATGAGCAATTCTCTCCATCCAGCAGCCTCGCCCACTTTATTCTCGATGCTACGCTGGGTTGTATACATTGCGTTCTTTTGACCTCGGTGTATTCTTTGCAAAGATTTCTCTACCAAATGCAAAGTCACTCTCAGGGCATCTCTACTCTGATCAGGACCACTGCGTAAAAGCTCTGCTAATGCTTGACCCATAAGTGCGACCTGAAACAATTATTGAAATAAGTAGATCGTGTCGAAATCTGTTTGTAAATCGTGAAAATTGATCAGTTGATGATTTGTTTACCCAAAACAACAAGTTTGAATGGAAAGCATCGCTCATCTTGTTGTTCCTACACTATAATAATTTTTACCTTATTTGATAGTCTAGCGTCTCCTCCTAAAAGAAGCCATCCTGCCCAATTAGCTGGATGTGCAAAGTGCCTGGTATGTTGTACAGTTTGCATGGCCTCAGCCAATGCTCTGGAAGCTCTAGCGCCCTGCAGCATTGCACTATAAAAAGCTCTTAGCAATATACTCCCAGCTGTTGGCGGGACAGGCCACATCCCTATTAAAACACATTGAGCTCCTGCCCCTAATAGAGTTTTCACCAATTGTTGAATTCCGTCTGAGCTCGCACTCGTGTTTTCACCTCCGCTCCAACAATGTCCGCTAGAAATTACAACCAGGCGAGCCGTTAGTCTCAATCTCGCTATATCTGTACAGGTCAATAGGTATTCCGGTTTGTCAGATGGTTCTTCACGCTGATCCGCTGTTAAAGCAAGACTTGCAGATTTCCAGAGAACAGGAGTAGTAAGATGAACACACTCGGCATCTGGTAAAGCTCTCAGAACTGATGATCTTGTTGCTTCAGTGCCTGAAAACGAGATTTTGATTTATGATTTCCAGTTCTCTTTGCAGTATTATTGATCTTATTTATTAAAAAGATGAGAAAAATGATCCTATTGAATAATTTCCAACAATAATCTCGTATCTTTGACTTACCAATTAATGGACGCGACTCTAGGAGTTCTGCAACAATTCCAGCTTCCGTTTCAGCGGAAATAACGCTTTCCGGCCAGCCATATTCCTCTTTAATTTCTTCTGGTAGATTAGGATTTCCCGCAACGAGTGCAGCGACTGTTGCACCACCTTCTGGCATCGGAGTCCTTGATCTCCGCCTCAAAGCAGCTAGCGAAGGGACGACTAATAAGGAGAATCTTTCACAGAGATAATCTTCCCCTGGGCTTGATTGCAGGGCAGGTAAAGGAGCCAAGTACAAAGATTTCTCCACTACCAAAATAAGTTCCTTTCTTGCCGGTGGTAAAAGATCTTCGAAAGGTGCGAGTAAGAGGTCATAGAGACTTTGAACGTGAGCGGGTGCTTGCCAAACCGGCCCCTTGACGCCTCTCCCCCACCGTGCACTTCCAGCTCGCGAACTAACTGATCCAACGCTGAATAAACTACTTAAACTATAAGAACTTGCGTTCAAGCGGTGCCCCCTTGACGGCATCTTCCCCGGCTCTTCCAGTGGCTCGATTGACTCCCCAAGCAGTGCTTCACGTGCCAAAGAAACTCTTTTCTCCAAACTTATACCATCCTCTAAAGTCGCGGAGTGAAATCTCAGCAGACCTCTACCTGGCGCTAAACACCAAGCATGTAGTTCAGTTTCTGCTTCGCTGAAGTATAATATGATACCTCGTTGGCGGTCTATTATCTCAGAATAATGAGTGGCATCTTCTACGTTTCTACTTCTACATCTTCGTGATCTTTCGGCCCAATTTAGCGCCTCTTCTGCTCTGTTCAAACTCACTAATACCTTCTGCAGCATTCTGTACGTGTTAGAAAGCAGGTCAGATCTTCGTGGTTGACCTGATGGAGGAGGCGGGCAGCCGTCTAAAGATTCTAGTAAATTTGCTGCCCTTTCAAGCTGCTCTACAGAAGTTGTTGCTTCTCCTGCTTCCCAGTGTACCAAACCCAATCTATGTCTCAATCTCGCAGCTTCTTCCCTTCGACCCAATCCCTCGGACAAAGAGAGCCCTGATTGCAAATAACTTAGCGCTCGAGAAAGATCTCCACGCAGATGATGGAGGCGACCTAGACTGGAAAAGGCAGCTGCACGAGCTGGCTGATCACCAGCTGCGGCAGCTAAACTTAGAGATTGTTCCTGCAATCTGATAGCTTCCTCCAATTGTCCAAGTGCTTCTTGTGTTGCACCGAGATTGGCGCAAGCTCTGGCTTGCAGTCCAGCGGCATCTAATCCCTCGGCGATAGAAAGCTCTAACTGATGATGTCGCAATGCTGAACTCGGGTCATCCATCAGAAGATGAACTGCTCCAAGACCACTGGCTGCTTCTGCCTCTCCAGCTCTATCGCCTAGACCTCTGGCTAGGGTCAATTGATGTGATAAACAACTCACGGCCTGTTCGTGATTTCCCAATGCAGCGTGTACCCTTCCTGTAGTAAAACGACAATTTTAGGAAGAGAAATTACGTAATTAACACATCCATACACAAGTTATTTGCTGATCAGCACATTATTAGTGAATGGATTTTTCCAAATAAATTTTATTAAAGAAATTTACTCAACATACCTAAATCGCCATACGCTGCACCTCTTGCTTCGGGACTATCGACTTCGTGTGCAGCTACCAATCGTTTTTCAAAGCAAACCAAAGCTTGTTGTAAATTTCCTATGGCTTCACGGGCTCTTCCAAGTCCTCTATAGGCTCTTTCTTGATCCCTAACACTCCTGAGCCTCGTAGCAGCGGTCAATTGTTGCTCGTGACACTTGATCGCTTCTTCCGGATCTCCTAGTGCTTCGTAACAATCTCCGAGATTACCTAGAGCTCTTGCTTTGTCAAGTAACGCTGTACCTGTTGATAATGGTTCCAGAGTAGCTAATTGCTGCTCAAAATAGCCAATCGCATCTTCGTAATGGGCCATGTTCAGTCTAGCAATACCCAAATTTCCTATAAAATAAAGCAAGACGGGATTAACATGGATTACTTACATTTCTTTGGCCTCTTCTATTAATTAAATCCCCCAGTCAATTGTATCTTAAGTTAGAAAATACATGCTCACCTAGAGCCTGAGCTTCGACGCCAGAGTCTGCTAATTCTCTAGCCCTTTCTAATTGTTCTTGGTAACACTTTACAGCATGTGTATATTGGCCCAGAGCCATATGAACAGCACCTAAATTTCCATGGGCTCGACATTCGCCTCTCAAGTCCCCTGCTTCTTGCCTCAACGTAAGTTCTTGCGTATGGAATCCAAGGGCCTTATCTAAATTCTTGGTTGCTCGATGGGCAACACCAAGAGCTCCGTATGCCGCTGCCTCTAAACTACGGTCGGCTGCTTGACGTGCAAGACTTAACTGTCGTTGATGCATTTTTATAGCTTCTTCAGCCTCTCCGAGACGCAGAAGACAATCTCCTATGTTTCCTAAGGCTCGAAATTTTCCAGCTAGATGTTTTGTCATGTGAGCGATTGCTGGTAACACAAAATTATTAGTGGATTAGATGTGCAATCAATGTTTCTAGTCATTATATTTTCCCTTAAAATCATGTGATATTCACCTAAATAATACTTCTGACATTCCAAAGCTGTGTCCAAATTTCCAAGAGCCAGATGTGCCAACCCCAAGTTACAGTATGCTCTTCCCATTCCAGATTTATCTTGCAAATCTTTGGCCAATGCTAGATCTTGATCGTAGTATCTCACTGCTTCCCTATGATTGCCAAGGCAGTAGTGAGCGTAGCCCAGAAAATGGCAGGCCTTAGCTTCTCCCTCGACGTCGTGAAGTTCCTGAGATAACATCAGGTAGTTTTCATAGTATGGAACGGCTTCTTCGAACCTACCACGCGACGAGAGACAGTTGGCAAGATTAAGCAAGGCGCAAGCCTCTCCAGCGGCGTCTTTCAATTCTCTAGCTATCGCCAGGTGAGCTCGATAGTGTCGTAAGGCTGCTTCATGCCCCTGTACAGCTTGATATGCAACTGCTAAATTTCCATGTGTGCTGGCTTCTGAACTGCGATCATTGACCTTTGGATAAATTAATCAATCGGTCAGAAATCAATAAAGTTATACCTGAATGTTATTCGATGATGATAGATTACCTCTTTACTAATGGTCAACTCTTGCTTGTGATATTTTATCGCTTGATCGTAGTAACCCAATGCGTTGTAAGCATTTCCAATGTTTCCGTACGCTCGTCCCATACCGGCTGTATCCCCCAATGCTCTGGCAATCCCGAGGTGAGCTTGATGAAGCTTTAAGGCTGCGTCGTGTTCCCCAAGAAGCTGGTAGACTATCCCCAAATTACTACAAGCCCTTCCTTCAGCCACCTTATCTTTTGTTGCTAAGGCCACATCGAGCTGCCTTTGATGCCATAGCTTTGCTTGCGCAAGATCACCTGTAATCAGATCCTGACCTGTTAATCTTGAACTTGACTTCTAGTTTCACAGCAATTTTATTGCAGCCTAAAACTACGCAGGTGTTATGGGTATTGCGAACAGATGTTACCATCAAATCACAGTAGAGAATGAATATCCTTTGTGTCCTAAAATTGTGATGAGTTATGGAGATGACCTGGTCGTATAGAATTATGTATCTCTTACTTTATTACTTAGGTTCAATAAACCATCACACATTCTCAGAGGTAAATAGAAATTTCTGTACCATTGAAAGAATCTGTGTAATCAAATTGAATGAGGACAGTAGTATTACTTACCTGCGCATCTCGCTGCATGACCGAGTCCAGCATAAGCACGTGTTTCAACGACTCTGTCGCCAAGTTCTTGAGCTATTCTGAGAACGTTTTCATGATAAGCCATAGCTTGGCCGAAATTTCTTCTGTAGTGATGCGACGATCCTAGATTACTGAAGGCCCTGGCTTCCTCTACTCTGTCTCCCAGACGTCGGGCAATTCTCAAATGCTGTGTATGGCAATCAACGGCGCTTTCAAACTCCCCCATTGCCAAGTAAACTGCGCCAACATTCCCGATTTCTCTTGCCTCTTGAAGCCGATCTGCCATCTGCTTCACAAGTTGTACGCATTGCTTGTGAGATGCTAAAGCATTTGGTAAATCTCCGATAGCTGTATAAACGTGTCCTAAACTAGTTAGCGCAGAAGCAGCTGCCTGGGTGTCTTTACACTTCATTGCGAGTACCAGTTGGTATCTGTGAGCTGTTAGAGCTTCCTTGAAACTCCCTTTGCTAAAGTAGGCAGAACCCAGGTTACCGTGTGCTCTGCATTCCCCTTGAGTATCACCCAACGAGCGTGCAACACCTGGAAATAATCTTCTGTGTTACTAAAAAGTTCATTCATCCTCTAAAACGCTTAATAAATTGAGTTTTATGCAGCACCATTATTCTGAGAGGTTCAAATATTACCTAAATCCTGTTGCATGTAGCCTATCGCCTTATCCAAGGAATTTAAAGCCCAGTAGGCGCTTGATAGGGCAGAAAAGACGGAACCCCTGAGCTTCAGACTGCATGTTCCGATGGATAACGCTGCCTCCAAGACACCAGCTGCTGCTCGATACTGTCCAGCTCCTAGCAATTCTTGCCCAACAACTGATATTACTACGAATGGTGACTCGTCTAATTTCATTGCTCTTAACTGCTGAAAAGTTGGCTCCAGAGTCGTGCGGAGAGGGGATTTTAACGAAGCTTCAACCAAGCCAGAAAGCAACTGACAATTTGATGAATCTCGTGCTAAACCAGCACTGAAAGCTGCCAGAGCTTCTCCGTGCCTTCCTAAACACTGGAGAGCGACTCCTTGCCGATAATATGCCTGAGATAAAAGTTTTGTGAAATTTAATATCGCAGGCTCTGCAGATGTGTTGATATTGAATGTAGAATAAGCCTTGTAAGTTATTAGATGTATGTCTGATGAGAGCTTAATATTTTTTCAAATATAAATTATAATATGGTATGGCATTTGTACTTTGTGCCATTGAGGATTAAGTTCCGTTGCTCTTACTGCATCTTGTAAGGCTAGAGCGAATTGTCCCATTTTTAACCGAGCCGCAGATCTATTTGAGTATAAAACGTGGCTCAGAGGATCTAGTGCAAGAGCTTCAGAATATAAAGTAGCAGCTAGGGGATAGTCTCCATTCTGGCAAGCGGCGTTACTTCTTCGCACTGTTTCCAGAAACAGAGCCCGAGATCCAGCAGCCAAGGCCGACGTACCTTCGGGCTCCACCTGTTAACAGATGCATGCTGATTACTCAATTGTAGACTTAAAACACTAAGCTACGAATTATCGATGAAACAAATTTCATCCACAGACATAGTTAAATTGTGAATCTTCCAGGAGTTGTGATTGGCACAAACAATGATTAATTTTACAACAAAGGACTCAGTCCTTAAGTAGTGAAGTGATTTTTGAAAAGAGTTTTCAACGTTCTGCACAGGTAGCAGTTTAATCAACGGTTCTGTATGTGATTCTGTTAAGAGGGGAGAATATTTGTCGCTGAGGGAAGGTGCTCGTTGGTCAGTCCAGGCTGACTTTCAACCAGTATATAAAATTATTGAGAAGACAGGGATTTAATTATTAATTACCTCAGAGATATCCCTATGAGACATTGTTTAAGACGAGCCGGTAGCATCCTCTTTCGTGGGCATTATCTGAGACAGAGGGGGTCCATTAGATAAGGCCCTCTTCCAGGGCCTTAACTCTTGCCAACTAGTATAATAACTCTACAGTAATTCACTCAGTACGATCAGGAAAGTATTCTGCGATCACAATTTATTAAAGAAGTTGTCATCAGCGGTGTAAAAAGGGAACGGTTTGTTTTTGATATTATGAATCTGTTTAAGTTGATTAAAAAAGGGGGAAAGGAAGGCGTCTAAGGGGGGCACCCACTGCATTCCTAAGGTACAGCCATCTTGGAATGTGACCCCAGGTCTCCCCACTTAAAGCCACTAAGTGGGGTGGCAGGTGAGAGAGGCCTTAGGCCCAAGTCCCAGGATTTCCTTTGCCTTTTCTCCCCCCCCCCCCCCCTTGCCCCCCTCTTATTCGAGCATTCACTACTACTACGCTATGCATAAATATACGCCCCAAGGCATACGACCGACAATGCCCCTAATACACCTGCATGCCTCCCAGGAAGCCGGCTTTAGTTGCGAGATTGCGTAAACACTTGTCGAAGATTGACGAGAAAAACACTAGCCTAACATGTAAGAAACCAAACAGAAGCTACGAAATTTGCATTCAACTGAATAAATTAGGATCTCATATGATATTTCTTGGGGGTAATATTAACTTGTACCTAATTATGTTATAATAAATTATTTGAATCCTTATAGACAATTGTCATATCATGGCAATAATGGTAGTTTTATTGAAACGCAAAGTAACAAATCGCACACTGCATTATTATATTCATTGTCTAAAGATTGCTAAAGACGGCCCCAGCCATGGGTAGAGTTTTGAAGCCCGCTTCGGGGGCACCGAGGGGCACGAAGGTAACAGCAGTGCTCTAACTTACCGACCAAATACACGCGATGTATATCTATATATTTGTTAGCTATAGATATACTGCAATGGTGTTCGGTCGGTAAGTGCCAGGCTTCGCAGAGTCCCATTTAGCTAGCCAGCCGTCTTTAGCAATCTTTAGCCAATGATGTCGGTTATCTAAACATCGATCACAAAATTGAGGTAATTCTACAATCATTATTGTATGAATATCGTGTATAAAGTTACTGTAACTCATGTTACATTTCAAGGTATTCGTATATGTTCCACGGGCTTTAGATATTGACGATTTATATTCGGGATGATAATTCATCAATTAACGATACATAACACTTTGAAAATACGTATTTTAAACTGTACAAATAATATAATCACTACCAGTGATAAATAATTATAGTATAACAAATGATAATTTTCTTCTAAACAGATATATATGTATATATATATAATTTGCGAAATATGACGTCGAAAATTTTCAAATAATAAAAAAGAATTATTCTAATGAATAACAAAATAAATTATAACAATATAATTTCATGACTTTTTGTTGTTTAACAAGGTTTGCATTTTTGTATAGATTGAAATTTCATTCGTAATTTGATTAATGGTGAATGATAATACAATAATAATATATTAGAATTTTTGGAATAAACGATCAATAATTGCGTAATTATTCTGATTACAGTTACATCAGTAATAACGTAATATGGCTTTGCATGCGTCACGTGAGTCAACGCGTGTTCATTGGTTTGTAAACGCTGAATACATAACATACTAAATGTTATACAATGGATATACAATATGTTTCGTTGATGGCTTAAATTTAGGTTCACATGTCAATTCACACGAATATATTATGCTATGTTTTTCATGAATGTACATAGTTCATTTTGTGTAAAATCAGTACGGTCATATACTCCATGGAATGTATTATTCGGAATGATAGTTTAGTTTGTAAGTTAAAATTCAAAACGTTTGTCTTTTTTTTTTTATATATGAGGGTTTCTTCGTCAAACGGGCCACCCGTTTAATCCGAGGTCTCCGAAAATTCTGTAAAAGTTTCTACACGTTATTGGGGATGAGAAAATATTTTGGGAATTTTTTCAGATTTTTTGGTCATTGCATTCAAAAAATCATTTTTTCAATCATTTTCACGTAGCGTAAGAAATAAACGCCGGAGCGAAAAATTGTTGAAATGAAATTTGTATGTTTTTTTCTCAGCTTTTCGGTAAAATTGGAAGAAAAAAAATTCCGACCCATTTGAACGCCTTTTTCCCCAAAAAACGTTCGGAAATGTGCATTTTCCAAATTTGGACAGTTTTTTTTTTCTTGAAAAAAATGTCAAAGAAGGGTATTTATGAGAGAGTTTTGAGAAAAAAATTTTGGAGTGGAGACTTGAATGCTCTCCCAGAAAAAAATTATTACATACATGTTATGAATTTTCGGAATTGAATAAAAGCTACTCAATAATTTTTTTCTGGGAGAGTATCAAAGTTTCCACTCCAAATTTTTTTTTTCTAAAACTCTTTTATGAATACCCTTCTTCGACATTTTTTTCATGAAAAAAAAAACTGTCCAAATTTGGAAAAAGCACATTTCCAAGCGTTTTTTGGGGAAAAGGGGGTTCAAATGGGTCGGAATTTTTTTTCTTTCAATTTTACCGAAAAGCTGAGAAAAAGACATATAAATTTCATCCCAACAATTTTTCGCTCCGGCGCTTATTTCTCACGCTACGTGAAAATGACTGAAAAAAATGATTTTTGGAATGCAATGACCGAAAAATCTGAAAAAATTCCCAAAATTTTTTCTCATCCCCAATAACGTGTAGAAAATTTCACAGAATTTTCGGAGACCTCAGATTAAACGGGTGGCCCGTTTGACGAAGAAACCTTCATATATAAAGTTAATACAAATGAAGATTCTTTCGTATGTGTATAAATATAGTAAAATTCGTTTCTACTATTCAAGACTTTGTATGTATGTATTTACATTAGAATCTACCCTATGCTATGTAAAAAAAAGTTTGTTTTTTTTCGTGAAAATATTTCAGTATTTCTAGGCCACACTTCAAGCATCCAGTTATTGTGAAATAATGCTCAAATTAATCTAATCGAATCATACTCCACGTTTACCCAACATGAATTCAATTACGATTAAGGACCATCATTGAATCCTCTATAAACTTATGAACCCCGACCAAAGAAACTTATTTACCGCATTAATTATCTATAAAAAGTTAGCTTTTTTTCGGCGCAAGTATTAGAGAGAAATTAATACAAGTGGAATGATTCGTTTAATTGATACAATCAGTGATACTGATTGTGAAAATCAGTACTCTGGATCGCATTGGAATGTAATATCGAATATACGATACACGAATCTTTCCATCTTTTTTACAGTTGCAATAAAATAAGACAGAAAAAAGCCAACAACGAATTTTGGATAGTATTTTCCAAACTTGCCACCCGAGAAAACTCCCTTTGTATAAAAAACCATTGCCTAAAAAAATGCGTTTTGTTTACACGTCGGAAAATCCGAAGTTCGTGAAAACGTTTACATTCGAATCTTCGTTCAGGGCCAAACTTTAGTAAACAATTCCATGAAGGAATCATAAATCATAAACGTGATCGCGACGTCTAGACAAACTCTACTTAATCGTGGAACAGTTCCCTTGTAGAAAGCAGCTGGTCCCTCTTTTTTCCAAACTTGTACTATACAGTCGACAGTGCCTTTGTACTTGGCAGCTTCCAAACCCTGTGAAAAATAGAAGAATTCCATTAACTCATAACTTCCAATCATTAAATCCAATCTAGTTTCAGACTTTGCTGCCGATAATCTTAGTAACACATTGCAGTGATAAGATAGGAACTTTGGACCCTGTTTGAAGTGCTGACAAATGTAACACGTGCTATCGTAGTGAAATAAAGATGAAAACCGGATAAAGGATATTTCTAATTTCTTTGGAAGGAAAATAAAATTGTTATACTCGATTAATAGGATGTATGAGTACCGACCTGCATTCTTGTCTTAATGACGTCGATTGGAGTATTCCCAAAGACGGATGCTGCGCCAGCAAATGCACCAAAAAGACCAACGAGTAATTTTGGTACCGGCTTACTGTTATCTCCGCCTTTGTACCAGTCCTTCAATGTTTCCATTACAAAAAACCTAATGGCTTGGTTGGAGCCTTGACGCATTACAGTTGGAGCTAATCCTTGATAAACACCTCTGGCCCCTGTAGAATTTCAACGATTCTTCAAGACCTTATATAATCATTTACGCAATTGCTCTCTGATTCGAGTGAAAGAGAAACGAATCGTGAAATATAAATTGAAGTAATCAATAGCAGATAGATAATATTGAATGAAGTGGGAAGCATGATGAATTGAGAGTTTACGTTTCAATGATTTTAATGAATACTTGCAGAAGAGTTTTGTATTATATTTACAATTAATATGCAATTCAAAAGACTGTTTGCATAGTTGCCAAGTGTCTGGTTTAATGATAAAACCGTCTATGATTACATTGCAGTGGAAAGTTTGCAAAATGAATACATAACGAGGGCCCTCTGCATCAAGAATTGTATTCTCAGACGATTAACAAGTGTTCATAAAATTAGAATAAATTTACAGAAGCTAAATTCCTCCGATTTTTATGTCACCAGAGTCATTGACACATGGAAATATACCGAGAGTAAAAAGCAATTGAAAGCATCCATAGTTGAGTCTTTGAAACGTGTATATTATTATCGATGAATATTCATATCTCGAATAGCGTTATGCATCGTCAGGTCATTCTTATCAAGTCCCTTGCCTTGTGAGTGGCTCTATTAAGCTCACGCGACCCAACCATACACACAAGATGTTGGACGCTAATGCATAATCAATTTGCTCAGGCAATCTAACTCAAGTACTTAGAAATTGTAGATAATGAATTTATGTTTGATACGATAGGAGATTGACCAAAATATCTAGATATGTTCTTAGTATTTTTATCCACTAATTAATTTTCAGTTGTATTTGCATCTGCTGCTGGATATTGTTGAAAAGTATCTGTTAACATTACGGATAATGAATATTTTGTAACTTTCTTCATACTTTAATGCTTTCGTCAAACATTTTTCATCCACCAATAAGACCGAATAAAGGCAATTGACTCGTTTTATCATATTATGGAACAATATGAATGTGACCATATGAATATACTAGCTGATTAGATTTTCATCCATTTTTCTGATTAGTTTTGATGCAACACCAAATATTTGAACAGACTTCAACTTGGTATTTTACAATATGTGTTTATATGATTTACCAATTATAATTATTTCTAGTATACATATATTCATAATTACTTTTTATTTCACTTCAAAAATGAAAGAAAAACTATAGTATCTAGATATTTTTGGAAATCTTCAATAAAAGTGACTTTATATATAGAAATATAATGGATTTAACAACTCGCTATATTTCAACACACTTACGAACGAAAAGAATTAAATGCTGATTTGGTTTTGTAATTAAGAGAAGTTTTCTGCATAAGCAATACTCTTATATAATGTGAAAAACACGTCTAACTATTGGAAGTTCGGACTTTGAACAAAATTCAAGGTCTCATTTAGACAGTGAAATATGGATGATCAAAACCAGACACATCAGCATTTTTGAAGAGCATGTTCCTCCATATTCGCTGTATACTTAGCAAACGCGAATAAAGCGTTTCATGTTATTCTTGACGTCAAAAATGAAAGTAGATATCCCTCATAATGATCCCCTATCCCCGTTACATACAAATGTCAGAGAAACTTCCAGACATTCTCTGGTCTACACATTTGTGTAATTTTAAAATCAGACTCACCGCTTTCTTTGACGATTAACTTCACCCCATGAAGGAATCCCTTGTATCTGGGATTAGCGGACCTTTGATCATTGATGAATTTCACTTTGACCGTTTCCATGGGTGTCACAACTAAAACGGCTTCGCAAACTCCTGCGCAAAGACCAGCTAGAAGTCTAGTCTGCGCGTTAAGCTTTCCCTCATCATCTACGAGTCGTTTTTTGACCGATTCAAAGGCGCCGAATCTCACAGCCGACTTAGGTATCGAGCCGTATATCAAAACGGACAATCCTCTGTAAAGACCAAACACACCGTGGCCTTTAACCGTTTTTTTGACGCAGTCCAATATGCCAGAATATTCTTTTCCTGCTCCGGCTTTTCCATCCAATTGAAGTTGTGTCTTAACATATTCGGTCGGATACGTTATGCAGATTTCTATACCTCCGGTTATACCGCCTAAAGAAGAATCGCATAAAGTTGTTAAAAATTCATCAGTATTTGGCGATCAAGTTGTCATTTAGATTTGGAATCGCTGACGTTAAATAGTGAATGGTGAATGGTAAATAGAGCAGATTTTGGATAGAGTTTATGTAATCCAGTTGGTAAATGTATACCAGCAACAATTCCCTTGATCCCAATATTTCCCCCAGCAGATGGGGCTGCAGCTGCAGAATCCTTTAGCCAAGGTCTTCTCGGATATGGATTTTTGAAGGTAGAAGTAGACGCGGGGGTTTTGGTCAGCTGATTTCTCAACCACGGGTCCATGGCTGAGATATGATTATTTTCTTATTGCTAGTTTAGCGGATTATTTATACGTCCGAACAGCCGAGCGTTCAGGCGGAGGTTCGGACGTGGAGGTTTAAGGCGCGGTGTTATAATGAGGTGACTGTCACTCCGGCCGCCGGACTCAAACTATTCCGAATCACTGTCGAAACGTACAGCGAACCCCTTCCATTCCTCGCGTTATCAACTTTCCGCAGCCCGCGGTCGACCTTCGGTATACCTCCTCCTCGTATTATGTTTTTGCTTGCGGAAATTCAAAAGGACACAGTTTAGTCGCGGTCACGTCTTCGCGGGTGATCCGCCACTTGGCCGTCACGACGGTCCTCTAGTTTTAACTTATTTCATGTAGTTAAACATTAGGCGAGAGATTATTGCGGTGAGAGAATTACCACATGGTAATGATCAGTCTTCGACGCGTATACGCGGATCTATACGTACGTAACCCCCCCGCCCTTTCGAATAGCAAAACGCGTTTCAATTCATGTCGCCGAGGGCGGGGATCGGAAGTTTTCAGTATCGCCGGCTATCGTATCGTATTCGTACGTGCGTGTTTGACGTCAAATACATAGTACAGCGTGAAGTAGGAGCAATAGTGAAAATGAAAGCTGCGCGCGACCTCCTCACGCGTAGTAGCAAATGATATTAAACGGGGGATTCCCCACTCCGACTAGCCCATCGAGAATTCCAGTCTGGCCAATAGCAGCCGAAATCAAGTGGCGGGGGTCGATGAGGAAATTCAAAGAACAAAAATAACACACTTTCGAATTCATGAACATTTATTTTTATTTACGGCAAATAATCGAGATAATTTCGATGCACTTTTTTCAAATTATACAATTTATATTCTGAATACGTACCTTGCGGTTTTTTTTTTCTCGCGTAACGCGAGTCACGCTGTTTGTTTTCAGATAAAAGATGCACGCGTTGGTAAATAATGCTGCAAACCCGATAATGGGAAATGCAAAGTTTTTATCTTGAGCAAATTTGCCTAGAGTTTACGATATTTTCACCGCCTCAGAGGGGGCGAGGGCTTACTTTTGTAAATGTTATGTTTTCAAATGATCCAATGAAATCTTACGCAATGTTACATCTTGGGCTTAAAATTAAGCTGTTCGAATACATTGGTGTAACATTGCGTATCGTTTTATCGGCCTTACGGTACACAATTTATCAGGAGCTTAATTTGAATTCGTAATCAATTGCTCCAAAAATACCCTTATTATCTCGCGCAGAAACGTATCTCACATATTATCTGCTTCGAAATTAGCTTGTTGTCGATAAAACAGCGATAAACACATCAATACGATTGCATAATGTTTGAGAGATTGGAAGTTCAATGAGGGGGAGCATATTTCTTTGCGAAATTTAAAATAATATTACAAAGTTATTTCTACATGTATTCTTCCTACACGGAAGAAGAGAACGTGACATATTTGTATTTAATTTTATCACACCTCATGAAAAAAAAACCTCGAAAATTTTTAAGTATATTTTAAAACTTGATGAAAACTGAAGAATTCATCTTCAATAAAATAGAGGTATATTCTGCGTTGAAATGTCGGGAAAATTACTAAAGTATCCTTTTTCTGCTTCCTCATGTTGTTGTTGATAGATAACAAGCTTTCAACTGGAAGTGAGAAAAAGATAGCTGATAGATAAAACGATCATTCAAATTTATAATACTAATTGCTCTGCTAGATATCAGACTACAAATCATATTCGTATGATAAGATATAATACACTATTGATTTCAATATCAATTATAGCTTATCTTAAGTCTCGATTATGATTTAGACAAAGCACTTAATATCTTGTGAAAGATAAGACTAGAATGCACCATCTTCGCAAATCATAGTGATTTATCCTTAACAGAGACAGAAAACAGAAAAAAAAACAAAAAAAAAAAAACCCAAGAATATCAATTCACTTGATTTATACAGTAATGAAATTTATTCGGCAAATTCGTCGATGAATTCAATATCAATAATACCAGTGACAATATGTGTTTAAATTAGGTCAAATGCCGTTATCGCATAGGATTTGAAATTCAAATATAAATGATTTTTTCATAGTCAGGTATTTTACCATCCTGGTGTAGTGTTGGCCAATCTTCGCATACGTCTGTAATATAAAACGTTATGGATTATTTGAGGATGAATAGAAATTAACTACTAATTATTATCGATCAAATAAATATCATCATTTTTATGTTAGAGAAAGATTATAAAGTCGGTTTCCTACCTTGTATTTCTATCCTGGTCTCTTATCTTCTTCTCCATCTCTGCATCGGTCAATGTCTCTAAGAACGGTGCCCATTGGTCAGCTTCTGAGGGAGGTCTAAAAGGTACTTCGACTGTTGGTAACGGTGCCTCAGAAAATGCATAAGTCCTTTGATGCCACGAGAGCTGTCCTCGAACGCTTTGAAAAAAATTGGCATTTAGGGAATATGTTAATAAATACTAAAATGAAACTTGAATTACGCTGTGTATTTGAACCATTTATTCATTATGGGTTCCAAAATAGAATGCGAAAATTATTGTTAATATTATCAGGTACTGAGTTGGGGCTTTATATTCAAGAATTTGGAATCTCATGAGATTCTCACCTGTAAGCAATGGCGGTAACGAATTCTCCCCCGAGGCCTAACTCGGCGCAAAGTTTCATAGCAAATTTTTCTGGATTATTTTCTTTTTCAGACATATCCCATTCGACTTGGTCTACCAAAGACGTATTTCCAACGTGTATATTGAGCTTGATTATAACTCTCTGATCACATTGATCTTCCAATATAGTTTCCTGAGGGAATGCTTCAATTTGTTGTTTAATTGCCTGAGCAATTGCAGGGACGAATGTTAGGGGATTCAGATCCAAATCGTCGCATAAAACTTCGGCGAATTGCTCAGGAGTTATGAGGCTTTCTGAAAATAGAAAGAAAGTAATAAGTATTGAAATACATATCGGAAATATAAAACTTACTGAAACTAGTCAAATTGCATACCATTCTTGTTCCAGGTGAAAGTATCTCTCAGTTTCTGTCCCTCGATTTCCATATCCAAACGTATTGGCACGAGCATTTCCTGTTGTACGGCATTTTCTAAATTTGCTGATGGGTCCGTATCATCAAAACTGTAGCAGAAAGGTGGAATGACAAAGATAGCTTTAGAAAATAGGACAATGCAACAAGGTGTAGAAAAAAGAAGTTGAAGGATGAAACCGAAGGATCAGTCAATCTAGAAGTCTGCTGTAGTCGCATATACTTTGAGAAATCTTTTGAAATCTGTAGTCCATAAAATTCCATAACGAATTACTTACGGAATTTTATGAAACCCTGTGGAATTTTATAGAATCTCATGAAATCTCATGAAGTTCATATGCGATACAAGGAAATCCCATTGACTATGAGGATGAAGTTCATAATGCTAACACAATGGGTCAGTGCGAATAAAATTCTCTAATTTAAGAGCGGAGTATTGTTAACGCAGCAGAGGTTTGCGAATAATTATAGAAGTTGATGAAAATGTGTGTACCATCGAATATGTAGTGATTTTAACAACATTCAATTTATGGAACAGAAAATTTGTTGTTGCGTAAACATAACAAACTACAACCACATCATAATGTCTCTGGGAATCATATGAGATCTTTCAAAAACTTTAAAGTTACATGAAATCTCTGAAGTTGGCTAGAAATCTTTGATTTATTATTAAGTTTTTGGAGTTTCAAGGTCCATAGTTTACAAAAATTAGAAATAACTCAAATAAACGGTTTCTCACCACAGTGGGAAGGTTCTGACTTTCTTGTTATGAACTCTGTTGCGATTAATTGGCGTAGCTTGAGGTACAGCGTCGAGATGTGAGCTGTTAGGTAAGCTCGGTACCCAGGACATAGATTTTTTAGATTTGCCTTCCCTCGGGGCTGGTGGTTCGGTTGAATGGACAGAGACGGCTTTATATTTGTCGTCATTGCCTTCGATGATGTCTTCGACTTCGCTGGCTCGTAGCAGAGAAACGCTAGAAGCTAGAACGTGCTGGCTTAGGCCAAGTTCAACTAGCTTTTTTCGTTCGTCGTTAGTTATGGATCTCCTGAACATGCCAGGGTATCTTTTGTATAGGGAACCACGGAATAGACGCAGGTAATTCCCCACTTCCGAACCGATGCAGTAATATTCCCCATTCTCTTCGACTTGAAAACTTATCGGTTTATCTCCGTACGTTCGTAACGCCATATTAACGGGGAATTCGAACTTTTGTTGAGCGAATATTCACACGATTTTCGATTACTTTGATTATTGCTATTCGCTGTCGAAGCCGAGACCGGATTTTTGTTTTCAGCGAGTATTCGAACTTTGAGTACAGAATAATACTTATTCACACCAATCGTATCGTTTCGTCGATGGCTTTCTACACACCTTGTTCAAACCAATCTCAAAATATTGCATCGACTTATAGAATTTTATTTATGTGAAACATCGTTGAGATATCATCAACTTCACCCAATTCTGTTACCGGATTTGAGATTCTAACCTCAAATTCACAAAGCGTCCATGGCGCTGAACAACAACGGACATTCGGACAATCGCTGACAAAGCGGACTTCACTATTCTGACATTTACCGAGTCGGTAAAGTAGGAAAATCAAACAAAAATACGGTAAGGTAGAAAACTTCAATAGCAAAACGACGAGCGAATCGAATGTGCCTATTGGTTGTTTTCACGTTCCTCGAAATCCGCTGGCGAAACCAACCAATAGCCACGCTTCATTTTTTGCGAATAATTCGCTCATGAAACGAGAATACCGGCGGCAATAATCAAATTGTAATATGTAGCATGAGAAATCCGCTGAATGTAAAACTATAAAATAAATACGCAGAATAGCATTTGAAGAATATCTATAAAAAATCGGCCATCATTCTTCATAGAATTTATTATAACTTTTCATTTTTATTATCAAATATATACATATATCGTATACTTGTAAGTATATAGTACGTACAACTGTGTATTTGAGCAATTTGCCCGTAAAAAATTTTTCGTTCGCTCACAACTGTAAATACTAATCTATTATTATTGCTGGTAAATGCTTGACTGCATTTCATCCCGTGCCATAGGTTTGCACCCACGTATGAGTTCGCATATGAGCTGCCAGGGATTCGCTTTGGGCAAAACATTTGCCACATACTTCGCAGAAGAATTGCGGTTGAGACTCATTGATACGTTTATGTCTTTCCATGTGGTTCGCCAATGATTGAGGCTTGTAAAAAGCCTTAGGACACAACGGGCACAGATGTGGTCTGCATTTCTTTTCCTGGAAGAATCATTTTGTAATTATTTTCCCAAAAATCTCTACCTACGTTGAACATTTTGTAACCAAAGCAAAGAATATCTCACTTTTTTTCTGGACTCCGTTCCGTCGCTTGGTTTGCTCTCATTATCTGTGTCATCTTCGTCTTCGGATGAACCGAAGATTTCCTCTTGGTGGTCAGACTGTTCGTGATCTTTGAGTTTATCTGGTTCCAAAAATTCCATTCTACAGATTGAACAACTGAATCTAGGATGACTGTGCGTTGAAATATGTCTTTTCAGACTTCCCCTTGTTGCAAAAGGTTCTTGGCACTGAGTACACTGCAGACCTTCAACATGGAGATCATCGTCATCAGATCTATTAGTTTCAGAACGAAACAAATCGCTTTGATAATTCAACGATTTTCTCATATTCTCCAATTGCTTTGAATGACCACTCGAAGTCTGAGATCTCTCGTACTCAGGGTGGGTTCCAATGTGAGAAAGGAATAATTCCTGATTCTTTTTCTCAACTATCCTCTTCTCAGACAAGCTGCCAATCTTTTTATCCAACTTGTCCCCTCTTGTAGTCTCCAGTTCACCAGAATTATCTGCGATACCGGCTCTCTCCTCATTGTTTGAAGAATGGTGATTATCCGATACGTGATTCATCAGTGTGACTATATCGGAAAATTGTTCTTCGCACCAGTAGCAAGTATATCGAAGTTTATTTACTCCTCCATGAATGATCATGTGTGTTTGCAGGTCTACATTAGTGGCAAAGCTTAGAATACAATGGGGACATTTTTGTTGACTGAGGCTGGCAATCAAGGGTTTGGCGTCTGTACCGACATTCATTTCTCCAATGGAAGAAGTTTCTAATTTACCAGCCCAAGCATCGTCCCCCTTCTCTTCTCCCACTAAAAGTGAATCATTTTTTAATTCAAACTTAATATCACTGGTCAGAATAATTTCATGAGCTTGCTTATCCTCTCCTTCTAACACATCAATTTCTTCTGGCAAAAAGAGTTCCTCTTGTTTAATTTGTTCAGATTCAGATCCCATACTTTGATGGGTTACTTCTGACAATGTACTTACCAGCCCTCCCGGATTTTCCCGCAAAATTTTAGAGCCCTTGGATATGGCTATAATCTCAGGCTCACTCGAATCGTCGTCTTGTTTTATATACCTTTGATTTTCTGATTCATTATCTCTGTTCCTCTGCCCAGCTTCCTCCTCATGTAAACGCTCAGTGTTTATGGATTCTTCATCGAATTCGTAAGCTACTAAACTTTGTTTGCTATGAGTAACATTTGAAACTAAAGGATTTAAATTTTGATGAGATTGCCATTGCGATTGGCACTGTGTTCGATAATCGATGGGGTCAGGCTGTGATGATGACTCTCTCACAGTACCTTGCTTTACGTTCATTCTACTAACCAATGCATTGCGCAATGCAGCGTCAGATCTCTCGACCAGACATTTAAAGTCGTAAGACATGTCCAGTAGCTGACGGCAATCGTAACAAATGACACTTGGAAGGCCATCTCCGAATTGTACCTGAAATTGTTCAAAACATTTTTTAAAATGGAACGAAATGAATAAATTGATGAAAACGAAGTTAAAATCATTGGTTATTGTCAAATTGTACCTAACTGACCTGTACAAAAGCAATCGCCATAATTTTTTCTGGCAAATTCCGAGTCTGGAATATTTCCCAGAACTTGTCGCTGTTCTTTAAGCAAATACGACAGTCGTAATTATAAGTTGTCTCAAACTGGGCTGTACTTTGAGCGACTTCTGCATTTTCTGCTGCTGTTCCGATCCCGATAAAATCCTCTCGCGAGTCTTGTTTTGCTGCATCATTTGCTTAATTTTACATCAGTTACTCATGGCTAATAAATAATCTATTTCATTGGTGGTATGGACCTTGTTGAAACTAATCACATCACATACCACTATAGTTCCATGTCAAATTTTCTCGAATTCCTTCATCCGAACGAATTGGTATGAGAATCTGCTGTTGCGCCGCAGTTCCCAAATTTTTCGATGGACCTGGATGGCGAAGACTGTAATACAAAGTTGAATAGAAGGGACGAAGAGAGAAAACAAAAGTCATACAAGTAAAATAAAAACAGGACGGCTCCTGGTTGTCCAATTGGCCAAAGTGTGAAAAATCATTGAAAAACGTGACTGAAATTAAATAAGAAATGAATTCCTCACCGCGATGGTAAAGTTCTTACTGTCTTATTATGAACTTTGATGGGATCGATCGATGCGACTTGAGGTACAACGTCCAGACGTGAGCTGCTGGGTGAAGTTGAAACCCAGGGAATAGGTATTTTGGATGTTGATTTCCTAGAGGTATGTGTTTCGGTTGGATGAACAGGTGGAGTTTTGTATTTGTGGTCATTGCCTTTGATTATGTCCTCGACTTCGCTGGCTCGAACCAAGCACACGATAGATGTTGGAACATAGGGGTTTAGGCCGAGTTTGACGAGTTTTTTACGTTCCTCGTTTGTTACGGATCTTCTAAACATACCCGGGTATCTTTTGTAGAGAGTACCACGAAAGAAACCCAGGTAATTTCCCACTTCTGAACCCATGCAGTAATATTCTCCGTTTTCTTCGATTTGAAAACTTTTCGGTTTACTTCCATATGTTCGTAACGCCATTTCGGTTGAATCACGTTGAACCGGTTTTCTCTGCAAACTTCGTCAATGCGTAATTATAGCAATTCTATGTCTATTGTTATATTAGTTTACTTCAAAACTCGTAACGAATTTTTTTCAAATAAAACAAACGAATACTTATTCAAAAAACAAAATGCAGTGTACATTTAGTTGACAAAGATTCTTGATTGGCTTGAAAAGACTGAAGTATTTTGGCGTGGTATTCCGGGTCTGAGCAGTTATCTTAGTTATTAATCGAGATGTGATAAGTACAACCTTACCTGAGACTGCACTATCTACACCTGCATTTGTAACCTCAATGCAAAAAATGTCGGTAACCCTTCGGTGTATCGAGATCTAAGTTATCAGCTGTATCGATAGGTTAGCAAGTGAAAGAAACAGAAAAACAGACAGAACGAAACAGAAAATCGGCTGCATTACGTAACAGCTAGTGTATAAATCATATTATTTGCAGATTGAAGAATTAGCGATAAATACTATGGGAAATAGAGATATATGTAAAACAATTGATAAGATCGATGAAATCATTTTTTAGAAACTTTATTATAAAATAATATTGTGTACGTAGTAATATGAATTTGTTTCCGTGTAAATACGATACACATTGAATAATTCATCTACAATTTTGTAATATTACAAAGTTGAGACGAATTCTGCCTTTTACTATTTACATATTATTCAAACATGATTATCACCTAATTGGATCTTGATTACCTCGAATTAGACTGATGCGTTTAGGCACAGTTATATCAAACTGCTGATAATGCCTGAATATAAAATACTTTTTCGCGAGTTGGTATCTCTATAATAATTCTATATATAAAAAAAAAGGGATGGAACAAAATATTGTTCAATTATATTTTTAAAAAAATTCACAATGATTGGAGTAAGATGATTGAAAACGACGTACATAACAAATACGTCGAAAAACGTATTCACATTGATTCAACAATACTATCTGCAAAAATGATAATAAAAAAAGATAGATGATTTGCTTACTTAACTTAAGATACCCGACGCTATGTTACATGTTAGGGTAGATCGTGTAATAAGGATTCTTCAATTGCTTTCCATCAATAGAATAAAAATGAGGATCTTCGCTAACGAATCTCTGAGTAATATTATTAGGTAGGGATTTCTGATTCTGAACGGTCGTGATCATGAACTGTGGAGTAGGACCTTGAGTAGTTTCCGGTTCGTTACCAACTATTTTTCTCTGTGCATAAATCAACACTTGCGGCACTGGGCCAGAGTCGTGATGATTTGTATTATCAACCGAAACTGTATAAGCCGGAGCAGATCCCGACAATTGTTGAGCCCTACATTTTTTCGTATGAGCATAAAGAGAGCCCGCGTTGTTGTATCGCTTGGAACAAATTTTACACGCGTAAGGCCTCTGGCCGGTATGAGTATAAGTATGTTCGTTCAAAGAGGTCAATCTTCTGAAAGATTTCATGCATATTTGACAATGATATTTCGCCTCACCAGTATGCATAGTTATATGTCTAGCCAGGGTATTAGCTCTGGCAAATGCTCTGCTGCAATATTGGCAAATGTAGGGTTTTTCGCCACTATGCGTTCGCAGATGCAATTGCAGATATGTACTTTTAGTGAATGCTCTACTGCATACGTTACACACGTATGGCTTGACCCCTGTGTGAGTCCGCATATGAGCTACCAGCGATCCGCTCTGGGCAAAACACTTGCTGCATACTTCGCATAGGAAACGTTTCTGTGGTTCTTTTATACGTTCGTGACGTTCCATGTGGTTGGCCAATGATTGAGCCTGGGCAAAAGCCTTAGGACACATCGTGCACTGATGAGGTCTGCATTTCTTTTCCTGTGTGGAAATAATTGCGAGATTATTACTTGTGAAATCTCAACCTTGGTGAAATACTTGGTAACTTGAAACAGAGAATATCTTACCTTTCTTCTGGACTCCGTTACATCGTTTGGTTTGCTCTCGTTATCTGTATCATCGTCTTCGTCGTCTGATGGACCAAAGATTTCCTCTTTGTGTTTAGACTGTTCGTGATCTTTGAGTTTATCTAGCCGAGAGAACTCCTTTCCGCAAGTTGAACAATTGAATCTAAGACCGCTATGTGTCAAAATATGTCTTTTCAGGTTTCCCTTTGTTGCGAATAGTTTACCACACTGAGTACATTGCAGACCTTCAAGTGGCAAATCATCGTCGTCGGATTCGTTTATTTTTGAATGAGACAAATCGATTTGATGTTCTAGCGATTCTTCTATTGTTTCTAATTGTTCGGAATGATTTTCTGCTGACTCAGATTTCTCGTACTCAGAATGAGTCTTGATGTGCGAAAGAAATGATTTCTGATAGGTAAACTGCTTAGCGCAGACTTTGCATTTCAATTTATAATTTTTTTTTTCAACTTTCTGCTTGTCGATTGAGTTGCTAATATCTCTGTCTAGCTTGTCAGCTTTTCTTTCAGTCTCCACCCTACCGTAGTTATTATCGATGTCGACTCTGTTGTCATTTTTCAAAGAATCGTGATTATTAGATACGTGATTTTTCAATTTGGCTACATTAGAGAATTGTTTATCGCACAAGTAGCAAACGTATCGGAGTTTAGTCTTATGTTTATGGAGGGTCATATGTCTTTGTAGTGCCAGATTAGTGGCAAAGGTTTTGATGCAATGGGAGCATTTTTGTCGACTTGTTCTCGAAATCAGTGGTTTTTCTTCATCGCTGTCGTTTATATCACCGGTAGATATTTGGCAATTGATAGTTTTCAGTCTACTAGTTTCAGAAGAGACGTCGTCGGCTTCATCCTCCCTCTCTGAAAGGGAATTATTTTTCAATTCGAACTTCAGATCGTCGCTGTGGAAAATAATATCATCAGCCTGCTGATTGTCCTCTCCATCCGACATGTCGCTGTCATCTGGCAACAATAGTTCCTCTTGTTTAATCGGTTCGGATTCAGATTCCATACTTTGATCTGTAGGGTCTGTTAATTTCTCCACTGTAATTCCCTGATCCTGCAACAAAACCTCTGCGTTCTCCAAAGTCGTGATGATCTCCGGCTCGCTCAGGTCGACATCTTTCCCTAAATTTTTATCATTTGATTCATCGTTCCTATTTCTATCCTCGGTTTCTCCCACGTGAAAGGACTCGTTTTCGCTAACGCAATCTTGATTAATATCGTATGTTATAACGTTTTGTTTATTGTCATAATCGTGTAAAACGTGTTTCATATCCTGCAGAGTAAGCATCTTGGAATCATGTTGCATTTCAAAATCCTTAATTTCAATTTGATCGTTTGTCATCTCTTCAGCAATAGCTTCTGTTATAACGTCATTGACAGATTGCGATAGTGACTCTTTAGCGGCATTTTGATTTATGTTGAATTTTGTAAGTAAAATTTTGCGCAAAGCGGCGTCGGATTTTTCGACTTGGCATTTAAAATCGTAAGACATGTCCAGTAGCTGGCGACACGCGAAACAAATCACAGTTGGTAAGCCGTCGCCGTGTTCTATCTGTAATTTGATATAGAAAAAAAAAAGAACAAGAAAATTCACATCAACAAAGGTAACAAAACAATTCGGTAAGCGGAACAATGGAAGTCGGCATTGTTTACAATTCGAACAATTTTTGGCAAGTGAATTAAAACTATTGTTGATAAAAGGATATTGAGGTTTAATGAAAACGGGGAAAATCGGAAAGAAGAATGAAATCTACCGAAAATAGAAAAGTATTCAATGTGTAAGGTAGTAATAAATGAAGTTATAACAACGAGCGATAGATATTTAGTCGAAAAGTAGAAAGCTAACCTGTATAGAAGCAAACGCCATGATTTTTCGTGGTATATCGTCATCGTTTTGAAATAGCTCCCAAAACTCGTCACAGTTCTTTAAACAAATGCGACACTCCTGGCTCGAAGCTGACTGAAGTTGTGAAATATTTTCAGCGATTTCAATTTTTTCCACTTCCATTGCTATCGCGAAGAAGTCCTCCTTCGAGCCCCGTTTTGCTGCGCCATTTGCTTAATTTTAACCTTCGGTCGTTTCCCCATTAAGCGACTCCACTCACACACGCGAAACCATTCATCACTTCTTGATCACTTCCGTCGGATCTGACCAATCGGATTGCACCTACCAGGTTGTGTTGCTTCGTGGAAACCGTCCTGTTGTTGAAATCTAACGGAAGTAACCAATGACATCACTTGTATGAAGTTGTGCGTTGATTGAAAGTGTCTATCTATCTATGGGTGATATAGTTAGCCGATGACGTATTCTTTCTAAATAAATTAAACGCGAGGATATCTAACAAAATTATTATAATCATTGAAATTGAATTCATTGCCTGGAAAGTTGTGAGCTGTCATGTGGTTCTGTACTTTCCAATCTGTTTGATTAAAGGAAGAAACTTGACGTGTATTCGCGTTGATGTTTAGCCGTGATAATACGTATTCTATTTGTAAAAATTCGAGGATGCAATGCCCGCGCGTAGACGGCGAGTTGGCTCCGAACACGAAAATGATCCAATGATCACAACCTCGAACAGCAGCGTATATAAAGGTGGAGATTTTGCCCAGCAGCAATATTACAATAATGATAGAGCTCCGTCTCATCAACAACTAGAAAATACCACCGATCATAAACAGCAAGAAGCTAACTTAATCACAATGACGTCGCGCGACAGAACCAAAGAGTTTGCTAATGCAATCAGAACTATGCAGGGAAGAACGGTAGCTCGAGCCGCCGTCATGAGAGACCCTCGACAGGCTCGACAAATACAAAGCTATTCTAGCTTCATGATGATCGCCAGGAACATCGGCAAGAATATCGCTAGCACTTACACAAAACTGGAGAAGCTTGCATTACGTAAGGAAATGTCGAGTCGATAGTTCGTTTGTAGTACTTTCACTTTTTCCTCAAGTAGAAGTTGGGTTTTAACTGACTTCCTGAGGCAAACAAGAGTCGTGATGAATTTTTGTAGATTTATAGGATCTGGAGTATTTATCCTAATCATGTTTCTTTGTTGTAACAGTGGCAAAGAAGAAGTCGTTATTCGACGACAGACCTTCGGAGATCCAAGAATTAACATACATAATAAAGGGGGATTTGGGTAGTTTGAATCAGCAAATAGCAAAATTACAAGAGCTTGGAAGACAGCAAAGGGAAAGTCTGGGCTCGAGTCGTGGCCATCATCTTGCGTCGCATTCTTCCTCTGTAGTAGTCGCTCTTCAATCAAAACTAGCTAACATGTCTAATCATTTTAAAAACGTTCTTGAAGTACGAACGGAAGTAAGTAATAGAGAGACGCGAAAAAGCTGCATTAAAAATATATGCCTTACTATTCATTCCTAACATATTTTCAGAATTTAAAACAACAGCAATGCCGGCGAGAGCAATTCTCTCAAGGACCGTTATCCGCTTCCCTACCTGCTGGCGCTGTAGCTGGACGGCAGGGTTCTCTACTCCTTCAGGAACAAGATTCATCTTCAGTTAGCATAGACTTGGAACCGGCTATGGGACAGCAACTTGCTCAGCGGCAAGCTGTCCTTTATGACGAATCAGTGAGCAGATTATTGACCTTATCCCTGTGTATCTGTAACACGAAGAAAAACTTACATATTACGTTTGTTCAATAGGATTCCTATGTACAGTCGAGGGCAGACACGATGCAGAATATAGAATCTACTATCGTTGAACTAGGTGGAATCTTTCAGCAATTAGCTCACATGGTCAAAGAACAGGAAGAAATGGTTGAAAGGTATTAGTTTTAGCTTGGAATTGATAGTACGTCAAAAAATGAATATTGTGAAATATTGTTACGAATTCTATTTTCTTTTCTTTCAATTACAGGATAGATAGTAACATTCAGGATACGGAGTTGAACGTGGAGGCAGCTCATGGTGAAATATTAAAATACTTCCAGTCTGTAACGAACAACCGATGGCTGATGATCAAGATTTTTGCTGTTCTTATATTTTTCTTTATATTCTTTGTCGTATTCCTAGCATAGGGCAAATTGGGCCGAAACAATGTATCGTTACATTTATATTATTTTATCGAATACCTGTATTACTGAACTTATACATATATGAGTATCACAGTAGCCTAATTACCGTGGGAATAATTTTCTTCTTATAAATTAACTTCAGATCAGGTCAATTGTATTATAAGTATTGAAATTACTTTTACAACTGTTTCTGTTCCGGGATAAATAGTAATTAACTTTTAAAGATTTTATAAGCAAAAAAAAGTAGGTATATATGTATACTTGTTCATGTATATTTTGAAATTGCACTATATACGTATTGATAATCCGGACAATATTCGGTTAACCAATCTCATGATTGAATAATCCTGTATAATTCTGTAAAAATATAATTAGCATTCATTAATTGGAGTACGAAATATTCCCAGAAAGGCTACATTTCAAACCGTATGAATGTGGAACGAGGACTATAGGAATTCAGTGATTACCAATTATGTAAGAGAATGACTCATTCGAGATTATAAAATTTCAAGAATATCAAAATATTAATTTATCAGTGATCACTTAGGATGAAACGTCTGTTGGGATAGCAAACCCTTTTAAAAGATTTTTTTTTTATCTTTTGCATTTTTGCCTGCCCATGTTATTAAATGAAATGAGAATGTTTAAAGCAATGGATCGATTGTGCTAACTGATAGATTCTTAAGACTACGCACATAGCAACAGCAGACCTTTTATAGGATTACACATAGACAATGTGTTCCATTATTGATTCAAGGAGTATTTATAGTTATTAGTGAAGTAAATAGTATTCACCTATTTTCCTTTCTCTTAGCTGGCTGTTGATCAGTTATCACAATCGACCCTGAGTATTGTTCATGTGAAAATCAGAAGGTGGAGTTTTACATGAAAATCACAAGAAGTTGCAAATTTGTTTTGGCAACCTTCAATATCAAATCACGATATTGAAAGCCATGAAAATTGATATAGGCTGCTAAATTGTATAAAGAAATGTCCTTGGGCAAAAATTGATAGGAAACTGAATTTACGATTATGTGTTATAAAAAATGTTAATAAATTTTTTGACATTCCGCAGTGCTCTTGTAATTTTATTCAGCAGCTTTTTACCTCCATACATGTAATTATTTAAGCGTGGAAGAATGTGGATAATACATATCAAAATCAAATTAAACCAATATTAAAGTTGCAGTCATTTTAGCTTCATTCTTTTTCTTAATCAGTCTGGATACAGTTGTAGATGAATCGAACTAGATACATTTGTAAATTTGTAAAATATTGGATATCGAATAAATAAGCAAAAATTTATATGATAACATAACATTGTCCTCAATATATCAACCCATATCTACTAATAGAATTTCTCATTGAATAATATCAATAGGTAAATAGCAGTGAGGCGCCGATAATAATAAATTACAATTTATTTTGATTTTTTTTTTTTTTTCTTTTTTTTTTTAAATCATAAATAATTACATTTCGTAGTATAATCGTTATATTAAATATTACAAATTTTTGAATATGACTTCTGGAATAATCATATCTAATTTTCATACAAACGTTTATACATGTTTATCTATGAATATACATAATATGCATAGACATATTCATATTGTATATTTTATACCTGCTTTCCTTTGAAACGTATTATACTACAGAATTATCTGGAACCGTATACATATTAAGCTGTAAGCCTATTTGGTAATTCCAAGTAACTGTTACCGTTGAATAAAAATGACTTGAGATATATGAACAGAAATAAAATATGCTAGATTCAAATTCAATCATAATAATTCGCACGTGAATATATTTATGATAACTCTGACATAACAACATAAAACATAATTATCTACAAATTTTTCCCAAGTATTACTACAACATTTATCAAATTTGAATCCAGCAAAATTTTCCAACTCTGAAGAAAAGAAATGGAATGAAATATATAATCATACCTATCGCTGGTTCCAGATTAGAATATTAAATAAATGACTTAAAAAAAAAGGTCTAGGATTTTCCAGTATGGTTTGTTTTGTCCAACGAGTCTCCAGAAGAATGTAACGAACCTAGAAGTAAGGGTTTCATTTATGGATGGATAATAAAATCCGATTATTTATTTCGTATATTCAATTCGCTAGTAACTCATTTAGTGAACTAGATAATTATTTTGATTCTTCTTAAATATAATCAAGTGGCGAAATGAGATGCGAGCATGAATGAATAAACACAGTAATCGGATAATCAACCTTGGCGAAGAAATGATGGAAATTTTTTTGTTAGCAAGATGGTAGATTTTTACTTGAAACATTATTATCTACTACTCAATTAAATGTGCGGCCGAATTTGTATCATTATAAAAGAATATGTAACTAAAGAGAATAGGAAAAAGTCTTCGAACTAGTCAATAGTGCTTGATATTTCATAAATTGAGTATTAGTGCGCAAATCGTGTGATTCAGTGTTCTACTTTACGTTAGTTATCATTGAAACCATATTGAAACACACGTATTTTATCAAATTTTCCTTATCATGAAGAGCAAAGTAAATAAATAGAAACAAGCAGTGATTGTTAAATATATAATATAAAATCTAAAGTAAACCTGTGACAGATTTTATTTCGAATTATTTCCTTCCATAGTACTCCAAAACTGCTTTACTTTAGAGAATCGCTTGCGTCCTTGCGTGCATAAATAATAAAAAAAAACCCAACAGCTCGATTACAACATGATACAAAACAAATGATCATAAAAATCTCGCTAAAGCCTATAACTAAGGTGAGTAAAAAAAATGAGTAAGTGTTTGTGTCCAAGCCTTTACACACGTGTGATCATCAAACAAACCTTTATGATTTCTCAGTCGTTGCTCTCGCTGATGGGGATGGAAAACTGGATTTCGTAGAGGTGGCAATGGTTCATCCCCCCAAGAATGCGACGTTCCCAAAGGTGGTAAAAAAGGCGGTGGAGGATGTGGGTGAATACGCTCGTTACTGAATGGTGGAGGTGAGCGATGGTTGTACGGCGGATGTAGCGGAGGTGAAAGAGGCGGCGGAGGAGAACTGGCATCTTCGTATCTCCCTGAAGGATGATGAAGAGGAGGTATTGGCGGAGGAGATGATAAACGCCCTCCCAAAGGCGGAGGTCTTCGACTAATATCGTACATTGGTCCTCCGCCGGAATGCGGTGGAGGTGGTATAAACGGTGGTGGAAGAGGAGCGCCGTACATATAGGAAGGAGGTAAAGGAGGAGGAACACCTGAAGAACCAGTAAATAATATAGGAGAACTGGATGTCTCTGCTCCCATAAATAATTGAGGTGAAGCTGCCGTCTCTCCGTTAGTCTCCAAGCCTGTGTGGGATTTTTTTTATAAAGGTCAAACTATTGTATGTAGCAGCATTGTGTATGACTTGGTAATAATTAGCTGTGCTACAGTTTCTTACATACAACTAAACGGGATGTAACCAAATCTTTTTTTACCTTTTCCTGAGAATATAAGTTATCAAAAATACGACTGTGAATTTTTCTACTATCTACTAATATTTTAAAGAATCTCGCTGATAAGTAGTTTTTGAAATATTACAACAGATTCGCAATCTCATGGATAGATAATAGATAAGAAATCCTCGTTAATGCTTTGCGTTAAGAAATTTAACCGCTCAAAAATAGTTGATGGTAAAAAAATGAGATACTCAATTACAATTTTTTACTTACGGTGCAGCTTTGTATCGGGATCTACTTCGTTTATACTTTTCTCCACCATAGTAAGCCGATTTCGTAGTTGGCTAGCTTCGGCCTTCGATTCTTCTAAACGACGTTCGCTTTGTCGAGCGATTACCTGAAAGATTTATAATAATAATAATTCTAGACTTTAATATCAGTAGTTTGAATTGGAGCATTGTGTGAATACGATATATTCAAAAATAAATATATATTGTGTATTAAATTACCCATTGTTCATGTGACTTTGTTTCTAAGGCTGAAATTTGACTCTTGTATTCTCGTTCTTGATCTAATATTTCTCTTTTCAAGGTCTCAATTTGTTGCCTATAATTTTGTATTTCATTTTGCATCGTTTGTATTCTGTCAACAGTCGATGTCACCTCACCCTGCTTCTGGACCCACATTGCTTCTTGCATGCCAAGTTCTCTGAATAAAAGAATTCGAAGAAAAAAAATTAGATCCTGATAGATAAAGATAGATAGAGAATAATAATCCAGCAGGATTTCATTCATCAATGATTAACTGATTTAACCATTTTCTAATACATTTCCAAGTACAATCAACTCGAGACTTTAACTTACTTCTGCAACTGGCTTTCTTTCTCTTTGAAGTAATTCGAAAGTACTTCTAATCGTGTTTGAGCTTCTGTTTTATCTCTTTCGGCCAACTCGTATTGTTCGCTAACAGAGGCGATTTCCTCCTTGATTAGTTTCATATGTTCTAGAAATATAAATAAGAAGGTAAATATTTCACCATTTGTTGAGAATAACTACCTATGTTTTATAGACACGTAATAAAAAATCGTTAAATTATACCTTCGAGTAACTGATGAGCTCCTTCGACTTCGGTTAATTTAATTTTCAGTTCATCTCTTTCCTTGGTAACTTGTTGTGCAGCAGCCTTGACATGAGAAACATCGTAAAGTTTTTCAAAATCGAAATTCTCGGTATTTTGTTGTTTTATCACTTCTGTAAGGTCGTTCAATGCCATTTCTTTCGTTGTTAATTGGGTGATCAAGCCAGTTCGTTCCTCCGTAAGCTTCAAAAACAAAAATTCATTTACTCATTGAGGGGAGAGATGGAAATTGGTTCTTTACAATTAAAAAACAAAAAACAAGGCAAAGTTCAATGTATGTACATACACAATCTCTCAACATTATCGTAGCTCACCTTGTTGACTTGTTTATTCAACTGTGCTATTTTAGCTGAAAATTCTTTATCCGCATTATTCTTGAGAGAGTTTTGCGTCTTTAATTCTCCCGATAGTCTTGTAACTTCTACCTCGAGTTGTTGACATCTATCATGAGCTGAAGCAAGCTCGGATGTTAAGGCTTCATTCTAAAAAAATGTTTAAAGCCTATTATTGTTGTATCATGAAACGGCATAGAATGGGATGACTAAATTTCCATAAAAATATTGATACGTCGGTGATTTATGACTACAGGTTTCTAATTGGCTCTCTAAATCTCTTGGAACATATTAAACTGATATGATTGTATTTATAATCTTAGAACTGTACAATACTTGAGTAATTATTCGACGAACATCTTCTAATTAATTTTTCCTTTATTAAGTCCCAAAGAAGGGAAACCGTGAATGCAAAATAAAGGCAGCGGGTACAATTCGGCTTATTTGGTGAATTAATTTACTTTTACAAGCAGACAATTCTTACTAAGCAAATTCCAATATGTAAACGAAATTAAGAACTGCTATGTGGTAAGTTCTGGTATACAGGACGATTGGTGAATTATTAGGATACGGATTGCGAAGTATGAAAAATATTTTCACGGTGTTTTTTTTACAAATATCATGAATTTGTAACTATTTTTCTTACAAACCTCAAGTCTATCGAACTCGAGCTGTACGGCAGTAAGAAAATAAAATAATTAACTAATTTTCATCGGCTTCAAAGAAAAAATAGTTCGGTATAAATAATAATACGATTGAAAGAACGTTTGATTTATAGCTACATAATAGACGTATTTTGTATAACGAAACCTCACCTCTTGTGATTTGAGATTGAGATTGTTGGTCAATGATTCATTGGCAGCCTGTTGAGCATTCAGTCGAGTTTGCAAATCTTCCACTGACTGGGCCAGCGGATTTTCATCACTTTGCGATGCTAGAAACTCGCGTAACATACGCTCCAGTTCCAAACCTGCTTCTGACGCGCTCTCCAATTCCTTTTCCAATGAAACAATCTGATCTTCTAACTCTCCTTTGGCAACCTATTCGCAAATCGATTATAGTTAGTTTCAAAAAAAGGTCATAAAACATTTTCGTTGCATTGATTATTCACCTCCGCCGCTTCCAGTTCCAACTTTAATGATAAAACCATTTCGTTCGAACCAAAGGATTCATCTTCGATGGAGTCCAACTGTAATTAATAAGTAAATATGGATTGTGGTTTGAATTTATTCCGTCAAGTTCAAATTTCTCAGTTTTTGAGACAAATAAGTCAATTTTCATCCTACCTTATGTTTTGTAGCCTTCAATCCTTCGTTCAGCATCATACTTTCTTTGGTCGTGACTAATAACTCCTTTTCAAGCACGTTGATTTTAGCTATAAGCTCCTTATCGCGTCTTAGATTCTAAAAATTGACAGAGATTTTGGAATTTGTCATGGGAATTAGAATACAATTCAACGCCGTCATACAGAATAATTTTCTATAGCTGATAATACAAACCTCGATATAATAATAGCCCAATGAAAACAGCAATGTGGTGAAAGCTGTGATGCTAACATACAGCAGAGTCTCCAAATAATTATGGTGTTCAAAGATCGACGAATACGATCCCTCACCCTCTTCTCCTTCTACTTCTGCGTCCTCTGCATCTGCATCTTGTTTCTAAACAATGGATCATTATTTCTGTTCAAATTTGATTCGTACGATTTATTATAAAATGAGAAAAGGATGAGTATTCAAAATAATCTCACAGAAGTATAATTCTTAGACGAACGCTTTTCGAAAGTAATTTGGCAAAATTCGTGATATTACTTGAATGAATTTGTAGAAGTATTTGCGATATCGATTCTGAGATTATATTCAGCAATGGGGAAATCGAATGAATAATATAATACAAGGAATTGGTAATTTATTCAAAACACGAGGAAGTCGCGGCTCTCAATTATTATCCAATTATCTCATTATCAGTATTTTCAACATAACTGACCTCATTCGGAGCGGTTCCATCCTTATCTACATCAGCGCAGTCAGAATTGATGTCACAGACTTCGGCCGGTGCCACTGAAAATGTGAATAATCATAAGTCATTGTCTTTGATACGTTCTGAACGTCATTTCATTCTGATGATGAACTCAAGATCATTTCTCTGCAAACTAGGATAAGTAACTGAAGTATCAATTAACAATTAGGAATGGAATTCAGAAATACGGTTTCAACTTGATAGTACAATCGTTCCTGATTACGATCTTTTGTCATTTCTTTACCTTGAATATTCAAATCTTGAATAAATGATGTACTTTCTGTAGATTGCTTGACAGTCTCCAATTCTGGAGTTTCGTTTGATACATCAAGCTCGTCAAAAGTATGATTTTCATATTCCTGTGATGTTTGAATTTCAGAACTAGCATGGTGATCTATATCCAATTGTTCAGTACTCGATTGATCTAAAACAGATTGAATATCGCAATCAACAAACTTTTCTAATCTTTTCGATACATGAGGAAGCTCGATGACTCTTCTAATGCAATAATTTCTTAGATGAGATCATAATATGGGAAGAAGCAGAGAGTTATACGTACTATCATCATCCTGCAAGCCCTCTTCAACGGTTAACAAACTTCTGCTTGTAGTTGGCATCTCTTCTTCAAAAACCGAGTACAATTCAGTAGTCAGCTCTTCGCTACTGGTGCTTAAAAATTTGAAAGGATAATCATTTTCTACAACCTCTTCTTGTGAAACGTTCTCTGAATTATCTTGAACTTGAGCTTCTAGTTGGACATCATCTGCATTGTGAATAGTGAAATTTTCATTATGATCCGTCACTCCGTCGTTTACAATTACTTGAGTATCGTTCTGCTGTAGTGTTTCGTTGATTAGTGGAAGATCGGCTTTCTCCAACATAATTGTGTCTTCAGTATTATTCGATTCCCCTGACTCCTTGCTAGTACCAATGCTCTCCTTTTCTGATAAATGCTCAGTTTCTGCTTTAGAGTCTTGTAGTTCTGGCTCCTCATCAGTTTTCTCAATCTCATTTTCACTCTCTATATTCTCAGGTACATTGACTTCGGATTTTGGCTCTTCTTCCTGATTTTCTTTACTATCTAAATCTGTCTGTACAACATTTTCGCCGCTTCCATTTGTGTTTAAAATCACATTTTCATTTCCTAAATTCTCAGTTACATTCTCAACCACTTCTTGATCGAGTTCCTCTTTTCCAGTATCGCTAGCAGAGCTGCCAGCTTCAACTGCAGAAAGAGACTCATTTTCGTTGCTACTTGTCTCTGACTTGTCATCAGATGTCTCAGGCTTGTTATTTTCAACGTTTTCTACACTGTTTACAATCGGTTGACTATTTTCTGTACTATTTTCAGTTTGTTGAGTGATCTCCGAATTTTCGATATCACCGTTGGTACTGTTACCATCAAGACTTTCAACTTCTGAATCATTTTCAACGTTACTTTCCAGTTTTACCTCTGATTTATCAATTTCAGAATTATCCGCATCGTTTTTAACCGGTACAGATTCCTCCTCCGAATCTGTTTCGCTTGTTTCATTCTCTGCTGAAACATTAGACTCTACTTTTGGATTATCTTTGACTATCGTCTGGCTCTCCAAGTTTGAAAAGCTGGATATCAGAGGTCGTACGTTAGAAGGAAGACTTGGATGAACGCTGAGAATAGGTTCTTCAGCTGGAGTGGCAGTCGCTGCAATTACTGGAGTTGAGTAACTAGGTTTAATGGGTACTTCGTCGTGTAGCACCGGAATAGTAGTTCCGTCAATAACTTCAAATGATGGAGTAACGCTTTGTACACCTTCTAAAATTCCCTCGGCATTCTGTCCAACGGATTCTTTCACAGAAGAATCAGAAGGATCTAATGCAGGAGGAGGAGCCTCGCCGCTAGTTTTGGGTTCTAGATTTTCTTCAGGCTTTTTACCAACATCCGATTCGTTTGTGGTAGAATTATTTACCGAATTTTCAACATTTTCAATCTCTCCCTGTTCATCTATGGTACTATTTGCTTCAACATCAAGCTTTGGGGCATCTGCTTGACTCGGAACATCTACTCCGGCTTTATCACTGGCGTTAACTTCTATCGAAACTAATTCTGTAGGCACTTCGTACGTCAATTTAGATTTCAACGTTTTATACTCTCTGACTAATGTTTTTGGTACGTAACCCCGTTTGTCATTTACCTGAAACAAATTATTTGTTATTTTCTCTCCAATAGTTAAGGAGAATTAGATTCTTTTCGTCATTTTCATTCCGGACAAAGAAGAAAGTGCATAACTGTATACGATGCGATTGTATAAGAGAGAAAGTGAGAACGGCTTACGAACCGCTATAGATAATTGTTGGGTTTATCTGATATATATTTGATCTGTTATCAAGATTGAGGATATTGTGATTTATAATGGATGCTATCGAACGAAGAGTTTCATCCGAGTTTGCGGAATTGGTAGATATTTGTATAAAAATTACCTTGGCTCCCCATAAGTCTTGTCTTTTGCCAGCTTCCTTACTGAATATGACAATCTCTGTGTTGCTTGGAAATGAGAGTATGTGAGGTTCTATGCTGCTGTATCGAAGTAAGGTTCGAGCCAGGGAAACAGGTACTGTAAATATTGGTGATCAAAAGTATTGTCAAATTGTGTAAAAGTGAAAAATATGGCTTCATATCAATCACTTACCGCTACATTCCGGATCGTAACATAACCGTTTGTCCGAAATAACCCCGTTGCACTCTGGTATTGCACATATTACAATTATTGCCGACACTATAACTATACTCGTTAATAAATATATTTTCGTCATATTTTCGCTAAAACAAAGTTCCACATCACTACAAAATTCCACTGACACCACAGCCTTGAACGCACATCGCCGTCATCGACTGTATATCACCGAGATCGATAACATTGTGTTGAAAACGGGTCAGTTATTACGAAAGTATTATTCAGTTCGTAGATTTCTCGCGCAGCGCTGATGTCGCCGTCTCTGCCTCCGTATCGAATGAACATAGTCTATGAAGAATTTTCAAATCCCCTTATCACGCTGACACGTTTATATCACGTTGTTATAAATGCAAATCATATTTCCGGTAATGAGGAAATGATAAGAGGCAAAGTAGTAGCGAATCGAAATAAATTTGGGATTTTTCTTTTCATTAAGAATTCTTTCAGTGCCATTTAGCAGGTGCAGAAATGAATAGATTGATAAAATATGGTTACGCTGCAGTCATTCGTGTTCAATATACATTGCACTTTATGTAATCTTAATAATAATGCAAAGCTGTTTTACTTTAACTGGCTTGAAGAGCTTCAATTCAAATATCAGATGTATTTATTTCCTCCGCAATCCAGGGCATGTCTAGTCCGCAATCCAATTATACAACGATTACATGTTGAACCTTATAATGGTTTCTTCGAACTATAAGACACCTTGGGTTGTGTAATCGTTAAATGAAAATCGTTTACATATTTTACGTACATCAATGTAGTATCCGACCTACAAAAACCATATGGTAAACATTTGTATAGTAAATTGGTATTAAATTATTCTAGTTCGTTCTTCACGTGTAGTTGATCATAAATCAGGTTTTCTATTTATGGTCTGCAGTTATAACTCAATATCGATGAGATATATTCATTATTCATTTAAGTCGAACAGCTGCGTATAATCCTCATAAGGATTGAATGTTCGGGGTAATAGTAGAAGATTGAATAATAAAATAATGAACGTATAAACGAAAAATTTCAACGAACGAACACAACTTGTTCTCAGTAGATTTATTTGCATTTGAGTTTATTCATATTTTTGTAGACTGATACACGCAAGAATTATTCGCGCACTTTTCACACTGACAGTTCGCACCTCCGTCACAGCCACGAAGTAAGGAGTGCGGGAACGTTTTTTCCAGGTTAGGGAAGCCCGCGAGTCTCGATTACGTGATAGATATGCGACCTTCTTCAGTTGACGCTACATATGCGATTCCTTTCACGACTCAATTGTTAGTACGGAGAACCGCTTCAGGTGTCAGACCGAGCGGACGTCTCAAATTCTTTCTTCATAAAATGTTCAATAAATAATTAATAAAATATTATAACCCGGATTTAACTTTATATAAACACGGATATAACTATTAGCTCTCTTAGAAAGTATATTAATGAGTCTGGTGTTTTAATTATTGAAGATGGTATAAAATAGATTGATCCTAATATCTTATTCGTCATTTCATGGTGCTAACATTCAACGGAAGAATATCTCGAGTTCTTGCGAAGTTTCCTGAGTTCATTGGCAGTTCATCAACAAGGTTTATTTACTAACGTCCTATAGTTTATACTAACTAGTGTTTTGTCTTTATTTTAAGATTAGAATCTAGTCTAAAATTCTCAGTTGTGGGTTGTACACTGAATAGAGTTCATTTGCGTTTGATAGTCATTGAAGGATAGTGACATAGATTTGACTTATTATAAGCTAAATGCATTTATGAGTTTTTCTGTTATTTATTTAATTATTTATTATCATTCATTGTTTTTCTTTCTCTCTGTTTTAATTGGTCATATGGACGAGTCAATTATTAAAACTAAGAAAAGGGATAGGGTCAATTCTTGTCCTAGTCTAAGTCCTCCTGAGGTTTGTAAAATACAGAAATTAGATTGTTCTACCATTGTCCTGCAATCTTTGGACTCGGGGTCAGGTAATATGAATGATATTGTAGAGACTGAACGATCAGAATCAAACATTGTTGATGTCGGAAAATCATCCGTTACTCTTCAAACTGCTATTGTTTCGGAGGAGAATAATATCACAGGAATTAGAGGATTAGTGGAACATGATATGCTTGATTCTAATATTGCTGTTGGTAAATTACATTCTATTGTTTCTTCTATTGAAGGGGACTCTGGCCATTCTTCTAAGGTTCTTCAAACCAATAACACTGGGGAGGGAGAGGGAGATGATAGCACACAAGCAAACAGAGGAAATGATAACAGAGGTTTTGATAAATTAAATTATTTATCACAAGTTGATAACAGATATGGGGAATACTCCTCCTCTCCATTTATTGTTTATGTGATTGATGTTTCTGAAGGTTTAAATTTGGGTAATTTTCATCCAATAGATCTGGGAATCTTTCTGAAGGGTAAAAATATTGAGGCGGAATCCATATCTAGTGCAGGTCCGGAAAAGGTTTCATTGATTTTTCCCACGGCTTCTAGAGCTAACGATTTTGTTGATAAAGGATCTTCCTTACTAAAGGAAAGTTGGAGAGCGATAATTCCCAATTCATGTGTGTTCAAAGTAGGTGTAATCTATAAGATTCCAACTCACTTAACGGAATCGGAGTTTTGGGAAGGCCTAGATCCTGAATCCAAAAAAGTAATTGATAAAATAGAATTTATGCATAAAAGGAAAAATCAGGATATTGATGGTAAGACGGTAACGACGTTTGAGAGACTCGGGACGGTCAAGGTGTATTCAAAAAGGGATCTTCCTTCTGCAATTTTCATATTTAAAGCAATCACTCTAGTGGAAAGATTTGTTCCTAAGATTAAGAGGTGTATCAATTGTCAAAGGTTTGGTCATATAAACTCCAACTGTGGTCATTCACAGAGATGTCAATGGTGTAGTCAGGGTCACCATGTTGACGATTGTTCAATTGACAAAGCTAGATGTGCTAACTGTAATGGCAATCACCATGCTGCAGATAGAAGGTGTATAGTTTATGGATACAATCTTGAAGTCTTGGAAACTAGAGCTAAAATTGAGTCCAATCATAAGGTTGCAGCTGCTATTGTTTCTAAAAGATTCTATGATCAATTTAATATTATCTTGATGGATGATTTGCTAGTGGCCTCTGAAGACGACATTGAAAATTACCAGAATCAAAGGTCTATTGTAAATTGTCCAGGGTTATCACAGATCAATCAGGACTACGAGGGGGAAACAGGAAATACTGTTGATGATGAGCAATAAATTGTGGGGATGGTATTGGGTTGTTATTTAGAATAGGAAAAGGTTAATTGAATTTGTTAGTTCCTTTAATGCATGTATTGATTGATTTTGTCTTTGGATGTCTGTTATTAAGTGGTTGATTCCTAATATATTGAATAGGAATAAATTGTTCGTGTGTTCAAGCATTGGTCACCAGTCTCTTTTTCATCGTTTTACAAAAGAGTCCTGGTGAACCTCATTACTTTAAGACCAGCTGATCCTCGATTCTTTTGGGTGGATCCTAAAAGGATATGTAGGTATTCGGTCTGTAGATTGATTTTGTTTGTATGGAAGATGATTTATATTTATGATTGTAGGACATCTTAGCAGAATGTCACTGTGATGTAGGAAATTTATAATTTAATGCTTTCTATTATGGTTTTATAGGCTGCTATTATTAGTTTCCGTCAGTATGAATGTGGTTGTGTGGAATTGCAGAGGGATTTCATCCAAATCCCACGAAATCCCCAACCTTCTCAAAGAGACTGATATTCTTTGTTTATCGGAGTCAAAATTACAACCGTCCTCCAAGTATAAGCCATATTTCAGTGGTTTCAATTGTGTTAGACAAGATAGAAGATCGGGTGAAGGAGGAGGCTTATTGATGTTTATTAACAAATCAGTTCAATATCATAGAATCATATTGAATAATATTCCTAAAGGAATTGAAGTCATTGGAGTTCAGGTGCAGAATGGGAATGATTGCTTGCATTTATTTAGTTTATATATTCCTCCTCAAATTGCATTGGACAAAAAACTTTTTGTGGAATTTTTGCAAAATTTATCTACCTTCAAAAATGTTATAATTTCAGGGGATATAAATGCTCATCACAATTTGTGGGGAAGTTCTCTCAGTAATAACAGAGGGGATATGTTGTTCGATTTTCTCTTGAATTCTCAGTTACAAATATTGAATGATGGAGAGGCCACTAGGGTGTCGGGAGTGAATGTTAATAATAATAGCGTTCCTGACGTTTCATTGGCTTCTCCTGATATTGGTATTCTAATTAAGTGGTGTACGATTAAAGATTCTATGAACAGCGACCACTTCCCTATTTTGATGCAAATAAATAAAGGAAATTTAGTCAAAGGTCCAGTATGCCATAGAATTGGGACTTCAGGGGTGGATTGGACTCATTTTTCTCAGGAGTTATCTGATTATTGTAACAGTAGACCACCCTTAGATGTTTGTAATTATATTGCAGAATATGAGGATTTTGTAAAAGGAGTTAAAGTTGCTTTAGAAAAATCAGGGGCTCTAATGCTCGATGACAATGGTCAAAGACCGGTTCCGAAAATGTTTCATCCTGCGATTTGGTGGGATCGGGATTGTTATAGTGCTGTGAGTCAAAGAAGAAAAGCTCTTAAAAATTTTGTCAATCGTTCCTCAAATGAAAATTTGGAAGCTTATAAGGAAATTGCAAAAGCAACTTCGAAATTATTAAAAAAGAAGAAGAAGGATGGTTGGAAAGTTTTCTGTAATTCACTAAGCTCGTCTCTGAGTATTGATCAAATGTGGAGATCTATTAGAAATCTCAAGAATAGAGCACTTAATCCGCCCCCGATATCTGTGGATACAAGTGGTGTGATTGATGATCCCAAATTACAGGCAGCTTTTGATAAAATTTCTAATAATCACATTAATCAGCAGGATGCTGTAGTGGGAGATTATGTTCACGATTCTTCTCCAGCATTGAATGACCCTATTACTTTGTCGGAAGTTGTCTATGCAATCGATTCTTCTAAGACCAAATCTGCTCCTGGACTGGACAATATTTCCTATGAAACAATTCGTCATTTTCCTATTTTTGCTAAAGAAAGGCTTAGAGATTTTTTTAACCTTATGCTGGAGGTTAATAAGTCTCCTCTTGACTGGCTTAAGTTTAAAGTTTGCTTTATTAGTAAACCTAATGGTAGCGGTTTCAGACCAATTGCTTTATCTAGTTGTATACGAAAAATTTTAGAAAGGATTATTAATGACCGATTGATGTGGTGGATAGAAGCAAATAAAATTATCCCAGACAGTTTTTGTGGATTTAGGAGAAATTGTTCTTGTTACGATAATCTGGCCGGTTTAAGACTGGAGCTAGATTTAGCCAGGTTAAAAGGACTTAATATGGGGGTTGTTTTTGTTGATATAGAGGGGGCATATGATAACGTAAACATTAATCTTCTGATCCACAAACTTATTGCTTTAAAAATTCCTCCGAGGATGGTAAATTATATTAAAGAATCTTTACAACTAAGAGAGATTGTTGGTTATGCAGATAGTGTTTGCTTGGGAACAAGGATTACAAACAAAGGTCTTCCTCAAGGTTCAATTCTGAGTCCATTATTGTTCAACATTTATATGGTGGACATTGTAAAACAATTACCGGAGGGTGTTAGTTTTTCCTCTTTTGCTGATGATATCAGAATAAGTTATTCTCATGTGAATGTTTCTCAAATCCTTGCAAATCTAAAGAATTTCATACAGGCTTTGGAAGCCAGTTTAAACAATGCCAGTTTGTCCATATCATATCCTAAAACCAAACTTGTTTTGTTTGGCTTTGGAAGACTCTCTATTCCAGAAAACTCTCGGTTCATTCAAATTAGAGAACACAGAATATATAATGTTTTTCAAGCCAAATATCTGGGAGTAATATGGGACTCAAATCTAAACTGGAAAGCACACATTAACCAGGTGTGCATTAAAGGGAAGAAATTATTGAATATTTTATATTCTATTGCCAAATTTAATTGGGGAACCCATCCTCTGACTATCTTACAAATTTATAAGTCTCTCATAAGACCTGGTTTGGAATGGGCGGGGTTTTTGTTTAATAATGATAGTTACGAAAAACTTCAAAAGATTAATATTATTCAAAATTCTGCTATCCGCACAGGTCTGGGGTGCATGATCACCACTCCAATCAATGTTCTTCTCCATTTGAGTGGGATAGTTACTATTAGAGATAGAATGAAGGAGTTGGCTACACGGTTTATAGTAAAACAAGAGAGCAAAGTTAATAGTTTATTCATAGACAAACTAAAGAGAATTATGGTGTTGAAAAATGATCCTTTCGTCCCGTCAAGACATAAACTTGACTCAATATTATATGATTATTGGTCAGAAGTGAGAGGTTCATTGGGAGGTATGATAAAATCAGAGGTTCTTCCTACCTTTCAGGTGGAATACCCAGCCTTAATTAACAATAGCTTTTTTGACAGTCATCTAGGAATTCAATTCAAGCCTCCGGATGGGGATCCACTGAACTTTGAAAGAATAATAAATCAGCAGTTTCCTAATCATAGACAGATTTTTACAGATGGTTCTTTGTGTACTGAAGAAAGGATATGTGGTTTTGGAGTGTTTTCTCCGGATTATCCAAACCTAAATTGTCAGCGTTCTCTTAGTCCTAAGAATTCCATATTCAATGCGGAAATTTTTGCTATTAAAGAGTCTGTTAGAATTATTCAGGTGAACGAACTTCAAGGTGACTTCGTAATTTGCACAGATTCGCTAAGTGCAGTTAGGAAATTGGAAAATCTTGGATTAAGTTCGAAGATGAATGCTCAGGAGGCATTCATTAAACAGCAAATTTATAATGAAATGATTTTAGGAAGAAAAATAGTTGTGGTATGGATTCCGGCTCATGTGGGCATTGTGGGGAATGAAATGGCAGATATTTTAGCTAAAGAAGCCAGTAGAAGGATTCCCATTGACATTGAGAGTTTTGAGGGAGGGGATTTAAAATCTGAGTTCAGGAAGTTGGCTAGAGATCGTACTTCGAAGTTTATTACAGATTATGCTGACTTCCCGGACCCGAAGGGCAGGAGATTTGTTATGTTTTCTCCGGAGTTTAAAGAATCGAATTGGTTCAGGGAATGCGGTCTGGATAGGAAGAGAATTGGCATTGCTAATAGAATTATGTCTGGACACAATAGGTTAAAAGCTCATCTATACAGAATGAATATTATTAATGAGGATTTATGTCAATGTGGCGAAGGCTCAGAAACTCTGGAGCATATTTTCTGGTATTGTCCAAGATACCTTGAATCTAGAATTCAACTTATTAACTTTCTAAATAGAAAAAATATAGAGATTGGAATGGAAGTAGATGAGTTGGCAATTAAAAGTAATCTAGATGTTTTAATGAGATTGATCGCATTTATTGTCGATAATAAGATTCTGTTTTGATTAGGTCGGTTCGTATTATTGATCACAAGATTTTACTGAATACAATAAGTTGTAATAAGAATTAAGTTTCATTGGTTATAGTTATCATTTAAGGCAATTAGAATATAAGAATAGGTATGAGGGTGATATTTACCCTTCAGGTGATAATTAAGATAATTATAATGTTAATCTAGGGAAAGTAGAGAGATTGATAATTATAATGATTGTATGTTTTAGGTAGATGTTCCTACGTCCTTTGTTAGTTGTGATTGTCCATTTATTTACGGATTATACATCATCCAAGAGGAAAGAAGTGCAATTAAAATAAAAATAATAAAAATCAAAAATCAAAATAAATAAAGTAAAATAAAGCAATAGATAATAAATAAAAAAAAAAAAAAAAAAAAAAAAATAAAAAAAAAAAAAAAAAAATATTATTAGCCATCTGGTGAGATAATAAAGAATTAACCGGACATAACCTAAAAATTCAGTTTGCATTCAGAATTCGTTGTTTCAAACGAGTGCGGAGACATTTATTTCAAATCTATCATTCACTAGCTAGCTGTGGCTTCAACAATAAATATTGATAAAATAGGAAGGAGAAATAGTTCTGCATCTGGTGTTATCCGGGTTGTACGAAGCAGAGCGCATTAAGTTCTAATCCTGAAACCTAATCATCTTTACCGATCAAAGAATTATACAAGATTGGAGTATCTGCAATTAAAACTCAAAATAAAGAGTAACACAGTGCTAAGATACCCTTCTTATATTAAATTTGAGTTAATTTTTGGGAGAGTTTATTTGGGACGTGGACAATAGTCCAATACCTGTTGGATCAAAAAAAAAAATTGTTAGTACGTCAAAAAAAAAAAAAAAAAAATTCGACTACACTGTCAACAATTTCCTTCAAGATCACAGGTTGTTTCTAGTAGTCTCAATCAAATTTAACTTTGAAGGTTTACGAAATGGAATCAATAATTTCATATATCATAATACTATTATATGTATTTGGATGATTTATTGTACAAAATATTTACACATACGTATGAGCGTCGATATCAATTTTTAATTTAGGACCTGTTGATAAAATCTACACAATTTACAATAATTGCTAATGAAAACATGTTTCTTTGAAACCCACTAATAATTACACATGTGTGATGAGTTTTTACACAGCTAGGAACTTTCCCTCAAGGTTGTGTCTCTGCATTTTGTTCTGCCCTGCGACGTTCAGACGGTGGCAAGCCGCAGTATTTCTCTAAATCTTCGAGCCTAACGTAGGAGGAATCCAAACGTGATAGATATATTAGTGCGGCTTCCAACTGAACATCTTTTGTCAAGAGCCCTTCGCCGATGTAACATGCCAGAAGCCGAATATGAGGTCCAATCGCTGGTCTATAACGTGCTGCTAACGAATGCAGAAGATCTACACTGGCTGTGGTCAATGGCCGGCCCACCTCTTTCGCCTGTACATTCAGTGAGAATTCATTGATCTCCTTACAAATTAGAATTAGTTAAGATTTAAATCATAATAAGAATAAAATTGAAAAGCTTTCTTGGCAGAAATATCAACAATCGCTGTGAATTTACATAAAATATTCATAATTCTAGTGAATATAGATATCATAGGGAATTGAGATCTGGTGCATACCTCAGACTCTGCATATTTGAAAATTGTGTAAAATATTCGCCGACGTTGTTTCTCGACTATTACAGTATCCTCTTCATCTTCTTTGCCCTATTGAGAGTTTAAGGATGGTTAAACGTTGCTTCGGAAAAACTGCAAGCAAGGCAGTTGAAATTGACAATTACTTTCAGTATATCAAAATATAACATACCGTATCTTTTCCAAATAGAGTGACAAAAGACACATATCCCTCTTCGACCTTTTCCAAAATTTTCAGGTAGGCTGGAAATAATTTGTCTTATTTGTACATACAGCATACAATACATTATCGAATTACAACAAGTTTCAAAGTACAATAGTATGAGGTAATGAAATTATTTTTAAATATCATGGTATTATGTTCAGATCTCAATCATACCTAAGTTGAATAAACTTGTCTCCGATTTTAAATTATTAATAAAAAATAATAATTACAGAGCATCAAATACAGTTTTTGGAGATTATCTTATAATATCATAATTTTTATCTCGAAGATTATATTATATTTATTTCATTTACTTCTATTTGATGAATATAGCACGCAACGAATAACAGTTAAAAATGTGGCTATCTTAATTGTTACAATTTCATAATTGTTGGGATTTCGTTGATTGCTTTAAAAAAAATCAAATGAATATAAATATTAAATACATATATTCTCAAGATTTGCAGTATGCATATGTGTGTAATTAGGATTATATCTATGCTACGGTAACATAATGTATCGATATATTGTCAACAATATGTATTATATGCATCATCAACATCATGTTTCTTTTTCAGGTTTGTATAGAAAGGTTCATTAAACCATCAGATGATGATTCAGAAACATGATATCGATGAATAATGTTCAAAGTTACAATAAAATAATAGAAACCATCCAGTTTGACGGCGTTAGTTATCCTTTTATTGACAATGGACTCCACCAGTTGTAGGAAATATCGCATCACTTTTGGCTTCGCTTTCATTGCAAGTAGGTAGAGCAGCGTGCCTTGAGTTGTTGCAATATGTGGGACCCAAATGCGTGCCTTCAATACGTATATATCAAGTGCGTTCTTGAGTAGAAAAAATTACAACTTACCTCTGTAAGAGCTGCTTTAAATCTGCTCCGCACTTCGTCATCTCTAATTGCAGCAGTAGCTTCATCGACGCTGAATCCGAGAGCTAGTAGGAAATCTAATGGTGTATCGTGATCGGAGAAGTTAAATACGTCTTCCTGCCCTGAAGCCGTATCACTTGGTGCTTTTGTGCACAAGTAATCTTCCCCGGATAGGGTCAATCCATCTGCTCGAAAACCTCTGCGAAAGCATCTTCCAATTTCCTCTGGAGTTACCTACGTTTGATCGATCAGGCTTCAGGCCTATTTATAATCAATACATTCTTTTTTATGTCTTACGATTCCTGCAATATCAGGCGATTCCCAGATGCTTTGGTCGTCGAAGTGTTGCTGTTCACTTTGGACCACTTGCAAGTTATTTGGTCTGCTATCAACTCGGGATTGACGATATCTTCCCTTTAACAAAAATCACCAATTTAATTGTAAAATATCAATCGTTATAGTCGTTATAATAAAGCTATTGAATCAGGCACAGTAATTGCAGCTTCAACCTTTCTATCATCTTCATCCAACGTGACCGTATCGGCTCTATTTTTTCTTCTAAATATCTTGAACAGTTTATTTGATACTTTTTTCTTTCTCTGATCGTACAGTTTACTTTCGCTGTATTCTAGAACAGGTTCGTCATCTTCATAAGTTGAATAATGTCTTTTTGACAAATGTAATTCAGGTGTTCTGCTACATGGAAGGCACGGGGCGTATCCTCTAGGCATCATAAGCCAATCAGGTGCTGGTTGCCCACTTGGAACATTTGATTTTCTAGAATCCATTTCACTACTTCGTGGAGGAGGACTGTTCATAGGCATCATAGGAGGAAACCAGGGGATCGGAACCATGCCTGGAGGTGGCGGCGCACTACCGAGCACATTGGGAGTAGGTTTCCAATCTGATTCTCGAAGTGGAACTGTAGAGGCTGGTGGTGGTTGTTGTTCATTTTGCCAATACTGCATCATGTATGGAACCAGTGGACAACAAAATGGATAAGGTGGAGGAAGAGCTGAAGCAGGTGGAGGTACAGCCGAAGTAGATGGAGGTGCAGTTGATCGCAATTCTTCAGATTTTACAAGCGACCTTTGATCTGATCGAGGTGCAACATATGATTTCAACTCGGTCTCAGCAATCTCATGGGCAATTGACCCATTCGTTTGAAATTGTAAATGATTAATGCTTTCATTAGAAACAGAGCCTATGTGAGTTCTTCTAGCGTAATGTACCGGTGCAGTATCTGCATGAGGTTTTGTAAAAGAATTTGAATGAGGTATTGAAGTAGCCGATGCATGGGGGTTTGTCAGAATGTCTGATTTTGAAGCATTGGTATTAGCTGTTGAAGAATATATTGTAGACTGTGATGGAGCAGAGGTTTCGAGAAATGAAGGAGGTGGCTTTGGTAGCTGATCGAGCGGTACATTGATTAATTTTTCACTTGCTGTTGATTTCAACTTCCTGAATATGTTGAATTTGAACTTATTGGTATCATTTTTCTTTGTGCCACATTTTCTGCAGCGGGATTTCTTTGACGACTGAGAATCATAATCAGTGCTATCAACAGCTGATTTCTGATTTATCCATAGTTCGTGTACTGCATTTGCATCATATGGCGCTACATTTTTACTATCATACCTTTCCAAGGACGTAGCTTCATGTGTTTCCGAACCTTCATGGGTATCATTGGTTGTTTCTGGTGGAACTGGCGGTAATGTTGTGTAACTACGATTTGTTTTAATATTATCAATACTAGATTTTACAGCTGTTGTTGATGCTTTATCCTCCATGGTGAGCTTCATGTGTGATGCATTCATCGGTCTTTCCGAGGACTCCGTTGTTTCTTCGGAGTTTATATTCAGCTCGGAAGTAACAATTCTATACTGAGCTGGCACGGCAAGAATGTCTGTGGAATCAATGCGTGTCCGTGAGTTATCCAGTTGTAATGAACGCTCTGTCACAACGAACTCAAGACTTTCATATTCCAAATCATTGGGCTCTTTCAACACTATCACTTCATCTCCTGCAGTTGTCAAATCTTTCATAGAACCAAGCTGCTCGCTAGATTCATCTCCTTCTGAGGATTCGTCTTTCACATCCAAGTTTTTGTCACTTAAATATCTTCCAATATGTAGCTCAGCATCATCTACATCCTTTTCTGCAAGCTCCTTATTATCGAAGTGAAGTATTTTACTTCTCTTTTTTTCTTCAAACTGATAAGCAATTATCTCACATGGCAAATAGACATCCATACAATTTGTAAACGTGGACAAATAATTTTTAGCATCGTAAGATGAATATTCTATTTTAGTATTCCTTTTTTCAGGATTCTTATTATACACGTTCTCTTGGCGATTTAGATCTTCTCCAACTTTGCTATCACATCTATCTACTGAATTGTGGATACGTACAAGATCGTTTGAGTTTTTCGGGCTGCTGGAATTATCCTTGTTGCAACTTGGCTTAGCTGGAGTCTTAGAATTAAAAGAATGGGTAGAAGGATTATAACGTCTAATTTGAACACTTTTCGGATTGTGAGACGTAATTATAGCAGAATGCTTCATCTCATCCTGGTCTTTTGATTCGATTTCAATCTGACTTGCATCAATATTTCTAGTATTAAAATTGTTGTGAAATGACTTGTATCCACTGCTTTCTCCTCCACTGGACTCTGCCGCGTTGACTATAGCATTATTTTTTCTCTCGCTGGAAGATAATGTTCTTCCCAAGCTATGGCATACAATGCTGACGCTGGATCGATCGTTGACTATTCTTATTTTACTTGTCTCAGGGCTGTTTTCATCGATGATTATTTTCACTTCTTCTCTCTCCGGATTTCCTTTTCTCTCAAATTCTTGATACTTCCTCTCATTGGATACCAATCTTTCAATATAGCGTGCCATATTACAGCACATATTTTTCTCCTCATGCTTGAAGTGTCGGTATTTCTTCGTGTGCTTACAGCCCTTTAGCTTCAGCTTCATAGCAATATAATCAGAAGTATCACTCACTGGTTCGTTCAGGTGAATTACATCTGTATGTGGTTTCCATGTCTGAACTTCTTCCAAATTGTTTGTATTACCTTGTGATTGATTTACACTGTTCATTTTCTCCAGGGTTTCTCTGATTATATTGCTGTGGCTCCAAGAATTTATATAGCAATCTTGGAGCCCTTCGTCTCTATTAGTCAGCACACATTCTGATCTGCGCTGAGACGTTAATAATTTACTAATATGATTATCGTCCGTATGTTTGAAACCATGAACTTCAGCAGCAGGTTGTATCAAGGCTTTCATTAAATCATATTTTGCATTGTCATTAATCATCTTCTCATTTTCATCTGGTTTATTGAGTTCTTTAGCTTCATCAGGCTTTTCATGCTTTTCATGTTGCTTATTGGACCTCTTACAGTATTGCTGGTCGGAATGATATCCATAATTGATTAAATTGGTATGATATCTTATCTTATCTTGCACAACATCTGCTGGGATTTTACTAATGGTTGGCAATTTTTTTATTTCGTCTCTGTCACAATCCAATCTCACAGTCGCATCGTTGACTAATGCTTCCTCATCTTCTTTGGGTACATTTTTCTCCCAACGAATTTCTGAGTCCTCACTGAATGTACTGGCATTTCCTTCGCTCAGGATTATTTCAGTATTTTCAGGTAACACATCCTTAGAGCTCGGTTTACTGCTCATAGTCAAACTAGCATTGTTACTTGCAGCCTCTTCGTCCAATTTAACACAAGGTTCTCCAGGTTCGTGGTACTGATTGCTATCGGTAATCGATTCTGGCGTTGTGAGATCTCCGCTGTAAAGGCTAATGATTTTCTTCTCTTTATTATTACAGGAAAAATCGATAGAGTTCTGTTCACAATTATACGCAATCGAATTGCTAGTTTCATTTTCTTGTTCACCTGTGTTCTGTTTTTCAGTTGACAAAGAATTTTTTCTCCCGACTTCTTTTCTAGAACATTTATCTTCTGCTTCATGAATACTGTCCATATAATGGATCGGATTCTTGTTGATTTCTGAACTTTTCTTACTCTTGAAAATTCTCGTGCGAGCTGCTCCAATGTCTTCGAAACTCGAATCGACATCATTGCCATTGTGAATGGTTTTTTTGTACAGTATTTCTTTGGTTCCAACAGTTTTTTGAGCATTCACTTTCTTGGTCTCTATAGTCTTTTCTACGTCGTTAGTATTATTACGGGTTCGTTTACTATTGAGTTTCGGTTTCTCTTTGAGATCGACTTTGTCTGAATATTTTTTAGCGCGCTGATTTCCCTGCGATTGATCGACTTGGTCAGCCTCCTTCGGAATGGTCTGAGACGATCCTTCCCTTTTGCTGTAGCAGTATCTCTCTCTGTAACCTCGTTGGGTAGAACGTTTTGCAGATGATGTAATAGTTTTGCACGGAACTTCCGTTATCTTGGACAAACTTTTTTTTTTATTCGTTTTGAATTGAGTTTTTTCAGATATGTTACCATTTAAATCATTGATAACGGTATCCCGATCAGGTCTCAATGCAGGTTGATGTTTGCGTGAAACAGGAGTGCTCAATTTTCCATCTGAAATTAGAAGCTTCGAATACTTTTTCTCATGCTTACTGCGACTCCTTGGGTTTTTCACAGCTTTACATTCAGTATTGTCAATCTGCTCTGCACAACGTTTGTCGGAATGAACTTTCCTCCCAGTTTCATGAACAGGAGTAACTTTTTTTGTTGGAGTGCAGGATAATAGTTTTCTCACTGCTGTGGAAACATGAAGATCAGTTGCTTCAACGGCTCTACTACCAAAGTGCAAGCATTCTGCGACATTCGAAAGATGTGAATTTTTCCGAGAGTGTGCAGAGCATTGAATTGGTTTCTTTCTAGACACAGGAATTTCGCAATTCTTGGCATCATCGTCAACTTCTAATGTCTTGTCATTGTCATTCATATTAGAAGAAGAAGAAATAGACTCGCAATCTTTGTAGTCTATGACAATTTGGAAGGTGACACCGTTCTCGTCGATATAATATACGTTTATGTAAGATATTGAAATCGTTTGATCTCTATTATCGGTGGGACAGAGCGTGCGAGCCGTACTGGCAGTTCTGTCTCTAAAGGATGTAATTTGCTCGGGGATGTCGAAGCTTTACTGATACCGACTGTCTTTAGGTATGAATAAGATGACTCGATCTCTGGAGATATTTCAGTTCCTCCTGAGTACTTCATCGCGTCTTTCGCGCTCTTTAATTGTCGTCACAATCAAATCATTTCAAATATCATTTTCATAGTCCTGTAAGATAATTACTACTGGAAGAAACAAATAAAAATGAATATTACAAAATTTTAGTATACGTAAAATTGGCTTATGACATTTAAGAAAAATTGATAGAAATACTCAATGCATGCTCTAATGTTACTCGCATTTCAAAACATAAAACTGAGTAGTGGTAAATGCTTTCGTTGGTTGCATCAGTTTGATAATAACAATGTCGCCTCGAACTCTGTATGTAACGTGCTATATGCATTTCAAGGGGGCCGCGTTCAAGCCGTAATCGATAATAAAGTGAAATGTGACGAAATCCCAGAGATTCTGGAATCACGATCTGATTTGAATTTGAAAATTTGCGGGAGAACGATCAACATGGCGACTGAACTCAATACAAATTCCTGTCCATCTGATTTTGAATGATTTTAAACTTGAAGGATATATTTTTTCAAAGCTTGAAATAATTTTTCAAGATGATTATTGCTCAGAAATACGTGTCTGCGAGTTCAATGATTTTTGAACGGTGAAAAGAAGCACGTGGTTTCGCGCACGCGCGTTGTGACGCAACATTCGACCAATCCTCTCGATGTCCAAGGTCAAGGTCAGATCGGACGTCTACTAAAGCGGCTGATAATACTTCGGTAAGCTCAGAAGAGTTTGGAGAGGGAAACGGACAGGGTTGAAAGTATCTGATCCTTCGTAGACTCGCGTGCAGTGTCATTTTGTTTGGCTGTAAAATGGAGCCCAAGTTAAATTTAAAAGACGAACCGACGTGGCTGCAACTGAAGCAGTTTTTCGATGCAAATGGCAGCAAAATTAATATAAACGAATTATTTAAAGCAGATCCTACCCGGTTTGAGAAATACAGGCAAGTTTCTGTGACTTTTGCACGTTCGACCTTGCAGCGACCTTCTCGAAAACCAAACTTCGTCGATCTCGATCCGGTTGAAATCAATTTACTCTAATTTATCAATCACAATGATCTTTTACGTACAAACGGGCTGTTTGGTTATCTGATCTTACAGCATATTTGTAGCGATATACTCTCAAATCAAAAAATTCATTGAACTTTATATTATTACGCTCGTAATTTCATTTGAATAATTTCAGCCTCCAACTTCAAACCCCTGAAGATGGTCCGATTTTACTTGACTATTCCAAAAATCGTGTCAACGATGAAGTACTCTCCTTACTTTTCCAATTGGTATGTAAAACGAATTGGGTATCAATGAATTATCACATACGAATTTAATTTAGGTTCAATTTAGGTTCAAGAAAATTATGGAAGATTAACGAAATAATGATTTTGGCATCTTTGGAAAATATCAAAGTGTCATTACGATTGGTATAACGAAAAGTTCGATAATTTGTTCTTGATTGAAAAAACAGGCACGTGCCCGTAAGATAGAAGCGGCAAGAAACGCCATGTTTTCTGGAGAAAAGATCAACTTCACGGAAAACCGAGCCGTTTTACACGTCGCTTTGCGAAACAGAAGCAACACTCCCATTCTTCTCGATGGCAAAGACGTCATGCCAGATGTAAACGCTGTGTTGAATCATATGAAAGAATTCACCGAACAGGTGAGAAATACCCAAGTTTGAATCAAGTGGCTATGAACTATGGCTGAATTTTCAAAAAGGAATACATTTCTTCAATATTTCAATTCAAACCTGCATAAGAGTTCAACTTTTCTCTTTAACATTACAGGTGATTTCAAAAAAATGGACTGGATTCACTGGAAAACCAATTGAAGATGTGATAAACATTGGAATCGGAGGCTCTGACTTGGTAAAAATGATTTGATCTTTCAACTCTTACGCGTGTTGTAAAAAAGGGTATCCAAAAGTTCCTGGGAATCCAGAAAACCCTAGACTCGGCTTGAAATTTTGCTAGAGCTTTGAAATCCTGGAATTACCCTAGTATATGTTTCGAACAATCTTAGATTCTTCTTAATTTGGGATATTCATTGTACTGTATTCTGTTTTTCAATCAATATTTGCATTGAGAATACCAGCTCAAGTAGTGAACTAGTCGAGTTATGTAATTCATGAAGAATTCTTCTGATTTGGACCAAACACTATGCTTTCTTTATAATTCCGTAGTCAGAACTTTTGGGATACTTACATATATTGAGTGGTGTTGAATTTTCTTAAAAATGTGTCTGGCAATCCTGGTAACAGCTTGGAATTTGAAATGCGGAACTTTGTAGATATCCTATAACAATACATATAGAAGTATCCAAAACGCTATAATAAATAGATATTAGTAGGTGTTTTAAATAAGTAGCTATCAAATATTATTATTCAGGGTCCATTGATGGTGACTGAAGCTTTGAAACCATATCACGTTGGCCCGCGGGTTCATTTTGTGAGCAACGTAGACGGTACTCACATCGCAGAAACTTTAAAGAAATTAAATCCTGAAACGAGTCTGTTCATAATTGCGTCAAAGACTTTTACGACGCAAGAAACTATCACCAATGCTACCACGGCTAAGCAGTGGCTGTTGGCAAATTTAAAGAGTGTAAGTATCGACTTGTAGAACATTATTGTAATTTATTCAACGACATCATCGTAGATGGTACGTCTGATATTATTCTTCTATTTGAACAGGAAGCAGCTGTGGCTTTACACTTCGTTGCTCTATCCACAAACACCGAGAAGGTCAAAGAGTTCGGTATCGATGAAAAAAATATGTTCGGCTTCTGGGACTGGGTTGGAGGCAGATACTCGCTCTGGTCCGCTATCGGTCTCTCTATATCGTTGGCTATAGGCTTTGATAACTTCGAAAAACTCTTAAGCGGCGCTCATTACATGGACCAACATTTTTACACCACTCCGTTGGAAAAGAATGTACGAAAGTTTCTCGTTATTGAGTTACAAAATATTGGTACTCCAAACTCAATCGTGATTTGGAATTGAAAAATCATTGTCAGTCCACTGGATGCTAAAAAATCGCACTGTTGATAATCATTTCTTTGCAATCACAAAACTAATAAGTTGACGAATATGAACCAGTACATTTTTTTTTTTTGGAAAACATCCTTCAAATGATCGCATCTTATTTTACAGGCACCAGTAATTCTCGCGTTGCTTGGAATTTGGTACCATAACTTCTATAACGCAGAAACTCATGCGTTGTTACCATATGATCAGTATTTGCATAGATTTGCGGCATATTTCCAACAAGGAGATATGGAAAGTAATGGAAAATATGTTACTCGATCTGGAAAAACGGTTGATTATAGCACAGGTATAAGTTATTCATTATGATATTATTGGTATGAGTCAATATTTCGAGTATTGATGATCAAAATTTCATCACTTTTTCATTACATACTTCAAATTTATTCTCGTCAAGGTCCAATTGTATGGGGAGAACCAGGCACTAACGGTCAGCATGCATTTTATCAACTAATTCATCAGGGCACTCGTCTTGTACCAGCAGATTTCATCGCTCCTGTGATTTCACACAACAAGGTAAAACTCAGATGCTGATTTGAAATTCTTTATCCTGTGTGTAGCTAATCGAATAATTGATATCAAAAAACCCTTGGCGTTTTTTTTTTTTTTTCAATAGTTATCAACACGCACTCAGTGATGGCACAGTCATGGTCGCTTATCTTTTACATGCATATTTAAGATATGGTTGATTATACAATCATTAACGATCGATGTATAACATTTTTTTCCCGTTTTCTATTTATTATATTCACTTATCCATGTGACCTTTACTCCTTCTTATCAGCACCTTCTATAGCTCGTCTAGTCTTTTCAGACACTTGTTGCACCATAGCTAAGAATTTTCAATGTCGTACGATAATACCGTTTATCACCCTGCTGGGGTGCACACGATTTTGAACGTTCGTTTAATGTGATTTCCTTATCAGGAGATGAATATAGTTTCAAATAAATATCAATCTACTAGCTGAAGTAACAGGCTTTCAGACTCACGAAGTCGGAAAAACCGAGATAAGTCAGAGAATGTTGAAATTAAACATTTTTACTGACCCTGAAATACAGAAATATTGTACATTTATTCAACACAGATCGATATTTCTCATTCCAAATTCATTTTTCGTTCCTTTAGTCAAATTTTGCAATGTGGTAATGCTTTTTTTCAACCGAATAGATAAATTGCTTGTATGTTCATGTTTCATTAGATAAATATAAATTCACGTTCCAGGTCCAAGGAACTACGCATCACAAACTTTTACTTGCTAATTTCCTGGCTCAAACCGAGGCTCTGATGAAGGGAAAAAGCGAATCCGAGGCCAAGGCAGAACTGGAAAAAGCTGGATTGAAGCCAGAAGAATTGAAAGCCATATTACCGCACAAAATATTCCAAGGAAACCGACCTACAAATAGTATCGTTGTTAAGGGAGTTTCTCCTTTCACACTGGGAGCATTGATCGGTCAGTTCAATAATATTTTACAATTAATTCTCCCATTTTAATTAACGAGATATGTAAATATCTAACTTTTTGAATTTATTTCAGCGATGTACGAGCACAAGATTTTCGTTCAGGGCGTCATCTGGGACATCAATTCATACGATCAGTGGGGGTGAGTAAAATCGTCATTAGATGTTCTAATAATTCATATTCTATGAATGCCATGCCACGGTTTTGATGCTTTCTCACACATTTAATGATTTAGATGAGAAATTGTTCTTGTACCACTATTTTTCATCAATTTTTTTTTCATTTACACAGTGTGGAATTAGGAAAGCAGCTGGCTAAAGCTATTGAGCCAGAGCTGAAAAACAACGATAAAATAACTAGCCACGATTCGTCAACGAATGGGTTAATCGCATTCATTAAAGCTCATAGCTTGTAAGCATTTGATTGATTCTATAGTGCCGAGTTGGGTAAACAGCTAGCACTGAGGATTCTGCCATTGCTGAATGATAATGGTTTTGTCAATACGAAAGATCCTTCTACCAACGGTCTGATTAATTTTATGAAGACCCAGAACTGCATGTGTACTTCGTCGACTTGTGAGACGGTGGAAACCGAACCCAATCTACTCTTTTGATTATTTAAGTACCATTTCTCTCATGTGATGAGTCAAATTAACGATGATATATCCATTATGAATGAATTATTAGTTGAAATTTACATGTTAGAAAAATCATCTACGTATATTCGATAGTTTAAACGTATCATGTGTAATTACAGGCTTCAAATATCTTGTTTTCATGCAATTATTACGAATATCTAATAACGTACCCATGACTAATCGATAATAGTTCTATTAGTGAGTATGTATTCAAATGATCATTGAAAATCGTCGTACTAAATTAGGGTATTTCCGTGTGGAAAAATGTAGAGTTTTTTCTTTATACATAAATATTATATATATTTACTTTGTTATGCACCTAATTTATAATAAGTTTATACAACTAGCCAGTGTCCTTAATATCATTCCTGATTTAAAACAAAAAATAATTATTATTTACTGGCTTTTACGATTTATATATTTGATATTACTCGTGGATTAAATATCCTTCAATTATTTTGAGCAATTTTTTTTTGTTCGTACTAAAATAACAACTTAAATTGACACAACAATTTTATCTCTCGTTATTTTATCACTTGATTTATATCAAAGCCATTGTACGTACATATAACAGAGTATTCTATTGTACATACTGTTTATGTCAATTTTTTGATGCGCACATGTTATGCTACCCGTAATAAAGCAGTTTGTTTCTGGAAAATCAAACTACCTTCGTTTTGTTGTTTTTGAAAATGTTCGCCTTTCCGAAACGTACCATTTAGATACCACAATCAATATATTGGGATTATCTGATTATCAGCTGCCCTAAGATTCATATTCATTCTGATGAAATGAAACATCATGAATTCTTATAGCCTTCCGATGACAAGAAAGTGTCAAGGCAATCTTTATGTTACGGCGCAACGTTCCATGGGTTTTTCAAGTCCAGGTTTTCCAGCTGTAAATAAAATTAAAAAAAAATTATAAGTCTATTTAGTGTTTTTACGCTTTTTTATCTATATAATTATACCATTATACCCATTATACCTTTTGGGTAAGATGATCAACGCATGCGATACGAATACGAGCTGCTGTGGCTGGAGCATCAAATCTAAAGTAGCCAGTAACATTTGCATCTTTTCGAGCGCTTTCAACAGCATTTTTGATTGCGAAGAAAGCTGAGGAAGCAAGGAACAGCGGAGGTTCACCTACTGCCTAGAATAGTTGAAGTCGAGAAATTTATTGTAAGTTTATTCATCCCATGATGGAATATTTTCATCATTTATCGCTTCTCACCTTCGAAGAAAATACTGCACGAGGATTCGGTGCTCCTTTTAAAAGGGAAACATTAAATTCTTGAGGAATGTCTGTGAAACCAGGTATTTTATAAGCTCCAGGGCCACGACTGAAGAGAGTTCCATTTGGAGAGTAGATTAATTCTTCCATAGTAAAAAGTCCGTATCCTTGAACAAATCCTCCTTCAACTTGACCTACGTCTATCGCAGGATTTATACTCTCTCCCAAATCCATTACGATATCTGTCCGCAGAACCTGAGCATTTTGTACATCAAATTTAGTGAGTTGAAATAAAACTGGGTTTGATGTCAAGAACGAAATAACGTGTCCAATACCTGATGGTCTCCAGTTAGGCAGTCAATCTCAACTTCTGTACATGCCGTTCCATATGTAAAGTAATTAAACGGGTTTCCTGAGTTTGTTTCAAATGAATATCCAATATCCGGCGTCGAGTAGAATCCGGTTGCTGAAAGACTAATTCTATTCATGTAGGCCTTACTTATCCAATCTTCCCACGTTCCCTCTGGATTCTCATTCATAATTGGCTTTAGTCTTTCTACGATTTGTTGACACGCGTGCTGAAAGTGAAAATAACAGTTTGGAATATGGATAATAGTTGGTATCATTATTACACAATTAACCCGTAAATATAATTAAAAACTTCAATTTTATCTCTGATTTGTCATACCATCTATTGATCTGCAACTTTCTGAAAGGAACTGTAAAAAGTTGCTGATTAATAATCATATTTACCATGACTGCCATGCCGTTGAGATCTGAACCCGCGCTAGCAGCAGTAGCTGAGGTATTTGGTACTTTATCAGTTGAAGTTTCCACTATATGTATTTTTTCTGGATTTACTTTTAATACTCTACTGGCAACCTGTAATAATATAGGCTCTATGAAGATGAATCCACGAATAGAAACGAGTCGTTAGCCCATATGCGAATAATAAATATATACCTGAATCATTTTAGTATGTAAACCCTGTCCCATCTCAGTTCCACCGTGGCTCATCAGTACAGAACCGTCTGTATAAACGTGAACCAATGCTCCACCTTGATTGAGGAATGCAGCGGTAAAGGCGATGCCGAATTTTACCGGCACTATGGCAAGCCCTCTTTTTTTATATCTGTGCTGTCTGCAATTGGAATAGAATTAGTCAATACATGTGCAAAGCCAAAAATTTGGTAAGATGAGAGAATACTTGTGACTCAAATTATCCATTCTATGAAAGAAACAAACGGAAATGTAAAATCTCACTTGTTGTATTGTTCGACAGCAGTGGCTCTCTTCGTATAATCCGAAGACGTTAAACACTCCTCCCAGCATCGTCTGAGCGTACAATGATTGAGCCGTTGATTGTAATGTGTTAAATTTCCTTCGCTGTACAAATTCAACTCGGATATCTGTTGATGTAATAATGAGGGTGATTCATTTATCAGATGGCCATCATTTACAGAAACACTATTCAAATCAAACGGTTGAAAAAATTACCTTCACAACATCAGTTTTAAGGAAATCAGCAACCTGACGAATCATGTTCTCCGCCACGAACATACCCTGCGGACCTCCGAATCCACGGAAGGCTGTGTTGGATGGTAAGTTAGTTTTGCACATCCAGCCATATAGATCCACCGATGGAATTTTATATCCATTTTCGAAATGGAACATGGAACGTTCCAAGATCTAGAGGGAAACACAAAGAGTTGAGTTAATAAAGTTTGAGGTATGAAATATGATCTAAGCATACCGATTAATTTCGTTTAGTGACTTACCGACGATGATAAGTCAGCTGAATATCCTGCGTTATTGTAAATGTATACTCGTGCAACTTTGATCAGCCCATCACTGTTGAATCCAACTTTCCATTTGTAGTAGAACGGATGTCGCGTGCCGGTTATCAACATATCTTCATCTCTATCCAGCATACAACGCACTGGCCTCTGTAGTCTGGTGAAAATGTAAATATGTAACGAAATTCTGTACCTGATCGAATATCTGCAGCATTTTGGATTCGATCTTCGATATTATGCCGACAGGGGAAATCGTGATTACGACAAGTAAAATGTATACCTGTGTGCAGCTAATGCGACTGGTAAGGCAGTCAACATTCCTCTGGATTCCTTTCCACCAAAACCTCCACCCATGCGTTTTACACGAGCTGTGACTCTGTTGAGAGGGACGTTGATAACGTGAGCTACGAGTTTTTGAATTTCGGAAGGATGTTGTGATGAGCAGAATATTTCTAGATCATCTTCGTGAGGCACAGCAATAGCGGCATGCGTTTCCAGATAGAAATGCTCCTGCCCGCCCATCCTCACTTCTCCTTCTAGGATATGTTCAACCTCGGTAAAAGCTTTGTCTGGATCCCCTTTCACAATCCGTTTTGGAGTATCGAATATGAATGACTTCTCCTTTATGGCATCCTATTATACGAATTCAAATAACATTATCCACTGATCGTTATCGAACAAAGTGTGCTAATGATAGTTTATAGACTGTGTATTGGTATTGCCATTACCTCAATTGTTATAATAATTGGTTGAAGTTCCTCGTATTCAATCTTGACCATTCTTGCAGCTTTTTGCGCAGTGGCTTGATCAACAGCCACAATTGCACCAATTGTTTGTCCCTGACTAGTGACCTGTTGTCGAAAAAAATACAAATAATTTCTTCATTTTGGATAACAATTAAGATTGATGAAAACTTGATCAATTATAGATTTTGTATCACCTTATCTGTAATAAATAATTCTTCATCGTGAAAAATGGGACCGATCCACATTCTATCTTTGGGTACATCTTTGGCGCTGAAAAATGCCTCGACGCCTTCAAGGGCTAGAGCTGCGGAAGCATCTACTTTAATTATTCTAGCATGTGCTTTTGTAGAGAGGACTAATGCTAGATATAATTCTCCAACAAATTGTGGCATGTCGTCACAGTAAACAGCTTCTCCAGTTGCTTGTTTTAGCGCACTTGCATGGATTATCGGTCTGCCAACCAAATCAGTACGTTCTTGACTCTCAGGAACCTTCAAGCATATATCGATATTAAGTGAAGTTTGATTAACTTACATTACATCTAAAAAACTACCATCATAGTGAATTTATTGAATATAATATTATTGTGAGTTATCATACCACTTGGAAATACTGCGAACTCATGGGAGGTCTGTAATGGAAGGTATCACTAGCGTTGTCCAGCTCCTTGGGTAACGAATTCATTTTGGGTAGTTCCATTTTCAGATACTTCGTTATTTGAAGAAAAGCTTTGAAGAACAGGCTGAAACAAGTTCCCTCTTATGATACTACGTCTGCAATAACTGGACAACTTTGATCGATTAATTATTCAAAGAGGTTTATCACAATGGTCTGTATTATTCGACTTGAAGTCTCGTCAGATGTAAGGACAGCATAGTTATTCCTAATAAATATCTGGAAAGCTTTGTAGAAGCTGTATAATTTACAGACACTCACCTCAACGTGAGAGAACGGCGGTACTGCACCATACCTCCAGGAACATTGCCACTCAATGGCAATTCTGTTATGAGAGAATCATAGACTGTATCCAATATTTTATCATCCCATTTCCTAGAATATAATGAGACAAATTCTTTAGAGAATTGATCGAAATTGGAACTAGGATTATTTAATTATTACACAATCTCCGTATTGAACATGTGATACTTATAATGGATAAATGCTTGATAAATTATTAAGATAATTTTCATTCTACTGGTACTTACTTTCCTATCATACTTTCGCAGGTTTTCCTGGCTAGTGTAGTGACAGGCGCCATGCCTCCGTAAGCTAAAGAAGCCTTTTGAACTTCGTTCGTTCCCGGTTTGAAAAATACATTGACTGCAAAATTAACAATAGCGATGTCATCATCACGTCGTTTTGCTTGTTTATAGGCAACGAAGTACTGGGACTGTAACAACACGTACATAATTATATTTATAACTTCCTTACATGCTTTGATTGAAGAACTTTTTTTTAAAGAAAACACGTATCGTTTGCATCAGGGATTATTCACCATACCTGTTTAGTGAACGGTATTGTGATGGAAACTAAAATTTCATCAGGTAATACAACATTCCGACGGTATCCGGTAAAAAACGTATGATCCATTGGAACTTCTCTTTCTCCTCGATCCAGACTACGCAAAGTTAATTTTACCCCCGCAGCCATGAATATTGGATTGAGGTCAGATATTGGACTTCCAGTCATTATATTACCTCCAACAGCCTGCGGATAGGTATTTATGACTTTGATGTTTGAGGTAGTTCATTGTAAACGTCATTATTCTTACTTACCGCAACATTTCGTATTTGCTTCCCAGCAAACCAATGTAGCATTGCCACTATTTCACTGAATATTCTTGTCTGGTATGCTGAAAAGATAACATATCCCACGGTATTCCTGTCATAAGTCTTTCTTTTAGCGCAGTACAGTATTATTAGGATCTTGCAGACTCACCAGGTTTTTTGCTTATTTGATGTTTCAGGGTTTCTTCTAAGTCACTCAAAGTCACACTCGCTCCTATCCTCAGGCTGGTTTTAGTTTCCGTTATCTGTTTCATCTCAGACACTTGTGTCGGTTGTATAAGAACCGGATATACGCAGTGCTTGAATTTCACTTCAACACCTGAAACAAAACAAAAAATCGAATATTCATCAATTTGAATATGAACTTATAGTCAGTATCATATTCCTTTCAAGTCAGATTCCGAATAAACTTGAACGTACCAACTTCAGAGTTTCCAACAATGATTTTGGCTGCTGGATATTCTTTTTTCAGAGCCAGTAGTTCCTCGAGGTGATTTGGGCGGTACCAAGTTACGTTTTTCCCTTTGAATATCAAATATTGACTATCAAGTTCGTTTGACATCTAGAAATGAATGATGAGACATTGAATTAGATGTGCCATGTTTCTGTTTAATTAATTTCAATATGTGCAATGCATATTATTGTACGTATAATAATGATAGCTTATTTATCGAATATCTTATTATTTGTTTTACCTTCAATTTAGGTGGAAATATGAGTTCTTGGGAAGGATCATAAGGGGTGAATGCCTTTGAATCAAAAAGTGCATCCGCTGCGGCGGTGGAATCTTTTTTGGAACAGGTGTTTTCCATTTCATCCTTTTTTTGGCGTTTGGATGATCCACCGTTTTTTCTGCAACAAGCATCTCCCATTCCGCAAGGGCTGTTGCCATTGGAACTTTTGTTGCTTTGCATATTCGACACAATCTGTGATTGCTCCCACTCTTCGGTAAACGTTCTAAGACCTTCTATGATGGGTCGGTAGCCTGTGCATCTACACAGATTACCTGAAATCATCGCAAACATTTTCACAAGTGTTTTGCACCGAATTCCACCAGCACACAATCACTTTTTAATTCATTGCAATCCTGGTATTTTTATTAAAGCGATACCATACGGTCAGGTAAAAAGTCCAATAGTACCTTGAAAAGCGATCTCTAAATTCTCCATTGTTGGCTTTGGGATCGATCTCAACAAGGCATACATCGACATTATGATTCCAGGTGTACAAAAGCCACATTGTGACCCGTGAGCTTTGGCAAGACGTTCTTGGACAGGATGAAGCCTTGTTTTAACACTTCCTATACCTTCGACTGTAGTTACTGCCATCCCATGCAATGCGCACACTGGTGTTAAACACGCATTAACAGCTACGTGACTGATACATTGTATAATAGGAAATCATAATTATTCGATAAAAACGATAATATAGATGTGAGAATTTGCACAAACATTTTGCCAACATGGTCTATACAGTTTTTTTTCTTTTTTTTTTCTCTCTTTAATGAAGTAATTTTATTGAAGGATACATAATTTTCATTGAAGTGTTGTCATATCTTGAGACCATCACTGTACAGGCACCGCAACCACCTTCGGCGCAACCAAGTTTAGTGCCACATAATCGTACTGTTTGTCATTGTTAAGGTAAATATTATTTCGGAAGTAATATATGAGGCTGGATATATTTTATAAAATCATAGCTGTATCTAGAAGGGCATATGACAGTTGTAGTGATATTGATTGAGATGCGTCAATCGCACTGAGTTTACGGCGATTTTTTTCCATTTCACGCAGTTAGAATAGGATGAAAGTAAATTTGATGCAATTGGTGCATACGAGCATCAAAACAACTATTGCACAAACTTATACGAATATACGATGCGATATGTGTATTGCTACAACTATTTTTTTTTTATTCTTCTGTTCTTCAAGTTCTCAGTTTATCTTCCTAGATAAACTGCTTCACTGGTTATCAATAGGCAGTTAGTTGCTGAACAAAAATTCAAAGATAACGATAGTGCGTTTCTTTTGCTCGAGATACGCATAGACGAGTGAGATTATTAAACGCAATTTTATAAACATGACTCCAATAATTCTTGATCCACGAAAGTATCCAAATAACAAATAAAAAAATTTGTTTCAACCAGTCCCATTTGATATCATAGCAAAAGAGGATACAGTTGTTGCGTAAGTAGTGCAACAATGTCCATTCCGGATCAACTTTTTCATCTCTTATCTGGAAGGCAGACAGTATTAGTTCGCATGATTTTTCAAAAATTGAATCACTGAAATCTGAGCGTTAGCTGCTTTTATATAAAATGGTTGAGTATTATGAGATAATTACCTCTTTTCCATTCACGTAAAAAATTAGTGTAGTTTGCTGGTTTGCCGGGGTGGATAATTTCCGAAACTTTTTGCCATTTCCGGTAGAAAGCATCTTGAGCTTCCTTACTAAAATTTACATTTCGAAAGAATATTCAGTAACAGAACAGAACACAGTAGCATGTACTGATTAATGAGAAGGGAAAAAGGAACGTTTCAATTTCTACTTGTCTCCTACGAAATGCCTCCAATAGTTTGATATGAAATTTGGAAATATTTTGAAATTGTATCTTTAACACTGGATTCGCGACGGATTAACAAGTCGCAAATTAAGAATTCGATGTATTTGTTGTTGTATATTTACTTCGAGTATTGGCACAAGACATGTTGGTTTTTTTTGTAGACAACAGTATTTTCCGACTCTGTTGGATTCTCAATGCACGTCTTACTTCTCCAGCAGCATTACTATCACTGGCAGAAAATTGCACAGTGCATTTGCCTGCTGTTGCATGTATCGCGATGTGCAATGCGAAAGGGGCCCGTTATCGCTTTGCACTATGCAATAAATCAGGGAGAATATATATGAACAACAACGCATTTTCACTTATTGAATAAAGTTGTTTGTCCATTACGTTGTTTATTGCTCCGGCACTCACACCGAATCAAAGTACAAATACGACGGTCAAGGCATTCGTCATGCGTTACTGTATCAAAACGACGTGAAGAATATGGATTTCCAAATTTCAGAGGGTAATTGCAAGGAATAAATCAACGATTTATATTGTCTCTTGTTCGCCGCTGGGGATGCGAGCTTAACTTATAATTATATTGATTGATGCAGTGTAAATGCAGTTCATAATGAGGTTGCATCTTATGGCTGCACGTGACTGCTTGTAAGACATGACCTCGGGAGAAACTGGTTGCTATTTATTGAACCGATCATACGCAAGCACCATGTTACTATCATGATCAGCATACAGTATAATGTGCAGTTCGATTTCTGTTTAATTCAACTCTTATACAGAAGCAGATTTAAGTTTGAATGATCGCTTCAATCTCGTGACAGTTCTACGTTTCATCTCGTTATATTTGACTAGAATTATTCATATGGGCTTCATATTATCACAATTTTATGATCTCTGGAGCAAAATATCGTTGTCTCTGCCCAACTGGTGAAAATTTAATGGCTACTTCCCGAAAGGGTATAAGCCCATCAACGGATCTGAATGAATGACTGGTGAAAATTTCTACTCCAAAAATTTTTTGCCAAATCCTAAGGAATCAAGAACTAATTATATCATTAGAAAGGAACTGCAGATCTTCAGAAATAAAAATTACAATATCTTATGGAATACTAGACAAAATCCGAATTTTCCTAAAAATTCGTGACAGTGTGTATGTATAACTTTATATGCTCCAGGGTAGCGTCGGAACATTTTTCGAATTGTTATCATCGTATTCCGATCGACTATAGATACGCGGGAAAATATTTTCAACGATTTTTCTTTCTTCTTCATCCTATCAAATGATCATGAGGAATTCTGGTGAGTTCAAAAGTTTGTAGAATTCGCAGTCTTGTTCACGCATTTCACTCCAATACGGAATGTGAAAACAGGATTATGCACTTTCGTACGCGAAGTACCAGCTATACTCTCGATCGTCATTCCAGAATACTTTCGTATGTATATGTGCAGCAAGACGCGGTGATATTATTGTTCGATGTTCTTGAATTTTCCGTGTATGCAATTGTTATATTATGATGACTCCATTAATATGATACATACATACACATAATATAATGGCACGATGAACTGATGCAGCGTCAACGTATTAATAGAGTAATAGAAAAAGGAATAAATACAAAAATGCATGCATCAATTGCTCAGCTTTTTACGTCATACATAGTATAGCAGAAGCAATTATAATCATTTATGCGATTCTGCGCTGGTTCCCGATTTCGCGACGAAATTCTCCGTAACGCAAAGACACAATAATCGTAGTAAACACTCTATCGCAATACCGGGGATCGGACGTCACCGAGAAACTAAAATGTATACAATTCAATACGATAACAATACTTCGGCATTGACAGTATATCATCCAACTCAAAAACAATTAATAATTTGTTTTTTCGTTAGTATAACTATCCCCGATAGCCAAACGTGATCGTAATTCAATTGCAATTGTTTTTCAGAAATTTTTTTCCGTTTAGATGCTGCATTTTGGTTGGCATTAAATAATTACTGTAATCAAGTTTACAGCAACATTACGAATAAAAGACAGCATTATTCCGGCAATAATTGTTAACATCGAACGAGCATCGGTTATTTCTTTCGACTGAGCATGTTGCTGTAATCATCGCGGCATATGATGCTCGTTTATTATTGTTCTTAGATGCTCGCGTAGATTTACTCGAAAAACGAATAATAGTTAACAATAGCAAACTGTTTGCATTTTTCCTGCAATCAATTATCGTACTATGTTGATCGTAATAACAAAATTTGACGCGGACGTTAAGGACGGTAAAGTTGTTGTAATCAGTTGCTGCATTACTATGCATAATTAAACGGACGTTTGGCTATATCTGGGTATAATAAAAGGCCCTGTGAACGCTGAGCTATTTTGCTAACTGACAATCAAAGTACATTTAAAAAAAGATAAAGATAAATCTGCAGCTGTCACCTCCACTTCACTAGCGAGGATTATATATCATGCTTTTTTGATTATCAAAAGATTACATCTGATGGTCAGATATTCTGCGTTTGATCGTAGTCGTAATTCTTATTGCAGACACAATTATTCCGAATAATAAAAAGCATCATATTGTTTCGGCCTACCACATTTCGTGTCCAGCGGAAAAAGGGTGAAAATAATCCTACGGATTTCTCCGAATTTTCAGGGAAATTTGGACTTTTCGGAGTTTTTTTAAGTAAAATTGTAATTTTATACAGATTCGTCGATCAAAATAACGAATAACTTCAACGAAATGCCCCAAAGTTTCAATTATTTGGCCAAAAACTTTAGAATTTTCGGATCCCTCTACAAAGAAACGGAAATTCATATTATAGGAGTGGAAATTTCCACCAAGGAAACTATGGATGTTTCTTGAGAAAGCGTATAGTTTACGATTTCAAATTTTTTCCGTCTACAAATACGACTTGAATGGTATACTAATTGAAGTTCATCGACATGCCTCGGAGTATATTTATGGAGAATCAATAATATGTCACAAAAATACCGCCGATGGATATAAATGGATTCCCGGAAAATGGATTCAGCTTAAAAAAAATTTGATTCTTGGAGCTAAATGGTAAATCGGATATGGAGAGGCTTCCGTTCGCCTTCGAAACACACACGAATATGAAGGAGATTTTTTTTCTGTATAGTTGTATTAATTATTACACTGTCTACTTTTGCAGTTCTATGAAAATTGGAAAATACCGTGATTTATACCTAAAATTTGATCCGTTTGTACGAGGGACGGGATGCCACGCTTTTTTCTAACTCCATTTTTCAGGAGAGTAGAACAAAACGAACTTTCACAATTGGTAGACATCGCTAAACTGTCGCGATTGCGGTTCTATCAGTTATACTGAACGTTCGACGATTGCGAGACTGCAGAAGTCTTTTGGGATTCCACCGGGTCCTGTAGTTCTTGGAATAATAATCCAGTTCTAAGCGGTTCTAGTTGAACCAAAAATTCATGTCATGATATGCACCAAACAGTCGGTTGATTACAGATAAGACTAACTATAACGAATTTTGTAACAACAAGCATAAAAAATATTAATCAAATCAGGACGGCACGCGCGTGCCATATCCAACCGTAAATGTATTTCGAGATACTTATAATTCAAAGTTCAAAGAAATCAAACTTTTTGGCCCAAAAAAAAAAAATATTAATTACATAATTTTTTCGCGATCATCTGCCATATACGTAACCGTGTATGAACAGATGATTTTTTTTTTTTCTGGCAAGATAAACACGTTACCTTTTTATAATGATCTCCGAAATACTACGTCGTCTGTAATTCCGCATTAACTGAACGATCGAACAATACTGTAAGGCGTTACGAAATAGATAGATTCGAGAAAACCTGATGGAATCTAGCCTGATGCACATAGGTGGGGTTATCAGTGTTGAGGGTTTACCCCCCGCGATGCCTTTCTACTCTCACTCCCGATAATCATTCGATGATAATTTTTTTTTTATAGATTAAAAGCAATTATATAGGTCCCAGCCAACACAGGAAACTAGATTGTAATCATCTGACCTTACAAAGCAACACCGTTCTATATTCTACCCAAATTTTTATGTTATTCTTACTATGAAAATGAACAAATAAGGCTGTTAATTAATGAAGAATTAATTCATTCGATACCTAGCTAATTCATACAGTGATTTATATTATGTCCTTCGGATATACAGCGGTTCCACCTTGTTGAAACTTGTTAGGAAAAAGTATATCAATCAGTAGAATGATTAGATAAAACGGGACAGTGGCCATTGTATTAATATATTCAATATTCACAAATTAATTAACGACTGATTGTTGATTTGTTTAGTCTGAAAAGCAGGCATTTGTTATTTTTTCAGATAAATATTAGTGTATTGTATTATTACGATTATAGAAATCTCTGGTAAGTGAATAATTATCGTAATTGTAGACGATTAACGGTCGAGAAACAAAATAATTGAATGTATATTTTTAATGCAGTTCAAAGGTAATCTAAAAGAACAGACAAAAGAAAATTTGGATTTATTTTTCTATGATTTTTATTATAATCATGGAATGTACAATTTTTGGCAAATGCTTCTATTTTGCATCAAATTATCAACGTACATACATAAAATTAGGATAATTTCAGATTCTTTTTACCCAAAATATCTAGTACAGATCAACTTTATTTTGGCAAATCAAGAAGCTGTTGTTTGCGTTTGAACCCATAATTCGATATGTAATCTGATTGCGTAAAAAAAAAAGAGATATAAAGCCTTAGATAAAATTTATTATTCGACTTTTCGAATCAGCAAATATGACTAAATCTTATTATCTCTACTGTTGATATATTAGCTGTTTACTCCGAGTCGCTAATTACAATGAATGGCTGAATAACTAGATGGCGATATACTTATTGTTAGATGAATAAAAATGATGAATTTGTTCGAAGTAATACTGTAAATTTATTCCATTTTATGCACGTGATAATGAAATTCTTACAAATTACTAAGAAGATTTATCTAGAGGTTTTTAATGTCGGTCTAGAGGTAACGACGATCCAAAATATAAGCCAAGTCGGGAGTAAGACAGCAGCGGTAACGCTGTACAGCCAATTCCCGTACACCATAGAGTCGATAATACCGAATACAGTAGCTTGCTTCGATGCCTGTATCCATTTGACTAAAAGAGCAACGATTGCATAATCCGGGAAGGTAACACGTGTATATACCCCAACTACTGCACACGCTAGACAAAATGGATGCAGTAGTATCCAGGGTATACAACGCAAATTATGGAATCTGAAAACGAAGTATAATTCTTATTCTTCTTTCAAACGTCAGATTACCTGAACACTTTGTTATTCATCTTTCAAGGCATTCGACAGGATCTTTAAGCTGTACGCTTGAAAATCTTAAGAGTCTATGAAACAATAAATACGAATTCACAGCCCTTGATATCATGCAACACACACAGTACGAAAAGGGAAATTTTCCAATACTGTCCAGATATGGATATGAGCGACATAAAAATGCGCAAATTGTATTATCAGTAATAACGATGATGACAAGAATGAAAAAAGATCTTGATCACTGGAAGTAAATAGTTCAGGGATAGCTTTCGTGACCCCCATCTTAAATCTAGAGCACTGGGAGCAAAGCTCAGCCAAAAATCTGGTTGACTATTACATAAGTACTCTGATATACAAATTTTTTTTCTTTTACCGAATGATAAACAGTAAATAATTTTATCATTTTTACTGTCAAAATGACATAGTGACAATGCGATATCAAAGACCTTTGACTGAGAGATAGAAACCGCTTATAACAGTTTATCTGAAGTTCGGCAATCATTTTTTCGCAAGAGGTGTAGTTTCTCGTCATACTATTGATAATGCGCGAATTAATTCCTGTTTACTTTATCTAGGTTGTGTGCATAGTAAATAGTAAATATTGACAGAAATATAATACAACTGACCTGGATTCGTTACCCTTTTTTGGTATTACTAATAAGGCTGCAGGAACGTAAACAATTGCCGCTACCAACGCCAAGGAGAAGTTATGCATCGCAATGCAAAGAAGCATTGTGGCCAATTCTAATAATGCAATAACATATAGCAGCGATGCAGTCTCGTAAGTTCTGTGTCTGGAAGAATTACGCTAAATGTAATCACAAACATGTGAAAAGTAATGGAGAATTACTAATTAAAAGTAAAGTCCTTGATATATTTAATTATTATCGCATCATGATTTGTGTCCAGCTCACCTTTCGAAGCAAAGTGTTCCAACGAACATTAAAATCGTTAAACATTGGCTTCCTAAAAATACAGAATCCTCAGTCGCAAGCTGAAATTTCATTCCTATATATGTAAACAGTCGTGGAGTAGACAACGTCGCTACTCCCACCATATGAGTCCATAACACCTCCCAAGCAATGCGTGACAATGCAAATTCTTCTGTCTAAAAATCATAATTGAAAGACGAGTTATAGATGCAGAATTTTCATATTATGCGATTTTCATTCATGCAAGATTGTTTATTGAGGAAAGTATTTACTTGTTTGTCTTGGCTGCTATCGTCGTCACTGTTTTCAGGAGTTTCTTGTAGCTTAAGCCACACAGAAAATGCTTTGATGAATAAACCAGCTATGATTAGCGCCAACGGTGGTATATACAATCCTGAAAATAACATGGAAATTGTTTTTGTAAAGCTTCCTAGGGAGGGAATTTAGAACACTTGGGTGATATTGTTAGTCTATGAGTGAGAATAAATTCTCGTTTTATTCACTTACCAATAGAAATGTATCTATCTGTTGACGGCAGCAAATAAAAGAAGAATGACTGATGAAACCGTTCTAATAAATTGTTCAGCGAACGTACTAAGCTTTCGACAACACGTCCCATGTTGTAAATATTAAATTCGGCTCCTGAACCAGTCTTCGCAAATCCTTCTAACGTAATAGCTTCAATACCGAACCTTTGAGACAGAAAATTGGAATGAAATTAGATGCTTGGGTTTCAATTCTCAAAGCATTGAAAGTATTCGTTTTATCGGTAGAATGAACAATTATGGTTAAAATCTTCTTACACATCAATAAAACAATGAGAATATTTATGTGATTTTGAAACTTGTAATTCACTGAATCTAATACCTGTGAAAAACACCGTGATTTCCAGTTGGCACACCGGTTGCTTGAGTAGATACCATCGACAACATAGTAACAAACTGGTACCACCATTTTTGCACTTTATCTTTTGGATTGCTGTCTATTCTGCGTTGAAAAGTTCTACGGATTCCTTCTTTGGCACACATTCTATTAGCCAGATTGACAAGATCTAAATTCGGTAGTTGCCCATTGAGACCTTCAACCTGTGGATGAAATAAATTATAAAACTAACAACACCACAATTACAAATGAGGTCAAACGGACATCAAATATTTCAAAATCAATGTGTTACGAGCTGTAGAATTAGGTATTAAAAATTATACCTTCACATCAATGGAGCCAATCTTCAACGAATGCATTTCCAGATTAATTGCGGCTTGAATAGATCCAGCTCTTCCTGCCAAGTCCCCTGCAATCAAAACACCCTCCTGTCCACACGTACAGCGATGATAAGCTTCTAGCCAAGCCTGCATCCCTAGCTGTTCGTGTTCAGTTACCAGAAAGATAATATCTTTCGCCCAATAATTCTGCTCTGAAAATGATCACAATAATTTTTAATAACAGATATAAATCACGTCAAAAACATCTTTGTTTTCAATCATACTTCGGCAAAACTTAGCAAATGCAAGTAAGAGAGCTATCGATGGGGCAGTGGTAAGGTGGACGCTGCTAGCCGATCTGTAAGGTACGCTCAAAATAATTGCTTCGGTACTGGCGCTCCTCGGGGCTCTCAATATGCTGTAAATATTCTGTCCAGTAAACTGTAAATATTCAAATCAGTTGACATTAATCTTTTTTGCGAATTGAAACAAAATGATGAATCGATTTGTATAACTTGAAAAAGGATCTCAAAGAACAAATGCTTTTAATTCAGATCATACCTTTTGATTAGAGAGTGGATAATTGAGGGTGAAATTATGAGCATAAACGTCTAAATTAAGTTGACGAAATTTAGCCAGTAGCCACGGATACGGCATATCGTCTGGATACTCTTTCATCTCAGCGAGTAGCTCTTCGTGAAATCTTTTCGCCGCACATTCTTCGTTGAATTCGTTTGTAACCAAACCAGGGAGTAGAGCATTTTCGGAAAAGTAGGTGTCTGGAATAATTAGCTGATATTAGAAGCGAAGTAGTTAATCAAGTATGATTAGCATTCGAATTGATCGAAATTCTGATTATGGTTGGAAATATTTTGAGGCGATTGCTTACTGTCGTTAAATTCGGGATACGCCAATGACATAAACCACAATACGCCGCTGGTGTACAACGTGAGGCATAATAATTTCTCCCATTTCATCACGAATTTAATTATTTCTCCATTTCCAGCCCTTGGATCTGTTAATAGACCCATTTTTTGAACCCGGTACGAAAGGTGCGATTGGGTTCACAAAAACAGTGACATATAACCTCAAACTTTTACACACGGTACTGTCAAATGTCGAGATTATTATACTGTCGATGACTAATTTCTTTCGAAAACTGTAATCCAAGTATACTATTTAACATCACAGCGGTTTTGAATTATAACTAAATACTCTCATCACGTTGATTATAAACAAATAATCTCACGTTTGGAGGTTATGCTAAATAGTCTGTAAACTCTCGAATAACAGATTTCATATCGACTATTGTGATATCGACCACTCGGTTTTGAATTACAAATGATGGCGGGAAGCTGATTCCTCAGCGATTTTATTATTTATCGTTGACTGAAGAATATTTATTAATAAAGAAGGAATTACACTCCTTAATTCAGAACACGAATTTTGATCTCGTCTGCATGGCTGTGTCGATATTGGATATTTTTCATTCTTGACGAATGTTGTGGCTCTGTTATTGTTCAAATGACAATATTTCCTTTTTGTTTTATTTTCTCCAATTTGATATGAACAAATCACGCATATCAGTAACCGTATGCGGAATATCCAGTAGAGAATGATTTTCGTAGGATATTATTGTATATTTCTCAAGTTGTCGTTATTGCTCAGTCAATATGCTATAACTTTGTCAAGAGCATCAGGAAGTAATATTTCTTGATACGCTGTCTGATGACATATTCAAGTGCTAATATTTTCGTCATGTAATTGGATTGAACAAATTGACATTACTTCCAGCATTCAGGAATGCGAGCTTAACAGATTTGTCAAAATGTAAGCTAACACAATTTGGTACTGATTATATGGGATCTACGGCAACAACTGCAGGTGGAATTCGATGTCAGATGTGGATTTCAGAGAAACCAGTTCATGAGGCCTGTGACCATTAATCAATAATTTCGTATCTAATAGGACCATATTATAATCTTCGCGTACTTTCAACACTTCACCACACTTGTCATTCAATATCATATCATGATTGTTTTGCTTCTCATCCTAACATTTTGCTCATGCATTCGTTCATCTTATCAGGTCAGTGAGGCTATCACTGATACAGATTTCCCAGAAAGATCAATTAGACTGGCAAGAAACTACTGTAGAAATCCAACCAAAGACCCAAAAGGACCTTGGTGCTATACTATGGACACAAATCTTATCGATGATGAGTGCGAAGTACCCCTCTGCAATTTTGGAGGTGAAAACGCTGCTCTTGTATCTCTGCTTTGTGCTTCAAAAGTGCAATAAAATTAACTTAGGAATAAATCTAGCATCGCTAGATATTCACATGTTCCAAAATGTGCAGACGCCGATGTAGAATCTAATTGAGAAAGAAATCTAAGCGTACTTCTTCTTTGATTTTGAAATGTTACTCTGTTTCAAGAATGTAGAATATCTGGAACAGGGTCTGAGTACGGTGGTACTTATGATACTACTTCGTCTGGCAGAAAATGCAAGTCGTGGGACAAGCGTTTGAAGCTAGCTGTTAATAAGGTACAAGTGTGGTGACCAGTATTATGGTTTTTTGGGGAGCATAGCTCATTTGATCATGAGCATAATCATTCTACATGTGTCTAGACAGAGAAATTCGCCAACAATCAGTTCTCAGATTTGTCTCGTAACAAGGCAAAAAATTTCTGTAGAAATCCTGACAGCAGCTCCGGTGGTCCGTGGTGTTGGGTTGATGCTGAAAATTATGACATTGTGGAGAAAGAATATTGCAGCATTCCATTTTGCGACGATAAAGGTTTATACTCGTTGAGATTTTGATTAAATCGATGAATTTGGATGTGTCATAATCTAATATTGATTCTCTGATTGTATAATATTCAATGACTAGTGAATGATACTTTATCCTTTATTATCGATACAGATTGTCTTGTCTATTCAAAGAACGCTTCAGTCTACTCTATATTAACTGGCTTGAACAGCGCTATTGGTAACATCACGTTTTGGATCAAGTTATGGAACCCCGGTGATCAGCAGATAGTATGTTATGGGTCATTGCACACAAATTGACTAAAAAATGATTGCAACTGAACATTCGATAGGGGTATTTTTCACTTTGCCATCTCCCAAATACAGGGCCAGGCTAGATTGTTATTCACCCATTTACAAGTGCCAACTTCAGCCAAAGTGATTGCAGAGGAGTGGAGAGCCGGGGTTGAGATTGTTATATCAAACTCTGGGAGTGGACAGGAATACCCACGTTCTGATGTTAGTATTTGTTTGATGGAAAGTATATTTTCATTCCTAAGCAGGAATAAATGTAAAAGATTTTCCAGGATGAAACAGATTTTGAAGAAACTCCAAGTATCCTCGTTGGCTCAAAGTGGACCGCTCTATGGGTTGCTTGGGGTGGTGGTTTCATTTCAGTTGGTCATGAAGGCTCAAAAAAACCGATATTCTTAGATGAATTCAAAAAGAAAAATACAATATCAAGCATGTATCCAGAAAGCTTTTTCCAATATGGTATCATGGGCACTGGAGTTTTATGGAGCATGCAATTATGCGAAGACAGTAAGTTTGTAATGTTGATCAATTCTTATATAGAAAATGCCACATTTTTAAACAACTTTGGAAACGATTGGATTTTAGCATGCGAAGTACATACTACTTTTGGCGTGGAATTCCTCAGACTTTGGCCATTGCGCCAGAGTAACAGCAGTCACGATCTTGAATTTCACGTGAGAGCCAGCCACAAGGCAACCATTCAACTCACACAAACTCCTGCTGTTCTATTTCCCCGCCTGTTGGTATGAAAGCTTGTTCTTCAATCCAACATTTTACCAGAAAATCTACATACTACGTATATTATAGACATGTGACCAAACTCTTTTCATCGAATGTACCAAACAATTTCAGATAGTCGTAGGGCAGCATGATAGTACGCTAGTGATGTATCAAGAGAAAGAAACATCTCTGAAAGAAATTTTACTGGAACTCGGAAGTAAAAATATTCTGAACTATTGGGCCTGGCATGAGTTCACAATTAGGTAAGTACAGAGCGAGCTTTTTCTTAATAACTGAAAATTTGACGTCGTTAATTAGTGAATCATTCTTTCATATTAATTCACAATTTGTTTCGATCTGTTTTTTTGTATAGATTTTCTCTAGCACATTGTTTTACACGTAGCCTGATCATGTTTTAGTATTTTTGGTATGGGGATACAAATGTTCTGGAATCGAGATTACGGTCGAGAGCAGCTCTTTTCCGTGGAACATCACATGGTCCAGACTGTGAGATGGTTCAGTATAGGAAGTGAGGATACAATAGCGCATTGGACACTTTTTTGTCCACCAACAGGTAAATTTTGTCATTTTCCTTCATTTTATGACACATAATTTATTCATCTAGCTGCGCCTATATAGTTCTTTGTCTCGCTACTCGTTGTCAAATTTGTACACATAGTTTATGGAACATGGTGCATGTTGGAAGATGGATTAGGCATACTTACAATCATAGTCTCATTGGCAGAAGCTGACGCGGTTGAAGCTCCATGGTTTCCTAACTGTGTTTCAAGCGCATCAGACTCAAGATACGAAGGTTCTCAGTGGACAACTGAAAATCAAGTTCCTTGTATTCCTTGGATTTCTGACAAGGTATTTCACTAAACAATAAAATTTTAGCCTAGACATAATTTTTCTGATTCACGAATAACAAATAGGAATAATAAAGACAGATGATGATTCACTTCGTTTTTTATTCCTTGTGTAGATTCCTGTAGATGATAAGAAAGATGATAGTTTTATTGATGGATCCACACTTAAGGCTTTAAATAAATGTAGAAATCCAACTAATGACCCTGAAGGTCCCTTTTGCTATACAGCAACGCAATCAGGAAGCAGTTCTGTAAAAAAACAGTACTGCCCCATCAGAAAATGTAGATCATCTGGTAAGTACTCTGCGTAAAGACGGAACTCCATAATTATGATGGTATGTTTTAGAATGTAGAATGGCAGGAACAGCTAACGACTACCTTGGAACTTTGTCCGTGACCCGTTCTGGACGTAAATGCGCTCCATGGATATCGGGATACGAACTAGTAGCTGTTCCCACAAGGAATATCTCTCTCAGCTCGCTAATCGCTAGAGCATTCATTAGTCTGAAGGAAAAGAGGGAGGACGCATTGGAAAATAGTATAGTTGATAACCCAAGTGAACAATGGGATGAAATTGGCCTTCGATCAAGATTACCCAGAAAATCCGATCTTGGGTATACTCGGAAGACACCTAGGCAGCTGAAAGTTGATGAAATCCACAAGCAAAATGGAATATACAAACTTGTTGGATACTCCAAGCCCCCAATAAGCCCTGACGGTGAAATGAGTACAACTGTGAAATCGGTCGATGATAGGGATTTATTAAAGTCCGAATCAAAAACTCTACTGCGCCGGCAAATCTCAGAAACCTCTTCGGGATCACTCGAAGATGATGATGATGATGACGATGACTTCTTAAAATTGAAACCAGCTACTTTTGGACCAACAAAGAGTTCGAAAATCACTTCCGTATCAAGTCCAGGCACAACTCGACAGCCAGAAATTAGGAAGACGAGTCCCGATCAAAAATCACCTGAAAACGATGATGATGATGATGATGATGATGACTTCTTAAAATTGAAGCCAGCTACTTTTGGCCAAACAAAGAGTTCGAAATTTACTTCTGTATCAAGTCCAGGCACCACTCGACAGCATGGAATTCGGAAGACTACTTCTTCGTCATCGAAAGATGATGATTCACATAATTACCATCTAGGTACTTTTCAGCCTTATGAAAATTCGAAGGCTACATCAAAATCACCTCAAGAGGATGATGACGATGATGATGATTTTTTCAAATTGAGGCCAGCCACTCTTGGACGAAAGAAAAATTCTAAATCTACATCCAGATCAAGTCCAGTCACTACTCGAAAGCAAGAAATTGGCGAGACTACTCCTGGTTCATTAGAAGATGATATTAATTCACGTCATTATCATCTAGGTACTTTTCAGCCGTATGAAAAATCGAAGGCTACTCCTAAATCACCTCAAGAGGATGATGACGATGATTTTTTCAAATTGAGGCCAGCAACTCTTGGACGAAGGAAAAATCCTAAATCTACATCCAGATCAAGTCCAGTCACTACTCAAAAGCAAGAAATTGGCGAGACTACTCCTGGTTCATTAGAAGATGACATTAATTCACGTCATTATCATCTAGGCACTTTTCAGCCGTATGAAAAATCGAAGGCTACTCCTAAATCACCTCAAGAGGATGATGACGATGATTTTTTCAAATTGAGGCCAGCAACTCTTGGACGAAGGAAAAATCCTAAATCTACATCCAGATCAAGTCCAGTCACTACTCAAAAGCAAGAAATTGGCGAGACTACTCCTGGTTCATTAGAAGATGACATTAATTCACGTCATTATCATCTAGGCACTTTTCAGCCGTATGAAAAATCGAAGGCTACTCCTAAATCACCTCAAGAGGATGATGACGATAATTTTTTCAAATTGAGGCCAGCAACTCTTGGACGAAGAAAAAATCCTAAATCTACATCCAGATCAAGTCCAATCACTACTCAAAAGCAAGAAATTGGCGAGACTACTCCTGGTTCATTAGAAGATGATATTAATTCACGTCATTATCATCTAGGTACTTTTCAGCCGTATGAAAATCCGCAGATTACTTCCCGATCACCTGATAGTGACAATGATGACTATGAGGATGATGATGATGATGATGATGATGATGATGACGACTTGTTGAATTTGAAGCCAGTTACTTTTAGACAGAAAAAAAGTTCAGAATCTATTCCTATATCAAGTCCAAGTACTACCCAACAGCAAGAAATTCAAGAGACTACTTCCACATCACCTGGAGTAACTACGATTCAAGAACAAAAAATATCAAAAACCACATCCAAACCATCTAAAAATTACAATAAGCTAGAATCAACTCCACTCCACACAAACGCGACGGAAACGACTTCTGCGTCACCAGACAATGATCAACACCCACACATGGGTACTTTTCAGCCACATGAAACTTCAAAGACTACGCCCGAATCACCTGAACCACTAGACCATTCGTCTGTTCATCCGAGCTTAGGTACTTTGCCTTCATCTGCCAGCAGCACTCCAAAAAATCTTCCAACCCAAAAATTCTCTCACGTAACTGCACAACCAGAGTCGACAGAAGGTAGTACGACGTCTGCAAAAAAAGATAACGCTTCAGTACCGATTCATCAAGTTGATCCACGTTACCTAAACGACACTTTGTATCCTGAGCAGAATGCTAGAAATGCTAGTAATTACTGTCGCAATCCATCTCGTAATATAGCTGGTACATGGTGTTATACTACAGATCCGCAAGTGCCGCAGGACCTCTGCAACGTCAGGGACTGTGAGTTGCCAGGTTCGTCTTTCGTTCCTGATGATATTTTCTACTGACTCTAACTGTATCATAGGCTATTGAGCTAGTTGACCATAGTTTATCGAAATTTGTCATTATTCGTTGCAGAGGAGTGTACTTTTCTCGTTAGAGGCCATGGAGCTGGACGACGCTTGTATGTTCTACCAGAATATCGTTCAGAAGGACTTCATTTCTCTCTGAAAGAATGGGAGCCGGATCGTCCAGACTCGATAACATTTGTAATATTAAGTGAAGACGATATACAGTCACGCTTCATACTCAAAATTGGTGCGATGAAAAATGAAAAGGTCCTTCTGTACTACGAAACTAAAAAACAAGGTAAGTAATCTGAGTTTCAATAGGAATTGTAGACAAGGTCATTTGATACCTACAGAAGGCATTTCCTTTCTGAAAAAAAGTGTTTTCAACAATAAGTATGTATACTTTATAACATTACTCACTGAATTACTAGTACATAAATATATCCGTTGATGTACGAAGGTACGAAACTGGTGAAGCAAAAAACTTTGCCCCATCTTTTATATCTTGGCAAGTGGACTGGATTTGTACTCCGCATGGACCGTGGGGAAATAAAGCTGTATTATGAAGGTGCCCCATATCCATTATTTGAATGGAAAGATCCAGAACCTGCCGAAGCCTTTCTTCCAGTATATTATTACTATAGTAGTGAACTTGGAAATAGTATCGGAGTCGCTTTCAACTGCGACACAAGTACATGAGTGAAAAGTTGTTTTTTTCTGCTTAAATATTGTTGAATGACAATTCATGATCTTTTTTATCTTAATATTATCACACATCAGCCACCTGTGAATATGAATTTTGCTCAGTATTCAGAGTATTTACATCTCATGAGAAAATTTCACAGAATGTCACATAGAACAAACTACGACAGCCAGATTCAGTAGAATCCTTCCAATTTCTATCTGGCAAAAGGAAGAAACGCCAAGTCCCCATAGATTGGTACTCATGCTTCGAGGGCAAGGGACTGTTCTACTCCCTTTGCTTATGCTACCTACCACGCCTGGGTTAGCATATCAATGACTTTTTCCATCTCTTGTTAATATTCAAAATCATGTAATTTGTTCGATGCAGATACTATGCGTTGACTATCGGCGAAATGGGACAATGGGTGTTCTTCATAAAAAACCGACATCCTATGGTTCACATTTTGCACAAACAGCATGCGAACGGACCATTGTTCACTGCGGATACTTGGACCAACATAACAATACAGTATGTAACAAACGATGAACTGAAAATTTGAACAAATGTGAAATCATCCCTTGTCAAGTGTTTTCCAAATTTCATCACAATCCTACAAATCCAGTATTTCTTTACCTCAGTTTTTCCTCATTTTGGTAACATATTCATTTGGTTCAAGGTTCCATAATTACACGATACAAGTTCTACGCAATGGTACGGAGGTATTTCACTATACTCACAATTTACCCTTGCTGTTCTATTTGTTTTCACTATCCGTCGACAAAGGTGGATGGGTTACTTGGGCTGCAAATTGTATACCGACAGGTATGTACTTCTACTTTTGCAGACAATTTTACTGAAACTGATTGGAGTTATTCACTCAAATATATATGACACAATTCCTTTCGTCAAAGTAATTTCTTGTTCTTTCACTTCACTTATATCAGATATAGATGGTGCTCCGTTGGATGGAGGCTGGTCTGAATGGGGCCCTTGGACTTGCAGCGCTAGCTGCAACGGAGGAATGGGAGTGAGGAAACGAACTTGTGACAATCCTGAACCCAACATACGAGGCCAGCCATGTTTAGGACCTAGTACATCGAGCGGCCATTGCAATATGAACAAATGTGGAGATGTAACGGATGGTAATATATAGCTCACGGTTTGATATCGGATGACTGTTATCACGTAACTATAGCATGAGTGTTATTGTAGTCACTCTTGCCTTGATAAAGAGAAGAATTCGGATTGAGCATAAGTCAATCATTGTCAAGGAAGGGGATGGTGTGACTATATCAGCTGATACAGACATAGTTTCTGCTCTAAGAAATGAAACACCTACTGCTGAGATAAATTGGTCTCGCAACGGAATCTTCCTCGAGGAAGAAGAGGATAGAGTCAAACTGGAGGATACTGCAGTCTGTGAGTTAAACAAATGCCAGAACCAGAAAGAAGGATCGGTAGAAGGAATGAAAATGAATAACTTTTTATCCTCCAGCTATAAGTTTCACAGTTGTCAATGATTCTGGTGTATACACACAAACGTTGCATCGAGTGGACGATTCTCACCTCATATTTAAGATCATTACTCTTGCTGTCGTTCCAACAACCAGTGAAATTGTCATTCGAGAAAGTTTGTCTTTCTCTGTTATCTGCCACTGCGTTGTCCTAGGATATGTTTATTCGGATCTCAAGGTTTCTTGGATATTGAATGGCAAAGTTTACAAAGATTATGGAATTTCAACTCCCATTGCCGTGAGTAACGTACATACATATAATACCTGTACTGTATGTATTCGCAATTAAGTTTTGTTATGCAATATGAAACAAGAAATTCGTTTGAAACAATTCAACGAAATTCTCGGATCATCTTATAGGTAAATGTAGATCACATCCCTAAGGCTAACATAACACACCATGGTGAGTGGAGATGCGAAGTAGTACAAAGTGATTTAGACTTCAAGTGGACTACTAATGTGATAAAAGTTCGCGGTATGCATAACTGCCTCCAAGGGACGGTATTTTTTATTGAGTATAAAATATCCTTTACAACACAGTATCCCTACATTATTCAACATCATCGTTTCGTAGTGAAGTGTATTTTACGTTTGAACAGTTGAATTATGTAAGAAAACAGGGAACAAATTTGTTATCTCATTCTTACGGTCTCGCAACACGCTCGAAAGTATTTGTTTGAATGGCTTTTCATAGATTTAGGAATATCATCATTATCATAATTTTTCTCCCACAGTTTTGGGACCGCCTAATTGGCGAACTCATTTGATGGAGGACAAGTTGACAAGACCAATTTTCGGGTGGATGCCGAGTGAAGGTTTTGTAGCATTTTCAGCTTTCTTTTTGACGATATTGATAATCGCGAGCATTGTCGCTTCGACGATATGGTATTTAAGGTAATTGATTAACAGGCATTAGACCATGAAAACTAATCATGAAAATTTAATTCAATCATTTTCTTAAAATTAAATTCATTCGCAGATTTCAAGAAAGTCTAAAGTACAAAGATTCGCGTAAAAAAGAGCTGATCGATACCGAAGAATCATTTACCGATTCGGAGACTGAAAAGTTAATCAGTAAAAAGGAAAAATCCACGTAGGGATATCCGCAATTATAGAATCAGGCAGGAAGTTCTCTGCAAAATGAACTGCTCCATTTCGTTATTGAATTACACGATCATGGTCCAATTTTATTAATAGGTATAATATTGCATAGTATATATCTTCATTTAGTTCTACTACATATAGGTATAAGTATACAATTGTCTATTCCTGTTCGTGTATGAATAAATATTAATCGAAGATACATTACTCACCTTTGAATGTTTTTCCTTATCCTGAAGATCCTTAGCCCTACCGAAAATTAACAGATCGATTCATTTGGTCGTTCGGAAATCCTATGGAATTTATTGGAAATCCAGCAGGTTTCCCATGAAAGTTCGCAAATTCCTGGTGGATTTCCAATAAATTCCATGGAATTTTCGAACGATCGCAGATGAATCCATCTGGAAGATTTCAGTAGGGAACAATCCAACAAAACGTACAAAAAGTATGTGAAAAATCCTGAGCCAATCAAAAGTTTATTGGGCCTCTTTTACGCGTTATACTTGCGATCAGGATATCCTGCAGTGTGAGTTCTCTTTCCATCCTCGCTCAAGCCGCAACGCCGTGTCGTACACAGAGCTGGCGTATATACAAAACTAGTTTTCAATGAACAAGTCCGCGCCATCAGGCTCATTCATTTTCAGAACAGAACGAAACAAACCTTATAGCTCCGCAGAAACCCTCCAGAAAGAATTACAATAAGAAAACAAAAACAAAAAATCCGTATTGTACGGATACGGAATCTTCCCCTAGAAAAATTACCCACAATTCTGTACCGCTTCTTTCCCAAATTCTTTTCCAATACCCACACGAATCTCAAAAATGGATTCATCCCTCGACAGAAATATGTACAGACGTACAATAAATTGTAATTAGGAGCAAAGTAGTCGCTGCGACGTCAACGGATTGCTTCTCCTTATAGTATTTATGTAACCTGCATATGCAACCTGGAGACGTACAGTAGGGATCGGAGCACTTGGTACACGTGTACACGTGTACAGGTATGTATATGTGAGTGCAATGCATAGGTATATACCTATGTATGCAGGGAAAGGCAAGTTACGTTGAGAGAGAGGATTGCGGACAAAATTAATGCGATGGTATAAGAATTGACCGGGATGGTGCGTGGCAGGCATGAAGGCGAGCATGAGGCAGGGGAGCGACAGGTGCCGAGTCGCCCACGTGGGTTCTCTTAAGCAGTAGAAGACGGCTTCCTTGTGACTGCTCAGAGTCAGGACGATGCCGAGTATAAACGAGTGGGGGTATCCATTCGGTAGCAAATGCTGCTAACCCGTCGCAAGGTCAAGATCAGTCGGTTAATCTCGTCCAGTGAGCGAAGACCTTGCTTGCACCTCGCACAATTATTTCAAATAACTTATACTTCTCTATCCAGATAATATAAACGTCATTTCATTCATCCAATCTGATTTATTTCTAACACTGCGACGTAGCTGGTATAACTATTAAGATCTGATCCCTCATCAATCGTTGTTTAGCGTGAATGAACTTCATCCACTTTGAAAGTTTTGTCATTTTTTATTTTTTTATTTTTTTTGTGGTGTTTATAGTTGATTGTAATCAAAAATTTGACAAAACGATTACTTGTTATGGAAACTTGTGTCTTGATACCAAAAGAGTTCTCATTAGCTCTTGCTACCGATCCATCGTACAAGCTCTTTAAAAATGCGCCCTTGTCCGAGATGCGGATCTCGGTATGGTCCAACGTCTTTATACCGTCGGGAACGCTCATATATCCGTTTCAAGGATCGATAAGATTCGATAAAATTGATTTGTACTCTCTCCTCGATGACAACGATGTAAGTACGAAGTATCATGGTATTTTCTTTATAGTTGCGTAACAATATAGCCCGTTGTCACTTGACAATCAACAGGACTTTCCTTGCTGATGAAAAAACAGCAGAGACTTTCTATTTTTCGTATAAACTAGGACTTTTCATAAATGTTTACTCTCAATTAAACAATCAGGCACCAACTAAACTGTGAACCATAAATTCAATAATCGCAATTCGAATTTGAGGATAGCTTCTGTAATTTTGCAAGCATGTGAACTTTCGATCAATCGATGCAACGGAACGCTGATCTCTGATTTGTGCATAAGTAATGTTTTAGTAAAAAAAAAAAGAGCCAATTCTGTTTTGTCGATGGCATTAAGTTACAAGCTCTCGTCGAAGCGATGCAGAAATAACATGAGACACAATGACATGATTAATAATACGATATCACGACTGCTTCGTTATAAGTTTCTCAGAAAACAGGTTACAGAAAAGATTTCGTTCAAAGGTGATCCAGCACCTTCTAGCTGGTCGGTTACACTATGATGCATTACAGCTGGATCTCGGGTGATTAATGGGAAAGGATATAGTTCTCCAAGGTGCGGCTTATAGCTGAAAACAAATATACTGCGGTAGCGTAGGATATTACATTGGAGAAAACAGATCGATAAGAGAAAAAATACTTTGACTATGCACCAGGCTCTTCACACCATTATTCCGAATTAACGAATGAAATAATAACAAAACGAATGAACAATTACACTTGCCAATATACAACTTCATCATTCAATAATCGGTGGTGTACAAAAAAATAAAATAAAAAAAACCATTCAAACTAGAATTAAGTGAAAAAGTTCGGCAATGATCATGACTGATAGTACATACCACTGTTACTGAAGTCCGCAGATCAATTAATGAGAAAAGAAAGTAATTCGGTTAATTTATCTTGTCGTTGTCTTGTTATAATTGCGGAAACGTCCTCGACATCCGTTCTTGGAAATGTTATACACTATAATTGACAATGATTTAATACGATTTAGCGATATTAACTGCACTTGCGAGACTTTGCGACTTGTGTATACATGTGATCTATTCCGCAACGTATATTGCGCATGAGGGCGGGGTGAGGCTGATAGAGTCTTCTCTCTTGTTATTACATTTTATGAAGGGAACAACGGATATTATAACGTTTAACCAGTAGCATCGAGAGCTCTGGACCGAAGAGAAAGGTATTATGATTCAGGTGTAGGTATACAGAGAGCTGCACTATATGGGTGTGCGCCTCAAGTAAATAACAGTTATTACATTATTTTTAAAAGCTACGTACGCTCCACCCCAGAATACTGGTTTCATCTTATCAATTTTGTTAGTACAAGTACACCACTAACGAGTCACGTGACTCGGTAATCATTTCAATTTTCCAGCAAAGATTCTGAAAATACAACAATAACCTTTTCCTGCTGTAAGTTCAGCAGGTATAAGACTGCTTTGATAATACAGTCACATAAATTTCACCTTATCAACAGATCGTAATTTGTTGAAAAAATCATGTTCACTTGTCCGAGGGATTGAAACATTCATTCTTGCATAGCCCCCAGTTTTTATTGGCTAACATTGGTATAGAATAGAAAAGTACTATGGTGAAGATAATTTTGCGGAATTCCACGTATCTTCGGGCTTTTCGAATGTTTGCTATCTCTGTCACGAAATTGTGATTTGGTCCAGATTGATGGGAACGAGTAATGATTTTTTATGGAAGTCTATGACTATTTACAATTCTTTGTGACTAACAATAAGCACGAAAAGCTACAATCTGTATTTTTAAACTAAAAAATCTCCGAAATTCCCTGAAAATTCGTAAAAATTAGTTACAGTAGAAATATTTGCAAGGGATAGGATTAATCGATAGTTATTTTACCGATCATTGATGATATAGCTATATTACTGACAACTGTTACTTTTTAGATAAGGCGTGAGTACGGCTGTTACGACGAGGTCTCCTTCTCGAATTACAATCTAAACTATCGTCAATGCAATTGGATAAGGTTTCTACACATTGTTCAGACTTATAACGATCAAGTTAATCTTATCGGCACAAAAGTCAAAGGTGAGTTAAAGTAGTGAAATCTCGAGTTTCTGTACGTAAGATTAAGAACTTGGTCTCGAATTGAATGAACCGTAGATTTAGACGAGAAATTCGTTATCGGAAATTTGTCGCAAAAGTATAAGTGGCCAAGAGAATAGTGCTTATTCACGAGTATGTTTGTAGAATCCACGGTAATCTGAACTAAACAACTTTGAGCTTTTAGGGGAGCCGATATTCGAAGTGATCAAAGACGTTCAGCCAGACACAGAACTGGCTGCCTGTTTTGTACCTGTAGATGATCACGATTTGGTTCTTATATCGCACGCTCAGTGGACACGTACCGCGATCTACAGGTACACGATCGATTCCATATTGGATGGTACGTATTCTCGCTACATTTATAAGTGCACAACATTTTTTTGAGTATGAAAAGTATGTACCCTCATGAAATGGCAACTAGCATTCCAAAAAATCAGACTTGCATGATTGGCGAAGTGTTGTATCTAAGACTTTTCACTTTGGAAGAAGATATTTCGACAGCAGGAAGCCCTTAAATTCCAACAAGGAAAATTGAAACCAAACTGCTTTTCATTGAGAAGTCAATCGACTGGTGAATGAATTCACTTTTGGCAGATGTTTTCCAGTAGTCTACGAAGTTTCTCGTTTCGAAGGAATTCAAAAGCTTCATTGAAAAGTCTTATAGTCAGTTGAAATTATAGTTTCTGCAAAGGTAAAACTTGGTATCATAATAATAAATACCAAAGCTCGTCGTCAGCGGTACAAACTGGGTTGAAGATGGTATAGCTGCAGGGTGGAGTAAACAGCTAAGGACCGTCCAGTTGCCACCCATTGTACTGTCTTTCAATGGCTGTGAGCGCTACACATTTGAATCACAAGTAGCCGCCTTGATCTGCACCGACAAAAATTCTTCCGATATTTGCATTTCAGATTTGTAGGCCTATTCTGTATTTCGCGTATAATTTAATCTTGCATTTTTCTCCTCTCGAATGAAATTACATTTAAGGGGGTCGATCCGCGGCTGATTCCATCAAAAATATACAAACCACTTTTCAAATTCAGCTTATCTTTCATTCATTGTTCATCCAGTTATGGTCCATAATCATTTTTCAACATTCCCCCTCGCCTATTCGTATAGAGTATCGGTTTGCAATTTTTAAATTTCGCAGCATATAATTTCGAATTTACCATTGAACATATACAATAGTTGATTTGAATTTTCAATTCTCGTCGACGGTTGTTTAATTTGTCTTTCAGAATCCCCGCTCGATCTGTCAATGGCTTTATTGTCGCATCAGTCATCGTCTGTAGTTCCGACTTGCTACGAAGCTGACGAATACGAATCGACATCCGGCGAATCGTCGACGTCAACGTTATCCTTAGTTGGTGATCATTTAGAATGCAGCATCTTGACGACGATGAAACGAGGCGAACGCGTTTTATTGCCATGCGAAGTTTGCGGGAAATCTTTCGATCGACCTTCCTTACTTAAAAGGCATATGAGAACGCACACAGGTGAGAACAACCCTTTCGCGATCACTATAATACTATTCATGGACCATGACTATATTAAAAAGACAACTTTGCGAACGCACCTGCATTAGAAAACTGAACATTTGTTATTCCAAAGAAGAGGAAGGATTTGAATTTCGAAAAATTCTCTCGTCCATTTCGTGATGTTTTCTCTTTTTGTCTTATTTTATTTAACGCTGCACTAATAATGCATTACAAAGATGTTATTTAAGGGGAAAAACCACACGTCTGTATGGTCTGCAACAAAGGGTTTTCTACCTCAAGTTCGTTGAATACCCACAAACGAATACACAGTGGTGAAAAACCGCACCAGTGCCTTGTGTGCGGTAAAAAATTTACCGCTTCTTCAAATCTGTACTATCACCGCATGACTCATATAAAGGTGAGTGTGTAAAACATGTTGCATGTTGCCCGATTATTGTTATTTACAACGTACTAAACCGCCATTAGCATAATTATTTAGGAAAAAGATATGGCAAAATTAGCGTGACCCTATAGGTATAACGTATCCCATAACATATACCCGCGTAATTGTTGACGGGTTAAAAACTTGCCAAGTGAAAATCTTTCTACATCTAATTGCGAGTGGAAAAAGTCCGGCAATTACTGTATACGGAACAAGCTAAATTGCTCGTGTGGTAAAAACTTTGAAAAATATACGCAGACGTTGCAGACGATTTAGTGGCCGTAGGATTTAAAATTGTTCAATTTTTCACGAGTCTGTTTCGAAAGGGTGTTTTGAAGTTAGTTTTTGATTACATAGGTATAGTCATTTGACATACGTTATGTAAATTAAGCGATAAAAATGTCTGTGCGAGAAGGCTGAGATTTATGGTCAAAGTTTTTCGGTTTTTGTTCGTTGAGACTGGAATGAATGCGGACAATCTTGAGCTTCAAAATGAATTCGGGCAAACCACTATTCGTTTGGACTTGAAAGGTGAATGCAAGAATTCACTCAATCGGAGCTCACCTCTGCAGTCTACAGCTTGCACCGGTTTATTTCGCTTCCAGCGCTTCAATTTAAAACCTTAACCGACTTGAATCGATCGTTTCAATTGCTGATGAGATAAGAATTCTGAATAGTTTTTTTCTCCAGTTAGCTCCGCCGCTACTCTTCCTTTGCAATTCCATAAACTGAAATAAAATTGACGACGAAATGTAACTTCGGTTCGCTGTAAGTTCGACATTCGCAAAGACAGGAGAATGAAATTCCAACTCTTGTAAAAAATTCCAAGGCTTGAATGAACCGATAAAAAAATCGAAAAACTTAAAGATTCGAGCTGGAAATCTTCGCTTCTCCTGAAACTCGCAGTTTCTTTGGTAGGTACAACGCAAGCTGGTGGATAATTAATTTTGATACGACCTGTAGAATTTCGACAGATCTCAGTGGCTTCATCGCCGTTGACCAGTCTTGGCTACCGCTGGTCACTTTGCCGACGCTAGTAGTAGCGGCATTGCTTTGAGCGTGTCGAGATAGCCTGCCTTGAATATCGGAGCAAAATCATTTTGCCGGCTCTGCAAATCTTCCTCGAGCACACATGCTCGAGAGTATTTCAACGGTCGTCCAATGCAAGATTACGTGATTCCGCAGGACGCTCGTTTTGATTTACTAATTCAAAATTATCATTATCAATTATAGACTTACTTTCATGAAAACTATAGAATTTTATCGCACAGCGATCATAATTACTCAATTATTCGAACTGAACAGACTGCAAAAATCTTTGCTGATTGCTATTTATTTTCTAATTTTTTTTGCGTGGAATGAATATAAGAGGATGATTCATCGGATCTTTGAAATAGTATAAAGTATATAATAGGATGGTGAAATATCGAGATTGAAAAATATTGTTTGATAAGTAAAAATGATGGAAAAGATATTGTGTATGATGCGCGGGTTCTAATATTTGGAAGTAATGATACTCGGGAGCAACGCAGGTAGGCCTGCCATCAGCTACTGTAATTGGTCCATTACTTGCTCCCGCGTGGAATGCAATCCAATTAGAGAGACAGAGAACGTTGCCCTGGGCGATTTCAGTCGGTATTAGTGCTGTATAGTGTTGTTGTACTACCGCTCTACTCCGATCCTCGCTATCCTTATATACTTTTCAGTTTTCAACTTTACCACGTTGCAGCTGTATACACATACCTATACTCGTATATACTATATACCCTCTTCGCCAGATTAACGAGTACAGATATTTGAATTTCAGATCGACATCGAACCACGTATAAATAAAATATTGAAATATATTGCAGAACAGAATCATCACGTTAGCTCTTGTTCACTAGATGAAATAATCCGATTCGATATAATCGATTGAATTTTACTTCAACTTCCTCATTCAGTAATCTGATTTTTTGAAATATCTGCACTTCAGATTACTCGGTTGTTTTTAATCTAGAGATCAATACACTCCAATTTTCTTTTTGTCAAAATTGTTATATTTTTCAGGAAAAACCACATAAATGTTCTCAGTGTTCGAAGTCTTTTCCAACCCCAGGTGACTTGAAGAGTCACACTTACGTTCACAACGGTCTTTGGCCATTCAGGTGTCACATATGTAATCGTGGATTCAGTAAACCAACGAATCTAAAAAATCACATGCTACTACACTTGGGCAGATGCTCGAACAAGAAATTCGTCAAGTCAGATTTATGAACAAGAAAATCTAATATCACAAAAATAGGTATGTCTATTCCTCGGATTATTTTTTATCGATTATATATTAGCTCAATTCTTTACGATTCAGATTCTACCTCAAACATCACATTTCTTTTATTATAGTGTTAAATTGCTCAAGTAATTCCTATATGCATGTATCGATTTGTGTTGATCAGTTTTTACGTCTTTCTCAATTAATACGAACATTTCGTAATTATCGGTGGTAGCATTTTCCATCAGTAGCTCACGCCTTGATAACGATGAGTGATAACGCAGTTTGCACCTGCAGTTGTGATATCATGATCTCAACTGAAGATACAGTATATTTCGTGTTTGTTTCAGACTGACAATGATATTAGGCACTGATTATCAGTCTCGCATACTTAGAAGATCGGTAAAACGATCTGCGTGTAAAGTATGTTATAGGATCAATGAAGAATTGAAAACATAACCAAACGCTCATTAATCGCAACGAATAACCATATAACAATGATTATTAATTACGAGAGCTGTGTGTTTTTGCCGAGGATACCGCGTGCATGGTCTGATATACATTATTGTAGACATTTTTCACGACGTTGTATGTATCATGTATATATATGGTAAAAAGTGAAAAAAAAAAGAAAAGAAAAAGAAAGAACCGCACTCGACCAAGCGTATTGGTACGGATCAAGATCGAGTCGCGGTGCATCCCAGCGGCTCCGCGGAGCAATTTAAAACTCGGATTGACGAAGCAGGTTCACCTTGACGAAGCGAGGAGTTCCACCCGTAGGTGACAGGAAAAATATATACACGTATACGTATATGTTGTACGTATAAGCAGCTTGCGAAGGGGTAATATACCTTTTGCCGGTAAATCTTCACCAGCGTTCTTAAAAAAAAAAAGAACAAAAAAAAAACTGTGAATAATGAGATTTCAAGGCTGAAGCCCGTCGAGTGTTTCAAAAATTTATACGATCCATATCGTATACTACTTATATATAGCTTTAACTTTCGATCGAGATCTGCACTCGTCGATATACTTTCATCATAAAGTCGTAGTGTAATTTTTTATCTATAAATTAATACGTTAAGTTACTATATAGTTTTCAGTCATTATAAGGTCACAAAACGAAAACTATTATTGAACCATTTATATATTATGTATCTTTGTATTCTTAAACGTTTTTATACCATATTTTTACTAGCTGCCATAAAATGGAGGCAATTATAAATGTCATACTAGATATAATGTTATGTATTACATATTTTATTGTATATTATATAGACGATGATTATTTTATACACTAAGCATCATCCCAATTATCTGTGGATATATAATGACAAAAATTAAAAAGAACCCTTTTCTAATTTGCGGTCTTTTTCCTTGTAGCCCAAAGTTGGATTGAATAAATCGGTAGACTGATTGACTTTTGTGAAATTGATCGTGTCTTTGAAAAATTGCAAAGGTTATCGGTTAATTATGCTTAACAGCTGTGCCCACTCGTCTGCAATAAATATCTTTAATGTTAGGACAAAAAGAATTCCGTGGAATATTCTTGATCGTGAAATTATCAGCATATAGGCTTAAACGTGAGTTTTAATACACATCGAGCAAAAACTTTTGACTCTTTTCAACTCACACAGGAATTATACCATGCGGTTTATTCGTTATCTGCCTCGACCTGTTATTTTATCGATCAGGTTTTGGAATACAACTCTCACGTCCACAAGAGCCTCGTCCAACGTCGGGCCTAGCAAATAGTAAAAGGCAGTTGGCGAGCTGAAAAATTCGGTAAGAAATCTTTCAGTGCAATCAATATTTAGGTAATAAATGAAAAACAAAAAAACATGGTCTGATCTTCATTGACTCTGCAGTTGCAGAATCGAATATATGTATTGTGCTTTTGAATGTTGCCAGCGCGAAATTTTACCCAGAGCCCATTAATCAAAAGTATATTCAGGTAATTCGTTCGATTAATAATTACATCGAATGAATCAACACGATCAGATCGAGGTAAGCGAACGCTGATGTCACAGCCAAAGATTTTTTGCCTGTTTTTATGCATATAACACTTGCATGAAATCATATTTTCGTTACAAAATTAAACCGCTTTACTTACTTGGACGATACATCGCGTGAACGGTTTGAGTTCGTCGGCACTTCGGTTCCAGATTCTTTTCTAGGTGGAACTGGAGTTGCCATCATGACAACGGTGGATCTTCGGCTTGCGAAATTCGGATTCAGCCCAAAGTCTTTGGATGCCGGCTGTAGAAATCGTAGTTTCTTTTTAGGTACTATGCATTGATTTCCCCTTGGATCCGGGTTACAAAAAATATATCTTTGTCACGCAAAAACTGTTCACAAACTTCTGCACGCGATTATTCCACCGTTAAATATTCGCGATTCACCTTCGCAACTAAATTTTGATTTTAATTACACACGATCGAAATCTCATAGTGAAGTAATTTTGAACCTATGATGAATTATTGATACATTTGTCTAATTGTAAACCGTACCTTGGATCGAGATTGATTTTGTGCCACATTTTCCTTTTGGCTCACACGAATTTCGGTCTCAGGATTAATTTGCGCTGGAAAACTGACGGCAGTATGCGTTTCGGAAATAGCTAAAGCTGCAGGCAATTCGATCTGGGTATCTTCATCCATTGATTTGTATTTTATTGACGAACGTTTGTCATACTGTGATTCCGCTTTCGTCAACGTTTCGACTGACTTATTTGCAGTATTCAAAAGTGATGAGACTGTTGACTCAGATTCACTCGTCTGAATATTATCTAAACGGTCTCTGACGTTTTTATCTTCCAGTCTTTGATTAAACCTTCTGTCCCAATCGGCAAGGAATTCCGATTTCGAGCTTGCGTTATAGACAGCGAATTTCACGTCATCGGATGTTTCCTTCGATTCAGTTTTCCTCGAATCACGAGATGCAGTTCCGACTATGAAATCGATAGATTCATTCATTGAGGTACGAGAAACGGTTCGTACCCTCGACTGACTCAGGTCATTCGCAGGATTTTCGACGCAGTTAGTTGAGGCGATGGAACCGACAACAGAGCTACGTTTTTTGAATATTTTCTTCAAACCTCTCGAAAGTACGCTTTCAGTCTTGGCCACGCTTCTTTGCTTCGATATTTTCTTCGAATCTTCAATTGGCAATGTCAGTGAATGTTGATCATGACTTCTTTCATCCACACGTCGCTTAGCGTCTTCCATATTTTTTCTCTCAATCCCAGTGTGTTCTTTTATGTAACTTTTCGCCATTGACAATAGGCTGCTCTTTTTGGTATGGTTTGAACTCTGATTTGAGTTTCCCTCGACTTCGGAAATTGCGTTATTCAAATCCGTTTGACTCGCAGGTAGAATCACAATTTCCTCGACGACAACACGTGCCACAGTTTCTGTTGGCTCCAAGCCACCTGGATTCGGTTCCACTTTGTTCCCTGTGACATCGACTTCATTAGATTTTGACGATGTAGGTATTGAGCCCTGAGCACGATCATCAAGGGAACTCTCGTGACTCTGTACGTTGGCCGATTCGTTTCGACAAATTATTCCGACATTATTAACTAGCAAAATTTCGTTGTAGACTATGGGATCTTCAACATCACTGACCTTTGACTTTGACAGGTGTTTCCTAATTTCATTAGAAGTTTTTGGGTCCTTAATCCCGTGTTCATCGTCCGTCATTATACTTTCATCTGGACTGGCTTTTGCTAATATTATGGATTCCTGCTTGAGTTTCTCATTCGATTGATCTACAAAATGATCCTCGTCCTGGTGTTGTTTTGTTCCACTATATTTACCTGATTTTTCCGATTGCTGCTTGGCTTGATCATCCGCATGAGGGACCGGATGATCTTCAACTGAACGATCCTGTCTGCTTCTGATCGATGCGCGAGAAAAAAGCTTACGAATCGCAGCGAAACCTCCGCCAGATGATCCCTTCTGACGGTCTTCAGGTTGATCATCATCCTCATTAGATTTATTATCAAGCTCGTCTGCAGGCATATATTTTGCACTCTCTACCATCGGCGCGTAAGACACAATTGTGCCTTTAGCTGCGTAGATTTTTTCCGCAGGTTTCTTCATATCTTCGACATTGTTCGATGAGTCCTTCTTCTCTAATTCATTCTCAGAAGAAAATCGGCTTTCCACTATAGGCGCGGAATATATGAATGTTCCACTTTGTTCTGGGCGAAGAAGTCGTTCATTTGAATCGTCAGTGGCACATTCTGGCTCCAGAATTTTTAATGAACCTTTTTCAATTGACTTTTTACTGGGAATTTGATTTCCCGAATCATCCATAGAATCTAATGATTCAATGGCAACAATCTCTTCTCGGTTATCTTCTGCAGTCACATCAGGTTTTTGCTCTGTGACCTTAGATTCGCTCCCTTTGGTGCTGGAATTGCTGTACGACGACTGCAGAGGTATTCTTGTGATTTCGAAATGGTCTTCTAGGTTCGTCTGTGAGTTAGCAGCGGCTCTAGATTCTTTGACTACTTTCTTTTTCCGAGATGAATTACTGAAAATTCGAGAAAACGAGAGTGTAAACTTTTTCGTATTCCCCTCAGAATTGTCCTTCTTTTTGAATTTATTTCTCCAGCTAGATATCATTGTACTTTCTTCCTCTGCCAGCTGTTCCGCGTCTGTTAGTGAATTTTGTAAATTTGATCCAGCTTCGGATTCTGCAGAACTGTGTGATTTACTATCAGCCCCAACTTCTTCAACTTCATCTTCATTTTTTCTCCAAATGAAATCGCTTCGGCTAGCAACTGGATACGATTTTGTCACAAGGTTTTCGGTGACGAATGGAGTATCTTCTCCGTCAAGAAGCCTATGGCCAGTCTTGCGTCTATTTTCTGATCGATTTCTGTTGTCCTGTAACGATTTCATGCTTTGTATCATTGGAATGTCTACACTCTCCCTCGTAAAATGAATGCTTTGTTCTCTGTCAGCTTCTATTTCGGATGCCGAGGCACTCAGATCGTTAATTTCCCTCAAAGAATGCAACGATTCTTCTATGATGTCTCCGTTCTCTGGATCTTCGCTACTGGTAGCGGAACTTCGTTGCGAATCTGATTTATTCGATGACTTGAACATGGATTTTATGTTCGAGAACAAACTTTGTTTCTCCTTATCGCGCTGGGTCGTAGTTTTATCCGCTCCAGTTTTTGAATCGAATTCCGAGACTTCCTGAGATTCGATAGACCTGGATTTTCTTGGAATACTTTCTTCGCGTCTTTCCATTTCCTTGCTGGATTCTTTCAGCACAAAACTCGTACTTTTTGAAGATTCTTCATCCGCTTTACTTTCATCTATGAGATCTTCACGCTCCGGAAGTTCATCGTCGTTCGAAAATACCTTCGACCTCCTCGAATTTGTCAAAGAAATTTTTTGCAACAGTTTTGCGAATGACTTGTTCATTCTGGGGGAAGTTTTGCCTTTTTCTGTCTGCAGTGGTTTGACGCCAAAGTCTCGGGAAGACCTTGAAATACGTTCGAATTCGCGTTCAATAGTTTTCGTATCACTTTCATTCGTCGGTACGTTTCTGTTTGTGGAAGATACTGGCGAAGTTTCCGGTGCTAATCGTAAATTATTTGGACCGGGAATTATTAGTTCGCTGATTTCTGTCCTCGACAATTTCCCGGATGATTTACTAGCTTTTCGGTAAACTTTTGACGAAGTTACTTCCAAAGAAGGATCGTTTGTTGATTGTTGGTTTGTGCCGTCGTCAGTTCTCGACAATTTCTTTGACAATTTGTTCGCCTTTAGAGAAACTTTCGAGGAAGTTTTCTTCGAAGAAAAAGGGTTTATCGGGCTGTTTCTCGTTTTCGTTTCAAGCCTGGATTCTCTTTTCAGATTCTCATCACTCAGCGTCAATTCTCCTAGCTGCTGAGATTCGATTTCCGGTAATGTCCCGCTATCCTTTCTCTCGACTTTATCGGTCTCAGACTCCCCGTACTCTAACAAAATTCCCGCAGCATCTTCCAGATCTATTTCCAAACTCCCTCGAAGGCTCGAAAATCCAGCTAAATGTTGATCATTAATCGCGGAAGATTTACGGTATTTCTTCTCTATCCCTGTATCCTTGTCTACCAGAGCTTCTTCGGGAGCAATTTTTTCTCTGAGACAGTTTTTTGGCCTAATGATTCTCAAAAAAACTGGTGACGTTTTTTCAGAGCTCTTAACGATTTCCTGGCTCTCTATTGCTTCGATCCTCTCATCGTCAATTTCTTTACCTCGAGATAATTGATCAGGACCTTCATTTGATGGGGAGATGCTTTTTTCTGTGCTCTGATTTTCGTCAACTGCAATTGTATTATTGAATTCCGATTCCAGATGAGTGGTATTGTAATTTTCTTCAATAATTATTCTTCCTTCTTGATTCGTTTGCATCCTTATTCCCGATTCATTCGAACGTGTATCTTGAAATTCAGGAATTTTTGTCTCATTTTTATTTACACTTCTTTGTTTTTGCACTGCGACAAACCTTTTTTCAAACAATTTTTGTGCATCTGTATCCCCATTTTCTGTAAACGATTCTATCTTCATGTCAGCGACTTCTCCAGCATCGTCCACACGTTCACTTCTACTCAAACTTTCGGGCCATTCTTTCGCCTCTGATAGTTCACTGTCGTTTATTTTCTGATCGACATCAGGCGACCTTTTAAAATTAAGCCGTGCCTCGGGCGTGAATGTATTTTCGTCATTTCGCGATTTCTCAGCAATGAAACCGTCATTCAGTGTTCCTTTTTCCGGAATCTTGCCTTCGTTGTTACTTTCCTCGGCCGGCTGGGCTGGAAAGAAATTGTTCGCATCCGTTTCAACAAACGTGATAGTTGTCAAGGATAGATGTTCAGAGTTTCGAAAAGATTCCGTCGATTGTAAATTCCGGTGCTGCTGATCTTCATTTTTGCTATCACTTCCGGTGGTCTTCTCAATCATGTTCACCACTTCGGCTGGTTCGTCTATCGCTTCATTTCCATGGTCAGAGAGTTTCGTTTGAACATTTTCAGAGCGATCTTTCAATTTGTGAGTAACGCGTTCGTTTAGATCCTCAGAAACTTCGATTGTTGCTTCTTCCTCGGTTCTTTCTTTTTTCGAAACCAGATTCTCGCCCATCATGTTTGATTCACTACTGTGATGTGCTCCTGTGTCTAACAAGCTCACAGTAATTTGATTTCCGTTCGCAGATGACCCGATGGACGAATTCCGTAAACCTAGCGCAATATCTCGTGCAGAATGGCCACTTGTCTGTCTTCTTGCATTTTCATCCAAAATTAGATCAGCGTTGGAAGAATTCGTAGGATTTTTTCCCAAACCGTCAAACTTCTCTGCATTCTCCAAGGATGTGCGTAAATTTGGTTTTTGAAGATCTCTGCTCATCGTTTCAGACATTTGTCCTTTTTGGTCCTGGTTGCAAAGTTTAGTGCTTCCCAGCGTATGAACTTCACCAAAAAAGAAGTTTTCGCTCTGCACTGGAGAGGAAGAACTCTGTTTCGAAGTCAGATCATACATTTTGTCGTCGTTTTCTGTGCTTCTCAGTTCATCCGCGCGTCTATCATCCTCCTGAGTATCGATGGATTCGTTGAAAAAATCAACTTCGTTTTCGATAAAAAATTCATTTTCCACTTGGCTAAAAACTCTCACCTCCTCGGCTAAGCTGACCGACTTTTTCTGTTTCGTCGATAAATTTTCACTGTGAGAACTTAACGGGAGAGACTCGATTCGTGGTAAAAAACGAATCTGCAGATCATCATCGACGATTAGACGACACGCAAGGGAAGCTTTTAATTCATCGTATGGAATTTCTTTTCTGCAGTTCGTCTGCTGGACCTTCAGAATCAAACTGTCCTTCACTCGCATGCCAAGAGTATTCGAACTGCGATTGGCTAATTGGTCAGTATAATTATTGTCTGCTCTGTAAAAAACAGTCTCAGCAATCGTCTGAACAATATTTCTTATTTCTGTCACGTCAGAATTGGTTGAAATTGAATCGAGAATATTCTGAGTTCCTCGAAGCACGTAACTGTCTTCTACAGATTGATTTTTCGAATCACTGTCTGTGCCTTCTCGAGCGGTGGTTGAAGCAATGGAATTTTCTGGAGAAAATTGAGATGTGTTTTGATTGATTGAGAATTGTTCGTGATCAGTATTCTCTTCCGATTCACGCTCTTCATGTTGTTCGTTGATCATTTTTCGTTCGCGTATTCGGAGATGATCTAATCTCACATCTTAAGGACGAGATGAATTCTGCTACGTGATTTGAATCAAGAAATGCGATGACGTCGAGGAAGATTTCTTCGTTAATTCCTGGTCGGAAAACATCTTATATGTATCTTGAAAACCGGAAATTCGTTAAGCAGGACAAGTAATTTCTTAAAATTCGCAGCAAATCGCATTCAAAGACTGGCTTCTGGTTCAATTGTGATTCGGCCTATCTGTAAAAAAAATTCCATCTAATGAGTCACTCAAATAATTTGCGGTAAAATTCATTCTGTCTTTGAACTGATGAATTTTTTCTGCTTTTATTGACAAGGAATCTGACCTTTTTCAATCTACCGAAAATTGCGTGTATATCTGAATTCGACAGTTCGTTCGATCAATATGGTGTTTCACCGTTGTGTCAAATGTACGAGATTTCTCCTCGAGAAACCGTGAATATACTTTGATCCTTTCATTGAAGATGATGATTAAAATACGAGTAGGGTATATGCATACCTCTCCTGCGAATGGATTTAACGAATACTCGAATCCTGGGAGTGGTGGAGCCGATTTGCCTCGGCTTTGGTACAATCGTTACAACTTCCTTGTTACTTTTCACGATACTTTTTATATCCAAGAGGCTCTGTTTCAGAATGTCAAAGCAGTCGTTTATTTCACCGATAAATTGACTTTCGGTTTTATTCTTAACGGGGTACTCGTCACAATCATCTTCGGACTTAAAAACGTCAGGATCGGTCTCAGAGTTTGACATTATGCTGATGAAATAACTACGTGGAATGATTAATTATCTCAAACTGTGGGAATTAATAAATGATTCGACACTTGAAAATTGAAAATATGGTCAAGACTTACGTTGCATTATATTCAATTATTATTCATTACATTTGTGTTGATTGAGACTTGAAATTTACCCGGATAAAAAATTATCACACAGAAATGAAAGGAAGGAAATATATTTTCAACGTGATCGACTGAAGTCAGTAATTATTATCTGACAGGCAGATGAAAGCATATGTTTCAAAATTCCTCCAGATTCAGAGATTGCAATGAGAATCTATATAAACAATAATAAATACTGGCATTTTGTATAATTTTTCGACTCCAATCGATAAATCATTTTGACATGTAATTTTTTTTTTTTTTCTTCTCTTCACGTGGGATTTTTAGAGGTAGAAGATCTTTCGACTTTCTGACAGTCACAAAAGTAGAATTTTATTATGATTATAATAATATATATTATAACAATACATCATTATACAGTACTGTATAGGTAAAGATTAAATTATTATACGTTTTGCAAATGAAATTATGCGACGTACCAGCGCCATATTTATAGGTATAATATTGTGTATTATATTTGTATATAGATACATAATATATGTATATTATGTATATCTAACACCGATTGTAAATTTATAAATACGTTGCAATATAGATGTAATTATAAATTTAGAATAATATATGTATAATATATACGTATATATATATATATATAACCTCCAACGATAATATTATAATTGGTACGACAGAAATAATTTCCGTTTCTAAAGTGACTACCGTAATTTTCGTTACATTCTTTTTTTTTTTTTTTTTGTTTTTTGTTTTTCTCTTTTTGTTTTTTACAGTTTCTACGTTAATAATATAATATGTATATGTTCATTGCTAAAATTACCAATAAGTTCAAAATAATACGTATCACGCGTTCGTAATTATTTACACATTTTCACCGATAATATATATAGGATGTTATATTATTGTTATTATTAATATTATTATCGTTACATATTTCATATATTATATGTATGTATATCTCAATCGACTAGCAATTATAGAGAGCAAGATGAAAATTTTTCGTTTCAATGTATATAGTATAGGTATATTTACAACAAGTATCTTAAATTTTATTGCCTCTTATTGTATTGGTTATTCTTCTTCCAATATCATCATCGTCATCATCATTGTTATTATTATCAATGTTATTATTTGTTATATTATAATAATTGTGTAGTTGTTTTATATTATATTATAAGTATATAGCTAGGCGTATTAGCAATATAATAATAGTTCTAATTGTGTATCTATATAGGTAATTCGCTATCAATGTTTCTTTTTCTTCTACGCTTTATTTGTATTATTATTAATATTATTATTATTAATTTTTAATATAATAATGAATGAATACAGCAGGTAATTGAAATGGGGAAATAATGAAAGGAATTACTGCAACAAAGCAGACCTGTGGTCGATATAAAGCACTGCAGTTTTAAACATGCTTCCTTTCTTTTTTTTTTTTTCAGTATATATCGATTGAACCCGTACGCAAGTTTTTGGCGCATCGGTCGAAACCTATCTCGTGCGCAAGTTTTTATTAATAATTTCGAAGGAAAACGCGACGTGCGGGATGGAAACAGGAAAACACGTATCCTGCGGCGACCGGAATTATTAGACATATGTATATTATATCGGATAAGTCGTAACTTATATGTATACGACACATATTTATATGTAGGCAACGCTTTGTTAAGGTTTGCTTTTTTTTTTTTTTTTGCTCTTTGCTTTTTGCTTTTTATGCTTCGCTATTTGAAGATTAACATTCGCCTTTTATACGGCGAACGAGCACGAACTGAATTCTACGGTACACGCGACACACAATCGATCTAATCGACATAAGTTTCTTTATTTTTTTATTCTTTTTTTTTTGTTTTGTTTTTTGTTGTTTCGCTTTTTTTTTCGTACATATGTATATAAATATAGAATTTTGTGTATTTTCTGCTAAGAGCTGATATCACATACGCGTGAAAGATGACATAGATATAGAAGTGAAGAAGAAGAATTCAACTTTTCACTACTTTTCTATAGTTATCTTGAAGATTAATTATTAGATCGGTTAAAATCTGATTGTTACTTTATTCTATTTATTATATATTTATACTTTACCCTAATTTAGATGAATTATTTCAACTTCTCGTTTCGATACCGTTGTCAAATCATCACAGTGTAATCATCTGATACACCATGACTTCAAATTCATTCAATTTCCAATTCAAAATATTCATGGTTTGATTTGAATAATTTTTTTTTGTTTTTCAAGTGGCGAAATGCTGCCTTGATAAATAATTAAAAATTGTACTTGTGACCAGCAATTAGCACACCTGAAGAAACCTTACGATAAAGAATTATATGAATTTTTAATTTGTTTAAATATCTCAAAATACGAAACGAAAAGATGAAAATTAGAAATGAAAAACAACATGAAATTTCTGCTAAAGCTAAATGTATAGGTATAATAGATAGTTGAGGTATAAAACAAACTAATTTCATATTGGAAATGGCATTTTTCAAACGGAACACAATTTGGAGATAATATATTGCAAGATTGGAACGTATTTTGCTTTATCTTTCAGCTTGGATTGTTACCTTGTTTTTTCTATATTCCGTATCCTCCGCTTCCCAGACCAGCTTTTGTGTCAACTGGTACTTGCTTGTGAAAACAGTCTTCTAAAAACTGAGCCATCGATAGATAGAGATGTCCTTTTACTCCAGCCAAACTGTGGCTTTCATCCGGATAGACCTTTTAGAAAGTAAAGAAAAATGTTGTATTCAAAATTGACGACATTGGCTGCAGGAAGGATGTCTTGTGAATTTCACCCTCGCATATTGAATGAATCGGGAAGGGAATAAAAATACTTGATGTGAAAGAGAATTTCATAAGGTATAGCTTTCTCACTTGCTGACGGAATAAAATTCCCTTTTTTGCAAGATGACCAGCCAGGGCCATACTTTGTTGAAATTGTACGTTGTCGTCCGCGGTCCCGTGCACCAAATAATACATTTTATTTCGCAAATGTTCCACCTTTTTGAAAACGTCCGATTCTTCGTAGCCCTTGTAATTCGATGTGACGTTTGGCGAGCCCATGTATCTCTCGGCGTATGCCGAATCTGCATTTTGTTGAATTAAGATGACAATGTCAATTGCGACTTTTTTTCATTTACCACGTCATTTTATGTATGTGGAAAAAATGAATTAAAACCCACCGTAAAGTTTCCACGAAACAACTGGGGCTACGCTAATCCCGCATTGGAAAACGTCTTGATCATTTTGAGCCAAGGCTAATGCCGCAACGAATCCACCATAACTCCATCCCCAAACAGCGACTCTTCGCTTATCCACAAAATGTAAAGAATCTCTCAAGTATCTAGAACAAGCCAATCCCCGGAAAATAGAAAGCTTTCGTTTCCTAAATGACTTCCAAAATTTTATCCATATATTTGTTCACAGTGACTCGACCCTTCGACCGACCATCAAAGAAATATCTACCTACTTGGCATGGCCACAAAAGTCAATGACAATGTCAACTGACAAGCAGACCTAGATGACCTTACTGAATTTAGTAGTAAAACAAGGATGTTATAATTATACAATCATTTTGTGCAATGATTTCTTACGTTCACAAGAAAATTCTGTTTAGGATGAACTCGAATTTTTCTCAACGTTATGCTTTATTCCAAATTTTCGTATGCTGTCTCATTGCCAGATTAGTCATTTAGAAAGTTTCTACTTTGAAATCAGATTCATGAGTGGCGTACTCGGGAATATTTGAAAACAGATTTCTCTACAGTCTACAAGAATCATCCATAATTTCGATTTTTTCATCAACAAAAACTTATATTTGTGAGGCCCTAGATTTGTGATCAGCAATTTCAAAATCCCGTGAAATAGTATATCTTTCTCGAAAAGTTCCCGGATAACGTATCATTGATTAGTGAAAAAAAGGGCTGCCAGTTAGAAGAGGGTTGAATCGTAGACGGTGGAGCCTTCCATGTATAATTGTGTTCCTATACTCACTCTGTCACTTCCAGCTGATCGGCCACCTCGACTGACCCCAATCTGTAATATACTTCGTGAAGCAATTGATATCCCTGACCTCCACTACCCCGGCCATCAATCTGGGCTACGATTGCTCCCTTACTACTGGCCAGGTACGTGTTCCAATCAATTTTAAATTTATCTGTCACCAGCTGCGAACCCGGAGCTCCATACCTGAATGTGGAGTTTGAATAAGGGCCAGGACAAAATGAACGTGTGATATTTCATTCGATCTATTGAAATGTTTTTACATTAATAATGAACATACACCTTCAACCATACAATTGCCAATGCCTTATTTATTGCGAATCTTAAACTTGACTTGTTATTCGAGGCTTGTTCAGGATTTCGGATCACAACCAATGCCTTGGACAATTAAATTGCTGATAAGAAAAGTACTAACCAGACAGGCACGTGGACTGGAGTGACGAAATTGGCGAAAAGTTGCAAAACTTTATTACACAAAACCTTGGAATTATGCAATAACGGTGTAAGCATTAATTGTCAGTGAAAAAACATAACGTTGTGAAACTTTTCACCGATTTTAGTTACTCCTCATCCCATGCGTCCATCCGTAAGGAAGATTTCGATAAAACAACTCATTCCAAATTATTATGAATGGTTCGAAATTCTGCCCAACGTTTGAATAACATGTCATTAGAGTTTTGACTGAAGATCCTTCGGTTTTGGCAAATGGAAAATGTCATATACTAGATTTTGTACAGAGAAGACGTGGTTCACAATGCACTATTATCATGCAATGATTGTCTCATACAATCTTCCGAAATGAAGCCCTAACCGAAGCTATGAAATTTCTAGTTGAAGGTGAATGTACCCCTTAAATTTAAAATCGACGTAATTCATGATCACAAATCAAATTTGAAAGAATGTAGTGGATTTGATACATACACTTGCACCACCATGGGATAACGAGTAATTTCTTCCTCTCGTAAGCCTGGCGGTAAATGAAGTCGAACTTGGGCTGTATAACCACCGCTTATTTGTACTGGAAACGTCTTTATTTGAGGTAGAGCAATTTCGGATACTCTTTCCTGTAACAGGATATTATATGGTACCTATATGTGTGCGGTTTCAACGGTGATATACCTACCTACGTCAAGAATATGATCTCGTTAAGACCTTTGAGCTTATGGATGGATTTAAAGACGTCAAGAGCGGATGAAATAATCAGAATTGAATCTTTATTCAGATATTATAATCGCTTCTGACGTTATCTCCAACTCTCACAAAAATATTCGCGCCGCAGAACTTTTTTTCTCGCCCTCTCGGTTAACTTCGCTGAAGAATAAACGAGATATGCTAATTCGATTCCTTCGACTTATTGTCTCGCGGTCAATTTATATCACGTAAATTCATCAACCACCATAGTTTATTCTATCCATTAATTCGTAGAATTTTTAAGGCTCGACTTGGCCTATTTCATATTTAATCATAATGTGGAGAGAATAACACACGTGGGATTCGCGAAAGGCAGATGATTTCCCATTTGCAAACTTTTTTCAGGCAGAAACGACTCGAGTAAATGATCTAAGCGTATGAAATCTCTGCTCAAACCAAACATAAGCATTTCTAATTTCTGAATTAATTCTATGTTCTTTTATTCTTAATTAAAACAGAGAACAATTATCACATTCGAATTTGGAAAGGTTCGTGCGAAATTCCGTTCGGTATTCACAAAGTTGATTAGAAGGTATAGAAATCGACTGACCGGTAGAAATCGGATCATTCAAGTCTGGAAATTTTTCGCGGGGAGAAAGGGGAGGAAAATGCTTTCGGGATTTGTAATAGTGATCCTTTTTTCGGAATCTTTAGGATTCGAAGAATACTCCTTGAAAAAAAAAAAAAAAAAAAAACAATTACCGAACTTGAACGGTCCAATTCACCAACCACAGTCCAATTTATTTCGGACTCTATCCGATGGGACAATTTAACGAGTGGCGGGTGAATTTTGGAACTGCATTGAAGTCCTTTGAGTACTTTTGATTGTATTATAGTTGACCTACCCGAAGCGCGGTGTTGTTTTGTAGAAGGCCAATAAAGCGTGGCTCCGGCAAGGTAGTTTTGTAAAGAGCAACCGTTGGTATACTCGGCCCAAGGCATTCCAAAACGAAGTAATCCAATCCAGGAGAAAAGACGGCGTTATGATATTGGCAGGCATCCAAATTTTCTGCAAAAATGATATCCCATTGGAGAATAGTCGTTTCCGGTATATCGCCCTGCTCCCTAATCTCCCCGATTCAATCCTAATAGATATTATAGCATTCGGTATACAATAAGCCGCATATCAATAAACTGGATTCATGCCCACGTGTTCTGTCATTGTATATTATCAATGTGTTTCCCTAAATAGCTGCATATTTCATTTACACGCGTGTATCTATTTATATACATGTATGTACTATTTGTATCTGTATATATTATATATATACATACATGATCGCGTGTCAAGTGTGTATTACCAGTTATTCTGCTATTCATCTCAAGTTTATACCTATGTACTAGAATATGTATAAAAAGCCTGCATATGTATAGGTACTCGAAGAGTTATGTATTATAATATACAGCCACCTTTCTCTCAGCTATGCTCATATATACATCGTATCAGTTGGATCATCGAATCGGATATTCTATAATGATCAGAAAAATGATGTATGTATTTACGAGATACATAGGTATTATAGTATAAGGTATACATGCCTAAGTATCTATGTACTTTAATATCTGGTACATAAATAAGGCACCTTGCCGCATTTTGTCCCGATTAATTATTCTTCTTCGAGATTAATTATTTTCCAGAACTTTCCGGCAGAGGGGTGTGGAGCAGTTATAATACGCTGGTTGCGACCCTCCCGCTGGCTTAATTCCATAATACTTCACTGATTTCTCCTCGTTAATTCTACCCTCATTTTTTCTCGCTCATTCTATACCTACCGATATTGTTCTTATTATTTGAAAGTCACAGAGATCGCACAACACAAGCCCTTATGTGCTCCTGATTGCAAAAACGATGAAGCGTGCAAGAGAGTTATGAACGTATAGTATGGCAACAAGCGTATGGGCGAAGAAATAAAAAATCAGTAATCATAAATTTTGAATATGTGTACGATTTTCACGCAGGTTCACCGCAATGCTGTATAATTGTCAGTAATTTCCGCAGGTTCCCGGTATGATAAAAATTTCTAACTTTTTCAATTAATTATAATGAAGAAAAAAACTTCGTCCTGCAGTTTTATGCCCAATTGTTATTTTATGCAGCACAACCGAGTTGTACTTACATTTACAATTCTGGACTAAGTCCAAATATCTTTCGTCGGTTAGGAGGTCATATATCTATGTATAATACTGAAACATACAGCTCGTATAACTCGGTAGTATTTCAAGGTATTTCACTATCGCTACTCATAGACACTCGATTTATACCGCATACAAGAATTTCTGAAAATTGAATTGGTTAATTATCTTCTTGTTATTCCTATATTCCTACTACAAGTCCACGTCAGCACTTAGTATACGAAGAAGAAGAACCCTCATCACAAGACTGCCTTATATCGATGTCGGCCATCAGGCGAGCACCTAGTTGATTCAATTAACCCGTGACATCAATGACTCTATTAAAATGCCCTGCTTCCGTACAAGCGATTCTAATTTCCACACGATCCAAGATCTTAATCATAATGAATTACCACGTAACTGCAACGCCTAATTGTAAGATATGGATAAAATTGTTCAAACTTTTCATCAAGTGCTAACTGTCTAGTATCAGTTCAAAAATTGACAATCTAGCAAAGTTATCCCAATGGAATTTGATAAATCTGATAAATGGTATACGCAGCTTTACGCAAATACCGGAACATGCAATTTTGTTGAGGATTTTCACATCAATTTTATTTTTTTTATTTTTACTTTTACCATCGCGTGTTCATCCCTCTGTTACGCAAAATGTATTCGATTGCGTGATGACGGTATAGGCAGGTATAGGTAATAGTAATAGGTATGTATGTATGCACGTGCTGACGTCGAAACTCGGTCACGTAAATTTTTCACGTATTCTCACGTAACTATTTTACCCCCCCGAGGAATATCCACGTCGAATGACCCCCTGACCTTTGCCCATCGTTTCTAATCGCGTTAACCATTCCACTGGGCACATACCTTCGGGATACGCGTTCCCTGTGACCCATTATTGCCAATGCATGACTGCGTCTTGCTCTGCAGAGGTTCACCACTGATTTTTAAAGTAAACAGTGATACGCAGCTTCTATCAGAATCTCGAAGTGAGGTAAAAGGGAAGAAAAAATCAAGGATATATTTTCTGATCTGATGGTGATAATCCAAGTTCTAATTTTTCATCTATATCGCTGCACGCACCTGCAGGATATATCAGTTCAATGTACGTGTTATAGCTGATCCTTATAATACTTGCGTGTTTCATTTGATGAATCAGTAGTATTATATATTTATTAGATTTCAGAGAAGAAAAGAGAGAGAGAGAGTAAAAGAAAGTTTAGAAACTTTATTGCGTGTTTCACGTAATTTTTCGTTCCCATGATTTAAGGACTGATTACCTACTATAGAGTCAGCTGTTTAAGGGCGCAGTGGATATAAATGTAGTGTTCAAAGCTCGCGGTATATAACCGTATAAATTTTTACAAGAGACCGAAAACGTGACGGAGAAAAGTGTTGGGTAACATTTAATGTATAACATTTTTTGACGACAGGCGTGGAAGATTTATATTTTATCGTTGTTATGTTATGTTATGAATGACAAATTTCACCTATGTAGTTCTTTTCAACGATTATCAAACTAACAAGCCGAAATGTTTCTTCGACATTTTTCTAACCGTAATTATCCCTGTATGTATTGAAGGAAATATTTCCTTTTCAAATTTCATTAATAAAATACATTTTTAACTATAGAGTATAGGTTCTCATCAGGTTAACATAGACATGAAAATAAACGAACAATTCCGTGTACCTTGCGCAAATATAGGTATAATTGGGAACATAAAACACAGCACAAATCGAGCAAAATGAAAAAAAAAAAAACAACAAAAATTTCAAGACGGCGACGATATAGCGTAAATGAAAATTTGAGATAAATACGGATATATGAGAACAATGATTTTCGGGCAGAAGAATAATGATCAGTGAAACATAGATTATACACATAAGTATATAGATGCCCGCAATCGGAGCATAATCGTTGAATCGTGTAATGGTAACACATGATTATTATACATATCTGTGATTGCGGTTATTCGGCTGCAACAACGAAGCACAAAAGGCTGCACAAGTACAACATATTATAACTAATAACAAATGGACTCGTAAAATGTGAAAATGAAAAAAAAAAAAGAACGGTCGTGCCCAATTGTATATATATGTTGAACATTGAATATCGTGGAAAGAAAATTGAAAGAAAAAATAAATAAATAATCCAGATTATGATAAACCGTGTACATTATACATACATGTACGAATGTATATCTAATAAGCGTTTGTTTACCATACCATTCCATTATGTAAAAACACATATATATATGTATGATATATAATAAATATATATATATTATATTTGTTTTGAATATATAATATTATTATTTCATCTTATATATCTAACAGTAAAGAACTGTACCGTCTCTACCTGATTAAATTGGCCATCGGGTCCGGTACTCCGATCTCGAAGCACCGATGTCAGGTGCTTAGGATCAGCCAGATGGCAATTAATGGTAATTACAGGGCGGACACAGAAGGGCAGCACACTGTATTCTGTATTGTTGCCAGGATTCTGGGCGGCCATCGTCAACTACTTCCAACAAAGACGGCTGTAGAGACTTGCAAACAATGCCGGATAAAAGGAGTCAAGAGTCAATCAATCTATAATCTATAACTCTATAACTCTATTATATCGGTATAAAGGGTGTGTGAGTGCCGAGGAGAAATATATACGCTATAGTCGCCATTTATAAAAAACCGTTCCTCATATATATTCCTATAGATATCATTTCCTATACACAGCGAAGATAAATTAGAGATCCTAATTAATTCTTCATCCGACTTATAATCTTTCGAGCATGTAGATAACCACGTCAAAGACTTATTGTCAATGACATGACGGAAGAACAACACAACAGCCATCGATGCGGCCAAGTGAGGAACTCGACCATCTTCATCCTGACTCTTTGATCTCGACTACAGGCTATTGTCGGTTTGGCAAACCTTTTCTCGCTTCGACTTCAGACTTTGAAGTCAAAAGCTATACAGCATATATATCTGTATATACAGAGTCTAGATAATACCGATTACAAACACTCTCTCACTTTATGGCACGTCAAGTGCGAGCTTTTGAACGGGATCACTCAAGTTCAGAGGTAGGTACTGTGCAGCCTAATGATCAGCATCGTAACTAACAAGCTATCGCACAAAGACCTTCCGCTTTTCGTAACACAATATTGAGAAATTGATTTTTTTTTTTTACCTGAGCAAATGATCCCTTCACAAAGATGTGTCGAATTACGGAATCGAAGTGTGTTTCATCGAAACTATAATCATTCTAAAAACTACATGCATGAAAAAATTCACTAGCTAGACATCCTCATCTCCTTGCTGAATGTTGTTATATATAGTTAGACGAGGTAAAGATCGGTTCTAATCGATTCAGATGACTATATATAAGACGAGAACTTCATCATTGGCCCTGTACAGCTATTTCAAATATTACTGCGAGTTGTGTGAATATTTAGAAACGGGTTAGGCACAGCGGACACCCCTCCGTAAAAATTTGTCATTTTATGAAAATTCATCGATTTACAAAATTCTATTCGGGTTCAATCTCGGAATTACTTTTTCACAGATTGCGATACCAATTCTCGATCATTTTTTACACAAATCCGGGATATGTATCGTACACATGAATCCAATGTTATATTTTGGAACCATGTATATTTATGCGTTTAAAATAACTAATTGCAAGATATATTGAGTTTAAACTTTTGTCTGCAGTGAGTTGCATAACAGCTGTTATGTACACTGAGCATCGTTAAAATTGTAATTTATTTTCCCTTGAGGTGTCCGTTACGCGTCACAGCCTGCGATTTGCGATAAGTTTGATGCTATTCTTGATCCACCGGGTTCTCCGAGACGTGAGAAAACGGTGAAATAAAAAAAAAAAAAAAAAAAAAAAAAAAAGGATTCTTTGAATCTAAATTAATCATGCCGTCAGCGAAATATTTTATTCTATCGTTGAAAGAGCAATGATCGTATAGCGTCTAGGCTTCTACGTGATTATACTCATCGAAACGTCTATAGCTGAGATTCGTTATTAAAAGTTATGTTTATTGACAATTAATCGCAGTGAATTGTATACAGAATTCTAAGAAGTATTTCAATTTCAATGTAACGAACGTATATAGTGTCGCATAGATATGACGGAGCTTTGAAAGAAATAAATGAAAGGAAAAAAGTGGAAGTAGAAAAAGTCAAACGACGAAAAGATTTGGACGTACATAAGAACTGGGGAGGACCGTTCTTGCCTAAAAAAAAAAAAAAAAAAAAAACTCGTGACGCGAACGGGCGGGAGAATCGATGCGAATTTTTCAAAAAAAGACTAATCTGCGTTGTATGTATATGCGTATATGTATACCTTATATAGTATAAAATATATGTAGAGTAGAAGAAACGCAGGAAAAACTTTGTCTACATATAAATTCTAATTCTATAAAGTATGATGCATAATATCCCACCAAGAACGATCAGTTGGAAGGTTTCGAGTGAAGCGTGTCCGTATTATTAATGTATCAATCATAATGATCAAGTGCATCTATTCTAATATAGTATAGGTATAATAATTCATGATAAACTCTATTTAAAAACCCATCTCAATATTAAGCAGATATAAAGAGAGATCAATAATAATTGTATAAAAGCACTAATCAGGCTATAAAAATCAATTTATCACGCATCAAACATAAAGTATAAAATACTTCACACATCTACAGGTATATAATATAAATAAATAAGTGTATACAAGAAATAATCTAAATAATAATAATAATAATAACGAAAAAGATTCACGTATACGTAATATAAATATATCTATATTGTATAGGTATAATAAATCAATACGAGAGGTGGTGGGTATAACAATTTAACATTATGGATCGCATAATTAAGTAATTACCGGTCAAAATTCAAATATGCATTACGTTTATGAAAATGATTGAGAAAAATGTGGATCTACTTACTGGTCGTTGATTGCTTCGAACTATCGCGACGCCCCGGCTTTTCCAAGGGTTGAACAGCACTGTGAGATTCGGTTAACTCGTACTCTGCCCAGTCGTTACTGTCTGGCCACGTGTGATAACCGTTATTATTGTTATTGTTGTTGTTGTTATTTTCATCATTAATAACACCAGCGTGTTTGCTCGGTCTGTCGGAATTGTATTGAGCTTCGGGATTTGTCACCACTGTACAAGTTATACAAACTGGTGCATGTAGAGACGAGCCGAGGTGAGGAGCTTGAGAATTTACGCGATATAGGTGTCTTTGTCCTGGATGAGCTTGAGGAATTCCAATAAAGTATCTGCAACAACCAGATCGAAATATCCCTCTTCAACTGGTATATTGCGTCGAGGAATGTGTATGAAGAGAAAGAACAAGGAGAAAATCCGACTGACCATATGATGGACCAGATTTTTCTAGCTACAAAATTGTGTTCTTCGAGTTAATAAAAGTAAAAGTATCTGACTTTCACATTCGCCATTCTAAATTTACCAATTGTAACATCGAATTCGTACTCAAAGACCCAGAAAACCTACGATTACTCAGTTTTGAACTTTGGAAATTTGGGAATTGTAAAAGCCTGACCTCACTTCAGCGATCAGCGATCCGGGAAAAGTTAGGATACTAAATTTTGAGAATTATGAAGACAAAGGAAAATTGACTTGTTGTAGATCGCAAACTACTAAATCGTTTGAAAAGAAATTCTATCAGATTCAAGTTGGACTGAATCCTATCAATTCGAATCAAGATCGTTAAAATCCGTTGAATTGTTCTCGAGATATTTTCAATTAAATTTATTGCTTCCCAACGTTGTTTTTCTAATAGTTCAAAAACTATACTGAACCGATCAAATTCAAATTGTAATCAATTCCAAATTATGAAAACGAGCATCAATTGAGACCAAATTCGTTTAAAATCCATTCAATTGTTCTGGAGATTTCGTTCGACAAAAAATTAATCGATTGAATTGATGTGGTAAAAATTGAATTTTTCGTTTTTTTTGTTGGTTGAAACAACTTCCCCTGCTTTGAGAAGGAAGATTGAAAACTTTTACTTACCATAACACAAAATGTAAGAAAAATGAATTGAATCTACAAACTTACATGGTGTTGTTGACCTGATCCCAAGCCAAGATACGTATCACTTCGTATCTGCCATGAGTCAAGGGTACAACTCTCTTTTTCAAAACATTCGCCAATACGATGTGCTTGTAGTATCCAGATGGCCCGTCTCGAACGGGAATTATAGCTACGTAGCTACTTCCGTCAGCTGAAAAAACCGGTGATTCCGGTGGTGTGTCAACCCAACCACGACCCTCCCCTATGACACGTTGAATTTCCTGTGAAGTATGGATTGTATCCCTTATCACGCGGGTATAGAATTCCCTTTTCATTTTTTTTCCCCCTTCTCTCTCGTATTACGTAGAATCGAAAAAAAAAATAAAAAAAAATTAAAAAACGAAACATCTTCTTTATCAAAAAAAATTTCAACGTTTCAAACTCACCTGACAATGCCACATGGGACTTTTGCAGACCGTGATAATCGACAAATTTTGTGCCCGAGTTAACCACGTGACACAAACTTCAGTTAGCGATACCCACGAAGCTGTGGTAAAGTAGTGTTCCCTATATAAAACGGTATACTTATATTGAATTCGATGATTTTATACTTGGGAATTAATTATATAACGATCTATACTGAGAAGTACTACTACACGCTATTGTCTTTCAAAATTTTGCGTCTCTTTGTCTTTTCGTAGCTTTTGACTCTTTGGCCAATTACCTGTTCGAGTCTTATACATATATATACAGAACACGGAGAATCTATTATATTAAACTGAAAGTGGTATGTGACTGGGCTATAGAAGAGACACTGTAGAGTCTTGGAAAGATAAGAATCGATAGTCTATAGAACGCGACGTGGATAAAACTAAAGGTGTGAATTCAATCGATTCGCTGTATTCATCCTGTGAGATATATTTCATCGAAATTAACAAGTCAAACTGTTTAATACTGCAAACTTACACGTGTTCTATGGCAGGAGGTGGTCTCACTGTTTTAGTTCGTATATTTTTTGGGTCAGCCAAATCGGCAACCATCAACTTAATCGAAGGATTCGGTGTACCAGGCTGCAACAAATTCATCCTCTGTAAAACTGGGAACATTGAAAAGGAAAAGGAAATATTCATCGTATTATATATAATAGAATTTCATTGTAATATAGACACGGGCCCGCAGGATGTTGCTCGGCTTTTGATCTATAGGTATAGACGAGAAAGGTTTGGCATTGTCAGCGATTTGTGGATTCAAGTTACCTTGGGGTAACGTAGAGATCGAATATCCGGGTAAAGAGTTTTTGACCCTTCGCCAAACCAGGGAATTTTCATTTCCTGAACGAGTGAATCGTTGAAGGAAGCGTATAGCATCAAATGCCCATCTTTTGACATCCATATAGCTTCTGCACTGCGCAATATCTCTTCTGCGCAAAAACGTATACGGTGTTATATTCGATAAATTGTAATATGATTGGAGAACGATTCTATACAGGTATATATCCCATTTGGATCCAATCATTTTATATATTATGTATAAAAGTACAAGCGTATACCGGTTATAGATTTCAAGTTATAAAGAGGAACTCAAACTCTAGAGGTATATAATACAACGATTTTCAATCGAACGATTCAATCTGCAATAAAACAGAAAGAAATCCAAAAAAAAAAGAGAGAAAAGAGAGAAAAGGGAGGAAAACCGAACTCGTAAAGTTTTGAAATTGCTGCAAATTTTATAATAAACTATTATTATAGTTCGATGGCGATATGGGAGATTATAGAATATATGACATTGAAATCGATTGAAAGGATTCAACGATACGTATATTACCTATACCTATAGGTATAAACCCATTGTGAACATTACGTTGATGGAAAATCTCCCGTCAATCAATCACTAGCGATCTGTGTTGAACATTTCGACTTCTGTTTCCCCCTCGCGAAGGCAATCGTTGCGGATTATCAAAATTTACTCCGAGTAGATTTCGCCGAGTTTATATTATATATGTATTTATTGAGTTTCTACCTTCGTATAACCAGTCCGGCAATCCATTTGACAATATTCCCGGTATTGCTGAATTGGTAACACGGTATCCCGTGTTGCTCAGCGGACTAGGCCGATAATATATATCGTAATCTTGAATCATCACGAGCCCGTGACCCCGGGGCGTCCATTGAGCCAAAAGCAAATATGGATGAGCGTCTGTCTCCGGTTGGGGAGTCAATGGTATCGTTTCTCTGAAAATTCCAAAAACTCATACTGTCTAATTGGTTGTTTTTTTTTTTTTTTTTGTTTCAATCAACAAACACGTATATAGGGTAAGTGTACCAGTTACTGACCCTGTCCCAATTATTGACCTTTTTTAATTATTCCTTTTTATCAGTGAGCTCTAAAATTATCGAAAAAATCAATTCGTATTCTCCGAGTCTGTAGCAACTGATTTGTGTAATGGAAACATTTAGAATTTTTATCATAGATTCAATATTAAAGAAAATATAAGGGTCAATAATTGGTACACTTACCTTGATAGATGAAAACGATTTTTTCAACGAAATTTCATAAATCAATCACTTACCCCGTATTAACGTCATATATATTATACTGTGCGAGGTAAGAATGTCGGAATAATTTCTTCACGTTTTGAGCGAGTAACAAATACTTGTGGTCCGGAGATAGCGAGAATTTTGCTGGATTTAAACGCCTCTGTAAATAGCCAGTGTTATTTACGAGATTGATAATATCTGGACAAGGGAAATTATTTGCATGTACTCACAAAGGTCGAATTCGGCATTAGACTGTGCGATGTGATATTTGGATCGGAAGAGTCCAACAGGGATATTCCGCCGGATGCATCACGGTAACAAATATGCCTTCCGCTTACCCAACTTCCATTAAATAACAACGGTGATAAATCTCCGGACAAAACCTGAGAAAAAGTTGCTTATATTTGATTGAAGAGCCTATATCGCGGTTTTTAGAATCAAAGGATCAAACAACCGTGCTGGATGATCCTTGTTGGAAACAATTTATTCGACCATTTCCAATTCCCGCAGGAATGCAAAACGACTCGTTTTTTGAACCAGCAGTATAAGTTTTTGTATATAACCCCCTCGGATCGTAATATCATGAAAAACGAATTTATGGAAACCGTTTTGGAGTGCAGTAAGAATAATTCATACTAGTATAAAGGATTTTTTAGCTCCTGGACGATTTTATTCAAACAAATAGGAAGACTTTTCACGCGGAAGTTTGCCCTGCTTACATTTAGCGTACTGTTATGATCGTCGAAACTACCGACCTTAATTACAATCCAAGTGGTCTTGGGAAATAAAAAAGAGAGAAAAAGAAAATCGTCGCGTGGTAGTCGGAAAAAAATTTCGAGAAGAGGAAGCGCCGTGCTGTAACATGGCATTGATAAATTAAGATGAAATGTAACAGATTCAACTGGAATGGACTCGGGAAAAGTTGTTCAAATCGATTAGACGGGATGAAACACTTTCGGGTTCCACAGATCATGACTTGGCGATATTTCAAACCTCCATCAATCAGCACACTAGCTCGCTCTACGCTGCTAATGCGATGTGCGAGTAAACGGAGTCTGAAATATATTTAGACTGGTGGAAAAAAAATAAAATAAAAAAAAAATCACGATAAGGAGAAAATAAAAACCGTTTCACTATTCCGTTGATCAAATTTATATTTTTTAACGAAAACCTCTGTATTCCTGCATTTCCATATAAATGCGAGAAACAACCGTCAAACTTACCTCCGACAAACGTAAACGCGAACCACGAACTCGTGGGCCTTCATCAGGAGGTGTGAGCAGTGCGACTGAAGTCACAATCAAAGCAAGTACAGCGATGATAACGAGGAGAGCGATTAATATACCCCGCCAGTTCCTCTGATTCGGATTTGTCGATACGAGCTCCTAGTTTTAACAGATTACCACCAATTGTCTGATGAGTTTACATGCCATTGTATGATTATATCATTCGCCATGCAATCTCGACTGTCTCATTTTTTGTTTGACCCTACTCACTCTGCGTAGAGTATAAACCGAGAAGGAAAAAAATAACTAATATATAGCAGCCAGCTGTGAAGTGAACGAGTCGAGACTTATCGTGGCTGTTAAGCCGATTCAATACAATGGAATTTAAAAGAAAATAAAAATGTGTGGTTCTTCGGAATCTGTACAATTTCAACCTTTTCTATCGATTGGATACTTCTACCGGGGGTTTCTGTCTCGATCAGTTTTGGAAACTTAAATACTAGAGATTGACATACAGAAGATATAAATAAAGAAATAAGGTCAAATCATAAGCAATGTGACGACAGCTGGTCAGTCACAATTGGCGCCCAACGTGGGGCCGATTCCTGTATGAATAAATATTCAAGAAAACATGTGGTTTTTCAGATTCTATGTAAAAGTTGGATGACCGGCAAACTTTGCAATACATTTTACGCAATTATTCAAGATTTCAGATGAAATCCATCAACCGTTTTCAAATCAGAAACGGGAAAAGAGATTCAAGTTCAAGGTGGAAGACAAAGTTTCACAAACCGTATATTCTCTTTGATCAATATCAAATTATCTGACGTCAAAATCCGTAATACAACCGTTGTAATTATTCGGAGAGCAATTAGGACAGGGACAGGTTCTTTGTCTGAGGATCATCCCTGATTAAATAATTTGGTAGCATTTATCTCACCTGATCTTTCTACGTGTAAAATTGGGACAAAGGACTAAGTCATTCCCTATATAAATATTAATGATATAGGCCCCAACTACAAAAATCATATTAATTAATTACATAAATTATTGGCTGCTGCTTCACCCTAGATCATGATGGTATAACAGTCCTGTTCCAGGCTTTAGACCGTAAACAAGTATACATATTTTGAATACACGCTCTTAGTTTGATCCATTCATTTCCGCCTAGCTATAACTGATCACTCATGTCTCTCAAAAACCGACGTTATTTCGTTAAAAAAATACTTTTGTAACAATATTGTAAGGCGGTGATTAAATTTAGTGTCATTCGTCATGCAATTCATTCGTCCTAGTTTTTTTGTCCTCCCAACTTTGACGGCTGCACTGTGTATAATATTATAGGTACATGTGTGGCGAGACAACGGAACACTGTCTAAGATGTTAATGCCGTGGAAGATAAATATTCGAACGAAACATGCAAAACTGTGAACAGTTTATGAAAATTCCAAGATTGCATATTTCAACTAAATGGGCTCTGAACCCACATCGTGCAAGGAATTATAAGAAACGATATTTTTAACGGATCTCAAGAGGAAGAAGAATAAAGTATAATGTTTTGTCGGAAAGTTTTACGAGCCGTTCCATTCTCTTTAAAAGCAGTCGTAGTTTTTTGCCACTTTATTTTAAGAGAGGCCATGATCGCAGTGATTATTGGAAGACTGAATTTCACCCGTCATGATTGACGTGATATACCTATATACGCCAGCAGAAAAGGACTTTTTATAAATACTCGACATGCCAGTCTTGCAAATTACATTTTTTCAAACAGAGGAGAAATTCCACAAGCACCTGCCTTACCCAAAACCTTTCGAAAGGCTTGAAAAATTACTTCATCCTTTATGCTTAAAATGTTTTACACTATATAGTTTTCCTCTGAATTTTGACGATGTCATGAAAGCACGTATGAGGATACAGGGGTGATTCCTGTAGGATTTTCATAGCATAAAAAGTACAAACAATGAGAGTAATCAGAGGTAAACTGATTACTACTGTAATATTGCTCATCGCCGATTTGGAAAAAAATATCATTCCGTAAGATACGAGGTAAACAAAAAAAAAAAACCGGCTTTACGATGATTGGTCGGCTCGGTTTCTGTCACCGGATAAAGTTTGAATTGATTTCAATAACTACCTATCGTCTTTTAAGTTCTGGAAACGAGATTACTGATTGTAAGTCGCGTTATAATTAAATTCATTCAACGAAATTTGCCTAACCGGCACAGCTTGTTTACTGTAGCTGACTGTAATGGCAAACAATACATAATGTGATCCCTGGCAATGTTTACTGAAAAGTTTATCCAACCGGGGAGTCTGTGACAAAATCCGATCAGGGAAATGAAGCTTGTGAAAATTATTTACCGAAGAATAGTCTCCGAAATTTGGAAATCAACCATTGAATATATACCTATACGTTTTCGTATATAAAAAGCAGGCGGTCGACTGTTTCAGTGACTTTTTGTGTTATTCAAAGGTATACGAGCAACTCGACGTTCCAACCGAATTAAAATAACAGATTAACTTTACCAGATCCTTTTACGTTAACAAAGTAGGTAGGTACACCCAACGTTACAGCTTACATAATATAAGCTTATTACAGACTCCTCTCGCCCTCGTAGCTGATATATTATTTATTCAAGCTTCAAAAATATTAGCCAACCGTTCGTAAGAAAATTCTCTCAATCCCCAAAAGGAATAAAGCAAACTAAAAACTTTACCGCTTCGTACGAACCCGGGTAAAATTGAATTTGCCGAAAAAAAAGTCTGAATCAAACGACTTTTACGTTATACCTATATCGGTACCCAAATAATTCAGCAAAAATAAAGAACAACATTGAAGAAAGTATATATATGTAGATATAATCAAATGAATCGATCTTTGCGATCGAACGGGTTAAAAATTTACCAACAAACCCCATAGCTGGACTAAAAATTCTTCTAATCGAAAGTTAAAAGTAAAAACAATAAAACTTTGGCAGTAAAAGTGATATAGAGGAGCCGAGAAGCCGAGGAGCGAGGATTACGCTGAAATCGTGATGAAAAAAACCAAGAGACGGACTAGTACTTGACATTATTACTTCCTCTTCTACCCATAGATACCTAAGTCTTACGGTCTAGCTAAGGCAACATCTAATCTTGGTTTAACCACCAGCAACCCTCTTGCGTGTAGGTATAGTAGTACACGCTCATAGTGAAAGGCAAAAGCTTCACCTCCCGCGGCAACCGACTTAACTCCGGTGGCAGTCAGCTGCTGCTTGAATCGATAGCTGCTCGGTGCGCCTAGCAAAGCATGCAGGTCAAACGGTCGACACTTTATCCCATAAAAAAAAGAAAAAAAAAAAAAAAAAAGCGCACGTGTTAAGCCCTGCCGACCACGTATGTGCCTTTCCTATACCCACGATGATATAAATATTCCCTACTCATTAGAATATAACCTTTCAGTGAAACCGACCGTTCGTCTTTCTCACGTCCGGAGTTAATTGTAGGTATAGGTGGGCACGCGTAATTTATTGTTCAGTCGGAAAAACTGTGTACTTTATCGATCGTTTGTGAAAACGTGGGACATTTAGGGGCTACCCGGTTTTTATCCGGTTCTGTTGCTGCATCACAATTGAGAAAAGTTTAATGAATCTATTAAAAATAACCCGTAATTATGACTAAAAAAATATCATCCGGTAGAAACTAGATCTGGAAAGACAATGTTTCGTGAAAGTAATTGATTAATTCATGATGAAATTGTTCCGTCTGATTAACGGAGAGTAAAAATTATACCGACGGATTTTTTATACGAATAGAAAAAATACACGATGGAGAGAAAATATCAAATGCTAGATTTTGTGGTCTCGAAATTCAGTTACAAAAATTACAATCGGATTCGCAGCCAAAGTCGAGGCTAGAAAAAGAAAGTGAAATTAGCTGATGATAATAATCCTACGAATCTAATAATCTGTCATATTGAACGGTTCCCTTCTCAATCTAATCGGTGTAAAGAAATGTGTATCTAAGGTTTCGATTCACGACTTCGCATGAATATCACAATTGAGTGGTATTTCTTTATTTTGAATAGAAAAGTGGGAGGGAAGGAAGTAGCACGATTGTTTGATATTCCAGAAAATAGAGGCAATATAGAAGCTTGAGCGATGGGTCGATCATGATTTCGTGTTGATCAGATCAGTCACGAATGGAAACATGCAGAGATAAACTGGCGCAGAATTTAATATAACGTGCCATGATCATATACAGGTGATTTAAGCCCATCATTTCCTCCCTCATTCCTCCCCTTATTCCAATCAAAGATGGAACCGAGTCAATGTCGTGAGCTTGATTACAAGAGTTAATGCGTTCAGGTATAACGTTTACGGCCTGGCAGTATTCGATATATATCTCGTCTGCGAATTGGTGGGTTCATAAGACCGCGGAAAGCAGCGTGGTTTTGACCATTGCGATTCCTTAGAATTCTATTTCAAAGAAATACTCAAATGACTCTGAGATCGATTGATAATCTTGTATTCTCAGATTTTTTGCAATTAATTTCTGATTGTGAGCATGTCGATTCCGCGAAAGTGATATTATACTATGTATAACACGATTTTAGAGGGAAATGATATACGACGAACTCTGAGCCATTAAAAATATATACGTCTTGATAATTGACGTTATTAATTGCTCGTATTTCGTCGCGGTAACAAGTTTCATTGGTCGTTAATTATGTACAAGTAAGCGAAATCAAAGCACACTTTCCTCCTAATTAAACGTGGAAATTGTATAGAGTTCTTTTCCGAGGGATACTCCAATGTGGCGATATATTTACATGTGCCAGGTAATTGATATCCCCTCAAAAATTAAGCTCGTCATGCATCTTTATGTCATAATTTCAAAAGCAACATATCCTCGTTGAATATGCTATTCGCATTGTAATTCTGAACTTAGGAAAATACAAACAAAAGGCAGGTTTAACAAGCGGTTTTAAAGCTCGCTTCGGTCTACAACGCAAGCAAATGTGAGTACGGAATTTTTTACCGAAAATTTCAATCGGAAGCAAAACTCAGGTAATAATTGATCTAAAAATCACGAATTCGTGCATAAACGAGGTAACGTGCAATGCTAATCTATAATCCGTGGACTGTAGTAGGAAATTCATTGTACCAAAGCTATACGAAGATAGCAAGTGTCACATGGGTTTGTATGTACAACATATGTGAAGAGGAGTTTAAATGTATATATTTTTTGTTGTTGTATTATTCGTATGTGGAGTGTAGACGACGTAAATTTTTGAATGTAAAACGTGCGAAAATGGGTAAAATCGTAATGAACGTTATTCAAAAGGGTGAATGTATGTATGATACGTATGTATAATCTTTGTGGATTGAAAATATATTCAATCAATTTGATAATAACACGGATTTAAAATAACATTACCTCGTCGTCGTAATTATTATCTGGGTCTGCCATTAGCGAGGCAAATGTAGCTCAATTTCAGTTACAATATCCGATTTGTATTTTAATTGCACGGGATTTGGTGGTGGTATAATTTACGTGGGGACCGAACCACCCACGGAGTACGAGGAGCCTTAGCTACTGGGCAACCGAGTCCGTAGTGATGCTGCGAAAGCGGAGGCTGCGCGTTGCCCGAGATGCGCGCTCCCATCTCGAAAATCTCATGGTATATAAAGCAATACAATGGTATACGACTATTCTGCACCCACGAGAAGGGAGGGTCGGAAATAACAACAACAAAGTGATGACGACGACGAAGACGAAGACGACGACGACGATGACGATTACGACAATACAATATACGTATTACAATAGCAACAATAAATATACGGCGACAACAGCGAAAACAATATCGATATAAGAAGCTGCAGCTTTATTGTATAGTGATATATATATATACCAGTTTAGAAATAATTAGGGTGCACGGAAGGTGTTGATATAAACAAGCGACCCTAGTCACCGCACGATAATTGCGCTATTAACTAGCCGAGCAAATAGATCAAGAATAATAGATGTTATTTGTTCTATTATATTGAACTGCACGATATATTATCTGCAATGTGTATAAATGTAGGTTTGCCTATAGACTCGAAACTATACGTTGCTTGCTTTACTTCAGCCTGACTGAAGGAGTGTTCCGCGGAGCGACCGTAACTTTTATGTTTTATGTGAGCTGAACGTGTATTAGGGTTTTCGTGTGGTTTTGTATTAGTCGGAATGTTTCGAGCGAATTCGATATGGAAGTAACCGCGTAATTGTCGCTGTTATGCGTCTGCGCGGAAACCAGGTCGAATGTCGAAGGCTTACGATCGACGAGAATCGAGTCGAATTCAACTCGTGATAACGTAATAATACCAGATGCTTATAATTGCAGGTGCCAAAACTGGGCTGAATGAAATAAATCAGGCTTTGTTGATACAATAGAAAGTATTATATACGTATTTCTGTCGAATAATGAAGATAAGACGAATATTGTATACTATTTCATTGCAGACTTGTAGGAATATCAGCCAAAGTGCACTAATAGCTTTTGGCCTTTGATATTTAAGTATAGACATTCTGTTTCACAAAAATTTATCGTACAACTACGCTGATTTACGTGTATGATTTTGTTTTTGTGTGGACAGGATTCGAAATTTCCCCGCTCGCACGATCTGCGCATGCCTGGGAATGCCGTGAGTATTTTTTTCTTTAACAAGCGACATCTCTATACGCAAATGGAACTGTATGGACGAGCCACAGTGACGTCACACAAATATGTCCAACAAGCTAGCCGTAAACCAACCAATGACTACGTTTCCACTAGGGCAGAGTTTAAACGGGGTAAGCCAATCAAGAACGAGATTTGAGAAGAATCGTACAGAATTTCTTTTCAAATATTATTCCCGATTGGCTTACTCCAATTGACTTCTGCCCCAGTGGAAACGTAGTCTGGCAAACCAGTCAGCCGCTCTGTCCACCAAAATACTATCACATGTAGCGATATTATGGTGCGACGGCGAAAGCCAAACGCTATTAGGTACCCGCCAATTGCTGTGGTGCCGCTCCCGTTATCAGCCAATAATAGAGCTTCGCTTCACTCATTGAGCGACGATATATACGCGTTGCGTCGGCGGGAGAGGCGCCCGTATTATGCAAGAGAAACTCCGAGGAACCGGGGAACCCCAGGAAATCTAGACCGTTGGCAAGTCAGTCGCCATGTTCCGAACTCACTCACTCGGTGTGAGTTCACCGGCGCTTGACGACGTAATAAACTAAAGAGGAATATGTTATTGAATTTTGATATTTGATTTCTTATACGCGTTTAATGTCGGCATCATTGCACCAAAATGAGTGATTCGAACCTTGGGGACCGCAGAACCACTGGTATGTGTAATTAATGCCTCAACTCGGCTGTTATCGCTTATACACAGTCCCTGTTTCCGCCTGCGTAGACCAAACCGAGATTGTTTCTATTTATCACCTCTGCTCAGTACCTCTGCTATACTGATCATTCAAAATGATGCGTTAGGATATCTCTGGAACTTGATTTAGGGAATATTGTAAAAAAAAAAATTCGAAGCTAACGTAGGCCGCAAATTGCCAATTTTGTTACGGATTTTGATAGCATACTATACATATGGGGAATTCCAGCCCAACCTGGACAGCTTTTGACCCTCACCCCTCTCGATTTTTTTCATTTTTTTTTCTGATATTCGGTAGACTGAAAGGAGTGCTTGTGATTTATTTCCAATCTTTATCTCAATTCGTTTTCGATTTGCATATTTTTGAAAATTCGCAATTCCCGATGATCGTCAAACGTTGAAACGCCTGTATCTCTGAATCTATCAGTCGGATTACAAAATGTGAGCATATGAAATTCATCGGAAAGAAGTGTTCTTTTCGAAAAAAATATTTCTGGATAATTGCGCCTCGTCCTTCATAGTGAAATCTTCGTTTAAACATGAAAAATTGATTTTTCTCAAAGTATGACATAATTCAAAATTTTCAAAAAATTCTCAAAAATACTTCGAGAAAACACAAAAATTTTGAGCTATGGCTGATCGTGGGCCTCGACTGCTTTCTATTTTTAACAGAATATTAATCGAAATTTTAATCAAATTAATAAAAATTCTATTGAAAATTGAAAAACAAATTAAATCAAATCAATCAAAATTCTGTTGAAAATTGATTTCTTAATTTTTTCTCAATTTCCAACAGAATTTCAATTAAATTTTAAATTGAATCAATTAAAATTCTATAAAAAAATTTGAGAAAAAATTCAAAATAATCGATTAAAATTCTGTTAAAAATAGAAAGCAGCCGAGGCCCACGATCAGCCATAGCTCAAAATTTTTGTCTTTTCTCGAAGTATTTTTGAGAATTTTTTGAAAATTTTGAATTATGTCATACTTTGGGAAAAATCGATTTTTCATGTTTAAACGAAGATTTCACTATGAAGGACGAGGCGCAATTATCCAGAAATATTTTTTTCGAAAAGTACACTTCTTTCCAATGAATTTCATATACTCACATTTTGTAATCCGACTGATAGATTCAGAGATACAGGCGTTTCAACGTTTGACGATCATCGGGAATTGCGAATTTTCAAAAATATGCAAATCGAAAACGAATTGAGATAAAAATTTGAAATAAATCACAAGCACTCCTTTCAGTCGACCGAATATCAGAAAAAAAAATGAAAAAAATCGAGAGGGGTGAGGGTCAAAAGCTGTCCAGGTTGGGCTGGAATTCCCCATATGTATATTCGAAAAACTTGCACTTGAATGACATGGCAATCCTTGCAATGGCAAACGAATTTAATCTGCAGGCTCGTTGTGGCTTCCGCTGAGACAAATTCAAGGAAGTGCCCCATTCGCAAGATAGATTGACTCCAAAAAAAAAAACACTGCAGACCGTAAAAGTTACGGAAAAATTTTCCAGTGAAAAAAGTTCGATTTCTTGTAATCAGTCACATCCCGAAGTCACACCACGCAATCGGTTAGAATAATTTCGGCTTACCGAGTTTACAATTTGCGTGACTCGTGCATGACTCTCTTGGAGTCAATTTGTCTTATGAATTGGCACAGCGTAAATTCAATAGCACAGCACAGTATCGGTCTATTATCGACCATCCATAAGTTATATTGCCATGCAAACCAAATTAATTGAAACTATCATCGATCTACAGATTACTATAGGTATTTACAGACACAAATGAAAAACATAATTATGCTGATAGCGTTTTCAACTGGGGCTACACCGGGCTACACTAGTGTAGTGTAGCCATGTCTATCTCCTTCTACTTCAAAAGGAAGCAAGAGATGGGAATAGCTGCACTACACCAGTGTAGCCCACTTGAAAACGCTATAATTATTGCGACGTAGCCAATTTCCAATTTCAATGGAGACTGATTCCAAAAAAAATGTGAATTAAAACAATTATACAATAAAAAAAAATTTTATTTTTTATCAAATGAAAAAATTGCTATTTGTTTTGGTTATGGTATCTGAATTAGTCTTGGATCTCGCTAGTAGCTGCTCGTATCCAAAATATGTGTTCCCTATCTAAAATCCGAAGTTATCAGCAAAATTTCGGACGTGGCAAAATCCACAAGTCCACACATATCATCATCTTTCCCCCTCGAAACCCTTCAAGTTTTGTATCCGACATTTTTTTTGTATCTTTTTCATTTTCCGAGACTAAGCAGTTCCAAAATTTGATTGGATCCAGGTTACGAAAAATGATATGAATTAAGACTGAAATAATGGAATTCCATTTATTCATTCTTGAGATATCGTTCACGAAATTGATCACATCCACACCCAATGGCGATCCAAAAACCATCAGAAATGATCCTCTGCGCCCCGAAACGTAGGGATTCGGTGAAAACTCCGCTTCTCATTATTAGGGTGATTATAATAACTGCTCTTTGTTCAGAGCGGAAAGTTGAGAAAATTACTGTAAAAGCTAATTTATTCAGCTCTCAAATGCAGTGTAAATTAGCTCTCTGCGACAAATAGAACCGGAGATATGAATTTCTGAAGTTGACTCTGGTGTCAATCAGCAACAAACTCAATTGTCTTGCAACTTTTGAAGGAAAAATATTTCGGATGAATATAAAAATATTTCTCATTTTTATGTGGGTGTATATGACCCCGAAAAAGTTTTAACTGATTCAGGAAATAAAAGATCATTCATCATCCGATTGACGTGGAACTACCTATTACTAATATTGCTCTGTGTAGATCGTTCTAAATTTGACAATTGGAGAAGTCGTAAAAAAAGTGACAACGTATGGAAAAAAAAAGATGATCCAGAAGTTGGTTCCCAGAGGCACTTCAAGCAGAGATCTCAGTCCGTGGAGCAGTCGTAAGTCTTATTCTAATATTAAAAGTCCACTCGAGCCACACTCACCAGCTAGCGGGACGGGGCATAAATCTCCGATAACGGGCAAGGAGATTAAAGCTGATAACTTTGCTCCTAACGACCATATTGACCAATGAAAATGGAAATGCCATCTTACAGAAAGTCGTAGATGCAGGAATTCAATCAACTCTTACGCATGAATGTAGAACAAGTATACAGTGGAACCTCGTTATATTGCCTCGCGTTATATTGCCGAGCGGCCGGCTTTCCCCTCACACGTACTCTCACTCACACACTTCGCCTTCCTCCAGTTATGTGCGCCGACTGCGCGTCGATCTTTTGGGGGCGTGCTTTCAACGTAAAATGTTGCGTGGAGAGGGCCCTCGCTATATTGCCATTTCTTGGAATTTCTCTCCCCTACTGGCCCGCAGTCGGCAATATAACGAGGTTCCACTGTACTCTGTACTATAGGAAGATTGTTGCACTTCTTGCCACTTCTTGCAGCTTAAACTTTGAAAGCTACGCCCCATTTTCTTAGTGGGTGTTCACTCACATCAATTGGAAATGAATTATTCAGGAAAAGATATTTATTCATACCTTTATAGAACTAACCGACGTGTCGTCCACCACAGTTGGGGTAGGGGTTCAGGTCGGCAGCCCTACAGAAACGATGACTCCAATTCGCAGCCAGTCAATAGCTTTGCCCGATCCAGGTAGAGCGCAAAAATATTTTTCTTTCCGTTTTGGTATATTCAATCAAGGCATTGTCCAAAATTCTGATCATAAATGAAATGTAACGTTTTACAGAAATTCTCAGTATGTGCCATGCGCCAGCAGAAATCGTAGTACCACTAGGGGTCCTTATAGCCGGGATCATTGTAATGTAGAATACTTTGATTCCACTCGACTGGAAGAATTGAGTAAAATGAATAGTGACCATCTTCTCACTATGTTACGACAGCAAAAGACAGAATTCGAACAATTTTTGAATGGCACCTTCACCCCAGATTCGTTAGTAATGACACTGAGTGTCTTGACAAACCTTTGCAGAGGTAATTTCACTGAAAGTGTAACGAGCATACTGAGCCGTGCCTGTTCTGAAACGTTTCTAAAAAGCTTGGAAACTTATCTGATGTCATTGTGTTTTGAGGTGGAATGTGATGCCAAAAAATCTAACAAACTGTATTGGGATGATAGAAATCAGTTCTGGCAAAATTTGGTGGAAATTTTCCAAAACATGATCGATGTACTGCCGAGCAAAGCTCGAGATGAATTAACAGGGATTTTAGCAAAGACAGACCGCATTATAACGAACATAGAAAACAATCAGGATTATGTCATTCATAAGAATGTGAAAGCAGCCGTACTGGAGATGTCTGATAAATTGCAAGAGCAGTTGAAGAAGTTTGAGCCAAAAACTGTGTGTGTCGAAACAACGCCCACTGAATTGGACAAAGACCCACCTGGAAACTTTAGAAACCTGAGCGTTATACCAACTAAAGACGATATGCTTGATAGCAGTCCCTTTATCAGAGCTAACAAAGTTAAAGAACCATATAATTCGGTGGAACATTACTTAGATGTACAGTTCCGATTACTACGCGAAGATTTCATAGCTCCCTTTCGCGACGGCATGAAAGAATATTTGAATGATCGCACTCAACGTCGCAATAAAAACCTTTGGATTTACAAAAATGTTAGATTTGTATTTCACAAAACAGAAGAACTCCATCCTGGTTTTACAATTTTTTTTGGAGTCAAGAACTGGAATTGGAGAGATTCCAAAAGACTGATGTTTGGCGGACTGGTGTGCCTGAGTAGAGACAATTTCGATAACATCTTGTTTGCTACTGTTGCAAACCGTAATGAAAGAGATCTGAGCGAAGGAAGACTCGTAATTAATCCATGCCGTGGAAGTAAGATTACTCAGGATTTTTATAACTCCGATTTTGTTATGCTCGAATCCAAGTTATACTTTGAGCCGTACTTTGTAGTACTGAACGCTATGCGTCAGATGAACCATGACAGTTTTCCTATGAGAAATTATTTAGTACATGCTGATACTTCGATAGAGCTACCTCGTTATTTGAAAAACGGAGAGGTTAAACTGAGATACGTAAGTCGCTCTCGGGTATTTGCATTACCTGTATCAGAAAATAGAGAATGGCCATCTGCTGAGCAACTTCAATTAGATGAAATGCAATATAGCGCATTCAGGTGTGCACTTACTGAGGAATTTTCCATTATTCAAGGACCACCAGGAACAGGCAAAACCTTTCTTGCTTTACAAATAATTCGGACAATGCTGGACAATAGGTCACACTGGGAACAATACGGGCCTATTGTTGTAGTATGCCTGACAAACCATGCTCTTGATCAATTTCTCGAAGGCATTTTGGAGTATACAAATTCTATCGTTCGTGTTGGTAGTCGATCGAAAAACCCAAGATTAGATGAATGCACACTCTACAATCGGCGTCAAGCTCTCAAACTGTATAGAGAGGACATGGGTTTGGAAAAAACAGCCGCAGAACGTAGTATGGTCTCTGCAAGGATCGACTTGGAAAATAATTTAAGCGACATTCAATATACACATCAAGTGATCCAAAACTTGACCCGAGAAAACGTTATTGTCGATTTACGCGACTTGCATACATATTGTAAGGACCCCCAGCTACATGAGCTCGAAAGCAATGAAAATTTGTTAACCTGGCTCTTAGGAATCGATTGCAATTCTGCAGCTAAGGTGATGAAAAATTGTATAGACCAGGGACTGGAACCGCCCTGGCAGGTCCAATTATCTAACGCATTATTGAGAGAGCTGAGATCCAATACCAAAGTAATATTCCTTCTGGAGTGTATAGATGGAATGATCCGTCATTTACACACAGCAATAAATCGTTGCAGAAATGGCATTGCAGAAACTCAAGAGCTTCCATTTGATCCGACTATTGAATGGGAGTTTGATATTCATGAAATGCAATTACTACGGGCGTATGTGCAGGTCAGTAAATGTCAATGTTTTATATTAATGCTATGGTATGTATGTCATTATTGACAATGGTTCAGAAGTAAAATAATATGTATGTCATTATTGACAATGGCTCAGAAGTAAAATAATAATCATACATATTTGGAATCTATGTGTGAATTCAAAGTATCAAGACTCATTCTGAATACTTCAAATAAATTTGGTAATTTTATTTGACGATTAAAAATGAACTGATGTAAAGAAGTTAACTTTCACATCATCCTATCGAATAACAAATTTTGTGTAGATATTTATATCACACATCCTCTGCCAAATATTCTTATAGATATCTTTAGCATTGCTGTGAAAAGAGGTATAAGTGATACTTCTGTCCAGAATGAGTTGAAACCAGAAGAATACTATTCAGAATGTCATCTATTATCAGGGCTGTTTAAGGTGGTGCGACAGTCGATTGGCTTTAAGTGTGGACATGGCTCACTATTTCGACTATTATGAAAGCCTACGCTTTACTGACGCAAATCTGATTAAATTCCCGTCGTACAATATAAAATACAGAACACAACCATGCAAAAACATGTTGATTTTAAGCAAAGACGGAGTCGTAATTTGTCATGGCATAAACCGTTGATACTAGCGATATAAGCTGTTCACCCCAAGACAAATTACAACTCCATCGTTGCCTAAAATCAGCATGTTTTTGCATGGATGTGTTCTGTATTTCATATTGTATGGCGGGAATTCAAACATATTCGCGTCAGTGAAGCGTAGGCTTTGATAATAGTCGAAATAGTGAGCCATGTCCACACTTTGGGCCAATCAACTGTTGCACCACCTTAAGGCTGAATTATTCAATTCAGTTGATAAAACTGTAAGCTGTACTTCGCTTTTGATGCAAAACCAATAATTCAAATAACTCTTCCTATAATATTAGCCAAATTTGGCTCTACATCCGCTGCTGAACACGGGGAACAGGGACTTGCATCCATATCCACAATGGGAAACATACTGGAGATGGATAATAGTCAGTTATGAAAACGCAGTTCGGAAATTACCTAGGCTCCAAAGAGAATCATATTGGTTAGCTCAAGAACTGAATGAAGCTAAACAAATGGTTGATCTCGAAGTGCTACGTGCACACAAAGTTATCGGACTCACCACTACAGCTGGAGCAAGACTACATTCATCTTTGCGAGCTCTCCATGCACCAATAGGTAAATAATGTATAAATGAATACAGCTTTTGACCTGTAAACTCCAAGATCATAAATGGTGAATTTCTCCCAGTAAATATCAACAATCCAATATCTTCAAATTCATCAGTGTACTGTCAGCGCGCCAGGTTAGAGCCCTGAATTTTACCCTATTGAAAATGTTGATGTGAGAAATCATGTTATTTATCATATGACTCATCTTATAAATTTGATGAAATGTATAAAAAAATCACGTAATAAGTTATACAGGCATATATGGTTCATCAAATATAATACAAAACAGATTACCTGATAAACTATGTGGTTGACCATCTGATTTTTGTTACATTATGTCTGATGAGCCATGTCTATATGATTTATTGTGTGATTTTTTATATACTTGTTCGAATTCGTAAGATAATTCATATTAAAATGTTTCAGTTCATAACACTATATGATAAGGTCGTAATTGTGGTCATAACTTTTCAAGAAAAAAAAATGATAGAGTTTGAAAGCTAGAACGATCGTAGAGCGCCGAGTTTTCTGCGTTCGATGATAATTTACAAATGGTAAGAAGCGAATTGTAAAAACCTCCGATGGGTTAAAAAAACGTCGTTTTATTTCGAGATGAATTGCTGTTCGTCAAATTCAACTCGTCACCGTTTGTCCAAAAGAAGTGTTGAAAATCTCAAAAGAATCAGAAGTATTCCTCGAACATTCACGAACATGATGGCTTTTCGAATTTTCAAAAACGTTGAAAGCCCTGGATGCCTGCAGGTGCAAAAAAGTCCAATCGTGCAATTTGGAGAACGGCTCAATACCAGTGAGCCTGAGATGGCTCAAATTTCTCATTGAAATATACACTTTTTGATTCTGTAATCAGTTTGCAATTCGCAATATTGAACTGACAGTAATCGACGTCATGTATGTTGTATGTATATGTCATGTATGTATGTCATTTTTCCTTCAGAAGTTATGAGCACTGAAACTCAGGGCTCTAGCTTTTTTGTGCCAACAGTAATTATTTCTCCTCTATAAATTCTGTCGTCTATTTAGTACTGGTAGAAGAGGCTGCTGAAATTCTTGAAGCTCATGTGGTTTGCTCTCTGACTGAAAGCTGTCAGCATGTCATCTTGATTGGAGATCACAAACAACTGCGGCCAAAAGCAGCAGTTTACAAGTTGGGCACTAAATACAACTTGAACATATCCCTCTTCGAAAGAATGGTCAACATTAAAGGAAATTATACACAATTAGCAAATCAACATCGAATGCGACCAGAGATTGCCAAATTAATCTGTCCTTCTATATATGAAACACTTCATAATCATGAATCTGTCTGCAAATATCCCCCGGTCAGGGGATTAAACAAGAATGTTTTCTTCTTGCATCACACTCACGAAGAGGTCAGCTATGATTCTAACGAAGACAGTTGGACAAATCCACACGAAGCGAAATTTTTGATCGCATTTGCACGGCATTTAATATTACAAGGATACGACGCATCGGACATAACTATTCTCTGTACCTATGCCGGTCAGTTATTCACACTCATGAAGGTACTAACATTCTTGACATCTTTATTTTTGATCTGTATGGAATCTGAGAGCCACATATTCTATGATAAAGTTCTAGCTCTGGTCAGTACGACTGTTGATATTTGATTTAAAAATAAATTCTAACTATCCAGAAGAAGGATTGCTCTTCTATTCTCCAAGACTTGCGCGTAACAACAGTCGACAACTACCAGGGTGAAGAAAATAAAATTATTCTTCTGTCATTAGTACGTAATAATGAACAGGGGAATATTGGATTCCTAAAGGAAGAAAATCGAGTTTGTGTAGCATTATCCCGTGCTCGGGAAGGCCTATATGTCATGGGAAACATGGATAATCTCACATCCAACAATCATATTTGGCCAAAGATTAAAGAGGTCTTAGAAGAAGATGATGCTATAGGTAGTTCCCTCGAATTGCAGTGTCAAGTTCATTGCGAAGAATTAACAAGGGTGAGTATTTATACTAGAATTGGTTTAATTACAGAAATAATTTCGAAATTCATGTTGTATTCTAAATAACTACTATTTGGGTATTGAAACGAGTGCATCGTAGGCATCAAGAATGTAGCCAAAGAAGAAGTAAATTTCTTATCAATTTCTCACACCAAGTTAAAGTCTAACTACGATCCGAATACAGGTACGGGATGCAGTGGACTTTGAAAAATGTCCAGAGGGTGGCTGCTTGAAGATGTGCCACGCAGATTTACCTTGCGGACACATCTGTCTGAGCGTGTGCCATGTTTTGGACCGAGAGCATGAATATTATAAATGCAGTCAACCTTGCGCCAAAGCTTGCCCGAGGGGTCATCCTTGTCCACTTTTATGTTCTACAACCTGTAAACCTTGTTCTGTGTTTGAAGATCGAGAGTTAAAATGTAGTCACACAGTATCAGTCCCATGTTGGGCAAATAGCGATACGTTCCCGTGCCCCGTTAAGGTATGTGCAATCAAATTACAGGAACCAGTATTCAAAATTTAAATTCGAATGTAAGTACTTAAGTGACACGAAAAATGTTGCATTGGAAAAATTGGAGCATCAGGTGTTTCCGAATCTCATTAAGTATTTTAAACTCGCAGGTCGATACCATCTTACCTGATTGTAACCACACTGTGGTAAAACCGTGTCACAAGTCTGTCAAAGATTATCCCTGCTCACATCCTTGTGAAATCCGATTACCGTGTGGCCATTCCTGTGAATTGAACTGCCATGTGAATAATGACCCCGACCATCTGCAGGTAATATCCGGAATTGGTAAAATAGCACGTACATGCGTTAGATTGTATCAATCAAGCGCGGATAGTTCATAGTCTTTTCATAGAATCACATACGAATCATAAATCTTTTAACAAACGGCAACTTCAATTTTCAGTACAAGTGTCAAAAGGATTGTACAAAAAATAATCTCAACTGTACCTTGGACCATCCGTGCAACAAACGATGTGGCGAGAAATGCACCCCTTGCGATGTCAAAAGAAAAAAAGAACGCTCCTGTGGTCACTATTTCGATTGCAATTGTAGCCAAGATGTAGAAGAAATTTTATGCATCAAGCCTTGCAAACGTCAGATGGATTGCGGTCACACATGTCAACTAACTTGCGATCAAATTTGTGGAAAATGCAAAGTCAAAGTGGGTTTAATGTCCAACGTTCTATTTCATTCAATATGATATTAATGGATAATAAATTTTTAACTAATATACAGTAGCTCCAGGTAATTCTCACAAGTGCTGATTTATAATTCATCTTGGTAAATTTTCAGGTAGAGAAAACAAGCACATGTGGCCACAAGATGCAAGTGAATTGCCAAGAAGAAGCAATACCTTCTAAATGTAGTGGAGAATGCCAACTAAAATTGGCATGTGGACACCCTTGTACAGCCAAATGTAAAGATCCCTGTATCACAATGTGCAAGATCATGATACCCAAAACTGAACGTGGACCATGTGGCCACATCTTCTCAGTGCCTTGTTACATGCAGAAATCTGGTAAATAGTCTGCTATCATTTATAAGCATGTGCGATGATATGAAAACTAAGAAGAAATATTTGCTAACTATTTCGTACCGTGTAACAAATCCAATCGGTACTTAGCTGTCTCTGAGACAGATTGAAAGCTGAGATTACCACTTTCTTTGGCACTATTTGAAGCTTCAATAATTATTTCTATGTATAACTCATATTTGGAATTCATAATTTATTGTGATTTGTGTCTTCAACCAATAGGACACAGTCAAAAATTACTGCGGTACTGTAAAGAGCCTTGCAATACTGAACTGGCATGTGGTCATGTATGCAAAGGTAACTGCGGATATTGCAAGCAAGGACGCATACATATGCCGTGTGGTGAAAATTGTGGCAATATTCTTATTTGTGGTCATAGGTAAGATATGTATAGAATTTTTTTTGTATGTGATGACTCTATCGTCCGTTGACTCACTATACAACCATGTGAATTTAGCAGACGAGACGGACCAAAGTTACATATAATATGCGACTGATCTAATCTGGAGAACGATTCTTCCTCTTCATAGAGTTATCAAGAGCGTACAGACTCCGGATCAATCGGAAAAAACGTGAAAGAATTTGATTTTGTGATTCACACAAAACTCTATGAAGAGGAAGAACTGTTCTCCGGATGAGATCAGTTGCATATTATATGTAACTTTGGTCCATCTCGTCTGCTAAATTCACATAGTTGTATACATTTCTTTTTGTTCTTGTGCTACTTTGTGGGATAAACTTGTAGTTAAATTCCGAATAATCTAAGAACTCATTCGAATTAAAAGGATATAGATATATGTAATGCAATTTAAAATGTCTCGTTTGATAACTGAGATCACTTTGGTCAAGCTCATTTTTATGTGAACCACAAATAATATCAACAGCAAAAACATTTTTTTAGATGTGAGGTCCCCTGCAGGCAGGAATGTCCACCTTGTAAAAAAGTTTGCGAAGTTAAATGCCGTCATAATAGATGTAACAAAAAATGTGGAGAGCCCTGTTCACCATGCAAGGTACAATTAGTATTCATTGAGTATCAATTATATCACATGATTATATGTTCCACGAAAAAACAACTATCGCCCCTAATGAATTCAAACATACATTTTTAAGCCCTTCATATTTCAAACTTTTCATTTTACATACACAATTTCAATTCGAGACTTCAATTATAATAATTTTTCACCAACCAGCATTTTCGATGATGCGTTTTTTTTTCGCTTACAATTAGAAACCGTTTTCGATTATTTATACTCGTACATTGTTCACCAAAGGACTTAATCAAGTATTCCTTGATGGCAGGAAAAATGTGGCTGGGGATGCCCTCATTCGAAGTGTAGCAAGCGGTGTTACGAATTATGTGACAGAGAGCCATGTGAAAAGCCATGCCCGAAATTTCTCAAGTGTGGTCATACCTGTATTGGTTTCTGTGGCGAACCATGTCCAAAACTATGCCGAATCTGTGACAAAGAAGAACTGATGGATGAGTTTTTCCTTGGTCATGAAGACGAACCCGATTCAAGGTGACATTGTATTTACATCAACAATAAATGATCTTGAATCGATTAGAATAACTACCATTTTTACATGTGGTGAATTTTACAACAAGTGCTGTACAAATTTCGATATTATGACAGATTCATATTACTGGAAGATTGTGGGCACTGCATAGAAAGTCAGGGGCTACTGAAGTGGGTCAGCTCAGATGGTACCTCAGAATGCGACGAGTCAATTCAAATGAAAACCTGCCCACGTTGCAAAACATTGATAAGCAAATGTATGCGCATAATGAATCAGATAAAAAATGACGTGAAAGATGTGCAACTGATAAAGAAGAAAATATTTGGTGATCAAACACAGTTGCAGAACCAGCAACGGCTACTTCTCAACAAAATTGAACTTATGGCCAAAAATCCAGTCGTACGAAGTAATTATGTCAATCACTTACTGCTCTATCTATGTATAAGATTTAACCCCCTTCCTTGAGAAATTTGAAACGTCCAGCTATATGGAACCGTTTCGAATCTTGACTGAGCGTTTGAATTGTGAAGCTGAATTTTAAATTCATTTTTCTATTTGCTTTGAATTTTCGGGGTATTTATTCGAGCTAATTCAGGAAATTAAACGATATTTCTTTGAAAGCCTGAAACGCTAATTATCAATCATTTGAGATACAATACTAAACAAGAATTTACTTATTAGTTTCCAGTGAATTGAAGAATTTTTTGGACGCTCTGCGACCAAAAGTACTCCCTGTGACAAAGAAAAAGAAACGACAAGTCCTGGATGCACGAGCAACCGAAGCTATCAAGATCACACTTGATATCTTGCAGCAGATTTTTGAAGAATTGGAGAAAATAGACCACAATGTGAAAATTTGTCCGTGGCTACAAGACCAACTCCATATGCTCCTTCATTCTATTTCAACTAGGGGACAGATTTCTAATCAAGAAATCAACGATATTGAACCAGAACTACGACGATTACATTACATGGTATGATAATGATTTATGTTAGCTGTAAAATCCTAAACCGAATTTTTCGACAAGAAATACGGGAATCAATTTTTTTTTTATTCATTTTGTAAAACAAGCATTGGGGTACTGTAATCTAGCATTTAATCTAGATATTATCTATTGAACACTATCCCTTTGATAAGAATATTTAAACAACAGCTCTTTACATGTTCATTCATATTAATCATATTTATTGAATATTTGATAGGTGGAAATCTGTAAAATGGATTTGGAAACACTTTTCAAAAACAGTGACACGGTAGTACATGAAATATCATTTATAGCTTTGATTGAAAAGCTCACAAGCATTGAAAAGTTTACTGAAACAACAGAATTGGTTATCAAAAGCGAAATAAGCAGACTTGCACCGTTAGTAGAAAAGAAAAAAGGTATTATCATAGATGCTGAACGAAAGATGATCGTCAAAGCAATGGGCTTTAAACAAGGCCACTGGTTCAAGTGTCCTAATGGGCACATTTATTCTATCGGAGAATGCGGCGGTGCAATGCAAGAAAGTAAATGTAATGAGTGTGGCGCTTCTATTGGTGGCGGATCGCATCGTTTGCGAAGTGATAACTCATTGGCTACAGAAATGGATGGTGCTTCAGGTCCTGCTTGGCCAGGACCAATTTATTAATCTATTTTATTATATCATAGGATATAGTCATATCCCCATCCGTTATTCCCAGTATTGTGTGTCTCATTACCTATGCAGTTAAACAACTTTTTAATTACTTATAATCATTGAGTTTGGAATATACATATAATATGTGACCTTAGATTGTAGTTTCAAAAATGCTTCACAAGCTCAGGTTGATATATAGCTTAGAAGCTTCTTCGATTACTTAACATGAGCTTACGGTATTTTACGGTCAAAGAAACCGTATAAAACTTTCTTATTTTCAGCGTCAGAATCAAATTCCGGATAAACAGCCTTTTGATGTTCAGCAGTATATGATGCTTAGATCTTATATGTAAATTATCCGCTATAATTTTATGTCAACTCTGATGTAGGATCATTTTATCAAGCTGATTACCTGACTATCTGAAAGCAAATGTCAGTATTGGTATGAATATTTAAAATGAAATATTCGAAACTTAATGAGCAATAATATGTGTATGCCTTATCTTTAGTTATGTGCCTTAGCTTTAGTTATTCTGTGTTCGATATACTATGATAGTATAATGTGTTCTTTCATGTGATAATAACTCTCCGAAGAGAAACATTGTGTTACTATTGCTAATAATCATTATCAGAATAAATTTTCATCTTTATCACGTGAAATAGACTTCGACTTATTTCCTACTGATAAACAACTTTTATTGGAATGAATAAATGGTGATGTTGTTTTCATTTTGGATTAAACCGTATGCAACTTTCACATTTACTCTGCAGAAAATTATGAATCAACGCACTTCACTACACTTCACTAATTGGTCAGTGAAATAGTGCAAAAGAGATGGTAAATTTAATTATGAACGTCAGTAAACACTAATTGCAATTCAGATTATAAAGTAATCTGCAGAAAAATGTACAATGTGTATGTACAAACTAAATGTATAAGGAATTGGGATCAGACACTTCACAACCTCTTGGTTTATCATCCTAAATTCACAATATATTTGCGTATCAAATTGTTGAGTGTTGTAGATAAACATTCTTGCATTGTTTCAACGGGTCAATAAAAATTGGCAATGCCTAAAGCCACCGTGTAGCAGCATCGAGTTCTTCCCAGAATCGAATTCGGTCCTTACGAAAGCCGTATTTAACTGCAAGTGCTGGATCAGGGCCATTTCCTATTTGAAGATAATTCGCACGTAACGAATACGGCTCCCAAACAACAGTGCTATTCGACACCGATGTAGCTGGTATTCTGTAAAAAAAAAGACTCGCTGTTAGATCTTTAGATTCTACAGTCAAGGCACAGTTTTTTCTGATTACTCTGGATCTCAGCTTACCCGTTAGCTGCAAATGAAGTCCACAATTGAACCATCGTGTCCACCATTCCCCAATCAGTCTCACTGAATTCGTAATCTGGTGGTCCAAATTGAGTTTTTGGTCCAGGGAGTAGATAAAGGAGCTCATCCGCGTGAGCTACCCCCCAATTCTTTGTAGAACCACCACTGAAAAAGTAGCTGTAGCTGAGGGTGCCACGGTATTCGAAAGAACAGAAATAGTGAGGGTTCTTCATCTGAACCAACTGTAATTTCTGGATCCCGCTGTAGCCAGGATAGACGAACAAGGAATCACCTATTTTATTCCAGTAAACAGCATTTGATAAATCGCGAATGCAATGAATCACGAACAGTATTAAATGAGAGGTGATAAAACTGCTTTATTTTCTTCGCATATTCCTCTACATCCAATTTTTCCCAGTGCTATCGCATATTGTATGTGAATGTGCATGAATGTTGATTTTACAAACTTAATGCTATGTACTTTAAAGAATAGTCTTTCATAGCAAAGTTTATGGCTAAGTTCCTTTATTAACTGGCAGTACTGCAAGTTTTCATAGTCTCTTTCTCGCGCCTATAGGTTCGTCGATGCAGCTATCTCTTTTTGACACAAGCTTGCAGTACTGCCAGTGAATAAAGGAACCTAGCCTATGTCACAGCTTCGGTCTAGTCACGGCTTCGGAAATAGATGAGATCGAGTAGATGAATAATAATTTGTATTGTAACATGTCAAGTAAGCACTGCAGACGAGTTATCTTCAGTTTTGGGTTACGAATGACGATCTAAAAACCAAGTTGAGACTTGTCATCGCCATTCATTTGAACTTTTTAAATATTTAACTTTTCTGTGTCTAGCGGTTTTCCAAAACACTGCGCTGAATTATATTACATTTTTTTTCGTGTCAAAAACGACTTTCGCCAATTGAAAAAAAATCTTCCTCATCAGGAATATTAATTTTTTTTATTTTTTTCGGCCAAACCAGTTGGTCGAACTTGATGAGACATGGCAATTTTCCATCGTCAAAACACAAGCCATAGTCCTGCACTTCCACATTTTTTCGTCCACGGCTTTGTCAATACGTTCGAAATAAAAAAAAACATCAACAAAATTTGAATTCTATATTGCTTCTCCCCGAATATTTGTCGGAGGGGGAGCGCATTCGAATCAACATTAACGATCATTGGCCACTTTTACTGGATCGACTGGATCTGACCAATCATAGCTAGTCGTTGGGTGTGCGTCAGCAGCTAGTTTGACACTTTGACCGGGTCTTCCCCAAACACGGGCGTATCCCCAAATGATCAACCAACAGTCACGTGCATGATTTGGTTATGTTTTCTCCATCAAGCGTTGTATATAATTGTTTCAAAACGCATAGCCGTTTTCTAATTTCGTCACTCACTTTGCCAATCACAGAATAAAGTGTACTGATAGAAAACATTATCCTTATAAGAAATCAAATTTCTTTGAATAAAGTGCATACTGTATAATGAACAATGCATAGATCCCACCATCACTCGAATTCTGGTATGTAACGTTGTAGTTCTTTATCCTGACCAATATCTTATTGCCCAATTTGCATACCTTACAAACATGCATTAAACTTGTTATGAATCTGTTACTCGATTACAGATAAAAATAGACGTCACATCCGTGATAAACATGATAACTCAACACTATTTCGAAATAATCGAGATCCAGGCAGGAAACGGGATATCAAAAATCGGTTAGCAAACGTATTTACATACTTATCCAAAGACTTTTGATTGCCAATTTTGCAATCCTGAATATTGAACACAGAAATTTTCTTTTTGTTGGTTCTTTACTGAATGCGGTAGAATTTGTCAAGATATCAATGTAGCATGTTTTACTATTTGTATTATTTCACAATGATATTTAAGAGTTCATAAATTGCCCAGGTATCATCCTTACCAGAAAAATGATAAAGGAGTTGAAAACAACCGACGATTTCGAAATAGGAATGAAGACGATAGGCAGTATTTCACCTTCACTCGACTGAAAAATTTGAGCAAGATAAACAGCGATGACTGTGTTGCTGAAGTAGCTCAGAAGAAAGCCCAGTTCGATGAGTTGTTGAACGATGATTTCAGGCCAGATCTTTTGGTGCTCACTGTACAAGTTTTGACGAATATTTCTCGAGCTAATTTCACAGAAACTGCTACAAGTGTACTAAGCCATGCTTGTTCTGCACCATTTTTAAAAAGCGTGGAAAATTATATGACAAAACTGCCCTTCGAAAGTGACAATGATAAGCTCAGCAACAGACTATACTGGGAAGATAAAAATGGATTTTGGAACAACCTGGTAGAGCTTTTCAAAAAAGTAACAGAACTCCTTCCCAGCAAAGCTCGGGACGAGTTGGTTACAGTTTTAGCTAAAATATCTTCTATAATAACAACGATTGAAGCGACTCAAGATTACAAAATTGATGAAAACCACAAGAATGCCATTCAGAAGATACACGATGAACTAAAAGAAGAAGTTGTTAAATTTGAGGCAAGCAATAAAGTCCAGAATACATCATTGAATGTGGAAAAGTTAGAGGATCCTCCTGAAAATTTCAGAACTTTGAGTCTTATACCAACAATCCAAGACTTGAATGATAACAATCCTTTTATCAGGCCATGTAAATTGGAAGGAGCTTATCATTCAGTGGAACATTACCTAGATGTCCAGTTTCGCTTGTTACGCGAGGATTTCATTGCCCCGTTACGTGACGGAATACGAGAATATTTGTACGGACCAAAGACGTACAGGAACACGCAGCTTAGAATTTACAAAAACGTTGCACTGAAGAAACCAGAAGAAGCTGAAAACGGTGCTGGTGTCATTGTATCATTTGGAATATTAACAAAAGTTGATTGGAATCACAGCAAGAGATTTCTGTTCGGCGGATTACTTTGTTTGAGTAACGATAATTTCAACTCCATTTTATTCGCAACTGTTGCTAATCGAGATGATAAATTACTACAGAATGGAACGGTCTTGATTGAACCATGCAGAGATACTATGATCACCGAAGACCATTATAATTCCAAGTGGGTTATGCTGGAGTCCAAAATATACTTCGAGCCGTATTTGGTAGTTCTGAATGCTATGTGCCATATGAATGATGGAAATTTTCCAATGAAGAAATATCTTGTTGACGCAGACACGTCCACTTCACTACCTCTTTATCTCCAAGCAAATGAAGAATCTTGTGAAAACCCCAAAGTATTAAGATACAATGGTTTTTTTCTACCTATGGGAAATAATCAAATATGGCCAGGACCAGAAATGTTAAACTTGGATAAATCGCAACATGAAGCGTTCAAGTCAGCTGTTTCTAATGAATTTGCAGTTATACAAGGTCCTCCAGGAACAGGGAAAACATTTATTGCGCTACAAATAATTCGTACTTTGCTAGAGAGCAAGATACACTGGAGAGGGGCTGGACCTATTGTCATTGTTTGTTTAACAAACCACGCCCTCGATCAGTTTCTCGAAGGTATTCTGTGTTACACAAAATCTATAGTTCGTGTCGGTAGACGATCAAAAAACGAAGCTTTGACAGACTACACGCTTGCTGAAAGGCGAAAAAAACTTTCCTCAGTAAAAAAATGTGAAAAATCTGTTACTGTTAGAAACATGAATAATCTGAAATACAAAACACAATCCTTATTACGTGATATTGAAAGGACGCGCCTGGCTTTAAAATATTTAACAACAAAAGATGCTGTTGTGCCGCTGAAACTTCTGTACTCGTATTGCAGAGACAGAAAACTACGAGACCTAAATAATTATGATAAATTGCTGCAGTGGCTGATGGAACAGGACAACGATTCAATGGAAATTGATATCGAACCTGGAGAAATAACTCCTGATAATGCAATGGAAATTGAGTCCAACTTCGGAGACTCTGGGTCAGATTGGTCTTGGACTAGTGATGAAGAATCTATTTCTGAATTTGATCCAGATGACGGTGAGAAACCTGCTCTTCTTATGCAAGCACTAGATGCAAGTATCACTGAAATTCAGGCAAAGATTGACGAACATCAACGTCACCGACATGCAGATAGATCTGAAGTCTATCGATTGAAACATTCCATTGAGGCTTTCAAGTTACAACGAAACTATATACAGGTCAGTAAATAAATACATGGTGTATTGAATATCGCTGGATTTACGAAAAGGCATATTGCTCAGAATTGTTAGTGGGACAATGATGTCTCGAATCATTGGATTATTCCACTGATCTCTAGAAGTATTGTCAAAGTTGATATGTGCAATAATCATGTTCTCCACTTGTAGCTTAATTTAGCTCATCATCCAGTACTGAATACCGAGCAAGGCAACTTGAGTCCAAATCAACGCTGGCAGACTTATTGGAAGTGGGTGAAACTTAGTTATGACAGGGCAGTTCAAGATTTGACAAAATTAGAAGAAGAATATCGTCAAACCACCCAACTGCTCAATGAAGCGAAGCAAATGGCTGACTTGGAATTGCTTCTAAAATACGATATTGTTGGATTTACGACAACATCTGCCGCCAGACTTCACGCATCCTTGCGGTCTCTTCACTCGCCCATAGGTAATACCAGTTACCTTCTAGTTAACATTATATAACGTAGATATTTTTTGAGTTGATATGTTGAAATTTTAACACTTTAGTACTAGTCGAAGAGGCAGCAGAGATTCTTGAATCGCACGTCGTTTGCTCTCTGACTGAAAGCTGCCAGCATGTTATTTTGATCGGGGATCACAAGCAACTGCGTCCAAAGGCAGCTGTCCACAGGCTCGGGACAAAATACAATCTAAACATATCTTTGTTTGAAAGAATGGTTAATATAAGAGGTAGTTGTACACAATTGGCACACCAACATAGAATGCGGCCAGAAATTGCCAGACTCATTTGTCCCTCTATATACGAAACACTTATCAATCATCAATCGGTGCTTGAATACCCCTCTATAATTGGTTTGGAGAAAAATGTATTCTTCCTCGATCACAAAAACCGTGAAGAATGTCATGACAACCAAGAGAGCTGGTCGAACCCGTACGAGGCTAAATTCTTAGTGGCATTTGCCAGACACTTGATACTGCAAGGCTACAAGAGCACAGAAATTACGATACTCTGTACCTACACTGGTCAACTTTTTACACTTATCAAGGTATTAGATTTTTTCCTGTTTTGTCTGAATTCATTGGAGCAGGTTGTAAAATTTGGTTTTTTATAGGAGAAAAATTATTACTCTATTCTGAAAGAATTGCGAGTTACCACCATTGACAATTATCAAGGCGAAGAGAACAGAATTATTCTTCTATCATTAGTGCGCAACAACAAAGAAGGAAATATCGGATTTCTTAAAGAAGAAAATCGAGTTTGTGTAGCTTTATCTCGGGCTCGAGAAGGCCTTTATATTATGGGAAACATGGACAACCTCATCACAAAGAATGACATTTGGCCAAAAATAAAACACGTTTTAGAAGAGTGCAACTCTATAGGCGATTCTCTGGAATTGCGTTGCAAATTTCATCCTGAGAAATTGATAAACGTAAGCATTTGTTATAAAGTCGCAAATATTGAATATTTTGGTGCAAAAGTTTGAGCTAAACATTTACCACGCAGGTCCAGGTGGCGAAGGATTTTGAACAATGCCCGGAAGGAGGTTGCTTACAAAAATGCAACGCAGATATGCCTTGTGGACATGTTTGTACCAGCATTTGCCATACCTCTGACAGAGAGCATAAGGAGTCCACTTGCAGGCAGCGTTGCGCTAAATATTGCCCAGAAAATCATCCTTGTCCACTTTTGTGTTACCAAGAGTGCAATTCATGCAAAGTAACTGTTGATCGTCAACTAAAATGTGGCCATACTGTGCAAATTGCTTGTGGAATAGATCCTGATACATATCTATGCCCGATTCAAGTATGTGAACAATAATTGTAATCCTTAAAGTTATTTACCTCTTTTTTACTTTTTTTGAAAGCCGATACTGATCTCAACTGTTTTTTTTTTTCATATGTAATTCAAGAGGGATCTATATTATGCTATAGAAACTAAATAATTGAGAGTCATTGGATCATTTCTATATTTTTAATGCTTATTCATATTTTATGATTTTCAGGTGGATGTCGTTTTACGTGATTGTAAGCATGCTGTTAAAAAAACTTGCCATTTGTCACTTGACAAATGCCCATGTACACATCAGTGCAAAAACCGTTTACCATGTGGCCATTCTTGTGAATTAAATTGTCATATGAAAAAGGACCCTGATCATCTGGACGTATGTGATTATTCATAGTTTCTTATTAATGAATCAAACTTCTGTGGATTCGTGTAGCATATAAGTAAACTGTGTATTCTTATTGAAAACAGCAAATTTATTACGATTCTTCTAAAGACAGCAAGTCAATCTATGAAAGAAAACGTAAACGTGCTCGCATTCTTTACCTTCGACTGAAAATTGCTGGATATCGGTGCTGTCCAATGTGCGACAAGTGTTGACATGTTATTATGACAGAAAATACGAAATTGAAATGAGTATTTCGGAATATCAATTATGAAAAAATTACATTAACGTTTATATTCGCAACAAAATCATTTTAGCTATAGGAAAAGACTTGGAAGTTTAGTTTCAATCATTACTTCATCTTTCACGTGGCCAAATATCTACTTTTCAGTACGTCTGCCGTAAGGCCTGTTCAAGACGTAACGCCGATTGTACAATGGAACACGCTTGCAAACTCCAATGCCACGAAAAATGTATACCATGTCCTGTGATAGTGTTGAAGAAACTCTTGTGTGGACATGAACGCAATTGGAAATGTGCCGGCGATATAGAAAAAATTACATGCTACAAGATGATTCAATATGAGCGGAGCTGTGGCCACAAGTTAGCGGTGAGATGCTATAGAAAGGATGATCCTTGTGAAGAATTGGTAAGATGAAAATACCTTCTACTATTAGTCGCTTGATTTGTACTCTGAAATACAAATTACCTACTCTATACACCACGCGAACATAATCAGGAATTGAAATGCATTACAGGTAACAAAAATAAGCCCATGCGGTCACAATGTACTAGTCAAATGTCATCAAACACCCAGTTCATCTTACTGCTTGAGCAAATGCAACCGCAAATTGGAATGTGGCCATCCCTGTACAGCCCGGTGTAAAGAAATTTGCGTAAAACAGTGCAAAGTCTTGATTCCACACACGGAAGCTGGACTATGTGGACACATCATCTCAGTCCCGTGTTATTTGAAAGAAACTGGTGATTACTCCATGAATGTATTCAAAAAGTACTATGTATAGTCAATATTTTTGGTGTTTGGAAGAAACTTGTTTTTAGGATTGATTGTATTAAAACCATGGTAAACCATTCAACTTCTGAAATCAACACATCGTTTTTTTGGTATAGAAGCCAGCGCTCCGATGTTACTGCAGTACTGCGAAGAACCGTGCAGAGCTGAACTGGCCTGTGGCCATATTTGCAAGGGAAGTTGTGGCTCTTGTAAACAAGGACGCATACATCAACCGTGTGGGGAAAAATGTGGCAACATTTTAATTTGTGGACATGAGTGAGTACAATTCTTTGGCTAAATTTTCCTTTTTCAAACATTCCATAAGTCACTCTCGATAAGTCTAAAGAAGCCTGAAATTTATAGTCTCAACAAAAGTGAAACGTACCCAAATCACTCGTCAGAAATTAGTTTCTTCTGTGATATTACTCAACATTTCAATAAATATATGGAAGAAACGACGTCTATCTGCTAAACGCATCGCAATGAATGCGTTTTGAAGATATTAGCCTAGAGTTGATGCATCATTTCAGTTGGAGCCCACTGATCTTACACAAAACATATCAAATCATTTACATTTCTAGGTGCAAGGTACCATGTAGACAAGAATGTCCGCCGTGTCAAAGGCCTTGCCAAGTGGAATGTCGACATAGCAAATGTAACAAGAGATGTGGGGAACTCTGTGTGCCATGCAAGGTAGGTATACATGATATATTATACATTAAACATTAAACATATGTGCTTCATGGATAACCGAATAACTTTGAGTAAAGTGAACTTGTAATGTATCAGGTGTCACACTTTTTATTCTTCATTCTGGAGAAACTTTAAGAATCTAACTTCGTTGGCAGTTTTTTAGTACCTGGTTTCACCCATTCTGGTCTCAAATTTCGTAAATGTATCGGCCGGGATGTATAATTTATGAATAATGTACATTTCGTGGTAGGAACCATGTACAGCTGGATGCAGTCACACTAAGTGTATGAAGCGATGCTTTCAGTCATGTGTCAGAAAACCATGTACAAAACCATGCCCTAAACTGTTGAAATGCAAGCATAAATGCATTGGCTTTTGCGGTGAGCCATGTCCCCAACTGTGTCGAATTTGCGACAAAAAAGAACTAATGGACGAGTTTTACTTAGGCCATGAAGAAGAACCAGGCGCGAGGTAAATTTGTACTTTTTAAACCATAGTGTTTCCATGTTGCGAACATTGAGTGGAATACCTTAATTTTTGCAATCAATTCATTAAGGTGGATACGGTTTCAACCAAATTTCGTTATTCTGTAGACTGAAAACAGTCCCACTCAATGAACATTCATGATTTTGCTACCCTAAGGGTAGAAGTCTAATGAAATCCATTCAAACGGAGCGGGATACTTTGAATTCTTGAAGGTGTGACTAAATCAATCTAGTCGAGCCAATTGTTGATAATTCGCCTGACGTTTCTGCATTAATGTTCTGCCCTCATCAGAGGCTGTTTATTGATTAAACAAACATAAATTACAAACCAAACTTTTTACAAAAAATCGTCTTAAATAAAACTAAAAACATAAGAACTGGTACAAGACAGTTCTTATGGTTGTCGGTTACGAATTAAATTCGATGAATTTACAATTAAATGAAAGAGATTATTAAAATTAGGTGAAAGTCATAAAATAGCAAGGAATCTTCTTTTTTTTTTTTGTGTGGCTCGACTAGATTGATTTACTCACACCTTCATATCCAAGTTCGAGCGATAGATTCACAATGAAGAGTACTTTGAATTCTTATTTAATTGTTAACATGGCTGTTTAATTCGGTTAACAAAATTTGTTATCCGACAGATTTGTACTTCTGGAAAATTGTGGACATTGCATAGAGAGTCAAGGGCTATTGGAATGGGTATCGCAGAGCAGTGGGTCAATCCAAGCAAGAACATGCCCACGCTGCAAAACTCCTATAAGCAAATGTATGCGAATATCGAACCAAATTAAAACGGACTTGCAGGATATTCAACTTGTAAAGAAGAAGATATTTGGGGATCAAGCAAAGCTGGAAGATCAACAATTGCAACTCATCAAGGACATACACAGCATGAAAAACAACCCAGTAGCTAAAGGTAATCAATATTATTATGTTACTGATATCCCATCGATACATCCAACAAGCGATAAGTTTATTGCACTATGGTAAACTCATGATATAATAATTGTACTGAGATAAATATCACATTTTTGGATAAACTGAATAGTATAATTTTAATCGAATTTCGTTTCTGGTCCTCTAAACGGTATAATAAAAATTCAATTTCCTCGCTCATTCGAATTGATTCAAAGATACGCTCAACAAACTCTAGCTTCGTATCAAAATACTGACGAATTATCTACAGCAATCTCCAATAATCTAATTGTTCATTAATTTTATAGTTTTTGAGGGCCTCGGACAGTTTCTAACAAACTTAGATGCGAAGGTGGCCTTAGTGACAAATACAATGAGACGGCAATCCCTGAACGTTCGAGCTGCTGAGACCGCTCGAATTGCATTGGACTTTGTGCAGGAAATATTTGACAAATTCGGGAAGATAAAAAGCAATTCCGTTCACTCTTATACGTGTGTGAAAAATCAAATTGATATGCTAACCCAATCCCTTCCGACAAGAGGACAGATTTCTAATCAAGAAATTAAAGACATTGAACGAGAACTACAGAGACTACATTACATGGTACAATTACCCTATACTTTTGTTATAATATGTATATACCACAGAAAAAGTAAATATCTCACAAAATATACAATTCTCACTGATCTTATAGACAGAAGTTTGCATATTGGAGTCAGAGGCTGGCCTCGACTATAGTGAGACCACTGCAGATCAAAAGCCATATGATTCTGTACTAAATAAACTTTTGAGGATGGAAAAGTTTTCTGGAACATTAGAAGAGGAGATTGTGAATGATCTAACCGAATTGAGATCATCGCACCACACTAAGGTGGCCTTGAAGAACGAACGCAGGATGATCGTTAGAGCGATTGGGTTGAAGCAAGGACACTGGTACAAGTGTCCCAACGGACACGTTTATTCAATAGGAGAGTGCGGCAGAGCTATGCAAAAAAGTAAATGTCATGAATGCGGAGCTGACATCGGTGGCGAATGGCATCGTTTAACAAGTGGTAACTCTGTGGCTCCAGAAATGGCCGGAGCTACACGTCCGGCTTGGCCAAGGAACTAGATCTAGTCTGTTATTCTACATACAAATAATATATTATTAGCTTTGAAGATATCGATCTGTTAATCTACTATGTCAAATACCGCTTTTGAATTGCATCATCGGATTTCCTGAGCTTCCATAGTTGAGTTTGTGAAAGTTACGTATGACTTAATTACTGATTACGTATTGAGATTACGGTTTTTTTTTTAAGTTTGGTTATTGATATTATAGTATTTTTATTTAATTTTTATATTGATATCACGCATTTCATAATGACTACAAAAACATGTTATGTATGTATCTAACATGTATAAATGACTTCTAGTCAACATATGCCCAATTTATGCTTAATACAAGATTCTTATGTGCTAATTACTGTTAAAACAATTATGGAAATTTATATCTAATACACTTCTTGATATACTATGGTTATAAAATAAACTGGCTGTATACAATGATACTAATAAAAGTAGAACCAGATAGTCAGCTTGTGAGCATGTTATCTGTCATTTATCTGAACCGCCAGTGAGAGGCTGTGTATCGTTAAAATAGTTTTTATACCATAATAAAAGATTTTTTGTCTTCGTTGACTGAAGATGTTGGAATCCGTCAGCCATGAGCGATTCCCTCTTAACGTTTTCCATATTATTATGGCGCATCCGCATGCGCTATGTCGCGGCCTCGGTCATTGGTCTATTTCTGGACAAATACGTTGGACTGCGGAGAAAATCGCTTCGAGCAAATCAGCCTTACAAATGCATGTGTGTGCATTGACTATGTATATTGTTTGCAGTATGACACGCATACTATCGCGTATTGTAAGCCACGTGGCACGAGCGGACAATGGAGACCGCTTTCCATTTACTCCAATTTTTCAACACTAATCATCAACACAATGCGACATGATTGATTCGATTCAATCGAGTAGGCCGATAACATGATCGTTTTGTGCGGTTGTGAAACTGAAAAATGGCGTAAAAGGAGAGCCTCACTAGTAAAAGCCTTCGTGTTTCCTCACCTACAGCGTCATACATACACTGTACGGTCACTTACACGTAGTGCGGACCAATCAGCGCGCATCGGCGCTGTGTGTGCCTACATACCACTTCGGTTTTGTCAAAAGTCGAAACACCGGAGTGCCGGTTGGGAGAAGAGATCACTTGGAAGAGAGGTTCGGGGCTTTCCCCGCTAAATTACTCGGCGGAACGTCAGCGTAGGCGGCCATTCTACCAGCCATTTTACCGTGTTCAGCCGTTGTAAACGGTCCGCGTAAACAGAGACTTTCGACGTAATACGGATAACATCGTTAATTCATATTATGTTACAAATATAAAAGTCTGTGTATGAGATTATAGAGCCAAGTGAGGTTTACGTTATACAATCGTTCCTTGAATGTTTTCGAATTCGATTCTGGGCGTGGATACGGCACAATGCATAGGCAAAACTTCGCGAATCCACCGAATGCTGGTATTGGGTTTTTTTTTGTGTGCTGCTTACTTGCCTTGTATAAAAGCAACGCTAGTTCAAATATCGCCAGATCCCATTATGTTAAGTTTATATTTAATTTTCTATCTCCCCGTTCACGGAGTCCCCAACCATTCATCCGTTCGTCACAATGGAACATAAAAGTTTGATTTACTCTTTCAAACTATTGATATATTGTCAATACTAATGATCATTTGTAGTCATATTCTTAATCCCCAAAAAGATATTTAGCTAAAAAACTACATTCAGCAAATGACGCAATCCTGCTAAAAATGTCAGATAAAGACGGATAGAAACCGATAAAAAACGGATATAATTCAGATTCAAAATCCGGATAGCTATCCGGTTTTGACAACTTTTGAATCTCATTTATATTTGATCTCTTCAGTTTCTATCCGTCTCTATCTGACATTTTTAGCAGGGATATAAGCCCTTATTACAAATCAACTCCCATTTGCTAGTTATACTCCCATATAGCCTAAAAATACATTGTTCTAGACTATGTATTGTGTAATGTTACAATTTTACTTCGAACCCAAGGAATCATTTTGATCGTATTTCTTCACAACCAGTCTAGTACAACGTCGTATTGAAACATACAATGAAACATACCAATGAATCTATATAATATATCTAGATATACCATGAGATTGAAGTTCGTAACGTTAAAGCAACAAGATAATGGGACAAAAATTCTTTATTTCATGCGACTTTAACGGTTCAAAAAGACCAAAATAGAGTGAATAATTTGCCAAAATGAGTAAAACACACGTACCTCATCAATTTTGCAAATTTAACAACATTTGAGTCGGGAAATAAAGAATTCTTCCAAAAAATTCTGTCACATTAACGTTACGAACTTCAATTTCATGATATACCAGGCTAAACGTTACAGTGTAGTTGTCTCTGGCCTGACAGATGTGAGAGCAAATAATCTACAGCTTGGTGAAGCTGTAGCCGAAAATAGTATAATTTGTATTCAGGATGTCTCAGATCAAGATAGAGTACCTTCTAGGGTAAACGTAAATATTATCCAAAAATCAGATGTGGGTTTGGCTTATTTACAGGAAACAATGGAAATCATAATCAGGGAAATCGTGGGAGACGCAATAATCCAGCTAATAGGCCGAATGATAATCCTCAGGGTCCACGAGCCAATAGAAACAACACGTAAGTATTGCAAAGAAATTTAAAAGTATGTTGCAATAGTTTCATCGATAAATAATTTCGATTGCTCGTTGATAGAAATTTCCAACAAAGATTAATTTCTACGATAACTCGATGGTACAAGTTTTTGTTCATTCATTTCTGTCAAGTTCATTATATTTGTTCTTTCGTTTAACATTTGCAACCACACCAGCAAGCCGTAAAATTACCTGACTATCACAATGACATGTGATTTATTATTTTCATAGCAATAGGCCGCCCCAGCGGCAGTACAATCGTGGTCGAGGGAATAATCAACGACCACAAAACAGGGACCACCATAGTACACGATATTTCAACTTCAATTGTTTGAATGAGTTGAGTAAAAAAGATAGCAACGACGTAGTTACTATATTAGAGGGAAAGAAAGCTGAATTTGAAGATTTATTACACAACGTAACTACGCCAGATGTTCTTGTAGTTACACTACGGGTTTTGACCAATGTTTGCCGGGCAAATTTTGCTAAAATTGTAATAAGTGTGCTGAGTCATGCCTGTTCAGCAAATTTTCTAAAAACCTTGGAAGTGTATTTATTAACCAAACTGCCTTTTGAGAGTCCAGCTGAAAAAATGGCAAATAAACTCTACCACGAAGACAGAGACAGATTTTGGTTAAATCTTATTGAGTTTTTTAAAAAAGTCATTGAACTTCTTCCTAGCAAAGCTCGTGACGAACTAACACCTATTTTACAAAAGATTAACATGGTTTCGGCAACTATTGAAATGAACCAGAAATACAAAATCAATGAAAAAGTGAAGAACGATGCATTGGACATGTACAAAGAATTAGAAGAAGAGATTCGTAAAGTCGAAGAAAAGAATAAGGTACATCGAACTATTCCGAAGGAACCGGATGTTGAAGAGAATCCACCTGAAGACTTCAGATCACTGAGCGTTATACCAACGATACAAGATTTATATGATCAAAAACCTTTCATCCGACCTTGCAAAATCCAAGACGCGTACGATTCAATTGAACATTATTTGGACGTACAATTTCGTTTATTACGAGAAGATTTTGTATCCCCTTTGCGTGATGGGATACGAGAATATTTGCACGGGTCGCAGAAATCTCGGAACACTGAACTTCGAATTTACAGAAAAGTAACACTAATAACTCCACAGGTCGATAAAAACAATGTTGGCATTGTGGCATCTTTTGGAGTGATGAAACATATAAAGTGGCGACATTCAAAGCGCTTCATGTACGGGGGATTATTGCTCCTCAGTAGTGATAATTTCAACACCGTCCTGTTCGTGACTATTGCCAATCGAGATGAGAAGGAGCTTGAAAAAGGATTTATTTTGATAGAACCTTGCGAGGGAACAACAATTACCCGAGATATGTACAACCACAACTATGTCATGCTCGAATCCAAGATATACTTTGAACCGTATTTGGCAGTGCTAACTGCCATGCAGCACATGGATCAACACAATTTTCCGATGGAAAATTATCTCGTGAACGCAGATACTTCCACACGGCTTCCTAAATATCTCGCGCATGGACATATGCTGCAATACAAAGGGTTTTCACTACCTATTGGGCACGATCAGTCTTGGCCAACCGCTATGGAGCTGAAATTAGACGAAACACAATACAATGCATTCAGATGTGCCTTAACTCAGGAATTTGCTGTAATCCAAGGGCCGCCGGGAACAGGCAAAACGTTCATTGCTTTAGAAATAGTTCGTACTTTGTTGGAAAATGAACGGCATTGGAATCTGTACGGGCCAATTGTAGTTGTTTGTTTAACAAACCACGCCCTCGATCAATTTCTAGAAGGTATTCTCAAACACACTAAGTCAATAGTCCGCGTTGGGAGCCGATCAAAAAGTGAAACTCTAAAACCGTATACACTATTGGAAAGACGCAAGTTCATGCAATCGCATAGAAGAACTGGTGCAGGTACAGTGATGTACGAGACAAAACATGAGCTAGAAAGCATCTTGAGTTCTATGGAAAAAGCACGTTTGTTCGTTAAACATTTAACTACTCCGGACGCTATTGTGCCCTTGCTCTGTCTCACTGAATATTGCTACGATACAACGTTAGCTGAAATTGAATCCAATGAAGCATTGGTAAATTGGCTCATTGGAATCAACATAGCGCCACTTGCAGAGGCACCACAACAGCCGGAAAATTTACTTGAAGCGATGCCCGATGATGGGCTTGAAGATGATCATCACAGGCACATGGACGACGAATTAGAACTCGCCTACAAATTTCAGGTCGATGATAGTTTCAGACCTATTTTTCCATTGAAAAGCATGGATACCCTAATTGGAAATCTTGATCAACAAATACTTCAGTACAGAAGTGAGGCTGTTGCAATGCACGAGCTACCATTTGATCCATCAATTGAATGGGAGGAAGATCTGAATACGTTAAACTCACAGCGTATGTCCTTGCAGGTAAGCGTGAAAATCACATAGTTTACTTACCTTTATTAATATAAATTTGAGCAAGTATTTCTATGTGTATAGTTTTTATTTATAATGGAAGAATTCATGGCCTGATAAAAAGTTCCAAGTAGCAAATAGAGTGCTATGTATTAAACCATTGTTATATGCTGAAAACTTGCAGCGTAAACTGGCTCAACACCCGATAATATATCAGCCACGTTATCCGCCAAAAAATCTTCGCTGGAAATTGTATTGGAAGTGGGTAAGATTCAGTTATGAAAATGTGATGAATAAAATAACTGAATTGGAGACAACGTATCGTCAGTTACGTTTGAAACTAAATGACGCCAAGCAACTCGTTGATTTAGCTACAATACGCGAACATAAAATCATCGGACTTACCACAGCTGGTGCCGCAAAGCTACAATCATCTTTACGCGCTCTTCATGCCCCGATAGGTATATCTAGTTCATTAATATTCTAATTTTGAATAACTATGTTCAAATCATTGTTTAACAAAACTTTATTCAGAGAGAGATCTTTCTGTTTTATTGACATCTCTCGTTAGAATTTATCGTATTGTTTTAATATTTGTGTGGAATCATAGCAATCGATATTGTTCAATGATTTTTATTTCCATCTGGAACCTATTGTTCAATGGTTTGGAAATTTGTCCCCTGTTTAGTACTGGTGGAAGAGGCGGCGGAAATTCTTGAAGCACATGTAGTTTGCTCATTGACTAAACACTGCCAGCATACCATTCTTATCGGAGATCATAAACAGCTGCGGCCAAAGGCGTCGGTTTACCAACTGGGCACAAAATACAACTTGAATATATCGCTGTTCGAAAGAATGGTCAATATAAGAGGAAATTGTAGTCAGCTAGCACACCAGCATCGAATGCGTCCACAGATTGCCAAGTTAATCACCCCGTCGATTTATGATACACTTTATAATCATGAATCGGTACTTGAATATCCCAACGTCAAAGGATTAGAGAAAAACCTCTTTTTCCTCAATCACAATAATCGTGAAACTAAACATAACATGGAGGAAAGTTGGGTAAATAAACACGAAGCAGTATTCCTGGTGGCATTTGCCAGACATTTGATACTGCAAGGATACAATGGTACAGAAATTACCATCCTCTGTTTGTATACTGGCCAACTGTTCGCTCTCATGAAGGTAATCAGCGTTGATCATCAAATAGATTCCTGCATAAAGCTTTCAAATCATTTAGCAAGTAGATAAGTTTCTGACGTAGCTCGTAATAATATCGATAAACAGAATTGTATTTTTGTATTTTGTCTTTCAGGAAATAGCTCGTTACGCTATCCTCAAACAGGTTCGTGTAACTTCAGTTGACAACTACCAAGGGGAAGAAAACCGAATCATCCTTCTGTCGTTGGTGCGAAACAACGGAGAAGGAAGTATCGGATTTCTCAAAGAAGAGAATAGAGTCTGTGTGGCATTATCGCGTGCTCGCGAAGGCCTTTACGTTATGGGAAACATGGACGACCTTGTGGTAAAAAATGATATCTGGCCGAAAATCAAAAGAGTTTTAGAGGACGAAAATGCTATAGGTGATTCTCTTGAATTACGATGCCAGATTCACGCCGAAGAGACTATACAAGTAAGTATCTCTTACAAGAATCAAAATTATGGTAAATCCAGTTATTCTGATGCAACATTCAATTTCGTTTGCAGATCAAAAACGTCAGTGACTTTGAAAAATGCCCAGAAGGGGGCTGCCTGAAGAAATGTGATGCGGATTTAGTTTGCGGACATAATTGTACCAGCATTTGTCACACGTTAGATCGAGAGCATCTGGAGTATCAATGCAAACAGCCGTGTATTCATAGTTGTCCGAATGATCATCCTTGCCCACTGCGGTGTTGGCAAGGTTGTAAACCTTGTCAAGTGATGGTGGAACGCCAGCTGAAATGTGGTCACACCGTAACAATGCCATGTTCAACCGATGCGGACGAATTCTCGTGCTATATTGAGGTACTCATTTAATCTATTAAACCTCAGGAAAAATATGCAAGACACACTCCTGTTTCAATAATACAACAGCATTTGGGATCCTGTTGTGTTGAATTCTTGATCCAGATGTTGAAACATGACTATGCATTTGCTATTGTTGTATATTTTGTATTTGGGACCCTCAAAATTAGGGTATTCTGAAATCCATGAAATATTGCAGATTAAATTTACTTCGAAGCTGAATTATAATAAGTGTATGAAAATCTATAGTATTATCATGAATTATAAATGATTGTATGGAAATTCGGTGATTTCCAGGTAGATGCTATCCTACCTAATTGCAACCACAGTATAAAGAAAGCCTGCGGGCTCTCTGTAGAAAAATGTAAATGCCCACATCCTTGCGAGAACCGTTTACCGTGTGGTCATGCTTGTGGGTTGAAGTGCCATGTCACTGAGGATCCGGACCATATCCAGGTACTTTATTAGTAATGATTTTCATTGGACAGCATATTGGCATTCCTGAAAAATATGCCAGCACTTTTCGAATATTTTATTTTATTTTTGTATTGCCATCTTAGTTTAAAATTAATTTTACGCAACTACTACGTTGGTTAATACTAATTGTGAACCTTGGTTTGTAGTATAAGTGTTTCAGAGACTGTACAAAGAACAATATCGGCTGTGTGAACAACCACCCATGTAGAAAGCGATGCCATGAGGAATGTACTGAATGTCCCATAATCGTAGAGAAAACGCGCTCCTGTGGGCATTATTATAAACAGATACAATGCGCTGTAAATGTCGAAGAGGTTTTATGTAAAAGGCCTTGCAAGCGTGAGTTGAGTTGCGGTCATAAGTGCAAGCTAAAGTGCTTAGAAATTTGTGGAAACTGTCAAGTAAAAGTAAGTATCAATTTTTAGGTATTAACGTTTTCAGGTTTATTTCGTTTATTTCGGTCCAAAAATATGAAATGAAACAATTAACATAGAGTACAAAATCAAAACTATGCAGAAAAAATGCTAAGTTAAACAATTTGATTGCTATAGCAAATCAAGTAATTTCACATAGTTTCTGAGTTTACTACATTCGAATTAGGCTGAGATAATACGGATCTTCACCATTAGTTCCTGTGCTGAAAGTGCAATTGTCAGCAATCTTCTCAATCATCCGTTGAATTTGACATTCACTAATTTGCAAGCTTATTGAAAGAACAGTATCGCTTGAATTTCATAGTTCATACAATTTAAACAATAATTTTTCAGGTACAGAAAATAAGCTCTTGTGGCCACACAATAGAAGTAAAATGTTGCGAGGAAGCAACACCTTCTCTATGTAGTGGAAAATGCCAACGAAAATTAGCATGTGGTCACCCCTGTACAGCCAAATGCAAAGATGTATGCATTACGAATTGCAAGACCATGGTGCCCCAAAATGAACCTGGACTATGTGGACACACCTTCTCAGTGCCTTGTCATTTGCTCAAAACTGGTAAAATTTCTATAGATAGATATCCATCAGAGCATTCGATGTACAGAATCTTGATATTGTTAAACATTTTGATTACTGCTACATCTAGAGCGTCACACGGTGTGTCCGCTATACATGAGTTCTATCAACCATTGGTATGATACTCCAAAATCAATTATGACGATTCCTTGCCATCAAAATTCGAAAGTATTTATTATTACTTACCAGCCAACTATTCTACGAACCAAATTTCTTCATATTTGTAATTGTCGTGGCTATCGGTTCAACTAAGCAGATTTGATAATTGATTATTCTCTTCTAGTACCAGCAAAGTCCCGGGAGTTGTTGAAGTACTGTAAACAACCATGTGGAATTGAACTAAACTGTACACATATTTGCTGTGGAAAATGTGGACAATGCAAACAAGGACGTATACACATCCCTTGTGCTGAACCTTGCGGCAACATTCTTATCTGCGGACATAAGTAATGAACATGTTTCGTTTGGCACGTGCCTAATTTTATATAGTCAATTTATCTATGAATATTCTCAACGTCACGAATGTTAAATGAAAATCAGTCATCAACTAAAAATTGAATTAGTGTGTCAACAAGTGCTGAACAATCTAATGAAAATTATTATTTTTTTTCTTAGATGCGATGTACCCTGCAGGGAGGAATGTCGACCTTGTAATAAGCCTTGCGAACTGAAATGTCGTCATAGCAAATGTGGCAAAAAATGCGGGATTCCTTGTACACCTTGTAAGGTCAGTACATGTAACTTTTATCAATTAAAAGGTGAATCAATCTTCAATTCATTCCAAATTCAGACTATTTTTATTTTTTTCTGAAGAGTCTTTTATATCTACAGCATAGATAAGAGACTTATAATTAATCGGCTTTAGCCGAAGGTTGACAATTGTATTATCGAAAACTTGGTGTCAATTTCTTGTGTATCTGAAATCTTGACCAATCATGTTTCGTCCGTAGGAATTGTGCGCCTGGGGATGCAAGCACAGAAAATGTAAGAAACGGTGCTTCGAGATATGTGACATAGAACCATGTGAAATTCCATGCGAAAAAATCTTGAAATGTGGTCATCCTTGTGTGGGTTTTTGTGGGGATCCTTGCCCACCTTTGTGCCGAATTTGTAACAACGAGGAATTGACTGAGGTCTTCTTTGGCAATGAAGATGAACCAGATGCAAGGTAAACTTACGTTTATGGAATATTGAGATGAAATAAATGCATGTGAATTTTCTGAGTATTCAGGTTTAAAAAGTAGCACATATTTCGGAATCCATTTGTTGAACTCGCGATATTCGGTATTATTATTATGGAGTTCTCGACATTGTTTTGTGGATAAAACAACAGTAGAATTAACTGTATCACAAATATGCTCGACATTTTTACAGATTTATATTTTTGGAGGATTGTTCTCATTGCATAGAAAGTGATGGACTTATGCAATGGGTAGCACAGACCAGTGAGTCCATTCAAATGAAAACGTGTCCACGTTGCAAGACTCCTATAAGAAAATGTATGAGAATAATGAACCAAATAAAGAAAGATCTAAAGGATGTACTACTTGTAAAAAAGAAAGTATTCGGTAACCAGCTGCAATTAAAAAGGGAGCAAGCCGAACATCTGACAACCATACAAGATATGTTTGACAACCCAAATGTACCAGGTATTTATATAAAGTAGTTTCACATTGATGTTCAAGCATTCTATGTACTGTTTTATAATTCATTTGTATTTATACCGTAATCACAAAGTTTTTATCCTTTCCTAAAGAAAATACAATTCTGTTTATCGGTGTTTAGAATTCCGAGAGATTGGAACTTTGTTACAAAACTTATTGGAGCGAGGGATCCCCGTAAGAGAACAGAAAAGACAAATTTTGAGTTCACAAGAAGTTCAAGCGCTCAAAATCGTTTTGGATATTCTGCACGAGATGTTTGACATATTGGCATCGGTTAAAAACCGTAGAAATATTTCCTATCAATATGTGAAAAACCAAGTGACTATGCTAGCGGAATCACTTCCGACGAGAGGGCAGATATCCAACCAAGAACTCAGCGATATTAATCTAGAGCTCGACCGTTTGAAGTACATGGTAAATCAGTCATTTTTTAAAACAATTTTAATGTGGCATACTGCATATTAATACAACTTCAAAATACTTTTAGATATTTGCTTTAATGGATTTTCATTATCTTTTACGAGCATTGCCATTCATTTCTCTCAATCAGCTAAATTAGTATTATGTAACTGGTTTCACCAAAGATGAATAACTTCTATTCATCGAATAAAATTCATCTGTCGAATTAGGATAGCAATTTTACATTGGTTGTCATTTGTTTCCAACAGATAGATTTTTATTCGACGAGTAGAAGTTATTCATCTTTGGTGAAGTTGGAAGTTATGATGAACATTCATTTTACAGGCAGAAATTTGCCATATTGACGCTGAAAGAATAAACAACGGTATAGTACGAGGTAACTCAAAAGATTACGATGTTGTGATAACCAAACTCCTGAGTGTCCAAAAGTTTACCAAAGAGATAGGATTAGAAGTGCGAAAACAAATGATTGAGTTACACAAACTCAAAACTGACATTATTGCCGAACGAAAGATGATCGTCGCAGCAATGGGCTTCAAACAAGGCCACTGGTTTAAGTGTCCTAATGGACACGTATATGCAATAGGGAATTGTGGTGGCGCACAGCAGCGAGGCAAATGTAATGAATGCGGAGCTTCCATCGGTGGTGAGTCGTACAGAGTCGCCAGCGGTAATACTTTAGCATCAGAAATGGATGGAGCTACACGTCCCGCCTGGCCGGGAGGAATGTAATTTTTTTTTATTTGAAAAATTTCAGATGTTTATACATCTATGTGAGAATTATTTACGGATATATATTCGCGAGTAAACGACAGTCTACAGTTTGACAAATTACAGCAAATACAGTCTTATTGCTAATTATAGCTATGAGGATTATCATTTCTTTCGAAGGTTTTATAAAATACCGAGATAGAAGTTGTTTTTCATTTTTTGATTTCCAAAGTGATATAGCATTTCGAGTAGACATAATCTTTCAATGTCGATATCACCGTTGTGTTAACTACTGTGATAACATACGATGAGGAAATATGATGCTGACATGTTTGAATTCGGAGAATTTAAATTGCCTTTCAATGAGATATTAGATTAACAATGAGTCGATTGAAATAGATTTATATCGTGCTAAGAGTTCTACTGCCTTCAGCTTTGTTCTTGTTTCAAAGCTATTTAGTCTAAGTATTAATTAATAATAATAATAATAATCATAATAAATAAATAATATTACACAACAGTTGAATTCATAAAAATTATTATATTATGTAAGACTTTGATAATAATTGATAACTAATGATAATATCAAATTTGGGAGCTTTCTTTTGAAGACAAAATTCGAGACAGACAAACAGTAGCTGGATCTAACGAAAAAAGCTAATGGTAAGCTGTCTGTCTTGAAGTGTCGATGTTTTTCTGTAGAAGGAAAGCGCGCTAGTATACCGAACTGATCGATCAGCGGCTACTTCCCTTTTGCGTATAAGCCACAAATAAACGGACCAAGAAGAAGAAGAACTGATCGATCAGAATCAATCGGCTTTCTACCTAAATATATTCTTATACGGAAGATTTATATAAGTATGCGTGTATCTTGTATCCTACTTGTGTTGGGTATACATTAATGGAATGAATATTTACTAATAAAATGAAATAAAATAGAATCCCTACATATCCTATGCCAAAATTTGTTTCTTAATGAAAAACTACGATTATGTGGGTCTAATCAGAATTCCTTTTGTTCAATACCAGCCGATATCATCAAGGCGTTCGTTGCTTTCCATTTATCGCAGAACAATATCATTGGTCTGATTCAACGGAAATACTTACCTCATGATAACGCTTGCGTTAAATAAGAAAAACTGATCACTTCTATACCGTTATCTCACATACTTGTTGCTTCAAAGGACCGCGACCAATGACAAGCGAGTTCATTATAGCTAGACAATCTCAAATATCTCTACCATCCATATGAAATAGTCCAATTCAAATTTTTCCATTCTATTTTCCAAATTATTGACTGAATCGCAATTTGTTCCCTCGTGTTGCTGCTTCATGAGTATACGCCGCAGGGAGAGAACAATAACAACAATTCCCGGGAACCCCCCTTTTCATTCGGGTAACCAATAATCCATCGGTAAGTCTTAAGAGGTTATTTGTTATGTGCCTGCTGCTCAGCTGCTCTAGTTGACTTTCGGTATGCTTAATCAACGGTGCAAATTGTGAAACACAATTCAGCGAAGATCGTGAGTAAGTTTACCTGGTAATTATCACATTATCGATATAAGTTATGAATAGTCTCAAAATTAATTTTCAAGAACCATCTACTTACGTGACTCACATAACCACAAAATTGAGAGCTCCGATCATTGAAAAATCTGAATAAGGATACACCGTGCCTCATTAAACACACTTTTTCCAACATATTTCGATCTGTACAATCCTATCTTGTCTTAATAAAAATTCAACCTGAAAATCTATTCGTTATTAGTCAATAGTCCTACTTGTTTCACGCCACAATTTTGCTTCTTGTTACTCTCGATGATACATACTCCAAGCAGTTTTGTACCAATAATTAAGATTCTCAATTCCAGTATTAGTGTTCGACATAATTGAAAATTGATTTAATTACAAACACGTCGGTATACTTGTTACATAACCTTTGTAATGTATTATGAAAGCAGCTGTCATTGAGCTATGATGCAAATTCTCACACATGTGTTTTCTGATAGCGCAAAAATCAGAGACGCCATGTCAAGACCCTCGGCACCACAGTCTACTGGTGGAAATAAGCGCCCATATCATGGGAAGTCAAGAGGACAAGGAAGGCCATTTCGAGGCCGTGGTCAAAGTTCTAATCGTCCTGCTCAGCGGAGAGAAAATGTACAACAACCTTCAGAACCTAATCAAGTCTTTGACTGGTTCCATGGGGAATTTAGAACCGTGCAACCGGATGATAACCAAGAACGCAGCGACTCACGATCTTCTACGCCTGTTTCCCAATCCTCTCGGAGGCCACGCCATAAACAAAGGTAAGAACTGCAGAATTAAACTTACCTGAAATCTAGGTAATTCGCAGGACAGCATTCTTGAAACCAAAGGTAACATTTTCATGTGTAATATCCATAATCATTTTCTCTTCATTTTATTCCAGAGGTGATGGGCGTTATCGAAAAAATTCTTGTGGAAGTGTACGGTCTAATCAGGAAGATAAACCTGATTCGAGATATTTCAAGTTTCATCAATTGATGAGGCTAAGCAAGATGAATGGAAATGATATAGTCGCTGAATTATCGGATAATTCTGAATTTGGAGTCTTGTTAAATAGTGAAATGAAGAAAGACGTTGTGGTACTGGTAGTTCGTACTTTGGCGAAGCTTAAGCAAGCTAATTTCACACGAATTGTGATAAACATCATGATCGATGTTTGTGATTCAAAATTTCTTGAGCATTTAGTACAATATCTAGAAGCACTACCTTCAGAAACTCAAGATAATAAAAAACTTAATAAATTCTATTGGGAAGATATCAAACAATTCTGGAATGATATAAAGGATTTCTTTCAAACAATTATTGATCTTGTTCCCATGGAAGCTAATGATGGATTATTGTCAATCCTGCAATTAACCGGTCGGTACGTTCCGGAAATATATTATCAACTGATAGAGAAGGTAGATAAAAGTAAGAAAGCAACCGGTAACGAAGTATTTGAAGACTTTAGAACTCTGAGTATTATACCAACTGTGGAAGATCTCAACGACCATCACCCGTATATTAGACCTTGTAAAATTCACGGCGCCTATGATTCGGTTGACCATTACCTTGACGTTCAGTTTCGTTTGCTGCGCGAAGACTTTATATGCCCGTTAAGAACTGGTATTCAAGAATATAAAAGTTTAGCAAACACAAACGTCCGTACATCGCAAATATCAGATATCAGAGTTTTCGAGAAGGTCAAATTGATCGGCCCAACTGTAGTGAAAAATAAAGTTGGGGTTACTATTTTTTTCGGGATAATGCCGAAGATGAATTGGACCCGTACAAAACTTTTTATGTACGGATCACTTCTGTGTTTAACTAATGATAAATTCAAAAGTGTGATTTTCGCTACCGTTGCCGATCGCGATCCGCAACTTTTAGAAAAAGGCAATCTAGTCATCGAGCCATGCGAAGGATCGCAAATCACACGGGATATGTACAATTCCGAATATATCATGGTAGAATCAAAGGTATACTTTCTGCCCTACTACCATACCCTTAGTAGCCTACGCTACATGACTGAAGAGAATTTTCCTATGAAGCAATACGTAGTTGATGCTAAATCTACTCCGACCCCACCAAAATATCTAGACAAAAGTAAAGTCTATGTGTATAAAGGATTCGAGATTCCTGTAATGGATGAACGTCGATGGCCAAGTGCCAAACGTCTCCAGCTCGATGAGTCGCAGTACGAAGCGTTCAGATGTGCCCTTCTACAAGAATTATCGGTATTACATGGGCCACCAGGAACTGGCAAGACATTCATGGCGTTGCAAATAGCCAGCACTTTATTAGCTAATTCGTCAAGTTGGTACGACCCGGCTCATCCTACCCCTATGATTGTTGTTTGTTTGACAAATCATGCGCTCGATCAGTTTCTGGAAGGTATTTTGTCCCATACGACGTCCCTGGTCCGTATTGGGGAACAATCTAAAAATCCAAATTTGCTTCAATACAAGCTGAAAGCTGTGCGCAATGATTACTTTAAAGATGAAAAGAAAAAACATCGCGCATGGCAGCGCATGACTTACTATCAAAGACAGTTGAACAAAGTATTAATTACACTCGGCAAGACGTACGCCGTTCTGAGAGCTTTGTCAAGCACTACTTCCATCGTTTCACCAAATGTTTTTCGTCAATACTGTCACGAGTATGAACCGCATGGCACAACAAGCAGAGACTTGCTCACTAAGCTTTTTGGTGAACATAACGCGTTGTTAGCCTTGGGTATAAATGCCGCTCCATCAGATTCTCGACAATCTGTAGCAGATGATGCAAGTGACTCGGAAGATGAAAATATAGACATAGATGATGACTTGGAACTGGCAAGTGTGGTGAACACTAATGATTCAGAGTTCACTTGCTTGGAAATGAGTCACATTGATGCGGCTATTCAGAAGTGTGAAATGGAACTGACTGTAATTCGATCCAACGCTGATAATGTCCAATATAATCATCGCGAAGCTGACTTCTTGGATGAAAAACTCAGTCAATTGAGATATCTACGGTCTGCTGTGCAGGTAAGACTAGGTTGTGAGTCCACGTTGACGCTAGATATTACAGTTGGAGGAAGAGATCTGAGAATAAATTGATAACTTGGATTGATTTTTCACTCAAACGGGATTTGCGTAGAATTCTTACAATTATTGATTCATTCTAGTCAAGTAATTCGTTTGTATTAATTAGTTATTGCTGAAATAAATGTCTATGACAAATATTAAAAATCCTAAGGCAAGGCTGAGCCATCATCCGCTACTTGCTAACGGTTTGAGACCATGGGACCTGAAAGATAAAGATTGGGAAATTTATTGCCGTTGGTTAACAAGGAGCTACGAAGTGGTACAAGATCAAGTAGTACAGCTGGAGCAGGAGTTTCAAGGAATAACTTCCCAGCTAGATGATTTCAAGAAAATGACTGATTTAGAGGTGATGCGTAATTCTCTGGTCGTGGGATTGACTACTACAGGTGCAGCCAGGCTACACGAGTCTTTGCGGGCCCTCAAGTCTCCTATAGGTAATTCAATCTTAGGGGCAATTGAATATTTTCTCACATCTAGGAAAGAAGTAGAATAATTTTTATCAACGTTATTGGCTTGTTTGATTTAGATTATTGCTGATTCTGACATGAGTATTGAATATTTTAGTGCTGGTAGAGGAGGCAGCTGAAATTCTCGAGGCTCATGTAATCTGTTCATTGACCGAACATTGTCAACAAGTTATCCTCATCGGTGATCATAAACAGCTACGACCAAAGCCAGCTACTTATGAATTGGAGATAAATTATAACATGGACATCTCGCTTTTTGAGAGAATAGTGAACATGCGGGATAAATGCACGCAGTTAGTTATTCAACATCGCATGCGGCCACAGATTGCTGAATTGATATGCCCATCAATATACGAAAGGCTGGAAAACCATATATCTGTTTTCGTATATCCACCAGTTAAGGGTTTGCAGAAAAACTTATTCTTCGTACATCATGAAAATCAAGAATCAGGCTCATCTGCAAATGAATCGATGTCTAATCCCTACGAAGTCAAGTTTCTACTGGCATTTGCGAAATATCTGTTACAACAAGGGTATGCGCCAGAAGAAGTGACTATACTTTGCACTTACAGCGGTCAATTGTTCAAATTCAAAGAGGTGAGCGTTTATTGGAATTGCAATATCGAGTATTGTATGGTATTGAAGTGGAGGTATTTCCTCGATACATGTATATTTGAATAATGAGAGCTCGTTTATTTGACTAAATTTAAATTTCAGGCAAAAAAGTCCATGCCAATGTTGCGTAACGTGCGTGTAACAACAGTTGACAACTATCAAGGAGAAGAAAATAGAATAATACTTCTATCACTGGTGCGTAACAATCGTGAAGGAAGGATAGGCTTCTTGAAAATAGAGAATAGAGTTTGCGTGGCCTTATCACGGGCTCGTGAAGGGCTTTACATTATGGGGAATATGAACAACCTCATAACAAAGAATGAAATTTGGCCAAAAATCAAAAAAGCTCTAGACAACAACGATGCCATTGGGGACCGCCTAGTTTTGCAATGCCAAATTCATACAGATCAATTGACTGAGGTGAGTTTATCAAACGATTTACGATATTTACGTACCGAACACGCGAATCATCATCAAAATATATTCATAGAGCTATTAAACCATCATCTAATGAAATTCTTCCCCGATCCTGTTTGTCATTTCAGATAAGACGCGGTGCAGATTTTAAAAATTCTCCTAATGGTGGATGTCTACGTCAATGCGAAGCACCTTTACCTTGTGGTCATACCTGTCAGAACGTTTGTCATATTTCAGATAGAGATCACAATGATTATGTCTGTAAACAACCTTGCCTGAGAGAATGCGCGAATCGCCATCGTTGTAAACTGTTATGCAAGGCAGCTTGCAAACCTTGTCAAGAGATTGTCGAGTTTACATTGAAATGCCAGCATGTTGTGTCCCTTCCTTGCAACACAAACATGGAAAAATATCAGTGCACAACACAGGTATAATGAATTGAATGTACATTCGATGAATTTACTGAATTCGATGAAGTAATGAATGAGAATAAGTTCGATGCAATTTGCAATCTAAACATTCCTCATTTTTCTAACATCAATCTTGGTGTTGAATATTTTTCTTAATATTGTGCTAAAACAGCGAGAGTTGAAATTCCGATACCCATTCACAAATTTACCTGGACTGATTAGATATTCCATTCACAGGTGAATACTCTCTTACGCTGCGGTCACATAGTTGAAAAACCGTGTCATCAGGATACTTCGACATACCCGTGCACTCATATTTGCCAAAAATCATTACTTTGTGGCCATTTATGTCTAAAAAAATGTCACATTGATGATGACCCTCGGCATCTTAAGGTAGATATTCATATCCATTGAAATATTGTCGGTTTATTGAAGATTCGTTCGTAATTAAAAATCTATTTCGTTGTGTATAGAAGAGAGTTTTGTAACTATTTTACCGTATTATTCATTTCTAGTATATTTGTCGGGAGGATTGTACCAAAACGGCGCTTGGCTGCCCACTCTCTCACCCTTGTCCGAAAAAGTGCCATGAACCGTGCCAAGTTTGTATCACCAAAATACCAAAGGAACGTTCGTGTGGCCACATACACAAGGTCCATTGCTCACAGAATGTGGAGGAAATATCGTGTACTCGACGTTGCAAACGTGACTTACCATGCAGCCATAAGTGCAAACAGAAGTGTAACTTGCCGTGTGGGAATTGCGAAGAAATGGTTAGCATACAGCATAGAAAATATGCGGAATTTTTTCCTGATAGTGATTGATCATTTGAGAGTTCATATTTGATCTCATATCTTGAGTGCTTTTTACAAAGAAGTGATTATTATTACAGGTCACCAAAACTGTACCTGACTGCGGTCACGAAGTTAAAATCCCATGTTTTGTAGTGCCGACATCTGCTATTTGTGAGGGTGAATGCCCTCGCGCACTAAAATGTGGTCATCCCTGTAAAGCTAAATGTTGTGAACCATGCACCAAACGATGTGAATATCCACGACCTCTGCCCAAACCTGCATTATGTCAACATGTTTACCCGGTGCCTTGTTACAAGATAGAAATTGGTAGGTTCAGCAACCTTGCAACGTTTCGTTGATGAGTTGAAATCAGTGAATCTATTTTTCTTTCCCCCAGAGTTTTGATATTCCCAAAACCAAATTCGTTGTAATCATTTCAATTCTTCATTCGTCTCCAAAATATAAACAAAATAATAACAAGTAACAATGAAAAGCTGAAATATTTGTTTTTGTATTCTAGGTTTGGCCCAATACGCCGATAAATTACTGCAACATTGCACAACGCCTTGTGCTACTGTGTTGCCCTGTGGTCATACTTGCAGTGGCAGCTGCGGGTCCTGCAAACAAGGCCGAATTCATCAACCATGTCGCGAACCATGCAACAAGATTCTCATCTGTGGCCACAAGTATAAGATGCCTGAATGTTTCCTGATCTATTTCTTGTTGATTGCAATTAATGTTCTTACCTTGAGCACGCTACCATAAATCGAAATACTTCTGAATCTGCAAGGAAGATGAATTTGTTGATGAAATTCTCGTGACGAGTTTGTTTCTTACAATTCTGGTTCCAGAAGTTTGAAACATCTTTTACTATCATGAAATTTCGTTGTTGCAGATGCGAGTCTATTTGCAAAGATCCTTGTCGACCTTGCCAAAAAGTATGCTCTCTTAGTTGCGAACATATTGAGTGTAAAAAAAGATGCGGGCTGCCTTGTACACTCTGTCGGGTAAGACAACAACACATCATTCAAGATATTGTACAGCAAAATAACAATAATTTAGAGCCTATCGGTCACATGACCTGTGAAAAAATTTACTCGACGAAATAACTTCAACACAATCTGAATTTTCTGCCAATCAAGCAGAGGATTTATAAGCGGTAGACAGTTCCAAAATGTATATTGAATAACTAGAATGTAAAATTAGCTTTAATAAGAGTATTTGATATCATCTAAGTAATTAGCGAATTTTAATAAAGAATTTTTAGTTTTATCTATAATTTCAGTTGCCAGTAATCTCGGTACAATATTTGACAACATCATCAAAATATTGTTCTTTTCTTCACAGGAGCCCTGTTCTTGGCAATGCAAACATTTTAAATGTGAAAAGCCGTGCTTTGAAATATGTGACAAAGATTTCTGTGGTGAACCCTGTCTCAAACGACTGAAGTGCGGACACCTTTGTATCGGATTTTGCGGCGAGCAATGCCCACCGCTCTGTCGCATTTGTGACAAGAAGGATTTACCCACCGTTGAGAATATTCCCAATCCACGGTAATATGATCTCAATGCAGTAAAAACAATAAACTAAAGTTTTCCAGTAAAGTTTTTTGAATACAGGTTGATTCAAATTGTAGATATAAATTCATCACTCAAATGTATGTTACAGTTATTGCCTCAATTATGATAACTGTTCAACCTTTACCATTCGTTCAATAACTTTATTCAATTTTCACAGGTTTGTATTTCTGCCAGAATGTGGTCACAGCATTGAAAGTAATTATCTCGATTGGGTATGGCACAGGAGCTACAAAATTGGAATTAAAGTATGTCCGTTATGTAGAACTCGTATCACAAACTGCAAGCGATATATAAACCAAATCAAAAAAGAGTGTCAAAACATGAACATTGTAGACCAGGAGATAATGCAAAGAATGCAGAAGTTGCGAACTGATCAGCAAAAAATCATCGGCGATATCAGTCTGATTGAACAACAATATGCTTTGCACTTTCCAGGTACTCATTGCATTTCATAATACGTAATGAATACTTGAGACAAAAGCATCAGGAATTCATCATGAATGATAAGTGATCGATATGATGTATGATTTTGTGATGAAATTTGAAATATTCATCCCGATTGAAGTATTATTCGTGTGACTCGTTTGTCGCAAATGGTATCTAAATATTCACATTGATAAACACTTTTAGGTTTCAATGCTCATAAAAAATTATTTGAGAGCTTGAAAACACTTTCGAATAAACGGTCGGCCATAGGCGTCGGACTGCTCAAGGATATTGGTACGAAATTGACAATTTCGGGAATGATTTTGCACAAACTTCAAGATATACCACCTTTCTCTCGCGCTGTCAATGAGTGGCCAGTAGTCTTGAATCAAGCGATCATGTTGATCACAGCGCTACCAACGAATCAAAACATTTCTCATCAAATGATAGATGAGATTAAAAATGAACTCTGCAGATTACATTACATGGTAATGGAAATGATCTTCAGTTTAACATAATCATTTGGATTGTCGTACGACAACTTAATCAATGATCATATAACTTGAAGTATCCAATTGTTTCACAGATTCAACTTTGCAAGCTAGTAAGACAAAAAGGACTGAACAAGAGAGAAAATGCATTACAACTGGAAGTTATATACTTGGGACTGTTGAACCTCAGAAAATTCACAAACTTCCAAAGTGATGCAACCTACGAACAACTGGATCAACTCCGAACGTCGATGAAGTCATCTGTTTCAGTTGATAAATTAAAGGAATTTAAGGTCAAGATCGTGGGATTGGAACAAGAGGATTGGTACAAGTGTTCCAATGGACACGTATACTTAATCAATTGTACACAATGTCAGTCGACAACACCACCGTCTGCACCGTTTGAGTAAAAATACTATGAAAGATCCAGAATTATCGTACTGAATGAGATATGCAATGGGAAAGGCGATATGATATATTTCCATAGCCATTATCTATCAAAAATTCCGTATCGTCTTTTTTCTTTTAACTTTTTAAAATTTTTATCGCAATCGATGGATAAGGATTTTGTAAAATGTTCGGTTAATCCAGAACGAATCTATTTGATTATACTATTGCAGGTTATTAGTCTGTAAGCCATAAGTTCCTCGTAGAAGTCGCTTAAGAGTAACATAGCGAAGTTATATAGCGATTCCTGATTTTTAAACTACCATTCATTTTCGATCATTTCTGTCTAGTTTCACCAGTTCTGTGATGTGTCTAAACCTAGAGAAGAAATATGTGATAATGAGTTAAGATAATTTTAGGTTCCAAATAATTATTGTTATGAATGTTAAAATTCCTATGCATAATTAATTATCCAGTAATTCCAGGTTCGTTTTGTATCTACCTACGAATAGAATGACAAACACCCGGTTATAGAACAATCATAGGTATTATCCGTCTTTCTGTTATTGGAAAATTAGAATTTTTCAATTTGTGATTGCAAAATAGAATATCCACTATCAATAAAAAATAATAAGATTTCCTGTGGCTACTGAGCATAGTCCGAGATATGGAAATGTTCCCAGATATTATTGTACAAAACTTCAGTCAATACTCTCGCGCACACGACGACGGTATCATACGAACAATCAAACGTGTAAGAAAGCATGTGCAATGCGGTTTCCTTAATTTTCGTATAGGTGACTAACAATAAGTTCGCTTCCGCGATATAGAATATATAGGTCTTTTCTAAAGATTGTGGATATTTAGAATAGCAGGTTCATTGTCAGTTAAACTTTTTTTGTATTATCTAATCTTCAATATTTTTTATCAAAAATTTTCATATGAATTGAATGCTCCAATACATCAAAGAAGAAATAATTGTAACTAAAGTATAAAGCCAACTAATGGGAGATTTACTTCCCCCAAAAGTAGGGTCGGCAATGTTACACCCTTAAACAATTGAATTGCTCGCCCAACAGTAATTGACATTTTGGCCAAAGATTTATTCGTTATTTTAATAGTATCAGATTTTGTCATACATATTTACATAATTTTAAGAAAGTATTGATAAGAAACGTTATTTTCTTGTTATAAGGAATTCTGTATATCTGTTCTAACACATATGCTCGCTTGTATGAAAGAAAATGATGTAAAATCAAATAATGCGAGCAGGTACAGATTCATGAAAATATGTATATTTTGGTTCCCCTGGTTTATCCTGTATTTTGAATATTGATCGAAATATCAATCAGTTATTCCAGTCAATCACAAAGAATTTTTTACGACTAGATTGACGCAACAAAGAAAAAGCGTCAAAGCTACGTTTGTGATTTCGATAGTAGCGATTTTCAATTTACAATTTTATGTAATTATTTTAATGATGCAATTTTAGTTGGTAAAATTTAATAAATTTATACACACACAGCACACATTGAGGCAAACACTTTTTCGATGGTTTGTCTTATATACATATACAATATATTTATATATTACATCCTAATCGGCAGGTAATGGTAGATGTATGGTTTTTTGATACTTAAGATAATATTGTCCTATGTACAGAATAGTGGATTCTTCCGATCAATATGATCCCTCAGACTTGGTACAATAGGTTGAAATATGCATAATTCGATATAATAACAATTGCTACGATACGCAACCACAGGCTTCATTGTTCATAATAAAACTCAATTCAAACATCATAAAATACTGAAGCAAGTGGATATCTAATCGAGAAGGCTAAGACACTGCTAGCAATCTGAAAATAAACATTATTTTTTACTGCAAAAGTGAGCATTGCTGTACTTTTGTTAATATAATCAAATCCTGTGAAATATTATTTTTGAACTGCTGTTATTCTTTAGTCTGTAACTTTGGAAGACAGATTTGACACAAAAAACAAGTTATTCTATATTCAGAAGATCATTACCTGGATCAATATGAGGATTCCGGTTAAATTTGGCTCAGAAGTTGGGCCATTTATGATAAGAAGAAAATTGATCAGCGTCAAGTTGTTACAGGTCACTAAACCCTCTTTGTCTTCTTTCCACCTCACAATCCTCAACGTTCGGAAGACCCACAAGCAAAGCCTAGCTGCAAATAGCAACAGATACAATTCCGGAAGAGAAAAAGAGTTTACAATTAAATTAAGTACATATTTGTGTCTATCCAGTTACTTGGTTCTTATTTTACAAAAATTCAAGCTCACCGAGAACATTTATCTCCGATTTCTTAAAAACAGTCACACTGATGTCCAATTTATCAGTTTCTTTGTTATATCTGAAATAATTCAAATTCTATCAACCAAATATTGTTCCATCTGAAAATGACTGTGATAATTGTCGACAATTTTACTATACATCACATTACAATAAATATCAATCAGTAAATTCATAGATATTGAATCAGAAAGTTTGATGAAGAAAGTTCAATTGATTACTTTTTAATAGATTTATTGGATATATTTCTGATTAGCATGAAAATATCAGCTGTTGTAGATGTTTGAAATCTACGGAAGGTTTATAATTGTAATCATATTATTGCGTTTGAATCTTACCTAGGAAGTCTGTGTCTTGGACAAGGTACCAAGTGAAATAATTGTGGGACACTGTACAAGAAGTTAATGACTTGTGGTATGAAGAATAGGAGAATAGTTTTGCTAAAGTGGCCCAAAATCCCAACGACGGCAAACGTCATACCAGACAAATAGCAAAATGTGTCTCCCACGAAAACCTGCGACGGATACCTTGAAATAAATCGTTACAATACATTGCAGTTTTATTCAAAACCACCAAAACCAAATTTGCCTATCTAAAAACATTTCATCGGATCCTTCGGATTCAAATTCGAACTTCGAACAATCATTCTGATCAAGCTAATGATGTAATCTTTCATTTCAATATAACTCGCCCTTACACGCGGATTAGTGCTCACGCAAGGGATAATAAAACGCGATGCGATCTATTCAGCGGAAAAGTCTGATTAGCGGAAAAAAAAATAAGGAGAAGAAGATGAAGAAGAAGGCCGGCAGTTAAATGACTGACAATCGAAAGAGGAGCAACAGCTGCTACTTCTTGTATGCGTGTATATATGTATCTATGTGTGTATGGTCTGCTAAGCCTTGGATAAATCCGAGGCAGATGTTTTCCTTGGAACCATTTGAAAATCTGTACAGGTAGCGGTGATTCAGAGAGAAGAGGGAACCACAGATGGAAGGAATCGACCCCGAGACCGCAGTATGCTGAAAGCTGACCGACTGTTCATATCATTCATTCGTAACGTCGTAATATTATCAACAGTTATCAACCTTGAAATACATGAATACTAACGTTACCATTGATCGAAAAATTATACATCGTGAAATATACATTCACGCGTTAAAAGTTCGAAAATACTATACAAGATCAGTGCAGCAGTGAACCAGAAGACAAATTATCCGTCGTCGTAACGAAATCGCTCGCCGTAAGTCTATCGTTTTTCAAAAGTATATATTTAATATTCGCTCGATCAAAGGTCATCGAAGTTTAGAATATAAGAATAATTTATAGTCGATAATAGGAAGTAAACGGAGTAATGCGAAGAATTTTCTTTGTTGCTATTTATGAACCAAAAATTTAAACGGCTTCCCAACAAAATTAATCTCCGAGCTTGTCTTTTTTGCGGCTAATTAAGGTATTTGAATATCAAACGAATTCCTATTCATCTACATATTTTCCACCGTTTGGACGAATACTAAAAATTGCCGATTTTAGATGTTGTTTAAAGTAAACAAAGATAGATTTCGCGACGAGGCAACGACCTCGCGCGGGATAGTTGATTGATTATTCGAAAGGCGGGTGAAATAACGTCTCCCTCGCATGTCTCCTGCTTATTGTCAGCCGACGAATGACTCAGATTCGACAAAATGCATTGCTTTCAGAACTATACGGGAAATTGTTGAGTTGCAATTACTCGCGATCGCATAGTAGGTGTATAATGTATACCTACATGGGCACATTGGACCGAGCGAGACGCACGCGCGCTTCTCTGCCCTGCGCACACGGTAGTTAGCTGTGTTTCGGGTGTGGTTTAGATTTCGCATTCGCATTCGCATTCTGTATAGAACTAACGAGCTAACGAGGCGACTGAACTGCCCGTCTATATTTCAACCCGGTTCTCAAATGGGACTCCGGGCTTGACTGGAATAGTTTCTAAAAATATGCGGCATGCGGGAGGCAGACGATCATTCCGTCTCAGAAGTATCTGGACGCGCGTGTAGGAAAACCGCTATAGTTTTAGGTGAGTGAACAACAATTGAACTGTTGCTAGGCACTGCGACTGGACGTTGGAATTCGCGCGTATACTGAGTGTCGAGTTATTCCGCGTTTCAAAATTGCGGGGTTTTCGAGCTTCCGCCGATGACGTCATCGTATACTGACCGTCACCGTCACGCTTACAAATTACTGACCGTATCATGACGAAACAAATCTCGTATGTTATCAACTCGCCGTCGACACGCCCGATACCCTGCATCTTATGTTTATGTTTCATTTTCAATTCGATCATCCTTTATTCTATCATGTGATTTTTCCGAATACTAAACAGATCTTATAATAATAAAAGCTCAGGGATTTTTTTCTTTTTTTTTCTTTCATTCTCGAATTCCGTTCAAAAATCAAAATGCGGGTCTTGAGAAAATCAAAGTTTACAAGATTTCGACGGGGATTGGAGTAAATTCACTCATACCACACCCGAAATTTGTTATTTGAAAACATTGCAGTGTTCGAAAATCAAATTCACTGAAAAAAGATAGCCAAAAGAGTATTTGGATATTTGAATTTGTATTACACTCGTTGTTGCATTAAGTTCGATTAATCGATCGCGGAAGTATAACGTAATTCGAACTGAAAGAAGGAAAAAAAAAAACCAGAAATGCGCTCAAAGCATCTCACGAATGTAAGACGGGATGCGTTCGCAGGCGCAGAAGCCCGCGGTAGATCTTATCTCGAACGACTGATTTGAAAATAGAATGTCGAAGCAACGGGAATTCGTATATTCGTTTAAATAAAAATCGATGAAACTTTGCTACATGTTTCAAAATTGTATTACACCAAAAATTGATAACTGATTCAAGTTATCTGCAAAATATGTTGTGTGAATTGCTTTTACCGTTGATAAAATTCGCATATAATCGTTTATTAAATAATTCGTAATATTTTCAGATGAAAAACTGCACGCATTCTTTTATCACCGTCAAGTGTGATCCGGATTAAGGGATAAACTATTCTAGGATTTGAAATAAAGCAATGTGATGTGAGATTTGCAATTCTAAAAGTAAACGCCTAAACGTGTGGATATGCAGGGCCGTCTAGATGGGAAGCTGGCCCTGCTCTATACGTTATTGGTTTTGCAAATTCTTATCGTTGTTATTTACGTGGCCTCCACACCGCCTCCGGAAATTATAGCACCGACAACACAGAGCTCAGTTACTTTTGTCAAACTCGGAATCTCGAAGGTAAAAATCAAAGTATGGTTTTCCAAATATTTTGCTTCATTTTCAATAACTTCAAAATAACTTTCAATCGATTCCCGATTACAGGCCCTGAAGAATGTACCGGCGATGGACAATTCGTTATCGCGTCTTCAGACAATCAAGAGCAATATATACCTGGGAGACAAGCAAACGTTTAAATTGTTCAAAAAATACAATCACACGTCGTGCTGGCGAGACGGAGTGGATGATCGAAGAATGGACAACAGCAGAGAGTTTAAACGGTGTATTTGCAGCCAGGGATGGCACGGCTCTGACTGCGGGCAGCCTGAAGTAGTTTGGCGAGCGATAATGGCCTCGAAACAAAACATCAAGTTAGAACAACGTAAGACGCTGAGACGAATAGTCTACGTCTTTTCATTGGACGATTATAATTCGGCTATAGCTGAAGTGATCATTGAGGAACTTTACAGAGTCGTAGATCTGTTTGTGATATGCGACTTTAGCAACGCGGAAGATAATTTTAAGCACAAGCTTGGTAAAGGTCTGCTACAACGAGAACAAGATAAAATTTTGTATATTAATATAGCCAATAAGATACGTAAGCCGTTAAGAGTAATATCTAAGTATATATGGGAGAGAATGTGTAAAATAGTGCATAACTTAAGGGAGGATGATATTTACGTAACGACTGAACCTGAGCAAATATTAAACCCGAGAGCACTGATGTTCCTTAAGGTATACGACGGATGGCCGCAGCCCATAGGTTTCAGATTGAGATGGTCTGTATTTGGATTTTTTTGGCAACATCCGCTGAAAACCTCGATTGTTATCGGCGCATCTACAGTTAGTTTATTGAGCGAAGCATATCACGAGAACTCAGTTGTACTGCCAAAAGATTTTGACGGTGAAATTAGCGACCGAGAAACACTAGGATTAGTTATAGGCGATTTAAATCACTACGGTGGATGGTACTGCTACCTTTGTCAAGATCCTGCAAACATCATCACTTCTATACGTCGCAAAGCTAATATAAAGGAGAAGAACGTCAAGCAAAATGTGGACGTTCCTTACGTCGAAGATCTGATCGAAGCCGGCATCTGGTTGGACAACAAAACTGCTCTTCTTAGGGCCTACAAATCCCGCGACCCCTACTTCGCTCCTGACATTGTGATGAATAATACGTGGAAATACGACTGGTTGGTAGAAAATTTCTACGCAAAGTTGGACTATTATTGACGACCTGGCGATGCCCCACGACTGTGATATTATCTCATATTTAATAATTTCTGTACACTACTTATTAGTGTGGTAGAAACGAATTTATACACTGAATTATTACGTTGATTAAAATATTCATGTTAAATGAATTTCTATCGTAAGTCTATTTACATTATCATTTTTATCTATAAATCTTTTTTACTAGCGTTAAATACAACCACTTATAACTTCCAAAGCAAGAAGACAGAAAAAAATTGTCCTTCCAATTTAATTAAAGAAGTATGACGGAATGAAATTTCGTAGTTTTTAATGGAATTTCATGCTTTAAAAAATTCTCGTCATGTATATCGAACAGTAAAACTATATTCATCGCTTAGCATTTGGACCGTGTCTAATTTTTCTTTCTCAAATATGACATCCTTGGAGAAAAAAATAATTTGCTGAGAAGTGAGCATTGTGTAAAAGGAAAAATGAGCATAATACTCACCAGTTATGTTTGAAAAGAGCGAGAGACGTCGCGATGTACGGTAGCATGAAGTATAAAGAAAATTGATGTGCTTTCCACAGACTCCCAGACAATTCGATTAAATTAAAGACTGATATACTGGCTGCTATCACTAAGCTCTGCCCAACTTCCAATCCGTTAACTCCGGCTAATATATTGATAGCATTTGTACAAAAGACAGCCAGCATTCCCATATAAACGTAGTAAAGTATCCATAGATCGACTGAAAAACCAAACCATTGTCGAAGCGGTTTTGGTACTATGATCAAAGTTGAGTTGAAGTTTACGTAGTAAACCATCAACAATGGCAATGAGGCAATAGTCGGTAATAAAAGCTTGTGCCTCCAACGAAGATCTAATACGTCATCGGCAAATCCAAGCAACAACATACAGCATATCGATAAAAGAGCCGCTAACAATTCGACGAACTGTAATCAAAAAATTTTATATGATTTATGATGTTGAGAGGATCCCTGGTGAAAATATATCTATGGTTATTAGCTTACATATTTTTTAGTAACTCTGATAACTGTACAACTTTGAAATTTTCTACTCAAAACCCCACAATCTTTGATTACTTGTAAAATTAGTCTGAGAAAATTCTCAAAATTGAAATACTTGATGAGTATTATTGAAAATTTTGCAAGAGATTTTTATTGAGACTGATTTCATTGTTGGAGAGGAAATTAATTCTGTAGATTTTTCAAAGATTATCTGGAAATAACAGAATAGCTGGTGGCAAAAATGGTTTCAACTACTTTTGGGGAATCAATCTCCATTTTCTGTTTCATCTTGAAATCAGTAAAACTTTATTACCAATCATGAAGTGTTACAATTTGCAGAATTTTTTTAGAATAGATTTTGAAATTATCTGACTTTGAGAAACCTGCACAGAGTTTCTCTGAGTTTGCATAAAAGAATGTTGTGAAAAAATATTCGGTTAAAATAGTCAGAACTTGTGTAGGTATATTTTCATCAGGAAAAACAAACCAACGTTGACTGACAATTACTAGAAACATGAACATTCGTTCAGATATCATACCTAAGAATGAAAGAAATGTAAAGACTTGTTAATGTTTATAATGTTAATTAATATACATATGTATATTGTATGTACATCCTGCAAACTATATGTTTAACGAAATATAATGAACCTGACAAGAATTTCCACTCTGACTAATTTTGACGAATTTTCAACAAAATTCAAACTTTTCATCGTTTTTCGTAATGTTTCGTAATGAATTATGCCTTTTCCTAGTTTATCATGAAAAATTGTTATTCGGTTTCTAAAGCTAGACGAAATTATAGTTTCTTGAGGAAACTACCAGAAGTCAGAACTTTTCCTGAACATTTAGAGAGATTCGTAGAAATATTTTCACCACGGAAAGCACTTTAAATCCCCATTAATTGATATTTGAGGACTCTCAGGCCCCTTAGAGGTCAATATTGAAAAAAATGCCGAATGATTGATGAAAATTCTTCCACTATTGGAGATATGTAAATGAGATTATTTCGAACGGTAATCACTATATTTACCTCATCATGGGGAAAGTCTGCGTTTTTAAATATGTAATCGCTGAATGGGACGGGAATGAATAAAAACATCGTAATAAGAAAAACACATCCCGTCACGACACCCAATGCCTCAGGTCTGAAAAAGTAAATAGATTATTTGCATAAATGTGTGTGAATGGGGAAAATGTTGAAACGTTTGCCCCAGCTTTATTAAAAGTAATGTGCTCACATTTTACCGCCACCTTTCTTGTTCATGTCGATTCCGAATAGGTTAGCTTTGATAAACACGTCTTTAAACTTTGGTATCAAACGAACTGTCAAAAAATACGCGACAATCGACATCGCCGCGTTTATGTATATCGGAAAACTCATTTTATACGTTGTTTCACTACTTTCCATTTCAAGAAGAAAATAAGGAACACAAAATATAACCTAACAGATCACTGACGACACGCACGCGTGTTTATTCAGCTTCTCATAATTGGATTAGGCAAATATAGATGATCGGTGCCATCCTCGATTTTTATAATCCCGCATGTTTTTTCTAGTCGATCAGCTGACGACTACCGAATTGACGTTGGCAGGAAATGGAAGCAAGTCGTAAGAAAAAGTTTCGATTATGATCGACGGCTGTCTCGGAACAACAACTCGGTTAAACTCATTGCAATGTTTCTATTTTGCGTTCGCTCTAGCTTGTCGTGAATTTACATCCAAGTGTATAAAAAAATCAGTGACCTCAAGTTATCGAAATTAATTGATTGACGTTCAATTGCATCAACCGAGTTCCCAGAAAATGGTAAATTGTACACATTTTATTATCGAACTTTCCTCGTTCGTTAAACATAACCTCGAAAAATTGACTAGTTCATTACTCCGGATACACATGAGATCATCGAGAGGGTAATCACTCCTTGCAGATATTGCGGAAGATTTCGAAATTGTACAAAGTACCATAAAATACTCATTTTTGGACCCTTTCAATCACACAAATCACACAAAATTTCTCGCAATTTCAATTTCTCTAACATTTCGTACATATTTCAACTCATGTAAATTGTAAAGCGACAGAAAATCTCGTCAAAACTTCCGTGATCTCAGCACGTCATTATTTGCGAGTTTACGAAATTCTCCAAACTATCGTTAAAATTTTTTATAATCCCATGAAACTTTTTGAAAATCTTCTAAAATTTTTCAACAAACTTGTATATTACTCAAGTCATAGATAACAAATATATCGTCACCACCTGTTTTGCCGAATTTCATATTCTCGTTTTAGTTTTGAGAAAAACAAAATACATATTTGAAAACAACCCTTTACCCCTGATTCTGGCTCTGTAGTTCATTACAAGTGCTTGAAGATTTCATATCGATTATAATATGATGTAAAAATGTAACTTTCAGTCCACCGACAACGAGAAACAAAAAGACGAAATTGTTGCGCTAGAGAGTATTTATAATAAAGAAGAGTTCTCTTACCACAAGGAGAATGAGCAGTACGAATGCACTTTAACAGCCTACGTAACATTACCTAAGGACTATTATTTCACCTACAAAGACAGCCGGTTTCCTGAAGAACCTATAGAAAGCGTTCCAATCTCGCATTTACCTCCGTTATCATTGTTTGTGACGATACCGTTGAATTACCCGTCTGAATCTCCGCCAAAATTCACTTTGGTATCATCCTGGTTGAGTCAAAATGTTATCGCAAAATTGTGCAAGAAGCTCGATCAGTTATGGGAGGAGAATAAGGGGCTTGAGATACTTTACACATGGATGGCATTCTTGAAAGATGAAACCTTGGAATTTTTGAATATCAGAGATTGTTTTGGAATAAGCCATGCCTACACTTTTTATAAAATGGGTTTAGAAAAGAATGATGATGTAAAAGAAATTTGCGAAATCAAAGACAGCGATGCAAAGATTAGCAGCGATTCAAATAGCAAGGATGAAGAGCATAGCAAAGACGCGGCAAACCCTGCGCATAGAAAGACGACACACAAAAGGAATCCCACTAGAAAACGTGGCACAAAATCAAAAAAGACCAGAAGGATCCTGGATCCAAGAGCCATTTCTGACCATATAATCGGTAGAAATCCTGTACGAATGCTAGTCGATTATGACTCTAAACGCAAGCAAATTGAATTCAAAAGAAACTTTTACATGTGTAAAATTTGCTTTTTGGATAAACTGGGGGACCACTGTACGCAATTCGTTCCTTGCTTTCATGTATTTTGTAAAGAATGCATTCTCAGTTATCTAGAAATCAGAATTAAAGATGGAAATGTTAAGAGTATTCGTTGTCCAGAGGATAAATGTTTGTCCGAAGCAACTCCGGGCCAAGTGAGTTGCTAACGTCTCTGAAATTCTTTCAAATAAGAGATTGCTGATTATTTGTCATGCAAAAATAGGCCTACGTCAAATAACAGGAGTGTTTTATTTTATTCAGGTTAAAGATTTGGTCAGTCAAGAATTATTCGCTAAGTACGACGCGACTTTGCTAAGCGTAGCGTTAGACACGATGGCTGATATTATTTATTGCCCACGTCCCCATTGCCAATACCCAGTAAGCCGAGAGCCAAACGATCGAATGGCTAACTGCCCAGCGTGTCAATACGCCTTTTGTCTTTATTGTAAAATGGTCTATCACGGAATTGAGCCCTGTAAATTTAAGTCAGGTGAGTTGATAATCGCAATAGTCAAATATCAAAGCGAAGTATATGCAGTTATTTATTACATGAATCATGTTTTTTACTATAGCGGAAAAACAAAAACTTGTAACCGAGTATCAAAATGCATCTGACGAACAGAAGATTGCTCTTGAACAGCGTTACGGTAGAAAACAATTACAAACACTGTCTGAAAATACGTTGTCTGAAAACTGGATAAACAGGAACAGTCGGAACTGCCCTCACTGTAACACTGCGATTGAGGTATGCCAATATGCTGTTATTCCTGAGTATGCAAATTTTGATTGCAATTTTTGAATTATTTAGCTCTTTCAGATTCGTTCGAAAATCCATAACACATTTCCTTATCATTCATTTACGCTTAGAGATGACAAATAGGTAGGATAACTCTTCCAATTAATGCCTCAATGGTATAATTTTCTTTGCTCTTCTTTAGAAATCCGACGGTTGTAACAAGATGGTATGTCAGCGGTGCAATACGTATTTCTGCTGGTTGTGTGGCACCCGTTTGAGAGCAGACATGCCATATCAACATTTCCGCAGTCCGCAATCTGCTTGCTTCAACATGCTTTTCCACGGAGTCGTTGCAGATGATGACGAAGATGATTTGGATGACGAAGATATGGAGGATGAAGATTGGTTCATGGATTACCTCGTGTATTAACTTAAGTTGTGATTTTTCTGTTGTAGAAAAAAACCTTCAAGTATCTAAAACAGTTCATCTTCCAAGTAATAGTAGTCAAATTTCAGATTCATCTCCAATTGACGTAATCCTTTTTACGCTAACTTATCTCCGAGTGTTACTTAATATACTTGTTTCCCCTTTTCCAATGTTGTTATTGCTTTTGCTATATTTATTACAGGCTACTATGGGATCTATCATTCTTATTTTTTTTAAATTATATTGTTTACCGTTGTAGAACAATTTCGAATTCATACTTGGAGGGATCGAATTTTGCTTGTTATCAAACGTGTGATTCGTTATTTGTTATATTTAATATTGTGGTGAGGTCAATATATTGGCTTCGTATTTGATCGTCTACCTGTAAATGTAAATAATTGTTATTCTGTTATTTATTATACGTTTTGGAATTCGTTCAAATCATTAAGCAACGGCTCATTCCTGCCTAATGGTTCTTGAATGATATCAAAATATACAAACCAGTGTCACACTAGACATAAGTCAATCTACAATTAATACTGCATGTACGGAGCATTAAATGAATTGAAGATTTGAAAATTTTCCAAATGATTTGTCCTGGGTGTCTTGAACTAGCCTGTGTCTTGAGAAGATTTTTGCAAATAGGTTTCATACTTTGAGAATAATTTACTGCTACGTTTAGCATTTTTCCAAATTTAATTTGTATGCAAACCTTGTGTACTTTCGTGCTAATAAAGGCCTACAATTATTTCATGGATGGTTTTACTCTGTTTGCTAAACAGTCAAACTGAAGAAGTTCCATCAAAATAACTGCAAACCCAAATATATTTTATAATTCGGATCAAATATCGAGTTTATTATTTTATCTACATTATGTAAAGATGCGCGAAATATTTTTCATTCAAAATGCATATGAATCCGCGTGATCTTTCCCACCATAATATCGACCGTAGGGTTGGAATAATTACCGCATAATTGTCGAAAAAGCTGCCTGGCCTTCTATTTTTTCGGTTCTCATTAGTTTAAATTGTTTTTTTTTTTTATGAATAATGTAATTTCTAAGATTTTGATTAATACATACTGACCTTTTGGCTTAACTTTTTTGCAAAAACGAGGTAAACTAAAGCCGAAGATCGTATGGACAGAAATTTTCGATCTTTGAAATTTCAGTAGATGTATGTGAATTTTCAGATAAATCCAAAGAAAAAAAAAAAGAAAAATTGTACGACCTTCTGGTTTTAGGGAGACCAGAAAGTCGTATAATGACGTTTACGACCTTATGGCATTATTAACGCGATATGATAAGGAATATGATAATAATTATCAGACATGAGAGTTCATGTGGATATTGATTTATTATTGAAGTGAAACCTTTTCTATCTCGTGTTTCATTCACTTGATACTTCGGCATTAAATTTTCTTCATAATATATTTAGGATAAAATAATTGTTCCACAACAAATATACGGTCTGTAGCATGTATTCGGATACATTGACATTCAATTCGTGGTGATTTTACTCATGATCATTGCATTAGATAAAAAAAATTTCATATTTATATATGCATAGTTTTTCATCAAGTTGGATCTGCCTAATGCTTAAATATAAGCACTTATAATGGACTTGACACTAATTGTAAGCAAGAACTGGGTTACAAACTACTTTTAACATATGACAAATACTGGGATATATAAGGGACAACTCTTTCTGGATTGTTGCTGTGGACGTTATGATTACCTTCAACCATGACGAACTTAACGGTTTCTTTTCCAACTCCCATATCAGCGCTTATCTTTATCAGTTTATTACTTTGGAAATTGACTGGTGCTGCATCAGATAAAATGATCAATGTTAATTGTTCGAATTTTCTACTCAGTGCAAAGAGCTGGTCATAATCAAGTGCGGGCCACAAGCCAATATTTAGTCTTGGGTCGTGATTCCACTTATATTTATTACCCACTCTAGTTACAGATCGTTTCATCAGAGCTTCCGCCGCAGCGGTATTCAATGTAACCCACCTTGAGTACATGAGAGTATACATTACTTCTTCTTCAGTATATAATCGTTCTTCAACATGGGTTTCATTTTTCAGAGCATAGTCGTGCGTGTAGCGAATTCGATCACTGAGCTCCTCATTTTTGAGCACTACAATAAGATCAGAATCCAAGCAAATCAATTTCTTCATTCTTGTTGGATCTATTGCGCTGTAAAGCAAACCCAGTGTTCCTCCAACACTATGACCCATGCAAATACACGTTTTCCATTTCAGGCAATCTAAGACTCTACGAACAGCTAAAATATAATCAAAATATTCCAAAGCTACTCCGGCAGGGAAGTGCGACGATAGTCCGTGTCCTGGCAAATCGATACAAACATAGTAATAGCCGGGCGGTAGTAGCGGAATCAATTGGTCAAAAGTTCCTGCATTGTCCAAAAGACCATGAATTGCCAATACAGGTTTATCGTTTGGAAAACCCCATGCCTTAGCTGCTACGTGACCCCACGGCATCGGAAGACGTAGCTCCTCAGTTGGAAAATTCGTAGTCATATTAAACAGAAAATATTTCCAGTGTTGTCAAAAAATTATATCTGTAAACAGACGGAAATCCATGGCAGTATAATAACATTATTTTCATAGAAATTGTAGAAGCATTATATTTCTCAGATGGCTCTTTGCAACAACAGTACTCACAAAGCCTCAGAATTTTGATGTATTTATTAGTTGCTGCATACGTACCTTTTATTCAAAAAGAATGACCGAGTATTAGTCTTGCACTGGTTGCCTTTCACTATCATTCATTAATTGATGGCTGAACAGTCACCCGGCTTTCAATTGAAACAATTTTTACCATGGATCTTCTATCAGTTCAATCACCGACGCACTTGTATCGTTTGAATGAGTCAAAAGTACTGGAAGTCTATTGTGTCAGTGAAAAAGTTTTACACTATTGTAAAAGATATGATTTCCGTTCTGGTATACCGCTAATAGATCGGACGTCTACCCACTTGCTTTCCCCGATTGCTTCCATGGTTTGGCAAACATCAGTTGAGCACATAGGCAATGTGTTGAGAGTATTTAAATATAAGTCAGTGACAGTGCATTTTAGGGATCGGAACTGTCTCAAGGGTCAATGAGCGAAATACACAGCCATTTCAATGCATAATTAATCCGTGATAAAGCGGCACCCACTTATTATTCCGACTGTTTTGCATATGTATAAGCTTCGAACAAAGGGCGACATAAAGAATATACGTTGAAACAAATTTAGGCCCTTCAATATTCAAAAGTTAGGACAACTTTAATAATATAGTAACTAGTGAGTCGATGCGGCGACTTTTTTTTAGTGAACTTCGACGATGTTTTTACTATCTGATGAACTAATTTTTAAGATACACATACGTATTCGAGATTTATTCATAAAATATATCTTTATTTTTACACACAAGTAACATGAATGTATACATCCATAAGTATATGTAATGTATACAAAATTTTTGGTCCACAACAATTTTGGAATTACACTAACTACATGCCTACATTTTTATAGGTACTGGGCAACAGAACGGATGAAGACTAGTCACAAAGATTAACTACCAGACTATACACAGGTAGATTACTTATGAACTCTCACAGACTTTGAGCAACATGCCTGCACAGAGAAAAACAGAAATAGAATCTTAATAAACAGTAAGCAAAATCTAAGGACTAATTTCTTATCCAGGGAAACCAGCTCGCTGATTAGTTATGAGTAAGTTAATTCTAAGGTCATGTGATAAAATTGTAATCGATAAAAGTCCAGCTCATAAAGCGCTTTTGAGATTACCTAAAAATTGACAAATATGGGGAGCAACCCTTTCTGGATTGTTGTTGTGAACATCGTGATTACCTTCAACAGTCACGAAGCGATTTTTTTTATTTTCTCTATCTATCTTAGCAGAATGCAGGGTATCGTTCGACACAAGCGCCAATTCCGATGATATAATAGCCAATACAGGAGTCTTAAGCTGCTTAAGTATAGCAGCATGTTGCTCGTCATTAAAAACGGGAAAGGCGCCAGTGTTGAGCCTCGGGTCACGATTGAACTTGTATTTGTCGCCTACTTTAGTAACAGATCGTTTGATTAGCGCTTCAGCAGCCGCGTTATTCAAAGCACTAAACCTCAGATCAATAAGAGCACGTTTCACTTCTTCTTTTGTATACAATTTCACAACCGGATTTTCATTTTTTTCTAGTTCTACGACATAATCCTGTACGTATCGAATGTAACCAATGAGTTCGGTATTTTGCACGGGTAAAGGACTGTCCAAATCAAAGAAAATAAGCTTTTCGATGTTATCGGGGTAAAGCGTACTGTGAATCAATCCCAAAAGAGCACCAAAGCTATGACCCATATAAACGCATTTCTTCCATTTCAGACAATCTAAGACCCTGCGAATAACTGAAACGTATTGGAAATGATCCAGGGATATTCCTGTGGGAAAAGAAGAAGAAAAACCATGTCCTGGTAGATCGATACAAACAAAGTAATAACCACGTGGTAGAAGCGAAATGAGCCGGTCAAATGTTCCTGCATTATCCAAAATACCATGGACTACTAAAACATGCTTGTCCGTTGGAAAGCCCCATGCTTTAGCTGCTATGTGACCCCATGGCATTGACAGACGTAGTTCTTCAGTTGGAACATCGGCAGTCATGACTAGAAAAAAATCATTCTGATGTTTTCATATTTGATAAATAATTCATGTTTATGTTTCAGCAACGTACCTCCTCCTTATTATGCTTCTAAGTCTTTGCAATTTTTATCTCGAATCCAAGAGCTAGTTCTTTTCAGCTCTTGTCAATTGTTTCAAATGTATTTTCGACGGAGTCGTCTGCAAGTCTTCAAACTTGTTGATCAGTATTTTAGGAATCCTGTGAATGGAGAAAAAGAATTAAGTTGCAGGTAGTGAGGCAAGCGGCCACCGTTCTTTAGCAACAATGTTCTTAATAACGATCCAAAAATGATTGTGCATACTTAAGTGATTCTCAGATACTATAATAGGTAGTACATAGAAGTAGATATATGAATATAAGTTGCATTAATAATATTGATATTAGGACGAAACAATTGAGTGAGAGTATAATTGATCATACAGATAACACACGAATACTTATAGACAAAAAAACGCGCCGTTTTTACGAGAGACTTCGAACTGTTTTATATAATTTATACTTTACTACCGGAAAAATATCATTGTTTTGGATTATGTTATTATTCTTCATAACTACATAAGAACTTTACTGTAATCGTAATATTTACCCATATTTTTAGTGTTGTTCATTGGACTACAGAAAAGTCTGTCAAGTATGCCGCGCGGCGTTAGAGGCTGTTTCAATTTTGAAAAGCTGGTTATAAACGGGTTGATTCTGTTTGAAGATCCTTAAGATTTTCAGTACCCACAGCCCGCGAATACAAATTAACGGTACTTTCACTGCGCGCAATCGAATTTCGCAACTCAGCCTTGCACTATGGACACGGCATAACCTAACCACAAAGTACAAGATAATGTCAAGTACTTGGCGATCTCATAATCGAATGGGAAAAAATGTAGCCTTCGTCCCCCTCCGATTACAAGCAAAAACAAAAAAAGGATCTGCACTTTGATGAAAGTGCACATCCATTTTTCATTAACTGAAGCAAACTACACCAGAGTAAATGATCTAAAACCAATAAAATTCGTGTAAAATATATTTATTTCTGTTTGGTACAGTTTCAATGATCACGAAAAATATATAAATATATATATATATATATATATATATATATATATATTACAGACGTCAGACAAAAATGGTATAAATTAAAATTGAAATTCCTCTACCTATAATTTACAATAAATTTATATAACAAATTATTAACATTATTACAAAATAAGTATACATACAACCAAGAACGATAACATTTTTTGATGTTCCTCATTCATGTCACTGGATTTTCTGTAAGATTGAAGCCACTTTTGATCTGAGCTCAACTCAAAGCTTACGATCAAGTATTCAAAAGTACAAATGTACAATCGTAACTAGTCATGCTATATTTTTCAATTTTCAAAGTAAAACCCGTTTCCCGATTAGTATTATGTAAAAATACATACATGTATAATTCAATCAGAGCCGGAATGAAATTCTTACTAATTGTCAAAATTGTGTAGATCACAAACTACTCTTAACGCTACCTAAGAATGTACGAACATGAGGAGCAACTCTCTCCGGGTGGTTGTTATGAACATCGTGATTACCTTCAACCGCAACAAAGTTAAAATTCGCAGTCACTTTCAACTCCAAAAGGAGTTTTTTTACTGCCTGACCGAATTGCTTTGCCATCGTAGATGACGAAAGGATAACTGATACAGGAATGTCTATTTGCTGAAGCAAAGTAAGATGTTGTTGCCAACTGAGTAACGGCAACAAGCCAGCGTTTAGCCTCGGGTCACGATTAAACTTGTATTTATCCCCTACCAAAGTAACAGACCGTGTCATCAGAGCTTCGGCTGCTGCAGCATTGAGTGTATGTTCTCTCAAATTCATCAGTTTGTACATGACTTCTTCTTTGGTATACAATTTCATTGCTGTCGTATCTTCTTCTTTGATGCTCAATGCGTTGTTATGGACCCTGAGAATTTGTGGTATTAGCTCGCTGTTTGCAAGCGGTCTAGAGTTGACCGCGTCGATGCAAAACATTTTTGTAACTCTCTCAGGATAAATTGCGGCAAATATCAGGCCCAGATTTACTCCAAGACTGTGTGCTAGGTAGATGCAAGTATCCCATTTCAGATGATCTAAAACTCTGCGTATCGATAAGACGTAATTGAAGAAATCTAGCGGGATACCCGCTGGTAGGTGTGACGACAATCCATGGCCAGGCAAATCGATGCAGACAAAGTAGTAGCCCTTTGGCAACAAAGCTATAAGACGGTCAAACGATCCTGCGTTGTCTAGAATTCCATGAACAACCAAAACTCTCTCATCTTCTGGAGAACCCCATGCCTTGGCTGCTATGTGACCCCATGGCATTGGCATTCGTAGTTCTTCGAACGACATGGCTGTGAATAATGAAAAAATCGTTACATACTTCGAAAACACTCTTTATATGAGACGATTTTTACATGTGATGTGTGTGTTGATGGTAAACAAAAAATGGTATCCGGCTATTCGATTCACGACAAGGAATTGTTTACCTAATTTTTTGAGCAACCGATACCTAACTGCTCAGTTGCGGACGGGAGATTGTTAACGACTGTTGATTTTCGGTACCGATCTTTTCTATTTAAGGGTTGAGTACTTTGTACGGATTTTTGAACTTCAAACAGCACTGATCCGCGTTATCGAGCACGAGTGCCTTAGACAGACTTTTGGAGTAAGTGTATAAAAACTATGATACGTTATACATATTATCAAGATATATTATTATCCAATGAGTTGACAGAAATTCGGAACGGTTTCAAAGTCTACATATTTCCGCATGTGCCAATCAGATAAATAAACATGTGCGTTTGATAAGAGAAAGTTTTCCAATAACAGGTGTTGTTTTCTCATGTACAAATTCCCAGAAAATCCGTACATACATTGCATAAACGTGTGAGTGTGTGTATTGTTTAAATTTTTTATATCGAGCTAGGATTTCAAATAGCGGGAATACAAGCTTTCCTGCTTTGAAAAGCTTTTTTACTGCCTTCAAGTTTCCTGCACTTCCCACACCAGTGTAGGAAGCGCGATATCCTATTGGTTGATTTAATGGACGCGACGTGGCATTGGTGGATATTGGACTCCGGAAATACGCACCGCCATACAGAATAGCTAGACAGTGGGCAGACGTCGTCGGACATTTTGGCTTGGTTTCCATTTTCCAACGAGAAATCGGGAAGGGTACGGCCCTGAATAAAACGAGGGCGATGGTGGGGATGAAGCGAATAGGCCTACCACACGAATGTTTTGCGCTATTGTTCGGTGATGTAGCGTAAAATGATATATTTTGAGTGAATTTGTTAATTAAGGGTGAAAATTTCGATGATAATGTTCTTCGTGTCGATCGGGATGGAGTATCCACTTCGCGAGAAATACAGACTGCGGTAATACTGGGTAGAAATCACTGAATAAACCCTCGGAAACCCTTTGTCATGGACATGCAGGCCCCCAATGGTTTGTATATTTCTTTCACTGTTTACAATTTACCTCGCGACTCAGAGCGGCCCCGCATTTATCGTTTTATTGCACGGATTAGTCTTTTCTTTAAGTCTCTTCCGAACCCCGAAAGGACATCTTCCGGGTCTTTGATAGCAGATGAAGAAAGGTTAAATAAACCCAGGCTTTCGGGCGCCAGGCGTCGGTTTCAGGAGCGTAATTAATTTACAGCCGCTTCGTTTCCCTTGCCTTCCCTGGTCCCCCCGCCCGACCCCCTGCCACCACTTCACCCGCCTGCCAAGGTATCATCCAGTGTGTGTGCCTGCTGAAAATCGCATGCTCTGTAATTAGTATTACTTTTATTCACCGTCCTATCTATACCTATGATAACTTTTGACTTATACTAACATTTGTTTGTATCTATTTAACTCGCCGAGGCCAGGGGTCCTCCAAACATGGTAAATACCGCCGCCAAAATGCTGCCTTCATTTACTTTTTGCCCTGAAATGAAAACTTTCATCAAATTCTGACTCATTTTGCAATCACTCTCTGTTAAATTCTCATTACTTGATCACAAAGTTCTTTTTCGTATATTTTCATAGTCAGGTTGCTGATGCGTTGAGTCAACAGCGAACATCGTATAACCCTAAATCATCGAATAGATCTCCGTCCAATTTTAGTGCATGGGTATCTTCTTTCGTTTTACATATTTGTCAATCAACCGATTCGATGTGTAGTTTTGCTGAAATTCCTCAGTCGGTGTTCGTATAATAATATTTTCTAAGCTATCGCCTTGTTCCGAACTTCTCATCTTTCGGAATCAGGTTGCTCTGTGACGGAGTTTTATTCCGTTTTTTATAATTCATTGCAAGCATTGAACAAACCCAAGACTGTATGGAGATTTATTTATAACCTTGTGTAAAATATTGTATCTCATTTAATTAAATCTCATTCGTTTGGTTATTAATTTGATGGAAAAGAGGTGAGTCTGATAAGCTCAAGATGCGTCAGCAATACTTGTATCATTTAGGCTCTTTATTTTGATTGTAAATGTGAATTAAATCAGATTGATAAAAAAAATGTTGGATCGAAATATAATTCTGATGTCCACAAACGCTTTTGGGCTTATGTTTTATTCCAATTGCAATTAGGATACTGATTAGCCTCAAACTAATTGCTTATTGTTAATTCACCAGACCAATGAGGTCTCACAATCAGCTTCAGGTTCGAACGACTCCTGTGTGAAACATAACCTACAACCTGTATTCATAATTTTACACACCTTCCGTGTGACTATCAATAATTCATCTCAGTATCAGTGACATCCAGATCCTTGATTAGATCTGTACAATTTCAATAGTGGTAGACTCAATTTTCTATAAGCTATCTTGTCGGCACTTATTTTTCCCAAGATTTCAACGGAAGTCCCTCGTTTAACCAACATGTATACGCTCCAGGAAAGTAGGGAGTTCTTGTCAAAGTCCAGGAATTCGATCAATCAGGTAATACATGGGAAAGAGTCTGTCGTCTGGAAGATAATTCGAAATTATGCTTAACCAGGGTGCATTTCATATTTTGTTAAGAACTTTGTTTTTCCATATTCGGTCCGGTGAACATTTAATGTTACCGCAGCCACATGATATATTTGGAGCTGTACTGTATCAGTCCATAATTGTTACCAAAATTTTTGTTACCTAAATTTTGAACTGCATTCACGAAGATTGAAAGTGAGTCTGAACATGTGAATTACTCTAAAAATATGATATGTGAAATATTTACGAGGGCGAAGTTTGTAACGCTCATGCAACAAAATTTGGCATACAAAATTCTCTGCATTAACACTGGATTGCGGTAAAAACAGGAGAACTCGTCGCTGGATTATCGTCATTAATGATTATGTGTTAATAGGCCTGTTTTGAGATTCTTATAACACTCAAATTCGAAAATATAGAATTTTCTGCAATATTATTTGGTTGTGTCAACTTGACGAACTTAAAGTACAGAAATATCTGTAATTACTTCGATAACATTGAATAGACAGTACTACCAGTAATCCTTAAAAATGTATTCATTAAAAAGAAATTTTTCCAACTGGAAATTGCAAAAAATCAAACCCAGGATCTTTTTTACCGGTTTCCTTATGTACCCTGTTGACTTACTTCCGTACTCCCTCTCTCATCTCATCGTTCGTTAGGTATTGATTTCCCTAGCTTTTACAAGAGTGAACAATTGCTTGCACTCAGAGAGCAATCGTAAATTACAATGTTCAATAATCAAAGAACAAGGCTGAATAATATCACACATTTTCTGATCATTGCAATATTCGGTTCAAGTAAATGCCTTTCTGGCTATATTCTCATTTGCATATTTTCTTCCATGTGGCTTGCTCGTTCTGCGTGAACTAACTCCTTCACAAACTTACGATCGCTCATTGAAAATTATTTGTATCTGTGGATCAATATCTGGAATTATTAATCTGATAATACTTACCTCTCCTTTCTTTATGCTTCCTACTAATCCCTGGTATACTAGGTTAATTAAAAATAAACTGAAAAGCTCGCAGCCGCAAAAGTCTCCTCGTTTTGAATGGAGCAACATAGAGTTAACAATATTTTTCAACAGCCATGATTATGTAAAAAAAAAAAACCATTTTCCCACTCCAACGAGTATAATTTGTTCAAAATAAAATATCGTTCACTTCAAATTTGTGATGACATATCAAGTTACATTTTTTTTAGTATCGTGTAGCTTGATTGTACCTTATAATTTGTTAACGAAGAGGACAAGGACATAAACGAAAATTCACCTTTGACCATTATTTGAATCAGGAATGGATGTTTCTCTGAATTCAGTGTATGCATCCATCCCTGGAATGCCGGAGCTGGGGATGGTGTGGATGGGAGACATGATGATGCACGGGGAGCCAACACACGAGTTAATGCTGGATCCCCGCCAACCAGAAAGTCCTTTTTTCTCTCATGGATCTCATTCTTTTGAGGACCTCCGCAACCATCATATTGCACCACCTACTATGGTGCGATACTTGGCACCACAGTTTGCCGCCGAGTGCTCTGAGCCCGACGAGGCTATGGAAGCTGTAGATGCCCAAGAAATACAGCACGTAAGTTATCAGAGAGAACGTTTTTCCTCATTGTAATGATTTATTTCTCACTTGGATGAAGAAAAACTTGAAAAATTTTTATCTAGAACTTATTTTTCACGAAATATCTCATTTATTAAGGCTGTCTCAGGAGTTCTCTATAGTGGGCGTATCAGCACATACACATGTTCCCACCTACAAGTAAATGTTGCCTTTCAAATTCTCGATAATTTCTCACACTCGAGGATTATCGAGGACTATCTGTTGTGGTAAAATATCACCGCAGAATCAGTTTGATCGTAATATTTTCTAACAAAATGATATACATCCTGAGTATTTAAAATCTTGCTACAATAAAAGTGAGCGCCCACGTTTTGTTTCTAGTTGGTCCTAAAATACCCCCACCGTAGGGGACCCTTGCGATATGCTTGAAAAAACTTTTACACTTCTTGTTGTTTCTTAAAATAGGTGGAAGATGTTCCTATATTTTGGTGTTTCTTATTTTTTTTTTATTCTGAGGATAATGTGTATTAGTTTCTTGACGTATATATATTTGGAAACATTTTTAGGAATATGACCCACAGACTGGACCGGAGATGAGCGAGTACATGACTCTGGAAGATTATATGGCTGATGAAGATCGCGAACAAGTGGTCACAAATGCAGCTACCCAGACCCAAGACAACCGAAACCGCAAAATCAAACCCATAAAACATCCAGGCCTTGTCCTGAAGACCCCAATTGCTTATCAGCCACATACGGATCTCAACTTTATACCGATTCGTAAGGATGGCATTGGTAAGAGTTCCTCCTCTCACTATCAAAATTATAAATGATTGTTTTCTAATTTGGTGTGTATTTTATTTCTTCATGTTCTATATCGTTCTCATATTTGGCATATATTGAAAATATGTCAGCGATCGGAGCTGAATCTTCAGTATTTGGATATCCAACTTTACTTACATAGAAGATGCGTTACACTGCTGTCGAAAATTACATAAGGGACGAAAATATTGTCTGTTGTTAAGAAGTGAATGTTATTCCGAAAAATACCCTTTTTCATCGCAAAAACCTTCTAATTTCAATGAACATTATGTATTTACACATAATACGTGTGCATGTTTAATTATTCAGAACATAAATTCGAAAATTGGGTGCACGCTTATGTATTAAAATTATGTCTGAGTAAAACTGCGGCTGAATCTCTTTTTAAACAATATTTATTTATCGAAAAACAATAATCAAACCCGAGATCTTACAAATATGTCTGCTACTTAGAAATTTTGGATATGGGAGAAATCGATTTTCGGCAGTGTTCCCATCTGTTTTTGAGAATCCCCGTTTTGATATTCATTAGAACGTTCGCTAACTTGCCAAGGATTTTTATATCTTTCATCCATAAGTCATGAAGGAGCGCCGATACAAAAGTTTAGAAATATCTCTAAATATAATGTTTGAATCGACACGCTCACTACCCCTGTGAAATCCTATAACGATTTGACTGAAAAGCAAATTGAATTTCCATCATTTCTTCATAGTGGAATTAAAAGCTAGAAAGTTGGAGATGATATAATTGGTCTGTGATGAGTGAGCTAACGAAAAAGGTGGAAAGCACATACACAAGTAGGAAAAATTAATCACGAAGATAATCAGTGGTGCTCTGGCAGGACAGTATGTGTTTGAGTAAGCTGTGAAGATCATTCACGTTTTCAGTTATCAATGTGAAACGGAATTGAATTCCTGTTATTTAATAGACATTTTACCAATCGGTATGGCAACTTCTTAAAAGGCAACCTCAACACTTCTTCGCAAATGTATTTTGCCCTTTGAAAATCATTACTCAAAATGCTATTCCTGCATAACGTGTATGAAAATAAGTCCAGAAATACATTTTTCCGCGGCACATTAACAGGCACATAGTATGGTTTCGAAATGAGAATTTTCACAGCGCTTATATTATGTTCAAAAAAGTAAGTTCTTTGCTGGTAAAATAATAAGGCACCCTTCGTGTCATATAGATAGTTGATACTAATTTTTTATTATTTCCTATAACGATTTATATCTGATTTTATACGAAAACGTAGTTTTGAACTACAACTCAGAAGATACGTTCACACAATTTCCAAAAGTAGAAACGCAGGCAAGAAACCTCTCTTTCTATATTGGACAAACAACCTGCCTATAAATACTCTGACTTTGTTAATATCTGTAAAATTTGAAAAGCTTCAAATGGTGGATTATTCTAAGTGCCTTTATGACCTAAAACAGTAATATATAATTCTGTTCGACGCTTAAAACGTAGTTGATACATCCTCGATTCTGGTAAAATGAAGTACGACAAGGATTTTGACTTATCTTACAGCTGTGTGTGAAAAATGTGGTGCGATTGGTGTGAAGCATGCATTCTACACCAAGGAGCGTCGATTTTGTAGCAGAGCGTGTGCTCGTTCTTCAGAGCACACTGCCCCCACAGCTGATTCCACTTATAGTCCGTCACATCCACAACAACGCACACCAAGTAATCCTGGATCACCAGAAGATGTTAAGTCTTCTGTCAATGAGGTACGTCACATTTCACTCGCTACATAACTACCATTAACGCTCTTCGTAAACAATTCCATGCGGTACATAGACGGATCATGAATTCCGTACGCAAGACTTGGCTCCAAGTGATCAATGCACCCATTGAAAGAATATCTTCCACATTTTTCATATTTCTGTTATAGTCTTTGGAACTGATTAGCAGGACAAGACGTTAGATTTTTATTGATTTAAAAATTGCTGGGTTCTGAAAAAGATTTTTGATCGATGATACAAATGTGATTATTGTGTTATTCAGAGTTTTTAGATGTTAATTTTCGTTTTTGAATCGTTAATTCGGAAGATTTCACTCTGTTTTCATGTAAAATTACGCTAAATCTCCAGGGACTACAAGACTCATGTCTTGAGGCGGTACTGTAAGCATTATAATGTTTTCATTTGCTTATCAAACAAGGACAAGTTGGCTATTCACAATCAGAATCTGACCCGATAATGTACATTTTATAACAAGTAACGAGCAGTATTGGGTTGCGGTAATCATTTTCTTACGAGCAAACCATTTAGTATACGACGAACTACTAACACCACCAATACTCAGTTTACTCCTAATCAACCGATTGTAACAATTCTGTAGTATAGGCCACAGAGAGATTGGGTAATTTGTTGTATATTGAACTTTATAAGACTCTGTTGGCGTAGAAAGTTCAACGGAACCTTCTACACTTCCACTAAAGATTAAAAAAACACATGTAGATAAGAACTCAACCATATTCTGAAGGAAATGAAGCAAGTGAATTACTTTCGTGAGATTTATAACATAACAACGGTGTTTCATATCGTGATGCGAATATATATTCAAACTACGCGAGATCCATTTTCCGCCGTGATAATATACTAGAGCTCATCTCGGATTAGTGAATTCCCGGATAATACAGAAAACATACATGCGCATCAGAATAAAACAGTGAGAACAGTATATATCGCACTTGAGTATAACTCCATTCTCTAAAAGAACGAGATTTCATTGCAGTTCGTTGAAAAAAAAAAGGAAAATTAAATAATGTTTGAACATGTATCAAGTTTGATATTTTGTCTACGTCTAGATAATTCCCGATGAGGAGGACAAGGAGTCTAAAGATTATCTAAAAACGGAAATAGAGAAAGAAAAAGTAGTCGCAGAACCTGTTATGCCCGAAGATCTACCAGTGAGAAGGAAACGTACAGCAGAAATGGCAGGCTCTTACGACTGGACCCAACAACTTACTGAACCGGGATTTTGTGCTGCGCCGGTTTCCTGTTTTAAACATGTACTTTGACTTTCTTTATTTCTATGTATTCTTATTGGAACACTAATTTTCAAGTGAATGGTGATCATAATGTTAATATAATGAACGATTTGATCATGCAATGCCGTGATTGAGGAAGTATTTATGACCTGCTCCTTAATTCCTTGGGAATTTGTATTTATAGGCACCAATTTCCGAGATATGGGACAATATAACAGTGGGGATGAAGGTGGAAGTTGAAAACACTGACTGTGACGAAGTTTGCGAGGCATTTCCTGATTCTTTTTGGGTCGCAACTGTCCTTCGTATTTCTGGATACAGAGCGTTACTGAGGTACGAAGGATTTGGTCACAACGCTGACAAGGACTTCTGGGTCTCGCTGTGCTCGAATGATATTCATCCTGTTGGCTGGTGTGCTACCATTGGAAAACCATTAATACCGCCAAACAGTAAGTGATTGATCAAACTTAGCTATACCGAATCACTTTATTTTCAGAAGTTGCTCAATTCTGGAACGGTTTAGTAAAAAAACTTATGAAATAATTGGATCTTGGATCGTAGTTGCAAATTAAATTGAGGATTAGTAGAATCCGTCTTGAACGTATGTTTGTGTTAGTTGATAATAATTAATATGTGAACCACAGCAATTATTTGTTTTTGTGTTCCATAAATTCAAGATCACTTTGCAAATTTTTCGGGAGAACAAAAAATGTAAAATCTTTACGGAAAAAAATGCACAACTAATAAGTTTTTCACAGTATTTCAAAGCCAGGAGTACAATCTCGTTGCGGAATATTTTTACGATTTTGTTCGTCGTCTCCAGGGATATTCGAAAGCAAGTGGTTTCTTAAATTTTCTCTGCTTCTGTTAATTTCGATTCCAAGATAATTTTCTTTGCAAATACATAAAAACAAATAGAACGTGAAAGATCGCCTGCTCTCAAAATCAGCTTGCAAAGCAGAAAAAATTCGTGAGAATCCCTTACAAGGAGTTTTCAGAGGTTTGCTCTCGCTAGTTCGAAATGTCTTTGTACATTTTGTTTCGCATCTCGTTCTACGTCAAATTGAGCAAAGTGATGTTGAACTCATGGATTGTAATGTCACTAGGAATGAATAAATGAATGAATAATGATGAACTTTTATTTGCCTACGCAGCTATAGCGAACAAGTACAAAGATTGGAAGGATTTTTTGATGAGGCGATTGACCGGGGCTAGAACGTTGCCAACAAACTTTTACAACAAAGTAAACGACAGTATGAAGTCGCGATTTCGATGCGGGCTTCACTTAGAAGTAGTGGACAAGAACAGAATCTCACAAGTGAAAGTGGCCACGGTACAAAAAATAATAGGAAAACGTTTACACGTAAGATACTACGACTCCTCACCCGAGGACAATGGCTTTTGGTGCCACGAAGATTCACCTTTAATTCATCCCGTCGGATGGGCAAGGAAAGTGGGACAAACTCTGGACGCATACTCAGAGTATTTGGATCGTGTTTCGATGGAACAATTGTGCGAAGATGACGCGACAGAGAGCTACTTCCTCGCGCAGAAAAACCACCATTCTCATCAAGGCTACACTTTCCGCGAAGGGATGAAAATCGAGGCAATTGATCCTCTGAATCTGTCTGCTATTTGCGCAGCTACCGTTATGCAAGTATTGAAGGAAGACTACATAATGATTAGAATCGACAGCTATGACGAGGATGCAAGCGGAGCCGATTGGTTCTGTTATCATTCTTGTTCACCTTGTATTTTCCCAATTGGTTTTTGCTCGCAACACGGTTTACCGTTAACGCCTCCTAAGGGATACGATCCGACTACGTTCACATGGGATTCTTATTTGGCGGAAACTAACAACATACCTGCACCCGTTCAACTTTTCAATAGGGTAAGCTCAGTTTTTAAATTTTCCAGAACTTCAGTATTGTTCAGAATATGAGTCGACGTTTTTTGTTGTTGATTTTACCATCAAAAATCGACCTCGACTTATATGCGGCGTCGAATTATATTCGGTATTTTTTTGGACAACCGAGTGAGACAAAAAATAGAATTTACGCGACCGACTAAACAAACAATGAGACTTTTTATAGACGTTATTTCTGAGATATCGAAAATTCGAATTTCTATTTCTTTAGCTTTGCCTCGGCTTATAATTCACGAATTTCAAATGAAAATACGTGAAATTGGTAAAAATTATAGTAGCATTGGATATTTCAAGTATGGATACAGTTGATTTAGAGTTTCACAGAAAAATCAGCGAAACACACAAATGACTGTAGAGCCGCGGCAAAATTCGGCATCTTACATAAAAATATGTTAAGAAAACTGCAATTCATAACTGCAGTCCTGACATGAAGTCCAAAAACTAGGGTTGACTTATATTCGGAACAATACGGTATTCCAGAATTAGTCACACGCTACTATCAGTGCTGTATATTGTCAGATAATCAGCTCGGATAAACTGATCGTATTTCTGATCTTATAGCGATTACGTCAGTCAAATTTGTCTGTCACCTTCGTCTGGACAAAATTCCAGTTTATCTTTATAGTTTGTCAATTTTATAGTTACGATGACCAGGTATCATGTCATGAACACTTGAACAGAGTTGGGAGTCATCGGTACTTTTTTAGTTTAACGACTCATTTATCAACCTTTTCTAGATTCGTAGTATGTAATTGAACTTATTTCAAAATTGATTGGGTAAACGAATTGTGATTCTAATTACAATTTCTGTAACGCTAATAAGAGGGAGGCTGTTTCTGTCAGGAAAAATACAGCAATGATTTCAAATCTGATTAGATCAAGCCCGACGTAAAAAAATTTGCGAAGTACACTTCGTGAGGTAGAAAAATCGTGATTCGCTCATTGCAGAACCTCATTAGTTTACCACAAAGAGCTGATCACTCGTGAAATCTGCGGGAATCCTGTGAATTCATTCGGAATCACTCAGGCTCATTTGAAAACTTAGGAAATCATTCGAAATTTTTATAATCCGTGGGCGCCACTAGAAATCTGTTGAAATTGAAATCATCTATGATTCCTAAAGTCATATGAAATCTTCTGAAATCTTGAAATAAAGAAATTTCGATATCTGGTGTACAACAAAACTCCAAATTGGTTGCACCCTCGGTTCGCAGTTACCTTTTTCACCATCCAGATGAAAAGTGAAGACGATATTTCATCTTTGATACAGATATTTCGATACAAGTTCATCTCTAGTGTGATCTAGATAAATTTTAATCTGAATTGTCCCATCTTCACTAGACGAGATGATGCTTATGCTTCAATACAACACTGGTCTAATATAAATTTATCGTATGGTCATAAAACCCAGTTTTTTTTTAACGTAAGAACACGTAATTCTTGCAGGAGATTCCGCAACACGGATTCATTGAAGGAATGCGGCTAGAAGCCGCTGATTTGATGGATCCTAGATTGGTTTGTGTAGCTACAATCACTAGGGTAATTGGCAGACTATTAAGGGTACACTTTGATGGATGGGAAGACGAGTACGATCAATGGCTGGATTGTCACAGTCCAGATATCTACCCCGTCGGATGGTGCGACCTTGTGGACCATAAGCTAGAAGGGCCCCGCATACTTGGCAAAAACACTAGTCCTACTGGTAAATTATAAAAACTACTTTTACTAACTCGAACAAAAATATGTTTCGCAAGTTTCTTTGAAATTTCAACTCTGAATGGATAAAATTGCAGAATTTCGTGAACAAAATCTTATCTGTATTCTTCTTTTGGTGCAGTTCAATTGCCAAATGAAATTTGGCTCTGTTATTAATCAGCAAATGTTAATTTGTCGACAGTAAAATCACCGAGAGGCCTTAAACGTAAGAGTAAACGAAAACCGAAGAAGGGTGGTAAAGTGGCTTGTGCGAAAAACATCTTGCCCAGGCAAAGTAGTAGTCGTATGGAAAGTCGTGATCGCGAAAGGGAACCGCAGCCGGCACAAGGTACGAAAATAGAAAGGGAAAGGGAATTGGAAAGTTTGCCAGAACAAGGGAGCAGGGAACCGGAAACAGCTCAGGAACCAGCTGGACCTGATCAAACATTGCCTAGTCCTACAACTGGCCAAGGACATGCTGAAAGTGAAACACGGAGTGAGGCCCAAAACTTGATACCACCCAAGGAAAGAACTGCCACATCTTATATTAACGTGAGTTCCGATTTCATGGCTAGAATTGAATATTCTGTTTTCATTGTCGATCTGCATCTATTTACTTTACAGTCAATTTTGCTGGATTTGTTTCAATAATTGTCGAGCTTGGGTGCAATTCGATTTTCAAACTGTTCCTGTTGAGAGAAGACCCTCATGAAAGTAGAAATTTTGTATTTCTTTCCAAAAATTCAAACTTGGTGAGATTTTGTTAGCTTCAAACAGCACTCAAATGATTCAGACCCAGTTCCAATGTAAGAAGGAACATCCTAAAGTATTTCTAAACTCGTAGGATATTCCGAATTATTCATTCGGTTCATGTAATTAAAAAGTTCTTGAACAAGACGACAACACGTTCTTACCGCCAGTCTATACGATCTTCGAAAAATGTTTCTCAAACTTGATACCAGACTCAAAAATCATTCGATGCATGTACTTGTGCAAAAGGATTTGTTGAAACCAGAGCAAAGTTGAAATCGTGAAAAGTTATGCGACGATTTCAACACGAAGAATTCAGAAGTGTTTGACTTTGTTTATTTCGTTATTATTATTTTTTTTTCTAATTATTTTCAAGAGACTGATATTGAAATAATTGCTTCTGTTCGCAGGTGACGACAGCTAGTAACAAGTTTATCCCGAGATTAGCGGATGGTCTGCAAAAGAGTTCAGAATCCGGTGATTTGGTACCAGCTGAATGGAATGTATTCGACGTCGCGCAATTTCTTCGTGTGAATGATTGTGCTACTTACTGTGACAATTTTAGTAAGCGTAAAATAGACGGCAAGGCCTTGCTCACCTTGACTAAGGATCAAATAATAGACCTGACTGGTTTTAAAGTTGGGCCTTCACTCAAGATATTTGATCTTATTCAGCAATTGAAAATCAAAGTGAATCCAGCTCAGGAACGGTTAAAACTAGGACTGAAAAAATTATTATAACACAGCTAGATTAATAGTTTACCTTTGTTAAGATTATTAATATAGGGTAAACATGGATTTACAAAAAAACAAACAAAAAAAAAAACAAAAAAAACAGGCATGTGAGATAACGTTTTTATTCCTTATTTACATTAAGAGGTGACACAATACCGTTTTTAAGTATGGTGATGATCTCTAAGTTTTTCATCAACGCTGAAATACAACATACTTTTATAGCAGTAAAATCTCATCGATTACATTATTTATTCATGACTGTAAATATCGAGTTCTACTAATTCAAACTTTATATGTTTATTCTAGTGAAAACCAGTTCAATTTAGAGCAGAATTCCCAACGTAGATTGATCAATTTTTTATCAATTTATTAGAGATTCCGGTTTTTTTTTACGGGGACTGAACATTATACCATTTAATCATCACCTTGGACTTTTTATTCGTAACAACAATTATGAGAAGGAATTACTTCTTCTTCTCTCTTCGGGTTAAAAAAATAGTTTCGACACTTTGGAAACTTACCGTGTTCTTCTATGAACGTAAACTTTCAAGTCCAGAAATGTAATGTATAAATCATGATACGTGCAACACGAAGCAGACAAATCTAACCCTTATAAATACAAGCCCGTTTGAAATTTCCTTGAATTTCACTGCCACTGAGAATGTCCGAAACTCTATGACCCATGACTTATTCGTTTGAAAAACGTAATTAAATCGTCTTGCAAGAGAGTTTCTCGAGAAATCTGATCTGCTTTGAATACTTATTTATCATTCAATCGTGCGTACGGAATTCTGTTCTTAGGTGGTAGTAAGTCTTGCATTTCTAAGAATTACTATATCCCATCTTACTCGGCATTTGAGTCACTAATGATAACGTTGAAACGAGATGACTACGACCGATCCATTAATATCAAATAAGCTATTCGCTGCAATAACAACAATTTGAGGTTTACTGAAATTTTACTAAAAAAAATCAATTTCTCGGAATCATTATACTATTTTGCAATTATTTACTGAATTTCCAGGGATCCTACGACGTCTGATTATCTTGGGATTGTCCTGAAAATCAGATATTTTTCACAGACAGTATAGAAAAATCATGCAATTTGATTTGTGTCCTGAGAGTATCTTAATTTTAGTCCATACTAATCGTATAATAAGTTAGAATCACGTTGCTGCAATAGCCATCAGTTGTTTCGTGGTTAAGAAAATTGGAAAAAACCTTTCTTCTAAACCTGGAACACAAATGCCCGAGTTTCAGTAACATAAAAAATGAAAAAAATAAAATAAAAACACAATTTCAGATAGACCTAGGCTGATATTGTAGCGAACAGAAATTCTATATGAGTTTGTGCATCAAGATAAATTTCACTTTGCTAGAATGAACGTAGATAACGTTGAAAAGAATTGGTGGAAATAATTATGTACGAAAACGGGATTCTGTTCTTGTAATAAATTTTTTAACATAAATTTGGAAAACATTCCTGCTTGAGTGCATATAATTTGTCAGAAGTAGACGGAAAAAAAACAAAAAAAAACAAAAAACCCCATGGTTTACTATTGCTGGCATTAACTTTGTTCAACCAACATGGCCAGAAGGTGTAAATCCATTGTTTAAGGCAGTTTATACCTATATCAGAAGATGCAACACCCAAGTTGTATGCATCTAACTGAGTTTGAAAACGCATTTTAATTTGCCAATAATATATGTAGATAATTACATTTTTCGAGAGCAATCAGCAGTCGCCTGAATAAATATTTAAAATATCAGGTTTAAATAAAATAAAAAACTTGCTGTACCGCAGCACAGCACTAAATTAAATGAAATGAAAGGAAGAGAAAAAGAAAAGATGAACAATTATTGTATAATGATGATGTATGCATTTGCTTGGCATCTAGAGCAGTAAAATAGCTTAGTCACCGATACAGTGAATCAAACCAGTCGATTTGAATATAAATTTGAATCTAGCTCCCCTCCCCCTTGCATCTACAAATACTGTTATTACCTCATTTTAAGAGTGGCATTTCTATTATTTATTTACCAATTGAAAGAAGACAAAACAATTTACCTGCAGTGCCGAACGGGCTTCAAAGAATGAAAAAAAAAAAAAAAAACATGAACCACATCAATATCAGACAAAAATAAAAAATAAAAAATGTGCAAACGGATTGTTGATGAATTATTTTTAGGATGTTATTTGTAGATGCAAAAGATGAATGTCGTTGGCCCAATAGACCGAAATTCGTTCTCGAGATGTAGCGGCTTTTCATTTATTCGTGAAAATTTAACAATACTTAAATATCAAAGGGTGAAAAGAAAGAACGGGAAATCGGTATTGAGATTTAGCAAGAATATCAAGATTCGGACTGGTGACCGAATAGGTATTTTTGGGATCGGTGCTAGTTCTTGCCTCATCTAGCTTTTCTACAATTTTCATTTACCTACGTATGTATGTATGTAAGTGAGTAAGTAAGTAAGCGCTTTCCATCCGGAAACCGAATTTATATTTCATGGTACGGTACTGGCTTGGGATTCATTCGGGAATTTATTTATTTCACGGGATTATACGATGCAAGAAATTTCTTTGCATTTCGAAGGATACCTCATCATACGTGCGTGTGCCGTCACATCGTATTTCTAAAAGCAACGCGGCAAAGATGTGTAGAAAAAAAAAAACAAAAAACAAAAGAAAACATATTTTTATATCTTCTTTTTCATCAGATTCCATTTCCCAATTAGGTACTTTTACTCGTGATGATAAGTATTGTTGAACTTTCGGAAAAGCGTCTATAATCGATTTGGTGTAATGGGTCAACACGAATTGCAGTGTAAATGATATAATAGGATAGTATACATATAGCGTTAATTAAGTCGTAAATATTTAATTTACCCGGAAGTGATAAATTTATATTAATTTGTGTTTTTCTCAAAAGAAAGGAAAAAAAAGTAACGAAAGCATCTACATTGTGGACTATGATTCAGATTCAGTATTTATCTGACCACGATACCCAATATAAGTGAACAGGAAAGAAAAGCAACAAAAAAAATCTATGAACGCCCATATTTTTTATTTCTAAGTTTGTCTCTCGTCGAACATTTCCTTTTATAATAAGTGATGAGAAAAGAAATTGATTAAATAATGAATGTTTTACACTTGTATTATAAAGAAATTTGCAAATAATTATAAAGGTCTTCTTTATATTTGAAACTAAATTCAATTTCCCTCCATTGATCCACAGGTCGGTAAGATGATGTCGTCTTCTACTAGTACCAACTGCTTCCGCTAGATGTCGACCCATGTCTGGCATCTAGTTTCATGCTCCCCCGACTCTAGAACGAAGAAATGAGAAAAATTCCCCGAACGGAGAGACAGACGCCAAGTTGCCATGGCTCGAGGTGAATAATACTAATATGTGTTCGATACCTCGCGACAGAGTACGATACATATTTCAATACTCGTTTATCGGGTTATCGTCACCTCTTTATTCTCTACTCTAATTTTAACCAAAGTCCATTCAGCTTGCCGCGTTCCACGTTGCGTGGCCTTCCGACACTTTACTATTTCAGGTTACCGGCTTCGGCGTTCTTCACGTATTGTATACAAACGTGTTGTTCGTTTCTCTCTACCTGCCAATCGTCAAGTTAAGAATATTGGTGTATCATCCTTGATCTTCGAACGTGAAATTTTTCCCTAATAAATTAGAAAACGGAAGAAAAAAAAAAAAACAATTTCTCGTATAAGGGTAAAATATCATCAGACCCAATAATGCTATCGATTACTGTCCACGCAGTCAGAAGTTTCCGATTTCCCTTTGCCCGAGGGTGAGAAAGAATGATAAAAAAAAAAGAGGGCAAAGAAATAAATCTACATATAGATATCCGCGTGGGTATGTACCACGCAGAGTATTCCAAGTCGCGTACTACTACACCACAACGTAAACGTAAAACGTAAAACGTAAACGTAAATGTAACGGTGGTGGGGTGGCGAGATGGGCAAGAGTGGGGAATTTTTATTGTCAACTGTCACGGCGTGTGGCCGGCCGGTCGGGTATCGGCTACAGTGGGCTATATAGCCTCTCTCTGTGCCGTTGGCAGCTCTCTGCCTACCTATCGTACGGTTCACCGTAAATACCTAAGAGACGCCGCCGCAACACGCTAAAACCACGCTACAGAGAGGACAGCAGTGGCGACGGACGAGAGAGCAGCCTGCCGGGTACGAAACGTTCGGGTCGGTGTAGGGATGGCGGTAATGGGGAGGGGGGAACCGGCGTATTCTATGGGCGGGGCCTCCGCCAGCTGGCAGATGTTTCCCGCGCGGCCGTCGCGCACGTCTAGCGTAAGCTACACGAAGGAAAACTAGTCCTTCGCTTCGGTCGAGTTATTTCGCGTGTATGTACGTGTATAAATATCGTAAATAATATTAAACGTAGTAAGATGATTATCATCGGTGTTTATCATTCTTTAAACCCGGTATAATACAATCGTTTAATAATACGGAGTATAGAAAACGACAAGTTAAGAGTTGCCCAGTGCGTAGAGGAGCCGGCGGCGGAGTGATCCACGGTGCGTCGTGGGGGCCCTCAGCTGTTTCCCGCCAAAGATCGCCATTACAAAACGCGATCGGGCGTTGTGTGTGCGCCGCGGTGTGGCTGCCCCGTGGACAAACCCGAACCCGTGGTTATAAAACTCGTTAATATCGAGGGATTTATAGTGTGTTTAACCCCAGGTGTGTTGATTATTATTTATCTCTGTGACGGTGGGACGTGAAAATACGCGTTATTGCAGTGGTGCGGGATCCGGCGAATTATGTCAGTGTTTAGTAATAGTGACGACAGAATTCTCCTGGAGGAAATCGTTGAAGCGGTCGACGAGCAGGAAGCCGAACTCTGCAGGTAACCATATATAAATAAATATACAATAATAATACCATAACCTCGCGACGCGCCATTTCTCTCTAATATCATCGCGAGGCGAGAGCCGAAAACACGCGCGCCTACTTCCCTTCTTCACCGCCGTCCGCCAACCCCCTTGCAAACATCATCCTCACGGGTATCCCATGCCCACCCACCTACCCACCCTTCCGTCCATCCATCAATCCATCCATGGGGATGGTGAACCCTCCTCTCCCTGCCCCCCTCGCGATTATTCGCTCATTGAACGAGAATTCTAAACACCCCGACGATACGAAACGGACCGGACGGTCCGAACCGCGCGCTGCCAACCGACCGACCGACTCTACACCGCGATAATGAACTTCTATAATTAGAAACGTGGGACGACGCGCTATGTACGCGCGTTTAAACGGGTTCATTTCGCTCAGCTGTGTTAGAGACACCGGCCGGTCGCGCCGGCCGGCTACTGTTATATCCTCTTCTTCTCTTTCTCTTTCTTCTTCTTCTTTTAACTTCTACTTCTTGTTCTTCTTCTGAAAGTTTTTCTCGTGCCTAAATACTCCTCGCCATTTGCCGGTTGCCGTCGCGTACTTTGAGGTCGTGCGTATGTCATCGTCAACGAATGATCGTACGAGAAATATGTTTTGGGGAAATCGTTTCATCGACTACGAATTACGATTCGAGTCTCGACGACGGAATATTCCAGTTATATTTTCAACTCGGCATTATTTTGACGTATGTACACATATTTTACCTACGATAAATGTACGTCTAGAAATCGCGCGGGAGGTACGTTGACGAATAATAAATAGACACGGGGAACAGGTAAATAAAAACACGCGAGGTACTGTCACTGTTTTGACTGTTCCATCTCCTACGATCGTTGATTCCGGATTAATATAGTAGAAATTCTTATTTTACTTTTTTTTACATAATTTCACGTTGTTTTAAACTGCGATGTATATGTTATACGTACGAGAAGGATAGATTTCAACATGAAGAATGACTCGTAGTTCAGAAAAAAAAGAGTAGTAAACAAAGCGGTAAACTGTTTTTG